>OX465282.1:33258038-34700028 GCA_949987705.1 Thereva unica | reverse complement strand
ACTAAATTTATCATAACTTCATTCAATTCTGTACTCATTTCCTTGGAAGCTAGTTGTTCCCTATGAATAAAACAATGAGTAGTTATTATGTTTGCATGCGCAATACGTTTTATTCTTGATACGATGCCCTTATAACAACCATTCATAGAGGCAGCACCATCTGTGCAAATTCCAACACAGTTTTTCCAAAGTATACCATTAGTATTCAGAAATGAATCGATTTTTTTAAATACATTTTCACCTGTTGTATCTGTTTCTAAATCTATGCAAAACAGAAACTCTTCAGATATATCCATTTTTGTATAATCAATAAATCGCACATATCCTAAGCAGATGCTCTTGTTAGCAATATCTGTAGATTCATCTATTTGCAATGAAAACCAAGGAGAATTTTTAATAGAGCTAGTTAACTGCTCCTGAAGATCATTACCTATATTGTATCGTTTGACATAGGTATTTCTTTAATCTTGTTTGACACAAATGGTTCAAATAGTTCTTTACAAATATTTAACATGGCAGGTTTTAATAATTTTTCGGCTATAGTAAATGGTTTTTTTGCTTTAGCATCGTGAAGAGCTGCGATAAATGAAGCTTTTAATAATTCTTTATTTGTAGTATTTGTCACATTTATGATCGCCTTTTGATTTTTTAATTCGTCTTTTTTTCTTATAAAAAATTCCTGCGTTTTGTTTTTATATTCGGCGTGCTTAGAATTTAAATGCCTCAACAATTTATTTGGTTTCATTGCTTCATTGGAGAGAACTATACCACAAATGACGCATTGTGGTTTTGCAATTCCTTAAACTTCAATGCTTACAAACCCATATTTGATATAATTGGGATCGTATTTTCTAATTTTAATGTTACTTAATTTTATACCTTTAGTTTTAGGACTTGTGGTTTTTTCCGTTGCATTTTTCACTGTATTATCATCGGAACTTTCACTAATATTTTCCTCACTACATTTTCTTTTTGAAGGTCCTGTTTCGCGATTAATTACACTAAAATAATTTTGTAATGATCCTTTCTATTTTTTGTTCATTTTAGAGGCTAATTATAAATAATTAAAACTTAAGGCACAATATAAGAAAGAAATGCACTATTCGATCCAAAATCGATGCTAAAACTCAACTAAAACAAAACACTTGGAAGTTTTCGTAGATTTTGTCAAACATTTAAGTTTTCAAAGCCTACTACTAAGTCAACAAGTTTATTCTTGCATATAATTTTTTTTTACAGAGAGTTAGTTAAAATTCAAATTTTTTTCTTAGAATTACTTTGGGGTAACCAATTAAATACTGCGTTGTAAGTAAACTATTGAGATCATTCTAATACCACGTACGAGAAACATTCAAAATTTTCGGGATAAGCAAAAAACTGCTTTTTATGTCTTCTGAAGTACTCAATAAGAGGCTTTAAATAGAATAACAGTGTGAATATTGTTTTCTCTCTTATGGTGTTGCAACTACTATCTAGAGAATTGCAAGATACATAATAATCACTCAAATTCAACATTTCGCTAAAAATGCTCATACGTGGTATTAGAATGAGGGTATCGATATTAGTCTTTATTTCTTCTGCACTAACAAAGTTATGCATTAATTTTGTTTTTATTGTATTCTGAAGGATATAATTTGGCAGCCCCCGGAAAAATTTCTTACGGACCCCCCGGGGGGGGGGGGGGGGGGGGAGGCGGCCCACCTGTTAAGAATCACTGTATAGAGCATTCATTATTTTTAGACCAACTGCCTGAATTTTTTCGCGATCTTCTTACTGATGGGCAGTTGAATATAGCTGCCTCTTGTCTTACATAATCATTTGATGCTAGTAGGTACTTTCAGTATTTTACCTTTGCCTTGATTAAATATTGCTGATGTCGTATCGCACCCTGTATAGGCGTGCCTAATACATATTAAATGTTTAACAGAATCGTATGTAAATGACCTGGTGCTATAAAGTTTTTGTGTTGTTTTGTCCTTTGATGGACAAGTACATCTATATCTTCTGCGACAATGACAACCGGTCGGTCATGGTTACTGGCATTTTTTAGCTGTTTGTACAATTAACATATGTATCTGCATCACTCGAAGCTGTTACTGTCCGATAGCCAGCGTCCTCTAATTTTGTACGCAGAAATGCAATAAAACGATTTTTGTTTTTCTCATTTGATAAAAAGATATCTTGTTTTGTTGTAGCTCGCATAGATAAATCAAAAAAAAAATCTCCTGCGAAATTTGTGCGGCGTATCTACGCTCGCGCTCAGCAGATTTCGTACATAACACACTATGGTCATATCCATCAAATACTATTATACCATCATTAGAAAAATGGTTATTCACGTAATTTACATATTTCTGTAAAATATCGTTGAAACATTCTTTTATATGCCACACAACTTTATGCAACAACAAACCACCATCAATGATATGACGAACATTTGTCAGAGTTTTCTCTTCTGCTTCAAAAAAAGCGTACAAAGACGATTTCGTATTTTTTCTCATGCACGAGTTATCGAATAGACACAAAGGAAAAGGAGCCAATTCATATGAAAAAAAAAACTTTTAATTCGCTTTTACCTTTCATTGCTATTGCTATACGTTGGAAAACTAGCATGGGATTTATGGCAACTTTTTGATTTTTTATTTTGACTGTATTTAATGCATCAAGAGGTTTTACTCTGTTTTTCCGTTGGAATTTCACCGTAGCAAACTTACATCCTTCTAAACTTTGCATGCTTTTAATGCCAATTTCATATGCATTATGGCAGTTTATTGTCGAATCACCTTTAACGCCAGAGCTTATAGAAATGACTGCGTCGGTATAAACAAATGGCTCGTGCTCAGAAAAATATAGTAAAATTTTCTTCAAATCATTAACATCTATATTAATTCTGGATGGTCTAGAATCTACGTGTTGCTCCGACGAAGATACAAGAACATTACAAATATTATGAATAGCTTCAATTATCTCGATAAGCGCGGGCGCAGATAATACCCACTTCGTTAGTGTACTATCAGTGATACTTCTTCCACGAGTAAGGCCTCCCCTAGTCTTCATTAAGCGCATAAGAATTTGTTCGATGGTCATGTCGGACCAGGAGTGGCATTACCTAATTTGTTTCAAATAATTTGGTTCGATTTAACATAAACTCGTCTCAACTTCCACTTGGTATTATGGAATTTGAAACGAGTTATGAAATATAGAAGAATCCCACTACAACTGACATGTCAATGTCAAAAGCTGTTTATTCGAAAATAAAATTAAATTAAGAGGCTTTACAGTGAATTAAAAATAATAAATACTGGTAAATTGATTTTTTTCGACGAAACTAGTAGCAGTGAAGAAGATAAACAAGAAAAGAGAAACCTTAAAATAATAAGGAAACATTTAAGGAATGAAAGCAATCCTTTTGAAATTCCCGATGAAGAGTGAGTACTTTAAAATATGTATTTTCCAGCACTATAAAGATTGTAATTGCAGATTTAGCAGGAATTTCAGGTTCAATAAAGAGTGCTTGAAGATGATATTGGACACCGTGCGATTTCAGGAAGGCGTACGTCAAAGTGCAATTCCCCCTGTCCTGCAGCACAATGCTTGCCTGTTTTACAACATAGGATTAGAAGAGTCCAACATTGTAAATATAGCAGAGGAAGAAAACATTTCACATATAGCTTCCTCTTCTGAATCTGCGGAGCACCCACAGAGAAGGGCGACTATAATTAGAGAGACAATAAGAGATTCTATGTAAGTAATAATTAATAAACATTTTATTTTTAGAAAACATTTCACAGTTTCGTTTAATTCAATACATTTTTATACTTCTATTCTTCTTTAATTTATTAAATAAAATCTATGAATTCAGACGTTATAAAAAAATTAAATAGTTAAATAAACCTTTTTCTAGTGTATATCAAATAAAGCATATATTAATTCAGTAAAAACGAAAGTTTATAAATCATAAAGATTTTCGAGGTGTAATCGCTTAAACTTACTTTTGTCCATTCTTATTTCCAAAGATTTTCGTTTAAGTGCTAATTTCTCTTTTTCAACCATTTTTGTATTTTCTAGTCTCTGCTTTTTTAGTTGATAAATTTTTTCTAGTATTTCGAAATGTCTTCTAAGCAGTCTTCTATTTTCTTTTATTTCATAATAAATCTTTCCCAAATTTTGATTTATTTCTTCCGAGCTTTTTACGTATTTTTCTATAAATTCTTCTTTCTTCTTCTTTGATTTGGGTAGAGGAGTTGTACTCGGAATAGTGTTCGTAATATTTCCCTCATTTTCTTCCTCAACAATATTTATAAGCTCAGTTTCAATATTACGAATTTCATTGATAGCATTTGTACTTTCTCTTTCAATCTCAATCTCTGAGCATCCAAATGTCTTAACATTTTCTATTCCAGAAACGGATGCTTCTAACCCAGCACTTTTAATAATTGTTTCTTCCATTCCAGTTTTTTTCTTATTTCTTTTGTTGAAAGCTAATTTTGATTTTACTTTATACTTTAAATCACTCCACGTCTAAAATTCATATTTATTAACCGCCAAAACTTGATTTCACTAAATATATTAGAATTACCTTTTTCCACTCGTGTAATTCCTTTACTGGAGGGCCCATCTCATTTAACTTGCCTTTGATCTCATTCCCCAATAAATTTGTGGATTTACGACCTTGGGAAGTCTTGAGCAATCCTTTTGCCAGATCTTTGTGCGCACTCATATATTCGCACAAGTATATATGTTGCTCTTTATTAATGCTAATATTTTGCGATTTACATTCCCTAAAATAATTTTATGAAAGATTACTTTTCTACTAAAAATATTTACAAATATTACAATAGCAAAAAAAACATTGATAATAATAAAGTATTTCCTAATTTATTACAATTACTTACATTTTCACTTTGTTGATTTGACCCTCTCGACAACAATTTCTTTGCGACCAAATTCTTTGTGTAACAACTGTGTTTCAACTGTTGCGAAATACCATTTTTTTTAAACAGCTGTCAAAGTGATTGAAACAAATTACGTGATGCCAATGACTAAAAAATTCGAAACAAGTAAATTGAAACAAATTAGGTAATGCCACTCCAGATACCACCCCAAAAACGATCGGATTGGCGAATGGTGAAACAACCTTTGGAGCAAAATTTTTCATATTCTGACGGATTAATTTTCTCTTGTAGTTCGTACATATCTTGGAGGTATAGGTGTGCACACTTTGCATACAAAATATGACCTGTCGCATGAAAGAATGGTATCATTTGTTGCACACATTTTAAATGAAATTTCCAATTTCCCGATCTCTCAGCTTCTATAAAATGTCGGACATTTTGAAGTATTGCAACCATAATTTTGCTGTTGGTCCCCGAAATTCAATTTGTTCGTTTTTTAAACGATCAATTGTTTCCTCCACAATGTCGTTCAATTCTTCTTGAAGGAGTTTACATATTTTGATCATCAGTCAGATGGAAAGAATCTAGTAAGTTTTCTCCCAGAGCCAAATGAACCTATAGATCCTCTTCCAGCGTAGGAATATCTATTTTAAGGGGCTTCTCCCAATAGCAATAATTTTCTCCCAATATTAATGGTCACAATAATAACACGTGGTGTATTCTTCTATCTTGTCTCTTTATTATCTTATATTAACTATTTTATTTTGTTGCATATAATATATTTATACATATATAGGTATATATGATTGGTTTTATTTCTAAAACTATTTTAAAAACTGTAATTAAAATTGCAGAAAATACGCGTCTTATTTTTATTTTGGATAACGTCAAGACTGTGAAAATTTATTATTGTTTTTTCAAAGTACTTGATGCAAGTCGACTATTTTGTACAAAGTCTTTTGCAGTCAAGTTATTGGGAAGTTGTAGGACGATGTCCCTACATACTCCCCTCCCAGCGTAGCGTAACATGAAGTGTACTGAGCGAATTGATGCTGCTTCAACGTCTCGGTCACACTCAAAAGCAGGTTTCAGTCGATCGATAGTTATCGACTTATTTGTGTCATTTATGTTGACGACGAAATGTTTACGTAATCTTTTGATTACTTTGAATGGCCCTTCGTATGGTGTTTCAAAAGGCCGTCGGACGCGATCGGTACGTATGAAAACATATTCCGCGTTCTCTAATGCGTTCGGCACGTACACATCATTTTGAACTGACTGTCGGGGCTGTGTCGCCGACAGACCTTTCATGTGTGTGCGAAGACGTGTTAGAAATTCTGAGTGCTCTATTGGGTTCTCATCCGTTGGGATGGAAATTGAATTAGGGAGCCTCAGATTCTGTCCATAGACAAGCTCTGCTGGTGAGCATTGTAAATCGGTTTTAATTGCTGAGCGAATACCTAATAAAACAAAGGGCAAATCTTCACTCCAATGAGTAGTGTTGTCCCTTGCCATTAAGGCCGCTTTTAGTTGTCTATGGAATCGCTCTACCATCCCATTTGCTTGTGGATGGTAGGCGGTGGTACGTATCGTATGCGTACCTAGAAGTCTTGTGACTTCATTGAATAGTTTCGATTCAAATTGCGACCCTTGATCTGTTGTAATTTGAAGTGGTGCGCCAAATCTTGGGACATACTCGGTAACAAAATGTTTGGCCACCGTAGTAGCAGAGATGTCTCGAATTGGATATGCTTCCGGCCATCTCGTAAATCGGTCTACGATTGTTAGGATATATGAATATCCCCGAGATGGGGGCAATGGTCCAACAATGTCCATATGGATATGTTCGAATCTATTATTCGGTAAATTAAAAGCTTCATGTGGAGATTTGGTGTGTCTCGAAACTTTAGATTTTTGGCAGCCTATACAGGATCTAGACCAGTTGTTACAGTCTTTGTTGATCGCTGGCCAAAAATATTTCTTGGTAATAGCTTGTCTTGTGTCGCGTGTGCCTGGATGCGACAAGCTATGTTCAGCATTGAATGCTAATTTTCTTAATGATGAAGGTATGTATGGGCGTAATGTACCCGTGCTAATCTCACACCAAACTTCATGAGTTGTGAAAGGAATTGGTGTGAGTATTAGTTTTACCTTCAAACTACTACTGGGATGCTCTTGGAGTCGTTGTAACTCTTTGTCACCTTCTTGTGCTTTCGCCAGATGTGGCAAATCGAAGGTGATTGTGTCAACGTTGTCGGCCGCTAATGAGCGAGATAAATAATCTGCGACAACGTTTTGTTTCCCAGAGACATGTCTGATGTCTGTTGTGAACTGGGAAATTAGGCTCAGGTGTCTTGTTTGGCGGGCAGATCTTTCGGTTTTTGTGTGAAGGACGTGTATTAAAGGCTTGTGGTCAGTGTAGACCACAAAATTTCTTCCTTCAACAAAGTACCGAAAATGTTTTATTGCTGCAAAGATTGCGAGTAGTTCGCGATCAAATGCAGAATAATTTCGTTCAGCAGATGATAGCTTCTTAGAAAAGAAAGCTAATGGTTGCCATCTGTGACCGTTAAATTGTTCCAGCACAGCTCCGATCGCAAAATCGGAAGCATCAGTTGTGATGCTATATTTAGCATCCTCATGTGGATGTATCAGCATTACTGCTGCAGCCATTGCGGCTTTCACGTCGAGGAATGCTTGTTGACATTCTGCGGGCCAAGGAAGATGTTCCGTATTTTTAGTTGTTGATGGACAATTGAGGAGTTCCCTCAAGTGTTCATCAATTGGCACTAGCATTTGTGCTAGTTTAGGAATAAATCGGTGATAAAAGTTAACCATTCCTTAAAATTTTTTAATTTGTTTAACTGTTGTTGGAGTTGTGAGGTCATTAATTGCTTGGACACGTTCGGGTGATGGAAGGATTCCATCCTTGCCGATACTATGTCCCAAAAAGTTGATCTCACTGACCGCAAAAACGCATTTTGATAACTTTATGGTTAACCCAAAGTTATCAAGGCGTTTAAACAGTACTTCGAAGTGAGTGAGATGCTAATCCTCGGATTTACTAGCGATAAGTATATCGTCTAGATAGACATAAATGAAGTCTAAGTCTCTTGTGACTTCATTCATAAATCTTTGAAATGACTGGGCTGCATTTCTTAACCCAAATGGCATGCGAGTAAACTCAAACAGACCAAAGGGTGTTATTAAAGCAGTCTTATGCACGTCTTCTTGTGCAATGGGGATGTTATGGTACGCACGCACCAAATCCACCTTTGAAAAAATCGTGCATCCGTGAAGGTTCACAGAAAAATTGTGAGTGTGCGGGATTGGATATCTATCCGGCACCGTGACTGCATTAAGGCGACGGTAGTCGCCCCATGGCCTCCAATCATTTGTATCCCGTTTAGGGACCAGATGAAGTGGAGATGCTGCGGGAGACAACGATGGTCGACAAATCCCTAGTTGAACCATATGTTCAAACTCCAATTCCGCTACCTTGAGCTTCTCAGGATGAAGTCTACGAGCGGTCACGAAAGGTAATTGTCCATTAGTAACAATGTGGTGTTGCACATTGTGTTTAACCGGTAAGTTAAAATTAGGTGGCTGTGTTAATGAAGTGTACTTCATTAACAATGCTTTATATTTGCCAAGATGTTGGCATTCAAAGCTCTCGAGTACATACACACCAGTGGCACAG
Organism: Thereva unica; assembly: GCA_949987705.1. Lineage (NCBI taxonomy): Eukaryota > Metazoa > Arthropoda > Insecta > Diptera > Therevidae > Thereva > Thereva unica. Next base: position 34,691,433 of record OX465282.1, on the reverse strand, counting down.
ACGTCAGCGCGAAGACTGGTCTGTGAGTCAACTAGTTCTCGATGTTTAAAATCGAGTATGAGTTCGAACTTTGTGAGAAAGTCCGCACCGAGTATAGCTTTGTTGGTGTTGGCTATGATGAAGTTGTGGATGAACCGTCGGCGAAGACCTAGGTTCAGTTCCAGCAACTTCGCGCCAAAAGTTTGGATCGTGGATCCATTTGCGGCCCGCAGAAGTAAATTAGGGCATGTTGTTTGTACCCTAAATGTGTGCTCGTGAACTAATGATATGTCCGCGCCAGAATCGATTAAAAAATCAAGCTGGTTGTGTTGGTCGCGGACAAATAATCTGCACGAGCGTCTCTGCTGAGAGACGCCCGCGGATGTGGCGACTCCCCGCCAATTGAATTTTTTGTAGTGCTGGGGCCCTTTGTCCTCCGGTCTTTCTTGGCTGCTGAGCCCTGACCTTTGAACGCGCAAAGAGGGGTGCACCGCTCTGCCCCACTACCGTAGCGGTAGTGGAAGTACCGGCAGTGCTTGCGCTGCGGGCGCTTTAGGGACCGCGCCTTGATTGGTGGGATTCCTGGTCCCCGCCAATGGAGCCTTCGGTTGTTGAACCGGAGGGCGGCCCCATTGTCGTGGACCAGCAGATCCTGTCGCCACCTCCTGGCCCTTGCCTTGCCCTCTCTTCAACACAAGTGCCCGCAATTGCTGCACGTCGCGTTGGAGAGACTGCACGGCCCGCTCCAGGGACGACGAGTTTCTCACCTCTGACACCTGAGCTTGTGTGGGTTGGTGAGACGTCACCTCCCACACTTTGTCTGCCAATTTAGACAATTGCCCCAGAGTCTGGTCTGAGGACGCAGCGAGCACCACCTGTATGTCTTTGGGAAGACGCCGTTCCCAAAGACCCCTGATGAGTCCCTCGCTCTCGCCAAGGCTGTCCCCAGCCAGACTCTGTAAATCCCTTAAAAAATCGGAGGGTTTTCTATCACCAGGCTCATGCGCCGGCAGCAGCTGCTCGAGGCGGTTCCTCGTTGATAACCCGTATCGCTCGAGCAATAACCTCTTAGCATCAGCATAGCTGGCGGTGTTGAGGTCCGGGAAGTCGAGTAGCAGAATCCTCGCGGCTTCTGTGGGCAGCGTCGACACAATGTGTGACAGCTTTGTCTTGTCGGACGTGATTTGATTCAGCCCGAACTGTGCTTCAGCCTGGTAGAACCAGACTGCCGGGTCACTTTGCTGGAATTCGGGCAGGTTGAACTTTGCCGTGGAGGCCACGTCAACCTCTGCCCGGACCCCTAGTCGACTCGGCAGCCCTTCCTCCAGGCTGGCCAACGACTCGTCCATATCAACTACAAAGGAATTGTCCAAATAACTTTGTCCTTCCATTTAATAACACGAAAGGAACACAATAAATGAGAAAAAACAACAACGATAAGACACACTAATTCGCAGCCGTAACAGAGAGAAAACAAATTTTAAATTCTAATATTTTAATTTTTTCAGACAGAGAAGTCTTAAAATGAATATTTAATTTTATTAAAAAAACACAAAGAGAAAATTAACTAAAACAACATTCACTTTGTTCAAATCAAAATAAAAATTCCTTAATTCCCTGAAACTTTCTAATCACTGTCAAATATGTATTATAATTAAATTATAATTAAAGAATAATTCACTTATTAAAGAATAATTCACTTATCTTAAAAAAATTTTTTTCTTGGTTGAAAATTTGTATTTTTAGCAACCTCTTCTGGTTGCTAACTTCTTAATATTCCTCTTCACTATTTTCCAGGTTCTCCTCTTCTATTTTCCTTCTTCTTTATTCTCCAGGTTCTTCTTCGGGGTCACCAATGTTGGTTTCCAATTAATATGTATTTAATTAATACGTAGTTTTTAAATTGAAACCGCAAAAGTTTTATTTATATAACATAACTAACTATTAAATTACACTTTTTAATTGTACATATAAGTTTATTTTAATTGATTATTATTTTAATATCCTTAACACTGACGTTGAATTAGTTTCTGTATATTTTTATACTTTTAACAATTGACTTTTAATCTGCGATCTTCCATAAAACTATTTGGACAAAAACTTAACTGTCAAAAATGGAAAAATATATTTTTATTTTTTGCTTAGCCTCAGTCGACTATGTCTCCTTGGCTAAGTGATACCGGAAGTAGTAGGACGATGTCCCTACAAAATCTCCTGCGAAATTTGTGCGGCGTATCTACGCTCGCGCTCAGCAGACTTCGTACATAACACACTATGGTCATATCCATCAAATACTATTATACCATCATTAGAAAAATGGTTATTCACGTAATTTACATATATGTAAAATATCGTTGAAACATTCTTTTGTATGCCACACAACTTTATGCAACAACATACCACCATCAATGATATGACGAACATTTGTCAGAGTTTTCTCTTCTGCATCAAAAAAAGCGTACAAAGACGATTTCGTATTTTTTCTCATGCACGAGTTAGACAAAGGAAAAGGAGCCAATTCATATGAAAAAAAAAAACCTTTTAATTCGCTTTTACCTTCCATTGCTATTGCTATACGTTGGAAAACTAGCATGGGATTTATGGCAACTTTTTGATTTTTTATTTTGACTGTATTTAATGCATCAAGAGGTTTTACTCTGTTTTTCCGTTGGAATTTCACCGTAGCAAACTTACATCCTTCTAAACTTTGCATGCTTTTACTGCCAATTTCGTATGCATTATGGCAGTTTATTGTCGAATCACCTTTAACGCCAGAGCTTATAGAAATGACTGCGTCGGTATATACAAATGGCTCGTGCTCAGAAAAATATAGTAAAATTTTCTTCAAATCATTAACATCTCTATTAATTCTGGATGGTCTAGAATCTACGTGTTGCTCCGACGAAGATACAAGAACATTACAAATATTATGAATAGCTTCAATTATCTCGATAAGCGCGGGTGTAGATAATACCCACTTCGTTAGTGTACTATCAGTGATACTTCTTCCGCGAGTAAGGCCTCCCCTAGTCTTCATTAAGCACATAAGAATTTGTTCGATGGTCATGTCGAACCAGATACCACCCCAAAAACGATCGGATTGGCGAATGGTGAAATAACCTTTGGAGCAAAATTTTTCATATTCTGACGGATTAATTTTCTCTTGTAGTTCGTACATATCTCGGAGATATAGGTGTGCACACTTTGCATACAAAAAATGACCTGTCGCATGAAAGAATGGTATCATTTGTTGCACACATTTTAAATGGAATCTCCAATTTCCCGATTTCTCAGCTTCTATAAAATGTCGGACATTTTGAAGTATTGCAACCATAATTTTGCTGTTGGTCCCCGAAATTCAATTTGTTCCATGTGCGCCGTAAATTTATTTAAAAGAGCTTGATATTCTTGTTTTTTTAAGCGATCAATTGTTTCCTCCACAATGTCGTTCAATTCTTCTTGAAGGAGTTTATTTTGATCATCAGTCGGATGGAAAGAATCTAGTAAGTTTTCTCCCAGAGCCAAATTAACCTGAAGATGACCCCGGATAGCGCGTGTCCATTTAAAATTTTACGACAGAATTTACCGCAAAAATTTCACAAAATACTTCTTTTAAACCGGAACCGCCCATCGTAAAACCGATTGCTCCCAAAAACGACATCAGTAAGTGAAATCCATCGAGTCTTACGTGTACCGAAGATAAATCATCTGTGGAGCATGCCAATATCTCTCTTGCCTTCAAATACAGTCGAATGTCACCATACAGTCTTTTTGCCCTGTAGCTTTACTTCGTCGATCTGCCTCTAATAGAACACTGTAAATTGTGCCCCATCCACCCGGAGGACTATTTAGAAATGGTAAAATAATGACTTTAAAATAAGGACTTATGACTCGTTATATTTTGCACAAAACCATTCCACCCATCGAAATAAAAATTATTTTTGTTCTTCCCAAACAGCCACAGTAAATCGGTAGACGAAACAGTTATATCTGATGAGATGGGGCAAAAATCGTTCAATTTTTTTACAGTCACTTCTCGTAAACCTAGAGACCTCTTTTCAAATTTCTCGAAATTAATTTTTCCAAACTCGCCAATCACATCGGCTCTCGGAAGTTTTTTTAAACGTGAAATATTGCCAAAACCAGATACGGAAGTATGTGGAGTAACAACCTCGATACCGCCCATAGTGTGGAAGGTGTCACGACCGTCTATAGTATTAGTATTATGATCAGCATTATCAAATACGTATTGAACGTACGAGTTTTCATAAGTGACATTTTGAGGGTTCATCAAAACAGATGCTTCAAATAATAAGGTCTCCTTGTAAGATGCACCAAATCCTAATGAATTTACTATTTGTACCAGTTCTTTTGAACCGCACATCTTATTTAAAGCAGCCAATCCAACTTGAAGAGCAGATAAAAAAGATCGTGGGCGAGTTGCCGAAATAATTGCATGCGCAATACTAATTATTTTTCTCTCAAATTTTTCACAGGAGCGTTTATCTTTTAATATGATTTCATGGAGTAAAATCTTCAATCAGATATTTCCGGAACTCCAGATGTTTTTTGTCCTGTCGTAAAATACTAGCCTTTATAAAATTTCCTACATTGTACGAAGTCACTTCGAATTTCGCCTGTATCGAGCTGCAAAAAAGCAAGAAGACCCTTTCATTGTAAAAGAGTCGTGCCACGAAGATTTTTACGATCTCAAGTGCTGTTTTATTTTTTAGTGAGCGGTATATGGTATATCAGAACTTAGTTTATAATGTCGACCTTATATTTGAAGTTGTATAAAAATAAAATAGTACTTACTGAATTGAATTCCCCAATCTACAGCAGTATTTCTTCGGCAGTAGTAGAACCGGTATTTTAAGAATTAGCGTAAGGGAACTGTAATAACCTGCTCACGAGAAAATTTCGGCTTGACAACTTAAAGCATACTATACTTTATTCGCTTTCGCATACTCTTACTTGTTGTCTGCAAGTATAATTTATCGACACGGTGAAATGTATTAATTTAATACATATATTACCATGTAAGGCATGCAGGATAAATTACTGCTACTCTTTTCAGCATTGCTTTCCGAAATTACCATTCCATTTCTGCTACATTTGGTGGATTTTACCAGCAAGAAATCTTTTTGACTGCACTTTGCCACGATCCACTCTGAACGAATTTTGAGGACGGAATAAACTCAAGAAAAGAGGCTTCGACAAAACAAAGACAAAGAATAATAAAAGCACATTACATCCCCGATTAAAAATAATTTCATGGTTAATTTCCTTACTAGCACGCACGCGCCCGCAGCTAGCACGCATAGCGAACAAACAGGCACGCCACAAAAGTACGTACTCTCCCGCCACAGGTACGCACGCTCCCGCCACAGGGATACACGCTCTCGCCACTGGCACGAAAATCTAAAAATTTGTTCGCTAGAGGGATGCACTCTCCCGCCACTGGTATCCACTCTCCCGCCACACGCACGAAAATCTCAAAATGTGCCTGCTTAAAATATGTAGGATCTAGCCACAAGCATGCACTCTCCCGCCACAGGGATGCACGCTCCCGCCACACGCATGCACTCTCCCGCCACAGGGATGCACGCTCCCGCCACAAGGATGCACGCGGTTAGAAAATCCACAATTTTTCCGCTTTAGAGGTTTCCACGTTGGTGTTAAATTATTACACTATGTTTTTTTATAAAGAACCTAAGCGATGCATATGTATTAGCGCCTAGTAATAACCCAGCAGGAAAAGAGAGCATCCCAAATGAATAAAGGAGGCCTCCCTTGGGAGTATAGGAGGCCTCCCTCTACGTTATCTTTTTTGCTCCTTTTTACATAAGCATGTCCGGAAAAGGAGGGCTCTATTTGTACTCGCCTTGAACACACTCTGTTTATTATCTGGGGAGCAAAAATAGAGGTTTCGAAAAAAAGGGAATGCTCCGTTTGTACTCGCCTTGATTACTCTCTGTTTATAATTTTGGGGAGGTGAAATCGGGGTTCCGAATGTTGCTTCTAAATTATAACAAAATATATATTTCTTTAACAAATTTATTAAAAGTACAAAAATCTTTTTTAAATTGGCACAAATTTACTCACTTTCCACCTTTGCAAACAAATTTTTTTAATATTGCCATTCAGGTTTAATGCATCGAACTAAAATGACTTACGCATTCCCTACACTTTGCGCCTGGGCTTTGCATGTTCGTTCGTGTTACGGCGATGATTCATTCAGAATAGCTCCCTTTTTCTTTACAAGAGAGGTATATATTTTTTCCCTTTTAAATTCTAATCTCTCTTATACCTCCTTTAAGGAGATCTCCCTCGATTTCCTACTGGGAAGTTTGAGTATGATGAATAATTGTTTTTGATTCATTAAATGTATTCTCTAATTAAATATGAAAAATTCCTATTTGTTTTTAATGCAGATACTTGAAAAAAATTTAATGAAAAAGTTCGATTTGATGACGACTTTACATACATATATAATACTCTTCTCCATCTTTTTTAAGAGGCGTAGAATTTTTATTCTACGAAAAAAAAATGTTTTCTTTCATTTTAAATTTGAGTTTCGTGCGTACCAGCTGCATGCTAGCTGCGGGCTAGTGTTATTTTCACTCAGGCGTGCATGCTAGCTGCGGGCGCCGTGCGGGCTAGTGCATGCCAGCTGCGTGCTAGCTGCGGGCGAATTTCATTTTTACTCGTGATTTATAATATTCGTGCGTGCCAGCTGCATGCTAGCTGCGTGCTAGTCTTCAGGCGGCATGCTAGCTGCGGGCGCCGTGCGGGCTAGTGCATGCCAGCTGCGTGCTAGCTGCGGGCGAATTTCATTTTTAATTGGGTCTCCAACGAATATATTCCAGAAGTCATTAGCTGGTTACAATGTAAAGACTTCCAATTTCCTAAATTTCCAGTCGAATTTTTCGATTACCATGCAGGCCGTTACACAAATCATTACATTACAAGAGTAGTTACTCGCGATGAAAGAATACCAGTGTAGATTAACTTGAAGAACCGGCTCTGCTGCTACTGAATGAATATTAGTCTAGAAACTCACAATGACATCCTTTGTATTGCAATTGTACTAACACCACGCTCTAAGCAACTACTCGGCCTCCACTAGTCTGAACAAAATTTGTCCATATCTATTCATCCAGTAAAATTAAACCTTTTTGATTGCTTTTTGAAATATAAAAAAAAGCAGCTAACGATCCCTGGCCCGACTTTTCCAGTTTCTTATATTCAACTGCCTAAAGTCGTCCTCGACGTCATCTAGGTATCTTTTCTTTGACGTCCTGGTCTCCCTTTTCCTGGCGGTACTTTCCCCACCATTATCTTTGTCGGCCTCCGTTCCCCACCTCGTTGGACATGACCAATCTTCTGCGTTCCATACATAAAATTCCTTTTTCAGAAAGTGTTGCAATTGGATGAATTTTGAATTTTCTGAATTACAATTGATACTTTCTGAATTACAATTGGAATAGGTGTAGTAGGTGATGTTGATTAGGATTAGAATACGATATAACCGATAAGCTGGAGGGTGTCGGAATCATGATGCAAATTATAAATTAATTTCAAAATCATGCCAAGCTTCTAATGCGTGTACATAAGTACACACACCCACTGTTTTTTCGTTTAATCTGGCTGTTTATAATCCCGTTTTAGTCTTCGTTTAACTTCTGACTCTATTTTAGCATGCTTTTTGGTCATTTTGAACGAAAACGAAGACTAAATTAAATTCACGGGTTCATAAACAACCAAATTGAATGAAAAAAAAAAATTGCCAAAAATGTAACTAGAAAGTTTTGTTCACTGGCCCTCAAATATATGTAATCACTTGGTTTCTTAATAACTTACCTGTTTCCAATCTTTGTGCAGATGTCGAGGAGCATGCAACCACAAAAGATCCCCCCGAACTATCCGGAATGCGAAAATGATGCATATTTTGGTGTAAAATTTTTATTAAATAGGTATAATTATTACTATAATAAATTAAAAAAATTATCTCATAGCGACGTTTACTTATTTTGATTTTTATGCTTTTTTTTATTTGATTTGTTTTATTTTAATTTGAAAATTATTTAAATACTTCCAATTCACTTTCCTCCATCACAAAAGTAAATATGCATCTGTCAAAACACAAAAAAAACAATAACAAACAAATCTTGTCCAAAACAGTAGCTAGAACAAAAAAGTAAAGCCTCGGACAATTTAGAACAACTTAATGAACACAAGACTAGAACAATTTCGAACAAAAAATAACAAGTTTTATAACTAACTAGCAAAAACCCGCGGGCGTTGCAACGCCTTTTAATAAAGAAAATTGTGTGTGAACAGTCCGGGATAAGATAAGGGTATCTATAAACAAATCTGCAAAACATAATTTAGGGTACATACAAAAATTTAGTTACCTATAAAAAATATATTACCTATCATCGTTTTTAAAACTCGAGGTTGAGCGGGCATCGGAAAAATTTTGTACAACATGCATAACAGATACATAGCCAATCATATTACGACTCGGGCGCGTAGATTTTGACGTTCCCAGGTAATTGGCACCCTGTGCAGAACTTCCCCATGGCGACTTCAGCATTTTTCCCCAAAAATAGCGTTAAAGAAGGTCAACAATTTCGCAAAATTGGTGCCCACTGTCAGCCCGAAAAGTCGCAATTTGGCGCCGTTAAAAACTCGAATAAATACATTTCGGCATGAGGCGAACTACATTTTGACTTGAGTTGATAATTTGCAAATCATCATGAATGTCGTTTATCACAATTTCCGTATCTATTACGAACTTACAAAGAGCAGCCAGCAGCTCAATGTCATGATTATCATTAATCTCAGAACATTTTCTATATCCTATATTGAGGAGAATAGTAGGTACTGAATTCAGAGTTTTTTGATTGCGCACGCATATTTTGTTTTAAGTGACGTTTTTCAATCTGTCCCTAAATGAGTGATCATTTTAGACGTGCATTAATTTCAACGGCCCGCGTATCTGTCGAGACATCTGCCAACGTTTGCCCGAAATCTATGCCAATAAAACAGTTACTCCCCAAAATAGCTGACTTTTACTTCTTAAATTTTGCATTGCTCCGTTAACGGTTTCAATAGATACTTTATGCACCATGGTACATTCATCTATGTGTATACACCCAATTGCAGCTCGCCCGTCTCTATCACCAAAATATTTTTTTATCGTGTGAAAAAGAAACCCCTACAGACGATTAGAAAGACTACGCCACTATTATTACAATCAAAGAATATCACAGCCTGAGCGACTAAAGTCAGTGGAGGTCATTTTTAAAAGAATCAAAGTTTCAAGAGAGGTAGTAGATATTTGCAAGACAAATAATAAATATCCACGTCTGCCTTTCGAAACCTTATTTTACTATCGGATCAGACTGAAAAACTGCTACGATAACCGGAAAAAATACACTGAAGAGCAAAAGTGTTTCAATGTTTGCTAGGAACGAACGAAAAAACCGTTTAACGAAAAACGATACATATTATAAACCTGTAAAAACGTCATTAAATCACACTGACCCTTAGCTTTATTAAACAATTAAAAAAAAATAGTTTTCATTATTTACATCCATTGCTCCTTATAGTACGACCAAGATAGTATTAGGAAAATCTAGATATTTAAATAAAGCTCTGTGCGGTCTGCAATTGGAATGATAACCGTTCACTTACTTTCCTTCGACTATCGGTTGAAGTTTTTGGTCTAATCCGGTAGTCTGACACGATAGTCGGATATTTCAATTATATTTATTTAGATATATCGATAACCATATAAACTTAGAAAAACACAATTATATTTTGAAATCACAGACCGACACGCTATTTATATTTATGTAGATAGATTGGAATGACACAACTCAAGTAATAGTATTCTACTTGTCATATCCTTTCGTTTGATACGCATATCGAGTGGGTAGTATGGAAAAATTTAATCCGCCATTTTGTGTTGGTCGCCATTTTGAATTTGGAATGACACCAAATAGGCAATTGTACTGTACTTATCATCCCCTTTCAATTGATACACATGTCGGTGGTCGGTTGGCCCAATTGGAAAATTCGACCGCCGTCTTGTTTTTTTTTTTATAAAATGGCCATATTGCATTGTCATGTGAACTATACATATGTGCAAAAATTTAAAGTTTATCGGTTATATGGAAGAGGGTCAAACTCGAGTGTCAAGATTTGTCTAAACACATACATACATGCATACCTACAGAAGAAGCTAATATAAAGGATATACAAATAGCCTAAAACATGCTCGCAAAAATACTGAAACTTCCAGTGAAAGTCCCATCCCAATCGGATTAGCCGTTTCCGAGATTAGCCCGAACAAACAGACAGACAGACAGAGATACAGACATACAGACAGACAAAAATTTTAAAAATGTGTGATTTTGTTTTAATATGATGTAAATAACCATATTAACTTGGAAAAACACAACTATTTTGAAATCACAGACAGACACCAATTATATTTATATAGATAAACGCCAAAACATGTACTTTTCTATCCTAGAATGTTTTAAATCGTTCTAGGACTGACTAATGAACAAAGGTTATAGTTGTATATAATTTATTTTTTAATCAATTTCTTTTTAGGCAACCAATTCTATTTTGTGTGGCTGCGCCACAACAGGGGATTATATTTTACTCGTTTGTAAGTTTTTGTTGCCATTTTTCAATATATATATATTTTTTTTTCGATGAAAATAAAGACAGTTGTTTTTAGGATTATTTATAGATTTAAATTTCCTAGTTTAATGCCAGATTCATCGTCGCGTCGCACAATTTCCCAAAAAGAGAGTCAGCTGAACTTCGATTCATTGTTGTAGTTATAGTGTACCGCACATTTTGTATGATTTGACAATTTTTAAAGTTTTGTTGATAAAATCTTATAATGCGGAAACTTAATTTGAAAATTAATAAGCAAAAAATCCGTGGAGTTTTTAAAAATCTTTGAGACTACAGACTGAGGTACTCTCATATATTATACAACAAAAAAAATAACCAAATTTAAAAAATTGCGGTTCGTCCAATGCTACAAGCGAGGCGAAAGCAAGGATTTTCCATAATCTAGTGTCGGAAATGAGGCTCCATGATACAGAGTCATTTATAAATTATCATCGTATGGATTATAAATCATTTGAAGAATTATTAGGTATCATAGGCCGTTCATTAAAAAAAGCCATTCCGCCAACATGAAGAAATAAATGCTGCAGAAAGATTATCACTAATATTAAGGTGTGGCACTTTATTTATATTTTGCACTTATGTAAATAAGCAGTTTACATTTTTATTTAGATATTTAGCAAGTGACGATAGCATGAGGTCTATTGGATTTTACGGTTATCGTAGCAAGCAAGCACAACTTCATATATAATTCGTGAAACATGCCAAATAGTACAGTTTCCAGAGTAAAAAAACCGCTAAAACTGCAAAAAAAAAGTGTAGGTTCATGAAATTTGGAATGGTGGGAGTTTAGCAATTGGAGAAAAGGTAACCGTTGAGTTCCGGGCCGTACTTCGTAAAAATCACGAGAAAATCCGATTGAAAGAATTTTCCGACGCTTTCCCGACCGTAGCTCGGAAAAACGTCGAAATTGGAAAAATGTTAAGAAGACAAAATTAAAGCTATGAAAATTCTCAACAAAAAAAGTTATATAAGCTTTTCCCGGAAAACCTCACGTTTGGTCGGAAAATGGAGGGTAAAGAAAAAAAATATGAAAAATTATTTTGTTTTTATATTGTTTTCTTTATGCAGGGTGTCCCACCTCAAGTTACAAAATGGCGGGCTGTAGATAGGCTTTGGATAGACGAACAAAAAATCATATGGGAGGGGGGCAGAAATCGTAACGGTTTGGTCACTAGGGCGTTTTGAAATGTTTTTGATAGAGGTTTACATATCACCCTGTATTTTGGTAACCCGATGACCTACTTCCATGAATTAGGTAGCAGTATACGCAGAATACTCCCACCTATCTAAACTGTAAAAGCGAAGGTTCTACACCACCAACTTCCAGAGTTATGAGTCAAAATATCATTTTTTTCACAGAAAAACTATTTCGAATATACATATATATTAGAAAAATTGACAAAGCTCCTATATTTATTTCCATTTATTCTACATCGCTGGATGTCTCGGGGTCTGGTTCACCGGAGCTGTCCACTTCACCTTAATTTTCTTCTTCTAAGTTCTCTTCAGGATCATTCATTACGGGGATATTACTGCAGCGATTGCTGTAACAATGAACACATACTGAGGTGCACAATAACCCTGCTTTTCGACAGGAACAGCTTTTCGTGCACCCTTTTATGCACTTGCAGAAAATTAACTGTAAAAGGTGTTTGGGAGCCGGAGGATTGGTCATTTTTACTGGCGCCAATGTATCTCCTTCTATCAACCCCCAATCCTTAGCGTGGATATCATGGGACAGCCACTTTTGAACTTGTAAGTATATTCGATAGAAATGCTGTCTCGCGGCGTCAGCAGTGGGAGACAAACTCGCCAAATTGACAGCTTTCTTCTTTGCTATTCCCCTTATGAAGCATAAATATCGAAATTCATTTACTGTTTGCACATTCTTTGGTGCTTTGTAAATTTTTAGCAGGCATACATAGCATCCCTTTCTCGAAAATTTTATCTTGAGATTGATTTTTTTTTTGAAATGTTTCTACTACCTCTGACAATATTCTACTTTCACTTTTGGACATCGATTCAAAAGATTTAAAGATCCCTCTTTTACCTTTCTTATAAAAACAAGATGTCGTATCGCATCCACTTACGGCATGGAGAAACCAGAGATACCTTGCCTTACTTCCAATAAGGTCTACCAACCTAATTTTCCTTTTTACTGAATTAGCTTCGATCGAATTTACTCGATCAAGAACTTTCATGAAATTTGATTGAAAACTACATTGGGTGACACTGGACCAGGTTCTTAATTTTTTGTTGACAAATTCCCGTTTTATTTTGTGCAAATAAAGCAATTTTCAGCAAATTCAAAAGTCAATTTTTTCCTGCTTTTATGAGAAGGATGACTAAAATTAGTCAAAAAAAGTTGGATTCGCTTCGGGGTGAGGTTTCGATACTTCAGTTTGCCATTGGAGGTGTCTATATATTTTTTCCGGCAAGCTCTATGAACAGTTACTTGTTCCACTTCTTTCAAAAAGTTTGCATGTCCATCATCCCTAAAATTGTTCACTGATCTCAAAGTATCTAACCCATTTTTAACCGTCACTTTTAACCGTCACTCGTCTAAACTCTTTTTGCAAATGAAACAAATATTTGCCATGATCTAGAACAAATGAAAGAATGAGATATACCAAAACAACATGAAAATTATCACAATTTACTTCAGCTAGTTATTTTCCTCTAATACACACCAATACAAATGACTGGAGATATGTATGTATGTAGATCAAGAAATGACTCGAGGGCCTACTTTCATTTAAAAATAACACTGTTTTATTAGGATACTCTAAGTTATTTCCGAAGAACTTTGTCAATTTTTCTAATATACATACATATATGTATATGTAATTCGAAATAGTTTTTCTGCGAAAAAAATGATATTTTGACTCATAACTCTGGAAGTTGGTGGTGTAAAACCTTCGCTTTTACAGTTTAGATAGGTGGGAGTATTCTGCGTATACTGCTACCTAATTCATGGAAGTAGGTCATCGGGTTACCAAAATACAGGGTGATATGTAAACCTCTATCAAAAAAATTTCAAAACGCCCTAGTGACCAAACCGTTACGATTTCTGCCCCCCTCCCATATGATTTTTTGTTCGTCTATCCAAAGCCTATCTACAGCCCGCCACTTTGTAACTTGAGGTGGGACACCCTGCACAAAGAAAACAATATAAAAACAAAATAATTTTTCATATTTTTCCGACCAGACGTGAGATTTTCCGGGAAAAGCTTATATAACTTTTTTTGTTGAGAATTTTCATAGCTTTAATTTGGTCTTCTTAACATGTTTCCGAGCTACGGTCGGGAAAGCGTCGGAAAATTCTTTCAATCGGATTTTCTCGTGATTTTCACGAAGTACGGCCCGGAACTCAACGGTTACCTATTCTCCAATTGCTAAACTCCCACCACTCCAAATTTCATCAACCTACATTTTTTTTGCAGAAGAAATCTCTAGGAGCTGTACTAAAATAATTTGGGAAAAACTAGATTTTGTACTTCCAACAATATCAACACAATTGTGGCAAAATATTGCAGACGAATTTTACAAAAAATAGGATTTTTCAAATTGTGTAGGTGCAATCGACGGCAAACATGTTGTTATTCAAGTCGGTATATATAACACCAATATTAAATTAAAAAAGATAAAATATTGGTGGTTTAGGACATAATAGCGACGCTCAAATTTTTAGAAACTTTTCAACTTTTGAGCAAGCAATTATATCAAATTCCAATAACTTGCATTTACCTTCTAAAAAATTATTGCCTGGTTCCATGCAAAATGCTCCACATGTATTCGTTGCAGATAAAGCATTTCCATTGCTTAAAAATTTAATACGCCCTCATCCCGGTCGTAGCACAGGTAATTTACCTGTAGAACAAAATGTTTTCAACTACAGATTATCCAAAGCTAGAAGAGTAATAAACAGTAACAAATATTATAAAAGCAACAATATGTCTACATAATTTTCTTTGCTCAAAAAATTCGACCGGCTAAATTACAGAAGGTTTAGTTGATCAGTATAATAGTGACGAAACTATTACTCCTGGTAGTTGGAGAGATTCATCTGCAGAATGGATACAATCAATTGGGCATACGAGTTCCAATAACTCAAAGCAAGTAGCGAAGCAAATTAGAAATTAAATTTTGTCAATTCTAGTTCCACCTTAACAACAATTACACAATAAAACTAATTTAAAAAATTTTATAAACTGTGTTAACTTATTAAAAAAATTATTATATTAAATACAACAAAACTTAATTTAACAATATTGATTTGAAAACGTAATTTTTGATATCTACATAAATTCATTCTTGATATTCGTAAATAGTTTGCAGCATTTTAATTTTCAATGAATCCATTTTTTCCTCTGGAACCTTTGTTAATTCCTTAGCAAAATTTTATCGCTACTATCATAGTGACTGTTCCTCCGAAATAAACGCTCTCTTGCTTCCACGGCAATCGCACACCAAATTAGCCCACTCGTCTCATTCCCTCCCCCTGCAACTTCCCCTTTCACGCACTTAACAAGATATGAATTCGTTTGTAAATAGAACGACTCGACTGTGGAATAGTCTCTCGCAGTCGGTATTTCCGAGCTCCTATAACATCCAAGAGTTCAAACGCAGGGTTCATCACCACCTTCTTCAATACCCCCCCCCCCTACCCTTATAACCCCCCCCCCCCCGCTCGCTCGTACTAAGCTTACTGCTAGACCAATGGTCGGCAAACTTATTAGCCAAAGAGCCAAATATGAACATTACAACAATTTTAAAAAAAATTGTTAGCCAAATCTGCTTGTTTAGTAAACTTTTATTACACTAAATAAGTAGTACACTAAATAAAACTAAATTTCATACTTAATAAATATTTATTAATGCGAACAATGTGCTTGCATCTCCTTGGAAAGTTTGAGTACCTAAGTCAGGTTTGTATGTTGTTGTTTTTAATTTTAGGCATGATTCCAAGTTCTCATCAATAAGACGACTTCTCAGTTTACTCTTGATAATGTTCATGCTTGAAAAAGATTGTTCGCATATATATGTAGAACCGAAAAGGGAAAGAACAGCAAACGCGAGCTTTTTCAGCTGATCGTAAGAGTCAGGAATACTATTCCAAGCGTTGAAAATGATCATGTCTTCCTTCTCCAGGTCTTTCAAAGTAGACCACTTGTGTTGTGAGCTGATATCACATTTTTTCTTCTCCAATATTTCCAATTCAACACAAAGACGTTCGAATTTAGAGCGCCATATCTCCTTGTTTTTTAAATCCAGCAATTGTATTTCAAAGCTAGCAATGTCAATTTCAAAAGGACCAAAATTCAACTCGGTTATCGTAGCATTAAGAGGATCTTTAACAAATGCTAAAGTTGGTCTGCTGTTTTTAAATTCCTGAAACCTGCTGAGAAATGCTTCCTTCATATTTAAAATTATTGTTTTAAAATGGTGTTTATTAATAGAGCAATTATTTTCTTGGCGATGCTTCAGCAGGCTCGGAAAGTGAAACAATGTCAAAATCCTGAGCAAAAATGGATAATTTGTTTTCGAATGTTATTACTTCTTCTAACATCGAAAAAATTAAGTTTCCTTTCCCTTGCAGTTTACGATTAAGCTGATTTAGATGAGACATAACGTCTACCATGAAATAAAAGTTTTGGATCCACTGATCGTCTGTTAGTTTTGGATAGTGAACGCCCTTCTCAAGGAGAAATGCTTTAATTTCCGGAAAAAGGGATGCGAAACGTTTTAAAATTAATTTTTTCTTTCAAAATAGCAACAAACCCTTTTCTTACGCCGGTCATACTTTTGGCCCCATCTGTTGAAATCGACACAATTTTATCGAGGGGAATATGATGTTTATTCATACACTTAATTACAGCATTTGCGATATCTTCTCCACGCGTCTGACCTTTAAGTGGCAATAATCCTAGAAGTTCTTCTTTAGGGCCTGAATGAGACATAAATCTTACAAAAAGTGAAACTTGCGCTGTATTATTTATGTCACAAGACTCGTCAACTGCTATTGATAACGCCGAAACCAATTTCAGATCTTCGATATGCTGGCTGGTTATATTCGAACATATTTTAATTTTCTATCTTTAATGGTTTTGTCAGACAACGGTAACTCTTTAATTCTTTTCAGAATATCTGCTTTGTTCTTAAAATCCCGAAATAGCTCTTCGGATGCATTTATAAAACAATTTTTTATGTATTCGCCGTCTGTGTACGGTTTCCCTCTTTTAGCAATCTCTTGGCTAAAAACAAAACTTGCCATATTAATATTTCTGGAAGATTGCATCCTGTTATTAAACACAGAAGTTGACGACTCTTGACTCTTCTGAAGTTCTTCAACTGCTTTGTTCTTTGCATCACCGGTTGGATATTTGGTGCTAAATGACGCGTGCTTTTTTGTAAAGTGTCTCTCTAAATTTGACTTCTTGTTATGCGCGAATTTCTCCTTACAAATAAGACATGTCGGAAGTCCATCCAAGTTTTGAATAAACGCAAAATTCTCGGTCCACTCAACTTTAAATTCGCGGTTTTCATCTTTCGTTTTTCTTTGCTTTTTTTTTGTAGCCATGTTAATTGGGGTGCCTATAAAAATATTCCAAATATATTTTTTTCTAAAGCCACCAGTACAAAATTATTATCATTATTTGTACCGGAACCACAAATATACATAGCAGGTGTAATAAAATCGTATAAAAATACCTGTAAGATTAGCAGCCAGATTGAAAAATACAACTTTTTAATAAGACGTTGTCCTGTGTTCTGCAGACACGGTAGATAAAACAAAACTGTTCACACTGCAACTGCTTGATATGGTTTGTGTTTGTTTTACGAAAACTAATAAAAGCCGCGTTTTTTTAATGAACTAAATAGTTCTTTCATCGAGTTCATTAAAAAACGACAAGGGAAGCCTACTTCGATGCTTAAAAATTTCAAAATTAAACGGAATTTAAGTGTTAGTTGACGACTGTTATACGAAATGCTTTCTAGAAAACAATAAATAAGTTTATAAACAATCAGTTATTTCATACAAATATGCTCTCGTCACTTCCCTGTTATTTTTATTTTTAAATTACGTTTTTCCGCCCGCCTAAAAGTATACCACATTCCGAAAAGAAAGGGAAATTTGAAATTTCCCAAAACCACGATAGAGACCCCGATAAAACCTAGATCTTGAGATTTGTATGGGGAAAAACTATATACATAGTTAATTAAAAAATCGCGGCTAAAATTAAACTCGATGTTCGTTACGTATTTTTACAACCATATAAAATTTTAATTACCTATCTATCTTTTAACTTAAACAAAAAATTATACATGTTCTCGATTTATAGGAGAACTAGCAAAAACCCGTGTGCGTTGCAACGCCTTTCAATAAAATAAGATTATGGGGACACAGTCTGCGATAGGAAAAAGCTATAGTGAAAAAAGAACAAATCTGGGAAAATTGATTTTGGGAGATGACCGCCATGTACCAAATGATATATTGAGTATACTATATTGCCTATGGTGTTCTACTCTTTCATTTGATACCCATGTCGAAGGGGTTGTGAAGAAAATATTAATCCGCCCTCTTGAGATGGCCGCTATGGACCAAACGATATATTGAGTATACTGTATTGCATATGGTGTTCTACTTATCATACTCTCTCATTTGATACCCATCTCGAAGGGGTTGTGAAGAAAATGGTAATCCGCCCTCTTGAGATGACCGCCATTTACCAAACGATATATTGAGTGTACTATATTGCTTATGGTGTTCTACTTATCATACTCTTTCAGAAAATGGTAATCCGCCTTCTCGAGATGGCCGCTATGGACCAAACGATATATTGAGTATACTATATTGCTTATGTGTTGTACTTATCATACTCTCTCATTTGATACCCATCTCGAATGGGCTGTGAAGAAAATGGTAGTCCGCCCGATTGAGATGATCGCCATTGACCAAACGATATATTGAGTATACTATATTGCCTATGGTGTTCTACTTATCATACTCTTTCATTTGATATCCATGTCGAAGGTGTTGTGAAGAAAATGGTAATCCGCATTCTTGAGGTGGCCGCTATGGACCAAGCGACATATTGAGTATACTATATTGCTTATATTGTTCTACTTATCATACTCTTTCATTAGATACCCATTTCGAAGGGGTTGTGAAGAAAATGGTCATCTGCTCTCTTGAGATGACTGCCATGGACCAAACGATATATTGAGTATACTATATTGCCTTTGGTGTTCTACTTACCATACCCTTTCATTTGATATCCATGTCGAGGGGCTGTAAAGAAAATGGTAATCCGCCCTCTTGAGATGGCTGCTATGGACCAAACGCCTGCTTTTCTGTTGAAATTTTTTTGCTTTAAACCTCACGGAGCCCGAGACCTTTCCAACGAATGCAAAACCGTGGAAATCGGATCGTGCGTTCTGGAATTATAGCGTCAGGAAGGAAAACCCGACTTATTTTTATATTATAGATTTTAATTTATCAAAATAAGATGTAATTTTTTCTTACCAAGTTTTTTTTTTTTTATGAAAATATTATTGCGCCTTCCGTGGATATTCGTGCCAGAGCCGCACTTAAGGAGCCAAAGAGCCACATGCGGCTCTGGAGCCGCACTTTGCCGACCACTGTGCTAGACATTGCACCATGACATGACGTGACAAATGACATGACAGACTGCTAGTACACAAAGGGTGACTCCTGAGCTTAGCACTGTCACATAAAAAAAAAATTGCGTGAAAGGATTATCATCCGTGTCCGTTTCCAAATACTTTTCGAAATGTTCCAGCTTAGCTAGATATTTCTCTATTCTCTGTTCAGTTCCTTCCAACTTTCTTTTTCTGGAATTTGACGGAGTTAGTCTTGATGTAGAAGTTGATAATGAAATCTCTCGGTCAAAATCATATTCATTAACTAAATTTTGAGAAGATGCATTTTGTTCTTGTAATATAAAATTAGTAGTAATTGGCCTAGATTATTTATGAAATCCATCAATTTACCGTCATTTCTAAAATTCTATGATTTAACTTACCCGGTATCGGTAATATATTTTCTTAAAAATTCCAACTCTTACATTAACCACCCGGTACTTGAGTTTTTTTTTTGTTACAGCGCTTCCACTTTTTTTATTAACGTTGGTTTTAAATTTGGCCCTTAAATTCTTCCATTTTCTTTGACATTCTTCCTCTAAAAATATATCAATAAACTTAAGATTAACAAATGTTCATATTTACTTGTTATTCCTAAGGTGTTTCCTATTTCAATCCAAATTTTCAACTTCAGGGAATTGTTCTTGTATTGCTTATGGTTTAAATCATATAACATTTCCCTCCCAACCTTTGCTACTTCTGCAATCAATGTTGCTTGCAGTTGTATATCTAAATTTTAATGTTTCCAAGAAAATAAAAACTCTAAAAAATTACACTAGCAACATTTCCCCATTCATTTTCCATTTTATTTTCCGTTCAAATATTTCAGACAATCTTCATCAAAAACATATGATTTGTTTGACAATTTTTAAAATCCGCCGCACAAAAGTTGAAGTTCACCTTTTTTTGAGAGAGAAAAAAAATCCCAAAAATTTCCCAAAACTGAGAAAGGTACAATTTTTCATACAAAAAGTATGCGCGCACATAAATGCGGCGCGACTCATACGCAACGATGAATCCGGCATAATTATTGATGATTTTTTTCAGAACTAAAATAATCCATAAATCATGGAGCTCTTGGGGGGAATGTCCCTCATTTCCCCTCTTGTATCCGCGACTCTGGCGTCGAGAAGATTAACGGCACTTTTAAAACGACAAACACAAAATGTCGACATGCGTGAACCCAAAACGATATTTAACGCGTCGTTTTCAGTCGACGTCGAATTGCGTGAACTGGCCCCTGGTATATAATAGCAACGTTGCAAACTCCTCAAAAGTTAGCGCTGTTTCCCCTACGACACGCTTCAAATGCCCTTTAGTAGATTTAACCGCAGCTTCCCATATTCCTCCAAAATGAGGGGAAGCTGGAGGAATGAACTTCCAGCTTATTCTTGACTTGGCTAAATAATTTGATATCTTGTTATCTTTAATGTTTTCGGCTAATAACGTGTGCATTTCACTAAGGTATCTTCTAGCACCGACAAAATTTGTTCCATTGTCTGACCAAATTTCACATGGCACTCCTCTTCTAGATACAAAACGCTGAAGTGCAGCAAGAAAGGCTTCTGTTGATAAATTAGAAACTAATTCTAAATGAATTGCTTTAGTTGATAGGCACACGAAAACTGCTATGTACACTTTTATGTGTTTTGCACCTCTACCTGTTTTGGAAGCAACCTTCATTGGTCCTGCATAATCTATAACCACCTTATAAAATGGACGGGAAATTGTGACTCTGGCCTCAGGTAAGTTGCCCATGAGTTGTGTAGATGGTTTTGCTCGTTGTCGACAATTTAAGCAGGTTTTTGTTACCTTGCGAGACAAGTCCCTGATGTCTAATATCCAAAACTGTTGTCTAGTCAAGGACATAAGTTGCAATGCACCTGGGTGTGAGTATGCTTTATGCATGTACTTAGGTTGTTATGATTTTGACAGATGGTGGTTCTTTGGAAGAATTATAGGATGAATTGAGGAATATCTACACCCCGATCGTTGAATTCTGCCACCCACTCGCAAAAGGTTATTTATATCTAAAAAGGGATTAAGGTTACTTAATTTATTTCGTGGATGCACTGAATTTGACGCCTTAAGTTGCTCGACTACATTGAAAAATTCTGCATGTTGAACATGTAGTATACACAGGTTGGTTGCTGTTGTAAGTTCTTGTGAGTACAATGGTCCGTACGATCTGTCAGTAAATTGTCTTTTCGCATTATTTATGAAACGGAGACAGTACGCCATGATCCGAATAAGTCTCGAAAATGAAGAACTACTATTTATTAGTTCCCACACCCAATCCTCCGTGGTAGGTTTCTACTCAGGTATCTTCTGATGTAAAACCAACGCTGAAGTAGTTCTTCTTTCTGTCTCAGCAACTTCACATGATAATTGAGGAGATCCCTGCAGCCAGTTTTCAGAATTTTGTCTCAACCATTCAAGGCCTTGCCACCACAGTTGTGATGTGATGAGACATGTTGAAGAAATACCCCTGCTCGCAAGGTCAGCTGGGTTATCAGCTGAACGTACATGTCTCTAATGTGCTTGAGGAACATTAGTTAAGATGTCGGATGTTCTATTGGCTATGAATGTTTTCCATCGTCGTGGTACACCTGGTAACCATGCAAGAACAGCTGTCGAATCAACCCAGGCATATATTGGTATATTCTGAAACCCAAGAGCAGTTGCAATATTTTTTAACAATTTTGAAAGCAAAACAGCTCCAGATAATTCCAATCTTGGCAGGGATAATTGCCTTAATGGTGCAACCTTAGTTTTTGCAGCAACTATAACTACTTGTGGTTGATCTTGAGCATCTATTGAACGGCAGTACACAACAGCTGCATTAGCTGCTTCTGAAGCATCAGCATACCCGTGTAGCTGGATGTCCTTAGTTGAATGAAGTATTCTTCTTGGGATCTTAATTGCCGGCACTGTTGACAGTTGGTGGTTGATTGCATTCCATTCATTTATGACAGCTTCAGGTAGATGATCATCCCAATCAATCTTTTGAAGCCATAATGTTTGAAAGATTTATGGAGATTGGTGCCAACCACCCCAGTGGATCAAACACCTTTGATGACTCAGATAATATAATTCGTTTCGAAAGCTCCTTGGTTTTAGACATGTTTAACGTGAAAACAAAATTATCTTCCTTGGGAACCCAATGAACTCCTAACAGTTTCAAAACTTCTGGATTGTCATCAATTGATACACAATTCGAATGGTTTGCCTCCCCTGATAATTCGCTGAGATTAGACTGCCATTTCGTTAAATTGAAACCGCAAGCATTAAAAACAGTTTTTAACTGCGACTTCAGAGCAGCTGCTTCTGCCAGTGTACTACAGCCTGTTAACATATCATCGACGTAAAAGCAGTTTCTTATAATAGCAGCTGCATCGGGATAACTAGTTTCATAGTTTCTGTAATATTCTCGTTGCGGGGTAAGGTGCTGCTGGCGTGCCATATTCAGTCTTCAACCGATATTGCTGTATTTGTTGCGATGGATTTTTCCTCCATACGATTCTCTGAAAATCCCTATCTTCTGGTCGACTCCAGACCTGCCTGTTCATTTCCATGGTCAGCACAGAGAGCTACTTCATATTTCCGAAAAGAAAGCAAAATAGACCACAAATCTCGTTGAACGACTGGACCAACTAGGAGTTGGTCATTTAATGAATTATGCTCTGTTGTTTTACAAGAGCCATCGAAAACAACTCTTATTTTTGGAACTGGGGCCTTCTTAAAAACTGCATGGTGTGGCAAAAATAACTATCCTGATTGTCAGGATACAATTCATCCTTGCCCACAATTTCCATATGACCAAGATTCTCATATTCTGCCATGAAGTCGTGATATTGTTCCTTAAAGAGTGGATTCTTTTGAAACCTTCTTTCCATTGCGAGTAATCACATGATTGCCTGATGCTTAGATTCTCCTAATGGTGGTGAATTTGGTTTAAATGGTAACGCTACAGTATAACGCCCTCTGGAAACATCATTTTCAAAGTGAACTTCGCATTCTAAATCTTCACCTGAGAATGGAAGTTTCGCTTGCGGAATCTCTTCTTGTTGCCAGAATCGTGTTAAGATTTTATCAATGTCTGACGATAAATAGTAATTATGAATGGACCTTGGTTCGGTGGCTAAATTTCCTAATAAAATCCAGCCAAATATGGTCTTTCTTGCTACTTGTATGCCCTCGCCACTACGTAATGCCGCTTCCTTTAACACGTCAAAAACTCTATCGCAACCTAAAATGATATCTATTTTGGATGGTATGTTATAAGTGGGATCAGCTAAGTTGTGTTGAATAAGTACGTTGTTATCACATGTTATATTGGAAGCTGGCGCCAGTGCTGTTAAATTTCTTAAAATAAATGCTGAGACTGATATTGATTCATTCGAATTCCATCGAGAAAATAACCTTAATTTCACCTTACCTCGAGTTACTCCCATATTGGTGGATTCCAATCCCGTAATATTAAGACGAGCATTCTCTCTAACAGTCCCAAACTTTGGACACAAGCCTCTGATATCAACGTGACTTGCGAACCTGAATCTAATAAAATCCTACAAGAATGAAACTTCCCTGTAGAATCAGGAACATGCACAACTGCTGTAGGAAGCATCGACACATGACGCTGTGATGAAGATGCTGATTTGTCAATACAAGAACCGTAATGTTGAAAAGATGTACCCTGCTCTGGAGATGCATGATTTTCATTTAACTCTACGTTGTTGAATGAATTGTTGACTGATGACTGGTTTTCAAACTGTCCACTTGGTGAAACATTGTTGCTTGAAAATTGTTTGGGTTTAGCTTGATTATACTTTGCTGATGAACTAAATGTACTCGGTAAAGCTACAGCTGATTTGGGTTTGTTAGCCTGTTGATTTGCGGTTACATTATAATAATGGATGGTGAGAGCTTTTGCATTTATGCACTGATAAAAAAAAATTCTTGGCTTAGAGACTTTTTCATGAACCAAGCAAATCATGTTTTGGATATAACGAAAACAAAATTGTCGTCGGATAAGCAATACTCATAGTCTTGGTTTTATTGTCTTGGATGAAGACAAAAGTTGACTAGAAGTAAGAAAAAAAATTTCTTGGTTTGAGATACTCATTTTTTTAATTTAAGCAACTCAAGGTAAAAAAAATAGTGAATTGCCTCAATAAATATTCTCGAATTAAAACTTCATCGTGTCTTTATTTAATACAAATTTTGTTTTTAATAAAAAATATTTAGTTTCTTGAGTAAAAAATTAAAAAATCTTATTTCGTAAAAGACATATCTTGGTCGAAAAGTATAAGTAATGAGCGAAGAAATACAATTGCTTGACTCAAGAATTTCTAGTGTCTTACTCTGACACAGCATTCTCATGTTAAGACTGAAAAATGTTTCTACTCAAGACAACGAAACGAAGACTATGGAATTGCTGGAATCAAGACAATTTTTCTATCAGTGTGGCATCGAATTTTTGATCTACATATGTTGACTGTATGACCGCCACCCAAACACTTAAAACAGAGAGAATTTGCATTGACAAATGTACGCCTGCTTTCAATAGCCTCTTCTCTAAACCTTTGACACCTAAATAATGTATGTGGTTGATGACAAAACCGACATAATTTGGCTTGCTCAGTTGTCAGGTGAAGAGATTTAAGAGCAGGGGTTTTCCTTATAGTTACATTACTGGCTTCTAAAGCATCACAATGTCGCGACAGAAATTTCAGGAATTCTTCAAAGCTTGGAAACTGCCTTTCAGCACTATGGTGAGCCCAGAGCCCTTTTGTTTCAGCATCGAGTTTGGATAGAGCCAAATAAATTAACCAGGGGTCACGCTCTTCAGCCTTTTGACCTATTGATCGTAACCCTCGAATAACCTCGTCATATACGTCGTGTAACTGGCGTAGATTTTTTACAGATGGACTTCCTACTGATGGATGTTCAATAAAAGATTTTATAAAACCTGTTGCTATATACAAAGGTTTATTAATCTTTCGTTTAATTTACTCCATGCTTCATCATAGTTGCTGTCACTAATGAATAAATGATTGATGATCGATATCGCATTTCCACGCAACAATCCCTTCAGATATTGTAGCTTTTGTGCCTTTGCTAAATTCTGATTCGTGTGAATCGAGGCCACAAACAAATCCTTAAATGCTGGCCATTCCTTGTAATTACCTGGAAATGAAGGAATATTTAGTTTTGGCAATAATTGTGCTGTTGACGAAGTTGGATTGTTATTCTCCCCATTTCTTAAGATCTGCTGATGCTGCGAAAGAAATTGGTTCATAGTTGAGTTTAATTGTTCTGACAAAGAACGCTCATTTGCTGATTGGGGTGAATTAACTTGCGGTGAATTTATTCGCTGATATTGTTACAATTTGGCCTTTATATAAAAATATTTCTCTTCATACTCTGGTGCATCTGACTCTTGCTCAGCTAATTGAAGTAATTTATCTTCCACCTCTAGAAATTCACTCCAGTATCTCTCCAAACTCTCAACTGGTATTATTACTTCGTCAATTGAAGTCGTATCATCCATTGAGTCTGAAAAGGTTTTCAATCGGCTGATCGAACTCTTTACTCGCCCTCTCTTCTGAATTAATAAGCTCTCAGACATTTTACTGATTTCCTTACAGCAAGTGAAGCGTCGGTAAATGAAATAGGCTGGCTCTACACCGCTTGTTGGTGTTTATTTGCTTATATACTCTCTGAGAATCCTATTCTTAATTTTCTTCTTTTTAATAAATTTTTGAATTCGCTGATTGCTACTGAGCAATCCGGCTCGAAGGACCAATCTTTAAGACCGTTGAATAAAAAAAGAAACGTATTTTGGTTCAATAAAAAAAACACGTCCTTTTCAATAAACGATTTCTTAAATTCTGTTTTTATATGTCAGAAAAAAGTGCAAACAATTAGCTCGGCCTGCTAAGTCTTCTAAAATATAAATTATAACCAAGCAAAAATTCTTAACAAGTAAAAATTCAAAAATCTAAATTTAGTTTCTTGCCCTTTTCGGCGTGTACAGTTATCATCATAAAAGGAAAATTTCAACAAGTCCTCTGTTATCTCAAGGAGGAGGGAAATTGTAAAGTTGACGAACTGGCTAGGAAAGGCACGACCGCCACTTTCCTTCCTGGAAAGGAAGGGGTTGGTATGCCTTGGGCTACCTTTAAACTCCGATGCAAACAGCACACAATGCAACTAGCACGAAAGCGGAAGATCTTACCAAATGCACTTTGGCCAAAATGTCTTGGCCCTCCTACGATCTCAGGCGAACCACCTCACTGCTGAGCCTCGGTAGACGAGACCTCTCAGTTTCAGTGGGAGTGCTGATCGGACATTGTGAAGAAACCTGCGATTTCTGCAGAAGTTGTAAGAATATAGTGAGGAGGAAAGTGTAAAAATTTTTCTGTCACTGCCCAGCCCTAAGCAAAAGGAGACTTACCATTTTTTGTGAACCCTTCCTAAGCACGCTTGCGGAAATCTCGAAGTTTGAAGATTTATTACGTCCTCGAGGTGGTTTAGCGAAGAAACGACACTTTAACATTGGGTTTAAAGTGGGATCGTTATGGCATCACAACGGGCCTATCCCTTTGGCCTACGTGTTTGGGATGTGCACCAACAGCTCAGCCATATCTAACCTAAAGACAAGTTCCATGAATTCTTTTTCTATTTTTTTAGCTCTTTCTTCTGCAATCCGTACTGGAGCTGCCACGATGAAATTGGACACGTGATCATAGGGGTTTTTTATTTTTCCCGCTTTCCGCAATGCTTTTCATCGCATCTATTAATGAAGCCGTATTCTTACTAAGGCTATACTCCAATTTACTTTTATATTCCCCTGGCTTCTGGGAAGTTGCGGGTGGTAGTGATGATGGTTATGATGATGACGATGGTGTTGATGGTGATGAATTCAAGTTGAGTGAACTGAATACCCTTTAAAAACACTTGCATTAGACATTGAATTATTTCCACATGCATTTACCTTATTTCTTTGTAGCAGACGTCAGTAAATCTTAAACTAGAGTAAAATGGCCAAGTGATGGTTACTTCGAATCCACTGGAACCATTTCTGGTGGAATCTAATTGTAATTTAAAATTTCAGTACTTTTCCCTAAGGCTCTTAAATAATGCCTTGGTATCTTCAACTTAAATGCTCTTCTTCTTTAACGCCTCTACAACCGGGATCCGGTCCTGGCCTCTCGCAACTGTTCTCTGCACCGGTCCCAATTCTGAGCCGATGTCATCCAGTTTGGCATCCCTAAGCTCTGAGCGTTTTGATCCATGCCATCCTTTCAGCGGAGGTTTGGTCTCCCTCGCTGTCGCACCCCATAGGTCATACCGCAGAGAACTTTCCGAGCAGGCGGCAGCGCTCGTAGATCTCGTCATTATAGAGTCTCCGGAATCGTCCTTCCTCACATACGGGGCCAACAAACCTCCGAAGTATTTTCCTCTCGAGCACGCCCAAGCACCCACATTTCAGATGGTGAGAACCGGTAAGACCATCGTCTTATACAGGGTGTATCAGCTAAAGTGTCCAACCGCTTGGCTGTGGATAGGCCTTTACACTAAAATTTCCATTTCAACCACCTTTTTCTCCAAAAAATACGTAATTAACTAATATGTTGTTTTAGAAAATTGGAAAGCTTGGACAATTTTCTATGAATAATGTCTACCAACTATTATGCTACGACCTTTACTTTTGAAGTTATTAGCAATTTTAACGCGAAAGTTGGCCTTATTTGGTGCTTATTTGGTACTTTTCTACAAAACTCAGGTGAAAAAGTACTAAAAAAGGACGAAAGAGAGCCAATTTCACCATGACCCGTTGAGCCCTTGACTTTTACAATTTTAGATAGTTGAGAGTATTCTGCGTGCAGCAATGTATTCATGAAAATATCTAATAGATTTACAAAAATACAGGGTAATATGTAAACCTCTACCAAAAACTTCAAAACGCCCAAGCGGGTAAACCGTTACGATTTCCCCCACAAAAATTTAAGAAATGCTTTGATTTCCGTTCAACTCTATCTCAACCCAAAGTGAATTCAACTCGACATTATATAAGGTGGTCGAAATTTCAACTCAACTTCGATTCGACTTTTTAACCTAGTCATAAACGCGGTAATTGTAGATAAATGTTTGCCCTAAGCTTCCCAAGTTTCTGTCCTTTCCGAGGTTGTGTCGTAGATTTCATAGCAAGAACTTAATGGCAGAAAGTTTTGATTCGATACGACACGACGGTTGGAATTTAACTCGTCAGAACACATTTTCGTATAATTTTCCAGGGAAAAATCTCAATTTCACCCCAATGTCCGGAGTTTTTGTAGTTTTTGTCCGGCCTCGGCAATTTGGACGTTGGCAGCCCTAGCTGCAGTTCAATGTCTATTTTGACTGGGTATAAAAAAACTCTGTACACGTTAATTTTAGGTCTGACGGTAACATGATGTGATCTTTTTTTTTTTTTTATGTGAAAGACTAGAGTCTCAGGAAAGGCCCTTTATACTGTCGACAATCTATTTTCTTCGTATAGAGTGCAATGTCGAACAGTAGCTCTAGTCGGGGAAGGAAGGAACTGCCACAACCTACCCCCGATATTTTTTAGTCCACCTACTTCCAACCATGACTATT
This sequence comes from Thereva unica, assembly GCA_949987705.1. Classification (NCBI taxonomy): domain Eukaryota; kingdom Metazoa; phylum Arthropoda; class Insecta; order Diptera; family Therevidae; genus Thereva; species Thereva unica. The sequence goes on along the minus strand of OX465282.1, from coordinate 34,662,423 downwards.
GCGACTTTGACATCGGGGCAACAAATGCACTAGAAGGGTTAAAATGAATGTGTCCCTTAAGGTTCGTGGGTGTGCGCGAGTGATGGTGCAGGTGTATACGTCCATATCAAGAGTATTAGAACATTTTAATTGAGGCCTCAGTTGCGATATACCATCGTTTAAGGGACAAATGTACTTCCTCGCATAAGTCCTGCTAAACTGTAACCCTAGAGCATGTGCTAATCAAATAGCTTACAGAGTTATTGTACCTAGATGTAGGTTCTAAAATGAGTTTTCTATTAAGTAGCGATTTTAAAAATTCAACAATATCAGGTACAGACCTATTTTGATTAGATAACATTACAAACAACTTCAATTTAAAAATTTGGTTGCCATTTTTTCGTTTTTTTTACGTTGGAAAGAAAGACAGTAGTTTTTTGCATTACATATAGAAGTAAATTTCCTAGTTCAATTGGTGATTTTTTTAGAGCTTTAGTAATCCATATATCATAGAGCTGTCGGGGGGGGGGATGTCCCTCATTTCCCTTCTTGTATCCTCCACTGTATATATGTACATAATATAAAGAATTAAAACAACACGAAAATTCAAAATTTGTATTATATTTTTTAAAACATGTCCTAATAATCTTTAAATCCTCATCCTCAAATTCAAATTTTACTGCTATTTAAAAAATACTTGTTTTGTAAAACGAATCACTCAAATGACTGATCGTATGATTCATACGAGTGCATTACATAAATTTTAAAATTAAACATTATTTTAAAGTAAATCACCAAGTCGTAAAAATACATCCACATTTTCTGGACAAATTATTTGCATACAATATGGTCATAGTTTGTTGTATGCAGACGAATTTCACAGATTCATTAGTAGTTTTTCGCGAAATGGTGAGCAAAAAAAGTATCTTTTATAAATATCGTTGAGTTGAGTAGAATCATTAAACACTTAAAGCATGCGGTGTTATATCAACCTAACCTAACTAATAAGTTTTAAACATTTTTTGTGGTCTGGCCTCCACAGTATTTTATTATCTCGTACAAAATTTTGCATAATTTTTCACACTTTTATGAATTTTCTCATAATTAAAATTATACACATTTTAATCACTATAGAAGAATAATCATCTGTAACTACAATGTTGTTTTATAACATCATTTTTGACCATTTATGGCATTGCATATATTCCATCATGATTCCTCCAGTTACAATAAACTTCAAGGTATTCACGCAATGATTAATTTTATAACCGGTTTACCTGCAACTCTACATTAGACTCTGTTGTGACTCAATAAGCATCAGAAATTAATCATATTCTCTCTTTCTCTTGGCCGCTTTGGTTATGCTATATATACTTGTGCGAAATGAAAGATATGTAGGTATGTATATATGTACGTACATTAAAGCACTGACAAACCCAGCAGCCAGCAAACTGCATAACAATTATCAACAGCATTACGCTTGCTGACTTGACTCTGACTTAACACAAACTGTGTGCGCACTTTTTTCGAATGATACTACGCCACTGTGTGTAACCTTTTTTATTTTTTGAAAAATAAAAGTTTTTTCAATGCCAATCATTTTTTATTCTCGTCACAATCAAAACAAGATAAGATACACCACGAAACATTATTCAAACAAAAATTCACGTAACGACATTCCAGCGGCAAAATAATATTACAAAAAAAATATATGTATACAAATTTGTAGTTCGCACTTGATCGTAGGTGTGAGAGACTGTAAGGTGAGCAGTTTTATTACTACCATTCATACCACTTGGAATATAAAAAAAAAACGAAACGATCTGATAAAGGAAATGAACTGAAAAAATATAGTAATCAAAAGTAGCGCTTATCAAAAACCCCAAAAAATTCATACACGCCACTCAAGCGATCGTTTGATGATCTGCGAATGGCAACCAAGTAGTTGAAATTTTTATAAGAAAGCTTCGACTGCGACTTAAAGGCGATCTTGAAAGCGTCTCAAGCTAGCACACGAGTTTTTCTTCAAGTTCTGTCAGCGACTGTTTTTTTTTATACGATCGTGCTTCTTTCTGCTTTTTCGAATACATCGATCGATCAGTGATCGATGTTGAGTCAAAGTTGTTTGACCAGAGAAAGAGAGGCGATATTCACGAAGAGCGAGAGTGTATTTTGGCGAAGAGGATTATCAAAGTTTCGAGAGAGAGAACGTCTTCTTGATTCTTTCGTTATTATTATTTTCTTATTAATTTCTTCAAGTTCAGTTAGTAGAAGTGTTTGCATATAATACCATCAAAACAACGGGGCCTGATAATACACGGAATTCCAAGTGGGAAAACAAAGGTGAAGTCAAGTTTTATTCTTGGTAAATATTAAAGTGATCGAACCGTTCTTGCACGCTTCTGCTGTAGCTGCTGCTGCTGTATTTCGCTGATCGTACGTATTGTGTACGAAAGAGAGTGAAATTGCGGTAAGCCAAGATCGAGAGAGAATACGATCAGCACAAAACCCAATCATCAAGATCTTATCGATTTCGAATAAAAAATGTAAAGGTGTTCGCGCCGATAACAGAGAAGAAAAATAATAAAAAAAAAATTAATGCAAGTAGCTAAGGTATCGGATCATAATTAAAGCCATTTATATTTTTGTCGGTTTCCTTTTTTGTATTATCACTTATTTACATTTCTATGACAAAATCAATCCAAGTGGTGAAAAAGTGTGTGACTTCATAATCGAAAAGTGTAAAACGAATTTTTGTTTTTTTTTTTCTTATTTGTAAAAATACAACATCTTGCGCGCGCATCTTAATTATATTCCGATTAAGACGAGAAAATCACCTTTATCTTTCTGGTTTGTTATCACTGAATGTTACCAAGGTGCTAAGGATTAATAATAATAATTAATTTCGACCCAGCTTATGATTGATTATTGTTTTTTATAGAAACTGCGTAAATATTTAATTATATTTTAAAAATGAGTTCCAACAAAAGTAGTGAGAAATTAATTAATAAAAATCAAAAAACTTTACCAAAACAAAAACAAAAAAATATTCGCAATGCCTCAACGCAATGTCGGCCAAAGCAGCAGCAGCAGCAAACAGCTGTACAAACTAATAATACTACAATTGAAAAGCAAATGACGAAGAAAAATTTAACATTATCAAACAGTATATCATCTCTAACTCAATCACAACCATCAACTACTGAAGCAATTGATGCATTTGAACAGCCTAAAAAAATGGAACGTTCAAACAGTTTCTTTCTAACACGTAAACTTTCAAAAATAATACATTCAATAACTGGCAGCAAAGAGAATTTATCCAAAAAATCTGTTGATGAGGCTTGTGATAAAAATAATCCAGATATACCATATAAGTTTACCCGTAGCCGTAGTATGATACTATTACGTCGACCGAATAGACGTAGCGTTGTTGAACCGAAATTGGAAAGGCTTAGCGAAGAAATGGAAAAGGGTGACAAATCGCCGCCGGTACTGCAATCGCCAAATCTGAAAAAATCACCGGATATTATAAAAGACTTGGATGATGCAGCATTGAAAAATACAAATGACAATACCAAAAACAATTTTAAGGCACAAGATCCGCTACCAGTACGTAAAACATCAAAGTCCACGTTGATATCGACTCTAAAACGTACATTCAGCACTTCAGCTGATAAACGAAAATCTGTAAATCCACGTTGGAGTGCATCACTAGTTAGTCTTCAAGAAATTGACAACATGGTTAGCTACGAAGATCTAAGCTTCATCGATTACGACAAATTTAACTGCTATGAAAAAATCCTAGACCAACACTTATCCCAACAGGATCTGGCAACATGTTCGATAGAAGTTCCTTCAGTACCGAAGCTGGCCACACTAGCAAAATGTGGTGTTGTTCGACGCAGAAAACGAAGCCGTACACAGGACAGTATTGATGATGCCGGCAAATCGCGAAATTCGATATTCGATTCGAATTACGAAAATAATTTCGATAAACGGAAGAATTTATATCGGCAAAGTTTGGACTCGCATAAATTGCAACATATTAACTATGTTCAGCGCGATTCGTTTCAGTGGAGTGGAAATTCAGAGCCATTTTTAACTGATGTGAAAAAATTAAAATACGGTGATTTTATTGGGTTAAGCAAGAGCTGTGAAACCTATTTATGTGTTGGTGGTGATAATAGTGGTAATACTGGTTCCTTGGAGGTGAGTGCTGACGTTGTCGATGGACCAGCTGTAATGGTGAGTGTTTCTTTTACTTGTTTAAATGAGCCCTACGATTATTATCTCAATTATCCAATCTATATTATTATTATGTCTTTTGTTAAAAGTTGTACCTCAAATTTTACCAGAACATAGTTTAATCTATGTATGTCACTTATATGGCATAGGAAACATAGGCGCTCGCCTAGGAGCCTGCACCATAAAAGGGCCCGCACCACACACAAAAATATTTTAGGCTGTCCACCACATAAGACATCGTCTTTGCGGCTCAGGTAGAGGCGGAAAGGTACAGATGGTGTTTCTATTGAAAATGATGATAGAAATATAGAAATAAAACATATGTGTATTTACAACTTCAGCTATTTCAAACTTACAACTTCAGCTATTTCAAGAAGCTTGGCAAGAAGCTACGATTTTTGCCAGCTAGAGACGCGAACTTCCCTTAAATCAGAGCCCTATTTAGCCAGGGCATCCACACTTTCGTTGCCTTTGAAGCCCCGGAGACCCGGGACCCAGACAAGTTACGATTGAGACACGTTGGCAGTCCCAAATTAATTTCGGCTTGGTTCTGCGGGGCCTTAGCGCCCTAAATGCTGTTTGGCTATCAGAGAAGATAAAAAGTCGTTTATTTTGGTAGGCATATTCTTAATAGTGCATGCCGGAATAGCGTACTCCTCTGCTTGAAAGACAGTTGCTAGGATGCCTAGGCTTATCGCCCTGTTGAATCTGGGACTTTGACTCCAAATTCCGGCGCCCGCACTTATCCCTGTTTAAGAGCCATCCGTGTACCATTTTAGTCAGCCCAGCAATACTTAAGGAATAGTCCAGGTTAGCCAATTCTGTATGGGCACAAAAGGTTGCTTAAATTTTGAGTTTCTAAAGGGGATACAGTCCGAAAGCATCCTCGCTTCCGGAATCTCTTCTATGATGTTAATTATTATAGAATGTCCTCGCCCAAGACCAGCGCCCAGGTGATCATTCGCTTTCAGCCGCAGCGTCTCGTTTATGGCGGCCTTCTCTACCTCAAGGTGAAGGAGTACCAGATTGAAGAGCGCTGCCAGCGCTGCTGTCGGTGAAGTCCGGATGGCCCCAGTGATGGAAAGGCAGGCCATTCTTTGAGTTTTGCCACCAAACAAAATCTCCATAAGTGATCATGGACCCAATGATACTGGTATATATCCAATACATGGTTTTCGGCTGCAAGCCCCATGTGGAACCTACGGCATGCCCACAGGGATCTGCGCGTTCTGCTCATCAGAGTGTCCATGACCTTGAGGTTTCAGTTGAGCTTGGCTTCTAACGTCACTCCTAAATATTAGGCTTGTTATGAAAAGCCTATAGTTCTGCCTGCGAGTGTAGGTTCCAAAAGTCCCGGTAGTGATCGTTTCCTGGTGAAAGGAACCAGAATCGTTTTGTCGGGATTGATTTTTAGTCCTACGCTCTCGCACCAGGTAGAGACCAGATCTAGTGCCTGCTGCCTAGACTGGCTCCTTCAGTTTCACCTGTAACTACTATAACGACATCGTCAGTGTAACCTTGGGCGAAAAAGTTTCGGCCGTTGTGCAGCTCTAGGAGTTCATCTATAACAAGCCACCAGAGAAGTGGAGATAAAACTCCTCCCTGTGCGCAGCCTTTTGCTATAGTGCCCTCCAGACACAACTTTACATGAGAGACCATCAGTTTGTGAGTTCTCTGCATAGAGTTGCAGAAAGTGCTACTTAGACTACGTCTGCTTAAAGCTTTAGCTATAGCATCAAAGGATGTATTGTCGAAGGATGAATTGTCGAAGGCTCCATCCTTTTGTTTAGAGCAGCGCATTCCAGGCTGAGCACCAGATTGTGCAGTGCTGCCTCAGTGAACTGGCCCGCCTGGTACGCATGTTGATAGGAGCTTAGTGGTTGGCGTTGAAGATAAGTTTCTCTTATCGCCTGGTCTCCACTGTCCTCAGGAAAAAGACGAGAGACTTATCGGCCTGAACAATTTAGCCGAGGTGTAATCCGAACGCCCTGACTTAGGTATAAATGTTATGTTGACGTTCCTCCAGCCAGATGGAAGACCATGTGCAAAGGAAGCCTTGAATATTTTGCATAATAAGGGAATGACTAGGTTGCAGCTCTCCTATATCAGAATGGGATAGATTCCGTCTGATACATGGGACTTGTATGGTTTGAACGATCTAATCGCCTCCCTAAAAGCTTCGTGGTTAAATACGGTGTTTGATTCTGTCCAGACAGCTTTGGTCACTTTTGAAAGTGGGCCTGTTGGCTGCCCAGCGGAGATTGCGTTCCCATTTTAGTACAGTCAATCTGTTATAAAAATGGTACAAAAATTACCATAAAGGTCAAAGCTGGTAAATCGTTGGAGAATCATGTAAAGAAGTTTACTTTTGGATGGCCAGCTGCTACTTGTTGTAGTTTTTTGGAAAACTCAAAATAAATGTAAAAAAAAGTGTGTTTCCATTTTTTTGCCCCTAAATAATTTTTTTTTCAGTTACGATGTAAATGGAAAAGTTGTTCCTTTTAATATTTACTACAACTTTTACTTGAACATTCTTTGTGTGTTTTTACTTGTTAACTTCCCAGTATAGGAAGTTATTGTAGTCGGTCCGAAAATCGAAATCGAAAATTTCAACGTATTTTCATCTTTCAAGGTCCCAGGAGCATTTTAAGCAAAAAATTGGGAGGAAGTATGTGTGTGTGTGTGTGTGTATGTGCGTACGGATGTGGTCATTTTTTCCTGCACGATATCGCGCGAACCAAAACTGATATCGACTTCGTTGAGGTGTCGTTCGAAGCGTATCAACCGAAATATGATCTGAAAAGATTTTCATAAAATTCGGTCGAGCCGTTTTTTTGTTTAAGAGGTGTAAGTGATTTTTGTACCTGCACGATATCGCCCGAACCACGAAAGATATTGACTTACTTGAGGTGCCGTTCGAAGCGTATTAGCGACAATATAATCTGAAAAGATTTTTATAATATTCCGTCCAGCGGTTTTTTGGTTTAAATGACTTAAGTGATTTTTGTACCTGCACGATACCGCGCGAACTAAAAACTATTTCGACTTCATTGAGGTGCCGAAAAACATTAACACATCAATTTTATATTCATTTTAGTCATCCTAATCTTGTAGGTGCGCACATTTAGTTTACCATTTTAGCGAAAATATTGATAAACAATTGTGACAAATTTTCAGTATTATACATATATTCTATATTGCCTATTGTTCATTTATTATTAAAATATCCAATCATAATATTCAACATCCATCATACTGGGAAGTTGATCGTGTGGACCGAAAGGGTCGAACCCACATCCCAACTAGTTTTTTTTTGTGCACAGTGTTGAGGCATAGATTTCTTTTGTTATGCAACAATTTGTACTTAATTAATTAAAACAATTCTTCGATATGTTAAAAGTGTTCTAATGTCCTCTTAGCCTTTTATTAAATAGATTTCACAGTTTTTATTACCGTACCTATTTTTAACTTCCCAGTATAGGGAAGTTATTGTAATAGGTCCGAAAATCGAAATCGAAATTTTCAACGTATTTTCATTTAACAAGGTCCCAAGAGCAATTTAAGCAATAATTTGGGAGGAAGGAAGTATGTGTGTATGCGTGTGTGCGTACGTATGTGGTCATTTTTTCCTGCAAGATATTGCGCGACCCAAAAACAATAACGACTTCGTTAAGGTGTCGTTCGAAGGGTAGTAACGGAAATATGATCTGAAAAGTTTTTATAAAATTTGGTCGAGCGGTTTTTTAATTTAAGCGACATAAGTGATTTTTGCACCTGCATGATATCGCCCGAACCACAAAAGATATCGACTTACTTGAGGTGCCGTTCGAAACGTATTAACGACAATATAATTTGAAAAGAAATTTATAATATTCCCAACCATAAAAAAGTGGTGCCCGTTCGAAGAATATTAACCAAAATATAAAAATAAAATTCATAAAATTCGGTCAAGCCGTTTTATTGTTTAAACGACGTTCGTTAATTTTTGTACCTGCACGAAACCGCGCCAGCCAAAAACTATATGGACTTTGTTTAGGCTGAACCCTAAAAATAAACAAATTACTTAAACCATCAGAATATTTAAAAGGATACCTAGTGCCTGGGACTCCACAAGCACAATTCCGCCGAAGGAGTCATAATTAAAAAGACAGCTTCATCCTCAATATATCCATATATAATAAATATATAATAAAAATAATTTCAACAAGAAATTAAAAACAATTCACCGCCGAAGCTTGACACTTTGACACGTCAAACTGTCAAGTGTACTAAAAATTTGCTGACAATAAGTTCTGAATGTCAGCGATTTCGCCAATAAACATGAGCGAAAGATCCGACAACAAGACAGGGACAACTTCAAGAAATTACCGGCTTCCAAATTTCCAAGGAAACTGGAAATTTGGAGAGAGCCAAAGGTCAAGGAGGACGAAGAAAAATTTTCACTTGACCAGAAACCGTTGGCGGCAGAAGGCGAAGTTTTTTTCTAATTCGGCAAGATTTGATTTATTAGTTTTTCAATTTAAATCGGCAGTTTTTTTTTTTTGCGTTAAAATTGTAATATAAAGTGTAGTTAGAAGGCGGCATTTTTTAGTTTCTTTTATATAGTGTAAATTTAAGTCGGCAGTTATTTTTTCTTAAAGTCACCCAGGTATAATACAAGTCAATTTTTTTTGGTTCGAACATGTCCATTGCAGACATCAGGCCAATCCAGTAATTAATAATTTTATTTCAGTGATTATCAAATTTAATATCTATTTCAATATTCAATAATCTATCAATAAAAAAGAGCAAACATGTTCGTACGAACATCGCTTCGATTTTATTGATTTTCTTTCAGGTAGTGTAATTAGATTTAGGAAGTGAATTGTGCAATAAAATTTAAGAAGAAAATTTGTAATTATTTAAAGAAGTGAATTTAATAATCTATTTTTAAGGAGTTAATTTTTGAAGAAAGAAATTTAAATTGTGAATTAGGACCTTAAGTTTCATTTTTGGATAATAACAATAAATAAGTGGAATTTTGTAAAGAAAGGTGTTTTCTCATTTCTATTTCCTTAAGCAGCGTACTCAGAGAGTACACAATTTAACCACGACAATATACATTGCTGTAATTATAGGCCGCTACACTACGGACCGCTCAAACATTGGTGGTTCCATCCAGGAATCAGCAATCTATTGTGTTGGTTAATATATAAGAAAGTTTAAAAAACATGAGTACGCTGAAGAAGGCAATGAAAAGAGAGCAAACATTAAGAGCTCGAATAGAAAAATTTATTGAAAACTCAAAAAAAACGGCATTAGCGAAGCGCACCAAATCCTTTTATGAAGTCAAATTGGATGAGCTCAGAAATTTGTGGGCAGACTACAAGGATACGGACCAGAATTTAACTGACTCCTTCATTCTTGAGGAATTGGAATCTGAAACATTACCCGAAGATACCTATGTGTTATTAGAATCCAAATATTCGGAATACCTCAGTGAATTAATGGAAGGACTTCAAAGATTTACTCCACCAGAAGTGCAGCCACCATCTCCAGCAGTCATTCGGCAAGATACAATGCTACCAAAAATCGATCTACCAAAGTTTGACGGAAACTATGATAGATGGTACTCATTCCACGATCTGTTCGTATCCTTAATACATAACAATTCACAATTAACACCAGTTCAAAAACTACACCACCTCAAGTCATGCCTAGTGGGGGATGCTGAAAAATTATTAAGACATATACCAACTACAAACGATAATTACGAGTCATCATGGGTTAAGGTGAAGCAACGTTACCAAAACAAAAGGATATTGGTAAATCATCATTTAAAAACATTATTAACCCAACCGAAAATAAGTGCCGAGAATGCTACCAGTTTAAAGACATTCATATCGACTATTGACGATTGCCTTCAACAAATAAGGAACTTGAACATCGATACTACTTCGTGGGATATATTGCTCATACACATCCTTATTCAGAAACTGCCATTTATCACACTGAAGATGTGGGAAGAGGAACAAGGAGCCTCTCAAGATCTTCCTACATACCAAGAATTTTACGACTTCTTATGCAAACGACACAAGATTTTAGAATCGATATCCGATATGGTCCAACCAACTTCATCATCACAATCAAGCCGAACGAGAACTACTACAAGGGTTTATCACGCAGTTCATGGTGATCAATGTCCAGCGTGCCATGAACCACATTGGTTACAACAATGCTCCAAATACATCAGTATGGCTCCAAGTGCCAGAAGGAAACTAGTTACTACAGCCGGTCACTGCTACAATTGCCTGTCAAAGAGTCACGCAATAAAGGAATGTAAAAGCAAATTTCGATGCCAACGGTGCAAGGAAAAACACCATACCACCTTACACGAAGATAAACAAACTGGGTCTTCTAGGTCAACTACAACACAACAACGATCGAAGCCCTTTACTACAAACATTTCAACTAAGGAAGCCTGTCGTTCAAGTCAATCAACAAGCGACACATCTACATTAATACAGCAACAAAACAACCAACAACTCAACAGTGATTCCGACTCAAACAATATACAAACATTTCTGGCGAGAAGAGGAGCACACGCATTACTATCAACGGCTTTAGTATATGCAAAGGGGAGCAACGGGGAACATCATACCATAAGATGCCTAATAGATAATGGATCTGAGTCATCTTTTATTACGCAAAATGCATGCAGAAAGTTAGGATTGACTTGCAGCCCCACAACATTGAACATAACAGGAATGAATACATGTCCACTAGGGACGTCTACAAAACAAACAATGCTTACTTTAACATCACGCGTTTGCAGCGAGTTTCAAATTACAGAGACATGTTTTGTGGTCAATAAAATAACAGATACTTTGCCGACGACCATACTTCCATTACATGATTATGAACACCTGCAGGACCTCGAACTGGCAGATCCGGGATTCTGGAAACCGGGCAACATAGACGTCTTACTTGGTGTCGTCCCATACGCAAGAATCTTACAAGATGGTTTACGACAAGGCTCAAGGAATAGCCTTATAGCAGTCAACACTGGCCTTGGATGGATAATCTTCGGGCCTACAAGCAAGAATCAACCTACACAGTCCAATACATTTACCATACAAGTGACCAATGAAGATCTTAGCTGCCAGTTGAAGCGGTTCTGGGAAGAAGAGGAACTGCCTACCAGGCCACAGTTAACGCAAGAAGAACAGGAATGTGCCGAATTTTTCACAAAGACACACAAGCGATTGGATAATGGAAAATACCAAGTAAAATTGCCATTCAAACAAAACAAGGCGCCCAACTTAGGCGACTCCCGTACACTAGCCCTCAAAAGGTTTCACTACCTAGAAAAACGACTTAGCAACAATTTAAATCTTAAGAAGGAATACGAAGATTGTCTGAACGAATACATACACTTAGGACATATGATTGAAACGAGCCCTCCAAAGGACAAGGAGCCAAATTATTACATTCCGCACCATGCGGTACTGAAGGACAGCAGCACCACCAAGCTTCGAGTGGTGTTTGACGCATCGGCAAGGACAACAAGTGGACGATCTTTAAATGAATTCTTACTATCTGGTCCAACTATACAGCCCAAGTTGTTCTGCACATTACTGAAATGGAGAAAGCATAAGGTTGCGGTCCATGCAGATATAGAGAAGATGTACCGAATGGTCCAAATAGCACCTGAAGATCAAACTTACCAAAGAATCTTGTGGCGGCATCCTTCACGACACAACGTGCAAGACTACATGCTGACCACAGCTACCTTTGGGACAACAGCTGCTCCCTATTTGGCAATTCGCGCACTAAAGCAACTAGCAGCTGATGAGAGTAAAAACTATCCACTAGCATCGAAGGCAACTGAATCTGACTTTTATGTAGACGATTTGTTGACTGGCGCAGATGATACAAATACAGCTCTAACGTTGCAAGCTCAACTAATCGCAATGCTAAAGTCAGGTGGGTTTAATCTCAGAAAATGGAGCAGCAATGAACGGGTGATTTTGGAACATTTGCCAACCGAGTTTAGAGAACATAAGGACATAGTGTCGTTTTCGGAATCCGATTCAATAAAAACCTTGGGAGTGCGATGGCAACCGTACACGGATCAGTTTTCATTTAACTTTAAACTGCTCAAGGACTACATCAACGTAACGAAAAGAACAATCCTTTCCGATGTGGCTTCTTTATACGACCCATTAGGACTACTACAACCAGTAATTATCATAGCCAAAATGCTAATCCAAGATTTGTGGCTAACAGGATGTTCGTGGGATCAGCCAGTTCAGGAACATGTAAAAATACAGTGGATAAACTACAAGAAGGATCTAGAGAACTTAAACAAGTTTACAATTCCTAGGTGGATTCACTATTCACCACAATATGATGTACAAATACACGGGTTTTGTGATGCGTCCATACGAGCAATTGCTGCAGTTATATATTTGCGCGCCACAGACGACAAAGGCAACACAACGTCAACCTTAATAACTTCGCGAACAAGGGTTGCACCCGTTAAACCTATTACCATACCGCGTCTTGAACTAAATGGTGCACTACTCTTAGCTCGCTTGATGAAGGAGACCGTCTCAAGTATGCATCTTCAAGGAATTCCAGTGGTAGCGTGGACCGATTCAACTATAGTTTTGCAATGGATAAGACAACATGCTGCCCGATGGAAGACGTATGTAGCGAACCGAGTTGTAGAAATTCAGGAGCTTCTCAAATATGATCGATGGAGGCATGTCCCTACGCAAACCAACCCCGCTGATCTCGCGAGTAGAGGAACCACTGCCAGCTCTTTAATTGATAATAAGCTTTGGCTGTATGGCCCACCCTGGCTTATTAAACCATCCGAGGACTGGCCAAGGAATGTCACCATAAAGGAAGAAACAACACTAGAAGCCAAGGACAACACAACAACTCTATTCTCTACAATAGACGACGATCTACTATGTCGATTCTCATCCTACACACGACTTATACGGATAGTAGCAACAATACTTCGATTCATTAACAACGCTAAGGATTCCAAACACAAACGAATTCAACCATTAACCATAGAAGAGCTAAATCAGGCTGAGCATACAATTTTAAGGCGTGTTCAACAAGGCACCTTTGCTAAAGAATTTCACAGTTTACAAGCAAACAACGCACTATCACCAAGTAGCAAATTAATCATGTTAGCACCATTTATTGACAAGGACTGTCTAATAAGAGTCGGTGGGCGATTAAACAATGCCATGATCCCGTATTCGCAAAAACACCCTATCATCCTGCCACGAGACCATCATATAACAAGGTTAATAATTAACAAGACACATCTGGAGACATTGCATGGAGGCGTGTCTCTGGTTTTGGCTACTACAAGAAACAAATACTGGATTTTAGACGGCAGAAGATCTATTTCAACGCAATTACACAAGTGTGTGATTTGCGCTAGATATCGGCAAACCACAAGCCAACAATTAATGGGAAACTTACCCCGATGTAGAACAACTATTGCCAAACCTTTTACCAAGACAGGAGTGGATTATGCTGGTCCCTTCAATATCAAAGCAGCAAGGCATCGGAACGCGAAGATACAAAAAGGGTATATCTGCATTTTCGTATGTATGACGACCAAGGCAATTCACATAGAATTAGCGTCAGATTTAACATCCGAAACCTTTGTGGCTGCTTTCAAGCGCTTCATCGCTCGACGAGGAAGGTGCACCGACATCTACTCAGATTGTGGTACAAATTTTGTAGTCGGTAGGAAACTACTAGATCGGGAATTATGTCAAGTAATCAAGGAATCCAGCCCTGAAATTGAACAATACTTAGCAACATTATCAATAAGCTGGCATTTCAATCCACCTGCCGCCCCACATTTTGGAGGCTTGTGGGAGGCAGGTGTGAAGTCCATAAAATATCACATCAAACGAACCTTAAAAAATTCCATTTATACATTCGAGGAATTTACGACAGTCATCAACCAAATCGAAGCGTGCCTAAATTCACGTCCACTATGCTATGTGCCCAACAAACCAGACGATCCCCTCATTCTGACGCCGGGACATTTTCTAATAGGTCAATCATTATTAACACTACCAGAACCAGAAGCAGAACCCAACAACATCTCACTTAATCAACGATGACAGCGTCTAAAATGTAAGATGACACAGTTTTGGAAACAATGGTCAAAGGACTATTTAAACCAAATGCAACATAGACCGAAATGGCGACAGCAAGGGATAGATATGATGCCAGGGCAAGTAGTTTTCGTAAAGGGCGATAATACACCTCCATCAGTATGGCCACTTGGCATAATCGAAGAAACATTTCCAGGAGAGGATGGATTAACTCGAGTGGCACAAGTTCGTACTCAATTTGGTAGACTCAAACGATCAATCACCAAATTGTGTCCCCTACCGCTAGAAGCCTAGTGCAACGTCCTTTACTGTTGTGTTTCGTGCGTTTACGTGTTGTCCCTCAACGTCAGTTAGCAAATATTTACTACTTCCATTACTGTTTCAGATGGGAAACCGGTACGAGTTCGAAGAAGAAGGTTACTGGGAAGACTACCTCTACATCAACGAAGAGGTCTCGTTATCTCCTCCACATCAGGATGGTTCGACGAGATCTCTCGATAATCTAACACCACCTAGAGCTACTACCAAGATGGAGTATCCGCCAGCACCACCAGAGAAAACCAGGTACACTATATCTACAGTAAACGAACCGGCCACAATCAACTCCAGACATGTGACGTCACTAAAGGTACTGCGGCCCACTACCAACCTGAAGGAGTTTAAAGACCGAGAAAACAATAGCTTCCAACGATTCACTACTCGAGAAGGAACCGACATTTTCCTTCCTAAAAGGGTACTTCAAAAAATAGACTTCGAAAAAATAGCAAAACGAAAGGGTAGAGAACAAACCATAAATCTTCCTGGCCGCTATCAAACGAAGGTGAAGGTACGAGCTGACGGAACAATCCTCTTCCACCACTACCGAAAAAGAGGAATCTCAAAGGAAAGGAATATGTTGATCGATACCGATCAACGAGGGGGAGAATGTTTAGGCTGAACCCTAAAAATAAACAAATTACTTAAACCATCAGAATATTTAAAAGGATACCTAGTGCCTGGGACTCCACAAGCACAATTCCGCCGAAGGAGTCATAATTAAAAAGACAGCTTCATCCTCAATATATCCATATATAATAAATATATAATAAAAATAATTTCAACAAGAAATTAAAAACAATTCACCGCCGAAGCTTGACACTTTGACACGTCAAACTGTCAAGTGTACTAAAAATTTGCTGACAATAAGTTCTGAATGTCAGCGATTTCGCCAATAAACATGAGCGAAAGATCCGACAACAAGACAGGGACAACTTCAAGAAATTACCGGCTTCCAAATTTCCAAGGAAACTGGAAATTTGGAGAGAGCCAAAGGTCAAGGAGGACGAAGAAAAATTTTCACTTGACCAGAAACCGTTGGCGGCAGAAGGCGAAGTTTTTTTCTAATTCGGCAAGATTTGATTTATTAGTTTTTCAATTTAAATCGGCAGTTTTTTTTTTTTGCGTTAAAATTGTAATATAAAGTGTAGTTAGAAGGCGGCATTTTTTAGTTTCTTTTATATAGTGTAAATTTAAGTCGGCAGTTATTTTTTCTTATAGTCACCCAGGTATAATACAAGTCAATTTTTTTTGGTTCGAACATGTCCATTGCAGACATCAGGCCAATCCAGTAATTAATAATTTTATTTCAGTGATTATCAAATTTAATATCTATTTCAATATTCAATAATCTATCAATAAAAAAGAGCAAACATGTTCGTACGAACATCGCTTCGATTTTATTGATTTTCTTTCAGGTAGTGTAATTAGATTTAGGAAGTGAATTGTGCAATAAAATTTAAGAAGAAAATTTGTAATTATTTAAAGAAGTGAATTTAATAATCTATTTTTAAGGAGTTAATTTTTGAAGAAAGAAATTTAAATTGTGAATTAGGACCTTAAGTTTCATTTTTGGATAATAACAATAAATAAGTGGAATTTTGTAAAGAAAGGTGTTTTCTCATTTCTATTTCCTTAAGCAGCGTACTCAGAGAGTACACAATTTAACCACGACAATATACATTGCTGTAATTATAGGCCGCTACACTACGGACCGCTCAAACAGACTTCTTTGAGATTCCGAAAGATTAACAAAAAAATAGCCTGAAAAAATTTCATTGAGGTCTTATTTTGTTTAAATGGAAAAACTTCAGATAAGTGTCAGAAAGATCTTAAATGGATAAGTTTTGCTAATAGCTAATAAACTCGATGGAATGAGACCCGTTCTAAACGAAGTGATCTTTTTTGGGATTTGCACAGCGATACCCTTCCAACAAAACGTCACCTGTGAAAATCCGACAACCTTTAAAGATCATGCAAAAATTTCATTACCTGAGGACCGAATTTTTCAAACCTTGGATCAGCACTTTTTGACGGGGAATTGTTTTCTACGCGTGATACAGTTTCAGGAAATTGCGGTTCATCCCGGGATTTCCGGTAGCTACCGATTAGTTTTGCTAATATCTCCAGGACGCTTTGGAACTTCCAAATGAAGTCATTCGCTTCCCAGTTTATCAACGGCGCTTCAACACGCTCATTACGAATTCGAACACCCGATGGAAAAATCTTGTTGATTTACCACTATTATAGTTATTTGAACTATAGCTGTACTTGAGCTTCTGATACTAGTCAATTTCCCACTAGTGCTAAACGTATAACTATTTTGTAAGAAGTCAGTTTATTGCATCTTCGTTCATCATACTGGGAAGTTAATCGTGTGGACCGAAGGGGTCAAACTCACATCCCAACTAGTTGTTGCATGAAACTAGTTTACAAACAGTGCGGTTATTCTCTATTTATGTATTTATTTTTTAGTAGAAACTTTTTTAATAATTACGGAACTTTATTATTAGCTTTTTTAAATTCAGGAAATCAACAGTCAAAATAATTTATTAACTGTTTTCAATTACTTGATGCAAATCGGTTATGTTTTTTTTTGTACAAAGCCTTTTAAACTCAAGGGAAGGTTCTCATCAAGCTCAACCAAAAAATCGATTTTTTTTTTGTTTAAAAAGTTAGTAAATTTCAAAAACCGTTTTGACGAAATTCATTTTTTTTAAAGTATAGTAAACCGGAGTCACCTTTTTACACGAAAATGGAATTTACGCACCCGACTAGAATTCAATGTAAGGCATGCCTAAAGTTATGTACGGGCCTTGTGAGGTAAACGTTCGGTTTACCAGATTAGACTTGCCTCATGAACACATCATGTGGCCCTCATAGGGCAGTATAAGGTACACCAAAATTAAATTTGTTTTATGAATACCTTACGAGGGCCTCATACAAAATACATGAGGCACTCCGCATGCACTCTAAGATTAGGTTATCATTAGGGAAATCTTACAAGGGCCTTATTTGGGAAAGAAGGTGTTTGCCCCGTTAGGTATTATTGAGTGATTCCTTATGAGGCCCGTGTATATTGATGAAATTTGATTGAAATTTTTCCCTTCATGATATTATTCACATGTAAAACCAAACTACTATGGTTAAGTAACAAAATGTGCTTAATCGCCATTAGAATTTTTAATGTCTCTGGTTTAATAAATTGTAAACTCATTTTTTTGTCAATCAGCAGTCATATATAGGCAAGCAAGTCATTTCACGAGATTTTGTTTGTTTCCATATCCGCCGTAGTCGTTGTCTTTTAATCTGCTCTTGTCAAGTTTTACTGGTGAGTTATTCTTACCAGCGTCTATTAAGGGGTTGCTCTGATTTTTGGTTTAAAAAAAAACGAAATTTTTTTTTGCCTTTTTATATTTATTAATATGTGTAGAATACGTTCCTAAAATATTAGTACGAAATTTTTTTTCGTTAAAAAGTTATATGCAGTATTGTAAGTGCAAAAAAACTGATTTTCTGTCGGACGTTCAGCGCGTGGTAGTGCTACTGTTATAGTTTATATACATAGTACCTGATGTTATTGTTATTTACACGAATGTAAAATATGCATACGCATTCGTGCAAATAACAACATCTGCCACTATATGTATATAGTAACGCAAACATACGTTTGAATTTACTTACATTATTTCGGTTAGTTCGGCTACAGTGAAACGTAAAAAAACTTTAAACGCGTTTTTCTCAAAATGCCATTTTTCAAAACGGTTCCAGCGATTCAAAAGAAACTATTTAATATATTGACTTACCACTTATGTCAATTTATCGAAAATGATGTTGTCGAGTTCGCCTGTGTAAAATTTTTTTTCAAAATCTTACTATTAGTATTTTATCCTCCCATTTTGGGCCAGAAAAGTTGCATTTTTACGTTTTTTCACTAAAATGTCCTTAAATTTTTTTTTTGATGCAATTTTTACTAATGTTGACATAAGCGAACTAAAAGACATAATTTTTAACAAAACCGTTTTTCACTTTTCTGGTTCTGACCAATGGGGACGGAGCAATCGATGGAACCGTTTTCCATGTTATTTTTGAGGTGTCAACTTCAGCGCGTGCTACATATTTATTTATGACGGCAAAAAAAATTAAAATTTTTTTTGTGATCTCTAAAAGTTATCTAATACTATGAAAAAATTTTGTATATAAAAATAATAAGGGTTTTCTGTAAAAAAAATCCAAAAATAGTCAATTTTTTGCCTCAAAAATCAGAGCAACCCCTTAAGCCACGATATCTCGAAATGGGGAAATCTGGGCCTTATTAGGTTTCAACATTAGGGCCTAACAGTCAAATTAGGCTAACCTCATCCGGACCGAACCAAGAAATTCTAGTCGGGCAGCAGCGCGTTTGAGCATCAAAACTTTAAACGCGTTTTTCTCAAAACCGTATTTTTTAAGATGGGCGCCATGTTATCTCAAAAACTACTGCATATATCGCTTTTTTTTTATTTATTTGAAAGTTCATTAAATTTAGCGGATCCTGAACTTAATCGCAGAAGGCTATTGTTATTATTTTGTTTTTTATAGCACTTTTAAGAGCAGAAAAATAGACGAAAAGAGGAATTTTTTTTCGAAAGTCCACCATTTTCGTAATTTTCGACTTTTCCGTAGTTGGATAGTTCAGGATCCTGTAAATGTCATGTATTTTATAAAAAAATTTCATTTGTTGATTTCGGGTGATGTTTGGAAGCGGTATAGTGGCGCCCGATTAGGTACTTTTTTTAGGCGAACGGCTTTACATGTAAAGAAATAATTAACTATTCGATATTTTTCTCTATAAAAATTGGTAAACATACTTGAATATATACTTGATAACTACAAAAAAACTTGAGTGCTTCCTCAGCTTCCTTCCACGAAAAAAAAAAAAAAAAATCGAGAAAATCATGTAATTTTTGGGTCGATGAGAACCTCCCCTCAAGTAATATGAGAGTAATGGGACCTTGTCCCTATGCCTACGTTTAATGCATATTACAATAAACTATGTAAAAAAGCCCTTGAAGTATACATTGCAATGGTTCAAAAGAGAAAAGAGGTGCTTCTTACAAACCCATTTTGAAATCGTGTCCTACCAAACACAAGAGCTTATTTCAAATTAAATATTTGAAATTTGAATTTATTGATATTTCACAATTTCAATAAAAAATTTAAAAAACCATTGGACGTCTTGTATTCGAGTAATTAATATTCAAAATTCAAGTAAAGGTCGAGTAAAAATGACGTGGGAGTTTATTGCACACCCATCCATCCAATGGCGCTACTGCCCGCCCAAATCGAGCCGTGGCTTTCTCGTTTGATGGTCACCAATCACCGGGTCTATCCATCTCCTGGGTCTACCTACTGGTCAATTTCTGATGCCATAAACCGTTTTAGGATACGATTATCCTCCATCCTGATTACTGACCGGCTAGTCTTGGTCTGTTAATTTTTATTAAAGTTGAGAGTTGGGAGTCGTCAAAAATTTCTTAGGACTCGTTGTTGCATCTTCTTCGCCATATTCCATCCTCTTTAATTGGGCCAAAAAGAATCTTTCACTGATGCACCGCTTGTAGCTGCTCGAATACGCTTCCAGTGGACCACCAGTTTAACTCTCCAAAACTAGACGTCAAAATGCTTTAAATTGCTTGCTGAATAATCAGATTAGAAAGTCACTTTTTATTTACAGAATAAATTTGACGTCTGTCTTGGGAATTTAATTTTACATTTTCTATCCTTATACTATATTATTTTCAGAGATCGATTCTTCTTAAGCGTCATGAAACTGCACACGTTTTTGGTTAATCGGTTTATTTTTTAAGGATATTAATACATGTATTTGTTATGGCATTAATCTCGATGGCGAGATTGTTGTGTTTGCAGATCTTTGAAAGTACCGCCCGCATGCGGTGTACACTCGGCATCGAAGCATCGACCCAAGGGCGCCAATAGACAATTTAGCAATCAAGGGCTAAGGCCGGCTCTATGCGTGCCCTTTAAGATCTCTAATTTTGAGCATCCCATACAAACAGGCTTACCTGGACTTTTCTTAAAGCATCGCCTGGTGAACTGATATCGTACACGGATGGCTTTATTTGGGACTGCCTTGGTGAGCTGAGTGCTGCAAATTAAAAAACTTTGCTTAATAAAATTTATAATTCATTTGAATTTCTATGAAGGGTTTCTTTATAGGTAGAATGACCGTCCTATAAGAGCCTTTTCCCTTTGGGAATCCATTTCCCAAAGCCTCATTCGTTTTTTATATATTTTGCCCAAGTCAAAGATTGCTGTTCCACCATGTTTTCTGACAACATCTGAGTGGGCAACAGTTTTAACACCCCCGTCGGTGAGACGAGTGTTGGATTCCGTAGTCTCAACCCCTTCTCGATGACGTCGCATTAACGCTACCATATACAATGATCGCCTTAGGCCACGTATTGTTACAGGATGTTTCCTCCGTGATGAATGAGAACTAAATCACCTTGCTTTAAGTTTTCTACTCTTTAAGGGGACTCTTCACTGAAATGGCTAAAATCTGAACCGCTATACCGATTTAGATGAAATTTTGTGTCCGAACAATTGTTATCGAGTAAAAAACAAAAGCACAATCAATTGTTGGAAAAAAAAATTTTAAGCAACAACTTTCATAAACATCCGAGAGAAGGGGTATTTTCCGCGAGCTCCTTGCACGCGAATTCTGAATCGATTTTATTTTTGTTAGTGCCAAAATGTTCAGTAATTAATAATAAACAAAACTGTCAGACAGAATTTTGATATCTTTTTTTGTTTATTAACAATCCACAAATATGTCTGGCGATGTCGAAAAACAGCCGAAAATCTCGATTTTTTCGGTTTTTTATTACATTTTTGTTTATAACTTTATGAATTTTTAAAATTTCAAAATTCTGTCTGACAGATTTATTCAGTTATAATTTTCGAACATTTTCCACTTTATAAAATTAAAATCGGTTGAAAATTGTGGAACGAGGAGCTCGGAGAAGTTAAGAAAATAGTTAAAAGAAACGAGCTCGTCTGTCGACGCGCGACGCTCGGAGCAATATCCCCGCCCGTGCGCGCTATTGAAAAAACACGAAAAAACTATGTTATAAACATTTTTTTTAAATGTGAAAACGCTACATAATTCAGAAAAGTCTACTCTATCAGAATATGCAATAAAAAAAAATTTCGTCAAAAAATCGATTTTCAACAAAATGGACGAGTATTAACAATATTTCCGGCTTCTATTAGAAAACATCTCAAGTTTTCGTCAGTTAGAACTTGATTTCCACAGATATGATAAATAATCTTTTTTATAGATCCTATCAATCGCTTCAAGGATCCTCTCATTCGTGCCATTATCTGACAGAAAGTTTTTTGTGTCCCTCTTCTGGCAATTAAATTTGGCATGGCTTTTATACCGAAATCTGTGGTTAAAGTGCGAGGCATTTCTATGTGAACAGCTCTTATAGTTAACCAGTATTATTTTGGCCTTACATTAGTTATATCTAGAAGGAAAAGTGAAAAGCGTTGGGAACTTCTGCAACCCTTTTCACGTTTCCTTTTGGATATATGTACATAACTGTTGCCACTAAAGCCTTAAGGTCGTTCGCCCTTTTAACATCCAATTCTATTTCATTATTTAAACTTTATTATACACAATTCGTGCGTTTGCTTCTCTTCTACTGTTTTTTTTTATTTTATTTTTTTTTGTGACATGCCCTGCCGAGGCATGCATGATGCTTTTCTTATTTCTATTTGAGGTTGACCACACAGTAGTTCGTTCTGTCGGCAACATTTTCCTTATCGGTATACTGCTTCGATAGAAATTGGAGCTCCAATACTATCAGGAAACGAGATTAACGTCCAACACAGATAGTTTAGCGGCTGGTCGTTCGTAAAGGCTCTCCGCGGTTCTCGCTGTGCCCGGCCCGTACTTGTCCATAGTGTCTCTTCATGATTCCAACCATGATACCTTTTCACAAGTGTTCCTTGGTACGTTGTCGTCCACAATAACGACCACATCGCCGATTCTACATATCTGCTTGACTTTCTCGAACCATTTTGTCCTTCTGGGGGGCATTTCTGGTTCGGTGCAGTGAAAACGTGAAAACACTTTACACGTTTACACCTTTGTTTGCGATACTTATACCGTGCAAACCACTGTCAAAAACTTTGCACGTATAAAATTGTTTTACACCGTGAAATTTAGAGTGAAGTCGTGAAAAGTTTACACTTTAGATATGTAACTACTAGATTGGATAAACTGTCACTTGCTAGTATAAAAATTCAATTCAGACTTTATTCAGCATTAGGTTTACACGAATGCAACGAGAATCGCTTTTTCAGGTTGAGTGCAGTGATAAAGTGAAAAAAGGTGTGTAAAACTTCAAGTGAAAACTTTTTTTCACATTTTCACTGCACCGAACCAGAATTGACTCCCTGGTCAGGGTTGGCAGGTATTCAGTTATCCATCGTTTCCAAAAATGGGCCGCCATTTTTTTCTCAATATCAAGTCTGGATTAGTAAATATTCCTGGAGGGTTGTCGCCGTTAGAGCTTCCCAGCAAAAAATGATTGCGCGTTAAAACTTCATCAGTTGTCGATTCCAAAGGCACGTAATGTTAGTGTTTTATTATGTTTTCTACTTCAAAGAGCGCTGTAATAAAGCTCCAGGTTGGATGCCCGAAGAGACCAACCTCCGACTCTCACACAAAAACTAACAATTTAATCACTATATGCTCCAAAAGGGGTATCCTGGGCCTCCCTAGAAAGGCTGTTCGTCGGGGGCACTGGTGTGGAGACCCTGAAAATACCACGTATGCACCACCACTTACCGCGCTGTGAGCGTACCCCATCAGGACGAACCCAGAAGACCTATTTACATCATGCTGTAAAACTCAAAAAAAATTTCACCAATGATGAACACGATGCATTTGTTAAGACAAATAAAAAATTATTTTATTTTATTTTTTTAATGACTAAATCTTCACATACCCAAATAACAACACATCAACAAGGATCTAAACAACGCTGATACATAATCTGATACACATCCAAAAAACAGCAATTAGAACGACTTACGAAGACCCGCTGATCAGCATGCCTTTTAACAAACGGTATAATACAGACCCCGATTACTACTTGTTAAGTGTTTGTACATATATGTCGGAATGTCATCCACTGGATATCCATTAATCAAGTTACCCTTATTTGAGTTGTTATTTTCAGTAATTCTTCTTCTTCTTTAACGGCTCTACAACCGGGATCCGGTCCTGGCCTCGCGCAACTGTTCTCTCCACCGGTCCCGATTCTGAGCCGATGTCATCCAGTTTGGCATCCCTAAACTCTGAGCGTCCTGGTCCACGCCATCCTTCCAGCGAAGGTTGGGCCTCCCTCGCTGTCGCACCCCATAGGTCTTACCGCAGAGAACTTTCCGAGCAGACTCATCTTCACTCATACGAGCTAGCTGTCTGTTCACACTGCTTGTTGGCTTTTAGCAGTCGTGCGCGTATTTCTGTTTCCATGCTTTTGTCGGCTGCTACTATTGACCCAAGGTAGGTAAATGATTTTACCACGTCAAACTCGTGTTCCGCTACCTTGATTGTGGGACCAATGTTAGATGTTCTTCCAGACGAGGCCACCATGTACTTTGTTTTGCTTTCGTTAATGTGCAGTCCCAGATTTCCTGCCGCTTGCTCAATCTGAGTGACAGCTTCTTGTACAGCTGTTGTTGTTCTTCCAATGATGTCAATGTCGTCTGCGTAAGCCAGTAATTGGGTGGACTTGTGGAGGATTGTACCCCTTGATGTCACGCCCGAATCTCGGATCACTTTCTCCAAAGCCAGGTTGAAAAGGAGGCAGGCCAGACCGTCCCCTTGTCGGAGTCCATTATAGATGTTGATTGGTCTGGACAGTGTTCCGGATACCTTTACTTGGCTTGACACATTGATCATGGTCAGCCTACATAGTCTTGTCAGTTTGTTGGGGTGCCGAATTCTCTCATGGCTTTGTAGAGTTCTACCCTGGCTATGCTATCATAGGCGGCTTTAAAGTCCATGAAGAGGTGTTGAATTGAGTTTTGAAACTCTAGACATTTTTCCATAGCCTGCCTCAAGGTGAAAATCTGATCAGTCGTTGATTTGCCTGGGCTGAAGCCACACTGGTAATGGCCTATGATGTTTGTGGCGTATGGGGCCATCCTGTTTTGTAAGATAGCGGAAAATATCTTATACACGGTACTCAACAACGTTATACCGCGATAATTAGTGCACGCTGTGATATCCGTACCGGACAGAGGATGCCTTTTCTCCAGTCTTCTGGCATCACTTCCTGCTCCCATACTTGCACAATTAATTCATGAATCGCTTGGTGTAATGTAGGCCCTCCATATTTAACCAGCTCCTCTGCGATGCCGTCTGCACCCGAGGCCTTGTTGTTTTTGAGCCGGCAGGTGGCTCTGCTAACTTCTTCTATGCTTGGTGGCGGCAGCATAGCATTGTCATCAGATATTGGTGGAGCCTCTGAATCCTCAGTTAGCTCGCCATTTAGCAATTCATGAAAGTGCTCTTCCCATCGCTCCAAGATGCCTCTAGTTGCCAGCTTGCATTCATTATCGAACCAGTCGTTCCGATCTTTACGACTTCTGCCTAAGATGGAATCAGCAGTACTAATGACAGTGTTTTAAGGCGGGTCCAGTTCTCGTCGACGCCCGGCATCTCATTCCCAGGACTTAGGGCGAGTTCTAATGCATGACCGTAGCTGTTTCTGGCCATTTCATTGCGTAGTGCAGCTGTGTTGATTCGAGCCTGATCAGCGGATACAAAGCTTTTCAGCGTTGTAATGCGCTCTCGGAGCACCATACCAACAAGATAGTGATCCGAGTCGAAGTTGGCACCTCGGTACGTTCGTACCGTCATCAGACCCGAAAGGTGGCGGCGGTCTATCAACACATGATCTATTTGGTTGCGAGTGGCTCCATCAGGAGATACCCAGGTGGCTTTATGGATATCTTTACGCGCAAATCTAGTACTTGCAACGACCAAGTTCTTACTTGCTGCCATCTCTACAACTCGGTGTCCATTGTCATTAGTGTTTTCATGCAAGCTGTGGCTGCCGACATATTGCCTGTATATGGGCTCCCGGCCTACTTTGGCGTTCAGATCTCCCAGTAAGATTTTTACATCATACCTGGGGCAGGCATTACGTTCCCGTTCAACTAATTCGAAGAATTCTTCTTTATCATCCTCCGGGGACTCTTCTGTAGGTGCGTGAACGTTTATGAGGCTGATGTTCTTAAATTTACCTCGCACACGAAGGGAGCATAGCCTTTCGTTTATTGCTTTAAAGCCGATAATGGTAGGCTTCATTCTTTTGCTAACCATAAAACCTACTCCTAGAACATGGTGTTTTGTATGACAGCTGTAATATACGTCATACTCAGGTTTTTGCAAAACACCATTCCCTGTCCACCTCATCTCCTGAATGGCGGTAATGTCAGCTTTATACTTTGACAGGGTATCGGCTAGATGTTTTGAAGCTCGAGTTCTGTACAGAGTTCGAACGTTCCATGAAAAAATTCGTAAATCGTTTTGCCTTTTTCGTTGCCGTGGTCGTCGTCCTTTATTCCAGTATCCGAGGCATGTTGCTCGTTCCGTAATAATTGCTTTTTACGGGTGAGGTTATTAGCCTCACGCCAACCTTACTTGGAAGGGACTAGCTCGATCATATTAGCCTATCCTCTCTCATAGAATAGTTACCAGTGGCCACCGCTAGGAGGTTATGATCGCACTTCCATCAGTCCGAAATAGTTACGGCACGTGCATGTTATGCTACATGTTATTCCCCCTATTCCGCTGATGACTGACCACCATTTTCCGTAATTAAGAACGCGGTAATCCTAGATGGGGTAAACTACACTATCCATCACTTTTCCATCAAATCGGCCTTGAAACCGCTTTTTTAGGCAAGGGGTCGCCGGGAAGTGTGTGTTTTTTCTTCACTTGTGAATCTCAAAATTTTTCAGTCTCACCATTCATGACACTAATGCAAGTATAACTTCGTTTTTGTGAGTTTTCGAAACACTTTACGTTTGAATGACACATGACGCTTCGTACACAACTACATAAACGTTGCAATCGTTATACAAAGTGAGAGCAGAAAAGTGAGTCTATAGTTAATACCGATGTCATATTCAAAACGGTGTGATGTGATAGACGAGTGATGGATAGTTTACCTCGATATGGCGCAGCGATGCTATTCTGACAAAATCCAAAAATTAATAAATCCTTCCCTTGTTTTTTTCGTTGTCTGGCTTTACTCAGATTTCTTTGCTTTTATTTTATTAAATTACTTTGTCAGCATTTAATTAAATAATCCTTTCACAACTGTCACCCCATCTCTGATTTCACCCAGGAAGCATCTCCCTGGCGTTTCTTGTTATAAGATTTATTTCGGTGATACTCGCTGTCTCTGTTATACGACACGGCCATTCTGATGCGTCACTCGTCCTCGTGTGACTAATCTAGGGAACGCAATCCCGGAAGTTTTTCCCAAACCCGGGATTGCGGGATTTATTTTCATCAATCCCGGGACTCCCCGGGACTAGTATGCCGGTTGGGGAAATTTTAATTTTTTTGCTATCGAAATTGCCATTTGCAATTGGTCCTCCATTGAAATTGTTTCTAATTCAGTTCCAAGTGGCACCTTAGCGCTCTCATCTTGATCAGGATTTATAACTGATACTCTTTTTGGAAGATTATGTAGACCCTTACGTATCGCAGCTGTCGATGGTATTTTAAAAACCTCATCATTTTCCGGAACACAAGGGTTGTGGAGATATTATAAGATTCCAGAAAGTTCTGGGCAAACACGTAGACGTATACGGAATCTGAGTGATGCTGGCAATTTTGTGCATATTGGAGTTCTCCTGCAATCCAATTTCTGCATTAAAAAACTGTAATGCTAATTTTGTGGTCAGAAATTAGAATCTTTACGGCACAATGCGTCGACAGTCAACTTGACGGGCTTCAACAATGAAATGAGGTCGGTGATGCAGATGAAATCTTGTTCTAGCAAAACGTCCGTGGATTGAAGGTCTAATGAACAGCACTCAGAAGACAAAATCGTTCCAAGATCATACACAGAATATTCCACCTTGCAGACTAGAGGAAGAGTCAGCTGTTTCCCTTGTTCTTCCCGAAGGTACTTTTGTAGTGAATCATTTTTAACTGGTAATCGTTTAAATATACGAACAATCTTCCGCACTTTTTCGATGGTAGGAGATATATTGTCCGAGACATCTACATGATTTTTCTCTTCACAACACAGAAATTCCACTTCCACAGTTTTGTTAATGTTGACTTGGGAAATTGTCTTCATAATCCTCATCCTCTGATTCCCGTAAGTTCTCGGCATCTGCTTCCAAGCAATCATCGACCTTCTGATTTTCGTGCAGTTTTCTCTTATATAACACTGTGGAAAATAGGTAAAAGAAAGAATAAAACTCGATTACATTAATAACGATATTAAGTTTATAATAAAATCCCGTTGAACAGAAAAACGTGTTCGCTCTATGAAAGTTATAAGAAAACTTAACAAAAGAAAAGGTGACAATTACAATAATTAAAATCAAGGACTACTAGCTAACTACAATTTTCTACATCCTCCGGCGGGCAAATTGGAAGAGACCTATCCAACTATCTCGATGGGATACAGCAACTGAACTGGTCGTCTCATTTTCGTGCCATTGGAAAATCGCAACTCGCAGGCCCGGATCTTTCCATCTCTTCCAGGAAATACATTCGTCACAACGGCCAACTTCCAAAATAGCCTAGGCGCTGAAGAGTCGTGTACCTGAACAACATCACCTAATTTTAAGGTTGATGAAAATCCTCCTTTAGGGCGGTAATGTACAGACCGAAGCTGTTGTAAATAATCTATCCTCCAGCGCTTCCAGATAAAATCGATAAGTTTACAACGACTAGCCCACAATTGTCTTATGCTTTTCTCCGAGAGTTGTGTGGATTTCGTTCTTGACGACGACGATGGGAGCATGGTTGCATATCTGCCTTCCAAAAAATGCATGGGAGTCAAAGGTTCCATATCCAGCGGATCATCAGACATATAAGTCAAAGGTCTTGAATTTATAATGCTCTCTGTCTCGACCAACAAAGTATTTAGCTCATCTCTTTCCAGTGTAGATTTTTTAATGGCAGCCTTCAAAATATTTTTCACACTCCGAACCATTCTTTCCCAAAAGCCACCCCACTATGGCGCTCTTTCAACGATAAATCTCCAACTGATGCGGTGACGGCTTAAGAAGTCATGAAATTCTTCATCATTTAAAACTTTCTTTAACACAGCAATTTCTTTGGACGCACGTTTGAAAGTTCGTGCATTATCTGAATAGATGTATTGCGGTGTACCTCTTCTGAAAATAAATCGCCTTAGCCCCAATAAACAACTTTCCGTTGTCAGATCCATGACAAGTTCTAAATGTATAGCTCTCACAGTTGCACAGGTGAAAAGCATAATATACACCTTTTGACTGACCGACTCAGGTCCGCTAGAGTGTTTGGTATATAACGGTCCAGCAAAATCAATTCCCGTTGTTTCAAAAGGATGTGAAGACATCATTCGTTCACGCGGTAACGGAGCAAATGGCTGAGACATAGGTTTAGCGTACATCCTCCTGCAAAATATGCATTGCTTTACTACAGCCTTTATTAATTGTCGAGCTTTTGGGATCCAGAATTTCTCCCTTATACGCGAAAGTACGAGGTTAACTCAACCATGAAGCGTTTCTTCGTGTCGGTCTTGGGCTACAAGCTCAGAAATATAAGATTCCTTCGGAAAAATTATTGGATGAGACGTTTGGAAATCTGAAAAAAATCGCAGTCGAGAATCCACTCTTAAAAGTCCCTCTTCATCTATAATCGGACGCAACGTCTCTATCTTGGAAGTATGAGGGATCTTTCGATTGGCTCGAATGGCATTAAGTTCATTTTCGTAAAAGATTCTTTGAACATAGCTTACCCAATATACTTCCGCGGCTTGTAATTCAGAAGCGGTAAAAAACTTGCAGTCGTCGTGTTCTTTACATTCACGGGTTCTTCTTATTTATAAATCGTAAGCAGAAAGCTGTTACGCGCAGAAGTTTCCTCCATTTACTATACTCCTTGAAAGGTAGTAGAGGTTCTATTATAGTGCTTGATTGGGGGCTCGCTAATTCAACCTTTGAAATAGCAACTGTAGAAAGGTCATGGTTGTCAAACTCGTTCGGCGCTGTTAGCAGCTGTTTTACTCTTAATCCTCGTGTCAGCAAATCCGCCGGGTTGTCCACCCCCGGACAGTGTCTCCATACCTCTATGCTAGTGAGCTCTCTTATCTCATTTACACGATTCGCTACGTACGGTTTCCACTTCTTTAACGTACCAAGAATCCAGTGCAAAGTTATTTGGGAATCGGTCCAGAACACAGTCTTAAAGGAAATTTTTAGGTTTCTTCGAAGGACGTTGCATAATCGAGAAGCGAGTACGGCGGCGGTTAATTCCAAACGTGGCAAAGTAAGCTCTTTCGTTCCAGTTTCCGACAACGGTGCAACGCGATTTTTACCAATCAAGAATCTCACGGTTATTCCTCCAGTACGGTCAATAGATCGGACATAAGCAGCACATCCATACCCTTTTAGACTGGCATCACAGAATATGTGAATCTCATTCTCTCGAAGCTCATCATCGTTTAGAACACATCTTGGGAAGGTTAATTTTTTCAGGTCTAGTAAATCCTTACGAAAATCGTGCCACGCTTGAAGTAAATCGGTTGGCAGAACGGAATCCCAACTAAGTTTCAATCTTCAAGCAGTTTGAAACAATATCTTTAACCCCAAGGTGCAAGGTCCAAAGAATCCAAGAGGGTCATACATTCGAGCGATTGTCTGTAGAATTTTTCGCTTTGTTCCTTCGCTCGAGGTATTGATGAAACTTAGAACAGATGTCAAATCAACGGTCAATTCATCACTCATTACTGACCAAGGAATGCCAAGAATCTTCTGTTGTGGAATTGGTGGATCACTGAAGATGGATCGAACATTGTCGTTATTAGAATTCCATTGTCTAAGATTCATGGACGCTCTTTGCATTATGACCTTCGCTTCTTTACATAACTTAAGAGCAGCTACCTCACTGTCAACGCTGGTGACTAAATCATCCATATAAAAACATTCCTTTAATACAGCACAGGTGTGTGGAAATAAGGTGCTTTCATTCTCCAAATGTTTCTGAATGGTGGCTCCTAATAAGAACGGGCTACAGGTCACGCCAAAGGTAACTCTCGTCATACGGTATTCTTGTATCTTTGGTAAGTTTGTAAGGGATTTCGGTTCTTCGCTGTACCAAAAGAAACGGTGAGAGTCTCGGTCACTTTCGTCCAGAAGGATTTGAAGAAAAGCTTTTTCAATGTCAGCTGTAACTCCGATGACACCCATTCGGAAGTTTAATAAAACCTTCAGTATATCAGCCAATAAGTTTGATCCAGTATGGACATGATCGTTAAGCGAGAGTTGAGACGGTTCATGCGCTGAGGCATCAAACACAACGCGCAGCTTAGTAGTTACCTTATCCTCTCTATAAACTGGCCGATGGGGTAAATAATAAACCCGTTCTGACATATCAGTAGGTTGAACACGCTCAGCGTACCCTGCCGATAAGAAAGCTCGTATGGCTTTATCGTAATCAGCTGCTCTTCCAACCTCCATCAACAATTTTCTAGTAAGCGACTTCAATCGACCAAGGACACCAGTACGATTACTCAACAAAGGCTCTTTCTGATTTTTCCATGGTAGAGTTGCTTTGTATCTATCGTTCGACTTAATTATGTAGTCTTGGCAAAAGTTTTTCGTGAAAGTCTCTGCTTCCAATTCGTCCTTCTTAATCCCGATTGCCTCCAGATCCCACAACTTTCTAAAATCAAACTCATTTATTATAGAAGTACATAAAGAAACTCGTGAAAGTAAATTTAATCTGGCCAAGGTTATTCCAGAAGAAACTGGTCCCTGCAATGTCCAACCAAACAAACTCTGTACGGCAGTTAGATTGTCAGATATCCGCCTGATATTACCAGAGACAAAATTCCAATATTGGTCAGCTCCTATTAAAATGCTTATTCCTGGTTCAAGTTGCATCTTAGCCGCACTGCTATCAGCTAAACACAACTCAGAGAAGATTGGGCTTTTACTATCAGGAGCAGGTAAAACATCGACACAAATATGAGGAACTTCTATAGCTTCCAATAAATGAACCTCATCATCATATTGACTTCTTAATACCATGCGGACACGGTTGCAGGTTTGAGCTGGGGCTTGAGACTGACTTCCAAACGGTGCTACACTTAAGATATGAGTTCCCACAATAGGCAATCCCAATTTCATTGAAATATCTCGACGTATAAAGGAAAGTTGACTACCGCCATCGAAGACTACTCTCACTAAGAGATTAAGTTCCGATTGATGAGGTTCAAAAACATGTACACAGGCGGTCTGCAGGAAAACGTCAGCCAAAGGGTCAGGCTTATCGTTTGTCGCACACAGATACAATGTCGGTTTAGTTATAGAAGCACATCCTTGATCTCTTGGTGGAAATTTCTCTTGAGGCGATGATTTGTAGCGCTCTCTATAAACGGGTTCACACATAGACGAAGCATGTTTCTTCTTACACTTAACACAGCTAACATTAATCCTTTTACAAAACTTTGAAGTGTGCCCTTTTTTCGTGCAGCGAAAACATCGGCTATCCTTCTTCAAAATCTCTTTTCGTTGCTCTACTGTACGTCCATCATTACATTCACTGGAATCGTGTTTATCGGACTCACAGAAAAAACAATTCATCTTCGAAAAGGTCGTAGCAAATAATCCAGCAGCTCTGCCGTGCAAAGGGCAAAAGACCTATATGCAAAAAGCTCGATTCGAGTAAAACGCGTTCATAGTATTTTATGCTTCTTTCCGTAAAATAAGAAAATGTAAATGAATTTTATACAAATTATCTAAACAAATATGACTTAAAACGTTTTTCTAATGCTGTAATATAATATTTTATCCTCCAACACTTTTAAATAAAAAGTTATGAAAGGAGAAATCCTTTGGCACTACAATTCCTGTACCAGAGTCTTGTTGCAACCAAAGGAGAAAACAATTATATTCTCATAAATCGTTTCTCCCATGCTCCCTCGTTCCATTTGTTCCAAACAAAAAACATAAATATGCTCTTGAATCATTTGACCATTACGCAGAGCGTGCATTCTTATCTCAAGAAAAAGCTCTATAGTCTTATAGAGAGTTTGCCACTTGTAAATTGTCTTCGCAAGACAACTGCCAAAAACCTGGAAATCTCTTGTCGTTTTCTATCCATCAAATATATTTTCAATTTACAAGTGGCAAACACTCTATAAGACTATAGAGCTTTTTCTTGAGATAAGAGTCCACAATTTGTGCAATGGTCAAAAGATTTAAGAGGTCATGGCTGCTTTGTGCGTTTTTTCGGTTTGAAAATAATTCAAACCGACGCATATAAAGTAAATGTCCAAAAAGAAAACTTTTTATTAAAAGGTGCTATCAGTCTGAAATTTTTTTTAGGGATAAATATGAATATTTTAAATCAAAAAATCCATACAAAGCCATTTTGACCTATAATGCATATAGGTCTTTTCCCCTTTGCACGGCAGAGCTGTCTTCATTAATTTCGGGCTACTCGAATTTATTGAAGTTCTTGACCCTTCACTTGCCTTTTCTAGCGAGTCAACTTCACGTTTCAAATAGCGTAGAAGAGCCTTCATCTGTCCATCACCAAGCGATAAAGTGGTACTGCTTTCCGAAACGTCATCCTTCGAAAGTATAGCGCTTTTCGATTTCTCGTTTCCTTCGTCACGTGCAGAATCATCATACTCTGTGAAAATCCACGCGCAGTTCTCCAGGAAGACACTTCAAAATCAACGTTTTCAAAATAACAGCGTAGTGATTTGATGGTACTCCCAAAGCAGCTAAGGAACGAACGCAAGTGACTACAAAATTGTACAAACGTCTTAATCCCGCTGTATCGATTTTCGATAAAACAGGCTTCATAGACAGTAATCTTTGTATGTGTTGATCTATCAACTTTTCAGGATTTCCAAACTCATCCAATAACAAAGATATAGCACTCTCGTAGCAATTTTCGGTAGGAGTAAATCCTGCTAACACTTCAACAGCCTTCCCTTTAAGCACTGATTGCAGGTAATTAAATTTATCAATTGAACTCAGTTCAGGATTCTCATGGACGGCAGTTTTAAACTGCTCCCAAAACTGAATCCACTCACTGAAATTACCAGCAAACGTCCTAAGATTTAATTTAGGAAGCTTTACACCGCTTCGCTTTTCTTGAGATATAAAATTAGTGCCATCTCGATGAATATTCGAATCTTGAAACAGCTTTATTCTGGTCAATCTTTGATTTAGTCGTGCTATTGCGCTGACTACTATCATCATATTCTGCACACTTTTCAATTTCCTTTTCCGTTTCATCTGGTTTTATAACCGCCAGAACCTCTGAGTTGGCAATCTTGAGAGAAGCATGCACCGCTTTTATGCGTTCTAGCAGAACTACTAACTCCTCTTCGATGAAATTCAGACTTCCAACATCATTGTCTTTCGGTTTCGATTCGTCAGACCCTAAAAATGCGTTAATGGATTTTGATAGCTTCGTTATTTGTCCTCGCAAAACCGATACGGAGCGCTTCGATAAGTCCATGATAAAATAAAAACGCGTGTTACGTTAAACGGTTTCGATCGATTTTTATCCCTCGATAATTGGTCTAGTCCCGGGTTTCGGCACCAATGTGGAAAATAGGTAAAAGAAAGAATAAAACTCGATTACATTAATAACGATATTAAGTTTATAATAAAATCCCGTTGAACAGAAAAACGTGTTCGCTCTATGAAAGTTATAAGAAAACTTAACAAAAGAAAAGGTGACAATTACAATAATTAAAATCAAGGACTACTAGCTAACTACAATTTTCTACAAACACGTCCAAAACTCCTAGCTGTATTCTATGAGCAAGGCAAGTTGTTCCGCAGCAATAATTTTTTAAAGTTTGGCCAATATGCTAGCGCCATCTGTAGAGATGCACACGTTGTCGTCAGTGAGATACAAATGATATCCCTTTAGTCTTTTCTCAAGTATTTCTACACAAAATTCACCAGGCATGGATCCAGAAACACGTACGAGGTCCAAATTCCTAAATTTGGATTTATTTTCATGGATATTGACGTTCGTGTATCGAAGACCATGCACTGACGTCTATTCGTCAAGCGTAATGCTGAACTTCCTTCTTTGCTTTTTGCCTCCTTCAATTTCTTCCACATTACTCGATCGGATTGCCTTAGCATATTCCATAGTCATTTTGCCGGAGCTCTGACTTTGGTAAATCTAACCCTTTCGTTGTTAGTCCACCTCTTATATCATCGGAAGTCATGAATATTGCAAAGGGAAATCCTTCTCGCGCCACTAGTCGGGAAACCGTTGCTGCAAGAAAATTTAAAAATGCTGTTGGATGTTGAAGCAGTGTGATCCTTCCTCCCTATTTTAGTACTGTGTATTGCTTTCAGGTGTGCATGAAGCCCTTTTGTGGATCCACCTGTAGTCTTTATTATTTTTGGGAAATGAAAAACGTATCAAAGCTTTACACCCATTGGCCATTCATACACGAGGGATCATGGTTCTGCAAGCAAAAGCTTTGCTGCAAGTTTCCTGAAAATACACGGAGCAATAGCAAAGGAAGCAGCTTTTGTGTTGCTACGCGATGATTGTTTGATTAGTGAGATGTCAAATAATTTGACTCTGCTCGGGTGTTGATTTAAATCAGCTCATTTGTCATTAATAATTAGATATGGATGAAAATAGTGCGGTGGTTATTTCCGCTGCAGGTGCAGCGGCAGCGTGTTTACTTTTGGCTTCCAATAGGCGAAGGGAAGAACGACGACGTAACCGAAGGGCATGGGTCATGGACTGGAGGAAAACCCGCAAAGGCGCTGGAAATGTTTCTAAACGAGGTGAAGTTGTGCGATACAAAAACTTACAAGCACTACCTCCGCATGGACGAAGACTGCTTCCATATGCTTCTAAATGTAATTAGGAGTCAAATTTCGAAAAAAAAAATACCAACATGAGAAGATGCATTCCGGCTGATGTAAAATTGGCGGTTACGCTTAGGTTCCTAGCTACGGGGGAAAACTATTCGGAATTAGATGAGAACACCTACCTTTCTTCATCTTTTCTTCAACAAAACATAGTTGAGATATGTGAAGTAATTTATAACACGTTAAAGGATGAATATTTAAAGGTAAAAAGCATTTAAATTATTTAGTGACATAAGGATTCTCATTATATATAATGAATAATTTTAAGTTTCCAACAACAATAGAGGATTGGGAGAGCATTGCAAAGGAATACCAATCACGATGGCAATTTCCCCTGTGTTTGGGTGTTCTGGACGGGAAGCATATTTCATTCACGCCATCGAAAAAAGACGCCGTTTATTTCTACAATTATAAAGGTTTTACTAGTATTGTGCTTCTCGCATTAGCAGATGCTTATGGAAAATTTATTTTCATTGATGTGGGATGCAATGGAAGAATTAGCGACGGTGGGGTCCTAAATAGATCTGACCTGAACTTTATTCTTGTTAAAAAAGAAAAGTTTCTCCCACCAAAGAAGGTAATCGGTAATAATCGTTGTTTACCGTATGTTATAGTTGCAGATAATGCATTTCCTTTAACGGAAAATATTATGGTACCATATCCTATAACAACGGAGACAGCAACTAAACAAGTATTTAATAGAAGACTTAGTAGGGCGCATCAGAATGTTGAGCGGTCCTTGAACTGTCCAACAGATTCGGTATTCTTCAAACAAAAATTAAATTGCGAGAAGAAAGAACCGTGAAGATAGTTCAATGCTGCTGTGTGTTACATAATTTCCTTATACACCATAGTATATGGTATAATGAAAATCCTTTGGCAACATCGTCATCAGCATCTTTGAATTATAGTGAGAGTGAACCAACAAATACAAATTTGATTCAGGAACGAGGGAATTACGAAAACTACCGAAAGACATTTATGGATTATTTCAATAATGATGGGAAACTATAATAAATAAAACAGCTAAGATTTTTAAAAAACAATAACAATTTTATTAATAAAGTGATTAAAAATTAAAATTTATTTCATATATGAACTTTTTACATTTGGTTTTAAGATCATTGATCAGAGCTTCATTTAAAGAATTCATGATAACAATCTTTAATTTATCGAATGAGTCCAGGCTTAGCCGTTGCATCTCTGTACTTAAGTATTGGCAGAATGCTTCAGGTGACGTTAATGGTTGCCTCGGAACCCTGACATTCTGCACCGCGTTCTCAACTACTTGCAAGGCCGCAAGTAATGCCTTTGGTTTTATCGCTCCTATTTATAAGTAAATCCATTTCCCTGTAGCACCACAATTTGGGCTGGTAAATGTCATCCGTCCCTGCTCCACTGGTGCTACTGCTAGCAGCTCTAGAGGTTTACCTTCTCAATTGCGCTAAAAGGGTTTTCATTCTTTTTTTTGCATCAGCAATTGTCTTTTTTAAAAAAATGAGGATGTTCCAAACTGTAAAGGTGATTTCTGGGTGATTTCTGTAAGAGCTGATCAAAAGCAGTGATGCTTCTTTTGACCAGCTGTTATCGGTTACTAAAATTTTACAGAAGTTCATTACATTTAGTAATAATAATAGAAAAGATTTGTTTACCTAAAGACTCTCCTGAAGGGCTACTGCACCCGGATGCCATTTATTATAATTAAATCACCACCGCTAGGATAGATAAGATTTTTTCCCTCTTATTAAATCATTTATTTGAAAAAAAAAAAAAAAAAAAAAAAAAAAACTCACTCACTTTTAATTGTTGACAGTTTGAAAGTTTATTATTATTAACCCAATGGCAACTTTATTAATTTCTTATTTGTGTGAGTGCGTGCTTCTCGTGTTCGCAGGTCAAAACTAGGAGCACAAAAGTCTCCACCGAAGCACGAAACTCTCCACTTATTTCATCCCCGCACGCCTCCCTTGCCCAAAAAAAGCTTTTGCTCCGGAATCATGATCCCTCGTGTATGAATGCCCATTGGATGATTCGCATGTACCTCGGTTGAATTCGGCAAAAGCAGAGGCACACACGAAAGAATACAAAGCTCAATGGTCTCCACAGCCGAGCGAAATAGAAGCTGCAAAAAGAAATTGGATTTTTCGATGTGTTTGCAGATTATAAGTTTCATATTCAAAATATTTTCCCATAGATTTTTTTTAAATAAATCACGTTTCTTATTTAAAAAACGTTTCCCGGATTCCGGATCCCGGATTAGGCCGTGTCAATCCCGGGTTTTCGAAACCTCAAAAAACAGGATGCGGGATCTCGGGATCTCGTTCCCTAGACTCATCCTATATAAGAACAAGGAACATCTGCTCTACTCGGCCACTCCTCGCCGGATTAAATTAATTAAATACCTTATACAAACAGCATGGAAACATCTCAAATTTTATTATATAATGAGAAAAACACAATTGTTAAAATTGCTACAACATCAAACTAGATTCAAGAAGAAAGTTTACTAATTTTCCTGTACAAGGGTCATCTAATAATAGAATTCGGAAGTAAATTGCACTTTTTCAGAATAATATCGGAATCATAATTCGGACTTCATGCTGTCTTAATTGCGCTATGGAGGCGACTAAGGCTTCAATTTTCCTCTAGTTTGTTCGTATTTCCCTACGACTAGCTTCGAAACCAAGGTATTCTATCTTCTGTTTCAGGAATGAGCATTTCTTTATGTTAAATGAAAATCCGACCCCTACTAAGGTACTTAACACGGTACGTACTCTATCAAGAGCCACAAGAAATTATGATTGTTTTACCATTTTCATTATAGCACTATTGCTTTTTTGTTGAATAAATTATGTTATAAATATTCTAATATACTATTCCTAATTAGGGAACGCAATCCCGGGAGCTTTTCCCAATCCCGGGATCGCGGGATTCATTTTCATCAATCCCGGGATCCCGGGATATCCCGGGATTATGCCGGTTGCCGAAAACTCAATTTTTTCGTCACCGAAGATTCGGGGGGTTTGAGGAACATAAGGATGGTATGGTTGTTTTTATAGTAAAAAAAATATTACAAAGAAAACATATAACTTATAGCAACGAAGTTTAATGCAACTTACTTACATATACATACATATGTACATACATATTATAGTTTTCAAACTTAAATTTTCATTCGCGAATTAAAAAAAAAAGAAAAAAACCAGAACAACAATTCATTACTAAGGAAAAATTAGGCCTGCTTAGCCTGTTGCTGAAAATAGCTTCGAAGGAAGCAAAGTTCATCCAATGTTTGGTCATTCAGTCTTGACCGAAACTTCGTACATAAAATTCCGGCTGCGGAAAAGGCCCTTTCAGCATCCACGCTTGTTGGTGGAATGGTCAAAAGAAAGTCATATACCTTCTGCATATGGAAGCCACGCGCTCCACCGCTCTCAAATAGTAACATTTCTCTTTTTATTACTAAATTGAAATTAGCTGCCGATGCGGACGGAATGGCTGATCTGGCAAACCCATGCGCAATCGCCATTTGCAATTGGTCTTCCATTGAAATGGATTCTAATTCAGTTCCGGGTGAGTCAGTTACCTCAGTGCTTTGATCTTGATCAGGATTTATAACTGATAGTCTTTTCAGAAGATTATGTAGACCCTTACGTATCGTAGCTTTCGAGGGTATTTCGAAAAGATCGTCATCTTCTGGAACACAAGGGTTGTGGAGATATTGTAAGATTCCGGAGAGTTCTGTGCAAACACGTTGACGTATACGGAATCTGAGTGATGCTGCCAATTTGGTGCATATTGGAGTTCTCTGACAATCTAATTTTTGCATCAAAAACTGTAATGCTGATTTGGCGGTCAATAAATTAGAATCTTTACGGCACAATGCGTTGACAGTCAGATTGATAGGCTTCAAGGCTGAAATGAGATCGGTGATGCAGATGAAATCTTCTTCTAACAAAAAGACCGTGGATTGAAGGTCTATTAGACATTTTTGAACAGCAGTCTTAAGAAGACAAAATCGTTCCAACATCACAAACAGACTACTCCACCTTGTTCTGCAGTCTAGAAGAAGAGTGAGCTCTTTCCCTTGCTCTTGCCGAATGTACTTTTGCAGTAAATCATTTTTAACTGGGGATCGTTTAAACATACGAACAATCTTCCGCACTTTTTCGATGGTAGGAGACATATTGTCCGCGAGATCTACCACAGTTTCCTCTTCAAACACAGCAATTCCACTTCCATAGTCTTGATGAAGTTCACTAGGGAAATCTTCTTCATATTCCTCATCGTCTGATTCCCGTAAGTTCTCGGCTTCTGCGTCCAAGCAATCGTGATTTTCGTGCAGTTTTCTCTTATATAACACGTCCACAACTCCTAGCTGTATTCCATGAGCAAGGCAAAGTTGTTGTTCCGCAGCAATAAGTTTTCCAAGTTTGACCATTACGCTTGCGCCATCGGTGGTAATGCACACGATGTCGTCAGTGAGAGACAAATGATATGTTGTTAGTGTTTTCTCAAGTATTTCTACACAAACTTCGGCTGCCATAGATCCAGAAACACGTACAAGGCCCAAATTCCAAAATTTGGATTCATTTCCATGGATATTGACGTTCATGTATCGACGACCCCGCACTGATGTCCATTCGTCAAGCGTAATGCTGAACTTCCGTCCTTGCTTTTTGTCTCCTTCAATTTCTTCCACATTTCTCGATCGGATTGTCTTAGCATATTCCATTGTCATTTTGCGGAAGCTATGCTCTGATTTTGGTAAATCGAATCCTTTCGCTTTTAATGCACTTCTTAGATCATCGGAAGTCATGAATATTGCAAAGGGAAGTCCATCTCGTGCCACTAGTCGGGAAACCGTTGCTGCAAGAGAGTTTTCCTCTTTTTTCTTTGCAAAATCTGATATTTTGCGTTGTTTTGCTGGATCAGGCGTTAAAATACTGTTGGATGTTGAAGAAGTGTCATCCTTCCTTCCTATTTCAATACTGTGTATTGCTTTCAGGTGAGTATGAAGCCCTTTTGTGGATCCACCTGTGGTCTTTATTATTTTTGGGCATCGTTTACACTTCGCCGATGCGCTGCCATCTATTTTATCGAAAAATTGCCACACTTCCGCCTTATTAGCCATGAGAGATTAGATATCTAGGTCGTAAATGTAAATCGTATTTAAAATTAAAACTACTCGACCTTACGCTCTACAGTCTACACTATTACACGTCGCCAATGAGACTGACAGAATTTCAAACGCAAAACTTTGGAAAGCCCGTAACTGAAATGTTCTACGACACCCTAAAAACTATTGAAAAGTCGCCTTCAGAAAATCCCGACGGTTAGGAAATTTTTAGAAATTCCGAAAAGATTGAAAATTATAAAAACCCTAAAATAGTCGTCAAAATTCTGAGAAACAAAGATGAGCTAGAGCATTTGAAAGGGGGCTCACGTATAAAGCGTTTAAATGTAGTTGCATGCTGAGTTTTTCTGGCCGCATTCAAAATGGGCAGTCTGATAACAGTATATATTGCAGCGTAGTGAGGAATTTGTAGTAAAAGATTTTTTCGAAAAGGATGAAAAACGAATCAAAGCTTTTCACCTGCTGCATGAGTCGCATGACTCTCGGTTGAATTCGGCAAATTAGAAGCACACACACGAGAGAATACAGAGAGCAATGGTCTCCACAGCCGAGCAAATTAGAAGCTGCAAAAATAAATTGGATTTTTAGTTACGTGTTTCGTATATAGCGGTTAAAAAATAATTCCAAAATTAAATTTGAAGATTATAAATTTTATGTAATATAAATTATATTTAATTGAATATAAATATATATTCAAAATATTTTCCCACCGAATTTTTGTTTTAAATAAATCAAATCTTTTGTTTAAAAAAAAAACTTTTGCGGGATCCCGGGATTAGATCGTGTTAATCCCGGGTTTTCGGGACCGCAAAAACAGCCGGGATCCCGGGATCCGGGGCTTTTGGGACCTTGAAAAATGAAAATACGTTGAAAATTTCGATTTCGATTTTGGGACCGATTAAAATAACTTCTCTATACTGGGAAGTTAAAAAGTGTGGATCGCTAACGAAAAGTTCCAATGTTAATAAAATAAGATAGGTAAAGAGCAAGTATTTATTGGAATATTAAAAAAAGTTGTAACATCCTACTAGTTTTTCAATATCCACAATCAGTTTTTGCAGATTTGATATTTTTTCATTATTCATTTTTCCTACCGCAGACTGTGCACAGATAATCTTTTTTTATTGAAAGGCGTTGTAACACACGCGGGTTTTTGCTAGTATATAATCATAATTTTCCTCATGTCATCATAAAAACTTTGTTGTGCACGAGTTTGCCTTTCTAATAAAGACATTCTTTGGTCATTTTTTTAAATATTTGTTCCTTTGTTTTTAAAATTACTTGATGCGTTTTTATTTCGAACATTACTGGTGTTCTTGTTTACGTTTTCTTCCTTATTTTCAACTCCATTAAAAACAGCTGAGGCGTCACTGCAATTACCATTGTCATCTTTTTGCGGAGGGGTTACTGCAAGTTGCATACCAAATTCACGTCCAGGGAGGTACACCCATGCATTTAGTTCCAAGAGCCTTATTAGAGATTCCTCTAAATGACTAAAAGTGTGCAGTTTATTTGGCCCACCACCAGTTGAAATATACACCCCATTGTTTTCGTTTTTTTTTTTAATTTTGAATTTCAAATCTGTCCACACCTTCAGCCACTTCTCCCATGTGGGGACTGGTGGTCCTAAGCTATTTAATTCTTCCTTTTTTTCGGGCTACTGTTTTCACGCAAACACCTTTAGCAACATGACGATTTTCTT
Organism: Thereva unica; assembly: GCA_949987705.1. NCBI lineage: Eukaryota > Metazoa > Arthropoda > Insecta > Diptera > Therevidae > Thereva > Thereva unica. The sequence goes on along the minus strand of OX465282.1, from coordinate 34,619,714 downwards.
CCATTTAGCTAACCAGTCTTTCTAGTTATGTTTTATTACTTACTACTTTTGTCTTGCATAAAAATTTTCTAATTAAAATTATTATAAATAAATTTCAATGATAAATAATTTACATTGGTATTTTTCAATCTGTTTGCCTTCTGGTCGTTATCAAATAAACAATCGGTAAAAGTAGATTGTCAAATCGATCACAATCGACATTCACAACTATGGATAAATAATTCGACTACTCTGATTTAGAAAATTATTTTGAGCAGTTTTTCGTTGTTAGCTCCTGGCAAATTTTGACGTAAGCAAAAAAGCAATGGATAAAAATCGATTGTCAAATCGACAATTTTCGATTATAATCGACATTCGCAATATCAAACTCAATAATCGACAGTCGATAATCGATATATTTCGTTTGTCGATCAGGTATTGGCACTCGCAATGGGCCTTAACAAACTCAGAATCTGCTGTTCACTTTTAATTTATATTATTTTAACATAAAATGTCTGAATAATGTAGTTATTGTTCCCGTCCAAGTATTCTGCAAAAAGCCCGGGTATCGAGTTACTAGAAATTTGCTTATTACTCGAAATACGCGGGTACTCGATTCCCTAGGCCGTGTACAAAAATCACTTATGTCATTTAAACCAAAAAACGGCTCGCCCAAATTTTATAAAAATCATATTTCCGTTAATACCCTTCGAACGACACCTCATCGAAGTCGTTATCTTTTTTGGTTCGCGAGATATCGTGCAGGAAAAAATGACAACATGCGTACGCACACACACCCACGCATACATGCTTCTTCCCAATTTTTTGCTTGAAATGCTTTTGGGACCTTGAAAAATGAAAATACGTTGAAAATTTCGATTTCGATTTTGGGACCGATTAAAATAACTTCTCTATACTGGGAAGTTAAAAAGTGTGGATCGCTAACGAAAAGTTCCAATGTTAATAAAATAAGATAGGTAAAGAGCAAGTATTTATTGGAAGTTTTTATTGTGCAATTTTGGGCTACACGATGGGTGCCAAATTTGCAAATTTTATTACTTTTTTTGGTGGTTTTTAGGAAAAACAATTTGGAGCGGAGGAGGGCGCTAGCGAAGTTCTGCACAGAGCGTTTCATCTCCCGCCATCGCAAAATCTATACGGACGATTCCGAGTGTGGGCGATTCTCTAGAATAATCTTCTGGATTTACCACTATTATAGCTATTTGAACTCTCTCGGGATTGCTTTTCCACCAGTTCTGATACTAGTCAATTTCCCACTAGTGCTAAACGTATATGTAACTATTTTGTAAGAGGTCAGTTTATTCCATCCGCATTCATCATACTGGGAAGTTAATCATGTAGACCGAAGGAGTCAAACCCACATCCCAAGTAGTTTACATTTCGAACGGTAGGTTATTCCTTGCGGGTGAAATCGTCACGTAAGAAAATGCGGCATCCTGTGTATGTATGCGTGCGAGTATCGATCCCAGTAGGCAATTTACACGAAATCAGAATGCAGAGTTTTATGTAGAAATTGGAATCAATATGCACCATTAGCATTATAAAAAATAGGCAATGCAAAATGTATTGCTTTGGTCATTATCGAGAAAAGATGCTTATGCTTTCTCATTGAATCTCTTTCTCTATCTGTCTCTTTTTAACTGATTTATATTAGCTTCACCTGTATTTTGTATCTTGTGTGTAAGCAAATCTTTGAACTTGATTTTGACCCCCTTTCATACAACCGATAAACTTCAAATTTTGCAGAAATGCTCAGTTCGCGTGACAATGCAATCTGACCATTTTGTAAAAAAATCAAGATGGCGGTTACAAGATGACAGACAATTTTTGTAATTGTGTTCCTCGATATGGGTATCAAATGAATGAGTATGACAAGTATAATATCGACTCATGCAACGAAGACTATAGTAACTCATTTTTGGGTTTTTTTTTGACCTGGAAAAGTATAGTATGTCGAAACGAAAGGGTTAGGCAACCAAAAATACTAGCATAAAATATAGTAAGTCATTTTTGGCCATAAAATACAACGAATACTATATTATCTCGAGATACTATACTTCACCAAATATATGCCATGCACAATGGTAACTCAAAAACCCCCAAAAATGAGTTACTATAGTCTTCGTTGCATGAGTCGATATAATTAGCTTCCTGCCGACATTCCAAATTGAAAATGGCCACCAACACAAAATGGCGTATATGTCTTTCTGACTAAAAAGTAGAAAATGCAACCGATCAACATCAAATCTTGCATATTTGGAGTTGAATTCGCAGTTGTAGAAAAATCGTAAGGAACTTCGTTCCTGACGGGGGTCCCACGACCACACTTTAGTGTTTGCTGATAATTAGTAGATCATACTTTCATTATCCGACTGCATTATTCTTCAGAAGGAACTTAACACCCTTTGTTCGTGGTGCACGGGAAACAGGCTAGAGCTAAATCCCCTTAAATGTAAAAAATATTCGTTTTATCGTCTTATTGTTCCTTTTTCTTGTTCCAAAAATATTAGCGGTGTGATTGTTGACTCTCCGGAAATTATTTGTGATCGTTTTGTTACCTTTAATCATACGTTCAACTCATCTTGTCAGGTTGATATTGCATGCTCTAAAGCTTTTACAATATTTCATAAAGCGGAATTCTAGAGACTTTCTAGATCCATTTGCATTAAAACTCCGTTACATGGCTCTTGTTCGTTGTTCGATCTCGCTTAGAGTACGCATCTGTTATGTAGAGTCCTTATACGTCTCTCCACTGTTCTCATATTGAAACCGCTCAGAAGTCCTTGTCTCGGTTTTCTCTTCGTAAGATCAATTAATTCTATTCCTTCTTACAATTCTAGATGTTTGCTTCTAGGACTTCAGAAATTAGAGTCTAGAAGAAATATTGCGAGTATTATGTTTGCCAGAGATGTGTAATGTTTTCGTATTAAGTCTGCTTCATTACTTACACTGTTTAACATTTATGCGCCCTGGGTATCCTTGAGATCTAGACCTCTATTGTTTGTTTCTCCGCATAGGACCGTTTACGGTTACCATGAACCAATAACGTATTTCTCTCGCCTTTTTAATGAAATGTATGCCATGATTGATTAAACTACTGACAGAGTAGCGTTCAAGTCGGACTTAGGTTATCTTATTATATAATGATTTTGTCATGGTTCATTTGGTAGGTCATCTCGAAAATGTCCAGCGTATATATGTATTTTACAACGGATAGTGCTGCGGGAAGGACCGAATGACAACCATCCACCACGTTAATGGGTGCAGCGAGGACCACCGGGTTCCAGCTAGTATATATATATATATATTTCTTCTGATCGTGTGTATTTTTTCTGTTCGTGTGTATGAACTCCCCCTAAACGGCTAGACTGATTTTTATGAAATTTCGCGTGTGTGTGTGTGATTAAGTTGATTCGAGAATGGTTTAGATTCATAATTGGTACCGATACCTAAACGGGTGGACTGATTTTTACAAGCTTATTAGCTTCACCCCTGGGAGGAATATTGCGATCGCTTTTTCGTCTACTTCCCCATGTCCGGTGATGCACAAATTTGGCACACACCATTCTGTTCCAAAGGCATTATGTACAATAAAGTATATTCAGTTTTATGGTACATGCAATATGGGGACCACCATTAAGTAACATATTACCCTTTTCTTTACAACCCCCCCAACATGGTATCAAATGAAAGAGTATCGCGAAAAGAATACAGTAAGCTATGTGGTGTCATTTTAAATATAATATGGCGGCCCCACGAAATGGCGCATTACCTATTTCTGAACAACCACTCGATATGGGTGGCATTATCTTCAGTTTAAAGTTGGTTCGGTATATATCATGCTGCGAAACATCAATCAACCAAGACTTTGCAATGGCACCAGATTTATGTGAAAAAACTTATGAGCAATGTGATCAAAGCTACCATTATCAAGGAAAAGTACCAAGGCGAAGATTAGTGATTCTGAGAATTTCAATGATTACGCATGATTTGCCTTTAAATTTAAACGCCATCAATTTCCGATTCGACTTGCCTTCGCAATGATAACTAACAAGTAAGGCAAGTCATTGGAAATTTGCTGAGTCAATTTAGAGTTACCGTGTTTCTCACACGATCAACTATATGCCTGCTTTTGCACTGGAAAATTATCAGCTTTATTCGTATACCTACGCCAGTAGTCTCCAGTGGTGGGGGGCGAACGGCTAACAAAGAGCTCGGAAGGTGGTGGCACCCGATTTGTCACTTCTGTCAAAACCCGAGAAAAGTCACTGCAGTCGAACACCTAGCAGACCTGTTAGCAAGTCCTAATCCCACCTCCACGCGGTGCCCCCTGGGGTACTTCTTCGGAAGGAGCTAACGGGAGACGCGCAGAAGATGACATCAAGGACAAGTTCTATATGCGACTGAATGAGGTTTTTCGCTCTATTCCAAGGGGAGACATCATTGTATTAATGGGTGACTTCAACGCACAGATCGGCCGTGACAACACACAAATCGGGCCCCATCCAAGACGGAAATAGTAAACGCAATTCATGCGATGGCCAATGGTAAAGCAGCTGGAAAAGATGGCATCCCGCCAGAATTGTCGAAGCCTCATAGCAGATGCGCTTCAGCCAATCCTGGATATAGCATGGAACACCTGTACCTTTCCGGAGGATTGGACGGAAGGTATCATAGTCAAAATACCAAAAAAGGGGGACCTAACAATATGCAACAATTGGAGAGGCATCTTTTTATTATCTACTGTGGGCAAAATTTTGTCCCATATATTACTATCCAGGATAAGTGAGGCAGTAGACCGAACGCTTAGGAGGCAACAAGCCGGATTCAGGAAGGGCCGCTCCTGTATTGATCATATTAACACCTTGAGAATAATAGTGGAGCAGTCTACTGAATTCCGATCCCCCTTTACCTTGCTTTCGTAGATTATGAGAAAGCGTTCGACTCGGTCAATAGGAGCTTTATATGGCAGGCACTAGGGCGACGTGGATTGCCTGATAAAATAATAGAATTGATAAAAGCCCTATATAACAATTCCAAATGCAGAGTTCTCCATAATGGAAAATTATCCGACAGCTTTGAGGTGAGCTCAGGAGTACGACAAGTATGCCTACTTTCGCCATTACTATTTCTTATAGTAATAAATGACATCCTTGTCGGCGCTCTAGATAGTATAACAGGCGACATACAATGGGATTTGATCGACCGCCTTAAGGATCTCGACTACGCCGATGATATCTGTTTGCTGGCCCACAGACACCAGGACCTCAAAAACATGATTAACAATTTGGCAACAGAAAGTAGTCCAGCAGGCTTAAGGCTAAATCCGACTAATGCAAAAGAAATGCGGATAAATGAAAACACCATTGAGCGGACAGTGCTGAATAACCGTGACGTGGAACTGGTAAATAAATTCTGCTACCTCGGTAGCATCATTACCGAAAATGGTGGTGCAGAAGAAGACGTCAGTTCCAGAATAAATAAAGCACGAGGCGCATATACATGCCTGTCCTGAATATGGAGATCAACGGAGATCTGCACTAACAATAAATTGCGGCTGTTCAACTCCAACGTTAAGGCAGTTCTTTTGTACGGTTGCGAAACATGGAAAGTCACCCAATTCATCACAGGGCGCCTACAAGACTTCATCAACAGATGCCTGCGTCGTATCCTAAAAATCCGCTGGCAAGATAGAATTTCAAACGAAGAACTATTTCGCCGTGCCGGCCAAAAAAGAATAGACGACCAAATCAGGCGAAGGAAATGGAATTGGGTTGGCCACACCTTGCGACGTGAAAACGAAAATCTAGCCAAACAGGCGCTTGACTGGAATCCGCAAGGATCCCGTCGAGTAGGAAGATCTAGATCAACGTGGAGGAGAACCCTACTAGCAGAAGCCGCAACAACTGGGAGATCCTGGTCAGAGCTGAGAGCTGTCGCGCAAAACAGAGTCCGCTGGAGGGCAACTGTTTCCGTCCTATGTCCCATGAGGGATTAAAGGAATTTAAAGAGGAAGGAGAAGTGGTCTCCACGGTGGCGACGTGGATGATTTTATCTTTTGAGCTTTTTTGACTCATTTTTTATATTCCACTTAAATTATATTGTGTCTGTTTTATTATTCATCTCATCGCCATCTAAACCTTTGGGATTTCAACATTGAATAATTCTGACATTTTTTAGCCACTTTCGATAAATTGATGGGTCTTACGAAAAAGATATTGTTTCAAAATGTTGGTGAAAAAGATATTGTTTCGGTTTCTCGGTGAAGAACATATTGTTTCGTTTTCTGGCTGATATGTACAAGATTTTGTCTTGATGATTAGACATATGTATACAAGATTTTGTCTTGATGATTGTGAACTAATGTCCAACTCTATTAATAACGACAGTGGGGAAGCAAGAATCGGGTTGAATTCAACCCCCAAAACCAAGTACTGTGTTATTTCAAAGAGAAAGATCAACAGGTCTCCATCCTTGAGAATGGGTAAAGTTGAACTAATGGCCGATCCCTCCTTACACAATTTAGGCGTAGCCAGAGACTTGCGATGGAATAACCACATATTCCAAATCGCCAAACAAGCATCCCAGTGCTTGGGATTCTTTAAGAGGTGCATGTTCCTCCTCCAGCCATAAATCCTACATTCGGCCTCTTCTCGAATACAACTCTTTCGTTTGGGGCGGCGCTTCGATAACCACCTTGGCATGGTTAGTTAAGATGCAAAAAAGAGCACTCAAATTAATTGATGACGACAGCGCCTGCTCTACCATCGACCCCTTGAGCCACCGTAGGAATGTAGCAGCCGTAGCAAAATTGTATCGCTACTATCATGGTGACTGTTCCTCCGAAATAAACGCTCTCCTGCCTCTACGGCAATCTTATACCCGCAACACCAGATTAGCCCACTCGTCTCATGCCCTCCACCTACAACTCCCCCTTTTACGCACTCAACAAGATATAAATTCGCTTGTAAATAAATAGAACAACTCGACTGTGGAATAATCTCTCGCAGTCGGTATTTCCGAGCTCCTAAAACATCCAAAAATTCAAACGCAGGGTTCATCACCAACTTCTTCAATAACTCCTCACCCCCGGTCCAACTTCTTCTTCTCAGATGTTGTATATAAGTTCGTGAAAGGTTCTTAATACTTGCGGTCCTGCTTCCTTTAGTAGCTCAGCTGCGATTCCATCGATGCGTGGAGATTTTTTTTGCCTTGTCACAGCTTCAGGCTGGTCGTCCACTGGAAGCGTATTCGAGCGGCTTCGCGCTACGGCCATACATATGAGCGGCTACAAGCGACTCATTTGTATGGCCGAAGCGCGAAGCCGCTCGAATACGCTTCCAGTGGACGACCAGCCTCATGCACCTCATCCAATCCCGAGTAAAAATTAAACTCGATCGCAGGAACGCAATAGCCCGCACGGCGTCCGCAGCTAGCAATCACGCTTGAGTAAACATAAGAGTCACCTGCAGTTGGCACGCATGAACACTGTCATAGGGTCTTTTTCTAAACTCAAATTCAAAACTAGTTGGGATGTGGGTTCGACCTTTTCGGTCCACACGATCAACTTCCCAGTATGATGGAAGGAAGCTCTTTGAAATAACGATAAGAATGGTAAATCCGCCAGGCTTTTCTAAAGAACTTTTTTTTTTTGAACAGTAGCAAACAAACATGTCCTTGGCGCTTCGTTCGCTACACTATAAAGCGAATTCATTTTGAGCGTGTTGACGCGCTGATGATAAACTGTGTGGGGCTCGTCACTCACAGGAATAACTCCGAATTATTTTTACAATCGTTTTTATTAAGAATATAAATATTAATAAAGGAGTTGTTAACAGTAAGGCAAATAACTTAGAACTAACTTAAAATTATGACAATTCCTTAAAGTTAAAATAATAAATTAACCTACGCCTACTGATTAAAACCTTTGGGATTCGCCGCATAGAAGTTCAGTGTTTTCGCCGTGGTTTGTGTACAGCGGTTTGTGTCTTTATGTTTGACATGTGGATGTCGCGGTGAACGCATCGTAGTCGCCACAACTGCAATGGTGAAAACTTCTTTTTCAATTCGAACGATTACAGGAGATAGTACCAAAACGGGTTTGTCAAACTTGTCCGAAAAGGCCAAACTGTAATCACTGGAAATCCCGCGATGAACTCAATTCGCAAAACTGTAGGACATGGAAAGCAATCCGCCGTTCAAACAGTTCTGAACTAAAGTTTGAAAATTTCGTCATGTTTGTAATGGTTAACGTATTTGTTAAATGGTTTTTAAAGAAAACTCGGATTTTGACGAGTGATGACTCTTTGGGAAGCTATTCCTCGGCTGAATCCATAAAAGTGAACTTCATTTTGAACGGATGTCATTCCAACGCTTCGATCGGCACCTCAATGAAGTCAATATCAATTTTGGTTTGCGTTCTATCGAGCATGTACAAAAATCATTTACGCCCTTTAAACATAGATACCGCTTGATCGAATTTTATGAAAATCTTTTCAAAGCGTACTTTCGGTAATACGCTACGATCGGCACCTCAAAGAAGTCGGTATCATGGTTGGTTCGTTCTATATCGTGCATGAACAAAACTCACTTACTTCGCTTAAACAAAAAAAACGGCTGGACCGAATTTCATGAAAATCTTTTCAGATCATATTTCGGTTAATACGCTTCGAACGGCACCTCAATGAAGTCAATATCAGTTTTGGTTCGCGCGATATTGTGCTGGAAAAAATGACCACATCCGTACGCACACACACACATACTTCCTCTCAATTTTTGGCTTAAAATGCTCCTGGGACATTGAAAGATAAAAATACGTTGAAATTTTCGATTTCGATTTTCGGACCGATTACAATAACTTCCTATACTGGGAAGTTAACAAAAGAAAAACAAAATGTTTCCACCCCAGCATTTTAAAGGAAATTGTATCTCCTTTTTTCATAAATTAAACATATACCTATCTCTGACCCAAAAAAAGATATAGGCAAAGAAGCATAAAAGGAAAAAAAACATCGACATTTTGTCTGTTTTTCTTTTTGTTTCAAAATTTTTGATGTTAAAAGCAAAATTTTAAAATACAAATTTTTTTCAACGATTTCGTGCCTGTGGTGGAAGCGTGCTTGCCTGTAGCGGGAGAGTGCATGCCTGTGAAAGCAGCGTGTGTACTTTTGTGGAATGCTTATTTGTTCGCTATTCGTGCTAGCTGCGAGCGCGTTCGAGCTAGTAATAAAATTAACAAGTAAATTATTTTTAATCGGGATGTCGGTAGTTCTATTGGAATATTATTTTGAGAGACTACAATTGCCTCCGCCTGTGAGTCTTCGTTTATTCTTGAGATTGGATTTAATAAGTTTTGAAAATATTGTCTCAATCTTTCTTTTATCCTATCAGGGTCTGTACTAGCTTCCCATCTATGTCTGCAGATATCCGTTCGTGGCTGAAACTTATTGCTGATCTGGCCTGTTCCTTTGTAGGTTCGTCTAATTCTCCCTTCATTGAAGTCTCCTGTATCTGTAGGATCTTCTTGTTTAAATACTCTCTCTTCTTCTTTCTGTACATCTTGTTTGCAGTTCTTCTTTTTAGCTTAAAGACTTCCATCCTTTCTCTTGTAGGCCTTGCGATATACTTCCCGTGGCTCTGGTTTCTTTCTTCTATTGCTGATCTATATTCCTGATCGAATAAGACAATTCTATTCTGTCTGGGGGCCCAGCCAAGGGTCTCTTCTGCCGCCTCCTTTACTCTGACTGATTTCTGATAAGTATCTCTTCTTTCTTCAAGTTTAACTTGTATATATCGTATCTTAGTTGTGTCTGTGAATTTTGGTTGTTATCCTGATACAAAATTTCACTTTGACCAGATAGTGGTCCGAGCCGAGTGCATTTATAAGGACATGATCAATTGCGTTGTTGGTTACTCTATCTGGTGACCTCCAGGTTGTTTTTTGAATATCCTTATGCTGGTATTTGGTTCTGGATATAACCATATTTTGTGCTATGGCGAAGTTTATCAGTCTAAATCCATTATAATTGTGGTGTTTGTGCAGACAAAATTTTCCGATTGTTCCGATTGTCGGCAGAAACGCTGCTTCCTGTCCTATTTTTGCATTGGCATCTCCAATGACTATCTTTATGTTTTAACCTTGATATCCTGCTCGATTCTTAAAATAATCAACTCGTGCGAGTAGCTCCATAAGACGATACTCGGGGAATTTATTGAAATAGTCGGTGTACTTATAAAGACTAAGCTGTAACTGCTCGTTTTAATGATACCGTATGATTAGTAGCAATTTATTTAAACAATAAGAACAAGTTTTGTTTTTTATTTTATTAATAAATTTCCATTTTATATAAATTTACATTTACATCTACGCAAATGCCTTGAATTGTAAGAATTGCGGTCAAAAATAAAATAAAAAAAAATAAAATAAAATCAACATGTCATTCTGTATGCATTGCAGTTAGTATAAAAAAAATGATTTAGAAGACAAAAATGTGTCAGAATTTAATGTGAAATCCTTAAAACCTATTTGAACTCTAAAAATATCTAAAAAAATATATGTTTTAAACAAAATCGGCATTAATTTTGCTCCTTAGCAAAGTGCACAAATGCTAAAACTGTATCCAATAAATACAATGCTGCAGATACTACACACAACGATCCAAGAGCTAAACCAACCTGTCGTTCTGTTGCTACATACAAGAAATCGTGATCTGACATATAACCATGCCAATAGTGAAGGGCTGTTCCACCAACGGATACCCACATGAATGTACCAACAAAATTCATGATAGTATCTGACAATTCCCTATGAAAAAAAAAAAAAAAAAGAAATGGATAAAAAGGATGTTCTTAACATATTCAAAACTAAACTACCTTTTATGCTTGGTTGTGCCGAAAGCATACGTTATAAGCTGAACTGCTGTGTATATGAAGAATCCGACAAATACTCCGGATGCCACAATTTCTGCATCTGCACTTTTTTCCTCATTCAAATTCCATGTACCTCCAATACCAAGAAAGTAGCCACCATCTCCTGTTCTGTATAAGACCAGGATTATAATGTTCAGGACCTGTTGTAAATGTAAATTTAAATTGTGAGATGTATTGATTATTCAATCTTAATTTGAACTTGGTCGAATATTTGATTTTACTTGGTCTAAACGCCCTTTTAAGGAATTGTTTTCGATATTAAGGGAATGTCGAACCAACATAAGTATAACATTGAGCTAGCCAATGTTTTCAAAGTTCTAGTCACAAACTTGCACTTCATTCAGCTCATATGGTTTCCAAGAAAAATGCACATTACCATACAAATATGCAACGAACCATGTGAAAATGTGAATTGCTTGTGTTCAGTATGTTTTATTGTTAGTACCCCTTTCCCGCTGCAAACTTTATGTGGTTTTTACTTTTCCACACAACAAGTAAATATAACACAATTTTTCAAATAATTTTGGTATCAAGTGTTCCAATTTCCTGAAATCAATACGAACCTTGTAAAGAACCTATTTATGCTCGAGGAAACTAAGTGCACTCTAGATGCACGGGAAATGTATGTTAGATCTACCGGAAAGCTCTGCTGACAGTTTGGGCAGAAGTGGTATTTCTTTAGAATAATATTTCCTGTTAAAACCCCCCACAATGTACGACTCGTGCATGCAAAGAAGTTGTCAATTATCTGAATAATATAGTTATCGTGCCATATCAAAAGTTCAGTTCAATTCCGAGCTCCGGAAGAGATGAAATTTTCGATAAAGAAAATCTGGCGAATTTGGGAAATCAGGAAGAGCCTCTGTTGACTAACCTTTTGGCTTCGTTGGTTAACGTTTTTCTTATGGACCAATGCTGCTAGATTCTCAAGGTTCCATAAAAACATTTATCCTGTTTCTTCTCCAGAATTTGAAGTTATATTTTTATTTCAGTTCAACTATATTTCAACCCAAAGTGAACTGAACTCGACATCATATACGGTGGTCGAAATTTCCACTCAACCTCTACTCAACTTTTCAAGCTAGTAAGGGTACTATTTTCCTTTGTACATCATTGATGAGAGTAGAGACCAGGCAAGAAATTTTCTGTATAGGAGAAAGGAAATTAAAGGAAAGTCAATTTTTCTTGTAGATATGTCTCCAAGCAATGAACCGGATATCGCAGGATATTTGGATTTACATAGAACAAACTTGGATTGTGTGGAGATTGATCTAATTAAACATTATCGGTTAAAACCATATTGAGAGCGATTTGAAATTGTTACGATAAGCAGCTATTTGTGCTAAAGTGCCAATAAGTAGTGATACAGAATCGGTACTCGATTCTTTACTCATATGAGTATTTGGCTTTCGATTCTACTCATATCAAGTACTCGATACTTTTGAGGCACTATTTTTACTCATATATCATTACTTATAGAGGGGAATCGAGTACTGAGTACAATTTGCATTCAAGGCTGAATTCAAACTCACTACAAGCTTATATCAGTTGTAAATATGTAGTTTCTATATCAAAATCTCTGTTACACGAACGTGGATTTCAGACAAAAAGATATACATATATTTTGGTGTGATAAAAGAGCACCAATTTTCGTTTTGGTATGTAAGCGGGCTGTTATGGGGTTGAATGTATATCCCATCCCCAGTAAAAACAAGAATCGCCCGTTCTTAGCCTGAAACAGTGTCAAAACGCCTGCATGGCACAGTACGACTGAGTAAAAACTCTATTTTTCCAAATGCAGCCCCTTGCAAACACGAACGGAATAGTCCATACAAGGCACGATACGCCCACCCATTTAAGACTTAAGGGAGCAAAATTAGAGCTTTAAAAACTGTATAGGACAAAGAAAACGGAGCTACTCAGTAGACTGGTTCTCGTTCGATTGAACAGGTCAAGCAGCACCGAACGTGGTTAATACTTAGTTGGTTTGGTAAAACGACACTTGGCATGCAATCTATTTTTGGGGCCCCCTATGACCTTGGGATCGGGGCAATTCATCCCAGTTGCCTTTTGTGGCGAGCCTGCACAGTTATTTCGATCTTTACATTACGCTGGTATTTTGTATAAGCTCAACTTTGCGTTCGGAATGTTAACTCCCCTTTGCACCGCATTCTCCAAGTTTAGAATATCAAAACCCGAGATACTTCGAAAGCTTATTTTGCATACCAAAAAGCTTGAATAATATTGGAATGTGCCTTACACTGAGATTGAGCTTTAAACTCAAATAATAATCTTTGATTCTTGGTAAAGATATTCCGGGATGATGTTTACGGCCCTAAGGATATGAAGGAACGTAATAAGTTGAAATATGATCAGAGCTAAGAAAAACCTGCAACCTCAACAAATGAAGACCTGCACACTAAAGTTCAACAAATGCTATACGATCATCGACGTTTTTCTGTAATGGAGATAGCCACAAATTTTAACTTCTATTATGGATAAGTTCATGCGACTTTGACTAATATTTTGCGAGTTTCGATTCTGACAGGCAGATAGGTACCAAAGCTTTTCCAGAACACATGATTATTCAAGTAACTAACTACTCGTAATTATCTTTGGGAATTTGGTTTGTAAATATCTTATTTTATCCAACCTATAGCCTATATTTAACTTCATCTAATTAATTATTTTTTTCTACCAAAATTAAAACAATCACATAAAAGGGTTAAAAAAGGAACTCAACTAAACAACTCTAAACATACCATTCGGATAGGCCGGGGGTTTCGTGTGAAAAAATAACTTTAGACATGAAAATAATCACCGTTTACATCCAAGACATATTTTTCATCCCTTGTCTGTTTTATAAAAGTTCAACGTCTACCAAAAATAATGTTCAGAAATTTGATATTTGAAATCTAATTGAATTTCATCCTTAAAAAAAATTCCAACAAAAAAAAAACGCTCATCTATAAAAAGAGATTGTTAGGACGTAAACGTAAACAAAACAAAAATTGTGAAAAGAAATATCGATTTACAAATTCACAAATACTTGAAAAATTTAAGGATGATTCGAAATTTTCTTAGAAATTGCCTTTGGTGGTTTAAATAAATTATGAGAAACATTTTACATAGCTTTAATGGCGGCATTGATTGTAGCAAGTATTTAAATTTTTTTTTTTTACCTTTTAAAGTAAAAGTAAAATTTAAAAGAAATTATCAAATTAATACAATACATAAAACATAAATGCAGTGTAGTGCAAATGTCCTTTATGCACAATAAACAGTGGCGTAGTAACGTAACCGGGGAAGGGGGTTTTGGGGACACCCCCTCCACCGAAACGCCTTTTGCATGAAGAAAATTCAAGGGTACAGCGCGAAGAAAATACACTAGAAGTATCACCTGATAGTTGTTAAAGTTTGCTTTTTTTAAATATCAGCAGAAATATAGAGCTTATTGTGACAGGCACGCAACTCCACATATCTATGATGGTAAAGTTTATGATTCCATCTTCCCAACTTTAGGAGTTATGAGTCTTCAAAGTCCAATTTTAGGTTTCTTTAACAAAATATCAACCTAAACTACTTATTTTGTCATCCTATCCTCTATTCCTAAACTCTTCGAAGAGCTTGTACATGACAAGATTGCACCTCTTATAGATCCAAACATTATCGAACAACAACACGGTTTCAGCAAAGGTCGTTCGATCACTTCAAATTTTATGATTCTTATCTCTGAACTTCTATGTGGTATGGAGAACGGCCATCAACATGATGCTGTCTACACGGACTTTAGCAAGGCCTTTGATGACGTTAATTACTAAGTTATTTAAATTTGGAATTACCGGCCCTGCCCTAGAATGGATCAAATCATATCCTAGGATTTTTATCCAAAGAAATCGAAGTTACTTCCGGGGTCCCCCAGGAAAGTTACCTTGGTATGCTCTTGCACAATACCGTTATCTCTGATCTGTCTCACAAATTAAATAATAGACCACATCTCTTTTATGCAGACGACCTGAAAATATATAGTGTTAAAAGGTCCGACAACGATGTATCATTCCTTCAGATGAAACTTAATGCATTGCAAGACTGGTGCAACTTAACACTAGCAAATGACACGCAATAACCAGGGTTTAAATTGCTGCAGCAATTTTAATACTGTTGCTGTTGACTTTGCTTTGCTGCCAAGAAGACCACAGAAATTAACTTTGCTTTGCTTTACTTACAGCAATCACATTTTCATTCAGGTTGCTGCAGGCTCTGAAAGCTTTTTTGTTTCATATCGCTGCGTATGCTGTTGCTTACAAATGCTGGCGCCTGCTGTTCCGGCTGGGAATGCTTCACATACACATATAACCACCCCTTTAACCAAAAGTAGCATTTTACTATATAAAGTTGGACCATGAAAAAAAGTTGAAGGAAGCAAAGTATTTCACAGGCTTTGGAGAGGAAAGCTTTGAAAAACTCTAAGCAAACAGAAAGCTTTTCACAGAAAAGTATTTTAAAGCCGAACCATTTGCAGCTAGACCAGTATACTGCTGAAAGTTAATTTGAAAGCAACAGCATTCGCAGCAATTTGGAACAAACAGCTTTCACAGTCATCAGCAAAGTAAGCTTAAAAATGTGTGCTTTGCTGTAAGTTTACTTTGCTTTCAAATTCTGGCAATAACCTTCTCCTGGAAAAAAGCGTACAACTGCAGCAATACTACCTTGACCACAAGTTATTAAACCATGTTCATCAGATCGTAGACCTAGGTGTTGTCTTAGACAATAATTTAAGTTTAACCTACACTACGATAATCCCATATTTCACGTCAGTAACAATAGGATTGAGGCCATTGAGGCCAAAAATATCCATCTCATGCCGTACATTGGATGTTCTAAACTGCGATCTCAAGGTGAAATTCTTGCCGGATAGGATAATACTCAATGATGTAGCTGGAGTCCTTGGCACACCAAACTGCTTAAGCAATATTCTCATCGCACCGACTATGCAAGGAACGAGCCTATTAATAGATGTTGCATGGTCTTCAATGATCATAGTCTATGCTTCACCCATCCCACTAACAAATTATCATATAAAAGAAAATTAATATTAATGATGAAACCCCAAACTCCCGTTATCTAAGTTCCATTATTAAAATTAGTAGTTATAGTCTAGCCTAATTATACCTGTACCTGACTTAGCATCCTAATGTGATAATTAATATAAGTTAAAATGTTAAAAACTGTATTTAAATTTAAGTGTGCCTTGTTTGGCAAAATAAATAAATAAATAAGCGTTCATTGGTTTTTTAGTCATGGAAATGGGTTATAGGGTTACAAAAATACAGGGTGATATGTAAAACTCTATCTTTGTACAGTTCTGACCGTATTACTCAAAACGTACAAAAATTTCGAGCTAGGCGCCATAGTAACTTATATTCAGCTCAAAAATATCTATCTAACGACATATTACACTTAGGGCCGTTTTCACAATCTCCGGTTAAACTTTAACTGCAACAATAACCAGCAGTTAGTTAAAATACCGTTTCACAATCTCTAGTTAGAGTCAATCTGTAAGTTAATTTACAACTGGAAGTTAATTTAACCGAACGAATTTCTCCTGGTTAACTAATTTAACTGAAAGTTTCACATTGGCGTTGACATTTTTGCACTTTACAAGTGTATTTTAATGAAAAGGAGCACTTTTGACATTTGATGTACTGTAAATATATGAAAACTAGTACATTTTTACTTTAACTTCAAGTTTCTTAACTCATAGTTGGTGAAAATGAAATTTTTTTACTGGCACTTGACGGTCACAGTTAAATTAACTATCAGTTTAGAAACTGGAAGTTTACTGACAGTTTAGCCGGAGATTGTGAAAACGGCCCTTAGCGGAGGTGGGTACCAAAATTTGCATTCTTCTTTTTTTGATGACTTTCATTTCAGGACTCATAAATTATTTGAATTTTTTTCAAAGCTACTTGGAGACCTCGTGACTAATGAAGGGTCACTATTGAGCGTTTTTCCAAGTATTCTCAGATAAACCTAAAGTTCGACGAAATTTTCACGTAGACGCGTTTCAAAAGCAATCGCCTACTGCTGATATTCCTTACAATAGTATAAAATCTGCGGATACAAAAATTTGTTCGTATAATTGTATGTGCATATCGAATGAATACGCAACAGTCAGTCTATCATCGAGCAATTAGTGAAATGAAAATCAGTCTTTTCGTCAATATAATATCAGTCCATCGTCCAATACACACACATATTCATCGATGCTTTAATCTGCAATCACACCTTTTCCGAAAGTCACTAACTGTCTGAGGCTTGGAGCTCCCTTAGCTGTGACCATTATTACCAAAGTCTAGAAATTAATAAGTCTTTCATCTTCATATGGTTAATGAGTGCAAGACGAACAGCTATATGCATAAGTTCTTCAAATGACGATGTCAGGCTATCAGAGAGAGAATGCAATATTTTTATAAGCGCTAGCATACAACTAAACAACAGAAAATTTTATGAGTTTCTATAGGGATAATGTTGATGTATTGGTGCATATTTGCTCGTTTCTTTTGATGACTTCAATTTTGACAGCTGATTCAATTTTCTTTCCTTTTCTGTTCTGCATACTTTACCGTAAAGACAGAATCTGGCTTTGTCTCGCTGAATTCACGAAGTATGCGTTGAGTTTTGCTCAGCAGTGATGTTCATATATGCACGCACACAACCAACCGGGTGAAAATTTTGTATGAAGATGAAAGACTTGTTATTACTAGACGATTACTAGCAACGAAAAAAGTGTTTGAATTTTAAGGCGTTTAAAGGATTGGCAAAGTAGTGCAACTGAAGAACAGCAACTGAACGGTCTTGCTCTTTTGAGTATTCACAGAGAAATCGATGTAGCGGCTAAGGAAGTAATTAATAAATTTGCTAAAAAGCGTAGAGACATAGAACTATGACTTCTACATGTATTGCTCTGGAACCATTGATCATGTACATATGTATGTCAATAGTTAATAAACTGAATTCCTCTAAAACACTTCTTCTGGTGTTTTTCCTATTAAAACATAACTAAAAGTAATATCAAAGCCCCCTCCCCTGAAAATATTTCTTGGTACGCCACTGACTATAAATATCCGATTGTCTTGTTGGGTTAATATTTGAAAGGTTAGTTTATGTTTTAATCCACTTGTAAGTGGGTAATTCATTAGTCAACTTAAAAGTTTCATCAATCCCCCTTTTTTAAAGATAATTTAATTGCAACATGCCTTTTTAGAAATATGATTTATCCCCAAGCTAGGTAGGTAGACTGCACTAAAAAGCGTCATTTACATTTTTAGAAATTGTTTAAGAGTTTATAATTGAATTTTTTGTGAAATTGGGGATTTATGCTTACAAATGTAGTTTGTATTTTATGTTTTAAAAGAAAATCAAGCGTGCGACAGAAATATAATGAAATTTTGCCAGAGTTATTTAATTGGATTAAAAATTCACAAAAAATGATTCATAAATCCGTGTTTTAGTAAAAATCGATTGAATTGAGTATTTTAGTATGTACTGTGCATAAATTTATTAAAATGTGTTTTTATAAACACGATAAAAATATTTAAAAGCCTCGAATCTTATATTAATCGCAAGACCAATATTGTACATATTTAATACGAACCTATCCCATTTACTATTTTGATTTGGTGAGTCACACCTGTTCTCATAACCTTAAAATTCCATAGTCTTCTATTCCACAACAAAAAACATGTTCGAAGTATGACCACTCCCATAAAAAATAACATTCTTTGAATCGATGAGTAACAGTCTGATTAAACAATTTTGAAACGCAGGTGCCTGATAATAACACGATCAAAAGTTAGTCTACCACAAACACTTTATCTTATGTATAATTTTTTTTATACTTCTAAACTTAGTACGATAACATTAATGTTTTTGCGATTAATACTAAGAAAATATATGGACAGGATCAGATATAATTTTTCTTGTGATATTTAATACAAGTTAATACAATATTTAATACACCTGATTTTCTTTGTAACAAAAAGGATATCCTCGTCACGCACTTTAAACCTATTTTTTTTTTTTATAAATTAATACATTCCTTACCAATTTGAACACTTTAATAAAAATTGATCCAATCGTTTCTACGCTCACCATCTTTTTATTTATTTATTTAAAAATATTTTAAGTAAAAAGATAAAAAAAAAATTGCTGAAAATATTTCAATTATATTATTTCAATGAATTTTAATAAACCTAAAAAAATTTACTTTCAAAATGCCACAAACAAGGAGAGTTTCTGCGGCAGATAACTAGTAACTAATTGAACTTAATGAAACTTAGTGACATACATGCTACATGCTTTCACAATTGTAACCAGTTTAATCTTATCACAAACAAAACGGATAAGATAACAAACCGCGATATAGATATGGTTTTTAAATGGTTTAGACGCGCACGATTCACCTGTTATCACCTAATTCGAGGATGTTAGACAGAGATGAACTAAATAGAACTTTATCAAGTTCTTATCGCATTTTTTTCGGTTTGTAATGGGTTTGCGAGAAAAATATAAATTCGTAGAAATATTGATGATTTTCATTATTTACAAATTAAATTTTTTTGTGTGGAGTTTCCAACACTGCTATCGTTTTCTTGCTTATAAAATAAAGTATGGTTTTAGGCGTTTTTATAATATTTCTTAAGAGTTTTTCTTCGGCTTGGAAAGTTCTTGGAATTTTTTATGATTTCCCAATGATTTTCGTAAAGTGACTAAACGAGGTGGCAAGGGGCACATGGTGATCGACTTTTTAATTTTTTGTTGTTTTGGATGGCGAAATGCTTTTTAAGGGCTGTTGTGTTAAATTAAATGGACAAAAAATTACAGAAACGTTTTAGTAGTGCCAAAAAGGGGGCTGAAAAGTATTTTCCATAATTCACAGAGCTACAGCCAGTGGTGGACCTTGACCTCCTTTATAAGCTGCCTCCAATGGTGGTTATCTTGCGCTGCTGATTTCCAATCAATCAATACTGTCTAGCCAGTGGCGTAACTAAAATATGTGCGCTCGCCGTAGATTTCTGAATACTATTATGCAGCATGACTCCTCGGAGCTCTTCTTCTTTTCCTACTTTAGCGTCCAAACTAGTGTTGGGTAGGACACGATTATAAAATGAGTTTGTAAGAGGAGCCTCCTTTTCCTTTTGAACTTCAAATGAGGCGAGGTACCAGTGTATTGCTAGCACGTCGCGTAGTGAATGACTCGAATGTTGCGATGCGGGTAGATCTATTGCGTTTGCGAAAGAGGGGATATTAATTATAGTGCCTATGAATATTCTTTACAAATTTTAGCTTTTTCAAAAAAAGGTTATACAGAGGCTTTGTCCGTCTGTAGGCCAAACCTAAATAAAAAGTAAAGCAGAAGTGAAGTAGAAGTAAGTAGTCGCAACTTCCACTGAAGTAGATGTAACTTCTAGTTCACTTCCATTTTGGTCAATCTCATACATTCGTATGCAATGGTACCTCACTTCACATCACTTCACTTCCCATTTAGGTCTCGCCTTGTGACATTCTTTCATCTCTGAAATTACTACCACTACCGACTTGGGCCATATCTCAAATTGTAGCTCTCGGTCAAAAGACCTAAAACTGAGAAAATGGTCTGGAAATTTCAACCGGAAGTATATTTAACAACAAAAAAGAGATTTCTAATAAAGTCCATATCGTCGGTTATCCAGAATAGTGTTATAACAGAAAATAAGTAAATTTTACAGGAGAAGCTTTTAAATATTACTCTGAAAAGATTGTGTATAATTTACCTAGCTAAACGGAATTAGAAGAGAATATTAATTATATCATTTATATTATACATCTTACTTTTTATGTTTAAATTTTTGGCTACATTATATTCATTTAAAACATGGAAAATATTTAAAAACTGGAACCCCTTCGATTTGAGACACTATTCATGAAAATGAGAAAATATTTCTGGGACTTTTTTTATTACACAGACAAAAAAACTAGAATGTGTTTAATATAAATTTAATAAAACGTCAACAATCCAATAACAAAAGTACTTTCTTAAAATTAAACAGACTTATCTTCTATTATAATATATGTCAAGTCTATAAAAAATACTTTTTAACTATAAGAGGCAGGTTTTGTTTTTTAATGGCACTTAGATATAACTTATAATGAAATAAACATAGTAAATAGTCTATAATGAAAACAGTTTCAATAATAATTGATGAGACTGATTTCATTATTAACAATCATATGAGTATCAAAAAAGTAAGTACCGAGAAAAAAAAATATTTACTTCTAATTTCGAAACTTTTTAGGAACTTATAATCCATATAATTTTTAGATAGTATCAACCATCACCAGGGGGGTAAACGGCTAACAAAGACCTCGGAAAGTGGTGGTACCCGATTTGCCACCTCTGCCAAAACCCGAGAAGTCACTGCAGACAAACACCTAGCAGACCTGTTAGCAAGTCCTAATCCCACCTCCCCGCGGTGCCCCCTGGGGTACTTCTTCGGAAGGAGCTAACGGGAGACGGGCGAATGGCGAACTCTCTGCGCCACAAAACAGAGTTTTAAGTCGGTTGGGCTGAGGGTTAGCAACCCGCTCCCATAAAAAATACCATTGCTACGAATCGGCAAACAATGCCTCGGAACCGGATGGACAACACGACGACGACCTTTGCTTTTCGAACAAGGACACGAATCGGATCATGGAATGTGAGAACACTGCTGGCTGAGGGACGGCTGGATGAAGTCCTCTACGAGATGAATCGATATAAAATCAAGATCATGGGACTTAGCGAGACCAGATGGCCCGATGCGGGGGAACATATCTGCCCAAATGGTGTGTCCTTTTTATATTCTGGCAGAAACGAAACTGAAAGCCGTAGGAGTGGCGTTGGTGTAATACTCACCAAAGAAGCCAGGTCCAGCCTCATTAGCTGGTCACCAGTTTCTGAGAGGATTATTACCGTGCGCCTGCGTACCAGACTAAGAAGTACTACGGTAGTCCAATGCTATGCTCCAACTGAGGACGCTGAAGATGACATCAAAGACGAGTTCTATTTGCGGCTGAATGAGGTTTTTCGCTCTATTCCAAGGGGAGACATCATTGTATTAATGGGTGACTTAAACGCACAGATCGGCCGTGACAACACCGGCCTTGAACAAACAATTGGAAATCAAGGTCTAAGCCAAGTTACCAATAACAATGGTGAGCTTTTCGTTGACTTCTGTAGCTCCCACCAACTCATGGTAGGTGGAACTTACTTTTGTCACAAGAAGATACACAAAGAGACCTGGGTATCGCCCGATGGTAGGACGAGAAATCAGATAGATCATGTGGCCGTAAGCCGCAGATGGAGAACTATCCTTGAGGATGTCAGGAGTTTCAGGGGAGCAGACACTGGAAGCGACCACCATTTGGTTGTAGCAACTATTCGCCTTAAAATCGCCGCAATCAGAAACGTACAACGCGATGCTATAAACCGTAGACGGTTCAACGTAGACCTTCTGCGGGAGAGCGTTAAAAAGCGGGAGTTTGCTGGAAACCTACAGCAAATATTAAACCAGCACAACGTTTCTGATGACACAAATATTGAAGAGCTGTGGAGTAGGACAAAGGGCGCAATATTGACGGCTGCGGAATCGAGCATCGGTTATGTCCAAAGAAACCAGCAACACTGGATCTCGGATACAACCTGGCAAAAAATAGAACGCAGGAGAGCCCTAAAAAATAACGTAAACTCTACAAGCGACCCCGAAACACGTTACCAACTTGAACGGGAATACTCCCAATTACACCGGGAGGTAAAGAGAAGTGTCCGGCGTGATAAAAGGCAGCAGATAAATGAGCTCGCAGAAAAAGCGGAAAACGCGGCAAACACAGGCAACAGTAAGGTGCTGTACCAAATCACTAAACAGCTCTCGGGAAAGCACTCTACTAAAAAGCATGCCGTGAAGAGTGCGGATGGAAGGCTGCTGTGCAGCGACGAGGAGCAGCTCCAAAGATGGAGAGATTACTTCTTCGCCGCCCTGAATGGTTCATTTACACAGGAACCTCAGGAAACCAGCAACAATGCACAGCCAATTCGAATCACCACCCGGGCCCCATCCAAGACGGAAATAGTAACCGCAATTCATGCGATGGCCAATGGTAAAGCAGCTGGAAAAGATGGCATCCCGCCAGAATTGTTGAAAGCCGACTCAAGCCTCATAGCAGATGCGCTTCAGCCAATCCTACAAATAGCATGGAACACCTGTACCTTTCCGGAGGATTGGACGGAAGGTATCATAGTCAAAATACCAAAAAAGGGGGACCTAACATTATGCGACAACTGGAGAGGCATCTGTTTACTATCTACAGTGGGCAAAATTTTGTCCCACATATTACTATCTAGGATAAGTGAGGCAGTAGACCGAACGCTTAGGAGGCAGCAGGCCGGATTCAGGAAGGGCCGCTCATGTATTGATCATATCAACACCTTACGAATAATAGTGGAGCAGTCTACTGAATTCCGATCCCCCCTTTACCTTGCTTTCGTAGATTATGAGAAAGCGTTCGACTCGGTCAATAGGAGCTTTATATGGCAGGCACTACGGCGACGTGGACTGCCTGATAAAATAATAGAATTGATAAAAGCCCTATATAACAATTCCAAATGCAGAGTTCTCCATAATGGAAAATTATCCGACAGCTTCGAGGTGAGCTCAGGAGTTCGACAAGGATGCCTACTCTCGCCTTTACTATTTCTTATAGTAATAAATGACATCCTTGTCGGCGCTCTAGATAGTAGAACCGGCGGCATACAATGGGGTTTGTTAGACCGCCTTAAGGATCTCGACTACGCAGATGATATCTGTTTGCTGGCCCACAGACACCAGGACCTCAAAAACATGATTAACAATTTGGCAACAGAAAGTAGTCCAGCAGGTTTAAGGCTAAATCCGACTAAAACTAAAGAAATGCGGATAAATGCAAACACCATTGAACGGACAGCGCTGAATAACCGTGACGTGGAAGTGGTAAATAAATTCTGCTACCTCGGTAGTATTATTACCGAAAATGGCGGTGCAGAAGAAGATGTCAGTTCCAGAATAAATAAAGCACGAGGCGCATATGCATGCCTGTTCCGCATATGGAGATCAACGGAGATCTCAACTAACACCAAATTGCGGCTGTTCAACTCCAACGTGAAGGCAGTACTTTTGTACGGTTGCGAAACATGGAAAGTCACCCAATTCATCACAGGGCGCCTACAAGTCTTCATCAACAGATGCCTTCGTCGTATCCTAAAAATCCGCTGGCGAGATAGAATTTCAAACGAAGAACTATGGCGCCGTGCCGGCCAAGAAAGGATAGACGACCAAATCAGGCGAAGGAAATGGAATTGGGTAGGCCACACCTTGCGACGCGAAAACGAAAATCTAGCCAAACAGGCCCTTGACTGGAATCCGCAAGGATCCCGTCGAGTAGGACGACCTAGAACAACGTGGAGGAGAACCCTACTAGCAGAAGCCGCAACAACTGGGAGATCCTGGTCGGAGCTGAGAGCTGTCGCGCAAAACAGAGTCCGCTGGAGGGCAACTGTTTCCGCCCTATGTCCCATGAGGGATTAAAGGAGCGCAATGATGATGATGATGATGATGATGATCAACCATCAAACGATATGAAGACAATATTTATGCCGATACGTATCTGCAACAAGAACAAATAACGAAGAGACGTCTTATTACACTTATTACATGAAAATGACAATAAGGAATACACTAGCCATTGTACGCGTACCAAACTTCGTACATAGCATCGACCGATCCAAGACCTTTTTTTTTAACTTCCCAGTATAGGAAGTTATTGTAATCGGTCCGAAAATCGAAATCGAAAATTTCAACGTATTTTCATCTTTCAAGGTTCCAGGAGCATTTTAAGCAAAAAATTGGGAGGAAGTATGTGTGTGTGTGTGTGTGTGTGTGTATGTGCGTACGGATGTGGTCATTTTTTCCTGCACGATATCGCGCGAACCAAAACTGATATCGACTTCGTTGAGGTGTCGTTCGAAGCGTATTAACCGAAATATGATCTGAAAAGATTTTCATGAAATTCGGTCCAGCCGTTTTTTTGTTTAAGCGACGTAAGTGATTTTAGTACCTGCACGATATCGCCCGAACCACGAAAGATATTGACTCACTTGAGGTGCCGTTCGAAGCGTATTAGCGAGAATATAATCTGAAAAGATTTTTATAATATTCGGTCCAGCGGTTTTTTGGTTTAAATGACTTAAGTGATATCGCGCGAACTATAAAAGATATCGACTTAGTTGACGTGCCGTTCGAAGAGTATTAACCAAAATATAATCTGAAAAGATTTTTATAAAATTCGGTCAAGCCGTTTTTTTTGTTTAAGCGGCGTAAGTGATTTTTGTACCGGCACGATATCGCCCGAACCACGAAAGATATTGACTTACTTGAGGTGCCGTTCGAAGCGTAGCGAAGCGACAATATAATCTGAAAACATTTTTATAATATTCGGTCCAGCTGTTTTTTGGTTTAAAAGACTAAAGTGATTTTTGTACCTGCACGATACCGCGCGAACTAAAAACTATATCGACTTCATTGAGGTGCCGAAAAACATTAATACATCAATTTTGTATACATTTTCGTCATCCTAATCTTGTAAGTGCGCACATTTAGTTTGACATTTTAGCGAAAATATTGATAAACAATTGTCACAAATTCTCAGTATTATACATATATTCTATATTGCCTATTGTTCATTTATTATTAAAATATCCAATCATAATATTCAACATACATCATACTGGGAAGTTGATCGTGTGGACCGAAAGGGTCGAACCCACATCCCAACTAGTTTTTTTTTTTTGTGGCAAGATGAAGCTTAGGAGTCACCCTTTGTACTACTAGTCCGACATGTCTTACAAGTCATGGTGCAATGTATAGTAGTAAGCCCCTAAAACCACCTTGGCTTGGCTAGACAAGGTGCAAAACCGCGCCATCAAACTCATTGGCGATAGCACCCTTTGCATTGATCCTTTAAGCCACCGTAGGAATGTAGCAGCGCTCAGCAAGTTTTACCGCTATTTTCATAGCGACTGCTCCACTGAAATCAAAAACCTCCTGCCTACACGGCAATCTTTCTCCCGCAACACAAGACTAGCCAACTCGGCTCACCCCTTCACCCTTCAGCCCTCCCCTTCACGCACATTACGTTTTAGCAGTTCGTTTATAAATAGAACAACTCGATTGTGGAACTCTCTTCCGCAGTCGGTGTTTCCGAGCTCATATAACATCTCAGAGTTCAAACGCAAGGTTCATCGACATCTACTCATGCACCCTCCAGACCCCTAACCTATCCTATCTCATTTTTCCTTCAGATCAAGCTTACTACTATACGCTGCACCATGACTTGTAAGACATGACGGACTAGTAGTACAAAGGGTGACTCCTAAGCTTCATCTTGCCACAAAAAAAAAAAAAAAAAAAAGCTTGATCTGAAGGAAAGATGAGATAGGATAGGTTAGGGGTCTGGAGGGTGCATGCTATTATAGTTCGTTGTTGCAGTTTATGCCTAACGGTAATGAGAGTGAGCTGATTGGAGAATACAATAGTGCTACAGAAGAATTGCTTGCGAGGGAACAACAGCTTTAAGAAAGAAGTCCCCATTTGAGAGTCTAGTCTGAGTGGGATAGGCAGCTGGAAAATGCATTTAATCAAATGTATCTATCTATCTATGTGCCCCTTAATCCCTCGTGGGACATAGGGCGGAAACAGTTGCCCTCCAGCGGACTCTGTTTTGCGCGACAGCTCTTAGCTCTGACCAGGATCTCCCAGTAGTTGCGGCCTCTGCTAGTAGGGTTCTCCTCCACGTTGTTCTAGGTCTTCCAACTCGACGGGATCCTTGCGGGTTCCAGTCAAGGGCCTGTTTGGCTAGATTTTCGTTATCGCGTCGCAAGGTGTGGCCAACCCAATTCCATTTCCTTCGCCTGATTTGGTCGTCTATCCTTTCTTGGCCGGCACGGCGCCATAGCTCTTCATTTGAAATTCTATCTTGCCAGCGGATTTTTAGGATACGACGTAGGCATCTGTTTATGAAGACTTGTAGGCGCCCTGTGATGAATTGGGGGACTTTCCATGTTTCGCAACCGTATAAAAGAACTGCCTTAACGTTGGAGTTGAACAGCCGCAATTTGGTGTTGGTTGAGATCTCCGTTGATCTCCATATGCGGAACAGGCATGCATATGCGCTTCGTGCTTTATTTATTCTGGAACTGACGTCTTCTTCTGCACCACCATTTTCGGTAATAATACTACCGAGGTAGCAGAATTTATCTACCAGTTCCACGTCACGGTTATTCAACGCAGTTCGTTCAAGTGTGTTTGGATTTATCCGCATTTCTTTGGTTTTATTCGGAATTAGCCTTAAGCCTGCTAGACTACTTTCTGTTGCCAAATTGTTTAACATGTTTTTTAGCTCCTGATGTCTGTGGGCCAGCAAACAGATATCATCTGCGTAGTCGAGGTCCTTAAGGCGATCAAGCAAACCCCACTGTATGCCGCCTGTTCTACTATCTAGAGCGCCAACAAGAATGTCATTTATTACTATAAGAAATAGTAATGGGGATAGTAAGCATCCTTGTCGTACTCCTGAACTCACCTCAAAGCTGTCGGATAATTTTCCGTTATGGAGAACTCTGCATTTGGAATTGTTGTATAGGGCTTTTATCAATTCTATTATCTTATCCGGCAGTCCACGTCGCCGTAATGCCTGCCATATAAAGCTCCTATTAACCGAGTCGAACGCTTTCTCATAATCTACGAAAGCAAGGTAAAGGGGGGATCGGAATTCAGTAGACTGTTCCACTATTATTCTTAAGGTGTTGATGTGATCTATACATGAACGGCCCTTCCTGAATCCGGCCTGCTGCCTTCTAAGCGTTTGATCTACTGCCTCTCTTATTCTTGATAGTATAGTGTGGGACAAGATTTTACCCACAGTAGATAATAGACAGATGCCTCTCCAGTTGTCGCATATTGTTAGATCCCCCTTTTTGGGTATTTTGACTATGATACCTTCCGTCCAATCCTCCGGAAAGGTACAGGTGTTCCATGCTAATTCGAGGATTGGCTGAAGCGCATCTGCTATGAGGCTTGAGTCGGCTTTCAACAATTCTGGCGGGATGCCATCTTTTCCAGCTGCTTTACCATTGGCCATCGCATGAATTGCGGTTACTATTTCCGTCTTGGATGGGGCCCGGGTGTTGATTCTTATCGGCTGTGCATTGTTGCTGTTTTCCTGAGGTTCCTGTGTGAGTGAGCCATTCAGGGCGGCGAAGAAATAATCTCTCCATCTTTGGAGCTGCTCCTCGTCGCTGCACAGCAGCCTTCCATCCGCACTCTTAACGGCATGCTTTTTAGTAGAGTGCTTTCCCGAGAGCTGTTTAGTAATTTGGTACAGCACTTTACTGTTGCCTGTGTTTGCCGCGTTTTCCGCTTTTTCTGCGAGCTCGTTTATCTGCTGCCTTTTATCACGCCGGACACTTCTCTTTACCCCCAATCAAATGTATGCGTTCCACATATTATAACAAGATGAGCCTATTCTATAAAGAAGAAGTACCACACTTGCCAATGAACGAAAACCAGTATTTCCCAGTGCCGTAGCTACTCTCTTTTGCGTGGTGGGGCAAAGCAATTTTACTAAATTAACGCGGCAAATGTCACTTGGAAACAAGTTTGTACCGAGTGCTGGCTGTACCTCTACACTAGGAAGTATAGTATATTTTTATTGATATTTAGAAAATCTATCTCGTCACTCTGCTTAGAACAAAATGAAAGGTGCCGAGTTAAGTCCCGCACATAAGAGAAAGAAAGCCCCGAATGAGAGAGACAAAATTAATAAGTTACCCAAACTAATACATAAGTTAAAAAAGAGGACATCCAGCTAATCGAAGAATCACCAAAAGACACACGAAAGTTTTGCATAAGAAAGTGCGGGCTTTCTTAGTTGGTCTAGTTCTGTCAAGCAGCAGTGGCCAATTTGAAAACTTCGACAAACCCTTGTGGGAAACAGAATTCAATGCCGATGAGACAGACCCTGGTTTCTGGGACAGAAAAAATGTCAATTTAATACATGTTTGGATCAAAAATGGTCCATTGCGATACCAAAATCTTGACGGCAGTTTTTCAAAATATGAAAGAATATATAAAGAGGTCTAGATACGCATCCGCAAAGATAAGGGAGCTACGATATGGCATGGATATGACACGTGATTGACTACTCTATTCGCCATAAACTGGGTTTGTATTTTGTTTCGTCCATTTGTTTCGTTTATTGTCCAGTCTTGATTTTTGCTACCGTCGGTTTCAATGATTAGAAGCATAACAATTTAATTGCAGAGCACGAAAATAGTATAGAATATCAGAAGTTCATGACACCCTATCTTAGCATCTCTTGGCCTGGCCTTCCGAAGTAATAAAGTAATATGTGATAAAGTAATTGTATCGTCAATAATTTGGAGCTCGATTCGTGCTCAGCGTCCTCGATAGCCGCCGAGTATAAATTTGGGGTTCATTTCGTTACACATTTTCCGAGATTTTTAATTTAATAACTGATGTTACATTAATTGTTCATAAATATTAGACATTTGTCAGACAAATAATCGAAAAAACCGTATGCACACCCTCAGACATGGAACACTTTCCAAAAAAATGGGTCATTTGGTTTTACTGCAAGAAAGTCAGTTTTGCTAAAATCCCGAGTAAAAACAAAAAATGGTCTTAAAATTGGTGAACACCGACCTTGATTGAAACATATTCCTCTTTTTTCAATCATACTCCAATTTTCCCCTAAAATATAATATAACTCAACACGCTTCACACATTTCACGCAAAACAAACTGACGACTGGCGAGCTCGTTTCTTTTGTGCATCGATTATCTTTGAGTAGGATAAATCGAAAGGACCATTGTACATTATGAAAATGATCAAGCTCCCATAAAGCATATTCAACAATACATGCAGATTCTTTTTAGCTCGAATTCACCGTCGAATGTCCGCCCGTATGTACAGCTCAGTTCTTGGCCATTTAAATTGGTCAAGTTTCGGGGTTTGTGAGGCTGTATGTTCTCCCTTTAAAAAGGTTAAAACCCCTACGGCCATCATATGCCCCTTAAAAGCCAAACGGCCGGTGTTCGCCCGTTGCATCCAATTATCGGCACCCCTACAGATATCTCCGTGTAAAGTAAAGAAACCTACTTGTGATGAAGGAATACCCGTGCAGACCTAGATTACAGGGATGCCAATTTGGAGAGAAAATGCTGAATGGGTTTTTTAGAGGCTTTTATTTTCGATTGTCGTTAAATTTTGTTCCTTCTTTTTCTAGTGTTTCGATTTCATATATAAGAAAAACGTGTGGGGCAATGCAAAGGCGTGGGGGGGCTTAGCCCCCCTAGCTCCCTGGTTGCTACGGCCCTGGTATTTCTTATGAATAATGTCCTGACAACTTTTATGCTATGGCGTTTACTTTTGACGTTATAAGCCATTTTCATGTTAAAATTAGCCTTATTTGGTGCTTATTTGGTATTTTTCGACAAAGCTCAGTTGAAATAGTACTCAAAAAGGACGAAATAGAGCCCCAATTTGGTGGTTGAAGTTGAAATTTTAGTAAAAAAAAACAACAAAATTTTGACTTTGATGACTCATAACTGGGGAAGTTGGTGGGTTTGACTTTGCAGTTTTAAATAGGTGGGAGTATTTTGTGTAGATTGCTACCATACTAATGAAATTATCTCATAGGGTTACAAAAATACAATTCCAATGCCGGGCGTTTTGTCAGTTTCAGCAATACACTTTGTATTAGTTGAACGAATAAGTACACATACATAAGCCTCTCAGTGTTTCCAACTAAACTAATCTTTCTTTCTGCTAGGATTGTCTGATATCATTCCATTGCAGTCTATTCTTGGAGATGATCAACGTTGAATTTTTTTATTTCTCGGTTAATACAATGCGAAATCAAATAAAAATGTCTGCATGCCTAATGAATGTCGTAAATATATATACAATAAATCTTCATTAAGGTTTATTTTCGACAGCCTTTGAAATTTTATTTAAAATGTTCCTTTCACACAATCAAGGACAAAAATGTCCGAGTTACACTTTCAGCGAATCCTGTTACCTGTCAAATTAATCATTGGCGAAACTCATGCTACACCGCTCGACTACCTGTCTCTTGATTATTTTAAATAATCATACCAAAGCCCGATTCTGAGTAAAACAATAAGCCCCACCCCACCATCCGTTGCCGACCATATTTTACTCGTTTTTATTTTCGTGCCCATGCTTTGCTAAATTCCATCGAGCAAAACCTCGTTAAGCTTGAAATGATTGGTTGGGACAGAAATGTGTGAATAACGTTTCTAAGTTAATGAAAATAAATTGCTTCAACTTATCAAAACGGTCACACAGAAGCCCTTTGGCACAGGTAACAGGGGATTTGTACATATTTTCCCTAGCCGCTTATACACCCCGGCCGGGGTATGTCATCTGGTAGCGCCTTGATATTAATCACAGACGGAAATTTCCCGATTTTTTAAACGAAGGAAGGAAACTCGACCAAGCACGAGTAGATATCCTTTGCACATACGAGCTTTAAAACTCGATTACATACATACACATGTTTTGCTAATGTCTCTGACTCCCTCCACGCTGTCTATGATGGAATAAGGATTGTTCAAAAGTATCCTTAAAGAACAATTCTGCCGCTGGGCACACCCTACCGGCAGTCAGAAAAATTTGAATTCGCACAATCCCCAAATTTCGCCCCAGCAGTGGAATAAGTTTTGTGGGAGTACGCGCTTTTACGGGTTGCATCTGCAGCTTGTGTGTGCTTAAACGGACGAAACTCCTCGTTTCGTGGGGATGAACTTTTGCGGAAATGGGAAATTTATTGCTGACACTTTCAGTTTCCTCCAAGGATGCTATGCCTTGCTAAACGAAGACCTGCAATACTTTGTGTAGCATTTGTTTGGCCCAGGATACAAGCAATACTCTTTTCTAGTTCGCTCATGTTACTATGTCCTGCAATAAGGATGCTGTTAAGAGTTTTTATTACAGTTAATTAAATATGAAACTATCCAGCTGCGACTCGTTTTTATATTTCCGTAGTCGGGGAAAAGCTCAGATGAGGTTATATAAAGGAGGATAGTTTCAAATGAATCCCGTGGATGATGATGCATTTTTGACCCTTTTACTAGGGTTAATATTTCATATCCAGTCTTCCAAGTTTTGTGGCTTATAAAAATCTGGGAATGTTTATCGTTTTAATAAAATCCCTATTATTGTATAGAAAGGAAGACATTTTAGTAATAGAGATGTAGTGATAAATTTAATTTATATAATACCTATTCAATAAAATTTCGTTTTTCGTCATCCTGATTAGCAACACTTTTCGTGGGATGGATTGCCTCATTGATCACTTACTTCGATTCTCGTAGTTAATGCGTGTAGTTCTTTGAAGGGAACCCGCTTAATATCTTCCGTCCAAAGGAGTCCCGTGCTAGCAGGCTTTCTTATCGTTAGCGAAACACTCGCAGCGCAACATAAATGGAAATAAAATGGAGAGTCTACGTTACTCTGACGCCATAACCGGGATTAAGTGTGCTAGTGTGTTGAGGGTATAAGTCAGCATCGGGTGACAGTACGACGAGTGCACTGAGTCTATCATTGCCCGTTGAGTTTCATATGTAAGTTTTGATTCTCTTCAGTGTCGAAAATGACCGCTCCACACTTACCGTTGCGATCGGAAGAATCCCCAAAACTGTTAAAAGATATTTGATTGTTGGAAATCTGCTCGAGCCACAAAAATCCAAATCATCCAAAACCTTGGCATCTTTCTTGAGTTCTGAGAATTTTTCACCCACAATTTATATTCAGCTCTTACAGCGGATTCTGATATTCGATCCAAGTTATCTATATTCATCCAAGTTATCTATTTTTTCAGTTGCGGCAGGGAAATTTAGGGAGAAGTATCTGTAAGCTTAAAAGGATTCAATTATCATTAACAAATTTGTCTGAAAAATTCTGAATCAGCGTATCGACGCAAGGAATAAAAATTGTAGAAGGAAAGTACGCTTCAACAGAAGCCGTGTTTTTTTAATGAACTACATATATAATTCTTTCATCGAGTTCATTAAAAAAACGACAAGGGAAATTGTATGAAGAGACATCTTCAATGCCTATTAATAGTACAATTAAAATAGTAAAAATAGTGGAAATGATTGGATACAGGCTGAAAATTTGCACAGAGCTTCCTTTTAGAGTTTTTAATAAGGGGTTATAAAGTCTACCGATTTTCCACTCCCGGAAGCCCACTTTTTAGGGGGTTTTAGGGTCAAAATATCAGTTTTTTGCAAATACATACATCTTAAACCGTAAGTTCTATCATAAAATAATGTTCATAAAGTTTGTAGATCATGTGATTCCCTACAAAAAAAATTATCATATATTTTCCCGTACGAATCGTCATTCATGAGATAGAGTAGAGTGTCCATTAGGCCTCCGGTGCCCTTTTCTGAAACTGCTCTGAAAGTAAAACCTAGCCCCTAGTTTTTAGCTGATAAATATACATATTTGAAATATGAAGCCAGTGTGAATCGCTTACAATTCTCTTTGTTATTTGAATTAATGGGGTGATTACAACATTCCTTCCCCCTTAAAAAGATCGGCGAAGCTGATTGTTAACATTATAAAATTTAAGGAGATCACAAAATAAAAATCAAGTTCAAATTTAATGTAACAAAATACAATTGGCAGATTATATGTAAGCTAGGTAAGTATTTTTTTTTTTTTATATGATAGACTAGAGGCTTAGGGAAAGCCCCTTTGTACTGTTCGACAATCTATTTTTTCGTATAGAATGTCGAACAGAAGCTCTAGCCGGAAGATAGAGACTAGAAAGAGACAGAGAAGTAACAAGGAGCTGCCACAACCTAGCCGCGATATTTTATTCCACCTACTTCCAACAATTTCGCGACTCTGGCATCGGGGCATTTGAGAAACAACTCGCTGCAGTGTTATGCCTCCTAAAACGAGTTGAATCTCATCAGCCAACCGTTGACATGAGCTTGGTGGAGCGGGGAAGGGGACTAGCGAAGGCTATGACAGGAGGAATCAGGAATGTAAAGAGGGGAGAAGAAAGAAGGGAAGTTATTTGGGTGGGAAAGTGGAAAAGGCGAAGGACCATGGGGCTGGCCGGGATTCGAACCCGGGACCTCTGGGATAGTAGTCAGGTGCCTTACCTCTAGACCAGTGGTCTCCAAAGTGTGGTACGCGTACCCTCATGGGTACGCAGAAAATTCTGGGGGATACGCCACATTCCTTTTCAAAATACTACTTTATTTTCTCTCGCGGGCATACAATTTTTAACTGAAAAACAAATTATTGTCGAAATTTTTTAACCGGCGACTCTGCATTATATAAGCCTATTCTGTATTTCATTCAATACTTTTGCGAATTTTTAAGGAAAACAAAAAACAAATCATTTTTATATCCATACTAAACCAAAACTTATAAACAATAAGAGAAACCAAAACCCCAAATAATCGTTAACACCCGTATTTAAAACGCGCGGCCATCTTTGTTTCCTATAGATATAGTGAGGGGGTACAATTTATGATTATGTTCGTCAAAAGGGTACTCGGCCAAAAAAGTTTGGAGCCCACTGTCTAGACCACCGAGGTATGGAATGTTGATTTTTTTATTATAAATTTTCGCAGAGCAAAAGATGGTAGACTAGGTGTCCTTAAACCATACAAAAAGTTTTAAGAGACTATGTATAAATTTTTTTTTTGTTCGCGGGCACTTAGTCTATAGTGCTTAACGGAGGGCCTTAAGAAGATTAGTGTGTATAACTTTAAATTTATTTCCTATTTTTATGGTGGAAGTTTCGGCGGAGTTAGATTCGACTACTACATAGGAACTTTCAAAAAGTGGGGTAAATTTTTTATTGGATTTCGCTCTCGATTCCATGAGGACCAAATCACCGGCGCCGAAATCGGTAGGTTTTGTACCTCGATCGTGATTATTTTGCTTCGAGCTTGTTCTTAATTTGATTCTCACGGATGACTTGGATTCCATTCTGAAGCCTGGCTTTGAGCTCACTAACGTAGTCGTCGTAGTTGTGTACTGGTTCGCACGATCTGGTTAGAGAAGAAGGGAGTTCTGATTTATATCCGAAAAGAGCTTCGTAAGGCGAGTAATTAGTTGACGAGTGTGGGGTGGTATTATAACAAAAGACCGCATAATCAATCCATAAATCCCAATTAGTGGGGTCTTTGCTGGCATAGCATCTTAAATAGTCTCCCAGTGTCCGATGACTACGCTCTATCGAACCGTTAAATTACGGATGGTACGGGGTGGTTTGTAACTTTTGGATCTTGAGAAGTCGGAAAGTGCGCTTAAATACGTCGCTGAGAAAGTTACTGCCTTGATCTGTGAGAAGCGACTTTGGATTCCGAAGATACAAACTAGCTTTCGGACATAGTTCTCGGCAATAGTGTGGGCTTCTTGGTTCGGGATAGGAATGGCCATGACGAATTTTGTCAGGTCATCCTGGAAACTGAGTATGTACTTATTGTGATTCTCAGATTCGGGAGGAGGTCAACTATATCTAGAGCAACTCTCTCAAACGGGGTTCTGGATGTGGTTGTTATTTTCATGAGAATTTTGGTTTTAAGACCGACTTTGCTTTTCTTACAAGTTTCGCAAGACCCGATATATTCCTTTACGTCCTTGGATATGGTTTTCCAGGTGAATTTCTGTTTGAGCCGCTTTAGTGTCCGATTGATTCCCTGGTGTCCTCCGAGGGGCCTATCGTGGTATTCTTTAAGGACGCATGAGATTTCTAAAGGATCAGTTAATTCTATTATCGACGCCCAATAAGAAATTTCGGTAGAATGCCATTCGTTGCAAACGGCCTAGCGCTGGCCCAGCCTAAAAACCCAACGGTTGAATATTTAACCTGGGCCAGTGCACAAATTTCGAAAGTACCTGAGCTGAACCTGCGATTGTAACAAAGCGTGTTAGAGTGCTCATTGCCAGAGCAGAGCCAGGGCACAGCCAATGTTCACAACAGTTGAACTTTTTTGTACTGGGTTTATAAAAACTTTAACATAAAAAATGATAAAAAAAATTTGGTAAATTAAAAAGGTGTGTAATATTGTTGTGAAACTTATCTTAAATTTTTTCGATAAATACATTTTTTATAATTACTAATATTAAGGGTATTCATTTCACTTTGTAGTTGTTGGTAGTTTTGTAGTTTCGTAGTTTCATAGTTCGATTGACATGAACGACTACATTGAATATTTTTCGTAGTTCATTTTTCGTATTATTACTAAGTGTCATTTTTAAATTGTGATATTTTAAAGTAGTTGTTTTGTAGGAAAATATCCACCAAAAGTGAAAAAGAAATTTGTTTAGAAGCATTAATTGATAAAGCCATTCTCAATGTTTCGCTAGTCTTCTTTTAAATTCACTGCAATAAAATTCAATTAAATAATTCAAAACAGCTGACAAATGTCAACAAAAACTACGACATTTTAAAATGACGGAGCCGTTTTAGAAACTCAGTAGCTTCGTACTTCATACAAAATGTCGTAGTTAAAAAATATATGGAAATGAACTACGAACAACTACGAAGTCGAAAAGTACGACAATTACGAAGAATTTACGAAGTGAAATGAATACCCTTATTATTTATATTTCTTATTTTTTATTTTATATAATTACTCAAAATAGATAAATCAATAATAAAATATTATTAAATATTAATCTTTGACCTTCAAGTATACATATCTGGGAGCATTGTTAAACCCACAAACGGTTACATTAACGTCGCCGTCCTGAATACTACCGACCAAGAAATAACTCTTAAGGATGTTTCGAATCTTCGTTACGACACCCTTTCTAGCTACCACGTCCACGGCTGGCAATTTCTTATTGTGGGGTTATTGGAAAGTCGGAGGGCACTATGTGGAAAGCATGAATCAGTGGAGTGTTGTTCGGTAGGGTCATAGTAAGGTGAACAATTCCCTTGGTAAGTAAGTAAGTATACATTGTTCGGTTATGCCGGAGGACTACCTGGGTGACGTTTACTTCGACGTTGTCTTGGAGCGCGTCAATTTTTATTAAGCGTAGCAAGGCACCTGTATCTAGAAGTAGAACACTGAAATTTGATGTTTGTTTCAGGCATTTCCATTAGGATTTCTTTTCTAAAGGTCTTGGAATGGTCTAGGGTGATTTTCATGATGACTTTAGGCGAGTTGATTTTGAGTTCGAGAGAGTATGCTCCAGTTGTAGCAGTTGGCTGGTTCACTAGCGTTAACATAATTGCGATGGTTAATACTATTGTTGCAGAATGTAAGCGAATTTGTAGGGTTACTACCATCATTGGAGGGATTTATGTTGAAGTTAGTACAGTTGGTTAGACTGGTAGAGGAGTTAGTAAAATTAGTTGGACTGGTAGAGGAACTAGTAAAGTTAGTTGGACTGGTAGAGGAATTAGTAGGCTTATTTGGACTGGTAGACGAGTTAGTAGAGTTAGTAAATGATTTAGTAGGATTAGTAGAGTTAGTAGATGATTTAGTACGATTAGTAGGGTTAGTATATGATGAAATAGATTGTGCAAGTAGTACGCGGCTGCCTATTTGATGTCTCGAGCCCCGGTTACCGTACGCGCTGGGACCAGGAGCTTAAGCGATTTCCTGCAGAGGAGGGAGTGCAGCGATAGCCGAAGTTTGGGCCTCTTTTCTTCTTGCAATATTGTATTCCCCTTTCGGCATTGCTCTATGGAGTGGCCAGGATTTTTGCAATATCTACTGGTTATTACTGTCGGTGATCGACTGATCCTGTTGATCGGCGCCTGAAACTTAGGGAGTGGTCTAGCCGGGACCTGTTGACGGATTAGAGAACTGTACTTGCGACATTCGCCTATGTCGTGTCCCAAATTCTTGCAATATCTGCACTGCTTGTGGTTACGGCTTTGAGTAGCGGCGGTTTTTGCGTCTACCTCCTGTAGCTTCTCCTCTTGTATAGCGAGCTCTTCCGCAGCAGAATCGGTTTTGTGTTGGCTTGATTTGACTATTAGCTTTAAGGGTTGTTTAAGCCCTCTTTTAAAATTATTTTGAACTGTCTTTGCTGCTCGAGATATTAAGCTCATCTAAGAGCTTCTAGATTTTTCCGGCATAGTCTATGTTCTTGCCTAATGGCGAAAAGCTCGGACTGCACGACCTGTAAGGGTCGCTGTTGCGAGAATGGTTTTCCAACTCGGTCTTTAAATCGTCCCATGAGTCGTACTCGCGGTACCTCAGGACACAGTTATAGGCTCGGCCAAATAGTTTGGACTTGATCAGGTTATAGTCCATTCAAAACGCGGGGGGGGTGTTCCAAAATAACACCGTTAAGAAAATCGAACCCTAAAGGTTTTTGGGGTCGCTGATCACGAAAATCGAGGTCCCGCGGTCCTAAAATTAGGGCGTCACCCCTAAAAATGCAAAAAAACACCCCTTTTTAGGGGGTTTTCGCGGTTATTTCAGTAATAATGAAATCTAATGCGATGAAATGCACTTTTTTTAATATTTATTTGCGAAGGGGGTTGATTTATACTAAATTAAGGCGAACTTAATGGTAAGGGGTACTCCTAAAGGGTTGAAATTACCCCTAAATTGGCGAAAATGGCAAAAATTGTAAAAAAAAAATTTCCCAAGTTTATGCTTCAAATTCGATTGTGGGCGTACTGTCAGGCAAAAATAAATTATTTTCAATCCTTAAGGAGTTAAAACTACCCCTACTATAATAAAAACAACTTTATATAAAAAAATTGCAAAAATTTTTCAATTTATATTTTCTAATAAAAAGAATTTTTATTCAAACAATTCATTAAAAAAATTTAAATTGCAATCTACGAAAAGAATTTTTTTTTTCAATTTACCCCTAAGGTTTAACTCCTTTAAGAGGGTTAAAAATTTTCCAAATGTTTTAATAATATTTCATCAAATATAAAATTTTAATGCAAAACAATAAATTTCAATTTGATCCAATTACAATTTTAATGTGGGGGTAGTTTTACCCCCTTAAGAACCAAATTTTGAACCAAATTTCAAACAAAAAGCAAAAAAAAACTTTTGCAATTTTTTTTATATAAAGTTGTTTTTATTATAGTAGGGGTAGTTTTAATCCCTTAAGGGTTGAAAATAATTTATTTTTGCCTGACAGTACGCCCACAATCGAATTTGAAGCATAAACTTGAAAAACAAAATTTTTTTTTACAATTTTTGCCATTTTCGCCAATTTAGGGGTACTTTCAACCCTTTAGGACTACCCCTTATCATTAAGTTCGCCTTAATTTAGTATAAATCAACCCCCTTCGCAAATAAATATTAAAAAAAGTGCATTTCATCGCATTAGTTTTCATTATTATTGAAATAACCGCGAAAACCCCCTAAAAAGGGGTGTTTTTTGCATTTTTAGGGGTGACGCCCTAGTTTTAGGACCGCGGGACCTCGATTTTCGTGATCAGCGACCCCAAAAACTTTTAGTGTTCGATTTTCTTAACGGTGTTATTTTGGAACACCCCCCCCCCTTAGTTTTCAATGAACTATATTGTAGGGGTAGTTTTAACCCCTTAAGGGTTGAAAATAATTTATTTTTGCCTGACAGTACGCCCACAATTGAATTTGAAGTATAAACTTGGGAAAATTTTTTTTTTACAATTTTTGCCATTTTTCGCCAATTTAGGGGTACTTTCAACCCTTTAGGACTACCCCTTATCATTAAGTTCGCCTTAATTTAGTATAAATCAACCCCCTTCGCAAATAAATATTAAAAAAAGTGCATTTCATCGCATTAGTTTTCATTATTATTGAAATAACCGCGAAAACCCCCTAAAAAGGGGTGTTTTTTGCATTTTTAGGGGCGACGCCCTAATTTTAGGACCGCGGGACCTCGATTTTCGTGATCAGCGACCCCAAAAACCTTTAGGGTTCGATTTTCTTAACGGTGTTATTTTGGAACACAATAACGCGCGTTTTGAATGGACTATTAAGAAATTCGAAAATTAGCTAAACTATGTTGCACTTGTGCGATTTGCAGGAATCGGTGTAGAGTTCCAGGATCTCCATCATACTCCGGGATTCATTTAATGGCGTTGGCGAGAACAAAGGAAGACATTTTGCTACAACTAGTTGGCGGGATTAGAAGTTTAGAAAAAGGGTTAGTTTCGAGACTGTGGTCCGAGGTTTCCGAGGTTTCCTTTTGGTAGTCTGGGTCTTCTTGGATCGGAGGGAGTGGCTCTCCCTTCTTCTGGCCCTGTGCTTGTGCGTGGCTCCTTAAGGAGTCAGATAGTGTACCGATAAGATCTGATTTTGTTGGATTCTTGCTCATGTACTCGAGTGTGTTTTAAATGGGTCAAGCAGACTGATCACGAGGAACTTCGGGGTCGTCGTTAATAGCAGTTAAGAAATAGATGCTGCCGCTTTGTTTGATTGCATACTCATTTAATAATGGAGAATCGATTTACGAGTCAACAGTGAACAGAACGGTATGAAATTCGGAAAACAAACTCCAAATCGAACGGGTCAACTATAAAACCCGACAAACTAAATTTATCAATTGGGAAATTGGGAAAAATAACTCGAAATCAAGAGGTCAACTACTAGCGAGAATCCAACAAATAAAATTAACAGTTAAATTGTAAATAAACCCGAAATCGAACAGATCGACTGACAACTCAACAAACTAGGATTCAACAAACAAAATTTAGCAAAACGGAAGGAAAATGAAAATTATAATAACGGTGGATACACGCACAAAAAAATAACGTAACGCCGTTCGAAGGGCAAGGAACGAAAGCACTTTCACTTCACAAAAAAATTTGATAAAAAATAATTGGCATAATAGTAAAAATGTTTAAACTTAAATTAATAAAAAAAATTATAAAAAGAAATTTATTACAAATAAAATGTTTATTAAAAAATTTTGATATAGTTGGGACATACTTCTTTGGTTAGGTAATTTTTGGCTTTTGTCGATGAGTCTGCTGGTGAATGATAATTCCATACTACTATGCACTAGATGCACGATGCACTTTTGTTATAAAAAAGTGGGAAAGTACTTACAGGATGATCCGAAAAATGTTGCTGGTTGTTGCCATTTTTATTTCAGGATACTGTAGCCCTACGTTGGATACTGCAGCCCAGGTGTAATTAAGTTGATAATGATATGGTGTTAATGATGTTAGCGATGAACGATGAAGGCAGGTAAAGTTATAGTAAGATAAGCGATGAGGTCTTCTTAGAAGTCGAATTGTAAAGTTGAGAATAAAGTTGTAATATACATATTAGCGCAAAGATGTAACTGGCAATTTAACTGGTAATTCTTCTCGTAAAGGTATAAAGATGATGTAACTGCTGGTTCATTTTTGAACGTAAAGATGAAACTGGAAAAATTTTTTTGTTTGTAGTGGTATTACAACCATCTACATCGCTGCCACAAATGTAGAGTGTCCATTGGGCCTCCGGTCCCCTTTTCTGAAATTGCTCTGAAAGCCTGAGCCTCGTACTTGTTTTGTTCTTTACAAAATATTATTTGAACACGGAAAATTAATGAATTGAATTGATAGACCGGCGAACCAACGAAGACTGAAGATTTCTCTTCAGTCTTGTCGATTATTCACCTGATAAATATATTTGAAATATGAAGCGAGTTAACTTTTGATAAGAATGAAATATTTTTAACTGATGCGATTTAGCTTAAGTGCTTTTTTCTGAAATTGAATATCGGCGTGTGTTTTGAAAAGACGCTTGGCTGGCATTTGAATTACTGCCCTGCAAACATTTCGACACGATATCGAAGCGAGAGCGATTCATAAAAAGCGAAAGCTTTCTTCGATAACGAAATCGAGAACGATTCGAAAGCTTTATCGAAAATGATAAAAAAGGAACGCTATAACGAATCGCTTTTTAGATGGAATCGCGAAGGCTTTGCATGTATGTGTGTTTCGTTTTATCGAATCGATATCGAATGAATTTCGAATGCTTCGTATGTTTATGCGGTTCGTTTTTCTACTCAATTTATATTTTATAGTGAGTATAGTTTGTTCATTTCCACGCCGTTTTATCTAATCAATATGGGGCAATCATAATCGTTTTAATTTAATTTCGTTACATTTTTTTGTTTTAATTTTGAGTGTTTTTATTTAGTACGATTTAACTATTGAAAATCGACACTGGCTAATTCCCACCGCGCCTGCGTTTCTTGCATAGTCAAGCGCACGCACACGCACTCATCGTCCGATAGCAAGCCTTTCCAAATCTCAAATTTCAAAGCAATTCTGGAAGAGAGGAAGTAACAAAACCATGAAAAGAGCGTAAAATCGGGGGTCGTTTTAACGATTGTTTCTCGAATAATTCTCGACAAGTTTTGTTTCGGAAATAGCTCGAGAAAGCGAGCAGCCGAGAAATTGTTTGCAGGGTGGGGGTTTACGAAGAGCAATGTATTTATTTTTAATTTTCTTGTAGTTGAATAACTCCTAGACTAGTTATCATAAAGCAATATTCTTATACTCATATTTTAGGTAAATGTGTATTCTTTTAGTTAGTAAGAGCAAAAACTTGGGTGACCCCATTTAGAAGAAATGTAGGTTAAAAGCATGAGCAAAACGCTAAAAAAAAACGAAGAAAATTGTGATTTTGCTCATCATTTGAACCTATATATCTTCTAAACGGAGTCATCCAAGTTTTTGCATTTTATACTAACTCAAAGAACACACATTTACCTGAAAGATGGGTGCAAGAATATTGCTTTACGATAACTAGTCTAGGAGTTATTCAGCTCCAAGAAAACTGAAATAAAATACATTGTTTTTCAACTTTTCGAACAATTCTAGTGGCGGAGCTGTCATAGCTTAGAAAACAAGTGTTCAGAGATTGAAACGTTTCGGTGTTGTGGTGTTACACTTATTCGAAGATGATCCAGTATAATTTAAAGAAAAGTACCTTAATGAAGAGTGTCTAACCTGTACTCTTTAAAATCTTTCAATTTTTCAATGGCAGCTGCAGACTTTGTAACCAATAATAGGTTTACCAAGAATAAAAAAAAAAGTAATTGTGCATTGCTGTTGAACATTTATATTTTATTGTTTAATCAATATTTGTATTAAGTTCCGTTAAAAGTCATAACATCCTACTTTGCACAGTCCTAGACGTGCTATTCCTATGTATTTTGTTATATTCATCTTGTTGGTTTATAATACTATTATACAGCTTTCAGTTCTACTGCTACAAATAAATGTTTGGCATATTCCCATCTCACAACTCACTTCTAAAGAAAAATTTTCGATTTTCATAGTATATCACATATTTACATTTTGTTGTCACGTATAACATCTTATTCCCCATCGTGCACTTCAGTTGTTTATACTCATTCTCCAATGTAAACATTTACG
The DNA here is from genome assembly GCA_949987705.1 of Thereva unica. Classification (NCBI taxonomy): domain Eukaryota; kingdom Metazoa; phylum Arthropoda; class Insecta; order Diptera; family Therevidae; genus Thereva; species Thereva unica. The sequence goes on along the minus strand of OX465282.1, from coordinate 34,576,250 downwards.
CTTTTCCCCATTCAAAACTCCAAAATAAAGTCAATATCGCTTCAAACGAATAAAATTCTTTATCTTCATTTCATATAACACACAAATGTACTTATTTTCCACGTCTTTAATGCATATATCAAATTTTATAAACTCGTAGATATTTGAAATTTTCGAGCCTTTATCGGAAAGTTATTATCTAAATGCCATATAAACACAATTTATTATCCTGTGCGGCGTAGAGAAGGACATCAATCGGGAACGATGATCACAAACATCCTCACCTTATCCTTTAGCAATATAAGAGAAAATGTTCGTAAATTTCTGTACGCCGATATTGATTAATTCCTTAACAGCCAATTCGATTCGCGTCGCCATATCCTCTCCTTCAAGTAAGAAATAACTGAGAGTGGTTTACTACACAAGGATAGAATCAAAACGACAAAAAAAAACTGTTGATGTTAAGTCCTGGCCTCACATGAAATGTGGAAACACTCAAGGAATTTATCCTATCCTCTTGACTTTCAATTCTGTTGGTATTTTATCCACTTCTTTGTAGATATCGTTTTGGTTGATTCATAGTTATCCAGATACCAAATCATCCAGTCTCCCCTTCTTCTTATTCCCATTAAGACATGGCCCAAATTTAAGCGCTTAACATTTGCTAGAGTTTCAAAATTCTCTTTTAAGAAGATTTACTGCAGATAAGTTGCTTTGAAGGCTGATGTGGAGGGCGGCGCCGGGGACGAAATGTTAGCAAACGACTACGGCAAGCACTTGTCCTTTCTCGTCTGCCCACATAAAAAAGGATCCAACTTGAAACATGGCAAGCGGGGAGCTTTATGTCTTAGACATCTATCTTAAACCTGGATGTTGTTGAGTGCGCCGTAGCTGCTGAACTTGTTGCCGAAAACCTAACAAATCCTAAAGGAACGAACCCTGTATTTTTCCAGAGTTAACGACAACTGTTAGATGCCTCTGTATTCCTGAATGCGCAATCCTTAACATTGCTGCCAGCCGTGGGACACACAAAGTTTATATAAGATTTATGCGAGCTTCTGGGTCGTATACGAGAACAGCAAGGAGCCGAGAAATGTTGTAGCAAGACAAATGCTCCCTAAAACAGGATGGCACTCAATAGAGCACTTCCATTCACATCCATCCACCCTCTTTCCACATATTCAGTGTGTGTATTCATGTTCGTGTTTATAGATAAATATGGCAACATCGAGTGTAGGCAGCGGTGTGCTTTTATGATTCCCATTTAAAGCGAGTGATGCGTGCGGATTGCCATCCAAAATGAAACTGAATTATGCTCACACAAGGCCGTTGACAATCATTTGAAACAATGCCACCTTTGAGTTTTGATATGTTCAAATATTCTGGTATTGACATACATACTATGGTATTGCACTCATTAGGTTTATGTGAACGCTTGTGAACGCAATTTAAATCTCATTTATTTCAAACCAGCTTTTCTCCTGCACTGACGGTGCCCTTTGCAAGTTCACCAGGTTACAGTAATTTATCAGCAATTGTACTGAGGAAGCTTTAGCTCCAATTCCCTTAAAATTACCATTAACAAAACTATTTATGTTTAAAAACGATGTCAATATAAATAGCATAACAAACCTTCTTCTTGCCCCTTTTCTTCTTATAAATTATTAGAAAAACCCCGCGTGCGTTTCAACACCTTTCAATAAAATAAGCACAATCCGCGGTATTGAAAAGATATATGTAATGTAAAAAGAACAAATCTGCAAAAATCGATTTTGGATACTTCAAAAATTTTTGAGAATGTTAACACTTGTTTAAAATTCGATGATGAAAAATTGTGTACTACGTGCATAACAGGCACCTAGCCAAATATATTCAGAATCGTCTTCATAGATTTAGCTATGGCGGGAGATAAGACCCCTATGCAGAACTTCGTTCATGGCGTCCCCCTTTCCTTTACATTATCTTTTACAGAAAAAGTGCATTAAAAATAATCAAATTTGCAAATTTGTCACCCACCATGCAGCCCAAAAATGCACACATACCGAGTGGCTTGTAAAGAAAAAGGCTATCGCCTGTTTTGTGTTGGCTGCCATTTTGTGTTTGCCGCCATTTTGAATTTGGAATGACGTCACACAGTTAACAGTATTCTACTTGTCACACCCTTTCATTTAATGCCCATAATGTAATCCGCCATTTTGTGTTGGTCACCATTTTGAATTTTGACGTTTGAGCTTTAAGGTGTTGTACGAGTTCGGAAATACCGACTGCGGGAGATTATTCTACAGTCGAGTCATTCTATTCATAAACGAACTTCTAAACCGTATTGTGCGTGAACGAGGGGGCTGTAGGGTATGGGGGTGAGCCGAGCGGGCTAGTCTTGTGTTGCGGGAAAAGTATTGCCGTGCAGGCAGGAGGTCCTGAATTTCAGTGGAACATTCGCCATGGTAATAGCGATAAAGTATGGAGAGGGCTGCTACATTCCTACGGTGGCTTAAGGTGTCTATGGAGGCGCGAAAGGGGCCATCACCAATGAGTTTGAGGGCACGATTTTGCACCTTGTCGAGACAAGCCAAGGTGGTTTTTGGAGCGCCTGCCCAAATATGCAAGTTGTATTAGAGGCGCGGCCGAATGTAGGATTTGTATATTGTAGCCAATGCGGCTGGCTGGAGGAGGAACTTGCTTCTCTTGAGAAATCCAAGGCATTGGGAGGCTTGTTTGGCGATTTGAAATATGGATCTTTCCATCGCAAATGCTCCGTTAAAGTTACCCCTAGGATATTAAGAGTTGAGTCAGCCGTTAGATTCTCTTTAGGAGGAATGTCGGTATATTTTTTGTTGGAGATCAGACAGTGCTCCGTTTTTGTGGCATTGAATTCGACGCGGTTCATTTCGCCCCAATGAAGAACCGATTCGATATCCCGGTTATTACGGCCTTTAATTGTGAAAATTTTGTCGGGATACGACATCCATCACCAAAAGTACAATTAAAAAATTAATAAAAGTTTTTTTTGTTACGCCTGTCTAACCTTTTAAGATTGCCGGTAAAAACCCAGACAATATCTAAATCCCTAATATACGTATACGCGTTGATAGCCTCTCTGACGACTTCGTCTGATCGACTGACCAGTTTCCTTCGGTGCAAGAACTTTTATTTCTCTTCCTCTGTCGAAATGAAAGATGGCGCTTGGTGGAGCTTTTTCACCACGGCACGATCATTTTACAGTGGTTGGAGTTTCGACCAATTTTATGATTAAAGCTTTCTCTAAAGCTTTTTTTATTATTAACTGGGTGACATTAAGTTTAGGTAAGTGTTTACTATTTTTGTTTTAAAATATTATTTTTGAATTTTTTATTTATTTTTAGGAAGGAAGCGGACTGGGTTTCAGGACTATGTGCAGGTAATTTTTTATAATCATTTTTTATTTATTATTTTTTTCTTTTTAGCTTGAAATCTATTAGTTTATATCGGGTCGGCGTCTGACCGGTTTGTTTACGTCTGTTTTGGATTGATTTTTTTTCTGTTAATATTTTTTATTTTCAGGCCAAAACACCGGTTGATCGAAGTAGACATCAGTTGACGGTGGCATAGACAAGGTCTGGCACGTGCTTGTCTTATATTGTCGAAGGAGTAAGAGAAATTCAGAGTACCGTCATCAGCGAAGCAGTGAAGTGGGTTGGAGGGGATTGAGAGCAGATCATTGATGAAAATTAGAAAAAGTGCGAGTGAGAGAATTGACCCCTGGGGAACTCCGGCCGAAATGGCGTGGGAGTTGGATTCGTCGCCATCCAATGCTACCTTGATTGAACGGCCTGAAAGAAAGCTCTTAATCCAGTTCCTTAGAACTAAGTGTATACCAATAGCTTGGAGTTTATTTAACAGAGCTGGGTGCCATACTCTGTCAAAAGCCTTTGATATATCTAGAGCAACCACTAGACTCACCAAAGCTGTGAATGCTTTGGTTGATACGCTCGGTTAAACACACAAGCAGATCGTCAGTAGACCGTTTAGATCTGAAGCCGTATTGCCTGTCGTGTATAATTTGGTTGGATTCTAGATATTTCATCAGCTTTTTATTGATTATTGTCTCCATGATTTTTGAGAGAACAGAAGTAATTGCTATTGGGCGGTAGTTTAAGGGGTCGCTGGCTTCACCTTTTTTGGGATTGGTTGAACATGAGATAGTTTTCAAGAGTCGGGATACACTCCGGAGAAGTAAGACAGGGCAAAAAGTTTGCGCACAGGTTTAGCCAAAGGTGAGGCACATTTTTTAAGTACCATAGGGGGGATTTTGTCAGGACCAGTGGATTTGGTGGTATTCTCGAGAGTGGGGGGTGACGTAGCAGCATCGGTAAAGAAGAATTTGCGGCGAACAAAAAAGCTAATAGGTTGGCCTTTGGTTTGCTTTTTGTTCCTTGTTGTGACTAAAAGGAGGTGTTGAGGAGGAAGTAAAATTCTTCTTGATGGCGGTTACCAAGGACCAGAAGTGTTTGCTGCCTGTAGTGGAGTTAAGAATCTTACTTCCCAATCTATCATCAAATGATGATTTGACTTTCCTGATGATGGAGTTTCTCAGTTTGATGTACTCACGACGAAGTGACTCATTAGGCGAACGTCTGTATGCTCTATAGGCGGCTTCTTTAGCTTTGATTGCGTTCATACATTTCCCATTGAACCATTTGTTCGGCCTAGGCTTCACAGATTTGGTAGAGTGAGGGATGAACAAGCGCATACCCGCTCGAATAATTTTGGTGACACACAGGGCCGCATAGTTCGCATTGGCACTACGGAAGCACAAATCCCAGTCAATAAGACCCGAAGCGAAGCGAATAAGACCCAACCCGTTGGCTTTCCCATAGTGCCACACAGTTCTTTTAGGTGCTGTGGTGGCTGTAGTCGAGGATGGATATGGGAAATAAGCGCTAATTAGTTTATGGTCCGAGTTGCCAAGGGGTGAGCTAACCTTGATAGAGTACCGCGTCGGATGAGAAGTAAGAAACAGGTCAAGGAGATGGGCTAGTTGACCTGGAATATCTGGGACTCTCGTCGGACATTTGACAATTTGGTGCAAGGTGTTGAGGCTCGCAAAGAGCTCGGCGTCTTTGCCAGGAACACTGGTGCCATTTGGGTGATTTAGCAAATGTAAATTGATGGATTGAAATTTAGACCCGCCCTAAGGGCGAAGGGTCTCGTTAGATCTTTAGCCTATTTAACACCTTATTCCATTCAAACCGCGCGTTTGGGTGTTCCAAAATAACACCGTTAAGAAAATCAAACCGACCGAATTACCGAAGGTCGAATACACAGAGTACCACATTGAATGAGATGTAAGGAATAAAGACCTGCAATCTCTATGATTCTCATTTAGTAATCCAATGCAAATGACCTAAATATATAATGTAAACACGGCAATACCGATTGTGATCGATAAATATTACTGAAATATATCGGTAGGTTTTAAAATGAACAAGCTTCAGCGCTTTAACTTATCTCAAGTGCTTTAACGCCTTTTAATTTTTAAATCATTTAAATTCTTTTGGATCATAACATCCCGTCACGCAGCATCGCACTGCATGCCGCAATAAAAGCTTTAGTACAAAAAAGTAGCGCGAATGTTGCTTCCGGAAATTTGAAAAAGCGAGGTTCAAATCTCATAAATTAAAGTAATAAAATTTAAAAACTCGCGCTTCAGCATTTTCTCTCTCAAAATGAACTAAATTCCAAGGCAACTAGGTCAAGTCGAATTCAGGAAAAAAAAATGATGAAAATATCCTGCCGTTGAATTCCTTTATCCTGTACAATACATCACAACCCTTATAGGGTTCCATCCATAAAATCCCATTATTACCGCTCAGAAAGTTATATACCGTTAAAAATTCACTTTTTTATTGCTCTTCGTGTCCTTTTTCATCAGTCCTTATCAATCTGCATAACATCACAAAAGTACAAAAAAAAAAGAATAAAGTATGGAAAAGCGCCAGCCAGGATTCAACGTGGATACAAAATTTCCAGACAATGGGCAAAATTAAGGAGGTTCTTCAAATTAGCTTTAGATTCATTTTGAGAGGAGTCCGATCCGGTCAACTACCTATAAGTGAAGAGACGGTGGTGGTGGCATGACCTTAAATATATTTTATGCCTTACCTGCGTGAAAAAACAGAGACAGGAATTTTCGGCCAGAAATTCCATGGTCCGAGAATAATTTAATTTTCTGGAATCCTTCCCTGAATCCTAAACATCCGACTAAAGAATGTAAAGGACTTATGACAAAATCTTGGGGATAAGACGATTTACTTTATTATTCCAGTGATAAAGTGCTCTAATGTAGCTTTGTGACCAGGTAGGATTCTCAGAAATGTTTAACTTTGGTGTGACATTATTTTCAAGCAATATAAAAAAGGACCTTGACGGTGTGAGATTGAACTTAAAATGGAAATCAAGACTGCAAGATCCACTTTCAGGCTGTAAGAGGCGGGGTGTTTTGTCGGTTCGGGAGGCCAATTGTTTTTCCTTTGTTGCAAGTAAGTCAAGTTTTCTTAGAGATAATGCAAGTTTTCATTGCGCTCCACCAGTGCCGCAGGTGCTAGTTAAAAATAGCATTTTGTGCCTTGCCCATTGGGTTGCTCCTGCTAACAGTCTCACTCTGGGGAGAGGAGCCTTACTTACTTAGGTAGTCGGCTTGTCGGATAAATTTTAAAGTTCCCTCTTTGGGCCGCAAAGAAATGGTTTTCTCAAAAGAAGCTAAATATCTAGGCATAATCCTGGATCAAAAGCTCTCCTGAAAATCTCAAATTGAGGCAGTACCTGCCAAGGAAATTACTTCTCTCCATGTTTGTCGCCAATTTGTCGAAAAAACCCGGGCCGCAAACCTAGGTTAATGTTTTGGCTATACACGACGGTCGTATGGCCCATGGTAACGTATGCATCTATCACACGATGGGCAACACCAAACAAAATGGTGCTATTATTAAGCTGGCCAGGGTGCAAAGACTGAACTCGAACGGTTCCAAAACCGATAAAGTGGTAGGGCTAGCTGTTTATGGCCTATGGACCAAAATATCCATGGCTCTGGGCTCTACCCCCACTGTTTTTCAGGCTGAGGTACTTGCCATCCAGGGGTGTAACTTGTATTAATAGAGCTGCAAAGAGGTCTAACATTGTTATTTTCTCCGAAAGTCAAGCTGCATTGATGGCCATTAAATCTCGGGTGTCATCAAAGACTCTCCTGGATTGTCTCCAATCTTTGAAAATCCTCAGCAGGAACAACAGTGTCAACTGATGTGGATTCCTGGCCACGAAGGTCACAATGAAATTGTCGACAGCCTGGCTAGACTAGGCGCAAACTCATCACTTATTGGGCCGGAACCTTTCTCTAGCTTAAAAAGCTGTCAGGTAAAAACGGCCATGAAAATTGGGTCGACCAGATGTTTCTTCATAGTTGGATAAGGACCCAGGGTGCTCGTCAAGCTAAAAGATTCATCCAAAGTGATAAAGTTAAAGCGGGCAAACTTTTGATTCTTCTTTTGACGGGCCACAATGAAAAAAAAAAATACATTGTTTTTCGTGAACACCCTCTGGTCCACATTTTTCCTCCAAATACGTCCAAATTAGCAACCTAGTCCAACTTGAACGTGTGGTAACCTATACAAGTCGCGAATGAGTATTTTAAATCGTTTGAACCGTGATATCTTATGAATGGCAATTCGAGCGGGAAAATGCCTTATAAGGTTTTTTTGTATAGAATCGCATGATCTACAAATTGTGTACATTACTTTATGATAGGACTTACGGTTTTAAGATGTATTTGCAAAAAAACTGATATTTTGACCCTTAAACCCCCTAAAAAGTGAGCTTCTGGGGTAAAAAATTTTTTTTTTATGTGACAGTGCTAAGCTCAGGAGTCACCCTTTGTACTACTAGTCCGTCATGTCATTTGTCACGTCATGGTGCAATGTCTAGCAGTAAGCGTAGTCCGGGGGAGGGGTGGGGGGTATAGGTTAAGGGTTAAAAGGTACGGGGGGGGGTATTGAAGAAGGTGGTGATGAACCCTGCGTTTGAACTCTTGGATGTGTAGGAGCTCGGAAATACTGACTGCGAGAGATTATTACACAGTCGAGTTGTTCTATTAACAAACGAATTCATATCTTGTTGAGTGCGTGAAAGGGGTAGTTGCGGGTGAAGGGAATGAGACGAGTGGGCTAATCTGGTGTTGCGGGTATAATATTGCCGTGGAGGCAGGAGAGCGTTTAACTCGGAGGAACAGTCACTATGATAGTAGCGATAAAATTTGGTCAGTGCTGCTACATTCCTACGGTGGCTCAAGGGGTCGATGGTGGAGCAGGCGGTGTCGTCATCAATTAATTTAGGGGCCTTTTTTGGACCTTATCTAACCATGCCAAGGTGGTTATCGACGCGCCGCCCCAGACGAGGGAGTTATATTCGAGAAGAGGCCGAATGTAGGATTTGTAAATAACAGCGCGGGCCGATGGCTGGAGGAGGAACTTGCACCTCTTAAGAAATCCCAAGCACTGAGATGCTTGTTTGGCGATTTGGAATATGTGATCATTCCAACGCAAGTCTTTGGCTAATGTCACGCCTAAGATGTGTAGGGATGGGTCGGCCTTTAGTTCAACGTCATCCACTGTCAAGGATGGTGAGGTGTTGAACTTCTTTTTTGAGATAAGACAGTACTTGGTTTTGGTGAGGTTGAATTTGACACGATTTTTCTCTCCCCAATTTAGAATTAGTTTGATGTCATTTTTAATAGATTTGGACATTAATTCACGATCATCAAGACAGGATCTGGCACGTCTCTTTCTTGTATCGAAGCTGTACGAGTAACGTAGAGTACCGTCGTCAGCGAAGCTGAGAAGTGGGTTGGAGGGGATTGAAAGTAGGTCATTTATAAAGATGAGAAAAAGGGCCGGTGATAAAATTGACCCCTGGGGGACCCCCGCAGAGATGGGCTGAGATTCAGATTTGACGCCATCCAATAATACCTTAATTGAACGGCCGGAGAGGAAACTCTAAACCCACTTATACAGAAGCGAGTCAATTCCAATAGCTTGGAGTTTAGCTAACAAGGCTGAGTGCCATACTCTATCAAAACCGTGGAGATATCCAAAGCAACCAAACTAGATTCGCCAGATCCATGCAAACTTCGGCTGAGGTGTTCTGTAAAGCCTAGTTCGCACTAGGCTAGTAATTTAGTAGAGTAGCGAGTAATTTAGTGACTAAATCTGTGCGAACCACAAAAAATTAGTCAAGTAGTTTAGTGAATTATTTAGTCGAGTCGATCCATTTTACTTTATTTTATCGGGCGAGTAGCGCCTCCCACCACGCGTCCGTGCTCACTTGCTCACCGGCTAAACAAGTCCGAACCTGTTGCTTTAGTCGAGTTCATTAGTGGCCGCAAAAATGTCGTTTCGCTGGACCGAAAAAACAAATCATCTTGCAAAACACTTGTGTACTGTACTGGACCGTAATGCGAACGATTTCTGTGCAGTAGCGAGTAGTTTACTCACTAAATTACTCGCTACTCTACTAAATTACTAGCCTAGTGCAAACAAGGCTTAAGGCAAACTAAAAGATCACCAGTGGATCTTTTTTGACCGAAGCCGTATTGTTTGTCGTTGATAAGTTGGTTGGATTCTAGATAATATCCCATAAGTTTTTTGTTAATTATCGTCTCCATGGTTTTGGAGAGAATAGAAGTAATTGCTATTGGGCGGTAGTTGGAGGGATCGCTGGAGTCACCTTTTTTCGGTATTGGCTGAACAAGGGCAAGTTTCCAAGAGTCTGGATAAACTCCGGAAGAGTATGATATGGCAAAAAGTTTGCGCAGAGGTTTAGCCAAAGGTGAGGCGCATTATTTTAAGACGATAGGGGGTGTATTATCGGGTCCAGTGGATTTGTTTACATCGAGCTCTTTAAGGCTGTACACCTCGCGAGTCCTGAAGAAAACCCTGTCCATTAAATGAGCGCTGTGCTCGAGAACCGGGGGTAGCATATCAGTTTGGGGTAAAGAAGAATTGGAAGCAAACAGAGATGCTAATAAATCGGCCTTGGATTTGCTGTCTGTTATCACCTTTTCATTGTGGATAAGTGAAGGAGTTGTTGATGAAGTGAAATTCTTCCTAATGGAGCTTACCAAGGACCAGAAGTTCTTACTACCAGAGGTTGCATTAAGGAGTTTACTTCTCAACTTGCTGTCAAATGAATTTTTGACATTCCTGATGGTGACTTTACAGGAATTTCTTAGTTTTATATACTCTACACGGAGCGATTCACTCGGGGAGCTCTTGTAAGCTCCAAAGGCGGCTTCTTTATTTCTGATTGCATTCATACACTCCTGATTAAACCATCTGTTGGGCTTAGCCTGTAGACTTTTTAACCCCTTATTAAGAACCCTAAAAGGATTTTCAATATTCAGCCTGTACCCAATCATTTTCGCTATTTCGCTTTTTTCGGCTTAATTGACCTGTACTAAATTAAAAGAAAACATATAAATACATATTTACATGTAGAAGAAATTCTGAATTTTTAAATTTTTGCCTTTTACTATTCGATAATAGTCCAGGAGAGATAGCGAAAAAGTAGTTAAAAGTTGAAATAAATCTACCCTGCGATTTCTTGACGCTATAATTAAGAGAAAAATCGTAAGAATTCAATGAATGTGTTTTGGATAAAATTGGTTCAGGGCAACAGGTGGTAAAAAGCTAATAAAAGGAGCGAAAACGCGTTTTTTCACGTTTTGGGTACGAAAAATATGTTGTTTTGGAAAACAAAAAATACTACACTATAGTGCTTAAAAAGACGAAAATTATGAGTTTTGGACCATTGATATCGGTCAACAGGTTTTTGCAGAAAAATTCAAAAACCATTATAAATGGTCATTTTTTAACATTTAATTATAGGGAATTTAATTATCGTAGAATCTTGCGGCAGGGCTTAAATTGTGGTTTTTGATGGTGCCTACCTACAATAAAAATTTCATGACAAAATAATGGTAACTTTTCGAGTAAATCTCAAAAATGTAAAAACCCCTGTTTTACGAAAAAAGGTTGAACAAGGCCACCAGTGGTCCTAGAGTTTTTTTGATGAGCCCAATGTATTCCCAAAGAGTTGCTCTACAACCCCATTTTCATGATATGTATGTAAAGTTTGATTTAACACCTTAAAAACACGATTAAAAACCACCCTTTTTCCAGTTTTTTTGAATTAAAAGCTTTTCTTTTGAGTTTTCTTCGTGAGCTCTTTGAGCTTTTTTTTAAAAACAAACAAAAACTTCGGTTTTTCAAAACTGTAATTAAGAGAAAAATCGTAGGAATTCTATGAATATGTTCCGCATAAAATTGGACCTGTAGAATAGGTGAAAAACAAACTAATAAAACTGTCGAAGAACGATTTTCAAGAAAAAGCTCAAAAGTAAAGTTTTTAATTCAAAAAACTGGAAAAAGGGTGGTTTTCAAACGGGGTTTTAAGGAGTTAAATCAAACTTTACGTACATTTCATGAAAATGAGGTTGTAGAGCAACCTTTTGCGAGCCAAAATGCCAATCAAAAAATTTCTAGGACCAGTGTGGGCCTTGTTCAACCTTTTTTGTGAAACAGGTGTTTTTACATTTTTGAGATTTACTCGAAAAGTTACCATTATTTTGTCATGAAATTTTTATTGTAGGTAGGCACCATCAATGGCCACAATTTAAGCCCTGCCACAAGGTTCTACGATAATTACACTCATTATAATTAAATGTCAAAAACCGTCCATTTTTAATGGTTTTTGAATTTTTCTGCAAAAACCTGTTGACCGATATCAATGGTCCAAAACTCATAATTTTCGTCTTTTTAAGCACTATAGTGTAGTATTTTTTGTTTTCCAAAACAACATATTTTTCGTACCCAAAACGTGAAAAAACGCGTTTTCGCACCTTTTATTAGCTTTTTACCACCTGTTGCCCTGGACCAATTTTATCCAAAACACATTCATTGAATTCTTACGATTTTTCTCTTAATTATAGCGTCAAGAAATCGCAGGGCAGATTTATTTCAACTTTTTTTCTATTCTTCCTGGACTATAATTGCGTTTTTTATTACCGTATACCGGTAAAATCCAATCATATTTTTACCGATAAACGGTTGTTGAAAAACGTCCGGTAATACCGGTAAACTGTAACGGTAAAAATCGGTAGCTGAACTATATGGGTGTTTCTCTGTAAACTGGTGAATTTTTGCAAGAAATCTGTCCCAGCAACTTTTTTACGTGAATATGAAAAAAAACTACACAATTAAATAGATATCTGTCTGGTGGATAATAAACAGTAAGGGAGCCAAATATATAAAATTCGACACACTGGACTGTTGCATATGTCAGAGGACTGCATATAAGTGAAATAAGCATTTATTAGTGTCCCGCTAACTCGTGTAACACTAAATAAAATGAGGTATAGCTACTTTTGGGGGTAACAGAGCTAACTTAATGTCGTTCACATTTCGTTACGCCCATTAACAAGCCTGTCTTTACTGTAGATGGCCTGGTGTGTAACTCGAAACTTTGACAGAGGGACTGTTCATGAAAGTCGGGGACCAACTTTAGGTTACATTAAACTAATCAAAAAATAGTTTAAATAAATTAATATTAGAATCTAATAGCATATCATTTCGTATTGATTAAATCTATAATATAAAAATAAGTCGGGTTTTCCTTCCTGACGCTATAATTCCAGAACGCACGATCCGATTTCCACGGTTTTGCATTCGTTGGAAAGGTCTCGGGCTCTGTGAGGTTTATAGCAAAAAAATTTCAACAGAAAAGCAGGCGTTTGGTTCATAGCAGCCATCTCAAGAGGGCGGATTACCATTTTCTTTATTACCCCTCGACATGGATATCAAATGAAAGGGTATGGTAAGTAGAACACCAAAGGCAATATAGTATACTCAATATATCGTTTGGTCCATGGCAGTCATCTCAAGAGAGCAGATGACCATTTTCTTCACAACCCCTTCGAAATGGGTATCCAATGAAAGAGTATGATAAGTAGAACAATATAAGTAATATAGTATACTCAATATGTCGCTTTGTCCATAGCGGCCACCTCAAGAATGCGGATTAGCATTTTCTTCACAACACCTTCGACATGGATATCAAATGAAAGAGAATGATAAGTAGAACAAGATAAGCGATATAGTATACTCAATATATCGTTTGGTCCATGGCGATCATCTCAAGCCATTTTCTTCACAACCCCTTCGAGATGGGTATCAAATGAGAGAGTATGATAAGTAGAACACATAAGCAATATAGTATACTCAATATATCGTTTGGTCCATAGCGGCCATCTCCAGAGGTTGGATTACCATTATCTTCACACCCCTCGACATGGATTTCAAATGAAAGGGTATGATAAGTAGAACACCATAAGCAATATAGTATACTCAATATATCGTGTTCAGAATTAGCAATTTAATTTCTGACTCATAAAAAAGGTGCCGGAAGGGTGTGATTCAATAAAAAGATAACCTTTTCCACAAATCAAAATTACTATTTATTCGCAATTAATTCTTAGATTTTCTCAAATATAACTTCAATAAAAATTCAACAACTTGCCAAAATAATTCAATTCAATCTTTAATTCGTTATTTATTACTTGAAATTTCGTATTTGTTTTGTAAATAAAAATTACCAAAATATTGCTTGCTCTGGTAACTTAAATGAATAACGCCACCTATCTGTCAGCGTGATGATTGATGTTTCGACTGATGTGTTCTGCAATTAGAACAGCCAGGAATAACCTTTGTGTTGCTGCACTTTGGTTTCGTTTCTTGTGAATCGCTTGGGATTTGCTTGCTGCTCGCTGCCTGGTTGCTGCTTGCTGCCTTGGTTGTGTTTGCTGGACTGCTTTGCCTTGTTTCTTCGCAAATTCGTCCCTCTGTGGTTGGTTAGAGTAACTGCTGAAATCAATTCTGGTGATTAAGTTACTGCTGTATTAAAGACTTCAAAACTGTCTTTAATTCGGGATTTACTGGGAAAAGACCTCAATTCTGTCTTTCCAGAATGCTAAGTTCGATACTTAGGCTTTGAAATTGCTTTATTGCTAAAACCTCAATACAGATTTTATCTTCTAGTTCAAGACTCTAGAAAGATTAAAAGCAATCTGATTTAACGCCGTCTGTGCGTCGGTATTTATTTCTACTCGAACAATAGCTGCGGCTATCCTTTGGCAGGGGGCTTCGTTCTCGAAGTACATAATTTCGGGTTTATGTACTAGATCTGCGTGCGATGTCCGATCAGCTGTTCTTGTTTATCTTACGGCTGTCAAATGGAGTTTTCTTGTTTGGGTAAGTATTGCATTTGGATTTTAAGTTTATTTACTAATTTTAGTTTATATTTTCAGGTTTTAGTGGGGGAATGGATTTGGAGGAGCCTGCGATTACTCCATTGGGGTTGCCAGGTGAGTATTTTTTTGGAACCTGTTTTTGATTTTTAATTAATACTTTTTGTTTACAGAATTTGGTCGATTTGCCGACGGCTTTTTGATATCTTCTTTGGATGGATCTGGATGGGTTTTTGGTTGGTGTTTTCAGCGCCTTGGATTGTTTTTCATCATCATTTTGGATTGTTTATCCCCTTTAAAAGGTAAGACCTTGTAATTTAAATATTTGCATTTAATAACTTTTTTTTCTATTTCCAGGTATAAATTTCTTGTTGTTTGTTTTTGTGTAGTGACGTCCTTTTACGTGTGTTTTTGTTGTATTTTTTCTGTAGATTCGTGTAGTTTGTTTTATCATTCAATAAAAGTGAAAGATATTGATAAATTTGTGTTTTATTTATATATTGCCTTTTTGCTTGTTTTTTATTTTCAGTGTCGCCGGAACATTCTCCCCGCCTTGAAGCGTTAAGCTTCAAAGAAAAGTGCTTCGAGGGAGCTCATTAAGATAGCTTTGTTTTCCGGCGGAAATGCCATTGTGGTATTTTTTCTTTAGGGTTCGTTGCTGGTTGGCGAATACCTTTGTAGTTATGACGTCTTGCTGCGTTTCGTATGTTTAAAATCCAATACTTCTGCCTTAGCATATGTAACATTAGCTGTGTGCCTCCGTGTAATGTCGGGCGATGGATATTGTCGATGATGAGTTTAGCTAATGGGCTCTTCTCTGGCAAGATGATGGGATGGCTTTCGGCGAACGTTGTATTGGCATTCTGGATGCGACCTCCTACTCTTAAAATACCTTCTTGATCGAGGAACGGTGTCAAGCTGATGAGTTTACTTTTGCTGGACACTGGTTGTTTTGACTGTATTGCTCGTATTTCTTCTTCAAACTCCTGTAATTGGACGTTTTTTATCCAGCACTGTAGGGCTGCTTGGATTTCTCTTGAAGTTAGGTAGCTAGGCTGAGGAAGGCTGGATGATGATTTTGATGCTTTTAACCACCGTCGACAATATGCTGTGACTCTTAGCAGTTTCGTTAATGACGAATATTTGTTGATCAGATCGTGATTGGAGGGATCTACTTCGATATGCAGATTGGTGGTGGTTTTTCGTACTCCCACCGTGGTATCTTGGATTTCCTTCCTTTTGGGCCAATGCTCCTTTGTCTGTTGGAGCCAATGCGGACCTGTCCACCATAACTTATGTGGTTTCAATTCACTCGGTGATAGTCCTCTTGTGGCGCAGTCGGCAGGGTTGTCTTCTGTTCTAACATGATTCCAGCTACTTTGGTCTAGCAGCTGATGTATTTGTGAGACCCTGTTCGCCACGAATGTTTCCCATGATGATGGATGTTTTCTTAGCCATGCGATGACAATTGTAGAGTCAGTCCAAGCATGTGTAGTTACCTGCTCGAACTTCATGTCGTCCTTTACTTGCGCCAGTAATTTGGCCAATAAGTGCGCTCCGCATAACTCTAGCTTTGGCAGTGAGATGGTCTTGATGGGTGCCACTTTGCTCTTGGCAGCGATTAAGTGACAATGGCAGTTACCGTCTTCGTCTTGTGTCCGGATGTATACGGCTGCTGCATATGCTTTGATGGATGCGTCGCAAAATCCATGGATTTCGATGTTCTGGATTTTGTTGTGAGCTTCAATCCATCGCGGGATTTGAATAGTTTGGATGACTTGGAGGTCTGCTCGGAACTTTCGCCATGAATCGATGTTGATCGGGACTATTTCATCCCAGTCGAGTTTTGTCATCCAAAGACTTTGTATTAAAATTTTGGCATTAATTGTTACTGGTGTAAGCCAGCCGATGGGGTCGAACAGCTTCGCAATTTCGGACAATATTTTCCGTTTTGTATATATTTCTGGTGCTGACTCCATGCTGACCTTGTACGACAGTGTATCGCCGGCAGGATTCCATAATAAGCCAAGAGCTTTGACTTCTTCTGCATTCACTGCGAGTGGAAATGAGACCTCTCGATCGGTTGCCGGAACTTCTTCCAAGATGGTGTTGTGATTCGCGGCCCATTTTCGGAGCTCTAGCCCTCCAGCTCGGAGAAGCTGAATTAATTGCCTTTGTTTCTGTCTTGCTTCTTCTATGTTATCTGCGCCAGTCATCAAATCGTCAACGTAAAAATCGTTGAGTACAGCTTTGGATCCGATTTGGAACATTTCTGCTTCATCTTTCGCCAATTGGTGCATGGTTCGGATGGCAAGGAAAGGAGCGCTCTTTGTTCCGAACGTCACAGTCAAGAGTTTGTAGTCTCGTATAGGCTGATCTGGTGATTCCCTCCAAACAATCCGCTGGTAATCGGCATCGTCTGGATGAACTCGTATCTGCCGGTACATCTTCTCGATGTCGGCCATGTAAGCAATTCGATATTTTCTCCATCGCATGAGTGTGGACATCAAAGAGTCTTGTATCACTGGACCATTCAATAATACGCTATTGAGTGAGTTTCCGTTGGCAGTCGGACGGGATGCGTCGAAAACTACTCTCAGTTTCGTGGTCGTGCTGCTCGGTTTGATGACAGCATGGTGAGGTAAGTAACAGCATCGATATGTTGCTGTGTCGTTGGGCAATTGGTTTTGAAGTGCTGATTCTGGGGTGGTGGTAGGCACCATGTGACCTAACGTCAAATATTCCTGTATGCATTT
The DNA here is from genome assembly GCA_949987705.1 of Thereva unica. Lineage (NCBI taxonomy): Eukaryota > Metazoa > Arthropoda > Insecta > Diptera > Therevidae > Thereva > Thereva unica. The sequence continues at coordinate 34,559,186 of OX465282.1, read as the reverse complement.
GACGTAGTCTGCTTTCAGGTCAGGATCTCGTTGGAATCGTTTCTCCATCTGCATCAATGTTCGAATGGCGATGTGTCTTGATGCGCCAAGTTCTACTTTATCAGCTACAAATGGAAGCCGGACTTGGTAACGTCCGTTGCTGCATCTAGTGACGTTGTTGTTGAAATGTGTTTCACAGCGAGTTTCTTCATTTGTCCACTTAGATCTTGGGGGAAGTTCTTCTAGTTCCCAAAATCTCTTTAGCTCGTCGTTAGGAGTCACCTCGGTGAAGAATGTTTTCACATGTGCGCTTGCTCGTGCAGCTGGAGTCGTCTTCCCAGAGATGATCCACCCAAACACCGTGTTTTGTCCCACTGGGGCTTCCTCGTTGCCTTTCCTTAGGCCGGCCAAGATGATCATGGGGAATACATCTGCTCCCAAAAGGATGTCGATGTGACCCGGCTTGTGGAACGTTGGATCCGCTAATTCGAGACCCTTTAAGTGCGCCCAATCCTTGCTAGAACATTCACTATTTGGTAATGGATTAGTTATTTTGTTAATTACCATTGCCTGGACCTGGATGTTCTTCGCCTGTTGGTTTCGTGGTTTTAGTTGCAGCGAGGCCCATTTTGTGATTTTCCCCGCTGGCATGTTACCGATCACGCTTAATGCGGTTTGTATTGGCTCCTTTTTGAGTTGTAGATCTTGAACCACTGCCTCACGTACGAATGAGGATTGAGATCCGGGATCAATGAGTGCTCTGCAGACCTGCTCTCGTCCAGTTGGAGATACTATGGTGACCAGGGCTGTGGCTAAGAGTACTTGTCGGCAGTCGTAAGGTGCTGCCTGAGCGAAGTATGTTTGTGTTTGGTTGGATGGTAATTCATCGTTTGAACTTGAAGGCGGTGAAACGCTGCTGTTGGTTTGACTCGCTGACTGGATTCTGTGTAAGGTTGTATGGTGAGTCTTTCCGCATTGGAAACACCTACCTTTACTGGGACACTGTGATGAGCGATGGCCTGCTCTCAGGCAATTGATGCATAGATCCTTTGATTTGACTGTTTTAAATCTATCATCGATGCTGAACTGCACATATTTGGGGCATTTCCCTATGGCATGTGCGCCTTTGCACAGGATGCATACGCTTTGATTTGCTACATGGAAGGCTTGGGTTCTTCTTCTTGGGTGCTCCCTGGCTTTGCTCTCGTGATGTTCACGCTTGCTGTTTGATGGGTTGTTGACAGCTTCTAACGTCCTGAATCTTGTTTCGAGGAAAGTACGCAGTTGTGGCCATGTCGGAATGGTTTGCCTTGACTTAGTACTCTGGGATTGCTCCCACTGCTCGTGAGTTTCGGTCGGTAGTTTCTGTACAAGCAAATGGATGAGAATAGGGTCCCAATTCTGTGTTGAGATTTTCAGATTCTCAATGGCGGTGAGACATTCGTGGGTCCTTGTCTTCAGCTCCTTGATGCCTTGTGCTGACTCTCGACTTAACTTCGGTTGGCTGAGTAGAATGTCGAGCTGTGTCTTTAATAATGCTCGCTTATTGTCGTAAGTATCAACGAGTAGATTCCATGCAGGTGCATAGTTGGCATCGCTTACTAATGTATTGCTGAGTAGTCTCAATGCTTCCCCAGATAAATGAGCCTTTAGATATTGGAGTTTTTGAGCACCTGATAATGATGCTTTGTTGTGTATGAGGCTGGTGAATAAGTCCAAGAACGATGGCCATGATGCATAGTCGCCTGCGAATGTGGGTATTGAGATTCGTGGAAGTTTTACCTCGTTGTTATGGTGAGCAATTTGACTATTATTTAGATCTGTTGATGATTGCTCGGCTCTTGGGTCTGCGGCTGGACGGATCTTGAGGTATTCTTCGTTGATTGCGGAATAGGTGTTTATGTAAGTTTCCTCCACTTCTGCGTACCAATCGTCCTTGAAGTATGGATGCTTGTGTTCGGCTTCACTTAGCGTTTTGCTCATTATTTTCTCCTCGTTATCGCGGAACTTTTTCCAGTCGTCATCCAGACCGTCGAGTTTCTTTTGGAAGTATGTTTCCGTTTTTCTACTTGGTCCATCCTTGGAAAAGTTGCGATATGCCTTCTCGATGCATTCTCGAAGTCGTTTTTGATGATCGAGTAATTCTTCCATGTTTCTGAATTACGGCTTGAGTTATCTTATTGAATCACTATCCGGCTCGAAGGACCAATGTTCAGAATTAGCAATTTATTTTCTGACTCATAAAAAAGGTGCCGGAAGGGTGTGATTCAATAAAAAGATAACCTTTTCCACAAATCAAAATTACTATTTATTCGCAATTAATTCTTAGATTTTCTCAAATATAACTTCAATAAAAATTCAACAACTTGCCAAAATAATTCAATTCAATCTTTAATTCGTTATTTATTACTTGAAATTTCGTATTTGTTTTGTAAATAAAAATTACCAAAATATTGCTTGCTCTGGTAACTTAAATGAATAACGCCACCTATCTGTCAGCGTGATGATTGATGTTTCGACTGATGTGTTCTGCAATTAGAACAGCCAGGAATAACCTTTGTGTTGCTGCACTTTGGTTTCGTTTCTTGTGAATCGCTTGGGATTTGCTTGCTGCTCGCTGCCTGGTTGCTGCTTGCTGCCTTGGTTGTGTTTGCTGGACTGCTTTGCCTTGTTTCTTCGCAAATTCGTCCCTCTGTGGTTGGTTAGAGTAACTGCTGAAATCAATTCTGGTGATTAAGTTACTGCTGTATTAAAGACTTCAAAACTGTCTTTAATTCGGGCTTTACTGGGAAAAGACCTCAATTCTGTCTTTCCAGAATGCTAAGTTCGATACTTAGGCTTTGAAATTGCTTTATTGCTAAAACCTCAATACAGATTTTATCTTCTAGTTCAAGACTCTAGAAAGATTAAAAGCAATCTGATTTAACGCCGTCTGTGCGTCGGTATTTATTTCTACTCGAACAATAGCTGCGGCTATCCTTTGGCAGGGGGCTTCGTTCTCGAAGTACATAATTTCGGGTTTATGTACTAGATCTGCGTGCGATGTCCGATCAGCTGTTCTTGTTTATCTTACGGCTGTCAAATGGAGTTTTCTTGTTTGGGTAAGTATTGCATTTGGATTTTAAGTTTATTTACTAATTTTAGTTTATATTTTCAGGTTTTAGTGGGGGAATGGATTTGGAGGAGCCTGCGATTACTCCATTGGGGTTGCCAGGTGAGTATTTTTTTGGAACCTGTTTTTGATTTTTAATTAATACTTTTTGTTTACAGAATTTGGTCGATTTGCCGACGGCTTTTTGATATCTTCTTTGGATGGATCTGGATGGGTTTTTGGTTGGTGTTTTCAGCGCCTTGGATTGTTTTTCATCATCATTTTGGATTGTTTATCCCCTTTAAAAGGTAAGACCTTGTAATTTAAATATTTGCATTTAATAACTTTTTTTTCTATTTCCAGGTATAAATTTCTTGTTGTTTGTTTTTGTGTAGTGACGTCCTTTTACGTGTGTTTTTGTTGTATTTTTTCTGTAGGTTCGTGTAGTTTGTTTTATCATTCAATAAAAGTGAAAGATATTGATAAATTTGTGTTTTATTTATATATTGCCTTTTTGCTTGTTTTTTATTTTCAGTGTCGCCGGAACATATCGTTTGGTCCATGGCGGTCATCTCAAGAGGGCGGATGATCATTTTCTTCACTACCCCCTCGACATTGGTATCAAATGAAAGGGCATCATAAGAAGAATGCCATAGACTATGTCTTTACATTCATGGCGGTCATCTCAAGAGGGCGGATTACCATTTTCTTTACAGCACCCGAGACATGGGTATCAAATGAAAGGCTATGAAAAGTAGAACACCATAAGCAAGAATACTAAATTTATAATTTGGTCCATGGCGGCCATCTCAAAAGGGCGGTTTACCATTTTCTTCGCAACCCCTGCTAGATGGGCATCAAATGAAAGAGTATGATAAGTAGAACAATATAAGCAATATAGTATACTCAATATATCGTTTGGTCCATAGCGGCCATCTCGAGAAGACGGATTACCATTTTCTTCACAAGCACTACGACATGGGTATCAAATGAAAGAGTATGATAAGTAGAACACCATAAGCAATATAGTATACTCAATATATCGTTTGGTACATGGCGGTCATCTCAAGAGGGCGGATTACCATTTTCTTCACTACCCGTTCGAGATGGGTATCAAATGAGAGAGTATGATAAGTAGAACACCATATGCAATATAGTATACTCAATATATCGTTTGGTCCATAGCGGCCATCTCAAGAGGGCGGATTAATATTTGCTTCACAACCCCTTCGACATGGGTATCAGATGAAAGAGTATGATAAGTAGAACACCATAGGCAATATAGTATACTCAATATATCATTTGGTCCATGGCGGTCATCTCCCAAAATCAATTTTCACAGATTTGTTATTTTTTCACTATAGCTTTTTCCTATCGCAGACTGTGTCCCCATAATCTTATTTTATTGAAAGGCGTTGCAACGCACGCGGGTTTTTGCTAGTTGTGTTATATAAGTTAATTGTTTTTAGAATATTAGTTCTATTGATGAACTCAATAGAAAATATTTTGGTTTGGTGACCGGCCAAAGGACTGTTTTTAGACCTAAAAAATACGTTATTAAAACCATATAGGTTTTTAAGTGAGATATTTTCTATATTGTATACTATAGTTTAGATGGTTATAAATTGAAATTTACAGAAATATAAATATTTATCCCCATAGTTTACGTAATACTTGCCAAAGACAGCGATTTTACCACTTTTGTGAGAAGCACCCATATGTGCAACCACCATCGTGATTTCCCTACTCCCACGGAGATTTGCGACAGAAAACCTACATCAGTTTTAGGTTAGAAGCCTTAACCTTGATGGTTTTAAAGTCGGGGATGGGATAATAGACTAAACAAAGTAGGTCGCAGTGCCCCCAAAGGGACCCCTCAACAAGGAATAGAATTGGTAGTCGGCTATCTCGTTCCGTTTTATGCTTTTATATCCCGGAGCCGTGACGAGATTCACTTTATACTTTCAACCCAGCCTATCCAGTACAGTTCTCCATCGCTTCGCTAGCTTAGAGTGCATCGTCACTAAACCTAAAGCTTTATAAACGCTTAGTTATTTTTGTGAATTCGAATGCTAGATCCTTGGTTCAAGGTTAATTGTCTCACAGACCTTCAGGATTACTAGTACCTCCGATGCAGGAAGGAAGTAGCAGCGGACGTATCACCTAGATCTGTCCACCACCATTTACCTGCATGGGTGCGCAGCAAACAGAATACGCGGAGTACCTGTGGGAGAATGGGGGCGCGCGAAAGGAATCCTTCGGGCCGCGATTATTCGCCTGCTGCTATGCCATTAATGGGCCTTAACCCATTATACTGCAAAATCTAGAGAGCACTTGACAACAGTATCAATTTTCAAACCAACAATACAAATATTTATTCAGGCAATTTCTTTCTGCCTCTTACAGCATTATCGTAATTTCTAAAAGAACTGGTACTTAACACAGTCAAGGCAAACATTTTAGAGAATTGTATTCTGAACAACTTTTCTCTATTGATATTTTGACCAAAGTGCATAGTTTCTCCTCAAAATATAGAAAAAAGTGAACAAAATTTTAAATCCACATATTTTTCAAACTAGTGGGATGTTGTGCCTAGAGACTAGCCACTAATTACGCTTTTTCATGGTGTTCTTTCTGTTGAATAACACTTCAGACTGGATGACAATATATTAAGTGGAGATTGATTCGCACTCACTTCCAACCCGCCGGATCTGGGAATCGAGGCCAATAATTCGAATGTGTCAAATTGAAAAAAAAAGCACATCACACAATGTAAACACTATATAAAACGAATCTAAACATTTTTCTTTGGATTGGAGGCAAATCTAATGTGATGCACTTTGCACAACAGAATTAGGTGTATTATTTTACTTAAACATACATACATGTCTTATTGTTAAAAATTCGGCTTACCGCACCTTTTGTATTAATTTACACTTCAATGTAACTTTTTTTTTATTTTTAAAGAAAAAATCACGCACGCACTTCACTTTTCTTTAAATGTAGAACATCTACTGAAAAACATAGGCATCTGTTTATCCATAGCATATATGCACGTGCACACACACAAGTGCCCCCACCTCGCAATGAGACCAACACCAATAATTACCCGCCAAGAATTTGAAAGAATTGATATATTTTAATTGCACCCCATCTATGACAAAGAATAGTGAACACCATCTATGGCAATATTACATTGGCATCGATTCCCAGATCCGACGGGAGGGAAGTGAGTGCGGATTTGACACTTTGCGATTCTCAAACCCGCAGTCCCGGATTGGTTTAAATCGAAAATTCGGAGTGAAAACTCACGCGATAATGAAATATACGATGTCGGATTATCTTAGGCGCATTTGTCGTTCAAATCCGCAGAAAATTTGTTGCGGATCACAATTTTACAGCGCGGAAAATGTCAAAAAGAAATTCGGGGTTGCGGATCTGAGAATCGCAAAGTGTCAAATCCGCAACTCACTTCCGCACCGCCGGATCTGGGAATCGAGGCCATTACTCTTCGTTTTACCTATGATTATCTTCTTCTTCTTCGATGGCTCTACGGCCCAATTCGAGCCTTGGCCTCCTTCAGCTTCTTCCTCCAGACGTCTCTCTGCTCCGCAGCTTGTCTCCAGTTTCTCGTGTTGAGCAGTTTCGCTGCATCGGTCTTAACATTATCTTCCCATCTTGACCGTGGTTTGCCAACTGGTCTTTTGCCATCTGGTAGTAGATACAGGGATTTTTTTGGTATCCTTGAGTCATCCATTCTTTGGACATGACCGGCCCAACGTAAACGCAGTAGCTTGGCATGGGTCGAAAGTTTACATTCTTTGTATAAGTCGTACAATTCGTGATTGTAGCGTATTCTCCATGCATTGTCTTCATTAATTGGGCCGTATATCCTTCGGAGAACCTTCCTCTCAAATATATCCAACTTGTCGGCGGATTTTTGGGAGATACTCCATGCTTCACAACCGTACGTAGCTACTGTACGTATGATGGTTTTGTAGACTCTTATTTTTGTTTTTCTGTGGATGTCTCTGGATTTCATTACTGGCAGTAGTGAGAAGTATGTTCTGTTTGCGGCGTTTATTCTTCTTTGTACGTCTATCGTTTCATCGTTGTCTTCACTGACTGTGGACCCCAGGTAGTTAAATTGGCTTACCCGTTCGAAGTTATATTCCCCCCAGGTGGCGTTGTGGTTTCTTCTTCTTCTTTCCACCCTTGACTGAATTAGAATCTTGCTCTTGTCTGCATTTATTTGCAGCCCTATATGTTTAGCTCCATCTTCTAATTCTGTGAATACTTCTCTGAGGTATGACAGTGATCTGGCAAGGCAGTTTATGTCGTCGGCATATCCTGCCAACTGTTTTGATTTGTTAAGCAGGGTTGCGTTCGCATCAATGTTTACTTTGCGAATTACTCCTTCAAGGCAGAGATTAAATAGCATGGGTGCCAGCCCATCGCCCTGCTTTAAGCCTTGCTTGACTGGGAAGGACTCCGTCAATTCTCCTTGTATTCTGACTGCACACCTTGTATTTTCCATTGTCATTTTAGTCAGTTTCACTATCTTTAGGGGTATGTTTAGGGCCAGCATTGTCGCATACATTTTTTCCCTGTCGATGCTGTCGTATGCTTGTTTAAAGTCGATGAAAAGTTGATACACGTCGATGTTGTATTCCCAGCATTTTCGGAGGATTTGCCTTATTGAAAAAAGTTGATCCATCGTTGACCTATTTCTTCTGAATCCAGTTTGGTATTCACTTATTACGGCTTCTGCGTAAGGTTCCTATGATTATCAATTTCCATAAAATATACAAAATACATTTCATAAATAATAGAAAATCTGTTGTCATAATTCAGTTGTTTACTTCCTTCGAAACTTTATACATATCTAGCATTGGAATGTACCTTTTTACGTAAGCATAAATAAATACCTACGAGTTAGTGTTTGGAGTAATGGGAAGGCGCTAGATCGGGGTGCGAAGGACCAGGGTTCGATTCTTGATGAATTTGAGTACTTTTTTTAGCTATGATGATTTATTGTAGTATAATAAACTAAGCCTGCGTTGATGGTAAAATCTCAAAGCGGCGACTAATTAAAACTTTTGGTACATTCAATTGTGAGCTATAACTCAATCTATAATAAGCTAAATAAGCCAAATCCGTTCTTAACTAGAACTTTTATTTCACGTTGCATTGATTTAATTATTGTCATAATGCTGTATCCTAGTTGGGCCATGGAGATTCATAAGTATTACACCGACCAACGCTATATACTCGTATAATTAATCTTGAAAAGTTTTTGTTAAAGGCTTATGTAGGTTATAAGTTGTGAGACTTTGCGTAATCTAAAACTTAACAAAGTATTTAACAAACACTACAATATAATCATCATAGCTAAAAAAAAGGAAATCAAATGTAAACAATAAAATTCTTTGATTCTTCACCCACATCATGGTATATTTCTTTATTCAATATACCTAACCAATAGTTTTTGAGCTGCAAATAAAAACTATATGCCATAATTTCGTTATCATCGGTTTTTGTTCTGGAAGCAAATTTAGAGACGTATTCATGTCAAAAACTTGTTTCATATGAAACAAATCCCCGAAGGAAATTAAAAAAAGACGGAAAGTGCCATGGCTTCTCGATGGCACAGTAGACATGAATATGTCTTATCCCTGGGGTCTATTTGTTTCAGGTTCTTATTGGAAATCACCTTCTTGTTCTTATTGGAAAGAACCCCTGGAGGGGGTCGAAAGGAATGCACACAACAATATATATCTGGCTCGCTTCAATACATACCCTTCAACCACCTTATCCTTTTCCACAATGTAACAGAATACAAACACACGAAACGAAATCGTTCAAAATGAAAAAATTGTGCTTTTGCAAAAATTCTAAACGCACTGCGGCCGCACCACACTCAATCCACAAACTGCGTAGTAAGAAAATTCCCTGATATCGATTCTGATTCCGCCCCGCTTCGAAAACACAAAAATATCGCGCGACGGACGACTCAAGCACACCTTTTCTAATGGGGCCCATCCACAGGCCAACTAGTTGTCCTAACTGAGTTGTGTTGTCACTGAATCGCATCGTGTGTGGGGCAGTTGGCAAACTGATTTGACAGTTGGGGTTGTTATGTTAAGATAATTGTTCTATATGGTTAACTCACCGAAATTTTGTTACAATAAAAACAACACTATCAATAATTATTTCTTATAATAAAAACAACGCTCACAATAATTATTTTTTTAATACAATCCTTTCTATAACACAATAGTACAATTCTTTTAATTTATCACTATCTAATTTGCTTTTATTCGGTTTTGTTATATTATTCTTGAAATGAATTTAAAAAATCGTTAATTTGTTAACTTATAATTATTACATTTACACTAGGATAAAGAAAACCTTACTTTCTTTTTTATACACACAAAAACATTTCCACTTGAATTTATTTATTTAAATTTTACACCAAGAAAGAATGATTATTATTATTTCTTTTACAGTTTAGTCCTTAAATATTGGATTTCGATATTATTAATTTTTAATTAGAACTTTTCGCCGCGCCCGCCGTGGATCAAAAATTCAATTTCTACATAACAAACGACACTTAAAACTTATCGACGCGCCCGCCGTGGATCAAAAATTCAATTTCTACATAACAAACGACACTTAAAACTTATCGACGCGCCCGCCGCCGGTGAAGAACAAAACTCTTTTTAATGTAGCGGGAAAACAACCGTCGCCGTGGAAAGTTTTAATCAGACTTCACGATCGATCACTCGATCGATCCTCAGTTTCCCGAAACTTTTCTTTCGAAAAATCCTTCGTTTGCACTTTTCCCCCGGGCATTCAACCTTGGTGCAAAAGTCACCTGCTGGTGCTTGACCCAAGGCTGAGGTCGCCGGCCGAAAAAACGCACCCGTCGGCTTTTTCTTTAAATGCCCTGAAACTGGCGCAATTTGCCTATGAGCTTTTAATTTCTTTCGCAAGGCAAATTGCGCTAAATATTCTTGCCAATTTCCTTTGGCGTTTCAGGTTACACTTGGACTTTGTGCACGGGTCATTTACCGGCCCGTGCATTTTTTGTGTCAACAAAATTCCGGGTTCAGGGAATTTTGGATTTGGAAAGTTAGAAATTATTAGAAATTTTCTTAATTTTGAGGGTTGCTCAAAATTTCTACATAACATTCCTTCCCCCCTGAAGCAAGAGAATCGCTACGGAGTAGAGCGATTCTCGTAGTTGAGATTATAAGGGAGAGGAGGGTGAATGCAAAATCAAAAAAAAAAGGTAAGATTATATGTAAATGGAGTTTGGGGATGAAGTGGTTTGATAGTCACGAGAAATAATAGTAAATATATCGGTGGAAGGTGTAAACCAGAGGTTAGCTCTAGTTTGCCTGTGTGTGGGATATGGAGACATGAGTTGGGGCTTGCTTAGTACGAAGCTCTTTTGGGGGTTGTATTTTGGTAAATTTTGGTCCTGTGCGATCTATTTAATTTAATGTTCTGACATGTGAACGTTAGGAGTATGTATTGTTGTAAGCGGGACCAGTTTTACTCCGACTAAGGTTGTGTTTCATGAAACGGTTTTAGGCGGTTGTTGTGAACCGTTACTTGTTTCTTATTTATCTTGATTGTGGAGTTTACTGAGTTGGGGACCGCGACCACTGTATAGGGTCCGATCCATATTTGGGATAATTTGTTCTTGCGCGCTTCGTTGTGTAGTAGGACCTTGTCTCCTACGTGTAGTGTTAGAGGTCGTACCTTCCCGTCATAATATCTTTTGGAGCGGTTTTTACTGGCGAGTAGATTCTTACGTGCCAGTGCGTATGATTTTTGCAATTTATACCGAAGTTGATGGTAATAACTTTCGTGATTGTATATAGGTTCTGGCTCTCGTTTTAAATTGGATGGGACGTCGGCTGTAAAGCCGTAGAGGCAATCCATGGGGGTTAGTTTTGTCCCCTCGTGTACACTGTTGTTGTACACGAATGCTGCTGTCCGAAGGAAATTGTCCCAGCTTTGGGGGCTCTCGTCTACGAGGGTGCGCAAGTATTCTATTAAGGGCCTGTGTGCGCGTTCTAGTGCTCCATTAGACTGAGGGTGGTATGCAGAAGTTTGGAGTTTCTTAACTTTTAACAGCTTACACACGCTTTTAAAAAGGTCACTCAGGAAGTTTGATCCCTGGTCGGTGACTATTTGTTTTGGTATGCGATAGCGCGTGACGATTTCGTCGAAGAAAATTTGTGCTACCGTGTGAGCTTCCCCATTGGGAATGGCATACCAATCGACGAATTTTGTTAGGTTATCCTGGAAGGTTAGGATGTACTTGTTTCCCGAATGTGTTTCTTCCAGGGGGCCTACTATGTCTAAATAGACTTTATCGAAGGGTTTTTCAGCAATGTCCGTGATAACCATGGGCATTCGGAATTGTCTAGAGGCCTTCATGGTTTGACATTTCTTGCACCTTCTTATATAGCGAGAGATATCGCGGAACATACGCCTCCACCAATATTTTTGGCGAATACGGTTATAGGTCTTCACGACTCCCTGGTGTCCACCGAAGGGGGAATCGTGATAATCTTTTAGGATTGTATTTATCTCCTCCTGACTGGTAATGACCTCAACTTTCTTCTTCCCTTTGAGGTTGTTGTCTTTGGGAGGGTCCTCTGGGGTTTCATCTTCGATCTCAGGCGGTTTGGGCCCTTCCTCTGAGTGGGGGGCTTCTAGAGACGTAGTTCTTTTGTCCTTTTCGTCGTCTTTCTGCTTTTGCGCCTGTGCCCTTGTGATGATGTTGCATTGCTTGGGCGTCTCTTCTTGTTTTGTTTGGAGGTGTTTTCCGGGTTGGTGGACTTGAGCTTCTACCGTGAAGGTTTTTGGCTCCTCTACGTAGTGCGGTATACGGCTGAGTGCATCAGCATTTGTGTTATATTTTCCCGGTTTGTACTCGATAGTGTAGTCGTATTCCGACAGCTTGTGGTGGAATCTCACTAGTCGAGTAGTTGGGTCTTTGACGTTGAATACGCCTTTGAGGGGTTTATGGTCCGTGTAGACCGTAAACTTCCGACCCAATAGATAACACCTGAAGTTTTTCACAGCCCAGACTATTGCCAGCAACTCTTTCTCAATGGTGGAGTAGTTGCGTTCTGCCTTGTTTAGGGTGCGGCTTGCGTAGGCAATAGGCTGATCTTTTCCTACTTCTCCCTGGGAGAGCACTGCTCCGAGTGCCTCACTGCTTGCATCCGTTGTTAAGTTAAACGGCTTGTCGAAATCTGGATAGATTAGCAGTGGAGGGGATACTAAATTATTTTTTATTTGTTGGAATGCGTCTTCACACTTTGGTGTCCAAGAAAACTTTACGCCTTTGCGTAGAAGGTTCGTTAAGGGACGGACTGTTTTTGAAAAATCTGGGACGAATTTTCGGTAGTAATTGGCAAGGCCTAAGAACGATTGCACTTGCCTGATAGTCCGTGGGGCAGGGAACTTCTGGACGCATTCCGTTTTTCGTGGGTCTGGCAGAGCTCCTTTCTCTGAGCAAACGTGACCCAAATAAACAACTTCTTTTCGGAGGAATTGGCACTTCTCTGGTTGTAATTTGAGGTTATTTTCCCTCAACCGGTCGAAGACTCTCCGAAGTTTAGTATTATGGTCCTCAAGGTTTTTACCGTAGATGACGATATCATCCAGGTAGACAAAACATTCGAGGCCTTGCAGGCCTGTGAGGACATAGTTCATGAGCCGTTGGAACGTAGCCGGGGCTCCTTTTAGCCCGAACGGCATACGTTTGAACTCGTAGTGGCCGTAGTTTGTGCTGAAGGCTGTTTTAGCGCGATCTTGTGGTTCCACAAGTACTTGGTGGTAACCACTGGCCAAGTCGAGGGTAGTGAAATATCTTGAGTGACCGAGTTGGTCTAGAATATCCTCGATTCGTGGCAGGGGAAATGCGTCGCCTATGGTTTTTTCGTTGACTTTTCGGAAGTCGACAACTACTCGCCACTTCTTCTCTCCATTAGGGCCCGCTTTTTTGGGGACCACTAATAAGGGTGAGTTCCATGGGCTCTTACTGGGTTGGACTATGTCGCTGTCCAACATTTCTTCTAGTTGTTCGTTAATTACCTGCCTTTGTGTCTCGGGCAGTCTGTACATTTTCTGATTAATGATTTGGTCATAGACCATTGGAATTTCGTGGGAGATAGCGTCTGTGTACGTGAGTTTATCTCCCTTTAAGTGGAATATGTCTGCGTATTCGTGACATAGTTCCTTTATGGACCTCCTCTCTTCGGTCGTTAGTGGATGATCAAGGTTGAGCTCCTCGTCCACTTTTTGAATGCGCTGTGCACGCTCTTGGTCGTCCGGGTCTTCATAGTCCGGGAATATGTGTCTAATGTGTAATAGGTTGGCGGCTTCCTGGTCACTGCTCTTGTGACCCCGTTTTAATTTGACCCCTAGTTTTTTCTGCCATTTGCGGCTTGTTTTGAGCGGTGGGGTGCCGGTTTTGGTTACCGGTCTTCCACACTCGCCGTTGTCTTTCTTGACAAAGAGCCTTGGGCTAGAACTTGCAGGGTTGGAATTGAGTGGTATTGTAGAGTAGCCATTTGTGGAGACGAGCGTTAGAGTTAGGCTCGTTAGGGCTACTGGGTAGTTGTTAGCATTGAGGAGGCCAACAAATACTTTTTGGTTTCCAGGAGGTAAGAGGGCATTCGCGAGGAATACTCCCTCGCAGGGCTCTTGAGCTTTACAGAGCATTTCTTCCTCTAAACTTAATGGTATTGGTACCACCATCTGAGACCGGCCTGGGATACAAATAGATTCCGTTAGGATTACCTTTTGTCTTAGGTCTTCATTGGTCTCGAAACTGTTTAGGTTGTTATCTAACTTTGACCCATTTTGAGATTGGCAGCTTGTACTCCCTTCGGAGGGTACTTGGGAGACACCACCGGGGGTCGTCTCGGCTTCTACGAGCTGAGACTCCCTGGTTTGGGTTTGCTCCTGCTGCTCTCTAGGATTCGGTTTGGTAGTTTTGGTTTGTAAAGGAAAGGTAATTTCTTCCGGATTAATTTCCGTGCGAGGAAATCGTAATGTTTTGTTAGGACCCTCAACGTTGCAGTGCTGGGAGAGGAAGTCGTTTCCTAGAAGGCCATCTTTGGGAATCTCTGGCATGTTCTGCACTATTTGGAAAGTGCAAGGAATTGGGGTTTTCAAATTGAAATTTCCTTGGCAACTTCCGAGAGTATTCCCTGTACCGTATGGCGTTTCTAGCGTGCACTTTTGAGCAGGGTTTATGGTGACATTTTGTCGAAGCTTATTCTTTTTCAGTATTGTAACCTCAGAGCCTGTATCCACCACTAGTTGTGTTTTGCCGTTGAGGCTTATGTCGAGCGGAAGAGTTACTAGTGGGTTTGTACCAGTTGAGGCCTGAGGTCCCCCGTTTGGTTTATTGTTAGTGTTTACTGTCGGGCCGGGGGTATTTGGTCCGACTCTGGGAAGTTTCCCGATTGTGAGTTCTCCCATCGCTGTCTTTGTCGACAGTCTTCTGCCTGGTGGCCCCGTCTTCCGCAGAAATCGCATGTGTGGCGTATATTGAATACTCGGCGATTGTTATTGCTTACCTGGTTTTGATTATGTGGCGGTTGTGAACGGGGCAGTGATTGTTGTTGATTATTTTGCTGATAAGTATTATTATATTGTGATGGTCTACCGCCATTATTGTTATTAGGGCGCTGTTCAGGGAAACGACCGTTATTAGGGAAGTTCGGTCGTGAGCGCTCTGGTGGGCGGCGACAATCCCGTGCATCGTGATTTGTCGTTCTACAAATAGTGCAATAGGGAGTATTTTTTCTTTTGATGCAATCGGTGTATGTGTGGCCCCTGTTTCGACAATAGCTACAGGTGACATTTGCCAACGGATTGCCTTGAGATTTTTGAGGCGCTGGCGTTAATTGCGCCACCTGAGGTACTGTGGTAGTTGTGGTAGGGACTGGTATATTTGGTACACTCGGTTGTTGCGTATTGGGCAGGGGGAGATTGTAGTTCGTTAGTGTTGCTTGGGGTGGAATGTTATGTTCTGGTGATGTGATACTGGGCGAAGTGATGGCGGCGGCGGCGTTATGTTGAGCGGAGTTGAGTGAATGTGTCGTTTGTAGAGGAGTAGAGCCGTTTAGGCCTGTCTGTGATGGATATGTATAAGGACCATTATTGTAAGCCAGCGTATATGGATTGTTGTACAGGTTGGGGGTTGATATATTTGGCCCACCTTGACTGTACATTGGCAGGGTTGATGGACTTTGGTACTGGGCATGGATGTTCAGTGTTGTTTGCTGGAGTCTCTCCATGTCCAGGGCCTTTTGGATTAAATTATCCAGGCCGTCATCGCCTGCTACCAGCAAGTACTGGCATAAGTGTTGGTTGTTAATCCCTCCTTTTAATGCGCTTTTCGCAAAATCTTCTAACTGTACTTTGACTTGGGATGCTGCGTCGCCGTATTTAGTTGTGGCGGCTTCTATGCATAAAGACAGTTGTTGTTTTATGCGCGTGGTATACGCTGTGAGGGGTTCCATAGGGTACTGTCGGAGTGTTATTAGTTTATTAACTAACTCCTGATAAGTTTCCCTAGGCAAATAAGTGCGGTTGAGGAGCTTTTCGGCTTCCTCGAAGTTTGCTGGCTGACTTGAGGCTATTAGTTGGTATGCGTCGCCTCGAAGTCTGGTAGGGAGAATCTGAATAAATGCCTCTTTCTCCGTTTCTGAAAGGCATTGTAGAACTCTACGACAACAGCCTATGAACATTTGCAGCTCGGTCGTCAGGGTCGGACTTTGTCCGCCAGAAAATAGTGGGACCAGCTGTGCTGTTATTTTGGCGACTTTCAGGTACTCGTCTGCCATTGCTGTGTCTAGTAGGAATTCCTTTTTCTCCCTTACTGTATGGTCTTTTTGATTTTCGTATAGGGTAGGGTCCTTCTCGGAGTCTGTGAGGGACACGCTTACCCAATTCAGAAGATCCTCTGTAAGGCTATCGGTAGGCGGCTGGGTGTCGTCGGCTTCACAATTTTTTTCACTTAATTCTAAATATTCTAAATTTTCTATACTATGGCTTTCGCCTTGAAGAGGGCGCTCGAGGGACTGAAATTTAATTAAATCCTCTCTAAATTTGAGGGTGCTCTGCTTTAGGTTTTCTATTTGTGTCAGGCGGCTTTCACGAGTTCTTTTTGTTTCTCGTTCTACTGCCTGACACGCGGTGATATTTATGTCACCTGTCTCGAGCGCTCTCTTCAAAATTTGGTCTAAACTTAACTTAAAACCTACTTGTTGTTTGGGTGGTCCTCCTAATATAGTACCGCTTCTCAGCTTTCTGGGTGATCCTGTTGTTGTGGGTGTGGAAGTGTCGCCTGTCTGGTTGAACGGTGGAGTGTCGTTGGATCTTGATGTGGTTGAAAAGTCTGCTGTTGTTTGATGGTCCCTCGGTGGGGGAGTTTCTAGCTGACTGGATTCCCCTTGTTGGCCCTCTGACATAGGGCGTATCCTGGGCACGGATGAAGCCCGCTATTAGTCCCTCGCTGGTAAAAACTTAGGGGGGTAAATGCGTGCTCGCCTGGAGCAGAGGCACCTATAGATGATTACCCCCGAGCGTTGATTCGTGGAGGATCTGGGAATTTTTATGCGCTGTAGTTAGACGCTAGTACTGCCCCCAAGTCAGGCTCAGCCTTGGGTTGATGGTCAAGGAGCCTAGACCAGCAGTATTAACACCTTTTTTAGTTAGCGCACCCAGATCCTACCGGCTGCGCCAATTTTGTTATGTTAAGATAATTGTTCTATATGGTTAACTCACCGAAATTTTGTTACAATAAAAACAACACTATCAATAATTATTTCTTATAATAAAAACAACGCTCACAATAATTATTTTTTTAATACAATCCTTTCTATAACACAATAGTACAATTCTTTTAATTTATCACTATCTAATTTGCTTTTATTCGGTTTTGTTATATTATTCTTGAAATGAATTTAAAAAATCGTTAATTTGTTAACTTATAATTATTACATTTACACTAGGATAAAGAAAACCTTACTTTCTTTTTTATACACACAAAAACATTTCCACTTGAATTTATTTATTTAAATTTTACACCAAGAAAGAATGATTATTATTATTTCTTTTACAGTTTAGTCCTTAAATATTGGATTTCGATATTATTAATTTTTAATTAGAACTTTTCGCCGCGCCCGCCGTGGATCAAAAATTCAATTTCTACATAACAAACGACACTTAAAACTTATCGACGCGCCCGCCGTGGATCAAAAATTCAATTTCTACATAACAAACGACACTTAAAACTTATCGACGCGCCCGCCGTGGATCAAAAATTCAATTTCTACATAACAAACGACACTTAAAACTTATCGACGCGCCCGCCGCCGGTGAAGAACAAAACTCTTTTTAATGTAGCGGGAAAACAACCGTCGCCGTGGAAAGTTTTAATCAGACTTCACGATCGATCACTCGATCGATCCTCAGTTTCCCGAAACTTTTCTTTCGAAAAATCCTTCGTTTGCACTTTTCCCCCGGGCATTCAACCTTGGTGCAAAAGTCACCTGCTGGTGCTTGACCCAAGGCTGAGGTCGCCGGCCGAAAAAACGCACCCGTCGGCTTTTTCTTTAAATGCCCTGAAACTGGCGCAATTTGCCTATGAGCTTTTAATTTCTTTCGCAAGGCAAATTGCGCTAAATATTCTTGCCAATTTCCTTTGGCGTTTCAGGTTACACTTGGACTTTGTGCACGGGTCATTTACCGGCCCGTGCATTTTTTGTGTCAACAAAATTCCGGGTTCAGGGAATTTTGGATTTGGAAAGTTAGAAATTATTAGAAATTTTCTTAATTTTGAGGGTTGCTCAAAATTTCTACATAACATTCCTTCCCCCCTGAAGCAAGAGAATCGCTACGGAGTAGAGCGATTCTCGTAGTTGAGATTATAAGGGAGAGGAGGGTGAATGCAAAATCAAAAAAAAAAGGTAAGATTATATGTAAATGGAGTTTGGGGATGAAGTGGTTTGATAGTCACGAGAAATAATAGTAAATATATCGGTGGAAGGTGTAAACCAGAGGTTAGCTCTAGTTTGCCTGTGTGTGGGATATGGAGACATGAGTTGGGGCTTGCTTAGTACGAAGCTCTTTTGGGGGTTGTATTTTGGTAAATTTTGGTCCTGTGCGATCTATTTAATTTAATGTTCTGACATGTGAACGTTAGGAGTATGTATTGTTGTAAGCGGGACCAGTTTTACTCCGACTAAGGTTGTGTTTCATGAAACGGTTTTAGGCGGTTGTTGTGAACCGTTACTTGTTTCTTATTTATCTTGATTGTGGAGTTTACTGAGTTGGGGACCGCGACCACTGTATAGGGTCCGATCCATATTTGGGAAAATTTGTTCTTGCGCGCTTCGTTGTGTAGTAGGACCTTGTCTCCTACGTGTAGTGTTAGAGGTCGTACCTTCCCGTCATAATATCTTTTGGAGCGGTTTTTACTGGCGAGTAGATTCTTACGTGCCAGTGCGTATGATTTTTGCAATTTATACCGAAGTTGATGGTAATAACTTTCGTGATTGTATATAGGTTCTGGCTCTCGTTTTAAATTGGATGGGACGTCGGCTGTAAAGCCGTAGAGGCAATCCATGGGGGTTAGTTTTGTCCCCTCGTGTACACTGTTGTTGTACACGAATGCTGCTGTCCGAAGGAAATTGTCCCAGCTTTGGGGGCTCTCGTCTACGAGGGTGCGCAAGTATTCTATTAAGGGCCTGTGTGCGCGTTCTAGTGCTCCATTAGACTGAGGGTGGTATGCAGAAGTTTGGAGTTTCTTAACTTTTAACAGCTTACACACGCTTTTAAAAAGGTCACTCAGGAAGTTTGATCCCTGGTCGGTGACTATTTGTTTTGGTATGCGATAGCGCGTGACGATTTCGTCGAAGAAAATTTGTGCTACCGTGTGAGCTTCCCCATTGGGAATGGCATACCAATCGACGAATTTTGTTAGGTTATCCTGGAAGGTTAGGATGTACTTGTTTCCCGAATGTGTTTCTTCCAGGGGGCCTACTATGTCTAAATAGACTTTATCGAAGGGTTTTTCAGCAATGTCCGTGATAACCATGGGCATTCGGAATTGTCTAGAGGCCTTCATGGTTTGACATTTCTTGCACCTTCTTATATAGCGAGAGATATCGCGGAACATACGCCTCCACCAATATTTTTGGCGAATACGGTTATAGGTCTTCACGACTCCCTGGTGTCCACCGAAGGGGGAATCGTGATAATCTTTTAGGATTGTATTTATCTCCTCCTGACTGGTAATGACCTCAACTTTCTTCTTCCCTTTGAGGTTGTTGTCTTTGGGAGGGTCCTCTGGGGTTTCATCTTCGATCTCAGGCGGTTTGGGCCCTTCCTCTGAGTGGGGGGCTTCTAGAGACGTAGTTCTTTTGTCCTTTTCGTCGTCTTTCTGCTTTTGCGCCTGTGCCCTTGTGATGATGTTGCATTGCTTGGGCGTCTCTTCTTGTTTTGTTTGGAGGTGTTTTCCGGGTTGGTGGACTTGAGCTTCTACCGTGAAGGTTTTTGGCTCCTCTACGTAGTGCGGTATACGGCTGAGTGCATCAGCATTTGTGTTATATTTTCCCGGTTTGTACTCGATAGTGTAGTCGTATTCCGACAGCTTGTGGTGGAATCTCACTAGTCGAGTAGTTGGGTCTTTGACGTTGAATACGCCTTTGAGGGGTTTATGGTCCGTGTAGACCGTAAACTTCCGACCCAATAGATAACACCTGAAGTTTTTCACAGCCCAGACTATTGCCAGCAACTCTTTCTCAATGGTGGAGTAGTTGCGTTCTGCCTTGTTTAGGGTGCGGCTTGCGTAGGCAATAGGCTGATCTTTTCCTACTTCTCCCTGGGAGAGCACTGCTCCGAGTGCCTCACTGCTTGCATCCGTTGTTAAGTTAAACGGCTTGTCGAAATCTGGATAGATTAGCAGTGGAGGGGATACTAAATTATTTTTTATTTGTTGGAATGCGTCTTCACACTTTGGTGTCCAAGAAAACTTTACGCCTTTGCGTAGAAGGTTCGTTAAGGGACGGACTGTTTTTGAAAAATCTGGGACGAATTTTCGGTAGTAATTGGCAAGGCCTAAGAACGATTGCACTTGCCTGATAGTCCGTGGGGCAGGGAACTTCTGGACGCATTCCGTTTTTCGTGGGTCTGGCAGAGCTCCTTTCTCTGAGCAAACGTGACCCAAATAAACAACTTCTTTTCGGAGGAATTGGCACTTCTCTGGTTGTAATTTGAGGTTATTTTCCCTCAACCGGTCGAAGACTCTCCGAAGTTTAGTATTATGGTCCTCAAGGTTTTTACCGTAGATGACGATATCATCCAGGTAGACAAAACATTCGAGGCCTTGCAGGCCTGTGAGGACATAGTTCATGAGCCGTTGGAACGTAGCCGGGGCTCCTTTTAGCCCGAACGGCATACGTTTGAACTCGTAGTGGCCGTAGTTTGTGCTGAAGGCTGTTTTAGCGCGATCTTGTGGTTCCACAAGTACTTGGTGGTAACCACTGGCCAAGTCGAGGGTAGTGAAATATCTTGAGTGACCGAGTTGGTCTAGAATATCCTCGATTCGTGGCAGGGGAAATGCGTCGCCTATGGTTTTTTCGTTGACTTTTCGGAAGTCGACAACTACTCGCCACTTCTTCTCTCCATTAGGGCCCGCTTTTTTGGGGACCACTAATAAGGGTGAGTTCCATGGGCTCTTACTGGGTTGGACTATGTCGCTGTCCAACATTTCTTCTAGTTGTTCGTTAATTACCTGCCATTGTGTCTCGGGCAGTCTGTACATTTTCTGATTAATGATTTGGTCATAGACCATTGGAATTTCGTGGGAGATAGCGTCTGTGTACGTGAGTTTATCTCCCTTTAAGTGGAATATGTCTGCGTATTCGTGACATAGTTCCTTTATGGACCTCCTCTCTTCGGTCGTTAGTGGATGATCAAGGTTGAGCTCCTCGTCCACTTTTTGAATGCGCTGTGCACGCTCTTGGTCGTCCGGGTCTTCATAGTCCGGGAATATGTGTCTAATGTGTAATAGGTTGGCGGCTTCCTGGTCACTGCTCTTGTGACCCCGTTTTAATTTGACCCCTAGTTTTTTCTGCCATTTGCGGCTTGTTTTGAGCGGTGGGGTGCCGGTTTTGGTTACCGGTCTTCCACACTCGCCGTTGTCTTTCTTGACAAAGAGCCTTGGGCTAGAACTTGCAGGGTTGGAATTGAGTGGTATTGTAGAGTAGCCATTTGTGGAGACGAGCGTTAGAGTTAGGCTCGTTAGGGCTACTGGGTAGTTGTTAGCATTGAGGAGGCCAACAAATACTTTTTGGTTTCCAGGAGGTAAGAGGGCATTCGCGAGGAATACTC
Organism: Thereva unica; assembly: GCA_949987705.1. Taxonomy (NCBI): domain Eukaryota; kingdom Metazoa; phylum Arthropoda; class Insecta; order Diptera; family Therevidae; genus Thereva; species Thereva unica. The sequence continues at coordinate 34,537,675 of OX465282.1, read as the reverse complement.
CCTCGCAGGGCTCTTGAGCTTTACAGAGCATTTCTTCCTCTAAACTTAATGGTATTGGTACCACCATCTGAGACCGGCCTGGGATACAAATAGATTCCGTTAGGATTACCTTTTGTCTTAGGTCTTCATTGGTCTCGAAACTGTTTAGGTTGTTATCTAACTTTGACCCATTTTGAGATTGGCAGCTTGTACTCCCTTCGGAGGGTACTTGGGAGACACCACCGGGGGTCGTCTCGGCTTCTACGAGCTGAGACTCCCTGGTTTGGGTTTGCTCCTGCTGCTCTCTAGGATTCGGTTTGGTAGTTTTGGTTTGTAAAGGAAAGGTAATTTCTTCCGGATTAATTTCCGTGCGAGGAAATCGTAATGTTTTGTTAGGACCCTCAACGTTGCAGTGCTGGGAGAGGAAGTCGTTTCCTAGAAGGCCATCTTTGGGAATCTCTGGCATGTTCTGCACTATTTGGAAAGTGCAAGGAATTGGGGTTTTCAAATTGAAATTTCCTTGGCAACTTCCGAGAGTATTCCCTGTACCGTATGGCGTTTCTAGCGTGCACTTTTGAGCAGGGTTTATGGTGACATTTTGTCGAAGCTTATTCTTTTTCAGTATTGTAACCTCAGAGCCTGTATCCACCACTAGTTGTGTTTTGCCGTTGAGGCTTATGTCGAGCGGAAGAGTTACTAGTGGGTTTGTACCAGTTGAGGCCTGAGGTCCCCCGTTTGGTTTATTGTTAGTGTTTACTGTCGGGCCGGGGGTATTTGGTCCGACTCTGGGAAGTTTCCCGATTGTGAGTTCTCCCATCGCTGTCTTTGTCGACAGTCTTCTGCCTGGTGGCCCCGTCTTCCGCAGAAATCGCATGTGTGGCGTATATTGAATACTCGGCGATTGTTATTGCTTACCTGGTTTTGATTATGTGGCGGTTGTGAACGGGGCAGTGATTGTTGTTGATTATTTTGCTGATAAGTATTATTATATTGTGATGGTCTACCGCCATTATTGTTATTAGGGCGCTGTTCAGGGAAACGACCGTTATTAGGGAAGTTCGGTCGTGAGCGAATGTGTCGTTTGTAGAGGAGTAGAGCCGTTTAGGCCTGTCTGTGATGGATATGTATAAGGACCATTATTGTAAGCCAGCGTATATGGATTGTTGTACAGGTTGGGGGTTGATATATTTGGCCCACCTTGACTGTACATTGGCAGGGTTGATGGACTTTGGTACTGGGCATGGATGTTCAGTGTTGTTTGCTGGAGTCTCTCCATGTCCAGGGCCTTTTGGATTAAATTATCCAGGCCGTCATCGCCTGCTACCAGCAAGTACTGGCATAAGTGTTGGTTGTTAATCCCTCCTTTTAATGCGCTTTTCGCAAAATCTTCTAACTGTACTTTGACTTGGGATGCTGCGTCGCCGTATTTAGTTGTGGCGGCTTCTATGCATAAAGACAGTTGTTGTTTTATGCGCGTGGTATACGCTGTGAGGGGTTCCATAGGGTACTGTCGGAGTGTTATTAGTTTATTAACTAACTCCTGATAAGTTTCCCTAGGCAAATAAGTGCGGTTGAGGAGCTTTTCGGCTTCCTCGAAGTTTGCTGGCTGACTTGAGGCTATTAGTTGGTATGCGTCGCCTCGAAGTCTGGTAGGGAGAATCTGAATAAATGCCTCTTTCTCCGTTTCTGAAAGGCATTGTAGAACTCTACGACAACAGCCTATGAACATTTGCAGCTCGGTCGTCAGGGTCGGACTTTGTCCGCCAGAAAATAGTGGGACCAGCTGTGCTGTTATTTTGGCGACTTTCAGGTACTCGTCTGCCATTGCTGTGTCTAGTAGGAATTCCTTTTTCTCCCTTACTGTATGGTCTTTTTGATTTTCGTATAGGGTAGGGTCCTTCTCGGAGTCTGTGAGGGACACGCTTACCCAATTCAGAAGATCCTCTGTAAGGCTATCGGTAGGCGGCTGGGTGTCGTCGGCTTCACAATTTTTTTCACTTAATTCTAAATATTCTAAATTTTCTATACTATGGCTTTCGCCTTGAAGAGGGCGCTCGAGGGACTGAAATTTAATTAAATCCTCTCTAAATTTGAGGGTGCTCTGCTTTAGGTTTTCTATTTGTGTCAGGCGGCTTTCACGAGTTCTTTTTGTTTCTCGTTCTACTGCCTGACACGCGGTGATATTTATGTCACCTGTCTCGAGCGCTCTCTTCAAAATTTGGTCTAAACTTAACTTAAAACCTACTTGTTGTTTGGGTGGTCCTCCTAATATAGTACCGCTTCTCAGCTTTCTGGGTGATCCTGTTGTTGTGGGTGTGGAAGTGTCGCCTGTCTGGTTGAACGGTGGAGTGTCGTTGGATCTTGATGTGGTTGAAAAGTCTGCTGTTGTTTGATGGTCCCTCGGTGGGGGAGTTTCTAGCTGACTGGATTCCCCTTGTTGGCCCTCTGACATAGGGCGTATCCTGGGCACGGATGAAGCCCGCTATTAGTCCCTCGCTGGTAAAAACTTAGGGGGGTAAATGCGTGCTCGCCTGGAGCAGAGGCACCTATAGATGATTACCCCCGAGCGTTGATTCGTGGAGGATCTGGGAATTTTTATGCGCTGTAGTTAGACGCTAGTACTGCCCCCAAGTCAGGCTCAGCCTTGGGTTGATGGTCAAGGAGCCTAGACCAGCAGTATTAACACCTTTTTTAGTTAGCGCACCCAGATCCTACCGGCTGCGCCAATTTTGTTATGTTAAGATAATTGTTCTATATGGTTAACTCACCGAAATTTTGTTACAATAAAAACAACACTATCAATAATTATTTCTTATAATAAAAACAACGCTCACAATAATTATTTTTTTAATACAATCCTTTCTATAACACAATAGTACAATTCTTTTAATTTATCACTATCTAATTTGCTTTTATTCGGTTTTGTTATATTATTCTTGAAATGAATTTAAAAAATCGTTAATTTGTTAACTTATAATTATTACATTTACACTAGGATAAAGAAAACCTTACTTTCTTTTTTATACACACAAAAACATTTCCACTTGAATTTATTTATTTAAATTTTACACCAAGAAAGAATGATTATTATTATTTCTTTTACAGTTTAGTCCTTAAATATTGGATTTCGATATTATTAATTTTTAATTAGAACTTTTCGCCGCGCCCGCCGTGGATCAAAAATTCAATTTCTACATAACAAACGACACTTAAAACTTATCGACGCGCCCGCCGTGGATCAAAAATTCAATTTCTACATAACAAACGACACTTAAAACTTATCGACGCGCCCGCCGTGGATCAAAAATTCAATTTCTACATAACAAACGACACTTAAAACTTATCGACGCGCCCGCCGCCGGTGAAGAACAAAACTCTTTTTAATGTAGCGGGAAAACAACCGTCGCCGTGGAAAGTTTTAATCAGACTTCACGATCGATCACTCGATCGATCCTCAGTTTCCCGAAACTTTTCTTTCGAAAAATCCTTCGTTTGCACTTTTCCCCCGGGCATTCAACCTTGGTGCAAAAGTCACCTGCTGGTGCTTGACCCAAGGCTGAGGTCGCCGGCCGAAAAAACGCACCCGTCGGCTTTTTCTTTAAATGCCCTGAAACTGGCGCAATTTGCCTATGAGCTTTTAATTTCTTTCGCAAGGCAAATTGCGCTAAATATTCTTGCCAATTTCCTTTGGCGTTTCAGGTTACACTTGGACTTTGTGCACGGGTCATTTACCGGCCCGTGCATTTTTTGTGTCAACAAAATTCCGGGTTCAGGGAATTTTGGATTTGGAAAGTTAGAAATTATTAGAAATTTTCTTAATTTTGAGGGTTGCTCAAAATTTCTACATAACAGGGTTTCAGTTGGGATAAATCAAAATCTTTTAATTTTATGGGGGCGGGGCCTAGAGTTTGGGCAACTAGTTGCACTGTGTGTATTGCAGTTTGGCAAACTACTTGGTTGAATTCGAAGAATATATTTTTTTGCAAGTTTATTTTGCATTATTTTTAATTTAAATTATGAAAGTTCACATAATATTAAATTATTTTCATAATTTATACTTTTAGAATTTAATTTATATTTTGAAAAATATAAATATTCATATTAATAATTAAAAACAATTATAATTAATCTAAAAAATCATCTTTCTCCAATTTTTATTATTATAAAACTTAGTCGCGGGTTTTCTACAATTTCATTTAACTTTCAAATTGCCTATAAAATATCGAATTGACAGTTGAAATATCAACTCAGTTGAAGCGTTTGTGGCAAAACAACAACTTTTTACACAACTCAGTTTGGACAACTAGTTGGATGGGCCCCATAAGCTGTTTAAAAAATCTCACACAAAGTAAAAAATCCTGGACACTTTTTCTCACTCTTGGAACAAGAACTCGCAGCGATTGAACAACAAAACGCTGCTATGATATCTTGGACGCAAAAAAGCTGCTAGCATAGCTTCTTGTTAATGTATGTGCTCGAAACAGTCATTTTGGCAAAACGACAAATATTCATGTCAAAAGAAATGTCTCGAAAATTTTCTAACCTTAAGAAAGCTTTCGATAATATTTTCACCTAAAAGTATGCAGAATTAAATATAAATTTAATTTGCTTCTAAAATTTATCCTAAAAGTATGCCAAACAGTAATTAGTCATGGTAACGATTTTCGTCTCCGCACATTCTTTCAAATACGAGACCCGTAGACCCCAGGGATAAGACATATTCATGTCAAAAAATTATTATGACGAAAAAAAGCACCGCGAGCCGGAATCGAACTCGCAGCCCTACACAGTCCGCAGACGACGGTACTTAGCCTTAGACTTTCGGGCCATGGCTGATACTATCGGTGGTTGACTAATATGTTAATAAATCATTTCAGAAAGAAGAAAAAGAGAAAAAAAACAATCTGCCCGACCAGGGCTTGAACCTCCAACGCGCTACGCACTCTCACACCGACCTTCTATCAGTTTTGCAGCAATAAAGTAATTTGTTCGGTGCCTATGAAATGTTTAGGTTGAACTAATTTTAACAGTTTTTATGCCTAATACATACAAATTTATTTACTAAAAACTTAAAAATATGCTTTTAAACAAAGGGCTGCAAAATTTTTTGGATATGGGGCAAATCGTTTGTAAAATTTTTGTAAAATATTAAAAATTCTGAGAAAAATCACTTCCTTATATTCATGGACTATAAGGACGGTCTTAAATACATCGTTCGTGCAATTAAATTTATAAATTTTCATTCATTTCAGTAAGCGTTTATATGCCCTGGTAAATAGTCCAAGAGCTAGTGACAGATTTGCAAAGTGATTTTGCAGAGGATGGGCCTTTGATATATGTTAGATTACTTAAAGCGCAACTGATTAAGACTAATCGCCAATTCGAGTCTACGTAAGTTTTAATTTTATGACCTTTTGAACTTGTAGATTTTTTGACCATGAAAAAAGTGATATTGCAGAGGATGGGACTTGGTATATAGGTAAATTGGGTTGCTCCCACCTCATATTCCGATTGCCATCTCGTTTGGAGGTTAAGTTTGAATTTTGGGAATTTTTGAAAATGTCGGTTTGGTCCAGTTGAACAAAGTGATATTGCAGAGGATGGGATTTGGTATAATGGTGAGATAGACCACCAATAGCCAAAATTCGGGTGCCCATCTCATATGTAATCAAGGTTTCCATTTTGGCGGCTTTTGATTTTGTGGCGATTTTGGGTATGACCCAAGTGATTTTGCAGGAGATGGGATTTGAACATTAGGATTCGTTACGACATATATAATACTTCTCCACTTGCCCATCTCTTTCCTATTTGTAGAAACCCATGCCATCTCCAGTTGAAGTTGGAAAATCGTAAAATCAAGTTTTATATATTAAATTTAGTTAAAATGAGTGTATATACACATCTGGTAGCATATTTATGGTATACATATTTTTAAGATATAATGAGTTGTTGGGTATTGTATGTGATTAAATAAAAGTAAAACTCCACCGTCGCATGGTCCCAAGCCTAGGGTGTGAAAGGAGGAGGGTGGTCGACCTGCCGAGTTGACCAGAATCGTTCATTATGATGACCGACCGATGACCTAGGTAAGGAACCGCATTTTTCAAAGCGGCACCGACAGCAGCGTATCCGTTGCGGGCACGTCCCGCTCGGACCGCCAGCTAACGGATCAAAGAAGAAGAAGAAATAAAAGTAAAACATCATTTTCAGATAAATAATGAGTGATATACTTTTATCATAAATAAATTGATTTTCTTGTTTCCAATTTTCAAATTTTTTATTTGTTTATTCATAATAATAAATATGTACTAATATTATTTTTTATATAGTAATATAATACCACCCTCACGTGCATAAAGTGTTTATTTCAACGTGACCAATATCAGATTACACAAGTCCAAGAAACGGTCGCCCACAGTTATGCTAACGTTTACATTTCTCCTCCCAAATGAAAATCCAGATAAAAACTTAATAAAAAACCTTATAGTAGTTCTCCCGACGATCGCGACCGAAATACTTGTAAACTAATCAATCATTAAAAATAAAAGAATAAGTTTTGTTTTATCCGGAAAGTTGCGTTTTAGTTTGGTGCTCCCTTGCTCCCTACATAACTATATACATAAATATGATAGACTCATTAATTACCGCTATCAGGGTCATAGTTGTTAAACCTAGTTACGCATGTATGTATAGCATGTGTAGTTGATATCTCACCTTCCTCAATTTCTTCAACAATAACGTCTGACACTTGAGGTGGCACCTCGTCACCATCAAACCAGTTGAATAGAAGCTTCAGATCCTCATCATCATCATTACTGAGCTTCCACCCCCATTCTTCCGGTTTGTAACGCGTTGGAACTTTTAAATAGGCGTGTGTCCAGAGAGTAGCTATATAACAAAAAAATTCGATCTAGCCTTTGTGGAGATCAGACGTGTTTTTGTTTTCTCTCTAAATTAAATCCAGTTTAATTTGATACTTAACTGTCCCACATTAACTTAATGGTAAATTGAGTAACCCGATTTCCAAAACATCAATTGTCTGGACGCCGCGGTTGTTTGCCCGGCTGATCTGCGAAAAAATGCCGAATTTTAATTGTTATAAGACTAAAGAAGCAAGGTATTGTGTGTGTGTTAACTGTGGTGCGACATTCCACAAATCGTGCATTGAGCCTGCGAAAAATGTAACTGTTGTAGATTCAACGCGCGTCGTTTGCTGTTCTGCTAATCTCGATGATTCTTCAATCGTGAAACATTTGTGCGACCAAATTAGTTTGATGAAAAAATTGTTACAAGAAAAAGAGAAGACGAATGTATTGCTTGACGAAGAAGTACGACATCTTGAGTGTGGTGTGAATGATCATGGCGCGATGGCCTCTAGTTATATGTCTTATGCGAAAGTTCTTTCCAAGGTTCCACCAATTTTGGTGAAACCGAACAGCAAAACTCCGAAAGGCGACATAATTAAAAAAATCAAAAAAGAGGTGAAAATTCGCGACTTGAACATTTCAGTTGATACGGTTCGAGAAGCAAAAGATGGTACGGTTATGATAAAATGTAACAATCAGACAAACAACGAAACCATGCAAAATGAAATAAAAAAGATTGCAAACTTGAACTGCGAGGTATAAACTGTGTCAATGAAAAAGCCGCGTGTGAAAGTCGTCGATGTCACGGAGGATTACGATCCAGATGACATTGCCGATGAAATCATTGCTCAAAACTTCGATTCCTGTGAAAGGAAAGATGTCTAAGTCATTTATGTGCAAACAAACCGTAAGAAAAATACGCGTAATATTTACCTAGAATTGGCGCCAAAAGTGTTTCATTCAGCGATGAAGAAAGGGACACTTTACATTGGCTGGCAGCGCTGTCGTATATATGAAGACTTCAACCTGAGTCGATGTTATAAGTGCTGTGGCTACGGACACAGCGCAAAAAAGTGTACAAACGAAGTCAGATGTCAGTACTGCGGGGGCAACCACGATGGGCTGACATGTCAAAATAAAGAGAACAAGCGCTGCGCAAACTGTCATTCAGCGAATGAAAAGTACAAAACAAACAAAAACACTGCTCACTATGCCTTTGAAGAAGACCAATGCGAATCTTACCAATACATGAAAACAAGAGTTATCAGCCAAACTGATTACTCCTAAATTTGTACTTTTATAATAATCTTTAATTATTAATGTCATTCAATATCACCGATGTTTTAGATGAAGAAAATAATACCGTAAAATGTGAAAATATGCAACAGCTCGATAGTTTTTTAATTGACAATAACGGTCTCTTAATTTTTCATATGAACATTAGAAGTCTAAGTAAAAACTTTGATGAACTTCACATATTAATCAAATCAATGAAAAAATGTCCGGATATAATAGTCTGCATCGAAACTCATAAAATCATTTTACCGCAACTTTTTAATATTGAAAACTTTGTTTTCTATTCAGTCGATAGTACAATCAACAAATGTGATGGAACCTGTTTGTATATATCAAAACAATTTTGTCATCAAAACTCAGTAATCAACATAGGCAGAATCAAAGCCTTATTTACTGAAATAGTTGTAGAAAAGAAGCATCTTAGCATCACGTCGTTATATAGATTACATTGTATACCAGTTGATAGCTTTATAGTCGATTTATATGATCATATGAACCAACATAAAAACGTCGATACACTTATTATACTAGGAGACATAAATTTAGATATTCTATCTGATAATACACCGGTTAACAAGTATATGAATAATTACTATGAACTTGGATTTGAATCGTATATAAACCTTCCAACTAGAGTTGATAATACTCGCGCCTCTTGTATAGATCATATATTTGTTAAGACATGTAATGATAACTTCGAATTTAAATCTGCGGTATATGAGTCCAGTATTACAGACCATTTCGCGACTATTTTAAATATTGGCTATGAACAAACTAAAGTAAATGATGCAACTAATCAAAAAAGACAGGTTAAAATAAACTATGAACGACTGCGGGAAATGTTGAAAACTGAAACGTGGAATGAAATTTATAATGAAGAAAATGTTGATATTGCGTTTGAAAAATTCGTAAAAAAAATAGAATTTTATGTCAATCTAACTTCGGTAGTAATAAATAAACCAAAAAATAAAAAACAAAGACAAAGTTGGATCACTAAAGGACTCGTAAAGTCATGTAAGATTAAGGATAAATTATACCTTTCGTGTATCTAATTAACTCTTGCATCGAAATTGCAATTTTTCCAAGTCACTTGAAAAAAGCGGAGATTGTACCAATCTACAAAGCGGGAGATAAAGATATAACGACAAACTATCGACCCATATCACTGATATCGAACTTCGCGAAAGTGTTTGAAAAAATATTGAAAGTAAGAATTATTAGTTTTGTCGAAAAGCATAACTTGATAGATGCTAATCAATTTGGTTTCCAGGCGGGCAAGAGTACAGATCACGCGTTGACTAAAGTTTTTGACGAGATACATGATGCGATTAGTACGTCCTCCCCGTGCATAGCGATATTTTTGGACCTAGCTAAGGCCTTTGATACAGTTGATCACAATATTTTGCTGAAAAAACTTTACTGCATGGGATTCAGAGGTACTGCTTACAACTTGTTAAAAAGCTATCTATCAGACAGGAAGCAAGTAGTTAAAATTAACGATAAATTGAGTAGTGAACAATACGTGAAATGTGGTGTCCCGCAAGGGACTATTCTAGGACCAATTCTATTCATATTATATTTAAACAGTATTTTTAGTCTAAATCTTAATGCAAATTTTTATTCTTTTGCGGATGATACGGTTTTACTAGTGAAAGAAGAGAATTGGGAAGATGCAATACGAGTGGCGGATATTGAAATAAATAAAGTAATGAAATGGCTATGCCTTAACCATCTTTCCTTAAATGTTAGTAAAACAGTTTATATAACTTTTGGTAGTTATAGTAACAGTTTACCGGCCACATCTAGTATTAAAATTCACGACTTTTTTTGCAATATGAATGAGCTATGTAACTGTAAATTAATTGAAAGGGTGGACTGTACTAAATATCTAAGATTAATTGCAGACTCTAACTTGAGATGGAAAGACCATGTTTCAAATATTACAAAAAAAAACTAGATACCTTATTTATCTATTTTATAAGTTGAAAAATATACTCCCAAGTAAACAATTAATGACATTATATTACAGTCTTTTTTGGTCTATCGCAACGTATGGTATAATCGCGTGGGGAGGAGCAACAGATACTGTGATCGGTCCCATTAGAAGTATACAAAAGAGAATACTTAAAATAATTTTTAATAAACCCCTCTCCTTCCCCTCGGAACAATTATACAAAGAGCATGAAGTAATTGAGTTGAGGAAATATTATATTGAAAAATCACTCTTGAGTAATTTCCAGTCACTTCAATCTAAATATCTTAAAGTAAAACAAAAATCTGCTAGACAACAATTGTTACAAACACCAAATATAAATAAGGAATTTGACAGAAGAAACAATAGGTACATTAGTGTAAAAATTTTCAATTCGATTCCGGCAGATTTCAAAGATAAACTCCTCGTTAAACGTAAAAAAACTAAAGTTATTAGAAAATGGATTATTAGCCTAAATGAAGAAGAAATAAAACTATTATTTCACCCTATTCTGTAACTTGTGTGTTAACGTTCGCATGAGCAAATGATGTATGCAATGGGATTCTTATTTTTAATGTACATATGTGTATGGAGAGAAAGTGATGAAATACATAGCTCTACGATACAATTATAAATATGTACAGGGTCGCGCACGGGCATTACTGCCTTTAGCGAAGATATTGCGAATAAGTGATTTTAGATCCTAAGATTATTAAATTTTACCTCCGTCATAGAGTGGATTCTGTATCCATCGCACATGACGGGGATAAAAGTCTTTGAAGTAAACTGTGATGTAATTTCTGTAAAGTTTGTAGCCGCAATATCTGTAATTTAATTACACCTGATAATAATAATAAAAAAATAATAATAAATAATAATAATAACAACTACGTTTTATTTGCTGTGTCAACTCGCTTTTACATGGTGGTAGAGAGGAACCATTAAAACTCTTCATTTTCTTTAAAAAAGTTTCAGTTACTTTTGATGTCTTGTAATTCGCAGAAAAAATAGCCATTCTACCATCGTTAACTCGGTTTATCTCTTTTAAGGTGTACATTTGACATACAAACTCTTCTAAAACATTGAACGTTTCATCCGATAGCCCAACTATACCTTTTCAACTTCAAATTGGGACTAAACAATATCAAATTGGGGTTAAACAATTTCAAATTGGGACTAAACAATGTCAAATTGGGACTAAACAATTTCAAATTGGGAGTAAGTTAAAATTACCAAAATTTTTCTTTCTTTAACTTTAAATGGTATGTTATTTACATGAAAAGATATGCATAAGGAACCACAAAGAGCGAACAGCGAGAAAAATAAAATTAAAAGGCGTAATTATGCTCAGCAACTTTTAGAATATCAAGCAGAAAAACATTCCCGGCTTTGACTTGGACCATATAGTCCAAGGACTAACTATCGAGCACGCTTGTTCAAGCTTAAAAGCTAACGTTAAAATAGAATTAGCAATTCAAACGCTACAAATTCTAACCGGTGACGACAGGGCTAATATGACTCAAGCCGAATATCGCTTACAACGGTTACAAACCATGTTAATTAATGATAAAAGAAATCAAACTGTTGTGAATTGCACAAAACTGCCTATGTTCAAAGGTTCATACTTGCATTAAATATGTTCGTTTTTAAATAATGTTTTTATGTTGTTTATCTGTGTTCATATTTATTCCAGACTTATTAAAAATAATACTTTAATCTTTACTAATAGTTGTTCATTTATTACTGCAAATTGTTCGATCCCAATTTGAAATTGTTTATTCCCAATTTGAAATTGTTTATTCCCAATTTGAAATTGTTTATTCCCAATTTAAAATTGTTTAGTCCCAATTTGAAACTGTTTAGTCTCAATTTGAAATTGTTTAGTCCCAATTTGAAGTTGAAAGGACTTATGTTCATAAACGCCCTTATATATCTTTCATTCTGCTCCATTAGTTCAAATGGCTTTGTTTTTCCCCGTCTATAAAAGGACGGGTTGAAATCACATCCAGTGAACGCGTGGAAAGCAGGCAATGCTAAAGCCAGTAAGTAGAGTTTCTTTTTTTAAAAAGTGTCGGGAAATTGGTTGTACCCCTAAAACCAGCAAATTTTTCATAGGAGTTTCCATTCATGAGTTATTTCGTTTTAAAGATTTCAAATACTCATACCCCCTAATCCGCAAGTTGTATGAGTCTTCAGACGTTCAATAAATTCTTTGTTGGACAACGTGGCTAATATTTTTTGGGGTGATTGGATGTATTTGGAGAAAAAAAAAGCTCTAGAGAGGAACCTATCCCCACTACCCACTAGATACAGGGTGTTTACGAAAGAAAAACATATATTTTTTAAAATCTACTTAAACTTGAATAACTCCTAAACTAATTAACGTAGACCAACATAATTAGGTTCATATTTTAGATAAATGTGTATTATTTTATTTGATATTAAGAAAAGAATTCCGTTAAGAAGGTATTTAGTTAAAAGCGTGAGGAAAATCCTAATATTTTAGCATTTTGCTCATATTTCGAACCTAATATACATATCTTATAAACGAAATCACTCAAGTTTTTGCACTTTATGCTAAATAAAATATTACACATTTAACTAAAATATGAACCTAATAACGTTGGTCTACGATAATTAGTTTAGGAGTTAACATTTAGTTAGGGGACTTCATTAGAATTTTGCTCTGACGTCAATCAACCAATTTTTCTCAATTAATCTGAAAATATTAATGGAAAGGAGATGGGATTGAAAATGTAGCATTTGGTAAATACCAAGAACCTATGGTCCAAATTTTAGGTTCTGCAAAATCACTTGGGTCATACCCAAAATGGCTACAAAATCAAAAGCCGCCAAAATGGAAACCTTGATTACATATGAGATGGGCACCCGAATTTGGGCTATTGGTGGTCTATCTCACCATTATACCAAATCCCATCCTCTGCAATATCACTTTGTTCAACTGGACCAAACCGACATTTTCAAAAATTCCCAAAATTCAAACCTAACCTCCAAACGAGATGGCAATCGGAATATGAGGTGGGAGCAACCCAATTTACCTATACCAAGTCCCATCCTCTGCAATATCACTTTTTTCAATGTCAAAAAATCTACAAGTTCAAAAGGTCATAAAATTAAAACTTAAGTAGACTCGAATTGGCGATTAGTCTTAATCAGTTGCGCTTTAAGTAATCTAACATATATCAAAGGCCCATCCTCTGCAAAATCACTTTGCAAATCTGTCACTAGCTCTTGGACTAAAAAATTAGATATCTACTTTTCGTTTTAAACCTACCAAATGTTTCGTTTAAATCATACATATTTTTTGTGACAAATCCACAGCGAAGTTCGATAAAATTGAATTTTTGTTTTGGTCTACAGCACCATCTACATGACTATAAACAATAATAAAATGAACAGCATATAAAATATGCATATAAACAAATAAATAATTTATATTATTTCCGCGAAATTTCTTAATGATTTATAAAGCCGCCGAAGAGCCATAAAACCTCAAGAAAATGATTTTTTTGCACTTTTAATTAAATAAATGTTTATGTTCTCCTGAGTATCATTATTAAATAATATAATTTAGTAAGAAATAGAATTAAAACATGTTACACCGAAGTAAAAAAAAAAATTTATTTCACCATTTTGCGGTCGGGGATTGAACTTGGTTCGCCTGGGATAGGACTCCAGCGCGTTACCTCTAGGCTACCGATATATGGACTTTATTAGAAATCTCTTTTTTGTTGCTTAAATATACTTCTGGTTTATTGTGACAAATCCACAGCGAAGTTCGATAAAATTGAAGTTTTGTTTTGGTCTACAGCACCACCTACATGACTATAAACTATAATAAAATGAACAGCATATAAAATATGCATATAAACAAATAAATAATTTATATTATTTCCGCGAAATTTCTTAATGATTTATAAAGCCGCCGAAGAGCCATAAAAACTCAAGAAAATGATTTTTTTTGCACTTTTAATTAAATAAATGTTTATGTTCTTCTGAGTATCATTATTAAATAATATAATTTAGTGAGAAATAGAATTAAAACATGTTACACCGAAGTAAAAAAAAAAATTTATTTCACCATTTTGCGGTCGGGGATTGAACTTGGTTCGCCTGGGATAGGACTCCTGCGTCTTACCTCTAGGCTACCGATATATGGACTTTATTAGAAATCTCTTTTTTGTTGTTAAATATACTTCTGGTTGAAATTTCCAGACCATTTTCTCAGTTTTTGGTCTTTTGACCAAGAGCTACATTTTGAGATATTTCCCAAGTCTGTAGCTGCAGTACTTTCAGAGATGAAAGTAGGCTTCAGACGGACAGACGGACAGAGCCTCTGTATAAGCTTTTTGTTTTTGAAAAAGCTAAAACCACCTTTTGCTTTCCGGTTGTGAAAATCGTGTTTCGATAACCCAAACTTGGCACCAGTCTCATAGCTGTGGGAAAAATTTCTAAAAAACCTAGTTTATTTGACTAATTAACGTTATTTCTGTTGTGACAATCAAATAATCGGCATCTTCTTCTGCGGTGTAAGTTGTAAACCCGCTTTCATCAAATACACTGCATAAATATCTTATTAGCCGTCGCTTGTTACTCTCGTTGGACAGCAATTTTTCTTGGGCATTCGTAATTTCTATGTGTACATCAAAATTTATTCATTCAAATTTATTATTCATTTACTCATTCGTTGAAGTCTGCGCGAACGCTCTGCACATTTTGTGTAGGAACGCTCGTTCTCGGGGTATCCATCAAACACAACAGTACAATTTGTTGAGTAATGACGACGAACATAATTAACGTACTTTTTCATGATCATGTCTATACTGTCATTCATGCTCCATAAAACGCAATGTAGTAAGTAGCCACCATCTATTACGTATTTAATCTCGTTCTCTGTTGGCACCGACTCCAGTTTGTCAAAGTTCGAATAAAATGTTGATTTCTTTGTTTTACGCATACCTCCGTCATCAAAGAGGGTCAGCGGATAGGGCGCCAATTCGAATTGCAAGTATCTCCTCATGTCTTCTTGCGAATTAATAGATGTACATATGCGTTGAAACAATAGTGTTGGATTAACCGTTATCACGGCATCATTCACTTTAATCGATGAGGATACAGCTTTGAGAGAAAGAACTCTGTTTTTCCGTTTAAATTTAATACTAGCAAAATCTTTGCCCACCACATTATTGATCGATAACAGGCCAAGATCGAAGGCCTTATTGCAGTTTATTGAGCGATCACCAACAACGCCACTGCTGATCGAAAATAATTTATCGCTGATAACAAACGGATCGTGTTTCGTCAGATACTCGTCAAGTTTTTGACGATCAACTACATCTCCCGAAGTTCTACTGAATCGTGCATCGATGTGCTGTTCTGAGTTCTCGAAAGACACGTCACAGAATAATTCCATTTCGCTCGTTACTTGTAGTAAAACAATAGTAGTTAGAACCCATTTACACAAAACACTATCATGTAACCCACGACCACGTGTTACGCCTTCCCTACCTTGAAATGATTTCATCAAAGACTGCTCTATTATCATATCCGTCCAAGTACCGCTACGAAATTTGTCACCGCGCCTTATTGTAAAATAACCATGTTCTGTAAATTTTTGGTATTCAAAAACATTCATTTTTTCTTTTAATCCATACATTTCTTGCAGATGCATGTGAGCGGATTTTGCGTAATTGCTATGTCCGGTCGCATGAAAATACGGCAACATATTTTGCATGCTTTGTAAGTGTTAGGCCCAATTACCTGTACGCTCAGCCTGTATAAAATTTTTAACGATTTGTACTAGGTTAAAATACATAACCCAGAGCTGAGCTGTGGGGCCGTTTTTTTTTTTTCAACAGCCTTAACTGCTCATCAAATTTGTTTCTTATTTCTTGAAATACGAGGTCGTTCATATGACTGCAATCATTAGTGCTATCTACTATATCCAAAACAGAGTTCAAAATTTTAACTGCATTCTCACTAAGGTTCAAGGTACTTATAATTTTGCCGGCCAATGAGGATTGTACCAGAAAATGAGCACGTACGGCTCTCGAAAAAGCATGTCCAGTTATCATCTTGTCTGCTGAATTTTCGGCATATACTAGTGTAAAACACTCTTTTAACCCACTTCCGTCCATTATGTTTCCAATAGATCCAAGAAACGACATAAGTGCATGAAAACCACCAAGCCGCAAAATAACAGAGCTTAATTTATTCTCGTCAGCAGAGCCAGCATAGCAAGCTATAATTTCGCAAGCTTTTTGGTACAAAGGCTGGTCGAAGGTAACAAATGTGTGTATCTGATTATTGCCTTTACATTTTTTGTCAGCTTCCAATAACACAGTCAAAATGGTGTCGTAGTTGCTTGGCGGGGAATTAATAAATGGTAGGGGAATAATCTTTGTAAATTTTTCATGAAATCCGTTCCATCCCCGTGTTTCATCTGGGCATGCTTGGGTGGCATGAAACCACAGGAAATCCTTGGAACTTACTTGCACATTTTCCGAAAAGGGTTATTTTTTTTTTTTTTTTTTTTTTTTTTTTATGTGAAAGACTAGAGTCTCAGGGAAGACCCTTTATACTGTCGACAATCTATTTTCTTCATATAGAGTGCAATGTCGAACAGCAGCTCTAGTCGGGGAAGGAAGGAACTGCCACAACCTACCCGCGATATTTTCAGTCCACCTACTTCCAACCATTACTATTGCGACTTTGGCATCGGGGCATCGAGAACAGCTCGCTGGAGTGTTATGCCTCCTGAAACGAGTTGAACTCATCAACCAACCGATGACATGCGCTTTGGCGGAGCGGGGAAGGGCTAAGGAAGGCTATGACAAGAGGAATCAGGAATGTAAAGAGGGAAGAAGAAAGAAGGAAAATTATGTAGGTGGGAAATTGGAAAAGGCGAAGGACCGTGGGGCTTGGCCGGGAGTCGAACCCGGGACCTCTCGGATAGTAGCTAGACGCCTTAGTCCCTAGGCTACCGAGGCCCCCAAGCCAGGTCAGATGCAATTACATTCTTTAAGCCACCACAGAGGGATAAAGCCAAATTTACCAATTTCCGCTGCGTTAGGCAATATTTTTAATCTTTTTATTTTATTAACAGGCGACACTGATGACGCATGAGTAACGCACTGTATGCCGCCCATCGCATGAAATGTTTTCAGGCCGTCCAACGTGCTAGTGTTATGATCCGCATTGTCGAAAACAAATTGCATGTAGGACGAATCAAACTCGTAGGTTTGCGGCTCATGTAATATAGAGGCCTCGAATCGAACCGTTTCCTCATACGGCGCGCACACGCCAATGTTGAAGCATGCTTGATAAGCAATATTTGCCGCGGCCTGTACTATTCGAGCATTTTCTTCCTGTTCCTTATTGGAACGTTGCTCGTACCATTCTTGACTTAAAATTGTTTCGGAAACATCGCGGAAACACATTATATTTATAATCTATGCTAACTTTACAGATTATAATGTCATTGCCAAGTATTCCACTTATTTTCCTTTTTATGTAATATATATCAATAGCTTCTTCTCCTCAGTACCCACACGCTTTTCCAGTGCACTTAATACACTGCTTAAATGTTGTGAAAAATTTGGTTGCGATACTGCAATCTTGTAGTCCTGGGCCATTCCACGTTGATAGCCACCTTCGGCTAAAAATCTTAAGCAAGGGGCTAACTTGCATTCTGGCGAAATTGATGAAGAAATCACCGAGTGGTCAATTTCGGTTTTCAATTCTTCCAGAACGTACAAGAATGCTGGCTTGTTAAGTCTAAAATTCTTAATAAATCTAAAAATGGCCTAATTTAAAAAAACTTATATACATATGTATAAAACAATTACTCAACATCAAGAAATTCCATAAAATTTTCTGCGGTATTCCTAATAAATCGCCGTAAAATTTTTAATGATGAAAAAGCTTCCGCTTCCTCTTCCTCAGCAATTAAAAAAAAACCTATGGAGTCCATAATTATACTTTTAAATTACACTAAAAAACCACTTGCTTGGAGTCGTGTATCCAATGCCAACAGTCATTCGATTGTCATTTGAATTTCGAAAATGAAATAATGTTATTTCATATGGCAGTTCCGCCCGGCGGATTGAACAATCGCAAAGACAAGTGATAGTGAATCTCTTTAGCGGCGGGAATCCCAAATCCGCCGGATTCAACAATCAGGCCCAGAATTTCAAATGAAGAGCTATGCCGGCCAAGAAAGGATAGACGTCCAAATCAGGGAAGCAAATGGAATTGGTTTTGTTTAAAAAAATGACTTTCTGAGTCTGTTTTTTCATTATTAATATGTTTTGGGGGCCTTTTTAGCATTGTAAGCATTTGAAATCGATCTTGTTTTACTTGTACGGAACAGTACAAGTCTTGAAAAAAAAATTTTAGATCTCGAACGTTGATCCAGAGATATCCATGAACCAAGAGGAACACTTTTACAAGAACGTCTTTTTAAAAAAAAGTGAAATTTCAAGGATACTGTTCAATATTTCGCAACAAAAATAATACCACTTTTTCAGCTAGTAAGAAGCAATATTTGTGCCAAATAACAAATAAGTAAGTGACGTTAAACAAAAGTTATTAACAAATTTAAAAATCGTGATTTTAGACAGTCTTTCCCATTTTTCTCTAATATACATCAATCGAAAGATAATTTGAATACCTACAACTTTGCACAATTTCGTATTCTTAGTGGCCGTTTTGGAATTGCGAAAGGATCAGCTTATAATATCTTTGTGAAGACTATAAAATATATTTGTGCAACAATGAAAAATCAAATAAATAAATAAATAAGAAATAAAAAATCAAGTAATGTAGCCATATTCATTAACTGACCAAATGAACATCATGCAGCATTTCCAAAACTTGAGAACTCGGCATTTTCCTTTTGTAATCGGGTGTGCAAATGGGACAAACATAAAAATTCCTTCACCGAAAAAAGATGCAACTAGTTACTACAATAAGAAAGGCTACCATTCAATTATCTTGCATAACTTACATTCGAAGGCCATATGTGACAGCAACTTGAAATTTTTGGATATCTTTTGGGTGTCCTGGAAGTTGTCACAACGCTAATGTGTGAAGGCGCAGTCCTTTGGGGACAGCGCTAGAATCAACAACTTTAGCGCAAGGATCTCATTTGCTTGGGAACTCTACTTACCCATTGAGATCATCTATTCCCTTTTAAAGATAATGGGGCACTAACACAGCAAATTACTTTTAATGTGACACATAGGCCATTCATACACGAGGGAGCATGGTTCCAGAGCAAAAGCTTTTTTCTGGCAAGGGAGGCGTGCGGAGATGAAATATGTGGAGAGTTTCGTGCTCCGGTGGACACTTTTGTGCTCCTGCTTTCGACCTGCGAACACGGAAAGCACGCACTCACACAAATAAGAATAAATACGAAAAAGGGAATTATTTAGTAAATCTATTTATGTGTTAAATTGTTTACCTAGCTAAAAAAAATATAACTTTAATTTTGTATTTATTATTACTCAATGTTAGTTAAACAAGTTCTAAACGAAACAATACCTTTATTTTCCATGAATTTGAAAAAGCACAGAAAATAAAACATAATTCAACCGCTAAATTAATAATAAAAAAAACACTTCAGTCAGTCAATCAACCGGTTCTTAAGATGATTTATCCAAAAATTGCTTCAAAATATGCTTCATTTGTCTTACATCATCCATTTTTTGCTTTTCAATCTCCAACCTTTGCTTTTCAAGGTCTATAAGTTCCTAATACCTTTGTTCATCTTTTGTTGCTTCTTCCTGCAATACCTTCAGAGCATCGTCTGTCTCCACTTTTATTGCTTTGCAACATTTCTTTGGTATAGGACTACAAATTTCTTCCAGTTCGTTCTCAAATGTATCCGATGAAGCAGAGTTTGTTGTGAACTTAACAAATTTTCTTCTGGTACATCGACAGAATGCTTGGTTCGACCTACTTCATCGAAATCTTCAAAATATTCCCAAGTTGTATGTAGCTTCTTTGCCACTTTTTTTTATTTCTTTGTTTTATTCTTCTATATGTTGTGTATAAATTAATAAATTTCCGTTGAGCCTCTTTCTTGGAAAATTTGCTAGACGAATAGAGATTTCCCAACTCCTGTTCTATTTTTTTCCATAGCACGGATTTCTTTTGGCGTCCCTTTATGAATTCTTCCTCGTATTTTAAACGAGTAATTATTAAAGATCTTTCTTTCTGCTCCACTGTTTACTAGTTACCAAATAAATAAAAAAATTTAAAGTTATTGATTTAAACTTAATGTTATAAATATTAATCATCAAAAACTTACTTCTCTTTGTTATCATCACCCATTTTCAAAAATATGAAAAATTAAGTGGCAACCAGTAACGAAAGATAAACGAGTAGGCTAATGTAGGCTAATAGGCTTTTCCGAAAAAATTAATAAGTTGGTATTGATTTTTAAAACTAAGAAATGTGAACAATTAATGTTAATTGATAAATATCGCGGCTACGTTGTGACAGTTACTTCCTTCTCTTCTCTCTATCTTCCGACTAAAGCTGCTGTTCGACATTCACTCTGTACGAAAAAAAATAGACAGTACAAAGGGACTTCCCCTAAGCCTCTAGTCTGTCACATAAAAAAAATTAAATATAAGTGTGCATTGAGGATTTTCTTCCTTATCGATCGAAATTTCAAAATCAAGACTATGCTAGCTCTTCATCAATAAGCTCCTCTGAATTATTCACTGCTTCTAATATTTCGTTGTTTCTATTTAAACAGTTTTCATGACGCTTAGGGTGAGTTGCACAAACTAACTTTAACCGTAGCAAAAGCTTGATCGGTTGTCAAATTTCCGGTTAGACAAAACGAGAGTTGCACCGTTTAACAATTGTTAACATGACGTAACATTTTAATGTTAACTTTAACCAAGCAAATTCGCCCGGTTAGTGTTATTGTTATTGTTAACTTATGACAGTTGTCATAGACAAAGACAGGGGTGCCATTTTCAATAAACTCACAAATTATGATACTTATAAATACACAAAAATGTAAATTTAAATTAAAGTAGCAGTTAACGATTACTTTAACAAACGATTGGGTGGTGCAACCCATTTTTACAAACTGCAATTTTAACAACTTTGTTGTTGTTAAAGTTAATTTTAACAATAGCTTTAATCAATGATTTGGTGCAACTCACCCTTACTGTACAAGTTGCTGCATTTTAAGCCATGTTTTCGACAACCACATCTTTGCGTATTACAATCTCTTTCACTACCTTAAAATATTTAATTTACCTTGTTATTTTACAGCGATAGCAGATACTAGTCGATTTAATTAGATTTCAAACCCAATTACCTCGTGCTCTTCTACAAGCCACCATTACAAATCTTGGCCCTTACTAGTAGAATGCGTTTAAAGGGAGTCTGTCAGTCTGGAAATTGTCCACAAGCTTGGGCGGGTAATTCAATTCAAACGAAGATTTTTTTTATTTCTTATATATGTATTTAAAATGTTCAGGATGGTTTGTGCCACTTTCTATAATTAAATTTATTTAATTTAAGTAATATTATATGACAATAAGAAGTCATTTTTCAAGGTTTCTTAATTTTAAGTGGTTTAATGAAGAATAAAGCAATAAAATATTTGAATATTTGAATCTAGACATTTCAACGGTTAAACGTGTAGTGATTTGAACAAATTTTAATGCAAAATTAATTATTTTTACTTGAAAATTTTCTGGGAGAATTTGCGATTATGTCAAAATATGTTTAAAACTACAACTTTTGTATTAAACAATTTTCACTAGGATGTCATGTTTCACCGCAAATCGCAAAAAATCGTTTTCAACCCCCAAAAAGCATCCCCATTTTTCGTGTTTCTTTTTTTTTTGTTTCAGTTATAACATTAACATTTCGTTGCTGGTCCCTGCCTGCTATTAACTTTTCTTTTGTTTTTCGGCAATTAAATCCGTTTTGTCACTAGCCTAGAAAGCAACATCAAATTCCGACATACAACATAAATATTGCGTCAGTGCTACTATCATATTGCAAAAATGAATACATGATTTATATCATGATTATTTTTTGAATTCGTGACTTATGTTGCTTCTGCAGTATTGTTGCAGTGTTGAATTTTTGGAAATACCCTGTATTGCGATATGCGATTAGGTGTTTTCCGGACGATTTGTTAAAACTCTTTGGTTGTTTCTCAGCCAACCTTAATATTTGCTTCCAAAATAATTTACAAGTCTTCTTAAATAACTTTTTCATTTAACTATTTTAAATTCTGACTACACTTTCTATTTTATAATTTTCATTACTTAAGTGTACATACATATACATACTTTAATTAGCTTGTGCATTGGCCGCAGAGTGTTGCTCAATGAATTAATTACACTGGTTAATAAATTTTAAGGTTTTGTTAATCCATGAAATGAGTTGTGCTAATTGCGAAAGAATACCTCTAAACATACATTTTGATGTTAACACGCGTTTTTTGTGGAATCAAATAAAAATCTTTTGACTTAAGATATCATTATATTCATAAATCACATATTATAAAATTTAAATATGAGTTAATATATTGCTTTTCCGTTTATAAATAATATCTACAGCCTCTCTCTTCAACGTCCAGCAGTAGTCTGTTAACATAGCAGGACTCCATTTGCCCTGGTATCGCCAGCGCAATCTTAACGTTCTTTATGATGCAATACAATAAACTTGCATAACTCGATAACTCGAGCTAAGACACTTGTAATATTATAATTGATGATTAGTATTTACCAAGTACTTCCTATTTTTGTATTTCATCATTCATGGGCAAAACCATTGTTAACCAGTGTTATTAAAATCTATTTTTGGTTTAAAATACTTGAATTTAGAAGTACAAAAAAGGCCATGTCTTCTTATTAAAAGCAACATAAATATAAGTTCTAAATCACTCAAATTTGTTATTATTTTTACACTTTCAAAATTAATGAGACGACTGACTTGCAATCACACACTATCCGGAAAAACATTTACGTAATGTCATGTAATCACGACGACGGGAAAAATCGGGGATAGTTAGCCCTGCGGGAAAAACCGAATCGTATGTCGTTAGCCTTACATGTTTTCATGAAAACCCCTAATATGTTTTAAGTAGCATGTATTTTTTAAGTTGAATTGCTTAATATCATGCAATAACTACTAATTAATAATTGAATTTTTCTTTATTTTCAGGTGAGTGCCCAAATTTTAAGCCGTATATACATATTTCACATTTTTTCCTAGTTGCAAGAATGGATTTTTGCATATTATTAAAATGTTAAATAAATATACGTTCACCATAGGAAGTACAGAGTAAGCAAATAGGAATTATATAAGCAATTATAAGCCATGTAAGTTACGTTTTGTAAAAATTTTGACCTTTATGTTGGGTTTATTGAAATATTGAAAATTTCTTGAAAAAGTGGCATTCGGGTTGGTCTAAAATTAAAATTACTAAATTAACTAAAACTAAATTAAAGTTTCTCTTTGGAAAATATTTACAAATTAGTCTAACCCAATTGTTCAAACTTATCATCTTTATACTTTTTATTAACAGCATAATCTTTTCTCAGGCCAATTTGGTCAGCAACAACTTTTTTTCTACTTCTCATCATAGCGCTCCTTTAATCCCTCATGGGACATAGGGCGGAAACAGTTGCCCTCCAGCGGACTCGGTTTGGCGCGACAGCTCTCAGCTCCGACCAGGATCTCCCAGTTGTTGCGGCTTCTGCTAGTAGGGTTCTCCTCCACGTTGTTCTAGGTCGTCCTACTTGACGAGATCCTTGCGGATTCCAGTCAAGGGCCTGTTTGGCTAGATTTTCGTTTTCGCGTCGCAAGGTGTGGCCAACCCAATTCCATTTCCTTCGCCTGATTTGGTCGTCTATCGTTTCTTGGCCGGCACGGCGCCATAGTTCTTCGTTTGAAATTCTATCTTGCCAGCGGATTTTTAGGATACGACGAAAGCATCTGTTGATGAAGACTTGTAGGCACCCTGTATTGAATTGGGTGATTTTCCATGTTTCGCAACCGTACAAAAGTATTGCCTTCACGTTGGAGTTGAACAGCCGCAATTTGGTGTTAGTTGAGATCTCCGTTGATCTCCATATGCGGAACAGGCATGCATATGCGCCTCGTGCTTTATTTATTCTGGAGCTGACATCTTCTTCTGCACCGCCATTTTCGGTAATAATACTACCAAGGTAGCAGAATTTATCGACCAGTTCCACGTCATGGTTATTCAGCGCAGTCCGTTCAATGGTGTTTGCATTTATCCTCATTTCTTTAGTTTTAGTTGGATTTAGCCTTAAGCCTGCTGGACTACTCTCTGTTGCCAAATTGTTAATCATGTTTTTGAGGTCCTGGTGTCTGTGGACCAGCAAACAGATATCATCTGCGTAATCGAGATCCTTAAGGCGGTCTAACAAACCCTATTGTATGCCGCCTGTTCTACTATCTAGAGCGCCGACAAGGATGTCATTTATTACTATAAGAAATAGTAAAGGCGAGAGTAGGCATTCTTGTCGTACTCCTGAGCTCACCTCGAAGCTGTCGGATAATTTTCCATTATGGAGAACTCTGCATTTGGAATTGTTATAATAGGGCTTTTATCAATTCTATTATTTTATCAGGCAGTCCACGTCGCCGTAGTGCCTGCCATATAAAGCTCCTATTGACCGAGTCGAACGCTTTCTCATAATCTACGAAAGCAAGGCACTTTTTTACTTCTATGTTTCCCAAAAAGTTCACCGCGTAGAACCGGTGCTTCACGAAGTATTTAAAAATATTTAACTCAATAGATTTAACTTTCAAAGGCTTGCGGTTATCCCGACTATCATCACGGCGATTTCTTGCTCCTTCGTCTTCCATCGCTCTGTAAAGACAATAAGTAAGGAAGCCATCTCCTATTCGATTTCAGAAAAGGGTAACTCAGATCTGAGTCAGCTCAAAAAGCCGCATCTTTAAAATGAGTCAATGAATCGGTTCGCGGTTCTGAGCCAAGCCCGTTCTTAAAGAGTCACGGGTCTTTCATGAACGCCCAGATCTTAACGTTGGTTTACACCCAACGACTTGTTTGTGTAAGCTGGCTGTGGCAAGTCAATTGGTGCAAATAAACCGGATGAAAAGTAAGTCAGTTCACATTTATTTGTGAAAAGTCATGCCAAAACCTTATGCCGATTTTCTATGAACACATATTTTGCACAAGGCAAACGATTTACTTGTGCAGATTGAACTAATCTTTATACTTCTCGGATCCGATGAATCTTTGCACCAGTATATATTTATTAACAATCATCCAAATCGATATCATGACAATTATAATTTCTTTCCTCCTCTCCTTTCCTCCAGTTTCATGGAGGCTAAGGGTTTTTTGGACTTTTAACGATGCTACTGGGCCAATGTACTACAACGGCTCAAGTTTACGAAATTCATTTAATTGGCATCCACATTCAGCCGGTTCACATGAAATACAAATTAGTTCAGTCGAATTTTGCCACACTGCATTTACAAATATAGTACGTAGAAGTTTTCCAGCATAGAGGGATGTTACTGGAATTGAAATTTATCATTTTCTTCTTTTTATTTAACGACTCTACAACAGGGATCCGGTCCTGGCCTCTCGCAACTGTTCTCTCCATTGGTTCCGATTCTGAGCCGATGTCATTCAGTTTGTCACCTCTAAACTCTTAACGTCCTGGTCTACGCCATCACTCCAGGGTTTCTCTCCCTGCCGCACCCCATATGTCTTATCGCAGAGAGCAGGCTCATCTTCACTCATACGAGCTAGATGCCTTGCCCACCGCAGCCTACCGAGCCTTAGTTTCTTCACAGCATCTATGACGCGATAGCGCTCGTAAATCTCATCATTGTAGAGTTTCCGGGATCGTCATTCCTGACATACGGGGCCAACAATCCCCCGAAGTATTTTCCTCTCGAACACGGCCAAGAGGTTTGAGTGCTTTTTGCTAAGCACCCACGTTTCAGATGCATATGTGAGAACCGGAAAGGCCATCGTCTTATATAGTAAAAGTTTAGACGTTATGGTTAGATGCTTGGATTTAAAGAGCCTTGACACACTATCGTAGGCTTTGTTGGCTTTTAACAGTCGTACGCGTATTTCTTGTTCCATGATATTGTCGGCTGCTACTATTAACCCAAGGTAGGTAAATGATTTTACCACGTCAAACTCGTGTTCCTCTGCCTTGAGTGTGGGACCAAAGTTAGATCTTCTTGTAGACGAGGCCACCATGTACTTTGTTTTGCTTTCGTTAATGTGCAGTCCCAGGTTTCCTGCTGCTTGCTCAATCTGAATCAAAGCTATTTGTACAGGTGTTTTTTTTAAGCATGTTTATTTATTCATGATAATAATACTTATAGGCTATGCTTAAAACTACTACTTAATTAACTTACTGGTCCTCCACGGACACTCTAAGCTAAACCCTATTTAACTTAATAAATTAATTAATTAACAGCTGTTGTTGTCCTTCCAATTGGGTGGATTTGTGGAGCATTGTTCCCCTTGATGTCACATCCGAATCTCGCATCACTTTCTCCTACGCCAGGTTGAAAAGGAGGCGTGCCAGACCGTCCCCTTGTCGGAGTCCATTATAGATGTTGATTGGTCTGGAAAGTGTTCCGGATACCTTTACTTGGCTTGACACATTGAACATGGTCAACCTACATAGTCCTGTCAGTTTGTTGGGGATGCCGAATTCTCTCATGGCTTTGTAGAGTTGTACTCTGGCTATGCTATCATAGGCGGCTTTAAAGTCTATGAGGAGATGCTGAATTGATTTTTTGAAACTCTAGACATTTTTCCATAGCCTGCCTCAAGGTGAAAATCTGGTCAGTTGTTCATTTGCCTGGGCTGAAGCCACACTGGTAATGACATATGGGGCCATTCTGTTTTGTAGGATAGCGGGGAATATTTTATACTTGTGCTTAGGTTAGAATTTTTTGGTAAACACCTTACGCGTTTAATTTCTGTTACACACTTTACAAATAAAACACTTTATCGTTTAGATTTTGTTTTGTACAGTGATCACTTCTTTCCACCATTAAATGATTTTATTCTTAAAGACTTGCTAAACATGTGGATCGTTTATCTAATGGGGAGTCCGTTGATCGCTGTCGCTTTGGCACATCAAAACTGCTCGGAGGAAGAATGTTGATGGTATTGAAGCTGATTCTGCCACTTTCTTAATTCGTCTAGAACTTCTGTGCAGGGAGAAAGTAGGTCCAATCTGCTTGAAGCGATCCGGGTTTTTGGTTGCCTTCGGTCTATAGACTAGGAGTTCGCGAAGGATCCACGAGCATAATTGGGGCCTTCTAATTCTCGTTCCGTATGGTCTTCTCTCTGCACTGAACTTCAGATACCCTATGCTTGATAGGCTGTAGGCCATTTTGACAACTTTGTCAAGTACCCTTTTGACAATTTCGTCAGTTACTTGAGGAAATGCTTTGGTTTGTCAAGCCGAAATCTCTTAACTGGACGAGGTAATTCTAAGGAGTCCCTTTTCCACCTTTTGGCGCGCTCCCAAAGTTGAACGCGTTTTTCTCGAAAATCTGTTTTTCCGGACCTTGTCCAGCACAACTCGGTTGCTAATTGTCTGATTGGCCTCAAATCGCGTCACAATGGTCTTTGAACATGCCGCTTCAATATGAATGAAGAGATTTTTCGATACAAATTAATCCGCCTTTGTGAAATTGGAAAATATGCCGCGGAAATTTCTAATTTTTCGATTTTCCGGCCTATCTTCGGTGAAACTTGGAAAATCGAAAAATCCTTTCATTCATATTGAAGGGGCCTATTTATAGAATATAAAATTTTTTATTTTTTTTGAGCCGAGCGAGAGCGCCTGCAGCTTGGACACAACGGAATTTACATACTGGGCGGGAGAC
Organism: Thereva unica; assembly: GCA_949987705.1. NCBI lineage: Eukaryota > Metazoa > Arthropoda > Insecta > Diptera > Therevidae > Thereva > Thereva unica. Next base: position 34,509,628 of record OX465282.1, on the reverse strand, counting down.
CCTCTACCGGACGTCATGGCGGCGAAAAAAAACCAACATATTCTTCAAGCTCTCAGTAAAATAACCACTAAAAAGAACGAATCGAGCATTTCTTTCCCCTCCATTTGTCCTTCCGAAAACTAGAGTTTTTCTCCTTACCTATGCTATGTCCCCTTAATAATTTTTTTTATTTTCTTTATTTTGGTGCAGTGTTTAAGGAAGAAAAATATACATCCTGACAGAGCCTCCATATTAGGGTTAGAAATTTATACAACTGGTTGCGAACGATGCCTAATGGAGATACTACGCAACAGTGCTCTCCTATCTATTTACGTCTGGTCTTAGTTTCATTAAAAAGATGGGGTCTCCTTTACTTCAATTACCACGATCGTCTACGTGAAAGTCAAATCAGGATATGCGGAGATGGGGGTAATAAGCATCATCCCAGTAGCCATTATCAAGTTGCACATCCTCCCTATTGTAACTACCTCAGATTTGTCTTCCTTGATTAAAAAAATAAAAACAAAAACAATGCATAATTATTTTAGTTACATTCACCAAAAAACTCAAATATTACCCTAGAAACTGTTTCTATATTTTTAAACAAAAACAAAAGTTACAACTTGTTAATTATGGAGTTTTAAACAAGAGCAACTTCGCAGCGCTTTAAATTCATTATTTACAAAATGCCATCAGATTTGAAATTTTAGCTCGGAAAATGCATTCAGCTTGTCACCCCATCCAAGCACTGATGACTTGTCGCGGTTAATGCTCGTTACCCTTGCAATATGAAATCCTCCACCAGCGTGCGAAGTGCATATGGATGGCAGAATGACAACAGAAACCCCTTCACACCCACCTTCATCAATTCGCTCGATGCGCTCCACAAAGCTAGTAAAATAGGGCATCAATTTTGCCTAATAATTCGCACCAGCCCCATCCAACACAACCCCATTTGGTCGGAGGTTTAAGTTGAACTATTTGGAATTTATCGGGAAAGTTTTACAGATGTAATCCGAAGGGATGATTTGTTAACCTACCCTAACTGCACTTGTAACAGCAGAAAACTGCAGAACTTTTGTTGCTTCGATTACGTAGCTCCAGTATGCATAAAAGCTTTAGGGGTTACGAAAATATAACCTTTCTTGGGGTAGGAGTCGATCTTTGCGAATTTTGTGAATGAAGGGCTATCATTTGGGGATGGTGGGGTATACTAGGCTGGTTTCTGCGCACGCGTTATGTTTTTAAGAGATTTTATACAGTTGAATGAAAGCTCTTGAAGAGATTTTTCTCTTTTCTTTTTGAATTTAATATTGCTAAAAAATTTAAATCTCTTCTAAATAATTAATTACACGTGCTATTCATGATTCATTATATTTTTTGTTGTAGAAAAATACATTGAAAAGAAAGGGAGATTAGTTAGAGATTATAAACTAATCTTTTATAAAAAAAAACTAAACTAAATAAAATAAAATAAATTCAAACTGTTATGAATCTATTATATAAAACAGAAACAACTATGTAACTCACGGACTTATAACAAACTTTCCGAATCTCTGAAGATTACAAATTTTAAATTCGGAAGGTAATATGCCGAAGTCATCCAATGAAAAGGGATTTTCTGAAATTTGAATCCTATGGGGAAGACCGGAGGAGCAACAAGAAGAACTAATTAATTTGGTTTTCAATCTTTTACAACACTCCCACTAAAACAAAATTTAAATCTGTTCTTACATCAATCGTTTTAACTACAGTGATTCCTGTGCTGCTGTCGACAACGGCACGTATTCAGCGTCCGATGTTAAAATCGCTAGTTTTTGCTGCTTCCTTAAACTCCATGTCTAGGGCCACTTTGTTCTTCCACTTTGTGACGAGGATGTAAACTGCCCTTTATTTCCAAGAATTCAAGTGGATTGGTTTTTGAGCAGGGCGAAGTCGCAAAACAAGTAGTATTGCTCTTTTATTATTGCGCCCTCCGGAAAGCAGACAATGCGACTGCCATGGGCATCTCAGTAGAATTTCCAAATATGACTGTTCCGTATTTTCCTTTTCGGGAATCCGCCCTCCTTTGGAGAAACGTCGGAGAAGTGCCTGTCATAAGGTTTGTTTCCCTGCATGGCATTTCGTTTTTTTAAGAAGAACTATATAAGCCGCGTTTTTGTAATGAACTATATAGTTATTCCATTGAGTTAATTATAAAAACGACAAGGGATATTTTATGCGCCACCTTCAGTGCTTAAAAATTTCAAAATTAAACTGAAGTTAAGTGTCAGTTGACAACTGTTACACGAAATCCCCTTTAGAAAATAATAAATAAGTTTCTAAAAAATCAATTATTTGTTACAAATTTACTTTGTTACATTGCAATTCTTTCGAGACTACATAAAAGGCATCTGTAATAATTTTCAGCTCTCTATATGCAATTGTTTTCGAGTAAACAAATAGTGAATGTAATGTGACTTGAAAACTTTGAAAGCTATATTTACAAGATCACACTTGCCCCTAGGGATCTCTAACTATTTTTTTTAGAATTTTATAATGCTGGGTACACACCGGCCCAACGAAGGCCAACAACGACATTCGACGTTGGCTACCGAACGTTCGTTGGCATTCGGAGATACGTCCATAAGCATTTGTTGGTTTAGCAAACGTTCGTTGGGGCGGGCATTCGGTTTAGTTGCATCGAAGAGGGCTGTGGATGACGACGAACAAACTATTATATCTAGTTTCATAATAAAACATTAAGGAACAAAAAACGAAAGCGCAGTTGGTGGACCGCAACATTTTTTTAAAATAGAAAACATTATGGTAGTTTTCACTTTACTTCACAAGGTGCTTCAATTTAATTTTCTTAAAAAGCCAGTAAAAATATCTTGCAACAAAATCCATAAACCTCAAATTCTTAAAATTTCGGCCTTCGAGCCTGTCAATTGTTGGCTAAACTTCGATGCCCGTCCACACCACATTCGCCCAAATGGCTTGTTTCCTGTGATGTTACCGCCACGCTACGGGTTGCAAGCGAACGCCAATGAATCTTCGTTGGCTTTCGCTAAACCGTCCACACAGAACCAACGAACGTCAGCGAATCCCATTCGTTGGCCTTCGTTGGCCCGGTGTGTACGCTGCATAACGAAGAGCTTATATTTGTTATAAATTTCTATTCATATATTTGTTATATATTTTCTATTATTTAATTTTGATGAAAACGCGCCACGCTTTTATTTAACGATTTATCTGAAAAATATTTTGTATAATTTTTTTGTAAACAATTTTTCCAATAAATTTTTTTTTTTGATATATAAATTTTTTTATTTCTATATTCAAGAAAATTTATTTTTTATTTTTTAGTTAGTTTTAGTTAGATCAAGGCATTTTTAAAATAATTATATAATTTTTTTTTGATATATTTTTTTTTAATTATTTTTTGATATTTTTTTTGTAATTTTTTTTTGTTCTTTAATAACATTAAAAATGCTTCCGCGCCAATCATAAATTTTCGGCTGACAACCGTTCGATACTTCTTTATTAATAATTGTACACTAATTGATTCAGGAACAACATTTTCACGTCCATCTGCTATTAGTAGAGCTCCGTTGAAATCTAGGATCTTTTCCAAGAATTCGGAATTGATAATAATCCAATGGTGATATTTTGACTTCTCTTCTTCTCTCTTCTCTTTGTTCTTTCAGACCATTTTTCCCGTAAAGAAATAAATGATACTATCCAAATTGAGGACCGTTTTTTCAAAACTCATCATTTGAAAAAACTTAATTTTTCAGGAGAACCATTTTTTGTTATACAAATTGAAAGAAAACTGAGTGTTTTGCAAAAACTGACAATTTTTAAATACTTATAGTATCTAAAATAATAAGTTTATTGAAAATATGATTACACCAAATGAAAGAGATCATTTAAAATAAGGCGATGACATGTAAAACTCATTTTCGTCAAAATTGGAGTTATGCAGTTTTGAAAAAACGGTCCTCAATTCTTCTGCTTTCAATTCATGATTATCGTTCACTATATTGTCCTTAGTATTCCGAACGATTTTTTTCAATCTGTCTGAAATATTCAGTTCTTCCTCGACGTCAGGTTGTGGAGAGTCAATCGGTCCCATCATAGATGTTTGTATTGACATGTTCGATTCCGTAGCAAACTGTACTCCAGTATCTCCTTCTGGCAACGGTTGTGATCGGCAGTTATCGTAATCAATATCCATTGGTTCATATTGGCTGCCTTCTTCTTCAACAATTACATGATCGATAGTATAATCTGTACTCTTCGATCCTGTAGCTCTTCTGAGAATTCGATGCAACTCCGAAATAATATCACACTCAATACAACATGCTTTACCATCTCCACTGTATGTTGTTGATCCTGTCGGACCACAAGAATGGGAATTTCGTCGGATTTTTCGTCGGATTTAATAAGTGCATCATGTGTTCCAATTTTCATTACGATTCATAAAGTTTAAGTATAAAAATTTAGCGTTACAAGATTTGTTTTGATACATGTGAAGTTAAATAAAACCAGGGGTGGGGGTTGATACCTGTGAAAAGCACCGGTAACTTGTACTGATAACGAAGTACAACATGTATGCCAATTTTCATTAAGTTTGATAAAGTCTAAGTCAATCAAATCAACAAAAATGGTCAAAACAGTGATTAAAACGATGTACGGGTGGAAAATAGGGGGTGCGGGGGTGGTTTCCCTCGACGAACTTGTATTGTCACCGAAGCTCAACATGTGTTCCAGTTTTCATTACGATTCATAAAGTTGTGCCGAGAGCCTCAGAGTGGGGTGCTCGAAGAAACTCACCTCAGACTCTCGCACGACAACTAAAAATTTCATTATCAATCACATCTCTAAGCGGTACCCCTGTACTTCCCCAAAGAGCTAGCTCGTCGGAGGGGTGTGGGCTGGTAGGGGAAAGCCCTGGAGTATCACTTCTTGTCTGCATCACCACTTACCAATAGAATGAGCGCCCCCTCATCGGGGTCGACGTGGAGTACCAAGAGGAGCTCAGAGATCACCTGAAAAAGAAAGCAAGGATCGAGATACCTTGCCGCCGCTATGCCATGAACGGCCCTTAAGCTATCATCCTAAGAAAACGAATATCCTGGCTCGATACCAAACACAGCTGTTCGTTATAACAATTAAATAACAATTTAATCAAAACATTGTCTTATAAAAACAAAACACCATACATGAATTATGCAAAAAAGTGAAATTAAAAAAATACTACTGTGGACACGCTATAAGATTATTTAGAAAAGTAAACCGCGCTGGCACCAGTTCGACGTCCTGTTTTACACACCATGAGATACAATTTTCCTACCGAAAAAATCAACAAATTAAAAAGAACACTTGCCGGCACCATGCCAGAAAACTCAACTCTTATAACCTAAACTTAAACAAAGTACTTCCTACAACAATAATCGCCGCACCATATAACAAGAAAAGTTAAACATTTATGAATGAACCAAATGAATAAAGTAACGATATATATACATTTATATTTGTAATAAAACGTAAGAAAAATATTAAAAATGTGTGAAAAAATGGGGAAAGTGTAAATATTCAAATTATAGAATAGAAATCAACAAGTAAACAAATAATAATAAACTAATGTATCCTTGCAAATTTATATCTCTAATTAATTTCCCGTTAAATAAACGTCAGCTCTAGACCTCCTTCAGCCGGATTCTGTTAAACTTGCCCCGGAACCTGCTGTGTAGCGACCGGTTCTCCGCCTCTAAAATTGGTCTCAACAACACAACACATTCAGTTGGCTCCTTTTTGCAGGGCATCACCTTCGTTTAAATTTGGGCCGTAGCCCACACACTCACTCTAGTCTATTTAAATAAAATACACGGTACCTTGCAATTCCCTGCGGTGACACGTCCTTGAAGATCCCTACCTAGATGCACCTGGGGATGTGAGTTGCAGCTCGATTAATATGCTGCTGCGAGAGGTCCGACTTCTTAGCAGCAAGCTGCTTCCAGGTCTTGCTTAAGACCCACAGAGCCGTAAGTAGCTGTCCAGATGAATTCCTCCAGCCTCGGTTTCCACAAAAGTCTGGTTCGGGATAAGGTCCTCCAGTCCTCAATTTTCAGTCCTTGGTTTCCAAAAAAAAAGTGGTTCGGGATGAGGTCCTCCAGTCCTCAATTTCCACTCCTCGGTTTAAAAAAAAGCCTTGTTCGAGACGAGGTCCTCCAGTCCTCGGTTTAAAAAAAACCGTGCTCAATTTCCAGTCCTCGGTTTAAAAAAAAGCCTGGTTCGGGATAAGGTCCTCCAGTCCTCAATTTCCAGTCCTTGGTTTCCAAAAAAAGTCTGGCTGTAGGCGTTATCATAAATTTTACTAAACTATTTTTGATAAACTGCTAGCGTCTACAGTTCTAGCGACTCGTACATACGACTGCGATCAATTCCAGTTCAAAATTCAGCCCTGACTGACTTTTCCCCGTTCAGAATTTTTTCTCCCCAAACTCATTTTTTTTCTCCCCTACCTGAGTTTTTGTAATTTTCCCCAAAAAGTCAGTGCTACTAATGCTACAGTATCTAATTGCAAGGTAGATTTTGCCCACCGTTACAAGGTCTAAGTTAAAAATTTTGCGTTACAAGATTTGATTTGATACATGTAAAATTAAATAAAAGCATTCAATAATAAAAATGCAGCGCACAACTTTATATACCATAGTACAATTGCAACTGAATTTCTATTTTGCCACAAAATATCGTTAGAACGGTAAAAATATACAAAAGAACTTATAGAGCACCAATGGGATTCTTCATAATGCCAAAATTATTGAAATTGTAGTCTCTGCTATTCTTTAAATTTCTCTGGATGTATTGTCCCTGTGGGAGCGAAGGGGTTGTTATAATAATAATTATTCTGATGTTCATCTTTTTCTTCAACTTCTGTTTTGTTAACGTGAAAAAAATCGACAAATACACTGATAAAAAAAAATCTTAGTCTAAGACACTTTTTGTTGCACCAAGCAAATAATGTTTTGGATATATAGTCCAGTAAATAGGTCGAAAAAAAGGCGTTCGTAATGCGAAAAATACCGCACGCGATTTTTTTACCAAATGATTTTATATATTTTTATGAGCTTAAATTCAAAATGGCGTCATCCCCACCCTTATGCTTCACTTACAGCGAATGGAAACGCGTTTAGTTTCTTGAGTAAAAAATTAAGCAATCTTATTTCGAGAGAGACATATCTTGGTCGAAAAATGTAAGTAATGAGCGAAGAAATACAATTGCTTCGCTCAAGAATTTCTAGTGTCTTACTCTTAGACAGCATTCTCATGTTAAGACTGAAAAAAATTTCTACTCAAGACAACAAAACGAAGACTATCGAATTACTGGAATAAAGCCAATTTTTCTATCAGTGTATCTTTTTGGGTCTGATTTATAGCAAATTTAGCCTATGATCCTCCGTCACAGCGTCTTTCTTCACAGATTTCTCCGTCGGGCCTGCAAACGCATCCACATTCCGCCGCCAAGCCAATAGAATAGAACGACTCAAGTTTTTTAGTTGCTGATTTCTTTAAAAAAAAAAAACAGAGGCAAACGGAAAAATTTCTCTTTTAATTTGCAAAAAAAAATTCGTCTCGATAACTCTCCAAAAAACTCAGTATTTTAAGTATGTTCCCAAAAACTGCAATTTTATAGTGCTACCATGTATTTACGAAAGGGGAGATAGGTCCGCCGTTACAAGGTACTTAGGTACATAGATACAATATTATCAAATTTGAAGGAGTTTTTTATTCCTAACAGATTTCTTTAATCAATAAACAATTAAAAACCCTGTATAAAGGATACTTCCCTACTCTTTGGAAGAATTCGTTCATAATTCCTATTCCCAAAAGTGGTAGCAAGAACGAAATATCGAATTATAGACCAATTGCGAAGTTGTCTGTTATACCGAAACTTTTTGAATCAATTATCTATTCTGCAACTATTCCTATCTGCAAGAGGCTGATCTCAACGAATCAACATGGTTTTATTGCAGCTGGTTCTACTACCACCAATCTTCTTGAGTTCACTTCTCAGGGCTGTCGTGGGCTTCGTTTCAAACTGATTGCGTTTACACTGATTGTTGTCAAACTGATTGTGCTAACACTGCTTTTAGTAAGTTATTTGATAAACTCTCCCATTCCATTATAATTCTCAAATTAAGAATGTTAGGCTTTCTGCAAGTCCTTCTAATATAGTTCCAGTCTTACTTAGCTGACAGGACCTACTAAGTTCTTTTTCGTGGATCATCGGTAATCATTGAAGCGTCATTCGGTGTCCCTCAAGGAAATCATCTTGGCCCTCTTCTCTTTATTCTATCAATTGAAGACATTGTTCCCTTGCTAAGACACTGTAGAATATGGATTTACGCTGATGACATCAAATTGTACCGTCACATAAAGGGTGGTGTGAATAAAAACTGAGTGCAAGTGTTCACTCCATTTTTTGCAGTGAACACTTAGTTTGGCGTGAATAAAAATAGCCTTCTTTAAGTTTCGTTAAGTACTTCACTCTGTCATTTTTCTATATAGAGTGAAAACTTCATTTTGGTGTGAATAAAATTCAGTTTTGACGTTTATTTGCGAGTGAACGCTCGTAAAAGTTGAGGCTAGTGGCGAGGAGCTTTAAAACGTTAATTTAAAAAAATAAATTTAAAAATGTGTGATGAAAGTGATTTTTTGGATGAAATAGATGAAGAGATAATCGATGAAGCAAAAAATGAAAAAGGAAAATTCAAATTAGAGGACCATTTCCTGAATTTATTAAAATTATATCCATGCTTGATGGATAAAAGTCAAACGCCGGTCATGAGGGCGAAGAAAAAGAACGCCCTTCTTGCTATGGAGGAGAGTATGAAAAATAACTATGGCGTAAACTATAGTGCGCAAAAAATCAAAAAAAAAATTGAGAATATGAAAACCCGAGTCCGACAAAAGACTGACAGAGCAAAAACGAGTAATATTAAAATAATATTGAAACCCGAGGAGAAGCAATTTTTAGAGCTCATGGATTACAAAAAGAATCCGACTGTTAATAAAATTCCAGGTATTTAATTATTTTATATTATTTACACAAACTTGAACTTTGTAAACTCCATTATAGGGGCACTACAATGCGGAATACCGGGTTCCAGCAGCAACTTTCGTAACTCTTTGGAAGTATTGGAAACTCCAGTTGAAGAAATCAAAATAGACGCCCCACAGTTTCCACACGTTATTGCAGCAGCACCTAAAAAAAAGGGAAATAATGAGCATTGCTCGGTACTTGAGCTACAACGCGAAGTTTTGATGCAACAGAAGGAGCTGAACAACCAGCAGAAGGAAATATTTCTGTTGGAAAAAGAAAAGCTACTGTTGGAAATAAATTTATTGAAAAGACAACAAAAGAATATGGAGAAAGAAATAGAAAGAGAAAATTAAAAGAAGTAAAATTGGTTTTATTACATATACATATATTTAAGTAGGTTAAAGATAATTTTAGATTAACAGAATATGGTTCATAGATGTAAGAGTTTAACATAAGAAGTTAGATGTTTCTTTTTTTAATAAATACTCTATGAAATTACATTATATAATGTAACCTTGTATAATACTAGCGATTTCATTTCTTCTCGCCTTTCCGCGTTTGTAAATGCTGTTGGTTTGCTCTGAAAGCTCAGGAACAGATGCTTCCTCAGCCACTTCTGCTTCATCTTCGTTAATAGGGAAGTCATCATCAACTAGATATTTGGCTACATTGTGTAAAATAGCACAAGCTATAATAATTTTCGGTATTTTTTCAGTAGATAATCTGATACGTGAACCTAATATTGGAAATCGGCGTTTTAGTTGACCGAACATGCGTTCAATTAACACTCTTTCACGGGTATGCAATTTATTGTAAGCTTTTTCCACCTCCGCTGTCGGGTTTTTAAAGGGTGTCATTACCCATGGCGTTAAACCATAGCCCTCATCACCTAGCAAAATAGCACCGGATTGATTTTCATTGATGATTTTGAAAACTTCCGAATTTCGCCAAATTCTGGAATCATGCACAGATCCCGGCCATTGGACGTCAATACTAGTAAAACAATCTTTTGCATTTCCTGTTGCCTGGACATTGAATGAACAAAATCCTTTTCGATTAATGTATTCTTCAGGGTGCAAGTGTGGTTTTAGAATTCCTACATGTGTACAATCCAGAGCACCGATTGCACTAGGAAATTTATATTTTGCCAACCATTCCTTCTTTGCCTCTTTCATTTCTTCACGAGAAATCGGAAATTTGATCCATTCATCTGCTCTTGTGCATATAGCACTACACACCTCCCAAATTATTTTTGACGCTGTTGTCCTATGGATGCCAAGATCTTCACCTACACCGACTTGAAAGCCCGGATCACCTACATATCTTAAGAAAGTTTTCATTTTTTCAAGCTTTGGTATAGCTCCACCACGAGTTTCCTTATTATTGTTTTCCAAAAAATTGTTAGTTAACCACTCAACATTTTCAAACTCAAATCTAAACAACGACTTAAAATTATCACCGGTATCACCAAATCGCCGCTGACCGTAACATTTTCTTTTCCGAGGATTAATATTCAAAAACATTGCAGTTTCTTTTTTTGCTTCTTGATAAAAATAAATTTTTGCCTACTTTGACTTTTTTATGACGTACAACCATGACACCTCAACACTTTAATCTAGAAATTTCCCATGAGTGAATTGTATTTGAATGAGGGAATTTTTATTCACACCAAATCGAGTGTTCACTTTTAACGAATCACTCCACTCAAGAGTGTTCACTTTAAGTGTACACTCAATTTTTATTCACACCACCCAAAGAGTATTGAAGACTGCAAACATTTGCAAGTTGACCTTGATACTTTTTACTCTTGGTGTGCTAACAACCTGGTGTTCAATATTAGTAAATGTGAAATCATGACTTTTAGTAGGAAACGTGGTCCTATAATTTTTAACTACATTCTCTCTAATGAGGCTATCCCTCGTGTTAATTTTGTTCAAAATCTCGTGATTAGATTTGATATTAAGCTGGATTTTTCCACTCACATCACTATATCTCTTCCAGAGCTATTTTAGTCCTGGGTTTTATAAAAAGGTGGTTCAAAGAATTTAACAACTCCTTGATCACTAAACACCTTTACATTTCTCTTGTCAGACCATTATTCAAATATGCGTCCCAGGTTCGGTCTCCTCACTACTCTTTGCATATTAGAACTATTGAATCGGTTCAACGAAGGTTCGTTTGATTCGCACTGATCCCACCTTCCTTGTGTCAGTTAGGCCAGGTCAATGAGAATTTCTACCAGTAACGAATTCGAAAGATTTAAGAAAATGCAAATTAAGTTATAAAATAATTTATTCAATTGTTTGCCAATGAACGCCTTTCCATCGCCTACTAATTAACGCAACTAACTAAAAATTCTAATTAAATCATTCCAAGGCTTCCTTGATGTTTTTATTTTTCATTGGCCTACTGTTCCTTCTTGATTAGAGTTGACAGCTCGGCCATCCTGTTCCTGGACCAGCCAACGCTTCATGTTATCTGACGCGAACACTCCGACGTATGGCTTCTTAGTCCTCTGTGATTCTGGCAAATCCTCTGGCATACCTATCATTCGGAAGCACCTTCGTCACGACATATGGCCCTTTGAACTTCGGCTCCAACTTCTTCGATTCGCCTGAAGCACTCTCGTGAACCACTACCATATCGTCGACCTGGGGTGGTAGCACCTAAGTTGTTTCAATCGACCCTTCATACAAAAATACAAGTGTTACAAAAATTTTTGTATGAAGAGGTCGATTGAAACAACTTACGTGCTACAACCCCTGGTAAGTAGTCGGTGTGCGTCGGTTGGCGTCGAATCGCTGCTTCCATTTTGCTGCTGCGGCTATCATCCTTCCGACGGCTGCACTCCTCTGCTCTGCCAGCGTAACCCCAAAGGGTATCCTCCAAGCATGCGTCGTCATCATGCAGAGCCAAGATCAATTTGTTGGCCAATAAGTCTCTTGGCCGGTAACCGAACATTAGTTTATGAGGCGACCTCTTAGTTGTTGAATTCATCGTCGAATTGATATGGTCCATTGTATGGTTGTGATATACTTATCCCAATCCTTATTGTTAGCTTCTATACTAGCCGCAATTGAAGTTCTAATCGTTTGCAGGAGACGCTCCACTTGCCCATTGGCTCTAGGAGTTCGAACAGCTGTCTTTATGTGCCTCACTTGAAGCTCCTTACAATATGCCTCGAACGCCTTTGCGGTAAATGCAGTCAATCGATCTGTCACCAACATTGTCGGTATAATCCAAAGTAACTTGTCATCTCGTTGATTAATTTTAAGACCGGAGCGGTGGACGTATTCTTCACAGCTTTGATGATTACGAATTTTGTGAACGCGTCTACAGCTACAAGAGTATGTGTATTCCGTTGTTTGTTCGTTGGATAGGGCCCTTGATGGTCCAAGTGCACCGTGTGGAAGGGAACAGCGACACCAGGGATATGAGGGATATTCTCCCTCCAAACGACCCCCTGGGCGTCGATGATAACAACAGGACACGCATGACGAAATATACCCCTTCACAAAGTTCCTCATTCTAGCGAACCAGAAGTTCTTCTGACACCTTTGCAAAGTCCGCTCGACTGGCAAGTGTCCTACATCGTCATGACATATTTTCAAGATTCGCCATCTCGCTGCACTAGGAACTACCCATTTGGCTCCATCGGATGTTTTTCGAAATAGTCCTTTTCTCTGAACAATATAATCTTGTCGTAATTGTCTTGTCTCATCGTCCCCTTCTCCTGACTTCAGGGTTTTAATGATATTGTTGATTTTTTCGTCCTGCTTTTGCATTGTCATCAACCATTCCTTTTCACTCAGTTTGATTCTTAATATATCCTCACCCACAATTTCCGCGTCAACAGCAGGTTCATTCGGCTGGCGACTTAGTGCGTCAGCATGTCGATTTCCAACACCCGCTCGATGCACCAGCTCGATGTCGTACTCGCTTAATTTGAGCCACCAACGAGCTATCCGGGGAGGCAATGGCTTGGTCAGCTTACACGTACTGATAGCAGCACAATCGGTCACCACTCTGATTCGTTTGCCCATAATATACACACGGAATCGGGTCAATGATTCCACAATCGCTAGAATTTTCAACTCGTAACTGAAAAAGTTAGATTCACTCGAAGTTGTATGACGACTATAATATTGTACTGGTCGTAAAGTCCCATCATCTTCACGTTGCATTAGAATCCCTGCTATCCTAATAGACCTGGCATCCGCATGCACTTCATGCTGGGCCATCGCGTTGTATATCACAAGCACAGGGCGCTTAGTAAGTTCCTTCTTGAGAGTTGCGAACGACTCCTCTTCTTCAACGCCCCACTTGAATCTTTGCTCCTTCTTCAGCAGCGCCGTCAATGGTCTTGACGCAACAAATTTCCTGAAATACCCGGTTAGGCCTAAGAACTGCCTGACTTCACGGACATTTTCTGGCTTCGGATAATCCGCAACACAATTCGTTTTATGTTTTCCCGGTACTATACCGTCTTGACTAATCTCGTGCCCCAGAAATTCAATTTTGTTGTATAAAAATTCGCATTTCTCTCGTCTGAGGGTGAATCCACTTTCCGTCAAACACTTAAAAAATTTCTCTAGACGTTCAAGTCCTTGTTGCACCGTTTGGCTGCACACAGTCATATCGTCGATGTATGTTAGCACTTCACCTGAACGCATCTTCACTGCTACCTTGTTTATAGCACGTTGAAATACCGCTGGTGCATTTGTCAATCCGAATGGCATTTTGCAATATTCATACTGGCCCTCCTTCGTACAGAATGCAGTGTATTTCCGTGAGTCTTCTGACACTGTTATTTGGTGGTAGCCAGATCGTACGTCTAATTTCGTGAAAAATGTATTACCCTGGAGTAAACAGAGCTGCTCTTCTACAATTGGCATCTGGTATGGATGCTTAACCGTTTTCGAATTCAACACTCGATAATCCACACATAATCGAGGTTCACCATTGGATTTCCGAACAATCACAATTGGTGATGCATATGGGCCCCTGTGCTGAATGTCGAGTCGTGATATGTGACAAGATTTTTGAGTTGAAGAAAGTGACGTTTTAATCGAATTACGATTTTCAGCATAGTGGCCTAGGGTGGAAGTGCTAAGTGCGAGTTTAGCCCCCTATGCTGAAAGTCGCAATCCGTCTGAAACGCCACTTTCTTCAACTCAAAAAACTTGTCACAAATCACGACTCGACATTCAGCGCAGGGGCCATGGTGATGTACTTTCCCTAATAACTTTGTGTTTCTTCAAATCGTCAACATTTCCCTCACCTTCGCTCGCATTCCGAACGGGATCCGATATGGTTTCTGCTTCACTGGAGTTTCATCTGTGAGATTAATCGTCATCTCGTCACCTACAGACGTGCCTAGTTCGCTTGTACTTTCAGCAAAGCATTCTCTATATTTGTTAACGAGATCCAAGGTGCATCTTTTTTCCTCATCTGTAATATTTTCGTTCACCTTCAAGTCATCTAGCTGGTATGAATTTGCTCGTCGGTTCTGAACATCAGTCGTCTGTTGAATTCGCAACCTATTGTTCTCTTGAATCACCCTGATGCCACTCGTAAAACAGTTTTGTCCTAGAAGAACATTGAGCTCTAGCAGTTCGTTGTCTACCACTAATAAATCACCCTTCAACACAACATCATCAATTTCGATTACCGCCTCGATTTTTTCCTTACACACTGTGTATCCACCGGCGAATCCACGTAGTACCTTAATCGTGTTGATTAACTTTGTCGACTTAGGAAGGTCTGATCTTCGTATTAGTGAGCAATCACTGCTCAAATCCACAATCGCTTTTAGTTCATCCCCGTTTACCTTGATCTCTTTGCGTAGTATCTGCGATGTAATTCGCTGAATTCGTTCTTGGGGTCCACCGACGAGTTGTGGGCATTGAGATGACTCGTGTGTAGTTTTCTTACAATACTCACACCAAGATTTTCTTAACGGCTGCGTGCAATCCCGAGACATATGCCCTTTCATTCTGCAATTAAAACAAGTAATATTTTCTTTGTCATAACGGCTGACAAACTTCTTGACGGTTTCCCTTGGAGTGCAGTTTTGAGTTATCGTTGATTTCGTCCTTTCCTTCGACGTTGTCAAACTCCAGTACCACTCCACTTTGTCTCGGAGATCTGAAATTGTCATAACGCGTTGCCCTTGAACTGACACCAGAAAACTATCGTCTTGCATTCCTAACAGGAAATATTTGATTAAAGCAGCTTCGCTGACTCTTGCCGGACAACCAATCTTGATAATTTCGTCCAAATATTCTGGTAACGATTCGGACATTTCCCGTTTTCGTCGCATCAGTGATAAATGTACGTCGGCTTCATTTGTAATAGGTGTGAAACGGCTAGTAAATGCCATGCAGAACTCCATTCAGCTTTTAAACGCTGAATGTGTATCCAGCCATGTCTTCGCACCACCTTCCAGTTTTGCTAATACGCAAAACAGAAGAAGTACCTCGTCCCAACAATAGATTTTTCTTAATTCGTCTGTTCTCGTAACCCATTGTTGAGCTGTCATCCCC
Source organism: Thereva unica (assembly GCA_949987705.1). Classification (NCBI taxonomy): domain Eukaryota; kingdom Metazoa; phylum Arthropoda; class Insecta; order Diptera; family Therevidae; genus Thereva; species Thereva unica. Next base: position 34,494,013 of record OX465282.1, on the reverse strand, counting down.
GTATCGGGATTAAATTTCGGTAGCACGTCAATGATGTCTCGTGGAGTAAATATGTAATAGTGCTTATCCGCTACTCGATTATGGTTTCTACGAATCACGTCTCCCGTTGCGTTGTAGTTCTGTACACTCTGCACATCTGGTTGGAAATCCTCGTGGGCTCCCTGCGAACTCTCAGCCTCGTGGTGACCACCGATTTCCTCCGCGCAAAAACTACTCCACCTTCCCGATAAAACGTCTTTATTTCCACTCATAGACAAACCAGCGCCTCTTAATTTCGCCCTCAAATCTTTTACGGTCCAAGTCATCTTTAAATTCTCTTCAGTCCAATCTCAATATCTCGAAGAATCCCACTTCTGATAATGTCAGTTAGGCCAGGCCAATGAGAATTTCTACCAGTAACGAATTCGAAAGATTTAAGAAAATGCAAATTAAGTTATAAAATAATTTATTCAATTGTTTGCCAATGAACGTATTTCGATCGCCTACTAATTAACGCAACTAACTAAAAATTCTAATTAAATCATTCCAAGGCTTCCTTGATGTTTTTATTTTTCATTGGCCTACTGTTCCTTCTTGATTAGAGTTGACACTTGGACTACCCATCATATGAATCACGGCTTAAGTTACTCAACTTAAGCTCTCTTCACAAGCATCGTGAGGTGGCCAAAGTTATATTTGATCATCAGCTTACGTCGTTTAGAGAGAGTCGTTATAATCTGAGAAGACCACTTCTTTTACAAATCAACTCCTCTAACATGAATTACGGCAGATATGAAACTGTCAATTGCTTGTCATTAACGACAACCACAATATTAATGTCTTAAGCCAGAGCATTAGTAAAGATGTCATTTAAGGGAGCCTTTTTAACCTCACGTGACCGCTTACGTTTCCTATTGCTTGCGTGAGTTACATGTTAATTTGGATAATTCTTAATTATATAATTTTATGTTTGCATGCTTAGTTGAGAGCCTCATCTCAACGCTTGATTGTGCTGAGTTGGTTAATTTTTTTACGCCCAGCTAGGATGTGCGCCTTCTGTGTCAGAAGGGTTTACTATATTACTATTACTAACAATATACACCCATGGGACTTATACTTAGAGAAATTATAAAAATTACCTGAAAAAAAAAAATGAAATTTTGAAATTATGGTGTGAAATTTTGTATTAGTCACGTTCTTTCTGTTTGATTATATCATAAGCTACAAACCGCAAATTCTTTGAGTAAAGAAGACTAATGTCATCATCATAACCACAACTGCAACAAATCTTTCACTTTCAATTGTTTTCCAACCAAAAGATCCCAACTAATGTCATCATTTAACAAAGACTGAGTCAATGACCACCTCAGAGAGATTAAAGCTCTAAACTAGAGGTCACCACGCTTATAACTCTGTGACCTCATGTGTAATCTGGGGATATTTATTGCTTCTCAGCACTTTCTTTATTTTTCTTTCACCTTTTCCTGTGGCTTAATGTCGATGTGAGCGACGTGCTCCTAATGCCCTTATAACAATGGTATAGTAGTTCACTCAATTCATCATTCTAGCAGGTGTTGCTTGCGAATAAATCTTCCTTTTTACCTGACACCAAATCGATGGGTCTTACGAAAAAGATATTGTTTCAAAATGTTGCTGAAAAAGATATTGTTTCAATTTATTGCTGAAAAAGATATTGTTTCGGTTTCTCGCTGAAAAAGATATTGTTTCGGTTTCTCGGTGAAGAACATATTGTTTCGTTTTTTTGCTGATATGTTTTGCAGCCAGAAAACGAAACAATATGTTCTTCACCGAGAAACCGAAACAATATCTTTTTCAGCGAGAAACCGAAACAATATGTTTTTCAGCAATAAATTGAAACAATATCTTTTTCAGCAATATTTTGAAACAATATCTTTTTCGTAAGACCCATCGAAATGCAGCTGCAGTTATTCTCAGCTGTGGATTGCATTTTAAAATTTTTTTGTAATTTTCGTCGAGTATTATTTTCATTCATTATGTAATGCAGTTGTAAATATTATAATTCACCTTAATTTTTTAATGTTCGTATCTGAATTTAAACTCTTGAGGTTTTGATATTAGCTTTTTCACAAATGTAACTTATAAATACTGACAGCTTCAAAATATGATTAGTTAAGCCGCGTTCTCATGGGCCCACTGACATATAGAATGGACTGCTCATGAGTAATTTTTCATGGCACCAATTTGTTCCATAGGCTACAAACCTTTTTTCACTCCATGTAAACACCGGAATCACTTTTGAAATTTACATTTTTTTAAATACGTACTTAAAACATTAAAACAACACAAATATTTTGTTTAAAAAAATTAATAAACACTATTTTCACTTTTTCACCTTTTAAAATGCCTTTTTTTCATTAATTTGCAAATTTTATGTGTATCTGATTTAAGTTCTTAACGCCTGTTGTAACGGTCAGTTTTGCCTAAAAATCTACTTGACTAAAAATTACTGTGGGGAAGAAAATCGAGTAGTTGGTTGGGAACAAAAAGGTAGGCGGGGAGAAAGGGAGAAGAAAAAAAATGGAGTTCGAATTTTGACGTAGGCAGAAATTTACTGCACAAGTTTTTGTTCGGAAAAATTTAAGATAAAATAAAAAAAAGAAGAAACTGAGAGTTCGAATTTGGACGTAAGGAGATTTGTCCGGCAAAAGTTTGTGTTCGGAAAAAGTTAAGATAAAAAAAGGAAAAAAATCAGTTTTGAACACATACGACTGGCTGGAAGACAAAAACCTTCATTATTCAGTTCATTTGAAAAAAATAACACTTTCGTTTCGAATTAGCAACAATCAGGACTATTTCGGTGCTGTGAATTCTAGTCGAAAATACAAGAAAGATTAGGCACAAAAAAATTAACAAATAGGAAAGGAGTTTGGAGAGGTACCGAAGGGGATACCAGCAATACAAAAATTGCTTTTTGCCCTTTAGTTTATGGAGCAGGATATGCATGTTTCGGTGTTTTGCGTGGTTGGAATTTTAGCAGTGAAATGTGCGGATTGGTGTTAATCTGTACAAACTGTTTTATTTATTTAAGGGGAAGGACCCTGTGTTTATAATACTCTTCGTTTATCTGTAACCAAAATTTCAGAAAAAAACGGGAAAAACGTGTAGCGAAATGGCGGAAGGCAATGGAGAGTTGGTGGACGAAGTAACAGGGTTTAAATAGAAAAAAAGTTGCCGGAAAATTAGATGATATTTATCAAACAGCAGACACTAGTGTAAAGGAGGAACTGTAAGGAGGAACGGTATATTCCATTACTACCAATTGATATACCTTTCGATAGTCAGGTAATTAAGCAATACCTATAGTGCATCCACACCAGCTGGATCAGAGAGAAAAAAACCACACAAAAAAAATAATACACAAAATAAAATAACCAAAAAAAAACTTTCTTTTTGCTTTAATTTAAAAAAAAAATTTATTACTAAAATAATAATTTTAATAGTACAGTGAGCGCTCTATATAAGCAACTCATTTGAACCAATTTCAATAAAAAAGTTTCTTATTGGGAAAAGTTGCTTATAGGGAAAAAAGGAGTATAAATATTTTTACTTATTTCTTTTACTAACTAAGCTGTGTAGAATAAATAAATTCAGTTTTATTTTGCAAAAGAAAACATTTTATTATTATTAGTAGGTAGTTATTAATTATATTTTTAAAAAAAAATTAAACAACCAAAACAAACAAAAACAATTACATATATTTGCTCATGATAGCTTTTTCTCTTATTCTTTGCAATAAAAGAATCTCATTGCAGGGTAAGTCATTTTCTTTTGCCCATTCTATCACCAAATTAAAAGAATTTATAACATCGTTGATGTTTTTATTGGAGTCATCCGACGTTTTTTCATTTTCTTCAACAGGAGTAGTTTCACTTTCTACGTCAGGATTTTCTTCAAGGTTAAATGGATGATTTGCCTCGCTTGCTCCACTTGCCCACTCCATAATTTCAGTATCTGCTAAATTACAATCCTTAAATATCGAATTATAGAATCTTGCCAAGGGAATATCATCTTCTTCTGAAAAGTGATCAGAAGGAATGTTGTATTGAATTTCATCACTTGACGAAAAAAGATGTTTAAATGAATTTTGTATAACTGACACGGGAATTTCATTCCATGCCTGCACAACTAAATAAACAACATCTTTCAAATTTATATTCTTCAGTGCTGAAACTATTCCATCTTCTGCACCTAAGGCTGCAACACATGCAAGTAGATGTTTGCGATAGCGTTGTTTTAGTGATTTTATCACATTTTGATCTAGTGGTTGCAATAATGGTGTGTTATTAGGGGGAAAAAACATAACTTTGAAATTTGGGTTACCAGTAAAATTATTCTCACACCCATGGCAAGTTGCGTTATCTACTAAGAGAAGGGCTTTCACGGGAAGGTTTTTAGATTCCAAGTGTCGAGTTACTGAAGGTATGAATATATCATTATACCACTCGCTAAAAAGTGCATAAGTTTGCCAAGCATTTTTGGATGATTTGTAATATACTGGCAAATCCAACGAGGAGATTTCGATTTTCCTATCATCATCAAATCTAATTTATGCGTACCTGTAGCGTTTATGCATGGCATAATTGTTACTCGTTCCTTCATTGATTTTCTACCAGCAGCGGATTTTTCAAAATTTGTAACGTTAGTTTTTTGGGGCAAGCTTTTATATACGAGACCAGTTTCGTCGCAATTATATATTTGTTCAGGTAAAAAGCCATTTTCAGCAATATAATTTTTAAATTTAATTTTAAATGAATTAGCTAGCTCCACATTGCAAGACATACTCTCTCCACTAACAGACAAAATCCGTATACCGTGGCGTTTTTTAAATTTCGTTAACCATCCATCACTTGCTACAAATGTTTCAGGTCCATTATTTAATCTATTTACTTCGAGTGCTTTTAATTTTATCATTTCATTTGGAACTAAATCGTTTAATTGTCGCCGCTTCAAGAACCAAGAAAACACTATATCGTCGATTGCACTATATTTTATTGTCTTCATTCGCTTAATCTTACTCTGATTCACATACGTTTTGGATGCATATTCTTCTAAATTTTCTTTATTTTCTTTTACTCTACTTAGGCGGCTCTCACACTGAGGCAACAAGCAATGAGCAACTGGCAATAGGCAACAAGCGATATTATCGGTAGCGCCTACTTTACCTTAAATTAAATTTGACGTCTCACATTAGAGCAACTCGACATTGGTCGATCGAAAAATGTTGCTGGTTGCTGCAATATTATTTCTGGCGATACTTACTGCATGTTGAAAAGCGATAAATATTGCATCGTGTAGTATCAATATTTGCGAGTAGTAGCAGGGATGATGAATATACACTTTTTTTTTACTTTTTGAAAAATATTTCGGACGATACAGTTTTTAATACAAAATTTGTAAAACTAGTGGAGAAATAACCCTGCATTTACGATTTTACTAGAAAAGACCACAGCAGAAGGGAAGTTATTGAAAAGGCATGGCATTGAGGCTGAAGTAAAACTTCAAGGCACCCATTATTTCCTTTTCGTCTTTTTGTTCTTAAATGCCACCACATTAGAAAAATCGTATCGGAGTCGTCGGATGACATGATAGCTACAGATTTCTAGTAGCAATAATATTGCTTCAATGTGAGATAAGGTCAAAATAATGTTGCGTATTGCTTATCACCAGTTGCTAGTTGCTTATTGCCTGTTGCCTCAGTGTGAGAGCCGCCTTACAGTAGATTTAGCAACTTTATATTCGTTACAAATGTCCTTTGTTTTCTTACCATTTTCGAGGTCCTTTAAAATGGATAGTTTGTTTTTTAACGAAATTGAACGTCTTTTTTTGTTTTGATTCATATTTTATGGTTGAATTTAAAGCACAAAAATATTAATTTATTAATTAACAGAAACTAACAGAATTTAAGTAACTATTATATTTAACAGAAATTCACTTCAATACTGCCAGCACAAAACACAAACACATTCCAATAACAGACTTTTTTAAAATTTGATGTTATGTTGTTGTGAACAACTGATTTTACTTCTGAATTGGACTAACCCTTGGAATAGAGAAGATTAGGAACCGAAAATAGCGTACATTTATACGAATTCGAGGGAAGCAACTGGGCTCAAGAATTTCAAGAGAATTTCTCACTTCCAATCTATTGTATGGCTCTCAAAGAGAGCTTTCAAGGCCTTATAATAGAGAAGAGAAGGGAGCGTAATTAATTTAAATCAGGGAAGCATTTTGGCAACACTTATTGCCAAACTTAACTCAAATATTTAGCTTTAAAAAATTAGTTGCTTATACAGAACAGTTGAACTAAAAAAAGTTGCTTGTATAGATGTTGCTTATAAAGAATGTTGCTTATACAGAGGTTGCTTATATAGAGCGTTCACTGTAGTTAGTATTAACTTGATAATATTCTTTATAATTATTTGTGAATTTGTGTTGCTCCTTGTGTTTGTGTTCTTTGTTGGTTCAGGGAAATTTGTTTTTCCGCTAAGTGATTCTGTTGATTGTACTATCATTTGTACAAAGTGAGGAGTATTGGCCAATACTGCGCGCTTTATTGTTATCATTCATACTCATGTTCCCTCAAAGCACGTAACTCGTATGTTTTTTTTTGAATTGTATTCGTTCACGGTTAACATTTGACACGGGCAACTAATCAGTGTCGTGGTTATTAAGGTTCCAATGTAATGTTTGTGTTGAGGTTTACCGATATATTAAAGGATTGTAAATATTAAAATGTCCAGGTGGTAAATTTTTTTGTGGAATGGTTGAGGGGGGATCATTTCTTTTCAGGGTTTGACGAGGCTCAGGTGATGTCCGGCGAAGGATGGAGGTGGAATTCAGGATTGCACTGGCCCAGGTAAGTGGTGAACCAACCGCGGTAAGCCCCGGCCACACACCCCACGACCCCTCCGGCGAGCTAGATAACTCCGTGTGGCCGGCGTAGGAGTTCCGGATTTTCTTTTCATTTCTTATGTATGGTATTGGCTCCTTGGTCATGCTTTTCCGGGCTTGTGGCTAAGGGGGTAATACCTCGCATAAGTGGCGCCCACTATTTTTATCGCGCCATTATGCTGTTACACTGTTTTAGCTTTTTTTAGTTTACTTCTGAGTGCTTCTGTCAGTTTGGGGGCTTATGCATGAGCGAGTCGACTATACCTTTTTGGTGCCATCGGTTTGTATGGGAATAATTGCTGATGAGCAGTCCATTATTATATGTCAGTGCATGGGTCGCATGCCGCACGACAAAAGCTTTCAATCTTTTCTGATTGGCCAGGAAAATATATCTGTCTGAACACATGTTTTCTTTCTCGCACAACCTTGCTGCAAAAATCGAACAAGGGAAAATCGCAACAAGTTTTTTCTCTTGCTCATGTTTGAAGCTATTTGATGTGTAAAACGAATCTTTTGTATTACCGGTACCCGGTTTGTGAAAATAAATAACGGAATAATTTGAATTTAATTGGTTTAAAAGAACTAGAAGGTCCTGTCCAACAATTACTACGATTTTCGTTGGATTTTCAGCTACTTCATTGGCTGTATTAACAATTAGTGCATCAGCATCTTCTTCCGCTTGTTTACAATTGATTTTTTCAGACTTAAAACGTTCTGAAAGTGTTTCTATAAGTTTTTTATTATTTTGTTCATTAGACAAAAAATTTTCTGGAGTAAATGGAATTTTTGTATGACCCCAAAACTCAAAGGGTGGAATAGTTCGTCCAGTTTTTCTGCCCGAACGTTCGCATTTCTTAGTACTCATTGATCTAAATGCTGTTTTAGCGCTTGATGCCAGTGGTGTATTTGTAGTAGTCGTATCGGGATACCCATCAAAAACAACGTAACTGTTTGCGGCGTAGTGACTATGTACGTAATGCAAATACTTATTAACGATTTCATCAATTGTATCATTTTTTGCCAAACTACTTTGTGTAGCAGAAATCCACCGTCAACAACGTGTATAACAGATCGGCAATGCATAAATGTTAGAAAATTCATCGTAAAACTGCGATTTTACATTTTTTTTTTTTTGAGGCCATGTTCTGTAAATAGTGATAATGGAAATGGAGCAAGCTCATACTCTAAATACTTTTTCATATCATCTTTGCTGCTAATATTCAACGAAATCCTTTGAAACAGTAATAGTGAATTAATTGCTACCGTCTCATCATTTAATTTTACAGAGCATTGAACTGCTTTTAGAGACAAAACTTTATATCTCCTCTGGAATTTTACACTCCCAAAAGTATTTCCTATCACCATTTTTAAAGATTTTTCTCCCTCCTCGTTGGCTTTATAGCAAATTATCTTTCCATCACCAATAATTCCAGAGTAAATGGACATTATGTGTAGTATCAGGAAATGGATTGTATCTGTCGAAAAATTTCGATATTTTGTCGACATCTGCGGTATCCCTAGTGATTCTGTACTCTTTAGAGTCAACGTGTTGATCCGATGTTGTGAATGTTATATTGCAAAATTCTTCCATTTCATTGCAAACTTCTACGAGAACTATCATAGTCAAGATGAATTTTGCCAGAACGCTCTCAGCCCACCCTCGACCGTGCGTCAATCCACCCTGAGTTTTTATATCCCTCATCAATACTTGTTCGATTGATATGTCGCATGTCGGCCCAAACTCCAGACCTGAACTTATGGGTGCGTCCAATTATAAAAAAACCTTCAGTCGTAAATCGCGCAAATTCATCAGGTTCCATAGAAGCTTGTAGCTTTCTCATTTCTTGAAGATAGAGATGTGCGCATTTTGCGCATATAAGAAATGCCCACTTGCATGAAACCTACTTTCATTTTTTCTACACATTGCAAATATAAATTCCAGTTCCCAGAACGCTCTGCCCTTTACTTATGAAATCTTTTATAATGGAAATCATTTCCCAGTATTGAATCCAAAGTTGTGAGGTGGGCCCTTTCCTTTTAAACCATTTCAACTATTGTATAAATTTATTTTTTTAAAAACTGAAACTCGTTCTTATTCATATCATGTTTAAAATTTTCTGTTCCTAAACTAAGTAGTAGCGTAACCAATTGCGCTTTTTCATTTTCTGTAAATTGTATTGATGAAAAAATTATCTCAGAAATTTGGCGGTGAAGCCGGGGTATATTACGTAAAATTTCTGATCCCATCATATTAAAAAAACCCAGATTGAGTAGAAAAAAACTTCGAACATTCAAAAGTTAATAACTTTTGAAAAAGAGTTGATCTTTACAAACGACTAAAACAGTCTTGTTCTAAAAATTCAGATCTCAATGAATATCAAATTTTTTTCCATGTGAGAAAAAATAGTTTGCCATTTGTCCTACATTGATTATTTTTATCTACAGATGCAACGATTTCACGAGCTTTTAGCCACAGCGGCTGATCAAATGTTATAAAGCGCTGTTTTTGTTGATGTTTTTTGGTATAGTCAGCTGCTTGTAATAAAACAGTAAAAACCGTGTCATAATTACTTGGTGGATTGTTAACGAAAGGTAGACAATAATTTTTGACGTACTGAAATTTGAATTTACATAAACTTATTCCATGAATCCATTCCAACCAACACTATTTTTATTAGAAAATTTTGAAAACAACCAGGTGAAGTCTAACATAGAAGTTTCATAAAAATCGTCACGATTGTTATCAAAAAGATTTTCAATAGTGATTGCTTTTAAGCCTTCAGCAGCCTTTTTCTCAAAATGTCGTAATTCGATAAAACCTATCTTCCCTATATCTTCTGAAGATGGAATCGTTTTTAATCGAGCAATGGTTTTTTTGGAAGTGACAGACGATGCTGGAGTTACAATCACAATACAAGGGGGGTGGAAGGTATTTTTTCCATCTATAGTGCACGTGTTGTGGTCGGCATTGTCATAGACGAATTGAATGTATGCATCTTCCGAACAACTGTAATTAAAAGGATCTTTAACAATAGATGCTTCAAATCGCAAAGTTTCCTTGTAGGAAGAGCACAATCCCAAATTGGACAAGGAATCGATTAATCCTTTAGAAGCATATTTCTTATGCATCATTGAAGATAACGAAATGGGTGACAAAAATGAACGTGACCTAACTGATGATATAATGCAGTGGGACAGCGTTGCAGTTGTTTTGTCCAACTTCAACTGTTTGCTTTCACTCTTTATTTTATGAGACTTTATTACGATATCAAGAAAAGTTTTCAAAGTTTCTGGTACATCCTTATAAATATTTTCTTCTTTCAAATCGGGAATTTCATAATTTTCAACGTCATAAAATTTCAAACGAATCCTCCAAAACAATTTTAGCTGCCATCTCAACAATTCTACGCCGTTCATCGGTTTTATTTTTACATCTATTTTTATACCAGTCTTCATAAAGTTTATCACCAAAGCTATTTTTGAGTAGCAATATCAAATATTTCTTTATGACGCGGCATAGAATTTTATCAGCGTAATGCGACTCCAGTTTGTTTTTAATCGTAGTGTAGTCTGGTCCCCTGCATATCCAGCTTTGATTTCATTGATGGAAAATTGACATTCATTTGCATTACTGTCGATATGATGTGTAACATACTCGTATCCTATGAAATCTTTAGTATTTTGAGGTGCCGGACGACCGACGTTTGAGGAAGAATATGTAGAATAAAATGCAGCCACACAATTAGCATGATAAATTACTTTCACTTTGACTAGATCATCGACACTATTTAAGCTAGCCATAACAGTTTTTGCTGTATTATTTTGTTTTTTGTCTTTAATAAGTTGAATAATGTTTATTCTCGTGTTCTCATTTGAAACCGTTCGAACAATATTTTTGGTTTCATGAGTGCAGCTGACACCACATAAAAAACAACAAGTGCCAAAATCGAAGTCTTTTGCAGATTTTATAATTTCCTTACACACCTGAGATTTTTTACGTAGAGATTGACGAGCCGAATCTATGGAACTCTGTCTGTTATACGTCTTTCGACAGCTGTTGTGAACATAATGCCGACGTCATATTTGCCAATTTCCTGGATTTGTTATCAAATCGTAGTTTGCTAGAGGCAATCAAGGTAAGTATACCCAGTGGTGTTGTGCTAATTTTTCTTTTACCGGAACGCGTATATATAATTATATAGACAGGGCCGATCCTGGGTAGGCGACCGCTCTGTGCGGTGTCATGTCCCAAATTTACTCACATACATACTCAAATTCTTACACTATGGGTGGGAAATGTAAAAACTACAAAGATGGGAATTTCATCTACCAATACAAAAAAAAAACGTTCCGGACTCCGGTTCACGGTTCGTTCCGGTTTTTGTTCCGGTTCGGGTTTGGTTCAAACCCTTGTTTATAATAATACCATAGACAAATAAAAGGAAAGATGTTCCATTTCATATAAGAAAAGTGTGCACTATCCTGATGAAAGAGCTTTCCTATTTCCTCCATTTAAGCTTCCTCCAAACGAAACCTGCCCCCGCTAAATTATTATTTTCGGTGGCACTGTCAAGAGACTTGAGTAAGTTTCATATTTGGAGAGAGTGAAACTAAATGAAAAGAAAAATGTTAGGGATGGATGGGAGCATGGGAGAACGGTCGAGTTGTTTGCGTTTGCGCTCTTTTTACAGGTTTTCTTATTTAAGAAATATCGGCATACGTACATAATATAAGAATGTTTATATTTTTTTCTAGGAAAATTTTATTAAGGGGATAAAATTGTGGGCGGGAATCTATTTGAATTAGAAAACAGCTGTTTGATTTTTGTTTGAATGACAAAAATAAATTGCACATTTGGAGGCAGTTACAATTTTGTTTTTTCAGGTCAGACTTTTCGGTTTTTACTACTTTGCAAAAGTAAGTAAAATCGTTTGTTTTGTGCGAATTTTGATTTCGTTCTGATTTACAAAAAACATTTCCGCAATATGTTTATTTTTCAGATTGGGAAATGTTTAATTTTCGTAAAGAAAATTATTGCGTTTTGCAAGATTTCAAGAGTAACAAATTTAAAAATATGAAGTGGAAATTATACTTTATGGTTATTAATGGATATTCTTAATTAATAGTGCAGCTCTCTCAGCAATAGGAATGCTCTTTCATCAGGAAAGTGCACACTTTTCTTATTTGAAATGGAACATCTTTCCTTTTATTTGTCTATGATAATACATATAAAAATTCGTCAAAAATTAGAAAAACTAGTTGGGATGTGGGTTTGACCCCTTCGGTCCACACGATTAACTTCCCAGTATGATAAACGAAGATGGAATAAACTGACTTCTTACAAAATTGTTATTCGTTTAGCACTACTGGAAAATTGGCTAGTATCAGAACTGATGACAAAGCAATCCCGAGAGAAGCTAGTTCAAATAACTATAATAGTAGTAAATCCACAAGCTTTTTCTAGAGACTTTTTCATTTGGAAATTCCAAAGCTTTCCGGAGATATTAGCAAAACTGTAACTGTTAAGTACTTGTCAGACTTGACCAAAAAGAACAAATTTTACGGTAACTACTGGAAATCCCGGGATGAACCGCAATTTCCTGAAACTGTGTCACGCGTAGAAAACAATTCCCCGTCAAAAAGTGCTAATCCAAGGTTCGAAAATTCGCGCTGTTTGTAAAGGGTAACGAAATTTTTGCACGATTTTGAAAGGTTGTCGGATTTTGACAAGTGATGTTTTGTTCGAAACCTATCTCTGTGCAGAACCCAAAAAAGATCACTTCGTTTAGAACGGGTCTCATTCCATCGAGTTTATTAGATATGTATTAGCAAAACTTGTCTTTCTGACAATTAGCCAAAGTTTTTCTATTTAAACAAAAAAGGCCCGACCGAATATTATGAAATTTTATTCAGAGCATTTCTTCGTTAATATTATTTTTTCGGCACCTCAATGAAGTCGATATAGTTTTTAGTTCGTGCGGTATCGTGCAGGTACAAAAATCATAAACGTCGTTTAAACAAAAACAAAAACGGTTCGACCGAATTTTATGAAAATCTTTTCAGATCATATTTTGGTTAATACTCTTCGAACGGCACGTCAACTAAGTCGATATCTTTTATAGTTCGCGCACTATCGTGCAGGTACATAAATCACTTATGTCATTTAAACCAAAAAACCGCTCGACCGAATATTATAAAAATCTTTTCAGATTATATTGTCGCTAATACGCTTCGAACGGCACCTCAAGTAAGTCAATATCTTTCGTGGTTCGGGCGATATCGTGCAGGTACAAAAATCACTTACGCCGCTTAAACAAAAAACGGCTCGACCGAATTTTATGAAAATCTTTTCAGATCATATTTCGGTTCATACGCTTCGAACGACACCTCAACGAAGTCGATATCTTTTTTGGTTCGCGCGGTATCGTGCAGGAAAAAATGACCACATCCGTACGCACATACACACACACACACACATACTTCCTCCCAATTTTGTGCTTAAAATGCTCCTGGGACCTTGAAACATGAAAATACGTTGAAATTTTCGATTTCGATTTTCGGACCGATTACAATAACTTCCTATACTGGGAAACTTAAAAATCAGCAATTCTTTTTAATTTTTTTTTTCAATACGTCAGCCAATTCCCGTTATCAGAAATCATCTTTAGTTCCGGAACGCGTTCCGGTCCAAAAAGGAAGTACCGGAACGACGTTCCGGAGCGTTCCGGCTCGACAACACCACTGAGTATACCTTGTTCCAGAAGTTGAACTCCATCCTTTCCACATGCCTTGTCGCAAATCACACAGACAAATTCCTCCATGCCTAATGAAATCTCTTAAAATTATTTAATTAAAAATGATTTACTAATTGCTTTTTGTTCACATACTATACATACACACACACTTACCCATACTTAAGGTATAGATAAAACGAGACTCGCACACATACATGAAAATATAAAAGGAAGTAATCCTTACCTAAAAACGGTATTGTTAAACACAATGGAACAATCTACACAAGTACTGCCAAGTAGAAAGAATAACAGGGAACAGCAGTAACCGTCTCACGAGAAAATTTTCGGCGTGAAAACTTAACATAACTCATATGTACATAAATTCGTCTTCGCCTACTCGTCTTACTCGCGGGTAGCAAGTATTACCTATACGCATGATGAAAGAAAACCAGTGTAAGACATAGATTAACCTTGTAAAACCAGTTTTACTGCTTCTGAAGGAATACTAGTATAGTTACTCGCAATGGTACTTCATTTTTCCATCATAAAATATGTAGTATCAGATCAATCTTCTAACTATACCTTCATAAGCTTAAAAAATCATTTTATTAGGCAATAAATTAAATAAAAGGAAGTGCGCGGACCGGCCTAAAACTGTAATTTTTTCCTTGCTTTCTTGGGTGAAATAATTGTTTAAACAAATTTTTTCACATCTGTAACTGTTACATGAAGCTCCCTTATAGTATATTACATTAAATTTACAGTTTTGCACGACTCTAAAAGCTTTATATCAAAGAGAGATAAAGAATTAGTGAAGTTTACGTAAAAATCGATATTTGAAAAAGGATGTTTTTGGTTTTTCGAATTTTTATCGATGTTTTTCTATTGTGACACTATCATTTTTTTACACCATCTTAAAGTAGAGGATTCAACGAAAAAAACCCGTCTTCAACATTTTAAAAATCAAAAATTCGTTCGCCAACTTTTTTGATTGAAAATGGGGCCTTTTTTTAAATTAAGGTCATAAAAACAAAACTACACAACCAATCGCTTTGAAAATTGGGCTTTTTCAAAACATGAAAATCTACATTTTCCTCAAATTTCATTAAAATTGTGAGAGATAAAAATGATTTTGTGAGAGATAAAAATGATAAACGAAAAACTCGGTTTTTGACGTTTTTCTCCATTATTTGAGGCTATGTCGAAAAATGGTTTGAACAAAAGCTCTAGATCTTTTAATTATCTACAACCCTTACATTTAACGTTTTCGATAGGAGGTATACTTTTCTCAGAAATCGTAGAAAAACACGTTTAACCCAACAAAACCCATATTTTGGCTCCCCCGCCCCACAGTGGTCCAGAGACCCAAAATTCCTGGCCAAAAATCTGCGAAGGCTTTACTGTAATAAAAGTAAACATTTATTATGGTTTTTGGCCTTCCGAATCGAATAGAACTACTCTCAAGGCGATAGGCTTAACGGGTTTGAAAATATATACAATTTTTCACCAGAAATTTCTTGTAAAATCCAACATTTTTATGTATTCCGTGTTTGGTGTTTATTCAATGTTTTTTTGGCCTTCTGAATCGAATAAAACTACTTTCGAGCATTTGAAACCAACAGTTTTCAAGATATAGTGAGTTTCGAGCCATAATCAGTAGAAGAATCCAATTTTTTCATAAATGCCTTGTGTTTGATATTGTCTTCAATGCTTTTTGCCCATATACGACTATTGTTGAGTAGTTATTGTTACCTATTTTTTTAGTTAAACCAGTTTTTTAAAAAAAAAGTTTCAGTGAAATGTCATTGTAGGAGAAAGAGAAAATCTGCATGTGATTTCTTAGAAAACTATATTTACAGTATTTACATTTTTTTAAATATTTACAAGAATGAACAAAACTGCATAATAAAAAGAGGCATTTTAAAATTAATTATTTAGTGGTGTCCGTCATTTCCTTTTGGCCGCTATCTTCGGAAAATTCAGCGTCATAGAAACTATTGCCTTGGGAATGAGGCTGTTGCAAAAGTTCTAGCACTTCTTTTGGGAAGTGGCGAAGAGGTTTTTTCGGCCACTTCCTAGACAGGGACAACACTGGATCGGAGCTCGTCAGTAATTGATGGAAAACGTCCTCCATGGTTTTCTCTCTCGACATTTTGCGAGAAAACATCTCGCGATATTTCCTAATTTCTTTGTTTCGATTCGATTATTCCCGGAGGATAACAACGCTTTTTAGCCTCCAGAACTGTGTTGTATGAAGGGTACAAATCATAATTATTTTCCTTGGCTTGTAATCTTAAATAGAAATATTGCCGTTTTGTTAACTTGGTGTCGATCATCATTAATAATGCTGCATCAGATGAAATCATGAAGCCACACGGATTTGTAAGTGAGGCTGATGAAGCGCGTCTTCTGTACCTGGTTGCACGACTTGGGGAACCAGGAGCAGCATCCTTTACAACAGCAGCTGCATCATTAGCTCCACTTGATCTTAGCTTCATTTGCGCTGCGTAAGATAACTCCACTGCGGTGTATTTCTCTCGAAGTTTCTGAGTTCTTCGTCTCATAGTACGCTCTGAACCAGCAACAAAATTCACCACCACGACCTGGATGGCTCCCGTCCGCGTTTGCTGAATCCACAGCTTGTAAATCAGAAATAGGAAAACTGGGTGTTCCGTTCAGCAACTCTCTATTTTTTGAGAGAAAAGCGCTCTTAACACGATAAGCCTGTTGCCATTTCAATTTGGTTTTACGCAAGAATACCTTCAGATTTTCTCTCGACTCGCTTGAAACTTCTTCCGTTTGAGTTCTATCCACTACAAATTTATTTAATAATTCCAGCTGTATAGTCGGATTCCCAAAACTGATGTCTGCGATGCAACCAAAAAGCTCATACCTTGATATATCAGATGTATTTTGAACATTGTCTAGAAAGACAAAAAAACGACGGAATTTACTACGGTTTGTTTTATGATTATTTCCAGAAAATCTAAACCCCTTTTACAATTTGCATGATCTTTGACCTTCATTAATATTTATTTTGCTCGTTTGGTCGAAAACACGCTTTTTTGATTTCTACCATTCGATACGGACTTAAACGTCCTTGAAATTGGTTGTACAACTAAACATTATTTTAAATATTATTAAAAAATATAACAATTTAAAAAAATGTTTAATCTAACTCGTCTGAATAAATTAAAAAAAAAAAAAAAAAAAAAAAAACTTATTTAAAACAAAAATTTCAAGACAATATGCAAGTTCTTGCAGCTAATTCTGGTAACATTACATTACACATGTATCAAGCTTTAATTTGGTACCATATTTACCGCGGACAAACGCGGTCAACTAAACTAAAACCTCTTTGCAATATTTTTACCCACAAAAAAAATTTAATAAGTTTATTTTGTACAGATGGTATATTTATTACATATTAATTTACCTTCCATAGTGTTATCCATAATGTAGACTATAACACAAAAAATTCTGCGTGTTTTGATAAACAGTAGGACAAAGTAGTAGCCGTTGGAAAAATTACTATGCGACATAACCATTTCCCGAATTTCTTGAAACTGTCCACGATTCCCACCCCTAGAAAGCCCTTATTCATGTTTGGGCAAGTGTTTCCCACTCTCCAGTTATTACAGTTTAAAGTCCATTTGGATAATAATGTTTTCTAACAACTTCGATATTTCGATTTTTGGCCAGGAATTTGGGGTCTGTGGACCACTGTGGCGCCCCCTTTCCGGTCATCTGTTGCGGTGCTCTCGATTTTCCCTTGTCTATGTAGCATATCTCCTAAATTTTCCCGCCTTTCATATACTGCTAAGAATTTTTTTGTCTTCAAAAATTATCGGCACTGGTCTATTAGTTAAATACAAAAAAGATAAATGTTTGAAAAATTTAAAATGCTTCGGTTATTACGTTCACATTGAACAGAATAGATCAGTCACGTCAAGGGACGCCAAGTCAAAATATAGTTTGAAACTAATCTTGATGTTCCGTTACTTTGACGGTCCGTGACTTTGCCTATATATGTGAAAGTGTAGTACAAAACTCATTGAAGAATATTTTGACGTGCCGTTGGCGTTCCGTGAAGTGATGTTGACGTTCCGTACAGTACGAATCTACCTATATCCTGCAAAATCACGGAACGGTCAATATCGAGCTTTTGCCGTGCTACTAGCGGGCCATGTGATCGTGCTGCAAAATCAAGTTGACAATTCTAGCGACATATACAAAATTAATATCTACAGATTCAAATTAGAATAATTCGTGATATAAAAACTCGGCTGAGTGTTATTAGATTCTGATAAATGCTAGTGTACGGTCTGATTTTCACTAGTTCATTTATCCAAAACCGTCTTTTTCTTAAATTTCTTTTTTTGTCACTTTGTTTTTCTTTATGTCTAGTTATTATACATAGTTGTTTCACATTAAATTCATCAATTTGCAAATCAAATTAATATTTTTAACTTCCCAGTATAGGCAGTGCGTCTAATAATTTGGCCAGGGACTGTATCTCCTAAATTGTTCGAATTGAAAATGAAGTTTTTACTATTGCAGTCTATCATCAGCGCGTCAACACGCTCAAAATGAATTCGCTTTATAGTGTAGCGAACGAAGTGCCAGGGACATGTCTGTTTGCTACTGTTCAACAAAAAAAAGTTCTGTAGAAAAGCCTTGCGGATTTACCATTCTTATAGTTATTTCAAAGAGCTTCCTTCCATCATACTGGGAAGCTCATCGTGTGGACCGAAAGGGTCGAACCCACATCCCAACTAGTTGCAAATTAAATTCACCTTTCTACATTATATATTACACTCATAAGCCAATAGTATGGCGTGCGCCAAAACAATTAGGAATCTCGAAATCGCTTTTCCATTGGCAGTGCGAGTTCCAAATCCTACAGCGAATGTACATCCGAAAAGAAAAGTGGCACTACGTTCGTTTAAAAACCCAAATCACCCGCTCATTTATATTCCCTTCCTTGTCCTGGTAAGATGGAGGAAGTGTTGTTGCCCGTAACCGAATTTAGAAAGGGAAATTACGACGCTCGTGCGCTTGTATTTTATCCATACACGAAATGCTAGTGTGTGTGAAATTGTCATTTCCAATTTAAAGGATCGACTAACATACGATTCCTCGATAGTCTTCAGCATTGGAGAATGTAGTGATAGAAAAGGTAGAGTGTGTCTTTTGTGTGTCTTAACAACACAATGTTATAGATTATGGTGTGTCGAGCTTGACCGAACCTGGGTTTACTAACGTTATTGTAGAAGCATTTAATTTTCAAACGGGTGTATTTGATTTGCAAAAGGATGAATTTAATTTGCAAAAGGATTAATTTGATTTGCAAATGGGTGAATTTAATGTAAAAAACTGTAGTACTATTGCACACATTAACATAATTTTCACTTTTTCAAAATCACAAAACGGCTGATTTTTGACATCCAGCAAAAGCGCCCATGTGAACGCGGAGATGTAGACATGAGGCAAGCTTTATGCAGCCTCTCACGAAAATTTCCGAGTACTACACGAAGGCAAGGGTGGCCTTAGTAACATAAAGAGCTCAGTAAACAACTTCTTAGACCTAATATAGACGAAGACGAACTTATCGAGCTTAGTCAGGGAATAAAGCTGACTTACTCAAATGGCACCAGTGTTTCTGGCAAGGACGTCGAGCTCTTTGCAGACACCAATAATTTACATCAAATTGTGGATCATCCCACGAGAGTCCCTGATGTTGCCGATCAAGGAAACTATCTCTTGCTCTTTATCTCACTTCCCATCCAGAGCGATACTCCGTCGAAGTCGATTCACCACTCGGCAATTCGGACCACTGCTTAATTAGCGCTACCTTCCCATTCGAATTTCCCACCCCTCCCAAACCAGTTAGGAGAACTGTATGGCATTATGGGAAGGCCAATTGGCTGGGGCTTATTAATTTTTTCCAAGCTACTGACTGGAATCAGTGTTTCCGAATCAAAAACGTCAACTCTGCCACTATCCGTATCACTAGAATCATACAGGCAGGAATGCATTTGTACATTCCTCATTCTACTAAATCTGTGAAGGCTAGGCCCAACAGATGGTTTAATCAGGAGTGTATGCATGCAATCAGAAACAAAGAAGCCACCTTTCGAGCTTACAAGAGCTCCCCGAGTGAATCGCTCCGTGAAGAGTATATAAAACTAAGAAATTCCTGTAAAGTCACCATCAGGAACGTCAAAAATTCATTTGACAGTAAATTGAGAAGTAAACTCTTTAATGCAACCTCTGGTAACAAAAACTTCTGGTCCTTGGTAAGTTCCATAAAGAAGAATTTCACTGCATCTACAACTCCTTCATTCAGTCACGATCAGAAGGTGATAACAGACAGAAAAGCCAAGGCCGATTTATAAGCATCTCTGTTTGCTTCAAATTCTTCTTCTTTATTTTGCTCGTTTGGTCGAAAACACGCTTTTTTGATTTCTACCATTCGATACGGACTTAAACGTCCTTGAAATTGGTTGTACAACTAAACATTATTTTAAATATTATTAAAAAATATAACAATTTAAAAAAATGTTTAATCTAACTCGTCTGAATAAATTAAAAAAAAAAAAAAAAAAAAAAAAACTTATTTAAAACAAAAATTTCAAGACAATATGCAAGTTCTTGCAGCTAATTCTGGTAACATTACATTACACATGTATCAAGCTTTAATTTGGTACCATATTTACCGCGGACAAACGCGGTCAACTAAACTAAAACCTCTTTGCAATATTTTTACCCACAAAAAAAATTTAATAAGTTTATTTTGTACAGATGGTATATTTATTACATATTAATTTACCTTCCATAGTGTTATCCATAATGTAGACTATAACACAAAAAATTCTGCGTGTTTTGATAAACAGTAGGACAAAGTAGTAGCCGTTGGAAAAATTACTATGCGACATAACCATTTCCCGAATTTCTTGAAACTGTCCACGATTCCCACCCCTAGAAAGCCCTTATTCATGTTTGGGCAAGTGTTTCCCACTCTCCAGTTATTACAGTTTAAAGTCCATTTGGATAATAATGTTTTCTAACAACTTCGATATTTCGATTTTTGGCCAGGAATTTGGGGTCTGTGGACCACTGTGGCGCCCCCTTTCCGGTCATCTGTTGCGGTGCTCTCGATTTTCCCTTGTCTATGTAGCATATCTCCTAAATTTTCCCGCCTTTCATATACTGCTAAGAATTTTTTTGTCTTCAAAAATTATCGGCACTGGTCTATTAGTTAAATACAAAAAAGATAAATGTTTGAAAAATTTAAAATGCTTCGGTTATTACGTTCACATTGAACAGAATAGATCAGTCACGTCAAGGGACGCCAAGTCAAAATATAGTTTGAAACTAATCTTGATGTTCCGTTACTTTGACGGTCCGTGACTTTGCCTATATATGTGAAAGTGTAGTACAAAACTCATTGAAGAATATTTTGACGTGCCGTTGGCGTTCCGTGAAGTGATGTTGACGTTCCGTACAGTACGAATCTACCTATATCCTGCAAAATCACGGAACGGTCAATATCGAGCTTTTGCCGTGCTACTAGCGGGCCATGTGATCGTGCTGCAAAATCAAGTTGACAATTCTAGCGACATATACAAAATTAATATCTACAGATTCAAATTAGAATAATTAGTGATATAAAAACTCGGCTGAGTGTTATTAGATTCTGATAAATGCTAGTGTACGGTCTGATTTTCACTAGTTCATTTATCCAAAACCGTCTTTTTCTTAAATTTCTTTTTTTGTCACTTTGTTTTTCTTTATGTCTAGTTATTATACATAGTTGTTTCACATTAAATTCATCAATTTGCAAATCAAATTAATATTTTTAACTTCCCAGTATAGGCAGTGCGTCTAATAATTTGGCCAGGGACTGTATCTCCTAAATTGTTCGAATTGAAAATGAAGTTTTTACTATTGCAGTCTATCATCAGCGCGTCAACACGCTCAAAATGAATTCGCTTTATAGTGTAGCGAACGAAGTGCCAGGGACATGTCTGTTTGCTACTGTTCAACAAAAAAAAGTTCTGTAGAAAAGCCTTGCGGATTTACCATTCTTATAGTTATTTCAAAGAGCTTCCTTCCATCATACTGGGAAGCTCATCGTGTGGACCGAAAGGGTCGAACCCACATCCCAACTAGTTGCAAATTAAATTCACCTTTCTACATTATATATTACACTCATAAGCCAATAGTATGGCGTGCGCCAAAACAATTAGGAATCTCGAAATCGCTTTTCCATTGGCAGTGCGAGTTCCAAATCCTACAGCGAATGTACATCCGAAAAGAAAAGTGGCACTACGTTCGTTTAAAACCCCAAATCACCCGCTCATTTATATTCCCTTCCTTGTCCTGGTAAGATGGAGGAAGTGTTGTTGCCCGTAACCGAATTTAGAAAGGGAAATTACGACGCTCGTGCGCTTGTATTTTATCCATACACGAAATGCTAGTGTGTGTGAAATTGTCATTTCCAATTTAAAGGATCGACTAACATACGATTCCTCGATAGTCTTCAGCATTGGAGAATGTAGTGATAGAAAAGGTAGAGTGTGTCTTTTGTGTGTCTTAACAACACAATGTTATAGATTATGGTGTGTCGAGCTTGACCGAACCTGGGTTTACTAACGTTATTGTAGAAGCATTTAATTTTCAAACGGGTGTATTTGATTTGCAAAAGGATGAATTTAATTTGCAAAAGGATTAATTTGATTTGCAAATGGGTGAATTTAATGTAAAAAACTGTAGTACTATTGCACACATTAACATAATTTTCACTTATTCAAAATCACAAAACGGCTGATTTTTGACATCCAGCAAAAGCGCCCATGTGAACGCGGAGATGTAGACATGAGGCAAGCTTTATGCAGCCTCTCACGAAAATTTCCGAGTACTACACGAAGGCAAGGGTGGCCTTAGTAACATAAAGAGCTCAGTAAACAACTTCTTAGACCTAATATAGACGAAGACGAACTTATCGAGCTTAGTCAGGGAATAAAGCTGACTTACTCAAATGGCACCAGTGTTTCTGGCAAGGACGTCGAGCTCTTTGCAGACACCAATAATTTACATCAAATTGTGGATCATCCCACGAGAGTCCCTGATGTTGCCGATCAAGGAAACTATCTCTTGCTCTTTATCTCACTTCCCATCCAGAGCGATACTCCGTCGAAGTCGATTCACCACTCGGCAATTCGGACCACTGCTTAATTAGCGCTACCTTCCCATTCGAATTTCCCACCCCTCCCAAACCAGTTAGGAGAACTGTATGGCATTATGGGAAGGCCAATTGGCTGGGGCTTATTAATTTTTTCCAAGCTACTGACTGGAATCAGTGTTTCCGAATCAAAAACGTCAACTCTGCCACTATCCGTATCACTAGAATCATACAGGCAGGAATGCATTTGTACATTCCTCATTCTACTAAATCTGTGAAGGCTAGGCCCAACAGATGGTTTAATCAGGAGTGTATGCATGCAATCAGAAACAAAGAAGCCACCTTTCGAGCTTACAAGAGCTCCCCGAGTGAATCGCTCCGTGAAGAGTATATAAAACTAAGAAATTCCTGTAAAGTCACCATCAGGAACGTCAAAAATTCATTTGACAGTAAATTGAGAAGTAAACTCTTTAATGCAACCTCTGGTAACAAAAACTTCTGGTCCTTGGTAAGTTCCATAAAGAAGAATTTCACTGCATCTACAACTCCTTCATTCAGTCACGATCAGAAGGTGATAACAGACAGAAAAGCCAAGGCCGATTTATAAGCATCTCTGTTTGCTTCAAATTCTTCCCTACCCGAAACTGATGCGCTACCCCCAGTTCTCGAGCACAATGCTCATTTAATGGACAGGGTTTTCTTCAGGACTCACGAGGTGTACAGGTGCCTCAAGGAGCTCGATGTCAACAAATCCACTGGACCCGATAATATACCCCCTATCGTCTTAAAACAATGCGCCTCACCTTTGGCTAAACCTCTGCGCAAACTTTTTGCCCTATCATACTCTTCCGGAGTTTACCCAGATTCTTGGAAACTTGCTCATGTTCAGCCAATTCCGAAAAAAGGTGAAGCCAGCGACCCCTTAAACTACCGCCCAATAGCAATTACTTCTATTCTCTCCAAAACCATGGAGAAGATAATCAACAAAAAGCTTATGGGATATCTGGAATCCAACCTACTCTTAAACGACAGACAATATGGCTTCCGCCAGAAAAGATCCACTGGCGATCTTTTAGTCTGTCTTACATAACACCTCAGCCGTAGTCTGCATGGATCCGGCGAGTCTAGTCTGGTTGCTCTAGATATCTCCAAGGCTTTCGATAGAGTTTGGCACTCAGCCCTGTTAGCTAAACTCAAAGCTATTGGAGTCGACTCACTTCTACAGAAGTGGATCAAGAATTTCCTTTTCGGCCGTTCAATCAAAGTAGTATTGGATGGCTTCAAATCCGCATCCCACCCGATCTCTGCGGGGGTCCCCCAGGGGTCAATCTTATCACCGGCCCTATTCCTTATCTTTATAAATGACCTTCTTTCAATCCCCTCCAACCCACTTCTCAGCTTCGCTGACGACGGTACTTTACGGTACTCGTACAGCTTCGATACAAGGCAGACTCATGCCAGATCCTGTCTTGATGATCGCGAACGTATGTCCAACTCTATTAATAACGACATTGAACTCATTCTAGAGTGGGGAAAGAAGAATCGTGTTGAATTCAACTCCGACAAAACCAAGTACTGTCTCATTTCAAAGAGAAAGATCAACAGCTCTCCATCCTTGAAAGTGGACAAAGTTGAACTAACGGCCGATCACTCCCGACACATCTTAGGCGTGACTTTAGCCAAAGTATTGCGATGGAAGGACCACATATTCCAAATCGCAAAACAAGGATCTCAGTGCTTGGGATTTCTTAAGAGGTGCAAATTCCTCCTCCAGCCATCGGCCCGCGCTGTTATTAATAAATCCTACATTCGGCCTCTTCTCGAATATAACTCCCTCGTCGGGGCGGCGCGTCAATAACCACCTTGGCATGGTTAGATAAGGTCCAAAAAAAGGCCCTTAAATTAATTGATGACGATACCGCTTGCTCCACCATCGACCCCCTCAGCCACCGTAGGAATGTAGCAGCACTTACAAAATTTTATCGCTACTATTATAGTGACTGTTCCTCCGAGCTAAACGCTCTCCTGTCTCCACGGCATTCTTATACCCGCAACACCAGATTAGCCCACTCGTCTCATTCCCTCCAACTGCAACTCCCCCCTTTCACGCACTCAACAAGATATGAATTCGTTTGTTAATAGAACAACTCGGCTGTGGAATAATCTCTCGCAGTCAGTATTTCCGAGCTCCTACAACATCCAAGAGTTCAAACGCAGGGTTCATCACCATCTTCTTCAATTCCCTCCCGTACCTTTATAACCCCTCCATCCCCCTCCCCGTACTAAGCTTATTGCTAGACATTGCACCATGACGTGACAAATGACATGACGGACTAGTAGTACAAATGGAGATTCCTGTGCTTAGCACTGCCACATAAAAAAGCACTAAAAACTGCTGAACTTTGAGCACTAAGAGGGATTTTAATGCGGTTTTTTGCATTCGATTCGTGAGAGCGTCTACATATCTTGTGAGAGGTAGTGATTAATTCATTTTGAAAAAAATCCATTTTTGCAAAAAAAAAATGTAATTTAGAGGTGCATCTCAAAGAGACATATAATGAAGGCACAACTCGGTAACAATTAATGGACTGGGGCTTAGACTGGCCGGTATCAACGTGGTCTCCTTAAGTTGTATGGGATTTCGTAAGATAATTATCTACTTAAGGCGGGACACACATATCCTTCATGGCATCTCACAAGGCATCCGCACCGTGTGTCGGACGACACACGGAGAGAAAGTGAACACGTACAATTTTACCAGTCAGGCACCACATCTCCGTGGCCGCACCGCGGCATATTACTTGAGTTTAGTTTTTACACGGACACGGTGCGGATATGTGTGTCGTGTCCCGGCCTTAAAAGTGTTCCAACTTTATACAAGAAGTGTGTCCACGCCACTTCATCAAAAACATATCCAAATAAGAAAACAATCGTGCCCAAAAAGTATCCAATACTAGAAATTTAGTATTAAAAACTAATAATATTTCTCTTTCACTTTTTTTACTTTCTATAAAAATTAATTAATGAAATGTACCCATCAGCTCCAATATCAGCAACAATTTTTTATTTACTCGGGACTTTTTCATAATGAATTGTTAGTGCAGCGAGTGAGAGTTATAGCTAGTGCCAGTGAGCTATTTGTTGCGCTTTTGATCAATTGTACCAGCTTTGAGGGGCTCCTAATTCCGATATCTCGTATAGCCTCTCTCTGTTTATTGAGTCATATGCCTGTTGAAAGTCGACAAATATCTGGTATACATCTACATTCCTTCCCCAGGTTTTCTCCAGAATTTGCCTTAAACTCAGCAGTTGGTCCGATGTTAACCTGTTTGTCCTAAAACTAGCTTGATATTCTCCTACAAAGCCTTTCGCTATAGGTTTTAGTTTTTTCTTCACAAGGATTGTGAAGGTTTTGTAACTGGTACTGAGGAGTGAAAAGTCTCTGTATTTTTTGCAGGTTAATTTATCTCCTTTACTGTATATTGGACATCTAATCGGTTTCTTCCAGTCCTCTGGTATAACTTCTTCCGCCCAAATAGTGCATATGAGTTTGTGGAAGGTTCGTAATAGTTGGGGTCCTCCTTCTTTTAGCAGCTCAGCTCCTTTTCCATCAGCGCCTGGCGATTTGTTGCTGTTCTGCCTTTTTACAACTTCGCGTACCTCATCCAGTGTTGGTGGTTCTATTGGATGTTATCTTGGGGAATTACATCCTCGATGTTATCTTCGGGAATTACATCCTTTGTACGCTCTTCTAATTCTCCCTTTATTGAGGTCTTCCTGTGTCTGTATGATTCTCCTGTTTAGATATTCTCTCTTCTTCTTTCTGTAAAGCTTGTCTGCGATTTTCCTTTTTTCCTTTAAGACTGCCATCCTTGCTCTTGTTGGCCTTGCGATGTACTCTCGGTGGCTCTGGTTTCTTTCTTCAATTGCTCTACAGTACTGGTCAAACCAATCCTTTCTAGTCACTCAAGTTCCTGTTCTTAATATCATATAAAAGAATGCACATTTACCTAAAAGTCGAACCGAATTACGTTGCTCTACGATTCTTAGGCTAGGAGTTATTCAAGTTTAAGTAAATATTAAAAAATACATTTTGTTTCTTTCGTAAACACCCTATATCTTAGGGTATAGCCCCCTCTCTAGAACAATTTTTTCTCCGAAATCATCCAGGAATCACCTCTGAAAATATTAGCCATGTAGTGTAACAGAGGGTTTATTGAACGTTTGATGACCTATACAAGTTGCAAATTAGGGGGATATGAGTATTTTAAATCTTTAAAACGGCGACGTCTCATGAAAAACAGAATTTTCTGTGTTTAGAGGAAGCAAACCAATTTTCGGAAATTATTTTTTAACATATTCTACTCACTAAAACTATTTCTTAAAAAAAGTTTCGTGAGTTAACATTTAGTTAGAGGTCTGCATTCGAATTTTGCTCTGACGACTGTACTACAATGATAGAATGTTTCATGAACTTTAAAACTAAAAAACTAATTTTTTGATCGTTTTCTCATATTCAAATCAAGTGAATAAAGGCCATCATACAAAGCTTCAAAAATATATTTTCTGTTAATGGCGTTAAGAGAACTTTGCCTTTATGGCTGTAAGAAGTTAATGCATTTTTATCTCCTTGAGTGATTCCTGATGTGAAATGTTTGTAATGGCACAATGGCGCGAAGGTGCTGAGAAAGCTATATGAGGCGCCACTGTGCCTGTGCATGCCCCCAGAGCCAGAAGCCCTGAAGAACCTGACTCTAGGAACTTCCATGTACATAAAAAATTTAAAAAAAATCACTCTCCCTAAACCACCGAAATAATCGTTAGGGGGAGGCGTTATGCCGGCCACACGATGAACGCTAGCTCGCCGGTTGGGGTCATGGGGTGTGTGGCCGGGCCGATACCTTTATGGTTCACCACTTACCTTAAAATGTCGGTGCGAATACTTCATTCCGTCACTCCATGTTTATCGCGGACCGGAAAAACTTAAAACTCCTTCCAAATAAAAGGAACGGACCCCGGAGCAAAAATTCCGCCCCACCATCCTGGAAAATTTAGGGTGGCTACTTAGGCCATCGTGACACCAAAGCGGAAATTAAATTAAATCTCAAAATAATTATTTATAATTGGATTAATTTATATTTTGTTTACTCAACACAAATAAATATTTCAACAAACAAGTTAACAAGTTGTAAAAAGATCGACAACAACAAAAATTGATGTAGTACCACTACCTAAAGAGGGTTGCTAGTGTATACCTAACAAATCAACAAAAAAAAAAAGTGCCATGGCTTCTCGATGGCACAGTAGACATGAATAGACCCCAAGGATAAGACATATTCATTTCAAAAACAAAAACAACAAAAACAATAAAAACAACAAAAACAGCAAAAACAACAAAAACAACAAAAGCAGCAAGAACAACAAAAACAACAAAAACAACAAAAACAACAAAAACAACAAAAACAGCAAAAACAGCAAAAACAACAAAAACAACAAAACAGCAAAAACAACAAAAACAGCAAAAACCACAAAAACAGCAAAAACAACAAAAACAGCAAACCAGCAAAAACAGCAAAAACAACAAAAACAGCAAAAACAACAAAAACAACAAAAACACCAAAAACAACAAAAACAAATAAAACAACAAAAACAGCAAAAACAACAAAAACAGCAAAAGCAACAAAAACAACAAAAACAGCAAAAACAACAAAACCAACAAAAACAGCAAAAACAACAAAAACAGCAAAAACAACAAAAAGAACAAAACAACAAAACCAACAAAAACAGCAAAAACAACAAAAACAACAAAACCAACAAAAACAGCAAAAACAACAAAACCAACAAAAACAGCAAAAACAACAAAAACAGCAAAAAGAGCAAAAACAGCAAAAACAACAAAAACAACAAAACCAACAAAAACAGTAAAAACAACAAAACAGCAAAAGCAACAAAAACAGCAAAATCAACCAAAACGACCAAACCAATAAAAACAACAAAAACAACCAAACCAACAAAAACAGCAAAAACAACAAAAACAACGAAAACAGCAAAAACAACAAATAACACAAAACCAACAAAAACAGCAAAACAACAAAAACAACAAAAACAGCAAAAGCAACAAAAACAACAAAAACAACAAAAACAGCAAAAGCAACAAAAACAGCAAAAACAACAAAAACAACAAAAACAGCAAAAACAACAAAAACAACAAAAACAGCAAAAACAGCAAAAACAGCAAAAACAACAAAAACAACCAAACCAACAAAAACAGCAAAAACAACAAAAACAACGAAAACAGCAAAAACAACAAATAACACAAAACCAACAAAAACAGCAAAAACAACAAAAACAGCAAAAAAACAAAAACAGCAAAAGCAACAAAAACAACAAAAACAACAAAAACAGCAAAAACAACAAAAACAACAAAAACAGCAAAAACAACAAAAACAACCAAACCAACAAAAACAGCAAAAACAACAAAAACAACAAAAACAGCAAAAGCAACAAAAACAACAAAAACAGCAAAAAAACAAAAATTTATCCTAAAAGTATGCTAAACAATAATGAGTCATGGTAACGATTTTCGTCTCCGCACATTCTTTCAAATAGACTCCAGGGATAAGACATATTCATGTCAAAAAAACATCTACGCCCTGGCGCCAGTCGCTGATATTTGCACAATCGTTTTGAACCTGTATAGGGAACCTTATATAATTACTAATGATTGTAGAAAGAAATCTGAATAAAAATTACACATCTTTTATATATAATTAACAATGAGTGAAGAAAAAAACAAAAAAACTGCAAAATTCATATCTTTTTTTTTCTAAAAAGTAATTGTGAGCTAGGTTAAGCATCATAGTGTTGTGTAAAAAAAATATAAGATAATATAAATTAATCAATTAGCCTATAATTAATATATTGATAAGCAGATTTGACATATTAATAAAAAAAAAAAAAAATATGAGTGTGCTTAAGACCACACTTTAGAAGTAAAACTTTTGTGCCCAACGGCTAGTAATATGCAATAGATATAGTGGAAAGTCTGTCGGATCGGATCTATAGTACGCTTGAGAAAATTCAGGCCAACGACAGATGCAGGAAGAATAGTGACGAATCTACTGACGGACTTGATACAAATACTATTTGAAAATATCAATATTTATGAATTCCTATTTACATTAAAACCTAAAAGTAACCGAGTAAAAATAATTTTTATTGTCTAATTTTCTTAAAAGCATACACGCGGTGCACCTAGTACGTATAGCATATAAGTGCGCATCCCACACGGGTATGCACGCTTCCGCCACAGGCATGGATACTACCGCCACAGGCACGAAAATCTAAACATTCGCCTCATGGAAGTAAGCTGGTGACATATGCAAGCGTACATGCATTGCATTCAGAGGTTCATAAATTTGCATGGTTTTTTTCCGTCCCGGCTTTCACACATAGCCCGAAGATCTAAGTGACTGCTTAGGTAAAGCCACTCTCGGGCTTGGAAAAAAAGGCATTTGTAAAAGATGAACAAAATAAAAGCATTTTGGACCGGATCACATATCCACAGGCGCCCATGAATATTTCTTTTTGCAATGTTCCATTTGCTGCCTTACTATACCCCTTACCGATGAGCAGTTCTATAAGTACTCTAAGGTAAGTACTAAAGTAAGGCCTTACCCCCTATGACATCGTGTGTAAAAGTAAGCACTTCTGTAAAAGGGAGTGGTAAGGCCTACCCCTTACCAGTAAGTGCTGATTTCAGTACTTCTGTAAGCTTACCGGTCCAACTGGGGAGTGCATGCAAAGTGCATGTGTTTGTTGTGCTATTTCGAATGCGGCATTACAGAAAAAGTTAAAAGTAGTCCGACCTTTGCGTGGCATGCATTCCATTCATGGAACATACCGTTAGGTCGCATTTGAATACACACACTTCTATATTATTTATCAACGAATTGAACGCATGTACGCTTGAATATGTCACTAGCTGTATGCATACTCCGCTCCCTACATTCATGATCATTAATAATTGCATCCGCATCGGCATAGACTATTCCAAACCCAAGTACATTATTGTTTTACCAAGCAGTCCGCCAACCACATCCAATGAAGCTGTACCTACGCGAGCCGCTTTACCTACGCGAACGAGAGCCACTCTACTTGAGTATGGTATTGTCACCCTTTATGGCCACCTAGCCAATTACCTGATTTCTTCGTCCCATACAATCTTTTAGGGAGACAATTAATTTTAAAGGGAGCAAAAAGATATGCAATCAACCTTCTTTCAAATTCTTCTTTCTAGGCGTAGTTGAAAATAATTTATTTTGGCTGATTAAACCGAATTCGAAGCATAAAGTTGAAAAAACATTTTTTACAAAACTTTATATTTTCAGTCGATGTAGGGATAGTTTCAGCCCTTTACTATTATCCCTTATCATAAAATTTGCTTTTTTATAAATCAACCACTTTTGAATATAAATGTTGCAAAAAATGTATTTTATTAGATTGTTTTTGATTGTAATTAAAATTATCGCGAAAATCGTTAAAAAAGGGAGTTTTTAAGCATATTTAAAGGTGACATGCATATTTTAAGACTGTGGGACCCCGATTTTCGTAATCAGCGACCCAAAAAACATATCAGGGACGATTTTCACAACAGTGTAATGTTTTGACATAAACGATTCGTCGATTTGTGCAAGTTAAAAAAATTTTAATTCAAAAAGGGGAAAGGTCCAGCACATCTCACCAAAGGGGAAGAGGGGGCCAATTTTAAACAACAGCACCTCACACATTTAATTCACCACTCCCTTTTGGTATTATATCCACCCAAACCACCGCCGAAAATTCTTCTCGTATATGCCGCTTCCAACATGTCAGTCAACTCCAAAGTGTCCGCGGCATAAGCCCGGCCAGGCCAGTAACCAAACCACAAGAAAAATCTGAAATAATTCACCTCTACAGAATGGTGAATTTGTATTCCTATAATGAGATAAAGCAAAGTCTGGGCGACAACGTAGCTAACATGCCAGAAAATCTATATGCAGTAAGGTAGAGTGTATTTTAACTGTTGCACACACAGCCCCGAGTGTCATCGTCTCTTGTACCCCGTCCGCCCCTTTTCCCATCGTTATACGAAAGTTCTGACGATTTTTCATGTGTGAGAGCGTTACACGAATGAAATTGATTCACTCTCATGTAAATTTTTTTAAGCAAACGTCCCTAAAGAAGTTTTACTTCAAAAATTCCTTACATTTCCAAAGACACAAACCTTCGAAAAATGAATTGTAAAACTGAAATGCGTTTTTCATACAAATTGACATTTGAATTGTATTTTGGCACAGGCCCTTAATATCCAAAATTTCAATTTGATGTTTCCTTCCAGTAATTTCCCTCCTCCGTGTAACAATTTCAAATGATAACAGGATACAATCAGACATCTTAACAGTGAGTCGTTGGGAAGTAGAACTGGATGACGTTGATCTTATGGTAAATGAGCGTTTCTTAGGCGTCCGTCCACCCTGAGCACACCCTGTTGATTCAAGAAGGGATCAAACATTTTGGTGAAACTCGATTACCTGCTTCGATGATACTCAGCTTATGTGGAAAGGATGAGTGCTGCGCGATTTTTATCACCGTACTTGTAGCTGATTGCAATTCTTGTGCTGACAGAAATTCGCTCGAATTCCTGGTTGACTTATTTCGTGCATTATATACGAACATTAATGTGTATACAACTATTCGAATTAACCGCATATGGGAAAAATACCGTAGAAGTATACATATTTTCCGGGTCCTGTGCCGTTACATGAGCGGCTACCCTTTTTTGCTCCAGTGTTGTATCAAGTTGTGAGGGGTTGCTAGGCAGTTTGATTGTCGTGGCTTGCAGAAAGTCTGGTCCATTCCTCAACAATTTGTTGTCCGCAATATCACTTCCTTGGAATCCACGAGAGGCGACGTATGCTGTATGCAGAATTCATTGACGAAGGAACGTAATTCCACATTTCCATGGGTAGCGTTTCTTATAAGTGCGACGTTCGGTTACCTACAAATGTTGTCCATTTTCTATGGCGTTGTCTTAGCATGAGAACACCACTGTAGAGCCTGCCCAGCCTGTGCAGGTGATTTTGGGGATTGTAGTTCTGTAGTTCTCTTCATTAATTAAGTCGGCGAATGCTGATTTATTTAATCGGTACTAGCCCCGTTTTAGCTCTTATGATTTGGAGCTTCACCCTATAGACCAGTCATTAGAGCTTTTTTCATGTTATAAAATTGTACAGCAAACTGCTTGCACTACTACTTCAGGGGTATCTCATGGATTACTAAAACCAAAAAACCAGCCAAAATTTACTCATGTGGAATTGTTTAAACAATAATTAGCAACAAAAATGGGTACTTTTTCCGTTTTTGGCGTATACAATAAAAAGTACTGGATGAATCACGTTACTCTCAACAGGATATTTGTAGAGAATTGAAAACCCTACAAAATGGGGTTTTCTAGACCTCGATCGGATAATTTTTCGCCGAGAAAAGCTAGAAAACCCCTTAAAAAGGCCTTTTTTTTTTTCAAAAACTCGTACCTCTGTTACTTTGCAATATTAGGGTATGATTTTTTGGGATATAATACCCTGGTACATATACTTTAAACTGCCAAAAGATGAAATTTGTCGCATGTATAGTTTCTGCATAATTGCAGTATAAACAAAATAGACCCTAATCTTGCACATTGCGCCAATATTAGCAGAGTGGCCCGATTGAAATTTCCAAAACGGTTTCTGAAAGTATAGGCTAGGGGCTACAATTTGTCTATCTCACATTTTAGTATAAGTTTGGAGAACAATGCTAAAAATGCTTTTGAAAGTGGTACATAGGGCGAACATTCTAATTCGAAACGTATCGGGCCTATATATATTGTGGGTGTGAGTATACTTCTTGTACGTGCAGGAAGAATGGTTTACAATGCTCAAATTTGTGCGCAAACTGTACCGAAATAATGTGCTCTAACATATCTATAGAAGATATTTGCATAGAAGAAGATGAAAGTCAATTATAAAATAATTTATACGAATTAAGCTACAAATAGAATGATGATCGCGAGAATGAAAATAAAAGTATAGATGTAAGGTAGCTAAGCGAAGAAGAGACTGTTGCACAAAAAAGCATGATGCTTAAGCTGGTTAAGTTATTCCATATTTCTTAGTTGATGCCTTTTATTTTTTTCCATTGAATAATCTGTAAATTGTTCATAATATTATTAATAATTATTTATTTTCAATCAAATTAAGCATTGATTCTAAATAACGTATGTTCGCAATATATAATAAAAAAATGTAATGTACCTGTTACCATTATAAAAAAAATACGATAGTGTATTTTGTTAAATACCACTTTCCCTTAATAAGTATCTCTTCAATTAAATATATGTAGATTCCGACTGCATATATTTATTACTTTAAGGAAAAAAGGTTTACTCCAATAAGACTTAGATAGAGTATTTTCCATTTAATTTATTCAAAAATTAAATTATTCTTCATGCATTTAGCTTTCATGAAGTTCATTTACCATGAAGTTGTCAGTACTAGTACTGGGCTCCATGCTGAAAGGCAACTCAAATATTCAATTCACTTGCAAAAATGCACGAAGCTTCACATGCTTATTAGCTACATATTACCTACACTTTTTTTATATGGAACAAATTGTCACATGCTGCTTTGCTACATTTATCTTCAAGCAATAGTGACGAAAAGCTGCATATGAAGCTTTGGTATGCGGTGGGCCTAACGCCTTCTTCGTTGCTTTATACCCCGTCACCGCTACCTCGAAACTTCTCGAATTAGAATGTTCGCCCTATGTACCATTTTCAAAAGCATTTTTAGCATTGTTCTCCAAACTTATACTAAAATGTGAGATAGACAAATTGTAGCCCCTAGCCTATACTTTCAGAAACCGTTTTGGAAATTTCAATCGGGCCACTCTGCTAATATTGGCGCAATGTGCAAGATTAGGGTCTATTTTGTTTATACTGCAATTATGCAGAAACTATACATGCGACAAATTTCATCTTTTGGCAGTTTAAAGTATATGTACCAGGGTATTATGTCCCAAAAAATCATACCCTAATATTGCAAAGTAACAGAGGTATGAGCTTTTGAAAAAAATTGCCTTTCTAAGAGGTTTTCTAGCTTTTCTCGGCGAAAAATTATCCGAACGAGGTCTAGAAAACTCCATTTTGTAGGGTTTTCAATTCTCTACAAATATCCTGTTGAGAGTAACGTGATTCATCCAGTACTTTTTATTGTATACGCCAAAAACGGAAAAAGTACCCATTTTTGTTGCTAATTATTGTTTAAACAATTCCACATGAGTAAATTTTGGCTGGTTTTTTGGTTTTAGTAATCCATGAGATACCCCTGAAGTAGTAGTGCAAGCAGTTTGCTGTACAATTTTATAACAAAATCTGCCGTTTTTTTTCGCTCTAATGACTGGCCTACTATTATCCATGAGCACGTGTGAGTAAATAATCGCTACGTAGGCGGGTTCTGCAGCGTTGTAAAACCAATTATTTTGAAGATGAGTGGACCTTGCGGTGCCAATCCATCTAAGAATTTCAATTAGGGCCAACTGTTGGATTTGGAAAAAACCTCTTTTGATGGTCGCCATATTAAGCCACGGGTTTTGATAGTGAGGGCGTTGTCAATAGTTAATTTGTCTTCGCAGCTCACAAGATTTTGCAGATGGTTCGTAGAACATCAATTGAATTTGATGACCATTTATGTAATTCAAAGTACGCCTTATTGAGTAGTGACACTTAGTCATCCTTGTACCTAATCACTTCGTTGATAGAGTCTGAAGAACCCATTAGATCGTCCAAGTAAACATTGTTTTGCAAAAACTGTGATCCGAGTGGGTGTGGTAATCCTTTATCTTGATATAATTGCTGTAACGCTCTCAGTGCTAGAAAAGGTACACATGATGTTGCATAAGTCTCTGTGGAAACCATGTATTCGTGAATGTTTCCCCCTCCGCACTATTTTCTGATAACGCCGATCTTCTGGATGTACAGCTATCTGGCGATACATTTTTATCATATCTGCGACGAATCCAATTTTACCAGTTCGGAACCTGAGAAGAATATCATACAGCTCCTTTTGTATTTTTGAACCGGTGCGTAAAATGTCGTTCAGTGAACACCCTTTGGATGATTGAGCAAAACCATCGAAAGCGACTCTTAGCTTTGTTGTGATATTTTCAGCCCTAACAATACCATGGTATGCGAGAAAGAATTCCGAAGAGTGTGATCCGAGACTTCAGAGTTCCATATGTTGCCTATATTGAGACGCGCATTGATGATTTTTGACGAACCAACGCTCCATGGAAAAAATCGTGTTATTGCTTTCAGCTTTGAATATCCAAGCAAACTCGTATTTCGCTTGAAAGGAAGTCTTGTTGGTAATGTTCTTCACATTCCTGATCCATTGGCTGCAATTTCATTGATGATGTATGTAGGTTCCTCGATTTCCCTAAAAGATCGTAGCGTTTGGTCAATATTTCGTGAAACATGTAGGAAGAGGAGGTTGAAGTTGAGATGCTTGGCCTCCTATAATCCAACCGAAAGCAGTTTGAAGCGCTGATAATACACAGCCCCGAAAACAAGTGTTAGCACCGTCTTAGTGATTCTTCTTTCTAAATCCATTCTGATTGGATTAATGTTGTAAAGAATTACACACAATTATTTCATAATTTTTTGTACACCACGGGATTGGTTTTTTTTTTCTGAAGTTGGTTTTTAAATATTTATTTTTATATTTGTTTATTTTTCTACGATTTCGGGACGTCTGTCAATTTATTTCATTTTTTTGTTCTCGGTTGAAGGCTGAGCAATAGAGCACTGGTCGCAGTATAAGCCTCCACTCAATGCTGAGCCAGTCCAGCCTCACAATACTGGAAATTAATTAAACTTAATTTTTCCAAAAAAATTAAAACCCTTTAAAATATTCAACTAAAAAAGCAGATCCTCTAAAAGCTTATGAATATCAATTTTATAAATTTTTATAGAGGTGAAACCAAATGTGAAAATAACTGGGTTAAAATAAAATTCCATCAATAAGAGCTGCTTTCTATTCAAAAACATCAAACAATTCCATGCCCACTAACAAGTCAATCCTTTTGAATATGCAATGATTTTATCAGAGTTCCTCCTCTCATCCAGATTTCACAGCATCAGCACCAACAGACGAGGATATCAGCACTAACAACGGTGGCAAAGCGAAAAAAAAAAATTAAAATTCACACAACATCAACAAAAAACCAATTAAAAGTGAGATAATCTCCTTTCGTCCCTTCAGAAATGTTGCAGAACTTTTGCATTATTTACCTAATGAATCAGGCCGGCAATTCTCCGCTACTGAATATTTTATAAGAGCTCAGTTTGCGTCCACGTTAAACCACAACGAAAAAAATTATCCTGAACTACCACAAGAATAGTCCTTTTCTTCCCCTTAAACGTAGAGAACATATTATTCCCCCCTTCCCCCCGCTTCGTTAGTTCGCAAAAAAACAACAACAACAAAAACAAATAATATCCTTTTATAGGGATACCGAAGAAAGCTTTCACGAAAGCGCATCCATATGGCAGAAACTTACCAATGTAGTTCCATGTCGTTGTGTACAACTGCGAGTCGGTCGTCCTTCTCAAGGATACAAATGTTGTTGTTGACTACGTGAGCTTTTTCTCTTCAACAAACGCCAGGATTTCAGTTCGTTATGAACCGTCAACTTGTATAGACGCGAAATTTAAAAAAAAACATACACGAAAAGGATATTTTTTTCTCTCCTTATTGACACGATAAATTTCGGACGGTTCACGTGGTTTTTAGTAGAGAAACGCTTTTTATATTATATCCTCCCCCCCACCACACACTCACAGTCTCTTTTTCAATTCGAGTCCTTTTTTTGTTTAATTTTGTCAGTGCAGTGTTGTTGTTGCCGTTGGTGTTTTATTGAATTTTATTGTTGGTGTTTTTAAATATAGAAAAATAAATGGAAAAAAATTGTTTAATTGACGAGAGGACCTGTTTTAAAAAATTGTGTTTTTCAAGGTTTTAGTGAAATTTGCATTTCCTTTTTTTAAGTATTTAAATACAAATAAAAAAAAGACTTTCAGTGCTAATAAATATTTGTTTCTTAAATGTATAATACACCACACTTAGCACAATTAAAAACGAATCCTGCATTAAAAGAAAAAGGAGGATAACGTTTTTTTTTTAATTTTTAGACACAAAGAAAAGGACGAAACGGAATAAAATATAACTTTATCGTAGCTTAAAAATAATGGGTAAATAACAAATTTTGTTTGGCATTAAAAATCATAAAATTCGCATTTATCTTCGAATATTATCTAAATATTTTTATTGGTTTATGGAATTTTTCTGTTAAACACAAAAAATAAGAAGATTATTAATAATATTTTGGGTCTGGGCTAAAACAAATTTATTCCAGGTTTCATAAATACTAGATTATACAAAGATTTTCTTGTGAAATTTTAAACTTTAAACTAAAACATGCAAATATAATACTTTGTTAATGGAATCCATGGAAGGGTATTTTAATTTTTAAGCTTCTCAATCCAGTAGCTATTTCCTTATAATCTTAACATAGTACGTAGAAAAGTTAAGCGGAACCAGCCGTAAGCCGACTGATTCCCAGAATGATAACTAAATAATGTAGGTTGGTAGTCACTCAACCATAATAATTTTAACAAAAGGATTAAAAATTAAAAAGTTTAAGCCAAAATTATGCCAATGCTTTTTTGTGAACAAGAATTTCGAGTGTAAAAAGAGTGAATTATGAATAACCCAACCTTTATGAATCACACTTTGAACTTCAAGTCAGCAATAACGTTTAACTCATTTTACATTATCTAGTAGTAAACTTAGTTTGAAGGATAGAAAACGAAAACCTAGTCTAGGGATGCTCAGGTAAACTTACGCTTGAACTCAAGGATGTTGTACAAGTCTGTAAATACAAATTGCGAGAGATTGTTCAACAGTCCAGGAGCGCGTTCAAAAAACTCACAATAGTAAACCACGAGGTAAGCTGTGGTTATGCTACATCACTTCACTTAACCACGAAAGTTTATGTTTAACCATGGAGGTTTTTTGAACGCGCCGTGGTTAACTACGTGGTAAAGAAAATTTAAAAAAAAAAATTCATAAAATAGTGTCGGCTATTTGCCTCAATTATTTCCAATAATTATTTATTTAAAATAATCTCACAAATCCCACTTTGATTTGTTCATTATTAACATTTTGAAATTTAACTACACCATGGTTAACCACGGGAGTTTTGAACGCCAAAAAGTTATGCTCGTGGTTATGTTGTAGTTAACCACGGGGTTTTTGAACGACAAAAGTTTACCATAGTTAACCATGGTTAACCATAGTAAGGTTTTTGAACGCGCTCCAGCTGTTCTATATAACAAACGAACTTCTGAGCAGCAGTTTACAAGAAGAAAAGCACTTCAAGGTATGAAAGTGATCAGAGAGCGCCAATCTCAAGCGCCGTATATTTGTCGACCCCGACTCCTTTAACAAATTACATTGTAAACTCCATTTAATGCCACATGATCTCTAAAACGTCGAAATGAATTTGGTTGGTTTACCTTGTTATCCCTACACCATATATATGTAACATCACATCCACTCTAAATAACGACAACAATACTTCATTACAGTACTTTCTAAGCTGCCGAAATTAATAATAACTGAGCTGTTTACGTTCTTTGGTTTGCTGTTTTGTAACTTTACTGTCCTAGTAAATATTTACCTCAAATGTAGGCATCATACGTACCGAAGATTATACGAAATTCGTTCTTTCTTTTGCTAGTTACTCACAAACTTTGAAACTGTGAACATGACGAGGAAGAGAAAATCTCTGTGTATTCACGAAAAAGTGTTATTAATACGTGTAATAGAGTCGTGAGAAAAGATAACTGATATTGGAAGACGCTTTAGATTCAATCGCTCTACCGTTTCTTCAATATGGAAGAAAATAGAAAAAATTCTACAAGCAGAGGAGGATGGAAAATCTTCTAATAAATGAAGAACCTAAACACGAAGATTTAGATCAAGCTATGCTATCATGGTTTCACAGACAGCGCTAGAATAATATGCCTATGTCGAGGCCGATCGTGAAAGCTAAGCAGAGAAGTTTTCTCATGAGCTTGGCTTAATGTCTTTCAAAGCATCACAAGAATGGCTCGGAAAATTCAAGAAATGTCACCATATGAACTATGGTAAAATTAATGGAGAAGCACGAAGCGTTAATAATAATGTTACTCACGACTTGATTAATAGAGTTTGGCCAAAATTGAAAGAAAAGTATGCTCCAAGTGACATTTTTAATGCTGATTTAGCCGGAGTTATCATTAAGTTGACCCCCGATAAAACGTTGAAATTTAAAGGAGAAAAGCGTGTAGGGGCCATTCCATATCAAATCAACCAATTTTTAATTAATTTTGGACCTCATGGGCTTCAAATAAAATATTTTTTTTTATATTTGTTCTTCTGGTGGAAACTAAGAAAAAACAATTTTTGAGATTTTTTGGCATTCTATTTTTTTAGTTGTAAAATTTCGGAAACCCGAAAATCGCAAAATTTTGATAAATTTTGAAATCTCTAGTTTTAAAACTATTTGGCAAAGAAAGCTGGAAGAAGCACTAATTTCTTATGCTTTAATGAGGCTTTAATTTGATATGCAACATAGTATTATTAATTCACTTTAGCCCACCTAGTAATTTTGATCATGACTTTCTTTTTTGTCCTATAAAACCTGTTTATCAGTTCCAGACGATTTCATTTTGTGACTTCAAACTCATCAATTTGCAGCAACTCCAGTTTGCGTGTCGAGAGTTATCTTGGGATCCTGTTTACTCAAGCTATAATATAAATTAAAAAGTTCAAGCGTTTTATGACTCTATTAGACCTTTATATGAAATGTTTGTTCCTCTAAGGTTAATAAGGGTTTATCCACGACGGTGTCCTTGGTTCACGCATGAAGTGCATATTTCAATAGCTGAAAGAGACTTCTTGTATCATCGGTATAAAAAAACGCGTAATGAGGATGTGCGCAGGTTGTACAAACGAGCACGCAATAGGACAGTATCGCCAATTCGTTCAGCTAAACACTCCTATTTTAGTAACCTGCTGGATACAAGTTTGCCTCCCAAGAGGCTATGGAGTAATCTCCGTAATCTTGGAGCTGTTGGTCAAAATTACCTAAAAGCAGAGCATTTACATTAACCCTAGAATACTATCGCTTTTTTAGCATACGTTGTTACTATCGTCTCGTAAAATTTACGACTATTGAAATGTGACATTACCATAAAAAACGCAGTAATATAAAATGTTTTATAACTATTTATTTATGAAAAAATGAACATGTTTTCAACATTAAATTAATCAGTATTAGAAAAAAAAAATTTTTAACAATTCAAGCATGAGTTCTGCACATATAGGTCGTTTGCATTTATTGCAGTACATGGTCGTCATTCTTCTTTTCTTTGATGGACAAATTGCACATACGGTTCTTTTTCCTTTAGTAGGTGTATTGTCATTACTCGATGCAGCTTGTGGTTTTAAAATATCGCTTATAGGTTTCTGGAGAGGGCGTGAAAAGTTTTTGTAATTTGCTCGATGCTGTATCCATGGTCTCAGTAGCTGATTGCTAAGAATATACAAAAATTCTTGTCTACAAATGGTTTGTTCTTTCTTGGCATGCTTCATGTGGTTATATATAACGTAACTATTGATTCCACACATATTTAGCATATTGTAAAAAATACATAAAGGCCAACGTCTTGTTTTCCTATTGCAGTTCAAATTGGCACACATCATATCAAAGGTATCAACCCCTCCCTTAGTTGCGTTGTAAAATTCAATGATTGAAGGCTTCTTAGATGAATCTGAAATTGAGGGTTGATCATGTGTAGATGACAAGAGAAGAACATTTTTGTTTTTTTTTTTTTTTTTTGGACATAGGACACAAGTGTCAAATCTTGTTCAAAACAAAACATTGAAGTTTTAGGTTTGCGACCTTGGACTTCTAACAGCTCTGGAGGAATTTCCCTTTTGTTTTTTCTTATTGTGCCAACGATTGTTAATTTATAAGGATTACTAAACATGATTTTGGCCAAATCTATAGACGTAAACCAATTATCCATAGTGATGTTCCTATTGGATCCATGGACCGTTTTAGTTAGTTCTTTGACATAGTAGGTACCAAGAGAATCTCCATTGGTTATTGTACCCTTGCCTAAGTAAGGAGAAGCATCTATCATATATTTAGAGCTGGAATCACAGACCATAACTATCTTGATTCCATACTTGGCTGGTTTATTTGGCATATACATACATTCTAAATGGACAGCGGCCACGAAACCCTAAAAGTTTTTTCGTCTATTGTTAGTTACGAGCCAGGCTTGTAATTTTGATTGCAGTTCAATATAAACTGATCCCAAATGCTCCTTATGGGAGCAAACGGATCTGTAGATTTTCGTATAAGCCTACTGGCTTGATCGTCAAACCGTAAACAGTTTAGTAGAAATTGAAAACGTTCTACGCTCATGGCAGATCTGTAAATACTTGCAGATATGTTGGGATCAAACATCTGACGAACATTTAAGTGGTTATTTTTCATTGAAGCTGAGAATATTAGCAAACTCATTAGGGCCAATATTTCTGTTTTGATAGTTTTTTGTATTGATGCCAACTGCTGATTTGTATATCTTACTGCTTTGAGAACTATGATCTCATTTGTATGGCAAACAATCGTGTCAATTATTGAATCATCAAAAAATAAATTAAATATATCAATTTCTGTACTTGCGTTTCGACAATTATGGCTTGGACCAGGTCTAATATGAACAACATTTTTTGATGATTTTCTGCCAACGCGATTCCTTGAAACGGAACTCCATCTGTGTCCATTTTTGCCCTTCAAACGAAGTTTTGGTGGTACAATGATATATGGATTGGTGTTCATTAGTTTGCTCAAAGGTACATCATAATCCCTATCATTATTAGGACTGGAAATCCTTCGTTGAAAATTATTAGTATTTTGTCGCTTACGATTTGCCAATAATTCTTTCGTTTCGCCATTTTCAACTTCAACATCTGAAAGATCAAGCACTTCTTCTTCATCTTCGCTGTCTGTTTTTTCAACGTATTCTCTTTCACAATGATCTATGTCTTCACTTCCTGAATCTTCATAATCATTACCCGGTGAATTATCTTCGTTTTCTTCGTATAAAAGCGGCCTTACTACAGCTTCTACTAAATATTTCTTCCAACTAACCGATGACATTTGTAACAAATGCTATCTCACGATGGGGGAAAAAGTTGTTTAGTATACAATACAATATTTGACAATAATAAAAAACTTACAATTACACTATAAAGTCGGAAATTTTATGACAAAATTTGAATTTAAAAAAAAAAAAACTAAAGTAAACACTATCGTGTCGTATATTTGACGACGAGTCTTTTAGTTTTCCAGGAAAAGTCCACTTCAATAATTTCGCACTAAGTCTATGGCTTCTACACACCAACTGAGGAAAAGTCACAGGCGCACTAAATCGGGACACGAACAATGTCGAAATTTTCCGCTTAAATTGATTCGACTGTCGTAATTTTGACGAGGGCTAGTATTCTAGGGTTAATGACCTTCCTCTTATAATTAAAAGCACATCTATGCACTTATATGCTGATGATGTGCAAATCTACATAAGTATGCCCACAGATTCAACCGCTGAGTGTATTCGTAGACTTAACGATGATTTGAGGAGTATTTATGATTGGACTGTTAATAATAAACTGCCCCTAAATCCTAGGAAATCTTCATGTCTGGTGGTTAGTAAGACTCCCTTTGTATTGAGCACACTCGCACCAATTATAATAAATGATGTCATTTTGCCTTATGTTGACTCAGTCAGAAACCTAGGTCTTGTGTTTAATTCTAAATTTAGTTGTTGTAGTCATATGAGCAGAGTTCTTCAAAAAGTCTATGGATGCTTACGTCAACTATGGGTAAGCTCTAGCCTTCTCACACCTGATATGCGTAAAATGCTTGTGATTGCTCTAATTATGCCACACCTGAGGTATGTATGGTAGTCTAATTTTCCCGAAACTTG
This sequence comes from Thereva unica, assembly GCA_949987705.1. Taxonomy (NCBI): domain Eukaryota; kingdom Metazoa; phylum Arthropoda; class Insecta; order Diptera; family Therevidae; genus Thereva; species Thereva unica. The sequence goes on along the minus strand of OX465282.1, from coordinate 34,449,999 downwards.
ATTCAGTGTGTATGAGAAGAATTAAAGTTGCATTTAACGATTGTCTTCGTTTCGTCTATAGGCTAAGACGGCATGATCTTATTACACCATATGCATCCAGCTTATTTGGTCTTACTTTTGCAAGCCATCGCTCGTACCATGAATTCAAATTTATCTTTAAGCTTACGAATAAAATGTGTCTACGTTATTTGTTTGAGAAACTACGTTTCTTACAATCCAATAGGCAGGTAACATTATTGATTCCTAGGTGTAACTCGTCATTTGGTGTTCGTTCTTACTTTGTCCAAGTTGCGCGTAAATGGAATGCCTTGCCCTGTTGTATTCGGAGTGCGACATCTAGCCGAACTTTCAACTAGCTTTTAAAAGACCACTATAGTTGATTCTATCCTTCTTTCTTTTCACTCTCTCTCTCTTTCTTTCTCTCTTATCTTCTGCTCTCATTCTTTTCTATTTTATCAATTGTTCAAATATTTTTTATTTCCTCTTCTATTATGTACAGTTAAAATGTTTAATCTTTGTACTCTCCCAATAAATGTTATTATTATTATTATTATTATTATTATATATTTAGTAAGAATGAAACTTTTTCCGACATTTTGAAATTTGTTTTTGAAATATCTCAAAATATTACTTTTTCAAATTACACTCTACACGCGCATATAAAGCCAAAATTTAGGATGGGACAACATTGGGATCATATTGAAATAAAATATTTTCCGTACTTGAAGAGCTGAAAGTTCAATGAACGAAATATACAAAAAAATTTAGCTGCCCGAAAGCTGATCCCTTCCGCTGATAATGTCGCCTTTTACTAATTTGGGTGTGGCGAATTCAATAAAAATAAAGTCAACCCTCTAACTTGATCGGATACTACCACACGGCAATCCTTATTACTAAAATTAAGTGTTTCATACTTTCTTATGAAAACACCCCGCCGGTTTTTTGTTTAGAAATAGCCCTTAATGTAAGATATATTTTGAGCCCAAAATCACGAACTCGGGACCTCTGGGATGGTAGCCAGACATCTTGCTCTCTAGGTTACTGAGGCCTAGTTTCACTGACTACAAAATGATGGAATTAGCTGCATCTAGCTAGTGCAGTATTATATTAACACGTTGTTGATTTACCTATAGCACAGCGATTTTTTTTTGTAGTCGGTCTGTAACTCTTCTGGCTGCAACCTATCTTTCGAAATGTAAAAAAAAAACGTGGGAAAGAGTCCCTATACTATCAGCGACCCTGGCTTTTTTACATTTCGAAAGGTAGGCTGTTTCCATATATCTACTGGCGATTTTAAATAAAAATTAATATTTTAAATATTTTTTAGTGTTTCTAAGCTATTTTTTTCTACTCTTTTGTTTATTATACGTCTTCCCCCATGTTGCAGTGCCCGCCATATTACATTTAAAATGACGTCACACAGCTTACACGGTGGGCTTGGACCAATTTTAACCTCGAAAGTCCTGCACTTCCAGTTTTTCACTGGTTTCCTATAGCTTGTTCACTATAAAATCCTAGTCCAGCTTGCATTTCATCACAAAAGTCAGGAATGTGAAAAAACAGCATGAACTTTAGGCGTGATCGAAATTCCCAAATCTAAATAACGCTGTTTGAAATTCGCGATCATTCGTTTGAAGTCAGGATCTAGTTTTATACTGAAACAAGCTTGGACGACAGTGTTGTACTTTAACGAACTTATACAGCAATTTGAACGGAGGAAATCGACTTTTGACAGTAATTTTTTGCACGAATTTCCGTTGAAACCAGAACTGCCATGATAAACTTCACTTGTCACACTACATTTTTGCCCCCACTGCAGAAAATCTTGTTCGGACTCTTTCAATAAGTTGTTGTACAACGTGTTGACTACGCGAAGCATCAAATGCAGTTCTGGCGGGGAAATGATTTCAAGAAAAGTTCTGTCCTTGGTAGTATCAAAAACCGGAGGATTGATGCAATTCATAAATTTCCTCGCGTCTTGTTTCTTTTCTCCTACTGCATGCCACTTCAAATAGTTCTCAAGAGAATTTCCAACTGGTCGGTAAAGACCACACTTCATTCTTCGAGGAGTAACAACTACGTACAAGGGTAAAAACTGGCGTGCCACATGATACCAACTAGGATGTTGGCGAGTTTCAGATCTGTCGCAACTGTTCCTTCGAAATTGTTGATACCAATTGACGACCATAGTTGTACAACATTCGAATAATTTTTCGCTATCGCGAGGACAAGTAGCTTATTCACTCCATTCTTTGAATTTTTTTGCTGCGATACCATCTTCGTACCTTTGGCGTTTCTTCTGGACTTCTTCTTCTTCGAGACCAACTGATTGAATAGATAGACATACTTTCAGGATCCCTTCACCGCCCTTCGATTCCAAATTTCAGGTGTACCTCGTTCAATTTTCGGTTGTCCTTGATCATTTGCAGAAAACTCTCGAGATTGGAACAGTACACTACTGTTTCTGCTACTTCTGAAACCTTCTTACCTTTAGCTCTTGTTAGATCAAATTTCTTGATAGTAAAAAATTCACCCACCGAATGATTTTGGTGGTAAAGTTTTTGTTTCAGGTGCGGTTCAACTACTTTCCTGTTTTTTGTAACCACGCGCAAAGCTGCTGCCTCTTCGAGTGTTTTATATTGACTGAGGTGCAAATCCGTTTGTAGTTTCCGAAATTCATCCACCGAAAATAGCTGAAATTTGATGATGACGTTACATGTCCGATAGTCACTTGAAGATTACGTCCCCCGCGAGGTGGCACTAACGAGACAGTTTTACTGTTATAACCTGATTCGGATGCCTTTTTTTTTAATAGCGAACTAACCACTTGATCTGCAGTTTTTGAAACTGCTGATGCAACTGCTTCCGTAATGTTCAGGTAACGCGAAGTCCGATTGCCTTTGTGTGATGTTACCGTATCAAAAGCAAAACACGTACCACATCGAAATTGCGATGATTTGTCTGTAAGTTCGAAGAATCAAAAAAGTTAACGATATCTCTACGGAAAAAAAATCATAATATCAAAAATATGTTTTCACTTCGTTACTTTGTGTTGAAATTTCTTCTGAAGACTCTTTTACTATGCTTTTTCTTTTAGGCAAATGATTGCCGATCGCGAAATTTCCAGTCGCTGGCTTTCGAGCCAGTTCGCAAACAAAACAGTCACACGTAGCATTGATGCTTGATCTGCTATATTTTCGGATGGCCTTGAGATCAGAGATATTTGGAAGTCTCCCATACTTCTCTGAACCATCTTCCACTCGGTACAGATTTCTCTTACAAGTAGAGCACAAAACACGGGGTAATCGATCATCCAGCGCATCGTACTCTAGATATTTTTCGACTAAATTTTTCAAACCGTCTTTGACGGGAAACATACTTTTTGTTTTCCCAAAGCCAGAGACAGATTTGATTCCGATTTTCTTTGTGTGTCTTTGTATTATACTCGTCATACACCTTTATTTGGTGTGCCGAGTGCGTTGTAAAGAAAAAGGTAATTCACTATTTTGTGGTTCCTGCCATTTTGAATTTGGAGTGACGCCACACAGCTAATAGTATTCTACTTGTCTTGTCATGTTGTTTGATACCCATACTGGGTGGATTGTAAAGAAAAATGTAGTCCGCAATTTCGTGTTGGCTGCCATTTTGAATTTTGAATGTCATCACATAGCTAATTTCATCATACTTATCATACCCTTTCATTTGATACTCATGTCGGGGGTCGGGGAGGACAATTACAAAATTCGGGTATACAAATAGCCATAAAACATTCCCGCAAAAATACTGAATCTTCCAGTGAAAGTCCCATCGCAATCGGATAAGCCGTTTTCGAGATTAGTCCGGACAACAGACAGACATACAGACACCCAGCCACAGACAGACAAAGTTTTTAAATAATACTTGATTTTGTTTTAAAATCATGTAAATAACCATATGAACTTAGAAAAAAAAACTACAATTAGAAGTATTTTCCTTTCAAATAATAAAATGTGCGAATGACAGTGTTTGACGTATGATATATTATTTGACTTGAACAAGTTGGCAATTATAAACGTCAATTGCGCCAAAGTTAATTTAATGGCATGTCAAAATACAATGTAGGTACATATTTCGTAAAGATTTTACTATAAGGCATATGATTGTTCCGGGGGGTTCTGCGATCGTAGTAAAACTACAAAAAAGAATCTATAACGAAAATATACAAGAGTTTCGAATACATAATAACCAAAAATATGAGCAAGAAAGACTTAATCCTTATTTGAAATAAAGTCCTGTTGATTTAAGGATTCTGGAGGGCACCAGACGCTGCCCGTCACGTATGTCTATCGATATTCTCTCGAGTGCTTAAGGAGAAATGTTATATATACGTGCTAAACTATAACGCTTAATTTTTATGGATGGTTGTACGTGTAGCATAGATTAAACAAGAGTTCTTTTCTGGTAAATTGGTAAAAGAATGTCGATGTTGTAGATTAGGTATTCGACTTGCCAAACCATTTGAATATATGCTAAGAATACGTGAAAATTTACCTAAACATTTTTTTACACGATGACGATGTTGTTGTTATCAAGTTTGTTTTAGTTCAGAGAATTTCATATATGATTTTTCTGTTATTACTGTTTTAATGGACTGAAAATATCAAGATATCTGGTAATGGTATTTAATATTAACCTTTATAGGACGGTAGCTGTTTATACATGATTCTCACAAGATGGCAGTTATTTTTAGTAAATATACAGAAAATTTATTTTTTTCTTGATGTAGTAGTGATACATGAGTAGATAATCCGAAGTATCCTCTTTCCTTTGGCGCTACAGTTCAAATGGAGACTTGGCCTCCTCTAAAGATTTCTTCCAGTTTGTACGATTTCTAGCGGCTTGAGTCCAGTTACGGTTTCCTAAGATCATACCTGCGTCTGCTGTTACTAAGGAATTCAATCCCGGAAAGCACCGCAACATATTTTCGAGAACAGTAATGCGGGACTAGATATGAGGGTTCGCGGGATTTTGGCAGTAGAATCACTTGTCATAAAAACCGGGAGAGAAATACTAACAATATTGCAAAGCCTCGGGACCTCAGTAGCCTAGGGAGTAAGGCATTTGGCTACCATCCCAGAGGTCCCTGGTTCGAAACCTTCACCCCACGGTCCTTTGCTTTTTTTTCACTTTCCCACCTACATAACTTTCCTTCTTTCTTCTTCCTTCTTTGCATTCCTGATTCCTCTTGTCATAGCCTTCTTTAGCCCTTCCCTGCTTCAAGCGCATATCATCGGTTGGTTGGTTGATTTGATTTAGCTAGTTTCAGGAAGTATAACACTCTAGCGAGTTGTTTCTCGATGCCCCGATGTCAAAGTCGCGACAGTACTGGTTGGGAGTAAGTGGGCTAAAAGTATCGCGGATAGGTTGCGGCAGTTCCTTCCTTCCCGATTAAATAGATCGCAACAGTATAAAGGACCTTTCCTGAGACTCTAGTCCTTCACATTAAAAAAATAGCATTAATAACCAAGGATTTAGGTCCTCCGAACAAGGGTTGACTGATTTGCAATTCCAGTTTCACAAGCAACTGTTTTGTCATCTTGCCCATGTACGAGAGTTGGAATCGACACACGAGTCGACAGAAACGACACTGATATGAAACTATTTTGAACTGCTTGAATGCAACTTTTCTTGCCGGCCGAGAGAGATTTCAGTTATTTGGTTGCACTTAATTTGAACTATTTGACGTTTTTCCAAAACCTCGTGACTAAAAACCCTATGGGGCATAGAACGCCGGTTGATCCAGAATCAGATGTGTTCGTTGTCTGGAGAAAGGTTTCATTTTGATTGCAAACTGGTTGCGCACATTATTACTGTGATTAGACCCATCCTGATTGCATCGCGTACACTCCACAAAATATTTTAATTAGTCAGTATAAGATGTCTAAGGAATACAACTTCTTCTTCTTTAATCCTTTAGCTGACGGTCCGAGTGGGACGTCCCCGCAGCGGATACGCTACTGTCGGTGCCGCTTTGAAAAATACGTTTTCTTGCATAGTTTCTTCGGTTTCCCGGTTCTGGTCAATTTGACAGGTCGACCACATTTCTCCTTTCACATCCTGGGCTTGCGACCAGGCAACGGCGGAGGAATCAGCAATACAGAAATAACACAAAATCGCCTAAATATATTTATTTGCGTGATCAATTACTAAGTTTCCATGCAGAGTTTACTCTGGGTTAACGCGAAGTAAGCGCCCATGAAAACGCGGGTTGAGCAAAGTTGCGTTAAATTTAAGAAAACTCTACGAAACAGCGTTTACTGCGCCATATACCAGCGTAGACACGACTTAAAAGTATTTATCTGTCACTGCAGAACGGTCATGGAAATATCATCGAGGTAACTTGAGGGGAAAAACTTTTCGTAAACTCAACGAATACTCTATCCGGTTTCATGGAATCACAGTAAATGACAAGTTACCCTAAGCCTACGACAGCAGATTCCCCATGTGCATATGAGCGTACGGGGATTACCGTCGTGGTTAATTTTATTGTATGTAAAACTACTGAGTCAATCAAACAATCTACTGACTCAATCAGACCAAATCTAAACTACGCCGGAATTTCCTTTCATCGGTAGCATAAACTGTGCTGTAACGGAGAGTAGTTTCGATGTATGCTACTATATAAGAAAACTCCAGCTGAATCAATTCCAGCGTAGTTCAGAATTGGTCTGATTGACTCAGTAGATTGTTTGATTGACTGGCTCCGAAGTTTGTTACGCCCTTCTTTCATAAATTCATGAAAATAACTACCTTTAGTGGGTGGATTTAGGTTAAGTTATTGGAGTTATTAATCAGTACTGGAACACGTTTTAAATTTATAAGTTCATTTTTATTGTTTACTATTTACAATTTATTTTAACTTTATAACCTTCACATACATTTGGTTAATTGAATTACATATATAAACTTTTGGTTATTGATTTGAAATCACTTTTATTAATTAAAAACTGATTTGTAACAACGCGATATATTTATTTTGATATACAATTGACAACTGGTTAGATTTTTATTTTTTTCCATTACTTAGCCTCAGTCGATTATGTTTTTTGAAACATATCACCTTAGCTAAGTAATACCGGAAGTAGTAGGACGATGTCCCTACATACCTAGAACATACTCGATGGAATTTTTGCAGTCCCACAAACTCCACGAATCCGCGGGATTGTTGACCTTGATCCAGCAGGCTTGAGGGTTGAGATTTTGATGTGGGATTGGAGTCTTGTTACTGTGTTCTTCCATCTCGTTTTTGGTCTAGCTACTAGTCTAGTCTAGTTTGGTCTAGCTACTATTCTAGTTTAGTTTAGTCTAGTCTAGTCTATCCCCAGTAGAGCCCCAAATATTAGTTTTCTAGTATCCTCTTTAGTATATCTAGCCCATTCTTGAAATATGTCCTGCATAGCTTAACCTATTAATCTTGATATAGATGGTTAATTCAGGTTCATTATATATGTATTTGAGACGATTCGTCATTCGATCTACTGGTCCCTCTACCGCTTTCGCTAACAGACCCTAATATGTATCTTAGGACTTTTCTCAAATCTATTGATTTTGTTTTCCGATTCTTGAGATCGTCCATATTTCACTTCAATAACAGCGCACATGTCTATGAAGAACGAATATTGATTTAAATATCTTTTTTTGGGCAGAAAAAGCTCTATTTGCTCATATGATAACCCGTACCCTAAATAATTTAGCGCGAAAAAGAAGAAATCTGGACTACTGCCTGTCTTGATGAGTTTTTCTATAGGGAAATATGCATAGGTCGGTCCTCCAGCAGCATCGCCATGATAATCCCCTTCTTTTTTGAGAAACATTCTATTTACAACACATCATCTACAGATTTGACATTGATTTCGTCATGATATATAACGTGTTGTGGTGAATGATCTCGTTGCGTGGTTGTGGTTCTTTCCAGTAGGAAAATTTGTCAGCCCTTACATGGTAATTGAATGTTTCTGGTCTGAAAAGCTTAAAATTGTAAGGTCTTACCTAAAGTAATGTTGAGTAATCGAAAGTGTAATAACATGGATGCTTTCATTGTAGTTACATATTTCAATTTGATTTACTGCTCATTACTTAAGGTAAGGCCTCAACTATTTTCTCAGCGGAAGTTCAGTAATATATAAGTGTTTAAAATCTATTTTTGGACACTTTATCCTTTTACGATCTACCCATTTAGTCTTCTGGACAGTAAGTATTTACATCATCACAACGTAGTACTAACTGTTTTCGGAAGAGCGGGTGATAGAATTAAGATCAGGAGAGTACCGGCAGGCATGGTATAAACATCGTAACGTATCGCCGCGTATAGAGCGTACTAAAGTCTGTCCCGCATTTAAACCAAATCTTAAATAGTTCCTATATTTTTTTCACCCCAATTTAATTTTTAAAAAACGTGTCTATTTCTGTTTTTTGAAGTTATACTTCTTTAGACGCGTTTTGAAAATATTATGAGAGTAAATTTTGAGGAATTCGCAACACAGGAATCCGAGAGGGCGCAGCACGGAGGATATGGGCAAAGGGGTGGAGGCAATGGAGGGTAGGCATTTTAACTCCCATTCTTCATGCGCACTGGGATTATCACTATGAGGGCATATGAAAATTCATAGCCGTTGCCGGTTCACGATGTCGTTGGGTGAGGGGATTTTTATGCCGAGGCTAAGGAGGGAAATCAATTTCATGTTCATTCATTCATCAGCTAAGCGTAAGTTGGGTTTTTCGTGGGCATAGGAAGATTCGTAGTGTTAATTGTGTGTTTTTTGTAGGCGAAGGCGATGCAAGACAATTTCTGTCACTCGTAGTGTAATATCATATAGGCACGAAGTTTTTAACTTTATTTTTGCAGTGGGAAAATATTTTTTTTAACACTTTTTACTGCACGTGGATTACCATAGATAAGTTAGTTAGTGATCTGAGTGAATAAATTAAAAGAAATTGATAAGGTGACCATTTTTGTTTACATTCGTGGTGGTTTTTTCGTGTTGATTTAGTGAAAAAATTTTGGATTTATGTGGTAATGAAATTAAAAGTTAATTTAAAATGGTTAAAAATTATTATGGAATAGTTATTAAAACATAAGGGCAAGTACCACACAACATGAATAAAAACAACTTTTGAACTTTTTCCTACACATTTTCTGCCCTAATATTTTTAAAAATCACTTTAAATTCACTTTTGACTCAATAACCAGACAAATTCAACTTTTTTGCCCTAAATTAGCTCGACAAAACCGCTGACAAAATATATGGATTCACTCAATTTTTTTTAAAGTGCTTTAATTCAAGCACTGAAACACTAATCACTGGTAATCCATGTGCAGAAAAAAGTGGTAAAATACAATATCTTGCTACTTTTTACTGCAAAAATAAATTGAAAAACTTGACTCCACTATGTTATTACACGAGAAATGTCATCCATTAAACCAATGTAGGACCGGTACCGGCTGCTTCCAGGTCCAATAATATTGGTAATAATATACATAATAATATTGTATTGTCGTTTTCCTCCTTTGCACCAGACAATCTTTCAATTTCACCCGCAGACTGTCAATAGTATTTCACAAATCAAAATGTTGCACAATATTATTGATAGTCTGCCTGCGGGCCCCATAAGTCCATAAATCTATCTCACATTTTGTTGGCAATAAAATCGAATAATTGCAATATTATGAGCCTAGCAGACGCCACCAGTGAATTAAAAATTAACTTTGACTCAACTCTCGAAATTGTTGCGGTGGAAGTTTGGCATTTACATTTTTAGAAAGGTGGGAGTATTCTGCGTAGATTATTAACTTTTCCATGAAAATATCTCATAGGGTTACAAAGATAAATAATAAATAGGATGATATTGTTACGTTTTTACGGCTTAACGGATTCGTAGGATTAATTAAGGAATACACTTTTTAATAATCCACACAATAATTTATTTATTACAAACCAAACACAATTTAAAAATAAACACAATTCTTAGAGTTCACTATAATCACTAGCAAATTTAATAACTCGCACTATTCAATTCTAATTATCGCTTTTTATTTCACTATAAATCACCACTTTTCACTTTGGAACACTTGTATCGCCTTTTTAATCAAAAACTGCCTCGATAGCGGCTGCCAGGCGCTTTTATATAGGCAGTTCTACCTTTGTCTACTTTCTGGAACCTTCTCGAGTCCTTTTTCTCGAGCCTAGTGGTATGTTCTATTCTTTTCGTTCAGGAGCTTGAAGTTGTCTTCACTTATCGCGCGTTCCAATTTTAGTTTAGTACTTAAATGCTTAGTTCAGACAACAACCGAAAATCGTTGATTCATCCTCTCGACAAACAGATGGCGCATAATCATCACATTGCCCCCTTCTTAGGACTGTTCGTCCCGAACAGTTGTCCATCCTGGATCCGGCTGATGATATGGGCACAGCCTGTCTATGTGCACAATCTTCTTCTTTGCTTTGGGTCCTTGTTGAATCCTGTAGACCACGTCGTTGATCCGTGTTAGGATTTTATAGGGCCCCTCCCACTGACGCTGAAGTTTCGGAGACTTGCCTTTCCGTCTTCGAGGGTTGAACAGCCAAACGAGGTCACCTTCCTGGAATCCGCTACAGTTTGCTCGGAGGTCGTACCTTGTTTTCATCCTGTCACTGGCTATCTTGAGATTCCTCCTTGCGAGCTGGTGGATATCTGCAAGTCTATCACGAAGTTCACCTGTATAACCGCCAGTAGATTCGTTGCTTTCCACGGGTGTCCCAAATTTCAAATCGCTTGGCAGCCGGATTTGTCTTCCAAAAATCACACTAGAAGGGGTTTGTCCTGTGGAATTATGAACTGCTGTCCGGTATGCCATTAGAAAAATAGGGATATAACTGTCCCAGTCGCGCTGGTGCTCGCTAACGACTTTCCTTAAGTGCTCTAGCATTGTCCTGTTGAATCGTTCTACCATTCCATCGGATTGGGGATGAAGGGGCGTCGTCCTGGTCTTCTTCATTCCGAGTATCTTACATACTTCTTGAAAAACTTGAGATTCGAAATTTCTCCCTTGGTCAGAATGAAGCTCATGAGGAACACCAAATCTGCAGATCCAATTGTTCACTAATTCCTCTGCAACAGTGATTGCTTCCTGGTTTGGAATGGCATATGCTTCGGGCCACTTACTGAAGTAGTCCATAACCACCAAAATGTAACGATTCCCTCGGTCTGATGCTGGAAAAGGTCCCGCCACATCGATTGCAATTCTTTCAAATGGGGCTCCCACGTTGTATTGCTGCATTTCTCCTTTCGTTTTTACTCGAGGGCCTTTGCTGCTGGCACAAGTTGTGCATTTACGGCACCAGTCTGCAACATCGTCTCGCATGTGAAGCCAATAGAATCTATCTCTTATTTTTGCCAAAGTTTTATTGACTCCCAGATGTCCTCCTGACGCGCCATTATGACACTCCTCGAGAATATCTCTTATTCTACTGCGAGGGACTAACACCTGCATTCGGTGGGAGGTACCGTCAGCGGTTTCCCATTTGCGCTTTAACACTCCTCGCTCGATGTGCAATGAATCCCATTGGGCCCAATAGCTCTTCAGGGTTTCGCTTCTTTCTGCAATATCCTTCCATTCAGGCTTCTCCTCGTATTCCTTCCATGCCAGAATCGAAGAAATATCTGGGTCGTCGCGTTGGGCGTCTCGGAGTCCCTGGTCGTCCCATCCTGACGTTGGCTCAACGGTTGTCCTTTGACACTTTTCCTCAATACGCCCACAATGTTTGCAATCTTTTACGCAGGGTCGCCGGGAGAGTGCATCTGCATTTCCATGGTTTCCTCCTTTTCTGTGGCCTATATTAAAGTCGTAGGATTGAAGTCTCTCGATCCATCTTGCCACTTGTCCTTCAGGATTTTTAAATTGCATCAGCCATTTTAATGCTGCATGATCCGTTCGAAGGATGAAGTTTTGCCCATAGAGATACTTGTGGAAGTGCTTAGTTGAGTCCACGATTGCCAACAGTTCTCTCCTTGTGACGCAGTAATTCCGCTCCGATTTTGACAGCGCTCTACTGTAGTAAGCTATGACCTTTTCCTGCCCTTCGAAGTTTTGTGATAGCACTGCACCAATTCCGACATTACTCGCATCTGTGTCCAATATGAATTTTTCCCCTGGCTTCGGATATGTAAGTATTGGTGCTTGGCAAAGTCCTTGCTTTAGTGTCTTGAAACTTTCCTCGCATTTTTCTGTCCAGATAAAAGGTCTTCCTTTTTCTGTCAGTTTATGTAATTCCTTAGCTATGTCGGCAAAGTTCCTGACAAAACGTCTATAATAGGTGGCAAGTCCCAAGAAGCTTCGAAGTTCATGTTTATCCTTCGGTGTGGGCCAATTCTTAACTGCTGCTATTTTCTCCGGATCGGTTTGAACTCCATTGGATGAAACCACATGTCCGAGATAGTTGACTTGGTCACTGAACAGCACGCACTTTTTAGGGCTGAGTTTCAGTTGGGCAGTTCTCAACTTTTGGAAAACCTCTCGTAAATTGCCCAGATGTTCCTCGAAACTTTTTCCAACGACGATGATATCGTCCAAATAAACCAGACAAGTCTTCCATGTCAGTCCTCGCAAAACGCATTCCATCAGTCGTTCGAATGTTGCTGGAGCATTACACAGTCCAAACGGCATAACTGTAAACTGCCACAAGCCGTGTCCTACAGAGAAGGCTGTCTTTTCGCGGTCCTCGGGATGAATCTCGACTTGCCAATAGCCGCTCTTAAGGTCCAGGGTAGAAAACCATTGAGCTCCAGAGAGAGTATCCAGAGTGTCATCGATACGAGGTAATGGGTAGCTATCCTTTTTAGTGATGTCATTTAACCGTCGATAATCCACGCAAAACCTTGTGCTGCCATCTTTCTTTCTGACTAGAACCACGGGAGACATCCAAGGGCTTTTCGACTCCTCTATAAGGCCTTGTCTTCTCATGTCCTCAATCATATTGGCTGCTTCTTCCCGCTTGGCTAGTGGTAGTCTTCTCGGCGGTTGCTTGATTGGCTGGGCATCTCTGGTGTCGATCCTATGTTGGACGATGTTCGTTTTTCCAAAATCATCATCTCTCATGGCGAAGATATCACTAAAATCCTCCACTAATGTTCTTGCCTGGAGATACTGGTTTTGTTCAAGACAACTACTTGAGAGCACTGTGTTTACCAATTTCGTGGCCTTTGGCTTTGGTTTTGCCACCGGTTCCGTGTGAGCGCACTCCACTAATGTAATCTGTTCTGCCGGTTCTCCTTTCCCCAAAACCGTGTCCTTCTTCAATCGTATTTCGCGCTCGTTGGTATTTAGCACTCTCATGAACACCTCCCTTTTGGCATCGATGCTCACCAGACATTTTCCAATTGCTATACTTTTGGCCTGTTCCGTTTTCTCTGGTTCTATAAGGTAAAATCGGTAGCTCCCGGGATCACCATCGACTATCGCTCGTACCAATTTCTCAGCACACGGAGGAAGCACGGTATCTTCACGAACGACGACTTTCAGCTGCGAATAACAAGTGGAACCTGTCGCCATTGGGATCTCCTTGTTGTCATATCTCAGTATTTCCTCTCCGATGTCCAGTAGAATTTTATGTGCTTTCATAAAGTCCAGACCGAGAATACACTCGTCTGTAATATCAGCTACCAGAAACGAATGTGAAAATCTAATGTCAGCAAGAACCACATCCAACATAATTTCCCCGTGTAATCGTACTGGCTCTCCTGTTGCAGTTTTCAGTCTGTATTGGCGTGCGTCTTTCAGCCATTTATTACCGACCATGTCAGCGCGGATAACAGATTTTGAAGCACCAGTATCTACAGTTATTGTGCATTTTCCGGCTCCAATCTTTCCATCGATGACAAGGCTGTTGCCACTACGCTGCAGTTGTTTGATAGTGGTGATGATGACACCGGGGGCTTCGATTTCCCCGACTGACTCCTGCCCCATGGAGTCAGTCTTTATTCGTTTCCCTGCTGCTGCCTGCGGGGAGACACGGAGTCATTGTTTTCGGCCTCCCTCTGGTCGCTTTTCTGGCGATGTCCGCATTTTTCACAACAAGTTCCGCCACTCCTATTTTCGGTTGATTCTGTTCTCCTTCGCTTTCTGCAATTCCTTTGCAAATGACCCGGTTCACTACAGTTCCAGCATCGGAGTCGACCGCGTACTTCCGCTGCATTCATTCTGTTGCAAATATCCTCTGTTGTGTGGATCTCTCTGAGGCGGACTGCACTTCTTGATGCTTGCTTCGCTGCCTCGTATGCCAGAGCATATGCCAGAACTTCAGCGGTATTCTTCTTTCCGGCCAATCTCGCTGCTTGTTGTAGATCTCGGTCGGCAAAAGAGTTAAGAAAGGCCTCTCTTGCTACTTCGTTGATGTAATCTTGGCCGAAACTAGGATAAGCCAGATGCACTAACCTCTCGATATCGGCGCATAGTTGTTGTAAAGTTTCTCCTGGCTTTTGAAGTCTGTTTCGAAGTTGAAGTCGATAAACCTCTTGCAGGTGCTGATCACCGTAACGCATTTCCAGCGCTTGAACTAAGAACCCGTAGCTGTTGCGATGTTCTGCTGGTATTGACTGCAATATTTCTGCTGCTGTACCCCTTAGTGACAAAGTTAAGGCCATTGATTTTTCCTCCTCGGTCCAGAAATTACCTGCTGCTGCTGCTTCGAATTGAAGCTTGTAAGTAGGCCATGGGCTTTGTCCGTCGAAAGTTGGAGGTTGTAGTTTCCTAACTCCGATGACTTCGTGAGATGCTGTCGCTGGGTGATGAATCTTTACTCTTTCCAGGTCGGCTCTGACGTTTTCCAATTCCATCTTTACCTTTTCTTCGTTTTCTCTAATGGAATTTTCGAGTTTTTCCAGATCTGTCCTTACATTTTCTATTTTGTCATCCACCTTTTTGTCGACAGAAATAGACATCAATTCGAGTTTCTGCTCCAGCTGATTTCTCTGTTCCTCCATCGACTCTTTGAGCTCTGCTAACGAGCGTTCATGAACTACTGCTACCAATTTCTGTTCATCTTTTAGCGCCAACACTTCTGCCTTGATCTCTGCTGATGCACGTTCTTGCGCTGCTGATGACCGTTCTTGCGCTTCCCTCATCTCTGCCGATGACCGTTCTTGCGCTTCCTTCATCACCATCAATGTTTTGAAAAGTTCTGCCATACTCACTGTCGTTTCTTCTGGCTCCTCTTCTACCTCGCCTTCGAACATGTAGGTTTCAGGATCCTTACCTTCGTTCACCATAGCTTCTCGAAGCAGGGCGGTTAGGGCATTTTTAGCCCCCACCGTTGATAACGAGCGCTTACTTAATTCTCTTTTCAACTCCACAATGCGCAAATCCACTAATTTTCGACCCATTTTATTATTATGTCTTTAGTTCGTACTCACAAAAATTAAATTCCAATCACAATTATTGTTCAAGTTCACTTATTTCACTTATCTCTTAATTAATCCCACTTCTGACACCAATTGTTACGTTTTTACGGCTTAACGGATTCGTAGGATTAATTAAGGAATACACTTTTTAATAATCCACACAATAATTTATTTATTACAAACCAAACACAATTTAAAAATAAACACAATTCTTAGAGTTCACTATAATCACTAGCAAATTTAATAACTCGCACTATTCAATTCTAATTATCGCTTTTTATTTCACTATAAATCACCACTTTTCACTTTGGAACACTTGTATCGCCTTTTTAATCAAAAACTGCCTCGATAGCGGCTGCCAGGCGCTTTTATATAGGCAGTTCTACCTTTGTCTACTTTCTGGAACCTTCTCGAGTCCTTTTTCTCGAGCCTAGTGGTATGTTCTATTCTTTTCGTTCAGGAGCTTGAAGTTGTCTTCACTTATCGCGCGTTCCAATTTTAGTTTAGTACTTAAATGCTTAGTTCAGACAACAACCGAAAATCGTTGATTCATCCTCTCGACAAACAGATGGCGCATAATCATCACAATATGTAAACCTTTACTAAAAAAATCAAAACGCCCTAGCGGCCAAACTGTTACAATTCAAACTCCTGCCCCCACCCATACATTAACAGCAAGAACACGCTATTCTATTACTTTCTAAAGCCACTCCTAGATGGTTCTGTCATGGAGAGCTTCGTTGAAAATCATTGCCGAGCTTCGAAATTTTGCATGAAGGTCTGTGGGGGTCTCCCATGATGCACATCGGAGCCCGTTTTGAAAAATTCAAAATGGCCGCTGAAATATGACCGAAATTCAAAATGGGCGCGGAAATATGTTTGAATTTGCCAATTTTCTTCCGATTATAATAAAAATGGGTATCTAGGGATTTTTAAGGTCGAAAATAACGAATTTGGTGCCCAAACTTATAAATTCAAAATGATCACGCGAATTTGGGAAACGAATTTAGTTAATTTTGTTTCTATTCTAATGAAAGTGGATATTTGGAGGTTTCTAAGGTAGAAAATAACGAATTTATGATCAAAACTATAAATTCAAAATTGTGGGTTCGACATGGCTGACGAATTTTGGAAAATAAGTGTCATTTCCCGGTTAGCTGTATGTAGGTTGCAGCTGTATGTAGGTTGTAATTTGGCAATATGTAAGGTTGCCTCCAGATTGAAAGATAGGATAGTCTTGGTCGAATTAAGTGGAGCTGTGCAAAAATATGAAAAAACCCATTCCCGCCTAAATGAAAATGAAATTAGTAACAACAAAATTAATCAATTGTCTATTTCTGTTGGCAGGTTATTTGCGCCAAACATTGGCACTGATTCCATGGTAAACGCCAGCCGATGAACTTAATGCAGCTTAAGGCTGGTTGTCCACTGGAAGCGTATTCAAGCGGCTACGCGCTTCGGCTACATGAGCTGCTACGCGCGACATATCCAACATAAAGAATTTCATACAAACATCGTCATTGCAAGCGGCTTAGAGCGGGCGGCTATAGGCGTATTCGAGCGTGCCGCGCGAATCCAAAATAATTTGGATCGGCCGCGCGTAGCCGCTCGAATCAGCAAATAATTTTCTCCAAATAGTACAGGAAAAATAGTAAAAATAGCGGAAATGATTGGGTACAGGCTGAAAATTGGCACAGAGCTTCCTTTTAGGGTTCTCAATAAGGGGTTATAAAGTCTACCGATTTTCTACCCCGGGCAGCTCATTTTTTAGGGGGTTTTAGGGTCAATATAGCAGTTTTTTGCAAATACATCTGAAACCATAAGTCTTATTATAAAATAATGTTCACGTTTGTAGATCATGCGATTCTTTACAAAAAAAGTTATTATACATTTTCCCGTACGAATTGCCATTCAAGAGATATCACCGTTTTAAAGATTTAAAATACTCATATGCACTCATTCACGACTTGTATGGGTTATCAAACGTTCAAGTTGGACTACTTTATTAATTTTTTTAGGGATGATTCTTATGTATTTGGAGAAAATATTGTTCTAGAGAGGGGGTAAACTACTAAAATACAGGGTGTTTACGAAAAAAATGTATTTTGTTTTAATTTATTTAGAGTTGAATAACTAGTTTACTAATTATCGTAAAGCAATATACTTAGACTCATCTAGGGGAATGGGTATTCTTTTATTTGATATAAATAACAGGAGCTTGAGTGGTGACTCCATTTAGAACATACTGTAGGTTGACAGTATGAGCAAAATGCTAAAAAGCGAATAAAATTGTGATTTTATATTATAACCCCTTATTGAGAACCCTAAAAGGAAGCTCTGTGCCAATTTACAGCCTGTACCCAATCATTTTCGCTATTCCGCTTTTTTCGGCTTAATTTAACTGTACTAAAAGCCTTCTATATTTGCAAATTACAAAATTATTATGTCAAATTTACTTTAAACTGAGCAGCATGGAAAGCTTGCAATGGACGACCCCTGTAGCGTGTAGCCGCGTATCTCAGAGCCGCTTGTAGCCGCCTATACCCGCTAATGTCGCCGAAGCGCGTAGCCGCTCGAATGCGCTTCCAGTGGACGACCAGCCTAATGAAGTCTTGCGTTTTGTGGAAGCACATCCAAACACTCAAATTAAGTATGAACATACATGTTGAATTGAAGGCAGAATGGCAATGCTACAAACCAAACTAATTTTTGATCCAATCGAACTGCAGAGCAACGCGGAGAGTGAAATGAAATTGAACGAAATCGATTATCACACACACGTTCAGCACTTGCACAATCATCTGTTACGCCATTCGATACTTCCACCGAACACAAATTTTTACCATTAACCTTTACAGATTCAATGTCAAAGATATCATCGAGCTGGATCACTTTTGCCACCGCACAGTGGGGCCGATCGCCAAAAATCTGGCCAAAAATCGAAAAATCAAGTAAGTGATCTGGAATTTCCTCCTCGGGGGTTTTTTGGGTCGCTGATTACGAATTTAATGTCACATCGACAAAAAGTTACCCCCTTCATCCCCTAATCACCACCCCCTTGCATAAAATATCCCTTATTTCATAACGCAATCAAGTTTCATGTTGTGTTCAAGGTTATTTGGGTCGCTGATTCCGAATTTAATGTCACATCGACAGAAAGTTACCCCTTTCATCCCCTAGTCTTCACCCCCTTGCACTTATTTCATAACGCAATTAAGTTTAATGTTGTTTTCAAGGTTTTTGGAGTTGCTGGTTACGAAATAAATGGTTCTGAAAAAACTAAAAATCTGTTGAAGATGTCTTGCATAGTTTTTGCTCGTGAGGACTTGCGAGAAAAGTTTTCACGGAATTTTTTAAAGTACTTCTTGCACGACTCTTGAGCACCTACAGATATTTGACATATTTGTTTTTTTGTTTTTAGCCTTTTGGGGAGTTCCCTGGCCCCCTTAGAGGCAAGGGGGATTTTTCTGGTATTTTTTAATAATAGTAGGGACTGTTACGAACATTTTAAGGGGTCATAGTACCCCCTACGACTTGTTTTGGGGCCGTGGGAGGCAAAAGAGAGGATAATTTTAGCGCATTTTATGATGCACCTACAAATCGATATAATTAGAGCCCCAGGTGAGGTGCAATGACTTTTTTTTGATTAATTATGAAATATTACAATCAAATGAGCTAGTTTTTTAATATAGACATGGGTGGCGTGCATAGGGTGCATATGAGAGGGGGGCAAACTTTCAGGACCTCATCAGTATTTCATTTTTGCTCGTTTCGTTTGACTGACATTTTTTTCCAAACATACTTTAAAAATTTAGGAGCAGCTAGGAGCAGCTAATTTTTTTTTATTACAAAGGTAGTCACTCACACTACAATCTCCAATATAGTACAGGAAAAATGAATGGCAATACGTACGGGAAAATGTATAATAACATTTTTTATAGAAAATTGTATGAGCTACAAACTTTGTGAACATTTTTTTATGATAGGACTTACGGTTTCAGATGCATTTGCAAAAAACAGATATTTTGACCCTAAAACCCCCTAAAAAGAAAGGTTCCCGGGGTAGAAAATCGGTAGACTTTATAACCTCTTATTAAGAACCCTAAAAGGAAGCTCTGTGCCAATTTTCAGCCTGTACCCGACCATTTCCGCTATTTCGCTTTTTTCGGCTTAATTTGACTGTACTAATAGGTTTGATAACAGAATTCTACAGAATTATTCAACTTTTTTATAGTTAATCTACATTTTTTTTTAAATTAGCATTGTTTAAAACTTTAATTTTTATAATTTTTTTAATAATAATTATTCAATCGATCAATGTTTCTTAATGCACTATTTTATTCCACTTACCTCCAGGAGTCTGATCCATTTTTATTCACTGGAATGAGTCTTATTTTCGAATTTATATGCTTACTTTTGCATTAATACAATTTTGTGAGTAAATGTACCAGATTACTGTTGTGCAAGAAAAGGTATCTTGCAACTGAAATTTCAGATCAGGTAAAGGTTGGTTGAAGCATGTCTATGTATTTTCTGATGGATAAGGTATTACTGCAGCCAACTCAACAAAAAAAAACCAAACTAGAAAATTTTTTTTTTTTTTACTTTTGGCCAGCTTTTTGGCGATCGGCCCCACTGTGCACCGCCGTCTATAAATTTCTGCAGACTTATTTCATGGGCAATTCATCACGAGAAGTAAATCACGTTATTCACGCTCCAGTTCGATGAAAAACCCAATTATGGTATAACTGCAAACTTTTTTTCATCAATACACTCAAAATCTGATCTCATAATCACAAAATTGTAATCAGAGCAAATAAGACCTCTGCAGAGGCAAACGCAAGACGTGTCAATGCGCCAACAATTCATGGCCTCGTTTTATAGAAATCTGACAAGACATTTCACCCATTGAATGTTATCACATCACCACGAGTTGCCACACTTATATATGGCTGATTGAGATGACCGGATGAATTCGATGATGTAATATCAGCGGAAATTCATGATGAAGAAGTAGATCCAGGCTGAAAGAGCTGATCGACCACCATCTACAAAATTCACCACGCTGATGACTTCGCCTGAACGCTGCTATACCTACTCCGAAATGCCAAGATATTATAATTGGAATCAGTCGCCAAAAAAAAAAAATAAATTTCAACGACGGAAACAACCAGAAAGAGTTTCAGGCTACCCACATGTATTTTCCATGGAGGCATAAGGTCGCATTAAAGGTCCCAGACTATGGAATGCGTTTCATGCGTCGCGTTAATGCATTGCGTTTATAACAATCATATGACATGTGTGACCGTTTCAATGAATGCGGTGCTTGCTTGGACTTTCAACATTAATTCCAACTTATTTAGTCATGTCAGTATATAGTATATTAGTTCCGAATTTTTATCCTCCCATCCGGAGTGCGAAATCATTGTTGCGGGTGATTTCAACGTTCACAACGTAAATTGGCTGAATTACTCAAATGGCACCAGTGTTTCTGGCAGGGATGCCGAGCTCTTTGCTGAGACCAATAACTTGCACCAAATAGTGAAACAGCGTACGCGCGTTCCTGACACTGCGGGACAAGGGGCACACCTCCTTGATCTTTTTCTTACCTCCCACCCTTCACGTTACTCCGTTGAGGTCGATTCGCCTATTGGAAACTCGGATCACTGTCTGGTCAGCGCTTACTTCTCCTATCCATCTCCAACCCCAACAACGCCAGCTCCTAGGAGAATTGTTTGGCATTATGGAAAAGCCAACTGGTGGGGGCTGATTCGCTTTTTCCAAGCTACTGATTGGGATTTGTGTTTTCAGAACCGCGATGTTAATTTTGCGGCCATCTGTATTACCAAAATTATACTGGCCGGAATGCGTTTATTCATTCCCCATTCTTCCAAATCCATAAAGCCTAGGCAATATGGATGGTTCAATCGAGAGTGTATGAACGCAATCAAAACCAAAGAAGCCGCCTACAGACAGTACAAAAACTCTCCGAGCGAAACATCTCGACGTGAATACATCAGGTTGAGAAACTCTTGTAAATCCACCATCAAGCGAGTCAAAGAATTATTCGATGAGAAACTGAGAGGTAAACTCATAAACTCCACTGCCGGCAGTAAAAACTTCTGGTCCTTGGTAACCTCCATCAGGAAGAATTTCACTTCTCATTCAACGCCTCCATTCATTTACAACAAACAGGTGATAACAGAAAGCAAACCCAAGGCCGATCTACTCGCACTTCTGTTCGCCGAAAATTCTTCCTTACCCGATGCCGTCATGCAACCCCCCACCATCGAGTGTTCCGCCCACTCAATGGATAGAGTTTTCTTCAGGACGCGTGAAGTATATAAGTGTCTCAAAGAGCTGGACTCCAACAAAGCCACTGGCCCCGACAAAATTCCCCCTATAGTTCTTAAAAAATGTGCCTCACCTTTGGCTAAACCTCTGCGGAAACTTTTTGCACTTTCATACTTCTCCGGAGTTTATCCTGACTCCTGGAAACTGGCTCATGTTCAGCCCATACCGAAAAAAGGTGAAGCTAGTGACCCTACTAACTACCGCCCAATAGCAATTACTTCTATTCTCTCCAAAGTTATGGAGACAATAATAAAAAGAAAGCTTATGGAATATCTTGAATACAACCAAATATTGAATGACAAACAATACGGCTTTAGATCGAAAAGATCTACTGGCGATCTCCTTGTATGCCTAACGGAGCACCTCAGCCGAAGTATACACCGATTTGGTGAATCTGGTCTGGTTGCTCTGGATATCTCCAAGGCTTTTGACAGAGTATGGCATCCCGCTCTGTTGGCTAAACTCCAAGCTATTGGTATTGACTCTGTTCTGAAGAACTGGATTGAGAGCTTCCTTTCAGGCCGTTCAATCAAGGTAGGATTGGATGGCGTCGAATCCGACCCCCACCACATCTCCGCAGGTGTTCCCCAGGGCTCAATTCTATCTCCAGTTCTCTTCCTAGTTTTTATAAATGACCTGCTCTCAGTCCCCTCTAACTCACTCCACAGCTTTGCTGATGACGGTACTTTACGTTACTCCTATGGTTTTGATAATGTAACACAAGCGCGTGCCAGACCTTGTCTACATCATCGCCAACTGTTGACCAATTCAATCAACAGGGACATCGAACGAATTCTTGAATGGGGCCGCAAGAACCGTGTCGAATTCAATGCATCTAAAACGAAGTACTGTCTCATCTCTAATAAAACTTGCACCGAACCTCTTTCTATTTCAGTGGACAACAAGACCGTAACGGCAGAACCCTCTCTAAACATCCTAGGCGTAACATTAGCTGAAGATCTGCGCTGGAATAACCACATATTCCAAAGTGCTAAACAAGCATCCCAGTGTCTAGGATTCCTCAAAAGGTGCAAATTTCTCCTTCAGCCGTCTGCCAGGGCTATAATTTACAAGTCCTACATTCGTCCCCGTCTTGAATATAACTCGTATATCTGGGCCGGGGCCCCAAGAACCATCTTAGCTTGGCTGGACAAGGTGCAAAACCGCGCTCTCAAACTTATTGGTGACAGCGCCATTTGCTCTTCAATTGACTCATTAAGCCACCGTAGGAATGTTGCAGCTCTAGCAAAATTTTATCGTTTTTTTCATAATGATTGCTCCACTGAAATAAGTAACCTTATGCCTCCACGGCAACATTTTTCCCGCAACACAAGACTTGCCCGCTCGGCTCACCCCCTCAGTTTACAGCCCTTATCTTCGCGCACACTCCGATCTAGAAATTCGTTTATATCAAGAACCACTCGTCTGTGGAACAACCTTCCAAAGACGGTATTCCCGAACTCATACAACATCCAAGAGTTCAAACGCAAGGTTCATCGCCACTTTCTGCAACACCCCCTTGACTCCCCCTAACCTATTATGTCCTTCTCTCTATCTTTCGAGCTAAGCTTACTACTGGACATTGCACCATGACCTAAACGACATGACGTACTAGTAGTACAAAGGGTGACACCTGAGCTTAGACTATCACATAAAAAAAAAAAAAATACAATTTCTTAATTTACTGAGTGTTTTTTTAAAAATAGAATGTTTATAAGCCGTGCTTATGTAATTAAAACGGTAGGGTGTACTTGAATTATTCTGTGCAGGAGCACAGTTGGTTGTCATCGAATACCAGACGCATAAATAGTTGAAAGTTCGGAAACTTCACATGTTTCACGTGACGCGTCTCCGCTTTCCTTCCGTCAACCTGTTGGCATTGTAAAGCATGTACTCCAACTAAATTGTCAATGCAAAGCATGACGGCGTTACATAGTACATCCAAGCAAAGGCGAGTGTTTTTATTTGCATTTGCTATTAATCAACGTTCGTGTCCCAAAACATCCATCGCTTCGGTGACTCTGGTCTGGTTGCTCTAGATATTTCCAAGGCTTTCGACAGATTATGGCATGCCGCTCTGTTGTCTAAACTCCAAGATATTGGTATTGACTCAGTTCTAAGGAACTGGATTGAGAGCTTTCTTTCTAGCCGTTCAATCAAGGTAGTATTAGATGGCGTCGAACCCAACCCTCATTCCATCTCGGCCGGCGGTCCCAAGGCTCGATTCTCTCACCTGCCCTCTTTCTTATATTTATTAATGATCTGCTCTCAACCCACTTCACAGTTTCGCCGACGACAGAAGGTACTCTGCGTTACTCCCACATCTTCGATAAGATAAGACAAGCACGTGCCAGACCTTGTCTTGTAGACCGTGTACTAATATTTAATTCTATTAACAGGGATATTGAACTCGTTCTTCCTTGGGGCCTCAAGAATCGTGTCGAATTCAACGCAACCAAAACAAAGTACTGTCTTATCTCTACAAAAACCTCCACCGGCCGTCCCTCTAACTCAGTGGACAAAAAGAATGTAATGGCTGACCCCTCTCTTAACCTTATCTTCAGATCTGCGATGGAATAATCACATATTTCAAATCGCCAAACAAGCTTACCAATGCCTGGAATTCCTCAAGAGATGCAAGTTTCTCCTTCAGACAACTGCCCTGGCTACAATCTACAAGTCCTACATTCGGCCCCACCTTGAATACAACTCGTACATATATCTGGGCGGGCGCCCTAAAAACTACCTTGGACTGGCTGGACATGGTACAAACCCGCAAATTTGCCGATATTACCAGCTTTATCTATATTAGCTACTGTTCCACTGAAATTAGAAACCTCCTGCCTACATGGCAACTTTTTTCTTGCAACAAAGGACTAGCCAACTCGGCTCACCCCCACACGTTACAGCCCTCCTCTTCGCGCTACGTTTTAGTAGTTCGTTTATAAAGAGAACAACTCGACTGTAGAAATATCTTCCACAGTCGATGTTTCTGAACTCATATAACATCTCAGAGTTCAAACGCAAGGTTCATCGACATCTACTCACGCACCCTCCAGACCCCTAACCTATCCTTTCTCCTCTATCCTTCAAATCAAGCTTACTACTAGACACTGACCATGACTTGAACGACAGGACAGACTAATAGTACAAAGGGTGATTCCTAAACTTGACTTTACCACATAAAAAACATCTTTCCAACATCTATTAACTGTTAATGGTGAATTGTGTGGCACATGTAAAGAGGAGCCTGCCAACTTTTGGGAAAGCTAGATTATGACACTCATTGGGATTACACCATCTAAAATGCTGTGATTTCGTCAAGTGATTTTTACTTTGTTTTTACATTTCCAATAGCTTTCCACAAATTCACAAAACGATCACAACCAAATTTATTGAAATATGGACAGAGGTCTAGGTACAGAAGTAGTCTGTCTGTCTTTCTAATCAAAATCGAACAATTTTGAAAATATTTTTGTCGGAGAATAGTGTATTCATAAACAAAATACTTTCCCATTTCGAATGGGTACTTCAAAACAAACAAAATTTTACAAACAAAACTGTTGCTTAAACTGCCTATTTGATGGAGACCCGGCATAATTCTTAGATTCATCGCCTGTAGGTCTTTTCGGTCTAAGTCGTAGAAGTCGTCTTGTAGAATTTAATTGAATTCTATATATTTCGTTAGCTTTCTATTGATTATTGTTTCCATGACACGAAATAATACTTATCTATAACACTGCTGGCGGGTACAGAGTCGAATCTAAAAGCGCTAAAAATTAGCACAAAGAAAGGACTGTCGGTCGTTCCACATTTTGCACTTTCTGAAACATGAGCCCTGTCAACAAATTAGGACTAATTCTAGCACAATCCAAAAGTTCATTCTGTCTCCGAAATTTTCGTTTATTATTATAAAAAAATGTCCGTGTATAAATTCTAATTTTAGAAACGTCTGTCAACAAAATATGAAATGATAAATATTTAAATGATTTCGGCTGATATACACCAACCCCCACCCCAACCAATTGTGACGAAATCGGTACCAACAATTACCCTGCTGTGGAATATAAAAGAGCTTGGTTGGAAAGGGGAGGAATAAGAAGCACGAAAACAGACTCCCGGTGAAGGGAGAGATAAAGTTTGGGCTTAACAATAATCAAATTCGTTTCTGTGACATCACTTTCTTTTCCTAGTCAGATCACAAGTTTTTCTGCTAACAGATTGTAATTTGCGTAAGAAATTAATTTAAAATTCTTAATAAAAAAAATCACTTTTATGTGGAAGTAATTTAAAGTTTTATTGACCCTATACACACACATTTTACGCAAATAACAATTTAATAAGGCTCTCGGTTGCCCTGATCCTCATGCAGTGCTCGTCCTTGGGGAATTTCCATGTTCTGTAACGAATATCTCAAGTCCTGGAATTAATAATCTTCATCTTTTTATTGCAAATAAGTTTAAGTCCACCGCAAAGGCGAGTAATTTTGTAACAAAGAGAATAAGTAACGAAGCCCACCCTCGCAGCCAGGTGGTATTTTCTGGGCGGAGGTGGGTGGAAGGTGGAAGGATTTGGGTTTAGCAGCAACTTTTTGGTTACGATTCTATAATTGAAGCCTATTCTTTGGCTTCCCGAGCCGAAAAGAGGGGCGAGGTGGCAGCCTAATGGAAATAATATTAAAGTAGAGCTTGAATGTGACGTGAATTATAAGCAAGTTTCATGGAATTTTTGTATATTTTCATGAATAATGGTGGCAATTTCAAAATTATGGAAGGTCCTTTGAATTGGATTTTGTACAAGCATTACAATCATGATTCATGCCTGTAGGAAACACTTTATTTAACCCAATATAAATCAAACGGAAATGTCATTCTGCTATTTATACAATGCGGCAACAGAGAGAATGTGTGCTGTGACATAGTTTTTAGAATATAAAAGCATGGCATCGGATTAGGACTATTCTGCTTTATGTGACTGTTATCTACGGGGACCGATAATGATTGTCCATATTCTAGTAAAACTATCCTTCATTTTGGTTACACAATCAATACATTCAAAATTCTGGAGGAAAGTCTCCTAAATATTTATGTGTCACATTTTTTTTAGCAAAGTCCTCGACCTGTTTGTAGACACAAATAGCCTGCACTATATTGTGCACTAACCCACTCAAGTTTCTGAATTAGCCTGTTAAGGACATTGCATTTTTCCCTTTTTTTATTTCGGGAATGTTATGGGTTGCTTTAACACTTCCATCGAAGTATTTAATTGTTTAAAGTAGATTTTAGCAACATTAGTGTTTTGATCGTCTTTTTGTAGCTTTTGATAAAGGAGGCCCATTCAAAATCACGTTTTATCGGCGGTTCAGTTAGTTCGGTTCCACATACCAACGCTCTTCTTCTTAGCCAGATCAAAGCAGGACATTCACAGAGCACGTTTGATGAAGTCTTTGCGCCTTCTATGCGGAGTCGGCACTCTGTTTCTTCTGAGACAGGTTTTGGAGATGATACCGTAGCCATACATGGTCCGTAAAATATCCCACAAACAGCTTAAGGTTGGATTATATCCCCAGTTGAAGCTGGCTCTAAAGAGGCAGATAAGATTGTCGAAAATCAGATCGAGGAACTTCGAGTGCGGAAAATATTATCTCCTCCGGGTTGAAAAGAGGTAACCTTTTGCCGATCGAAGGTGCTCTCAGAATGTCTTCGACAATAACGGACAATAGGAACATATGATGGCCGTAGAGTTTTTAATCATTTTTAACGGACGCACGACAGCCCCAGGGCGGCCAAGCTAGACCAAAAGAATTAAATGGCTGAGTACTAAGCTCAGAACAAGGCCTCAGGCCAAGTGCATAATATTTTCGTTATGTGTTTCGTTTGGATTATCATACTTAAAGACAGCCGATTCACTAGAAAAACAGGCTCGTTAGCCATCGGTTTGTTGTACGCGAAGTGCGTAGTTTAGTGGGAAATTTTGTTACTTAACCGCTGGAAGAAAACAAAACAACCGAAAAAAAAAATATCTCTATATAGATGAATATTAAAAAGATTTTTTTAATTGCATTATATACAAACAACTGGGGAATAACCCGTCTGTGTGTGTGTGGTATACGGACGTACAGTCCTGCAAACAACCTTTTGATGCACAGCTCATGGGCAAGAACTATGTATGTTTCAATAACGGCCGGTGTTTGCCCGTTGTAAGGCTATTTTTTGTTTATTCGGACACGCACTGAGCTGATAGAGGCGGCGAGCAGGTCTGATTTCGACTTAACAAGTCCTTGAGAGTTAGACCAGTTGGTTTTTTTAGGAGCCAGGAAGAAGCGTGCGTTTGTGGGAGGCCAACAATGTTGGACCTGTTGTGCAAATGGTCCGATAGTCAGCCTTCATCCAGAACACACCTTGCTGCCTGCTAGTGACAAAGGTGGGTTTGTATACCCTATTTTCAAAATCTATGTTACTAATAACAAAAAATCCCGGTAATGCCAAAAATAGAGTGGTGAACATTTGGATTACAACCGATGAGGAATTGTTAATACTCGTACCTACTCCGTACTCGTCTTCAGTTTCTTCTGTTGAGCAGTTTTGCTGCGTCGGCCTTAACATTGTCTTCCCACCTTGACCGTGGTTTGCCAACTGGTCTTTTGCCATCTGGTAGTAGACAGAGGACTTTTTTTGGTATCCTTGAATCATCCATTCTTTGGACATGACCGGCTCAACGTAAACGCAGCAGCTTGGCATGGGTCGAAAGTTTGCACTATTTGTATAAGTCGTGCAATTCGTGATTATAGCGTATTCTCCATGCATTGAGTTAATTAATTGGGCCGTATATCCTTCGGAGAACCTTCCTCTCAAACATATCCATCATGTCGGCGGATTTCTGGGAGATACTTCATGCTTCACATCCATACGTTGCTACTGTACGTATGATGGTTTTGTAAATTCATATTTTGGTTTTTCTGTGGTTTACTGGCAGTAGTGAGAAGTATATTCTGTTTGCGCGGTTTATTCTTCTTTATACGTCTATCGTTTCATCCTTGTCTTCGCTGACTGTGGACCACAGGTAGTTAAATTGGTTTACCCGTTTAACGTTATATTCCGCCCAGGTGGTGTTATGGTTCCTGGGATTTACAAAAAAAAAATTCTAAACAAAAAAGTTAAATCACGTATTTATCTGCAAAAAATATTATATACATTTTTGTCGTTAAATGCATAGTTTCTGAGATATAGAATTAAACGCGTTTCCCTTCACTGTAAGTTACACATAAGGGTGGGGATGACGCCATTTTGAAATTAAGCTCATAAAAATATATATAATAAAATCATTTGGTAAAAATCACGTGCGGTATTTTTCGCATTGCGAAAGCCTTTCTTTCGACCTATTTACTGGACTAAATCGCATACACAAAGAAGGAACGACTACCAACCAAGGAACGATGAAAATGGATAAGCAACTTCAATGACTTTAAGGACTGCATGGGGACAAGGAAGTCAAAGAGTTAGCAAGGACGGTTAGAATAAAACATTTTATGTAGGAGAGCTAGTCCCACGACATTGGGAAAATGAAAGAGCCCACATCCCCATAGTGAATTTTGCTCGTCCGACTCGTGATCAGATCTACGAAGGTGAAAAACAAATCTCAGACAATCATTGAATGCCCCCCTGGGTCGTTGATGGCAGGACGAATCAAGAGACATATAAGCCAGGGCGCCATAGAGAAAATGCGGCAGAATAAGGGATATCACAAGCTTGGCACAGTTAGAAGGTGATAGCAGATCCGCGAACAGCCACAGTTTTCGCAAGGTACCATATATCTTAAACAGCATGAAGAAAGCATGATTACAACAGGAAAGCTTACAGTTAATAAATATTCCAAGGATCTTGACACAATCAACGACAGGAATAGGAACATCACATACTAATATATTAGGATAAGCAGTACTTGGGATTTAATTGGATTAATCAATTAATCACTGATTCGAGATAAAATATTATTCATATCGACAGTACCGGATACAACATCACTAGAAGGAAAAGAATTGTACAGCTGAAGACCATCAGCATACATTTGAAAAGAGCAGCCGTCAATGACAGAAGGAAGATCATTGATGTGCAGGGAAAAAAAGTATAGAGCCTTGAGGCACACCCAGACGCACCGGCAGAAGAAAGGATGTTCTGCCATTGTGACAAACGCATTGAAATCTAAGAGGAGAAAAGACGCGTGCAGAGGAAAAGAAATGATAGAGTTGATTAAGGTTGCTACTTCTAGCTTGCTACAGTAGCGGATGCACCACCGAGCCAAAAGCCTTAGAGAAGTCGAGCAGAATCAAAAATGCAAGAGAGACGATCATATCTCGGGGGAGAGAGTATGAATGATGAGTTGAGGAGCTCAACATCAACATCAAAAGGGTCAGATACAGAAGAATGAGCACCAAGTAAGCGAAGGTTAGACCAAAGTCGTTTCGGATCTAGGTTAGGATTAAGCTTACGAGCATAGAACTCACGTTTAGCAGCTTTGACTTTGAAGTAAATGCGATTGCGAAGCACTTTGTACTCACAAGAAGATGTTTTGAGTCTAGTCAGGTAACAAGTGGTAAATATTGGTCCTACAATGATTGAATGAAGGAGGACACGATAGCAACCTTATCGTGGACAGAGGTAGAGATATGGATATCATACCAAGGTAGAGAAGAAACAGCACTTAGAAGCCGCTCAGGATTGATGTTTCTGTAGTCACGGTAAGAAAAATAAGAAGGCGAAGAAGAGAATGAGGTAGGAATGAGAAGTAGATAGAGAGATAAAGGATGTCATGGTCAAGAAAACTCGGAGGAGAAGTTTGATTGTATCTCACCACTGAGCCGACGGACGTAACAGCGAGAACATCAAGCAATGATGGATTTCGATAACTCATAAAAGTTGGAGTTTATTAAAAACATGAAGGTCTATTGACTCGAACATATAATTAAGAGATTTCGCTTGATTATTTGGTTTTAACAAGTTAACACTGAAATCACCAGCAACAACTAGATTCTCATACTAGCGAGAGAGATTAGAAACAGCAGTATGAAATTCAACAGCAACCACAGGGTCAAATGCGAGGACACTATACACTTGTGACAGCACATTTATCAAAGGAAGATTTTAATTCCACAGCAATAAATTCAAGTGGCGAATCTCTAGATTTCCAGAAGAGACACACACAGCAACGCTACCTCCAGAGTGACCAGCACGTACATTTCGATGGATAGTAAAGTTAGAAGGGAGACATAAGAGGAGGCAATTTCCGGATTTAACCACGTTTCACTAACAACTAAAACATGACTTTTAGAACAATCGAGCAAGTTTCTCAGCTCATCCATTTTAATTTTTAAACTCCTCGCATTAAAGACAACAATATTCAGCCCAGAAGAGGAAGAGGAGAGGATATTAAGGAGTGTTCTCTCGTTGTGCATACGAGTAGGAGACTCGGTCATACGATACACATGGAGAGCACAGATCCACATGACCCCAAGCAGACAAGAGAGATGAAAGTTTTAGAAATAAGGCAGCATAGTAGAAGAGAAGAAATATTAGTAGAGAAGAAGAAAAGAAAAAAAAAATTGAGTAAGCAGCATAGATTAAGTTACAAAATATAGATAAAAATTAATTAAAACTAAAAACTGAAATTCAGCAAAAGAGAGTAAAAACTAGAATTCATTGCCTGAAAGGTAAGCCTCACAATATTGTTGATTCCCGAAGTAAAACCTAGCACACCACCTAATTGGAAGAAGCCCTTTCGCCCTTGCTAATAAAAAATAAATTTTGCCACAAAATGAGTGTAAAGAAAAACATTCTTGCACATGTGTAGGTAAATCATAAAACTTACACGAACTATATAACCTTCGGCAATGTACCTTTCATTTAACCACAAAGTATCCCAAAACAAATCAATCGTTTTTCGTGAGTAGTTCATAAATTATGATGCCACCTGTGCTCCTCAGCTACCCACATAAATACATTTATTCATTTTCCTCCCCAAAACCTAACTTCCCATCCCCAGCCTCACTCACACATAATATTGCAATGCGATTCTTCGTCAAGAAAAGAAAGCAATTTCTCTTTTTTCTCTCTCTGCCAGTCCTTGCAGTCCTTGTAGACCCTCTCCAACACGTCAATAAGAAAAATAAATCCATTAACCCCCGGATTTTTTACGTAATAAATTTCTCTCCCAGCGAAGAAATTATTCGATGAGATTTAGTCAACGATTATTCACCAGTTAACGTTGTTGGTGTAGTTGTAGAAATTATAAATCAACCCTCAGCTAACACGGATTTATATAAATAACAGTAATAATAATGAAACTTGGAATGAATTTTTGCACGTGAGAATCAAAGTTTGGGGGTAGATGCGAATTTTGTGGTGAATTGAAACAGAACTAATATATACTTCCATTTCAGATTTTACCCTGTATATAAAAATGTAGCAGAAAATTTATATTATTAGCAAAAAGGCAATATTTAGCTTTCAACTATCGAAAAATTTAAACAATAACAAAAGAACTAACGAAAAGGTGTGAGAGTGTTCTGTGTGCTTTTAAGAGGCTCAAAAGAAAATTTTCATATTTTTAAAGTTATTTTGTGATCTTTCTGGTGTGTTTACAAAACATTTTTATACCAAAAAAAAAATCAACGTTCAGTGTTTTTTCCATAAAAATGCGTGAATATATTTTAATAAAATAAGAATAAAAAATTTATTTAAGTGATTTCAATGTTCTTAGAAAATAATAAAATGTAAGAAACCTAACAAAAATTATAAAACGTTGAAGCCCGAAAAAAGGACTGCATTCGTTTTATTAAAATATAAATTGGAAGAACCAGGGTAAGTTTTTTTCAACTATTTTAAAGTAAATGTATACATATAAGTAACTTTTCCTTTGGGTGGCTTTTGTTTAATCAACAAAAAATTTTTAAAAATAATAATGATACTATTACATGAACTCCATGAAAGGATGGATTACTTTGATTGAGAAATTGCTAGAAGGCAACCATCAGGCACGATTTGGTCCCCCTTAGCGGCCCGAACATTTCGGTTGTGACCGGACTAAATTTTATATTTTTGGTTTTTCTTTATAGAAAAAGGTAAATGACATAAATAAACGAAGGCTTGAATAATATATTGTCAATGTAATTATTATGAATAATGAGTACATTATTATAGGTGAAATGAAAGTATTTTAAAATTAGTGATCTTTTTATATCAATAGAAAGATCTTTAAACACTGCACTTCTCTAGGCTACCCGATCAATTATGTCTTGCACGTTAATACTTTCCAAAATATCTATTTCTATAGCCATCAACATAAAGGCATCAAGCTTCTCCTGATTCAAGGAATTACGTAGACGGTTCTTTATAAATTTTAAAAAATTGAACGACCTTTCACAGGCAATCTGAATAACAGATCTAGTAAGTAGATAATTATAGGCTAGTCCAATATTTGGAAAAGCACCAGTTAATGAATTATAACGATTCAGTGATCGGTAGCAACATATCGTGCATCGAAACATGCTTCTCTTTTGACATCTTTGCGCCCGACGGCTCTTGATTGCCTGCTTCGTTATTCTCGTGAACTTCCTGTTCCCCATTTGGTGGATTTGTATTACAAGTATTATTTTACAGGCACTTGTAGACTTGTGGACTTGTAGTTTCGTTCAACAGGCCCCAGGTAATATAAATCGTCAAAGTGTCCTTCCAACATTTTGCAGCTCCTTTTAATTTCGATTGCACAGCGTGTACTAGGAGTCGATCATCCCAACGATAGGCAGACCGTAATAGCGTTACACGGTCGGTGAATTGTTTCATTCAATTCCATGAAGTCGACTTGATACATCGGCGATAATGTTGCATATGTATCGAGTTTACACATGTAGCGGTATTAATGTTCGGATCATTTGCCTCTCTTGCATCACAAGCATCACCACTCTCTTTTCCCTCCGTATTCCCTTGGGGTGATGGTACATCGGAGATTTCAGAGATTTTTGCCGGTTATTATTATGCGAAGACACGGTTATTGCCACTTGCTGTGATTCATTCGCCGATCAACCTCGAATATCGCTCCTATAAATTCTTCTACTACATTTTCCAATATTCCCTAAGTTTTCCAATTTTATCGTCGATATTTCGGCTCTCTTCGTTAGCCTCTATTTCAATCTCATCGCTACCAATCTCAGAGACTAAACGTATAACTAGCTCGGCCTTTGTTCCTCCTGTTTCCCAGCCCAGCTCCTCCAATCGTCGCTTAATTTCTGCGATTGTCAACGTGCTAATTTGAACCTTCTCCATTTTCTTCCTCGGCAATATTTAGGATCTCGTAAGCGTCGCAAATCCAACTGCTTGAAGATCCGTCAAAGATCCAGGTATCCAGTAATACGGGTAATCCAAGTTAATCTTAGAGATCTCAATTCTGATTTGTCAGGATAGACATGAAGTAATAAAAAATTAAAATAGGATATAATAAAAAAATAAATAATATAATATATAAAAAATTTAAAAACCAAAACCTTAGATACCACGAGTATAATGTATTTATCTTATTATATAAAACTTAAACTATCTTAATCTAAGTACTAGGCTAGTAGTCCAATCAATCTAAAATAGCTCCATGTAATTTTTGCGTTAATTGCCAAAACAAAAAAGTGGATTTTAAAAGCGTACAATGTTCAAAATGGACCCCCAAAATGTATTAATAATGAAAAAAACATAGGTTTGGTTGAAAAAACTGACTCTCTGAGTATGCTTTTTCATTATTAATATGATTTTGGGGGCCATTTTGCACATTGTACGTGTTAAAAAACGAGAGTTTTCGCTTTTGTTCACAAATTTAATTCATACTTTAAAATGGTATGTTAC
The DNA here is from genome assembly GCA_949987705.1 of Thereva unica. NCBI lineage: Eukaryota > Metazoa > Arthropoda > Insecta > Diptera > Therevidae > Thereva > Thereva unica. The sequence goes on along the minus strand of OX465282.1, from coordinate 34,415,347 downwards.
AAGTTTACACAAATGTAAGTTCAAAATATACAAAACAATGCGGGTAATTATTTCAACTACTTTAAATTCTTGAATTATACTGCACACGACTTTACAATGTAAAAAATGACCGAACAACCAAGCTACCGCACTTTAATCCTCTTCTGAACCGACTGCCCTCGCCTTTGTTCTTCCTCAAACATTTCTCAGTTATTCCGTTATTTATTCTTGGTTGATTGGTTTACAGTGTTGCCTTAACTACATTTTTGTATGCATGCAATTATAAGTTGAGTAAATTTAAATTTAATAAGCGTGAATTGAGTAAATTAAAATAAACTGAATAAAAATTTGTTTATAACATAAACTCATGATTTAACAGTACGCTTTTAAAATCCACATGTTTTTACTTGTATATGACACTACAATCTTTGAAGAACATTTTAAGCTCTCGAACGTTGATCCAGCGAAATTCATGGACCAAGAGGAGCGTTTCTACAAGAACGCCTTTTTTACCAAAAGTGAAATTTCAAGGAAACTGTTCAATATTTCGCAACAAAAATTGCACCATTTTTTCAGATAGCAAGAAGCAATATATGTACCAAATAACAAATATGTAAGTGGCATTAAACAAAAGTTATTAACAAATCAAAAAACTTGATTTTCGACAGTTTTTCCCATTTTTCTCTATGTTTTGTGCCCTAACCTATAACTCAATATACATCAATCGAAAGATAATTTGAATAGCTACAACTTTAAAATTTGATTTTTTTCGATCCGAGGTCACGTTTTTCGTACCAAAGGAGTAGTAATGGAGTTTAAAATAATATAAAAATTAACAGTAATTTTAACATTTGAAATATAACTTCTTAAAATCATACTTTTGTGGTGCATGATTTTTTTTTTTTTGATAATTCTGAATTTTCTCTCCCACATTTTTGTTTAACCTTTTATCTTGACGTAAACATCGCAATGCAGGATTTTATCATCCCAATGGTGTGCCGATTTAAGTTGATTTACTCCCTCTATGAATTGGGATATATTTACAGATTTCGAACGGCAGGAGCATTGGTATAATATCGATGTAGTCTGTTACGTTTCCGACATGAACTTCTTGCCTTGGTACTCGTACGGTTATTATTGTTGAGTTAACGTCAATCATATTTATTAGTGATCCCACTGGTTGTTGGTGGTATAAGGTTTGGGTTACTAGAACTGTGAACATCTGAGTGACTGGAAACCAGGGAACTTTACTTACTTAGCCCAAGTACACATTGGAAGTTTTGAAGCGCGCTTTTGAAATGAGCGTTTTACGAATCAAAGAATTCCTACACCTTCCGACGCGCCCTTTTTACCAACAAATACACTACCAATGTCCGAAAAACGAAACGCCGAACGCTGAATGTGTGCCAGGCCCATGCTCCTTTAAGGATTTGCTCTGATTTTTGGTTTAAAAAAACGAAATTTTTTTTTTTGCCTTTTTATATTTATTAATATTAATATGTGTAGAATACGTTCCTAAAATATTATGACGAAATTTTTCTTCGTTAAAAAGTTATATGCAGTAGGTATTGTAAGTGCAAAAAAACTGATTTTCTGCCGGGCGTTCAGCGCGTGGTAGTGCTTCTGTTATTGTTTATATACATAGTACCTGATGTTATTGTTATTTACACGAATGTGTAAAAGCTTGTTATATATATTTTATCCCCTCTTTTTTATCCGTTTTGGGCCAAAAAAGTGGTCTTTTTTTGTTTTTTGTTTTTTACTAAAATATGTATGAAATTTTTTCTTGTTGGAATTTTGACCAAAATTGACATTAGCGGACTAAAGGATATAATTTCTAACAGGACCTTTTTTAATTTTTATGATTTGCATATAAAAATAATAAGGGTTTTCTGAAAAAGAATTCCAAAAATCATCAATATTTTGCCTCAAAAATCAGAGCAACCCCTTAATCCCTCACGGGACATACGGCGGAATCAATTGCCCCCACCGTACTCTGTTTTGCGCAGAAGCTCTCAGCTCTGAACAGGATCTCTCAGTTGTTGCGGCTCCTGTTAGTAGGGTTCTCCTCCACGCTGTTCTCGATCTTCCGACTCTTCGGCATTTTTGCGGATTGTGCTTGTTTGGCTAGATTTTCGTTTTCGCGTCTCAAGGTGTGGCCAATCCAATTCCATTCCATTCGCCTGATTTGGTCGTCTATCCTTTCTTGGCCGGCACGGCGCCATAGTTCTTCATTTGAAATTCTATCTTGCCAGCGGATTTTTAGAATACGACGTAGGCATCTTTTGATGAAAACTTGTTGGCGCCCTGTGAAGTGTTGGGTGACTTTCCATGTTTCGCAACCCTACAAAAGAACTGCCTTAACGTTGGAGTTGAACGGCCCGCAATTTGGTGTTAGTTGAGATCTGCGTTGATCTTCATATGCGGAACAGGCATGCATAGCGCTTCGTGCTTTATTTATTCTGCAACTGACGTCTTCTTCTGCCCCCCCCCCCCTTTACCAGTTCCACGTCGCTTTTATCCCGCGCTGTGAGTTCAAGGTGTCTGCATTTATCCGCATTTCTTTGGTTTTATTTGAACTTAGCCTTAAGTCTGCTGGACTACTTTTTGTTGCCAAATTGCTTTACATGTTTTTGAGGCCGTGATGTCTGTTGGCCAACAAACAGATATCATCCACGTAGTCGAGATCCTTATGGCGGTCTAGCAAACCCCATTGCATGCCGCCTGTTCTACTAACTAGAGCGCCGACAAGGATGAAATTTATTACTATAAGAAATAGAAAAGGCGAAAGTAGGCATCCTTGTCGTACTCCTGAACTCACCTTAAAGCTGTCGGACAATTTTCCATTGTGAAGAACTCTTCATTTGGAATTGTTGTATAGGTCTTTTATCAATTTTATTATTTTATCAGACAGTCCACGTTGCCGTAGTGCCTGCCATATAAAGCTCATATTGCCCGACTCAAACGCTTTCTCATAGTCTACGAAAGCAAGGTGCAGGGGCGATCGTAAATCAGTAAACTGCTCCACTATGATTCTGAAGGTGTTAATATGGTCTATGCAGGAGCGGCCCTTTCTGAATCCAGCCTGCTGTCTTCTAAGCGTTCGGTCTACTGCCCCTCTTATCCTTGATAATATAATGTGGGTCCAGATTTTACCCACAGTAGATAATAGAGAGATGCCTCTGCAGTTGTCACATATTGTTAGGTCCCTCTTTTTTGGAATTTTGATTATTATACCTTCCGTCCAATTCTCCGTAAAGGTACAGATGTTCCATTCTTTTTCCAGGATTGGGTGTAGTGCATCACCATTGGCCATTGCATGGATTGCGGTTACTATTCCTGTTTTGGTGCAGTCTTCTCGGCCTCCAAAAAATCATTCTGCTTATCTAGTTCTGCCAATATTTTCCAGGCGGAATTAATTCAAATCTTCAAAGCCTGCCTAGCAAAACAAGCGAACTGAAACCCAGAAGGCAGAGTAATCCAGTGGGTCGGATAGTTATGCAGCTATAAAGGCATCATCTTGATGATGCTGCGAAAGGGCTTCCATAAATCACCAATTGGTGCAGCTATATATACAGATTTTCGAGGGATACCGAATCAGACCACTATTTGCGGGTCCCTTTTCGTCCCTCTGCCTAGAGTCATCTTATTGGGGTTGCAGTGGGTTGTCCCATTGCTCCTTTGCTTCGACTCCCCTAGTTATCGCAAGCAGCTGATTGAAGGGAGTCTGCCTCATGTCCTCCATCCAATGGAGTCCAGTTATGGCATCCCTTTTTCTCGCCACCGCCGGACAGTGACACACTATGTGTGTGGCCGTCTCAGGTTCCTCCAGGCACATCCGACAGGTGTCATCCTCCAGAATTCCCATTCTTTTTAGGTGATACCTGAAACATCCGTGTCCTGTAATCAGTGCCACCAACCATCTGAGGGTTCTCCTTTGCATATGCAGGATCTTTCTTCTGGCTGCGGTAATCGGCAACGTAAGCACCATCTTAGCCTGCCTACACGTGGTCATAGCGTCCCACCGTCTCCGGTGTTCCTCAGCGACCCATTTCTCGATGCAGTTCCTTACCAACCCTCTGCCAATGGCAGAGTATGGCTCCGGTCCAAGAATTCCGAGGTTGACCCCTGTTTTGCCAGGTTGTCAGCCTTTTCGTTCCCATCGATGCCTGTATGTCCTCTAACCCAAGCTAGCGTCACGTTGTTTTGTTTCGCACACCTGTTCAGTTTTCGAACACATTCCAACGCCAGAGACGCATTAATCTCTGTCTGATTCATGCGCTTAATCACAGCCTGATTGTCCAGTGCTATAAGGATACTTCTTCCCTGCACCTGACCATCATTTATGTGATCCAGCGCGTGCAGCAGAGCAAGCATTTCCGCCTGGTTGACTGAGGTGTAATTCCCCAAAGCCAGAGAGCAGGTCAGATTTAAGTCCTCTGAGAAGACTCCCGCACCTGCTCTGCCGTCAATCATGGATCCGTCCGTGAAGATATATATATGTCTTCCGGCCTCCCTTCCGGGAGCGTTCCGTTCCCTATGAGGGTTTTATGATACCTTTCGGTCACCCTCATTTTTGTGATCCCTTCCATGGGCATCATGAGCTCCCTAGTCCCTTTGATGCGATCCAGAATCTTCATGTGCCCATATAAGGCTCCTGACGCCTGCCATGCGGCATCCCGTCTCATCCGAATCGCTGAGGCTGCCGCAGTCTTCATCACCTGGAGATCTAACGGCAGCAGACCTAACAGCGCCTCCAATGCCGCGGTGGGTGTGGTGCGGAAAGCACCGCTCACACCTACGCTGGCCATTCTTTGCACCTTGTCCAAATGCCTCTTGACGGTTTTCTGTGTGACTTTAGTCCACCAGATCACCGAGGCATAAGTTTTGATGGGTCTCACCATCATGGTATAAGTCCAGTATGCTAACCTTGGTGAGATACCCCACCTTAGTCCACATACTCTTCTGCACTGGTGAAGCACCCTTGTCGCCTTCTTAATCTTCTCTTCAACGTGGTATTTCCAGGTTAGTCGCGAGTCCAAGTATACACCCAGATACTTGACCATCCCAGACACCTTGATCCTCGATCCAAAAAGAATCCATCCATCCAATGGCGCTACAGCCCAAATCGAGCCTTGGCCTCCTCTAGGGCATTTCTCCAAGTCTGACGGTTCCTTGCAGCAGTTCTCCAGTTCCGAATGTTCAGCATTGTCTCTGCGTCAGCCGTCACAGAGTCCATCCATCTTCTCCTGGGTCTACCTACTGGTCTGTTTCCTGGAATTTCGGCCACCATAAGCCGTTTTGGGATACGGTTATCATTCATCCTGACTACGTGGCCGGCTAGTCTTAGTCTGTTGATTTTTATAAACGTTGAGAGTTCTAGGTCGTCAAAAATTTCATACAACTCGTTGTTGTATCTCCTTCGCCATATCCCATCCTCTCTCGTTGGGCCTATTATGCATCTGAGCACCTTCCTCTCAAACCTGTTGACTTGTTCCTCTATCTCCTGGGTCATAGTCCAAGTCTCGCTGCCATAGCACAGTACTGGTCGTATTACTGTTTTGTAGAGTGAGAGTTTCGTTTTTCTGTGCACAAATCTTGAGTGCAATATTTGTTTTTGGGCATAAAAAGCTCTATTAGCCAGTAGTATTCGTCTAGTTACTTCTTCCTTTTCATCGTTTCTTTTTGTAATTGTAGACCCAAGGTAGACTGTTTTATCGACTACTTCTAGATTATGTTCGTCGATAGTTATATTTCTTCCCATTCTAAATCTTCCAGCTCTGGATTGTTGCATCACCTTCGTTTTTTCTTCATTGATGTTCAGCCCTATGTCCTTGGCCGCCTCTTTTAATTCGACATAGATCCAAAAAGAATGAGGGGCTGAAAATCCAGATCTTTAATCTTCCTAGTGAAGATTATCGCGTCTGTCTTATTGGCATTTATGGTGAGGCCCTGTTCCGTACACCACTGCTCAACCACTTGGAGTGCATTCCTCATGATATCTGCCGTAGTGCTCATAAACTTGCCACGTGCCACCATCGCTACATCATCTGCATACCCAACGGTATGCACGCCCATTACCTGTAGCCGCCTGAGCAGAGTGTCCACAGTGATGTTCCACAGGAGGGGCGATAGAACCCCGCCCTGTGGGCATCCCTTGCTGACCCTCCCTCGAAGCCGCGAGTCTCCTGTCTGAATCCTTACCGCTCTGTTCTTTAGCATGCTGTCCACCCACCTTACAATCATGGGGCTGACCTCGCGCCTCACCAGAGCGTCTTTGAGTTTGTTGAACTGTATCTTGTCGAAGGCGCCTTCGATGTCCATAATTACGGCCATCGCTATGCCTCCGGTATGCAGTTCCCCCTCGGCTACTCGCACCAATTGGTGAAGTGCCGTTTCTGTAGATCTGCCAGCCTGGTAAGCGTGCTGGCTTCTACTTAAAGGGTGCCTCCTTAGCATATTACTCTCCAGGTGGTCTGCCACCACTCTTTCCATTGTTTTCAACAGAAAGGATGTTAGGCTGACCGGCCTGGAGGACTTCGCCTCGGTGTAGTCCTTCTTGCCTGGCTTAGGGAGAAATACCACTTTGGTTTCCCTCCACACCACCGGAATGTATCCTGTTGCTAGACAGGTAACGAATATTCCCCTAAGCCTGGGTGCAATGATTTCTTTGCCCCATTGGAGCAGCGCAGGGAATATTCCGTCACCCCCCGATGTCTTGAAGGGAGAGAATGTGTCTATTGCACGTCTCACCCCTTCCTCTGTCACGACCCCGTTAGCTTCCTCTCGGTTCATCCTTGTAGCCATTCTGTTACGAATAGCCCAAGATTTACCCGAGATATAGCTGCCAGGAAAGTGAACTTCCATCAGGATCTTGTTGGTTTCCTCCAGCGTCTCCGCCATCCTCCCCGACGAGTCAAGGACGAGTCCGACTTTGGAGACCGGGTCCCTGGAGATCATTTTCTGAAGTCTGCTGGCCTCAGATATGCTCTCCATGCTCGAGCAGAAGTCCCTCCACGACTCCCTTTTCCGTCGTCGCAGAGTTTGTTTCATTTCTCTTTTCTTGGCTTTGTAATTCTCCCAGGCAACCGGGTCATTGCACCTCATCGCTTGGTTGAAAGCCCTTCTTCAGTTTCTCCAGTTCCCTACACCACCAGGGTGTGGGATCATGGTCATCCACTGACGTAAGAGGACACGCCACTCGAAAAGCGTTCTCTATCGCTGTCTGCAGGACATGCCACTGAGACTCTGCTTCTCTTGTGGTTTTCGGTGCCCTTGGCACGCGCTACCCGAGATTCCTGCGCAACATTTCAGTATATCTAGACGTGTCCGTGTTGCGGGGAATTCTCGTTGTTCGAATTCCGTCTCCCCTGCCCGGGGTTCCGTACGCTATCTCAAATGAAATGGCTCTGTGATCTGACATAGTCGTCCGATCCATCACCTCCCAGTTGGTCAGTCTTGTCAACATCAGGTTGCTGCATAGAGTTATATCTATGACTTCCCTTCGTCTAGCATCGACGAAGGTTGGTTCTGCCCCTCTATTTGCAATAACTAGATTGTTGCATTCCACAAATTCGAGCAAAGCCTCTCCTCTATGGTTGTCGTTGGTGCTTCCCCACATCGTGTTGTGTGCATTTGCGTCGCAACCAACTATTAACCCTGTGCCTTTTTCGCCACAGGTAATAACCAGAATTTCCAACTCCCTGGTGGGCGGAGGATCTGGCGAATCGTACGGAAGGTAGGCTGAGGCTAGAATGAAAGCCAAACTTCCAGTACCTACGCGTACTGCTGTGAGATCTGGTGTGCACAAGTGCGGCAGTAAAACCGCCTGCACTCCGGTTTCACCAGCACACACATCCTCACTCTTTCATTCGCATTGGGAACGTACAGAGTGTCAAAGCTCCCAGATAGTCCCCTAATCCTACCCTTGTAGATCCAGGGTTCCTGTATGAGAGCAATATCCAGCTTCATCTCACCGAAGCCTCGCGTCATCATGGCTGATGCTGCTCTGCTATGGTGTAGATTCAACTGGCAAACCTTTAATTGCCGGAACTGGCCCACCTCCCGCCCAGCTGACGAGGATTCCATTTCACTGGTCCCCTTGTTCAGCTGCCTTTCCGGCCGGCTCTACCATTTCCTCCGGCTTGTCCTTCTGGAATCGCACGTAGGCAAGGTCCAGCCCGCAGTTGAGTTTCCTCCCTGCATGCCTGACCGTCTCCGCCTCCTCCTTCGGACACCATACGGTGAGAATGGTACCGCCGTTTTTCGCGTCACCATATCTACCTATGCTACCTGACCCTCCACTTAGAAGTGTCCGTCACACAGGCATTTTGACGACGTAATCTGGCTAGGATGGTTTCCTTGCTCTCCGGCGAACCGGGAACTCGGATGATCATCCTCCTCACATCCTTAAGGATGTGAAGGCGCTCCACTCTCAGATTGACTTCTTCCCATAGGTCAGTCATCTTTCCGACAGCTTCGTACAGCCAGGCCTTGGATTTTTGGTTCACGCACCTGAGTGCAATGACCCCGTCCTCCAAGTCTACCTCGGTAATACCGATGTCGCCAGCGTTGTCAGGCAGAGAGTCTAGTGCCTTAAGCAAGGCCGCTTTAAAAACGGTTACCTGCTTCGCGCCTAAACCCTCCTCCCTTCCATCGTCGGCCACACCCAAACGGAGGTCAATGCTTGCTATGCCTGCGTAGGTATTCTCCGCCCCAGGCTCCGCACGCACGACCCCCGAGACAGAAGGGTTGACTCCTCCCTGTCTTACAGGTTGAGGTTGTCCACCCTTCCTCTCCCTGGCCTTGTCCTCACCTTTGACAGTAGAACCCACAGCTGAGGTGCAGAGACTTTCACCTCTAAACCTCTTCGCGGATCCCACCTCCTCCGGAGTGGACTCGGCCGATCCCCCAACAAAGGAAGTTGCCTTCTTCTGTCTTTTGCGCTCCCTCTTCCTCTTCTGCTTCAGCTGCTTTCGCAGCCTCTTTTCCGAGTCGGATTCCTGCGCTAACGTAGGCCCAGAGCCGGCTGACCTCTTGACACATTGCTGCGTCGCATTGTCCACCTTCTCTGAGGATGCCTCCAGGTTCAGCTTCACTAGCTCGCTCGCCGCCGCTTCTACGCTTTCCTGCGTGACTGCGTTGACATGCGAGTCGTCCACTTCCCTGTTCCTATCAAGCAATAGATGGCCTCCCCCAGAATCCATTAGGCCGACCTCCGTAGAGGGTGGATTTCCCTGGCTTGCAGGTTTACCACCTGGGGTACAAATTCTTTTTGTTTTTTCCATTGCGTTCTTGGTATCTATCTTAGTCAGGGCGCCCTAACGGGACCACGCAAGCCTCACCACCACGTCAAGGTGTAGATACATCGGTGGGTTGGTGCAGCTAAGTGGAGGAACAAGCCAGAGATACAATTCAGAGACATATTTTCTTTATAGCTGTTGAGTCTGGCTAGGATCTGCCACTTGGCAGTTCTAAGCTCACGAATCAACCTTTGTACTACCAATTTTTTATGGCGTTGGTAACGTCATGGTGCAATGTCTAGTAGTAAATTTAGTTTGAATGGTAGAATAAGTTTGGTGGTATGAGGGGTCAAAAGGATGTTGAAGGAGGTGGCGATGAATCCTGAATGTAGTAGGAGTTCGGAAATACAGATTATGTAATATTGTTCCACAGACCGGTTGTACTAATTTATGATAGAATTTCTAATTTTTAGAACGAGTAAAAAGAGCGGCATTTGGAAACAGTTTGATGTAGGGTTTGGGAGAGGTTTCGAAGGTTGAAACAGGAGATATGACTCGTGTTCCAAATATTACGGACTCTGCCTAGTAGTTTTTAGCATTCCACCCTATCTTTACGAAAAGATATTTCACTAGGGTGGCGCCTGTACCTACTTACTACTTAGCTAATCACGATGCGTTTATGTTAATTATTCTCTTCAGTGCTTTGCGATTGTTAAAATGAAAGACTTTGCTGTCTTAAAGTAAATTTCATATGCCGAATGGCTGAGAATGTTTTAAAGACATACAAAAATTCAGGCATATCAATGGTATAAAATAAAGAGTTCAATGAGAACCGATAAGTGATAGTCGATTTGCTTCCATCTGGTCGACCTTCAATGTAATGATGGCGAAAGTATCGACAGACTCAAGCATCTGGTTTCTGAAAATGAGACTTGCAGAGTTGGTTTAAAGAGTGAACATATTTTCAAGTCCGTTCATAACATAACGAGTGGTATTTTGGGAATTAAATGACATCGGGAAACTGATTTGAAAGAGCTTAAATTGTTTCTAATAGAGTATATAGAGCAGGTGGATCGTTCTGGGTAGGAGGAACTTATTTTTCCAGGGGATCCAAAATGTCTCTACTGGTTTACCGACGGGTCAAAGATGGAACATGGTACAGGGGCTTGTGTCGTAGGACCCAACTCCAAGGTCTCGATTGCAATGGGTATGTGGCGTTCTGTTTTCCAGACTGAAATATATGCCATTACGACATGCACTAGGCTCAACCTTGAGAAAGGTCTGAAAGGCACCAACATTAAAATCTTTTCTGACAACCAAGCTGCCATCAAGGCACTCTCAACGTGGAATTTTTCTTCCAAAATAGTAGCAGGTTGCGTTGACCTACTCCAGAGCCTGACCAGAAGAAATGAGGTCTCGCTCTGCTAGGTCTCCGGACACTGGGGTATCGAGAGCAATGAGGGTGCAGACAGCCTCGCGAAGGAGGAGTCTGAGACGTTGGTCCAGCGCCCAGAACCCTTTTGTGACATCTCTTGGTCCACCTCCAAGTCCCTGATAGAGGAGTGGTAAGGGATTAAGCCTAGCCTACTAGGAGTCAGTCTCAGATCTTAGACAGGCTAAAGATCTTATAAGACCCTTTGCGTTAAGGAGCACTATCGTTTTAAACAGAGCAGACCCAAGGCTGCTGGTGGATTATCTGACTACCCACATAGGACTGCGGTATCACCCCCACAACCTAGGACTATCTCAAGAGACAGAATGCCGGCTCTGCATGAAAGGCGACGAGACCTCCACACATATTCTTTGTGAATGTCCTGCTCTGACGTGGGTTACAAGAAGGACGTTTATCACAGAGTTTTTGAGCCCTGCTCAAGCCCTGTCTTCGTCAATTAAAGGCCTTCTTGTCTTCATCCGGAAGACTGATAGTCTGTTCCGCTAGTGGGATACGTACACAATAGGCCTAACTTGGCCGCAGTGTTCACCATGTGGTTTGCCCCTCACACCTTAAAAATAATCGATAGCAGGTAAGATATAACCACAAAATTCTGCGGACCTTCATGAAATGCGAGGAAGGCGCTTGTTGTGAATGTGTAGATGGGAGGAGGGTCTCTTCAATGAAATGCAGTCATATACCATGTCAGCTTTGGTTAATAAAAAAGTTAACAAAATCTCTCGATGACTCAACTTCGATCAAGTCAAGCCAATCTGTACCCCAAAATATCAAAAATATTTATTTTTATTTTTCATATGGCGTACAACACAAGTTCTTTTAAGAAAGTTTAGAAGCGATGGCATGACATTACTAATTTCCCTTTTTATTATGCTTGGTTTGATTTTAAGTCTCGAGATACAAATCCAACTCACACGAGTGGGACTCATTCTAACAGTTCAACTATATAATTGGGACAAAGTTATGTTCCTGATAAGCCAAGAATAAAATTTACTAAGTTACTAAAAGTAATTGCAGTAATTACATCTAGGATCAAAAATCTCACTATACAGTAACAGAACTCTCTCAAATACACCATAATATGTCGTATCCTTGCTAATCCTTTCAATGTCTGCTTCGGTTGCTATTTACAACTTAATTCTTCTACTTTTCCTTCTTTCTATCTCCCAACTATTTTATCTATGTCGCCGCTTTCACTTGAAGCTAAGTTCAATGCTAAGGTTGAATTCATTAACACAAGCGGCTTGAAAAGGATTAATCGCAGCTCAAGGCTAGCGAACTGTGCGCTAATATGCATACCCTTTCAAGGATACCAGCTTAAAAGCAAAAGTGTGGGGTTTATTTCGATGTGTCGTCGTAGCAAATCCAGATAATTTCATCCTTTTGTGCCTTGGTTGGAACGACACGAAGTACCAGGATCCACTTAATATTTGCGTTTAGATGAATCCTTTGTACTTATCTGCACCAACGCGTAAACTTTAAGGAAGTGGAAAATGTACAGAGTGTGACGAAAATACCCCGCGCAAACGTTAAGTTTTTATTTTATCAGTTATATTTTTTTATAGAGTTGTCTTTATAACATACTTACATACTATACACTTTTGCATAAAAATTTTCCACGTATTTTGTGTATTTTGTGCCCTTGGTGAAATCTCTTTAATATTGATTTAGTATTATACAGATTTTGTTTCAGCTGTACCAGTAATGGTGTCTCTTGTGTCGAATTGATTTTGTTCATTACGTGCCTTCCTTGCATCGTTCTTATTTAATTCGGACTAACTGATCTGGTATTAGAATAAATATTTAAGCAAACACCACATTTGTAAGCTTCAGCTAATTCACAATTATTTTGGAATGTAAACTTTAATCTTTACAAATCACTATAATTACATAAGTTTTGTTTTCTTGTTTAGTTTTCATATATATCCACTTATATCGCAATTCTGTTTTAAAGAGATGAAATAATTTCATGAAAAAATTAAACTTTTTCCTTCAACAAAATAAAGGACATAATTACATAAACGTAGCAGGGAATGGTAGTTTAAGGGGAACTTTTTAACTAAAGTTATGTAATTTTTCATGAAAACGTGAACTAGTTTCTCACGTGAAATTCTTGCCGTGAGTGATGCACTTAAGATTTTTCGACAAATAATTGGTTGTTGGCATGTTCAAGGGAGTAACTTGACAGTCCAACTTTCTTAATACTCGTGTATCCCCACACTTAAGAAGGTGAATGTGAAGTAGGTTTTTGCACCATACTTTTAACTCCATGTGAACAAAATATAACAAGCTCAGATATCTTTTAAAATTTCACCTGTATTTGCGAATTGAACATTTTTTTCACAATTCAGGATGAACGAAACTTGCTCCGTAGATTTTTATATGATGATATCCCGAAAAAAATTATTTTGACCAGGATTTTGAGAGTGAGGTTTTTATTTTTATTAGTTTGCCAACGCCGGATTTAACCTTTTGTTGGTCTAGGTTTTATGGTGAACGGTCTCCCAGTTTTTCTCTTAATGTGGTTAGATAACACATAACTCGATAAGTTCTTAGGCAGCTGCCACGAATAATTCAACTTTATTCATCCAGGTAGTCTCCTTCAAAAGTCATTCATATCAACGCCTCTTTAACCTCCCTTTCCGAGTTATTCGCGATTGAAATTGTTAATTTTTCATCGAAAAAAGCATGTTTTAGAGCGGTATTCGCGAATAACAGCGTGAAGCGTGCAGCGAAGGCGTCCATGCGCTCCTTGAAAGTAAATAGTACACTGAGATTTCAACTTTGCGAGCTGGAAGGCTTTACGGCTGACACTCTAGTTTATACGAATGAAAGCCTTACTGCGTCCAACAGCAATCTACTATGAGAAGCTTTAAAACTTCGCAAGCTTGGACTGCTACACCAGGAACGGCCTCGTCCATATCAGGCATAGGAAGGATGGTCTTTTTGTCGTCGTACGAAATGCCTCCTAACTGCAATGTCCATCTATCGAAGTACTGGAGCCACGCGCTGCTAGCCAGTGTTACAAGATCATTAGTGCGTTTCACCACTGAGCAATTATAACATCCATGCATTTGGTTGATCGTCCATTGGAAGCGTTTTCGAGCGGCTACATGCTTTCGCTACATGAGCAGCTACACGCGGCTATGCGCGGCAGATCCAAAATAAAGAATTTCATTAAACATCGTCGACTGTAGACGACTTTGAGCGGGCAGATATAAACGTATTCGTGTGTGCCGCGCGAATCCAATATGATTTGGATAGTTCGCGCGTGGCCGTTTTTTTAATTTGACCATTTTTACACGAATTTTTTTATATTATTATAATTTTATGAATATAGTTTTAAGTTATACTGTGTTTGCATTTTGCTTTTAACAAGATTGTGCTCAAACAATGTCGCAACATGAACAATTGTTTTAAATGAAATTCCTTCCCGTGGTCACACTGAGACGCTTCGCAGGAGGAATAGCCTGCCTCAAGTTAGAACCCCTGATGAATATTGATTGGGATCACGAAATTTAATGGTGTTGCCCTCTAATTCCCTGTGTAGAATAGATCATGGACCTCCCCCAGACACATCCTCTTTTCCAAAATGGGGTTAACCCAACACGTCTTTTTTTATTAATCCAAAAAAATACATACATATCCTCTTCTTCAACCGCAATAATATTACTTTAAAGTTCCCTTTAAACTAAACAGAACGAAAAGCTTGCAGTGGACGACCCCTGTCGCATGTAGCCACGTATCTCAGAGCCGCCTCTCGCCGCATGTAGCCGCTCCTGCAGCAAAATCGCTTAGCCGCTCGAATAAGCTGTAGTGGATGACCAGCCTTAAAGTTATATTCAAATCAAAGAGCTCACTATGTCAATATTGTAAGTTCACTCATATAAAAAATATTATTGTATAAGTAGGTGTAAGTATACGTAGTAGGTGTGTTCGATGACTGTTTAAAAAGATCAGAGAAGAGCAGTGCAGCTCATTTGGGACAGGTGTCAAATTGATTTCAGAGCAAAAACAAATCAGAAAATAGCAACCATCTCAAAGAACACTTTTCTGCTCAACTTTGTTCTAAATTCCGTTTTTAGAGGTTAGATACGAATGTAAATTTTTTAAGAAAAAGCATATGAAGCCAATAAAAACAACTCAATAGTATCACAAGTATTTTCCGAATAAATGATCCATAAATCAAATTTCCGATTTTTTCTGTTTTCGATTTGACAGCTGTCAAAAGAGAAAGAAGAAGTGGAATTTTAATGCTCTGCCTGCTCCTACAAATTTGGTGGAGCAGAAATAGTTAAAATTCTCTACCCAGAGCAGGCTCAAAGAACACCGAGCAGGGCAATTGAGAGCAGAAAAGAGCTGTCTCAATGGACGCAAATTGCTGATTTTTTCTGCAGTGCAGTCGATTAGTGTATCTCTTGAAACTGGTCACTAGATTTGACATTGGAAAAGGTCGGCCCATTGAAACGTTAAATCTAGTGACTCCTTCGAAGTGCTCACTGCTCTAAATTCCGTTAAATCTAAAGCGACTGGTAGTGATAACATTTCGCCTAGGTTTCTAAATATGCTCATTCCATGTCTGTTGCCTGTCTTAACTCATATTTTCAACTCCTGCCTCACAGTATCTAAAATTCCCTAGTCTTGGAAGCTTGCTGTAACTATACCAACATCCAAATGCCCATCTCCTGCTTGTCTTTCTGAATTTCGCCCTATTAGTATTCTTCTATTTCGGGCTAAGGTTCTTGGAAAGCTGATAGCAACTCAGATCCTTGAGTATTATGATCGTCTTTGACTCATAAATGTCTGGCAGTCGGGATTTCGAAAGCACCACAGCTGCGAAACCGCGCTCCTCATAGTTATAACTTATATCCGTAACATTCTCAGCATTCACCACGTTTGCTGCCTATTGCTGCTTGACTTCTCTAAAGCCTTTGATAGAGTCGATAAATCTCTTCTTTTGCAGAATCTCTTCTCGTGCCAATTTTTCTTCTTCTGTTATCAAACTCTTGTACGACATCTAACTATATCTACCGAACAAGGCCGGTAAATCACTTGTAAATATTAATTAAGTAATATCAATTTCCTATTATTAAACTATAAAATTACTTGGCTAGGGACTGACAAAGTGACTGGATCAACACAAGATTGCACAGCAATTGCTCTGCTGTGATATACAAAATGGCCATTGCAATGGGAGTGCAGTCTGCTGATAATTTCGTTTCGTCTCGTTCTTTAAAATCAACTGGATTGCATTCACTCTACAGTCATGTAATGCCACGAAATTTTAAAATCCGTTAATAGCTAGGGACTGATGATTAAAATCGAGGACACTAATTTCGACCTTAGGAAACATATTTATTGTTTTTTAAATTACAAAAAATGATGAAATTAGTTGTAAATCCTTTAACACGTTGAATGCCATGGGGGTCACCGGTGACCGGCACTGAGCTTGTTCGTAGCGCCGTGGGGGTCACCGGTGACCAGCGAAGCCAAGATTACTAGAAACACAAAATTGCAGTAAATGTTCAATAAGTTTAATTTTTTCCATTTATCATGGTTACTGAAATGGTGTAAAGGATTTAATGCAGTATAGAGCAAACGAAAACAGTTTTATTTATTCAGAGGTGCGGCAAAAGTTCGGCAACGGTCCGATATTACCTGAATTGTAATCTCATTTGGGTGTGCAAGTAGGTTTGGAATAAAAAAAATTCGGACCAAAGTTTGGTAATCCTTAAGAAAAAATAAGGGCTGCGATTGGAAGTTTTAGATTCACTAGAGCGCTGACTGGGGTGCCATTTGTTACTATAAGATAAAGTAATGGCAAAAGTGGGCATCCTTGTGCTACTCCTTACATTATGCAGAAATCTGCGTTTTGAACTTTTGTATACATAGATCTTTTATCGTATGATCTTATCTGACTCATTTTTTAATTTCAATTTAAATTTTATTGTGTCAACATCTCATGGCTATCTCGGTTTTCGGTATTTCAATATTGAATAACTAACATTTTTAGCCATTTTATAAAATGTATACACGGTTCTGAAACGCTATTCAGTTTCATTTTAAATATGACTCTGTTTTGGCTATGAGGCTGAAATTTTAGCGCTTTACATTGAAAACAATCGTTCAATTGTGAAAATTGTGAGGCCTACCGTAAAAAATATGGGAGAAAACGGCGCCTTTAGACAACACAACTCGTAGTTTGGTGAAGAATTTCTTTGAGTACGGGACTGTTTGACCTGCCTGAGTACGGGACTGTTTGACCTGCCTGCCAATGAAGTTGTTTAAGCGATAAACGAAGTTGTTTAAGCGATAGCGACCCCAGGCGTTAAACATGGGTGGAACAACTCTAAGGAGAATTATGACGAAATATTTTCATCTCTTCCCATACAAAATACAGCCATTGATTGACGAAGGTCATTTTACACTCTCTGGTGAAACAAAACTGCCGTATTTGGAAAACAGAGAGCCCAGTTTTCTTCAAAGTTCGATAAATCCTCAACGACGCACGATGTCGTTCGATGCCGGTGCAGTTTGTTCTTCCGAAATCGCGTGAAAAAGGTCCGACGAACCTATTTTTTGCCACATCGAAGACCATTGACGAACTCAAATACGCCGAAGTAGCTGCTATAACGAAACTGTTTTGAAATTAATGGTAGAGAATTTCCTAAATGAATCTTGCTCATTTGTCAAAATCGGCTTAAAACTGCCAGAGTTATTCAATGCTAGGGTAAGGGTTTGCTGATTTAAGATTTGTTGCAGATTCTTAGCAAATGGTCGCCAAGAGTTGGTTGGAACTGCAGAAGTCAACGAAAAGCTCACCATTTTTGCTAGAAACTTGGCTTATTTCTTGATTTCCAATTTGGTCTTCAAGGTCGGGTTTGCTAGGGTTATGCGTTTAATTTACCCATCAAAAAATAAGGCGCCTTTGGGACAGAGCGAATAATCTCATTCAGCTAATGAGGCTGGACCTGGTTTCCTTGATGAGTATTATGCCAACGCCACTCCTCCAGTTTTCGGATTTGTTCCTACCAGAGTATGAAAAGAAGTTACCACAAAGGCAGATATGCCTGGTCCTGGTAAGTCCCATAGTCTTGATATTATCTCGATTTATACCGTTGAGGACTTAATCCAGTAGCTTAATTCGAAAAGCAAAGGTCGACTTTGTGTTATCCACCCGGTTCCTTGACATTATTTGCCGATTCATAATAAGAGCGGTGTTGTTGGAAGGGATGATAACTCTCAGCCAAACCGACTTAAACCTTGCTTAAGGTGCAGAACATTCACCATTCGGTATGTTGGGAGCATTATTCGTACACTGGTACGTTATACATGAAAATGTGATATACGCTTACAAAAATACAGGGTGATAATTAAAACTCTACTCTACTGTTTCGATTCCACAGCGTTAATTTCGTTAGTCTCAACAAAACCTATCGCCAGCCAGATTTGTGAATTTAGCATAAGAGCCGTTGAGAGTCATAGTTCAGAGTAAAATGAAACTTCGCGTATTTCTCCATAAAAACATCTGGTCTAGAGATACGAATATAATAGAATTATGACAGCTTAGGAGCTATCTACATCCGGTGCAAGCACATGAGTCTGTCTACATAATAGAGGAAGAGCCAGCGACGTATTTTGGGTTGTCATTTCATTAGTCATGAAAATTTCCACACTGAATCTTATACACCTGCTGAACAATAAAAGCCAATTCTGGCAGCCCCCAGTGGCCGGAATGTAGTACCCTAAAATTACAAAGGGGGTAGGAAATAAAGTTCAATTTTGTTATAGTATTAGTCATGAATTTTGAGGAGATTGTTTTTGATGGTATTCTCTATTTATAAAAATTATTGCCAGAACATTTCCCCTTCACCAAAGTGCCGCCAGAACGCTGTAAATATTCATTTAACAAAACGCTATTTTTGTTATTTCATTATAGTAGAGTCGTCAGAGTCAGACTAACTGTTAACTGACGAAACTTTTTCTAAAAATATAGTTTTTCGTGAGTAGAATATGTTAAAAAACAGTTTCGGACAATTGGTTGTACGCTACCCCTAAAAAACCCCCTAAAAACAGAAAATTTCGTTTTTGGCTAATATCTCTTAAACGGAAAGTCCTATCCTAAAATATTGTTTACAAAGTTTGTAGATCATGCAATTATAAAAAAATGATATCATACATTTTCCCGTACGAATCGCCGTTCATGAGATATCGCCGTTTTAAAGATTTAAAATACTCATCCCCTAATTCGCAACTTGTATAGGTCACCACACGTTCAATAAATCCTCTGTTGCACTGCGTGGCTAATATTTTCAGGGGTGATTTCAGGATGATTTTGGAGAGAAAAATTGTGCTAGAAAGCGTTTTATCCCCACTATCCACTACGATACAGAGTGTTTACGAAAGAAAAAAATGTATTTTTTTATATTTACTTAAATTTGAATAACTCCTAGACGACTTATCGTAGAGCAATGTAATTAGGTTCATCTTTTAGGTAAATGTGTATTATTTTATATGATATTTAGAAACGGAACTTGAGTGACTCCGTTTACAAGTTATGTAGATTCAAAATATAACCAAAATGCTAAAATATTGGAATTTTTCTGAAAAAACGAAGAATATTGGGATTTAGATCACACTTTTTAATTCCCGCTCTGTAGAACAATTTTTCTCTCCAAAACCATCCTGGAATCACCCCTGAAAATATTAGCCACGCAGTGCAACAGAGGATTTATTGAACGTGTGGTGACCTATACAAGTTGCGAATTAGGGGATGAGTATTTTAAATCTTTAAAACGGCGATATCTCATGAACGGCGATTCGTACGGGAAAATGTATGATATCATTTTTTTATAATTGCATGATCTACAAACTTTGTAAACAATATTTTAGGATAGGACTTTCCGTTTAAGAGATATTAGCCAAAAACGAAATTTTCTGTTTTTAGGGGGTTTTTTAGGGGTAGCGTACAACCAATTGTCCGAAACTGTTTTTTAACATATTCTACTCACGAAAAACTATATTTTTAGAAAAAGTTTCGTCAGTTAACAGTTAGTCTGACTCTGACGACTCTACTATAATGAAATAACAAAAATAGCGTTTTGTTAAATGAATATTTACAGCGTTCTGGCGGCACTTTGGTGAAGGGGAAATGTTCTGGCAATATTTTTTATAAATAGAGAATACCATCAAAAATAATCTCCTGAAAATTCATGACTAATACTATAACAAAATTGAACTTTATTTCCTACCCCCTTTGTAATTTTAGGGTACTATATTCCGGCCACTGGGGGTTGCCAGAATTAGCTTTTATTGCTCAGCAGGTGTATAAGATTCAGTGTGGAAATTTTCATGACTAATGAAATGACAACCCAAAATACGTCGCTGGCTCTTGGTCTATAAGACCTGTTCCGCACTTGACTGCACTATGCTCATTCGAAAATCAAGAACCGACCGTTTGATAACTAATATTCCTATCACAGAATTCAAAAATAATCAATATTTTTCTAGTAAACGATTTTTTTGAAATTCAATCTCCTGTAAACAGCCCCAATCATATTTTAGCCCTAGGCCTTGCAAGGTAGTAGTACGTAGTACAAAGAGTTTTTCCTAAGTTTAATTTTTCATTATTTAAAAATGGTTATGCGTTGGCGCTGGCCGTGGGGGTCACCAGTGACCTCAGTAAAATAAATGCGTCTCGAATGAGGGCATCAATTAACTTGCCTGCTGTAAATAATATTTTCCCAAAATATGCACCACATAATGAAAAATGTATGTTGGCCAGACGGGAAAACCATGTAAAATTAGCGTGGCATTCAACGTGTTAATATTGAGAAATTGTAAAGAAAATTAAAGTATAAATTAATTTTTTTTTCGAAATATGGATGCCCAAACACAAAATTTCGGTGCACGGACATGGCTAGGGACTGACATTTGGGGTCAATAAATATGATTTCAAGAGTATAGTGTAATATTATTTTAAACAAAATTTGAGGAATAAATACAACATATTTTGATTTGTTATATTTTATATTTAAATATATCAAGTGGGGAGTGCTGCGGACACAGAGTTGGCGGATTTTTGGGGAAGCACCCATATACATATTCGAAATCAACCAAGTAATATAAAATACAAATTTAAACCCAGAACTAGTATGTGCAGAGACGACAATGACGGTACTATTAGTAACCCAACGGAAGTCCAAAATAAATGGAAAAACTACTTTGGAGACCTGCTTAACCAAAAAGCTTCAACACCTGTAGTGGCTTATCTATAGATAGTGGTTGGCCACTAAATATTAAAAATTGTATATTTACCTTCATTTTTATTTATTTTATTTAGGTACTGTATATACCAGGGGTGGGCACGCATGAGGTTAATGAGAGCCGCATGTGGGTTTTTCATAATTGTAAAGAGCCGCATTATATGTTATATGTATTATGTAATTTCAAAAATCAAAAATTAAGAGCATTTCCACACCCGTCTGGAATATTCAATAATTTAAAGAGATACGTTTGGAGCCGAACTTGATTCAACGAAGAGACGCATGCGGCTATAAGAGCCGCATTTGCCCACCGTTGGTATATACAATGGATGAGTTGCTAATTGGAACTAACTTATATTCTAATTGTTCGGCTTATATAGGCTGGAGATATTCCATCGCCTACTTAAAGTAGACAAGGAAATATTTCCAGCCTGCTATTTACTATGGGACACCAGGTAGTTGCTATGATAACCTACCTGGATCCCATATTACCCCCCTTCCAGCTAGGGGAAGAGTTGTCTTTTTGCGATGTTACTGGGTGTTGACTCTGCGGAAAGAAGAGATGTCCTCTTTGGCCTGGTATCGGTCGCAGTTCCAGTTGGTGTTGAGGGTTGCAGTTGCAACTATTCTTGGTGCAGCTGTTTGGGCAAGCCATCCTGGTGATGATGGCATCCCTGTTTTTTTTTAATGCAGGGTCACCAATGTGTGGTCTTCTACCAACCTCAACTTTCGAGTTAATGAGTTCTTCGTAGTATAAGTCTTTATTAACAATTATATTATGTCTGTATTACAAGTCTTTATTTACAATTCTTTATTCTTACTTTTAATACACATATAGTTTTTATTATTCACATTCTATTGTATCTATTTTTATTTATCATCTCTTATGTAACTATTAATGAACTTTTCTCTAATTCTTTTTTTCACTTCCAAACTTATTTTTAAAATCCAACTCACTTATGACAAGTAAGTCATAATTTTTTATTTTTTTATTTCTTTCTTAGCCTTGGCTGACTTCGTTTTCATGCAAGTCTCCTTGGCTAAGTAATGCCGGAAACAGTAGGACGATGTCCCTACATACTCCCCTCCCAGCGTAGCGTTACCTAAAGTGTAACAAGCGAGTTGATGCCGCTTCAACGTCTCGGTTACACTCAAAAGTAGGTTTTAATCTGTCAAGAGCTATCAACTTGTTTGTGCCGTTTAGCTTGACGACAAAATGTTTACGTAATCTTTTGATTACCTTGAATGGCCCTTTCTATGGTGTTTCAAAAGGCCGCCGAACACGATCGGTACGTATGAAAACGTACTCCGCGTTCTCTAAGGCATTTGGCACGTGTACATCCTTCTGTACCGACTGTCAGGGCTGTGTTGCCGACAGGGCTTTCATATGTGTACGAAGCCGAATTAGGAAGTCTGATTGCTCTTTCGGTTTCTCATCAGTTGGGATGGATATTGAATTAGGGAGCCTCAGACTCTGACCATAGACAAGCTCTGCTGGTGAGCATTGCAAATCAGTTTTAATCGCCGAGCGAATACCTAATAATATAAAGGGCAAATCTTCACTCCCATGAGTAGTGTTGTCCCTTGCCATTAAGGCCGCTTTCAATTGTCTATGGAATCGCTCCACCATCCCATTTGCTTGCGGGTGGTAAGCGGTAGTACGTATTCTATGCGTACCTGGATGTCTTGTGATTTCATTGAACAATTTTGATTCAAATTGCGTCCCTTGATCTAAGATATTCGTAGATTTTAAACAAGCGTATGATTCAATATCTAGGGAAAGACTCAGTGACAACCTTATAGACTTTAGAATACCTGAAAAATTAGTGAGGCTAATAAAAGTAACCTTAACAGATACAATAGCTCAGGTAAGGGCTCAAAACTCGT
The DNA here is from genome assembly GCA_949987705.1 of Thereva unica. NCBI lineage: Eukaryota > Metazoa > Arthropoda > Insecta > Diptera > Therevidae > Thereva > Thereva unica. The sequence goes on along the minus strand of OX465282.1, from coordinate 34,392,524 downwards.
TAACTGAAGACTTCCACGTCAAACAAGGACTCAAACAGGGAGATGAACTAGCACTGATGTTATTCAACCTAGCCATAGAAGCTGTCATCAGAAGAACAGCATTAGACAGAAATGGAACATTAATTAAGAAGTCGGTGCAAATATTGGGTTACGCTGATGATCTGAGATCACTATTAGGAAAAAAGGAATGTTATATAAGTCTAGACAAGGCCGCTAAAAATATGGGCTTAACAATTAATCAAGATAAAACTAAAGCAATGTTGCAGACTAGATCAGAAAGGACACGCCTAAGGGCCAACCTACAATATAGAGGTAGTGAAGAGCTTTAAATACCTTCTAACAATAGTGTCGTCAACAAATAAAGAGCTAGAGGAAGTTAAAAGAAGAATACTGCAGGGCAATCAAAGTTTCTATTCACTACTAAATTTTAACTGTACAGATCCCTTATAAGGCCTGTGTGCTGTGTCTTGTTATGGCTAGGAGGTGTGGACCATGACCCAAAAAGTCGAGAACTTATTAGCCGCTTTTGAGAGAAAAATCGTAAGAAGCATTATTGGCCCATTAAACGTAAACAATGTCTGGAGAATCGATACAATGACGAACTGTACCAAATCTACAAAGAGATAGACATCGTCAACTATATCAAAATAAATAGACTACGATAGGCAGGACATGTAGAGCGAAAGCCGGAACACAAAGCAGTGAAGAAGATATATAAGGGGATCATAGTCTGTCACCGATTACCCAGCAGCAGGACGACCTAGGAAAAGATGGTTTGAAGCCGTAGATACAGACGCTGCACACCTGTTGGGCGTAAGAAATTGAAGCACTCTAGCCAGTGACCGAGAAGGTTGGAGGAGAAAACTGAAGGATACCAAAGCTGGATTTGGGCTGTAGTGCCATTGAACAGAACTGAACTGAATTTAATTCTAATTTCCTTTTGTCAATTGTTTCTTTTTCTTCCCCCTTAACTTTATCTTTGTTTATTTCAAGCACTAGACTAAACGGCTTCTCCAGAATCAATATTTGCGCACACGACGGGGTGTAGTAAAGCAGCGCTCTGGCGTTAGCAGTTCGTGCACTCTTCTATCTATCTTTCCAAATTGAACTTACGGTGTCAGCCCATAGAACTCATGCGTCGCTTTCATGCGTTGCGTTGACAATTGAGTTGGAGTACATGCGCAATGCGCCAACAGGCCCAATGGTCTAGGCGCTTTAGATAGAAACGTCGATATTAAAGCTAAGTCTTTCACATAAGAATGGCCCATTTTAAACTTGCGTGTATGTTTAAGTTTCAAGTTAGGTTCTTTATGCAAAAAGCTATTTGGGATTTCTGCTCTTTTTAAAATATCGGGCTTGTGTCCTTTAATAATTTACTTTAAAGAGGACTATGAGGGCTTCTTTCTCTGTCTGTGTTGTTACAGATTATAACGTATTTATACATACTACCCAGTCCCTCTTTGTTCTTGGAAAAGGAACATTGACCTTAACTTGTTGTTGTATCTCGCCTTCGACCAATGCCCCATGTTTTAATGTAAAAATTTCTCCCGCCGCTTTCTCGTCTTTGAAGTTTTTTTCTTCCTTCTTCAACGTACACAGAATAATCTTGAATTTTTTTGCAAGTGACTAAGAACAAGAACACCCGGAGACAGGGAAAAGGACTTGCTCCTTCTGATATACAAGGACAAAGCACAAAGTTCTTTCTCAATTATGACGTTCCTTTATCAAAAGACTATCAAGAATGTTCTGCTTTCGGACACTAAATCCAATCAAAGGGTGGGAATCTGTGGTTGATGTCTTTGAATTTTTTGACAGTGACGTGATGTATTCGCCCTTGGGGGCCTTGTACGACGGATGACCTCGTTGTTAAGGTCAGGACATTCTGAATATATATAGAGAGAGAGGTTAAATGTATGCGAACATTTGACCAATAAAACTATGATTTTCATTACATGTAAGCATGACAGGGAACAGCTTTAGGGAGTTTCAAAATAATTTATGGTTAATCTGGACAACAGTGGAACCATTTGCCCCCGAAGGATTTTCTTGAAAGTTCTAAGGAAATTACATTTTGGTAGTTGACTTTGAATTACGTTATCAAGATGAAGGAGTTTTCTACTTAGTTGAACAAATGGAATTCGTTTTTGAAGATTCAAAATATGCAAAGGCGAGCAAAGCGGCACGTAATGTTTCTTATATTTTTGGCGAGATTTTATGCAAATTGAATGACATGTGTTTTATTTTTCTTAGTATTCAAAACGTAAGTTTTTCACTTTTATATGGTAAATTTGGTATGTTTAAGCTATGTAGTTAAGTATAAAGCTAGAACGTATAACTCTGGCTTAGCATATTTAGTGAAACTGTTATTATTATTCTCATGATAAAGGTATCTGTGTGTAATGCTTTAATATTTATGAGAATAAATATTTCGTTTATTTTTGAATTTTGATAAAGAAAAACGAAAACATTGCCACAATCTTGCCTTGCGAAGGCGTCCGCATTTCCATTTCTCGCGAAACCTTGATGTTCGGGCCTCCATATAAGAGTATGTATCTACTCCTTAAGGGTGCATAAAATTTTCAAACTTATGTGGACTTTACCGCTCTGACAATCGCTTGTATGCCAAATAGGATAAAGATTAGCTTGTTAGCATTGGCTCTTCTTAAGCTAATGCTGGTGCATGGTGCATTCCCAATCTGCAAGCTCTAAGAAACTTTGGTCTTGCGCTCAAAGTCACGACACTCGCATATATTTCTTTCTTGGAGCCATTCGTGTACGCAGCGTGTGCTATCCTAAGCAAAACCCAAGATAGACTTTATTTTATGATGTACCTGAAGGAGGTTTAAACTTAGAAATTTTCTTGGTCCATCAACCTTTTCCCATAAATAAATCTTGTTTTTGTGTCCCATCGAAGAAGATTTACTGATCCTCTAATAGGCACTTGGATATGGAGTAACTATCATTCTTACTGTAAGTGTGAAGCGATTCTTCATTGTCTCTAAAGTTAAACTGTTGGTGGTGAGGCTGTGCTTCAATTTACGATAATTCTAAAAATTTTCTTTTAAATCAGCTATTTCTTTCTTCCTGAAACAAAGGCCTCTCGAGTGTCTCTTCATTCATGTCATTGTCCCCAAGTGGACTGTAAAGAATATTTTCCTCCTACTGTTGTTACTAAGGCAGCTAAGCAGCCTTTTGTGTTTGGCGTATATTTTGACAAATACGTTTTTTCCTATCAATGTCTTTTAGATGCCTCTTATGTTCGAAAAAAGAGCATACCTATTAATTTTATTGTCAACGTCATGTAACCCAAAAATAAATTTTCTAAATATTATACTTCTTTAGAAAATCATTAGTTTTCTCATTTCTCGAAAAATTTAAATTTTCAGACTTGTGCCCTTTTCGAAATTGCATATTCATTTATATTTACAATTATTGCAGTGGTTCTCGCAAGCAAATGCTGCTGTATAACCTGGAGTGGATCGCAAAGAACTACTGCTACAATACAAAGTTCTTAAAGCTATTTATATTCCAATTTTGTCCTAATGTGTTCATCAAGTCTAATTTACATAATTATCCCTATATATAATCTAGTTGTAATACAGTAACTCATAAATTCTTGCAATTTGTAATGTGAACCTTGGGTTGGTTGCCCGAAGAAGGCAACCTCAGATCCACATACAAAAAAAAAAGACAAAAATTTGAACAAAAACAATTCCTAGCAACCTGAACCTCGGCGGTACTCCGGGCCTCAAAAGTAGAGCTGGCTCCCCCGGGGATCGTGTAGTGGAGAGACTCTGGAAGTACCACCTCAACAACTGCACCACGGATGCGGATGCGAAGCACCTAGTGGATAATATAGAGATATCTGAAATAATCCCCTTCGAAGACCTATGTAGCCGCACAGAAATTAACACACCATTAACCAACAAAAATCACAATATATTTAAACAGCCAATGGTTTCAATAAAAGTAATGTGATCTCTAGAAACATAGACCATACATAACTATCGCTAGATAACTAACGGCACAAAAAGAATAAAGTCCATAGAATAACACCGCCCTGGTACCATGACGCACCTTCTTTTACATAATACAATAATACAAATTTTTTCTTAATTAAAGTAACAATTATGTTTATAAACACAACTATACGGTATGGTATAAGCACGAACAAAGTGCAATATATGAAGAAAAAAAAATAATTTATTAATTTGATAAGGATAAATTTTTAATATTCTTCTTGTCCTCACAACGAAGACCCGGATATCGTACCAAGGATCACGATATACGAATTTTTTCTTGGAATGTAAGGACACTGTATCAACCTGGCAGATTAAAAATTCTGCTAAACGAATTAGTAAAAAGTGATCTAACAGCAGTACAAGAGATGAGATGGATTGGAAAGGGGATCCTAGAGAAAAAAGCGCAATATATTCTATAGCTGTACCGAGAAAAATCGGGACCGCATTAGGGCTGGACTAAGCATGAATTTAGGGCCGGGATAATCAAAAATTCCGGCTCATTTGAAAACATTTTGTTTTAACAATCAAGTTATTTTTGGCTTTCAAAATTTATTGATTTTTTCTTTAAGAATGGCTACGGTTTTTGATCAATATATGAGGTAAATCAAAGTCAATAAAAATTACCAGGTATGTTTATAATATAATATTAATTCTTTTTAACTTCCCAATTTATAGGGAAGCTATTTTAATCGATCCAAAAATCGAAATTTTCAACGTATTTTCATTTTTCAAGATTCCAATAATATTTTAAACATAGTTATGAGCAGAACTATTTGTGTATGTGTAAGTGTGTGTCTGCGTACGTCTGTGTCTATTTTTTCCCGCATGACACAAAAGATATCGCTTTCGTTGAGGTGAGAATCGAAGCGTATGAACTTTTATACGTTTGTTTAAACGACGTATGTATCTCAACGATATCGCGCGAGCCAAAAATGATGTCAACGTCGTTGAGATTCCAGTAGAAGCGACGACGACAGCATGATCTGAAAAGGTTTTCATAAAATTTGGCCCGGCCGGTGTTTTATTTAAACGACGTATATGATTTTTGCACCTGCACGATATCGCGCAAACCAAAAATGATATCGACTTCGTTGTGGTGCCGATCGAAGCATATTAACTAAAACGTGCTTTGTATTTTGTTTAAATGAAAAGACTTAAACCAAGGGTCACAAGAACCTTAAATTGATTAGTTTTTCTAATATTTAATAAACTCGACATATATGAAATGAAATTAACTTTTCTGGATTCATAATAACGATAGCTTCCCCATAAAATATCAATTGTCAACAAAAACCGAGCACTCTTTAAAACCCCTGCAAAAATTACGTTACCCTTTACCAACATCACGAATTTTTCAAACCGTAGAACAGCTCTGAGGTACGAAGGAAAAACAAATTCTCTAGAAAAATCTTGTGGTTTGCACTATTATAGTTATTTGAACTAGCTTCCCTCAAAATTACTTAAGCACTAGTTCAGGTACTAGTCAATTTCTCATTATTATTACTACTATTACTATTTTCAAAGTACTAAGTTCATAAATATTATGTTATTTGATATTACAAAAATCGTGACCGTTTCGCCGCTAGTGCGTTTTAAAATTTTTTTCTTAAAATTTTACATACCCTTTATTTTCGTAACCCTATAACTTATTTTCATCTTTAGGCCCCCTTTCACACACAGGTCGACAGCAGGCTGTGGCCTGAAAGTTTTCGCCTTGAAACCAAGTATCACCACACACCCACCGGCCACCAACTGGATGGGGACTGCAGTCCAAGAAAACTGACAAAAATCTTTATGTGTGTGGGCATTTATCGTTAGATTGTGTCTAAAGATTGAACTTCTACTTAGTCTCAAGCCGTGAATTTCGGCACGAATTCACGCCGTATCCACTCGGAACTGGAAGCAAGGCAGGAAATAGGCGCGAAAACCATCCACACTCGCGTTCGCGCTTGTTCACGGGTGTTCATGGGGTGAGTCTGGAGCCGCCTTAAGGCACAAATAAATTGGCGCGGTGGCGGTGTCGGCGGCCTCCTGCGAGAGAATTTCCCATACATTTCTAGTCACTTTCGCCGCCTCTGCCTGCCGCCGCCGCCCCAATCCGTTTGTGCCTTTAAAGTTTTTGTTGAGGCCATGAACATGTTTGCACTTGAATTAACAACCTGCTATGCTAAACTGTCATCTCCGTCGGTGTGTTTGTAGGGAATCATGACGACACCTGCATACCACGGCCTGTCAGGCAGAGACCTGAAATCCTAATCTTTTAGTCAGACTGAGTAATGGGTGGCCTTCATCAAGCCTACCGGCGGCCTGTAAGTGAATGGAATGGAAACATGTTTTTTTTAATTTAACCGTTTTATATAAATTTTACAATCTCTTGAGGAAAAAAATATACGTGATATTTGCTGATCAGTTTTGCAATGATGAATAATATGGCGATCGCAGACACAGAAATATACACATAAGGTAACCTGGAGATTTCTAGATGGAAGAACGCAAAACTCCATTGATCATATACTTGTAGATGCGCGTCACTGTTCAGAAGTATTAGATGTCAGATCATATCGTGGTGCAAACATAGACTCTGACCACTATAATGATTGGGACGAGAATCAGAAGCAAAATATCGACAGTAAACGAAGAAAGAAACCACAGGGATAGAAAATTTAACGTGAAACTGCTAAAATAAGAAGTAAAACAAAAGAAATAAATATAAGAGTGACAAATGCAAAAGACGACAGTGCCGAAGACATAGAGGTTAAATGGAATAACTTGAAAACCCCAATCAAAGAATCAGCGTCAAATATTCTAGGATACGAACCACGTGAAAGAAGAAATGAATGGTTCGACAATGATTGTGCACGTTAACGCAGGAAAAAAATGCAGCATATCAAGTAATGATACAGAAACACAGAACGAGAAATGCAATTGAGACATACAAAGAAAAAGAAGGCAGGAGAAAATAATGCACAAAGCCAAGAAAAGGGAGTACTGGGAAAACGAAATGTCAAAAATAGAAGAAGCGAACAGCCGAAACGACGTCAGGAAACTATATAAAAAGCACAGAGTGCTGCAGAAACCTGGACATTAAGAAGTAACGAAGAACACTTCCTAGGGTGCTTCAAAAGACAAATTCTGCGTACTATATACGGAGGAATAAACGAAAACGGTGATTGGAAGAGAAGATACAATCACGAATTGTACTAGTTGTATAAAAATCCAAACATCATAAAAACTATAAAAATTAATAGAATCCGAAGTCCTGCCCATGTTGAACGCAGCAGTGATGACAGCATATCAAAAATTATTATTAACAAGAGGCCAGACGGACACAAAGGTACGGGACGTCCAAAAAAGAGATATACAGATAGCGTAGATGATATACAAACCCTACGTATAAGAAATTGGAGACTTCAAGCCAGGGACCGACAGTTCTGGAGGAGGATGTTGCAGGAAGCCAATGCCAATAACAGGTTGTGGAGCTATTTATGATGTGGGCGTTCGGGAAGGTCGAGCCCGCTGCTGTACCTGCCTCCTACTATCTACGCCAGTTGTGATAGTGCAAATATTTGCTAATTAATTCTTTGCAAAATTTAGAATCTACACTTGTTTTTGCAGGTAATGTAAAATCTTCACTCTACACTTTTGCAATTAAATTATACGAAACATCATTTTTAGAAAGGAACACAACTAAAACTACTTTTTTATTATGTTCTATCAACATCTCCACACAAATACGACCTTTTCCCCTTTGACAACAATAATTCTGTTCAAATTGAAATTAAATCATTTTTGACCTAATTTGATGGCATTAAGCAAGTGATTTAATAAATTTCACCAACAAGATAACAATTCCATCTAAGAAAATTAACACCAAGTCGAAAACTTTCAACCACAAATGATGTTAAAACTTAGCTTAACTTCTCCCATAAGGAAAAAGTTCCCTTTTTGCTATCACTGTAACTTCTTTCGACATTCCGTAAGAAATCGTTGCCACAATACGGGGACATGTTTCCTGTTTCGAAATGACAACAGCAAAAATATTGCTGCTGCGAAACAAGAGAAGGAAAAATACAAATCATTTTATTAGAACATTATTATAAAAGTTGGCTTTATTCGCTATTATGAATAATTATAATATCCCTAACAAAAAGAGAGTCGATCAAAAGGACTAAAAGCAACAAATTTCGTTTTATATGAGCGATGTATGTTTAGTGTGTTCTTTCAATCCCTCCACAGAAAAATCCGATTAAATTTTATCTTGATGGAGGAAGTGATCTTTTTAACAAGTTGCGCTAAAAAAAGTGCCACGCATATCTCCAGTGTGGGGATGGTAGCTTTCTTTAAAAGAGAAATTCGTGACTTTGCATACAAAAGCCTTATGTGGATTTTGTCTAAGTTATACGCGGTCCGAATATACATTCAGCATCCAAAGGCTTTGTTCAGACGCATCTCTGAACCCATGTAACTAAATTTCCTTTACTTCATTTTCAGCCCCTGGAAAAACAAATCGAGTTATCTCTATGTCTGACAATAGTGGTAGTTGTTTGCAAAATTCGTTCCAATCTTGAAACATATCCGAAGATACCAAATCGTCCGAATTAATCTCCTGTTGTGACCATAACTTTTGCACGAATACTTATTCAATTTTCATATTCGCCACTGAGCGATGGTAGCTTGATCTCTGGCAGTTTAACACCCACGAGCTGTGTTGATTTCTGATCTAGTGTTGTTGCTATTTGTTTGTAGTGCAGCTTTGACATCTTGTTCTTTAGCCTTCAGTCTAAGATTTTCCAGCTCTATAATGCATGACTCCAGATCTCCATAGCCATCTTCGAATGTGTTTCTGGTTCCAGGCGATGAATGATCCGGATCGGGCCCTTCTATTTCGGTTTGAATACGATACCTAATGCTTCACCCCTACAACCTTCTCCTCCAGTGGCTTAGTGCCATCCTTGTTTTGTGCATACATTCCCCAGAAACTTCACTGGCTGCCACTTGGACACGTTTATGGTCAGGCCGTGCTTCCGAAAAATGGAGAAAACTTTGCGTCGGTGCGTCGACGTTCTTCGACGTTAGGATACTAGGATTTCATGCATGAAGCTCTGTAAGGTCTGTCCTGCATTGCAAAGTCCCAATGTCATGTAATTGCCCTCGCACAGTCTAAATGGCGTGGCGAGGACAGTCTTCGAAGTGTGTCTTGGCTCTAGAGGTACTTGATGATAAGCACACCAATAAAAAATCGTGTATAAAGAGTATTGGGTACCGAACCGGTTTTGTGATCGCAGTCACCCCATGGTGGCCACCCACAAATTTTCCCACCAAATGTAGCCGGCTGGACCAGTTACTTTTTGACGTAAAATATATTGGATGAGACACACTCTGAAAAGACACACTTTGGTTTAGGCTCAGTTCGAGACTGACTTTATTCATAGATGACAATTCATTTATACTTAACACTAATACATTTCACGTTCTTAATACTAATACATAACATTTCCCTCTTTCTTTAAAATTGGAACCTCTCAGGAGCCTTTCGGATTCTTGAAGACCGTCTCAAATTTGGCTCAGGCGATGAAATCTCTGGACCTCCTTGCGGCGATTTTTCCGACGGCTGCTGCGGATCTTCAGAACTGTTCATAAATTGCGCAGAACTCGGCAACTGATTATTGTGAGAATTATTAGATAACGTCGTTGCTTCCGTCACAATAGAATTATAACATTTCACGGGGCGCAGCTGATGTTGATGTACATGCCGGACCTTGGCTTCGTGCCGAATGAGGAATCGAGTTCCGCTTAACAATTCCATTATGGTAGCCTTTTCCCACTGACCATTGCGATAATACCACACCGGATCCCCTGGCGAATATAATTTGGAAGGCTGATAGCTATCGATTTCAGGTTTTGCCGGAGATGATGTGTATCCAAATGGTGGTTTTAACTGATCTAAAATTGTTCGTGGTTGGGTTTTGAGTATGAGCTCAGCTGGACACTTCCCAGTTGAAGGACAAGGAGAATTTCTATAAGAAAATAAGAAGTTATAAATGCGTCTTTTAATTTCTGCTTTGCTATAATGTTTTTTTAATGAAAAGGATTTTTTGAAGTTTTGCTTCACAGTTTGCACTGCTCTTTCAGCGCTACCATTTGCCTGAGGAAAATACGGCGGGCTCTTAAGAGCCACTATACCATTTGCTTTTAAAAAGTTTACAAATTTAGATGATCCAAACGGTGGTCCATTATCAGAAACCAGTTGTTCTGGCAGACCGAACGTCGCGAAAATTCGTTCCAATACTTCAATCACCGACTCCGTAGTTGTGTAACTCATTAAATCTATTTCTATCCATCTGGAAGCAGCATCAACAATTAAAAGGAAATGATGACCTAGGAAGCAGAAGAAGTCAAGATGTACACGCTTCCATGTTTTTTCCCCCTTGGGCCATCCACTGAATGGTGATATTTCGTTGTTTTTTCTAAATTTTTGACATAAATGGCACTCCTCTACTGTAGCCTGTATATCCTCATCAATCTTTGGCCACCAACAAATTGAGCGAGCAAGTAACTTCATCTTTACAATACCTGGATGTTCTTCATGAAGCAGCTGTAGCACTTTTCGTCTCAAGGCTGTGGGGACCACAACTCTAACTCCCCATAATATACAATTTTGTTCCAACGACAACGAATTTCGGAGTTGAAAATATGATTTAATACCCGGGTCATTCACATGATCGTTCCACCCACGTCGAACTAATTCCAGCACCTTACATAATACAGGATCACTCTTTGTGAAGCTAGCCACGTCCTTAAAGGAAAGCGGCAATTCATCACCGTATGAAAAGGAATTTATTAATGAGTCTGTCATTTCCTTCGTCGTAATCTCTCTTTGTGGCAGACGTGACATGGCGTCAGGCGCGAACATGGTTATTCCTTTTTTATATTTAATTATATAGTTGTAAGCAGATAATATCAAACTCCACCTTTGCAACCGGCTGGCTGCTGTAGTAGTAACAGACTTCTCCGGGTGAAAAATTGTTTTTAATGGTTGGTGATCGGTATATAACACGAAACTCCTTCCTGCCAAAAACTTGTGGAACTTACGTACACCAAAAATAATGGCTAGTGCTTCTTTCTCTAGTTGAGAGTAATTCCGCTCGGCATTTGATAATGAAGCAGACGCGAAAGCAATGGGGACCTCACTTTCATTGCAATATGTACTGAGCACTGCTCCTATACCGTCTTGGCTAGCATCAGTAGCTAAAAAAATAGATTTAGACAAATCGTAATGAGCAAGCAATATATTCTTCGAGATAACGTCCTTACTAGTCTCAAATGCTAACTGACACTCTTTAGTCCACTTAAAGGTAATATTTTTTTTTGTTAAATTGTACAACGGCGCAAGCATACTAGCTTGCATAGGCACAAATTTCCTATAGTATGTTATTAGCCCCAAATACGATTTAAGCTGTGTTACTGTGTTTGGAATAGGTGCCTTTCGTATAGCTTCTACTAACTGGGTTCTATGCCCTTGCCACTAATTACGTGTCCCAGGTATTCGACCTTACGTTTAAAAAATTGACATTTTGCCAGGTTTACACGAACTCTATATTCTGACAATCGAGATAACACTTGTTTTAAATTGAAAACACATTCCTCAAGCGTTTTACCTTTAACGATAACATCATCTATGTAGCACCTTGCATCTAGTCCCCGCAGAATATTATCCATAACACTTTGGAAAATACATGGCGCTGTTTTTAAGCCAAACGGAAGTCTAACAAATCTAAATAATCCTATATGAGTGTTCACAGTAAATTGTTCAAGACATTCTTCAGAAATTTCCAGTTGCTGAAATGCTCCGACAAGATCAAGGACACAAAAGTATTCCCCACCACTTAAAGAAATGAGGATATCGTCTGCCGTTGGCAACGGATAATTCTGCATGTCGATTACTCTGTTTAAACTGACCTTGAAGTCGACACATAACCTAATGCTTCCGTTCCTCTTTGCTACCACAACTAATGGACTCGCCCATCTGCTCGTTGACACTCTTATAATAACACTTGATTTTTCTAACCTATGTAACTCGTCCTCTACTTTGGCAGCTAATGCGTAAGGAACACTGTAAGCTTTACAGAATATTGGCGTAATATTATCTTTTAAATTTATTGTTGCTTTAAAATTTTTAATTGACGATCCATCGTTTGAAAAAACATCACTAAAATTCTTTTTAATTATGTCAATTTGTTTTTCAATTGCATGTTCAATTTCAACTGTTTTAATAAATTCAGGGTTTGCTTTAAAAAAAGCTGATCTCCACTTAGGAAAGAATACATCCAGCCAAGTACGTCCCATCAGTGGCTTGGACGTGAAATTACCGTCTGCAATATATAGCTTTAAAGCTCGAATAATCCCATTATACTCAACAGTGACATCAATTGTCCCTAACACTCCAATCTGCTCACCATTAACTGCTTTTAAATCACTTGTAGGTTCTATATTAAAGTCTCTTATACTGAAATATTTTTTTAGTGTACTCACTGACATAACGGATTCACAAGCTCCTGTGTCTACTTCCATTTCTATTACCCTGTTATTGATTTTAACAGCTGTTACATGAGGCTTCGTTCTATACATGATCGATTTTATATCGCTGCACTTTGAATTGGTATTGGTGCGTTTTATACTAATTTCAGCTGCGGAAATTTTGTGAGCATTACGGGTCACTTTATTATTATAAGACACCATACACACGTGGTTTAAAAAATCAGTGTCCTCCTCAGCTGAAATTTCTTGGTCGCCAAACTCATCGATCACCTTTACTTCTTTTTGACTACCTGGTTTATATTGTTTACACATGCTAGCTATATGCCCCCTCCTTTTGCACTGGTAACATCTCCATGATAGAGCTGGGCATTCTTGCGATCTATGATTTTTTCCGCAGCGGTAGCAAAGTACATTCTGTTTGTTATTGGGCCTGGAACTAAATTTTTGCCTTAGGTTTGAATTTTTTGAGTTTTTATACTTAGCTTGGGAATGTTGTAGAGTTGCTACATTGTTATCCGTTGTGAAGTCATGAATAATTTTTGACTCGGCTGAAGCAAGTTCGTAACTTATTGCTTTACTACACGCTACTTCGAATGCTATATCACCTTCTGACAATAACTTCTTTTGGATAGTTTCATTGTAAAGACCACAAATTAATTTGTCACGAAGAGCGTCCATTAGAAATGTCCCGAATTCACACGTACGAGCTAACTGTTTTAATTGCACCGTATATTCAGCGATAGTTTCTGTCGGTTTTTGATCGCGTTTATAGAATTTAAAGCGTTCTAGGGTTCTTAACTTTTTTGGACTGTAATAAGTTTTAAGTAATTCTACACATTCGACATAAGTCTTTTGAATTGGATCTCCCGGTGTACACAAATTTTTTAGAACCCCATATGTTTCACCGCCTATTAATGTTATTAAAAATGCCAATTTTTTATCCGCTGTTATATTATTTATTTTAAATAACTGCTCTAAACGTTCCACGTATGTTTCAAAATCGTTTTTTGAATCATCAAACGTTTCGATTGAACCGATAAAACTCATTTTTCGACCGATTATAAAAATCACGTTTTTTATTCTCGTCGCCACTAAAATATATTGGATGAGACACACTCTGAAAAGACACACTTTGGTTTAGGCTCAGTTCGAGACTGACTTTATTCATAGATGACAATTCATTTATACTTAACACTAATACATTTCACGTTCTTAATACTAATACATAACATGACGAAGGTATTGAAATTCGTCTTCTGGATTTGACGGCCCTTTGGTCTCTGTAAAATCGATGACGGCGGTTGCTGGCGAAGTTGCAGGCCCCTAAGGAGGTTATAATGAACTCATTCGAAGTCCCCAGGCACAAGTCATTAATAACCAGCACACGTGTCCTGCTATTACACTAGAGTTCTTCGGCCTTGAGTACTTTCCAGTCGTTCATAAAAATGCCCCTGTTGTCGGGAAATTAGTCGAGCTTCCATTTTTAGTAGCGAGACTCTCTCCCTCGTTCTTTTAACAATATCTTTTGCAGAAATGAGACCCCCACGGAAACCTTCCAAGCCGTCACTTAGACGAGCAGCGCACTTCTGCAGAGATTTCTTCCAAAAGAGATTCCTACAAGTGATCACCTTCTAACTATTTCTGGGGGGTCCAACGTGGGTAGTGGCCCCTCTCGGCTCTTGCCTCTTCGAGAGCTCTATGACCAGCTTCAATATTTTGGTCTAGATGTTGGCCCAGAAATGGTTTGGGAGTCTGGTACGTCAGAGTTTGTATCAGTTAGTGCCACTAGATGCTGATCCCTCATTTCACCCATTGCCCTGTTACCCATCTTGCCTGGTTGCTTGGCTCCTGAAATACTACCTTTCCCGACCATAACCGGTATAGAAATCTTCTTCCTTTTTGGGACATTTTTTGTAGGCGCCGAATAGTCTTCGCGGGATTTCTCCTTTTTTGTGCCGGAGGCTGTCGTTACACTGCGAATTTTGCATTATGAGCGCTTCCCACTCGTTGACTCCGACGTGGTACCGGTGGTCTCATTCGGTTCGGCATAACGGTTCGCTGTTTCCTGAGGAGTAGGTTTTCATGGAAAAGTTTTAAACAAAAGTGGCTCAGTTTGGAGGGTGGAATCGTTAGCTTACAAAACTCATCTCCACCCATTCACCCTTTGCTTCTTTGGAAGCTTTGGATAGAAAAAAAGTTTCATATTTCTCGTCGAAAAACCATAATCCGTGAGAAAAAATGGTGGTAGCCATTTGAAATTTCAGATATATCCTTACCCCCGCACCCTGTATAATAACTAGGTTCCTATTTTTCTTAACAATATTCTTTATTCACATTAGCCCCTTAAATAGTAACATTTTTACAATAAACCAAATCTTTATTTCATTCCCCAGATACCGAAGTGGAAAACTGTTTAATGAGTAGCGACACTACTTAATAGTTGCAAATTAATAGCTTTGATAAATCGAGTTATTGATTACCTTCACTCTTTACTCAAACAAATTGAGGGTTCAGTCTACTCTTAATATTCTTAGTAGTACGAATTGGTCTAATGTGAACTCTATTCACTCAATTAGTTCACATTAATGTTTACAAGACAGACGCAGTTCGGAAAATTCCGTCATAAGATTTATGCAGAATTACCGGTAAATAATATTATTGGGGGAAATCATACTCAATCAATTGTTTTCAAATAGGCTATTTGTCTTTCGTTCTGTATCGATCGCACTAACTTAGGCACGCCTGGGGAAAATTTAAAAGTGCAGTCGATAAGTTGAATATTGCCAAAATTGAAAACGTTTTAAAGATGCGATTTCTTGGAAATTACAGGTCGTCGGGGGAGGAGGAGGAGGTTTTGGGTTGTTCATATGAGAAATTCTCACGAAAGGTCGACTTCATAACATCAAAAAAGTACCTAGAAAAGTCGATAATTTAATTTGCTTTGGACCGTATTCCAATCATTGATCATAATATACATAATCGTCTCAGCTTATTGGGATGCCGAATTCACTCATGACTTTGTAGAGTTCAATTTTCTATGTACTCTTCTAGTTCACAAACCGGGCTTTCCTTTTCCTGTATTTCTGTGAATTCTCTATTAATCTTTTCTGAGTTTTTTGTATTTCTTTCTAAAAGGCCCCGAGACGGTCAAAGCACATTTTGGTATGAGTCACACCAATTTGATCATTTACGCGGGTGGTTTGACAAACATTTACGTGTTTGATGCCCGTTAGAATTCCATATTTTGGTTTCTTTGAAACGCTGTTTGATTGTGTGCGCGACGTTTGATCAACCGTCATCAGAAAAGCGAGAAAATTTAGTCGAGGGCATTTTTCGAACCGTCACAACATGCGAAGGTGGCAAATAGATCCCTCTGGTTTGAAGTCAAAGGAGGTGGGTCAAATTTGCCCCAGGCCCGGCGCAAAAGGAAAGTATCTCAGATTATCGGCTATAATGAGTATTGAATTTCTGTATAGTTGTTATATCCCGTAACTGTGGGTAAAATGTTAATAATGCTATTTCTTTTTATTTGGCAAAACAACTAATATAACCCTGTATTTTTGTAACGCCATAACATATTTTCATGAATAAGGTATCAGTGTACGCAGAATACTCCCACCTATCTAATATTATAAAAGCGAAATATTATAATTTTTTTTAACAGAAATGTCACCTTCAACCACCTTTTTCTCCAAAAAATACATAATCAACTAATGTTTTTTTTTCTCAGAATAAGAAAGCTTGGAGTGTTTCCTATGAATAATGTCCCGACAATTTTTATACTACGGCCTTTACTTTCGAAGTTATAATCAATTTTAATGGTAAAATTGTCCTTATTTGGTGAAATTGCAAGCAATTTTGACTTTAAAATTAGTACTTGGTATTTTTCGACATAGCTTAGGAAAAAGAGAACAAAATCAAGGTTATATTGTTCGTCTAATGGCTGGTTTACACGTATTAAGTAGTTAAGTGTTCAACTAAATTTTGACTTAATTTTAAGTGACTTAATTTCAAGTAATCGTTTACACGTATTCAACACTTAATTTTAGTGAAGCTCTTTAGTTCGCTAAAGATGGGCGTCAAAATTTTAAAAAATAGAGTCATAAAATTTGTTTTAAATGAGATTTTCGACGAAGAAAAAGATGAAATAGCCAGAAAACCTAAAAGATTGTGGGTGAGAAATTGGATAAGCAGGAGAAATGAATACGGCGCTAGTGCAACTTTGTTCCATGAATTAGCTGGAGAAGATAAACAAGAGTATTTCTCTGGGCTACGTTTGTCAGAAGAATCCTTTAATTACTCTTGCTGTCTAAAGTTCAACATGAGATACAGAAAAGAGATACCGTAATGCGATGTGCATTAGAACCAAAATTAAAATTGCATATTGTACTATATTTTCTCGCTACTGGAAATAGTTTTCGCAGTCTATCTCAAGCCCTTGTTGTTTCGCTTGTTTATTTCTATAATTGAGGCTTCTTACATTCCACAAACATTCATGCTTTAAATACTCTTCAACGAACTGCATCGTAGTGTCTTCTGACCACTTCGACATTTTCAAAATAAAATATTCACTTACACGAACGCGACGCTATTCAAACAAATTTATGCATCTAACTAAAATGAATCACTAAACCCGCTTACTAAACCGAAAAATAGAAAAAAATTCTATTCTACTTGCTTACTTACCCCCTAAATTTTAACTTGCAACTTATTACTAAATTCAATGTTTACATGCATTAAGTCACTTAAAATTAAGTTAAAATTTAGTTAAATACTTGACTACTTAATACGTGTAAACCAGCCATAACTGCGAACTTTCGATTAGCAAAAAATTTTCCAATTCCGTATGACGGGACTTTTAGTGTCACTGGCTCCCCGCCTATATGGGACAGGTCCACATAGCTCCGGTAATGGAGAGGCAAGCAAGGCATTGCAGTTTGCTGAACTTGAGGATCGACGTTACCAGTTGAGTCTTGGGCCACCATACTATGGCGGCATAAGTGACCACAGGTTTAACGATCGTATTGTACATCCAGTAAATTATTTGTGGAAAAAGACCCATGTCTTACCCAGAAGCGTTTTGCAGGCCCATATGGCCCTTGTAGATTTGCTGATGACGTAGTCAACTTAAGCGTTCCAATTCAGTCTCTTTTCGAACTTTACTCCCTGTATGGACCCCACCTAGGTCCACTTTGTAGAATTTGGAGAAAGGTACCAGGACAGATTTATTTGGATTGATCGACAGACCCTCCGTGGTATATCATCTTTGAACTTTTTGGAGTGCCGTTCTCATGACCTCTGTAATGGTCAAGTCAAACATCCCAGAGACAATAATGGCATCTGCATAACCGATGACATCGAAACCAAATTCAGATAGCTTGGTCAAAAGTTCATCCACAACTAGGGACCACAGTAGCTGGGATAAGACTCCATCTTGAGGGCAGCCCTTAATAGCGTTAACTCTAATGGTGGAGACACCTAGGGTAGAAGAAATGTCACGATCTACAAGCAATTACATTTATCCGCTCAATAATGTGAATCATAGCCAGTGTTATCGAAATCACCTTCGATGTCAAAGAACGCACATAAAGCAGTTTCTTTAGCGAGGAAGGATTTTTTTGATTTTATTGGCCAGGTGGTGTAAAGCCACCTTTGTTGACTTACCCTTCGAGTAAGCGAACTGGGAGCAATGTAGAGGAAGGGAGAGCTTGCACCTAATATGAAGGTCTAGCAGCCTTTCCATCGTTTTCAAAAGAAAAGAGGTTAAGCTGATAGGGCTGTATGATTTAGGCAGCTCCAGGGGTATGTTGCTCTGGTTCGGGATAAAAACCACCACGACTTTCCTCCAGATGGTTGGAATATATCCTCAGTTGAAGCTGGCTCAAAAAAGGCAGACTATATTGTCGAAAATCAGATCAACTCACTTCTGAAGAAGTGCTGCAAAAATTCCATCTCCTCCCGGGGACTTATGGGGTTGAAAAGAGGCCACTCTCCATTTAACCTTGTCATGGTCGAAGATGTTCCCAGAAAGACTCCGGGAATAACCGTCTGGGTTGATCCTATGACTACACCCAGCATCCAATGAATAAGCGGTCTGGAGGATTCACCATGGAAAGTGCTCTCTGAGCAAGTACCTCAAGGTTTCTTCATTGTTAGAGGTGTAGGAGCCATCCTTATTTTTGAGAAGGCCCACTCCGTTGAAGGAGTCTTTGGTAGTTTTTGGAGTCTAGACCCCTCTGGTAGAATCTGAAGGCCTTCGCAGTATCCAAAGACTAACCCACCACAAAGTGCATGTGCCTGTGGTCTGAGAATGATGGCTCATCTGAGACCCGAAAGTCACTCACGTAATTGGCAACGTGTTGAGTGGCCAGCGTGAGCAATGTTAAACGTAAGATCTGTGCCGTGATTTAACATGTCCAGTTAAGAGGAAATCGCATCACATCCTACGATGATCTGCAGGCCGCTCCTGTTAGAATGACCCACGATATCCTTAAGTTATTTGGATTTTGGTGGGGCCCTGGAATCGTGCTCTTGCTGCTCCCACCGTTTTGACCACTGCCAGGTCTCGACGATTTATCTGTGAGATGAAAGCAGTAAGAGTAGGTCCAATTGTCAACTATACAGGTCCGTTGTCAACTATACAGTCTCGTTTTTAATGCCAATCTCCTTTAATTTAATTCGACCGAAGCCGTAGAATAGGGACATGCCCCGCTTTTTTAGCACACTCATGTAGCTAAGGGCAAGAGTTTGATCTGTGTGGTCCACCTTCCACCCAAAATGTTACCTTAATTGGCTGTTTTTGTATCGCTCTCCTGTGGAGCACCGAAAGGGAAAGAACCAAAAAACCCTAACATTATTAAGAACCCAGAATGGGATCCGCTTGAACTTGGTAATGTCCTTCTCCTCGATTAATTCGAGGTTGCACCCTTCCCAAACTGGTTGCTAACTGTTGGTTGGTAGGTTCGTTGGCGTAGGTTATCTTAACGGCACCCAAAAATTGAGATGGGCAATTGCCTTGAAGACTTTTATTCACCTCAGTCAAGATCGAGTCGCAAATAGAGGACTATTCCTCCGTCAATTTGCTTTCCTTGCCTTGGCCCTCTTTCTCTTAGTAGCACCAGATATTTTCCTGCTATGCTGCACGGTCATAACGACAACCTTGGCAGTTAGTTCTTCAGCAACATTTCCGTCAGCTGTCTGGAGCACTGTTGTTGATTGGGAAGCCGAGTCTTCTGTGCTGGATGAGATACCTCCAAGGAAATCCCTCTCCAGCTCTGAGTCGATGACTTTTGCATCAGACCCAAAACCTCATTCTTCCACTGATTTTGTAATTAAATTTTGGTTCATAAAAGTCCTACGAGTATGTCAGGAAAGCGAAGGTCCATCGAAGCTTCCATATCATATCCAACTGGAAGCCCCTGGTGCTCAGAAGAAATCGTTCGGGACAGTGCAACACCATCCACTGCCATGCAGCCATCGACACGATTACATTTTTATTCATACAAAACGTTCAAAAATTGATTCTAAAATAAAACGACTCGGTGGTTTGTTTTCAGTCCTTCCGAGTTTAATTTAGTTTGTGCATATCTAAAAACGTATATCTGTCAAGGACAAAACATCATGACTCAAGTTTAAGGTCTACGTTCTCTCTTTCTACGAGGGTCTACCGCCTCCTAGTATCTGACATCTTGGAATTTTAAATTGTGAAATTCTTTAAGTATATTATCTAAATATTTCCAAAATCAATTAGCATTGTTAAAGAATAGGTATCTAAAAAAAATCTAAATTTTTCACCATTTATTGACTACAACCACTGACACAATTTCGAAGTCAATAAAGTAGAGTCATAGAAGCACAGCAAAAAAAAATACCTCCAATTTCCTTCACCAACAGGTAATTTCATGGTATTCCACATGCCCAACTCCGCCGCCGTTCAGGATTATCGTAGCGTGATGGTGCAAATAGAAATTGTAGAAATTTACCTTGGTAAAAGTAAATTTAGGAATTTCAGAGTAAATATCAAGAAAGAAATATCGGAGGGCTCTTATCCTGTGCGAACGAACCTGTTGGCACTGCTAAATGGTTGACATCGGCAGAAGAAGATTCAGGACTTACATTCCTTGAAAGTTCAGGTGTATTAGCACCTAGTTTTACTTTTCCCATCATGGAGGAGAGAACATGATGCTTTAAAAAATCTTTGGCGAGAATTCCTCTTGGGTTGTTTCCGTTGTTTATATCCCCCCGCCCCTTTTTAAAGGTACCGAATTGCGTAATATGATGAGTAAACATAGAGTGGGCTTCTGTCCATATTCCAGAGGTAAAATTGCACAATGGAGTGTCGTTCAGGAACCAATGCGGTTGCGGCTATTTTCTGATATTT
Organism: Thereva unica; assembly: GCA_949987705.1. NCBI lineage: Eukaryota > Metazoa > Arthropoda > Insecta > Diptera > Therevidae > Thereva > Thereva unica. Next base: position 34,371,584 of record OX465282.1, on the reverse strand, counting down.
TATGGTTTTGGAAATCGTAATGGAATAAGTTAACTTATAGAGTTATAGTTATAAAAGGATTTAGTCGTTTCTTCATTTTTTTTAGGTATTATTTGCTGTAAAATAATAAAAGTAAATTATAGGGCCATAAAAAATGATATGCCATTTAATCTTAATTCAACGATTGCTAAAATTAGAAGCAGACGCTCATTCATTCATTCTTTAGGGGGCGTTCTAGCGGGCACTGCGTCCTATTTTATTTGTTCTGTTGTTTCTTGATTTGGGATTCATACCCTAAATCTTCCTGGGTCGCGATGAGAGTGTTTAAGTTGAGTAACTTAAGTCGGTATTCATATGGTGGAAGAATTAAAGGGTCTTCCCAAGGAAGGTGATTCAATGCGAATCGAACGAACCTACGTTGAACCGACTCAATTTTTCCAATATGCGCAGAATAGTGAGGAGACCAAACCTGGGACGCATATTCAAGTAAAGGTCTGACAAGGGAGATGTAGAGGCGTTTAGTGATCAGGGTGCTGTTAAATTCTTTGGACCACCTTTTTATAAAACCCAAGACTAAGCTGCTCTTGGAAGAAATATAGTTGATATGAGTAGAAAAGTCCAGCTTGGTGTCAAATCTAATCCCGAGATCTTTGACAAAATTAACACGGGGGACACCCTCACTAGAAAATGAGTAGTTATAAATTATAGGATCACGTCGCCTACAAAAAGTCATGACTTCGCATTTACTAATATTAAGAACCAGGGAGTCAATTCTGGTTCGGTGCAGTGAAAACGTGAAAAAAAGTTTACACTTGACATTTTACACACCTTTTTTCACTTTATCACTGCACTGAACCTGAAAAAGCGATTCTCGTTGCATTCGTGTAAACTTAATGCTGAATAAAGGCTGAATTGAATTTTTATACTAGCAAGTGACAGTTTATAAAATCTAGTAGGCACATATTTAAAGTGTAAAATTTTCACGGCTTCACTCTAAATTTGACGGTGTAAAATATTTTTGAGCGTGCAAAGTTTTTGACAGCGGTTTGCACGGTATAAGAATCGCAAACAAATGTGTAAACGTGTAAAGTGTTTTCACGTTTTCACTGCACCGAACCAGAATTGCCCCCCAGGTTGTTGTTAGCACACCAGGAGTAAAAGGTGTCGAGGTCGACTTGCAAAAGTTTGCAGTCCTCCATACTCTTTACGCGACGGTACAATTTGATGTCATCAGCATAAATCAGGATTCTGCAGTGTCTTAGCAAGGTAACAATATCATCAATAGAAAGAATAAAGAGGATAGGGCCAAGATGACTGCCTTGAGGGACACCGGATGACGCCTCAATGGTCGCGGATTTGGATCCACGGAAAAGGACTTGGTAGGTCCTGTCAGCTGAGTAGGACTGGAACCATAATAGAAGGGCTTCAGGGAAACCTAACTTTTTTAGTTTAAAAAGTATAATGGAGTGGGAAAGCTTGTCAAATGCCTTACTGAAATCAGTGTAAACACAATCAGTTTGGCAACCGGAAACGAAGCCTTCAACAGCATGGGAAGTGAATTCAAGGAGATTGGTGGTAGTGGAACGAGCTGGAAGAAAACCATGTTGGTTTGTAGAAATAAGTTTTTTTGCAGATGGGCACGATTGCAGAATAAATGATTGATTCAAAAAGCTTCGGTATGACAGACAGCTTGGCAATATAGTTAAAAAATAAAATTCATTGTTCAATCAATATAGTTCTAAATAAATTGCATAATTTTAAAAAATATTTCATTTCCCTGCAGATTACAAAAACAAAACATTAAAAGAAAAAACAAAAGTACATTTCAGCCTTATTAAGATGTTTTATTTTAAATTGAAACGTTCTTCTTTTTTGCAACGCAGACAGATTTAAAATATTTATTTTTATAGTTTCGGAAGGATCGTCTAATTGTTTCATAATTTACACTTCCCTCTAAAGCTCCTAAAAAACATTTAATGTTATACTACATATATGTATATACTACACGTTTACTATATTTACCTTTAAAAATATTGTTGACTTGTTTAAATTCCTTAAAAGACTTTTTTTCATGTGTTCCATCGTAATTGCATTGTAAAATAACTTCTCTCCCTAGAAGTTGCTCGATTTTCTTTTTAAAACCGCCATGTTTTATTTTATATTTCACAGCCTCGATCTAATAGTGTAAAGCAAAATTTAGGATATATAATCTTCGTTTTAAAATTATTTTGTATTTAATGCATATTATTAAAAAAGAAAAGCACTTACATAAGTGGGAATTTGCTCCTCCGTTACCGAATTTTCAAAAACTTGTAGGTCTTCATATGTTAATATTGGAAATTTTTGACAATACAATTTCTTTTCCTCATCGATTTGTGCTAGTTTTTTTAGAATTACGGTTTGTGTAGATAAGGTATCAGCAATTATACCATGTAGTTTATTAATGTGTTCTAAATGAATAGAGTTTCATTTATTAAAAGAGACTGTGTCAAGATAATCATCGCTAATACAGGATTACAAACCTTTAAATTGTTAAAATTTTTCGTCAATATATTTTTTAATGTCATTGTCATTTCCTTTGCTTAAACATGCAAATATTGAAGTGAAGGCATTACATGAAACATACAAAAATATGTTAGTATAAAAATGCTTACTTTGAAGAAGACTTTCGCCTATCATCGCATTGCATCTTCGTATTTTTGCTGGCGGTTCCATGAAGTGCGAAATGGATTGTAAAGGTGTCTTTTCCATTTCGATTAAAATTCTTATTATATCTAAAAGCAATTATGAAGTAAAGGAATTAGCAAAATTATTTCATTGTAAGGAAGGCGCATTAGCTTGCAATATATCTGATCAAGGGGATATTTTTCTTCTAAGTTGTACGAAATTGGGTCAGTAATGCATATTCCCAATGCGGGCATAGAAGATTCCGGCTCATTAAAAAAAAAAAAAACTAAGCTGCTTAATTTTTTCCCAATGATAAATTTTCCGTCAGCTTCAATAAATCCAACTATTTGAATGGGTTGATTTGGATATATAGAACAGTAGTTATCAGGACTTTTTGCGCTAAGGAAATATTCGTGAGAACTGTAGCTTAGGATTAAACCAGTTGAGGATTTCTTGAAACCTTTGTAAACTTTCTCCGCAACTATGTTTTCATGTTGTAATTTGTTATGCAATTGTTGAAGAATTTTCGACGGTTTTTTTACATATCGTTTTAAAATCTGCATATAATTTTCAAAGGGGTAAGCACTAAAACTTGTCGCTATTCCAAAATTTTTAACACATTCTGTTAAGTGTAACAAATTGTTACGTATTACAATTGCAACGTTATACGCTACACTATTTTCACCATAAACTATTGGAAAATTTTCAACGAATGATTTCAAGAGCTCATTTGCAGTTGTTATGTTATTCTGGAAATTTCGAGGACATAAAAGCAATCTACAAGCGCAATGGAGTAATAAAAAATGATAGTAGAAATCTTTATGAACATGGTCTTTCAAAACTACAATTCCTGTGTAAAGTAAAAATTGCCTAAACTCCGTCGCTTTCCATTTTGAGAGATCCTCGAAACTTCTAGGCTGTCGTACAAATTCTTTTGGTATAAACTTCCTTAATGTTAGCAAGTGATGAGACATAGTTTCTTTTTTTCCTGTTGATATTGTATAAACTGTATTATTACTAATCAATCGGCAAAGTATTTTTCTTGTTATGCCTAAATCAACCAAGTGCATGATGTCCAATGGGAATTGCGATCCATGAATTCCAATCAATTCTAGCGGAGTGTGATTTGTCTTATAGTAATTTCTATATATGACTAAGTGCCTTCTTTCAAAAAAATCTTCATTTGTAATGATTTGCCCACATTGGGTACTAAATGTTACAACCCCATTTATTTTAATACCTTGCTGCTTACACCTGATGTACCCATTTAAAGAAGTGTGGCCCATTGTACCGGTCATAAACGCTTTTGCCGGAGCGTCACAGATAAAAGCCCGTATGGTATTATTTTATCACACCATTGATAACCATTTAATAATAAGTCCTTCGCTTCATTTACAAAGTCATGTAAATCATTTTCTAACATATCAGGTTTTCTTTCACCGGCATAAACTCCAATTACAAAAACTGTTAGTGTTGGGATATTAAGGATTTTCCCGAGAATTGGCCACAAATTTAGTCTGGTAACCCATCTACACCAACTTCCAAAATAATTTCATTAAAGCAGCAAATTATATCTGTAATTTTTTCAAACTGAGCTTTAATACCATAATGAAAGTACTTTCCCGGTGATACTGTTCTTTTTACAACTTTTTTATAAGTGGGCGGCAAAAGTGATTTTACTTGAGTTGGAACATCTAAATTTTCCGAATGTCAAATTTTCAATAAAGCCTCAACGCATTCACGAGAAGGACGGTATTTTATATACCAATCTTTAAGTCTTTCTTTTAATGATTTGTCTTTATTCTCGTTTTCTACTGAAGGTACAAATTCAACAAATTCTGGTTCGTCAAGGTTTTCTGGTTCGTAAAGTTTCTCAGAGGTTGAAGGTAATTTTTTCCTCATAGCCTCCCTTTCTTTCTTTATTAAACGCCTTAAATTACGTTTACTCATCCCTTTAGCACTCATTCTTGTAAAACGTTAAAAATATCGTATTCAAATTGCAAAATTATAGCAAATTATACTTACTTTTTCTTCACAAATTTTTCTTCACTTCACTTGTTGAAATTCTCTTTTTGAATGACGAAATACTATGCCACACATAACTTTGAATTTCACAATCTAGCCGATTTCAGCCAATGAAAAGAAAAGCTTTATAAATTCATTTCTGAAAGAATAACTAACTACTTACCAACTCCATTACTATTTTGCGAAAGTAATGCAGTAGGTACATAACTAGTTCTTTGATTACTTACAAATACTCAAATTTTCTATGGGAAGTAATGCAGCCTAGTAAAACAAGTTCTAGAACCAATGCTTACGGTAACCAGTTTCCAATTTCCCTAGATGGTGTTAGCACAACTAATGTTGTGTAGGACACGACAATAAGATGAGTTTTTCTTTCGAGCCAATACAATGTCCCACTTCAAATGAGGCGAGTTGCAATTGTTATACTAAAATGACAAAAATAATAAAACTAAAGACAGAAAATTAATAATCTCAGCTTTTTTACGAGTTTTATTCCAATATGCATTAAACTGCCTCAGAGTAAAAGTAAGAGAGTAAGAAACCGATGGCTCCACAATGTATATTTTTATTTTACATTCTCACACCGCCTTATTTAAAGATGAAAATTTTATTGCCCCATAAGAAGTAGGAAAATCAAGAGTAGGGGATTATTTGGGAAGTGGGACATTTCAAAATATTAACTGCTTAGCACAGCGGAATGGAATCAGTGCACACGTTACCATGAGTCGTATGGCCTTGGCGTAAAAAGACAAAACATTAACCTCGTTTTGAGTCACCAGGTTTGGCCTACAAATTGACGAGAGATGTGGAGAGATGTAACTGCCTTGGTACTTGCCCTTGCAATCTGGGGTTTCCAGGAGAGCTTTTGAGCCAGGATTATATCTCTATATTTAGCCTCTTTTAACACCTCGGCGTCACGGATGACCACATATTTCAAATCGCCAAACAAGCATCCCAGTGCTTGGGATTTCTTAAGAGGTGCAAACGCAGGGCTTATCACCATCTTCTTCAATACCCCTCGTACCTTTATAACCCCCCCCCCCTCCCCTGTTCTAAGCTTACTACTACACTGAGAAAAAGGAAATGTTCAGTCAAACCATTCTCGCTTAACCCAACTCCGCTGCGGAATTAGATACGGCGAAACCAGCCTACGAGTTCCCTTAACTACCTGGCGTAGTTGACCAGGCAATGGTGTCAATTCCGTAAGCAATTGGGAGAGGTTCGCAGGAATTCTTTAAATAACATACCCTGTTAATTTTATGTAATACGCAATCATATGAATTACAATAGATGATTAAGAGACGTCACTGAGCATTTGATTTGATTTGTTTTATATTTCGACCAGTTTTAAAAATATTTCTTCCAAATTAAAATTCTTTTGAAAAGAAGTTAAAAATGTTTGAGTCGATACAATCTGCTGTCCATCAAACAATATATCTCGATAGATTCTATTTCGCACGAGATTGGATAAATCAAAATTTACTATTACTATAATTACTAAAAGCATTTTATTAATATATTTATATGAATGATAAATTTTTTTATGAAAATAAATAATTGAAGCCAATATTTTATTTATAACATTTTTTTATTTATTTCTGAACTTAAATTATTAGAAATATTATAAATTAATTCAAATAAATAAGATTTATAAAGTAGGAAAAACATAGTTATTGATATCTACGTTACACACAATAATTAAATAACTATATAAATTTTTAAAAATTTATGATAAGCTATCTTTGAAAAAATTATTTACGGAAATATGACATTTATTAGTGTTATTTAAAATATATTAATCTCTAAATGCCTTGATCTTCAAGCTTTCCTGATAATGCATTGTGTCCTTTATTATTAGCACTAGTAGATTTCATCTGAATCTTCACCACTTCTAGTTTTATTGTCCTTTAAAAAAATCCATCTGGCTTTTTTTTAAAAAATAGTTTATAAATAGCATTTTCATAAGAATAAATATCTACCTTTAAACGAATTGTGATAACTCCTAAATTCCATTTACTTAAATGAGACTTGAATACCTTTTCAGCCAGGATAGATATAAAAAATTTGTACCTACACAAGCTGCAAAGATTCTACACACATGCAGCCACGCATCGTCCTATTCACAACAACAATCCACTGTGTCACTGATTTCACTGTTTATTTCACTACCTACATAATCTTTGCACGGGATCAACTAACATTTTGTAAAAGAAAGTTACACAGATACTGCTGATAGTATTAGAGGTATACACTTATAAATAGCAAACAACCGAAAACAAAGACTACAGGTAGTCAGACGGCGACAGGGACATTCCCAATAATAAAGAAGGGGTCCAGTTTATATGACAAATTGTTTCTTTTCGCTAGATGCATAAATTATTGAGACAGCTACAGACTAATGTTTAAACATATAATACATGTTATTAATTGAAAAAAGAAACGTTTTTTCCTCAAAGGAACAGCAATAAGTTCAGTTGCGTAAAGTTTTCAATGGGAACTCCGCCGCGGAATTGACTTAAAAGAACCCATTCTTTTGCTTTAGCATACTTAAGATTGGTATAAAAAGCGTTATTCATTTGACGTAATTGAATACTCTCCAATTGCCTGGCGGACTTGGTACAATTTTTGTTTTTTTCTCAGTGTAGACATTGCTCCTGACGTGACAAATGCCATGACGGACTAGTAGTACAAAGGGTGACTCCTGAGCTTAGCACTACCACATAAAAAAAAGCTATTTTTTCCTATTGTGTTTTGTTCATTCCATAAATAAGCATACATCCAAAAATGTTATAAACATACAGGTGAAGCTAATTTTCTCAATTTTCGTTTACTGGACTTACCGCAATGGCTTCTGGACGACTCAGTATAGAACAACGAAAATACTATACCTTTATTCATCTCGCGACATTGTATCAAACAAATGGTAAAGGGATACGGAAACACTAATTGTGTGCTGCTTTATAGAGAGCACGGTGGACCCAAGAAATCAGTTTAAATCTAGAATGAGTACAAGGAAAATTACCAGCATTCGGAATCAAGCATCTTCCTTACATATACATATGTATATATAAATATACATATATTGTTTAGCAGGATGAGGCAGACAGGGAAACTATTCAGCCAGTGAACAGATTGGACAGGAGCCTTTCTGAGTCCTGAATAGTGGGTGGCCGATGCCAAAAGAAATGTTTGCCATTCATGCTTTGGTTTAGTTTTGTGGGTTTTCAGTGAATCAGCAGCACAGGAGATATTGGAAGCCCGTCTAAGGAGGGGACCTGGATTTCCCAGCATTATCTGGCAGTATCCCCATTTTAAGTACTTTAAAACAATTTCTTACAGAGTGTTCAGGAAACGTAGTATGGAGTTCAATTCCAGAGTGTGAGTCGAGATAAATGTTCCTTTTCGGGGTTTGTGTAATCCAATTGCCGTTGTTTTTATAGCTTTTGTCAAATTGTCAGAAGGGAGACTGAAATTAGCAACGAAACAGTCCCTGCTGAATAATAACAATAAAACAAAACGAAAGAATTAAAATTCCAGGAAGAAATAAGGCGGTAAGTAAACTAATTTTATTCTTTATTGTGAACAGCTAAGGGAATTCCCCTTTTTACGGCCCTGGCGCTTGTCGAATATTGAATTTAAGAACAGTCTGTGTATTTACTGTGGCACCTGGTATTTACGTATTTATATGTATCAACGAAAAAAACGTTTTTTTTATAGCCCAAGTAGCTATTTAACCTTCTGGCTCTGTGCAATTAATTTGGAGGTAATGATGGTAATTACGAAGGTAAATGTATACATAAATAAAGACCAGTGGAAACGAACGCAACTTATTCATATTATATCAAAACTGTAGAGGCGTGATAAATCCTTCGAAATACATTCAAAATAACCAACCACAATGCTTTCAGTTATCGCATCGATAATTCACTGCCTGGATAATGCTGATTTGTAACTACAAGGGAATGTTTGTTTTTCATAGTTCAATGAGTAGGCCGCGTGTTCTTTGCAAAATGTATTTTGGCTTTAAATAATTTGAGGTAATAGCCTGTTTTTACAGTTTCAAAAGGGTTCAATTTCGAATAATTCAGTCAAACGGACCTTCAAATTTATTATTATTAGTCAAGAAATACTTCTGAAACTGCGAAAAAAGTCTCGTTCAATTCATGATCAAACGAAGTAGGGTCATTCCACATCATTTCAACCAACTTTTAAATAATTTTGGACTTCATGGAAATCATCTAAATTTTTTTATATTTGTTCTTCTGGTGGAAACTAGAAAGAAAAATCCAAATTTTCAGATTTTTTATACTTTTAATTTTTATTCAGTTAAAAATTTAAAAAAATTTAAACTATTTGACATAATTAAAAAACTAAAAAAAACGCTTTTGTTTTAAAATGAACTAAAAAGTAAAAAATAATTTTTAATGTTAAGTATAAATTGCTCCTGCCAGTATATGGAAATAGCTTACCTTTCAAAATGAAATAAAGCGTGCGACTCTTTACCAGCCACCACCATTGGTAGAGGTTTACATATTACCCTACATTTTTGTAACCCTATTAGGCATTTTCATGAATTAGACAGCAATCTACGCAGAATACTCCCATCTATAAAGTCAAGGTTTCAACCTACCAGGCCACCAACGTGCAGAGTTATGAGTCATCAAAGGCAAATTCTTGTGTTTTTTTTTCACTGAAATTTCAACTTCAACCATCTTTTTCTCCAAAAGACACGTAATTAAGCAATACTTTTTTTTACAAAATTAGAAAGCTTGGAGAATTTCCTATGAATAATGTCCAACAACTATTATGCTACAGCCTCTAGTTTTGAAGATGTAAGCAATTTTAATTCTGAAATTGGCTCTATTTCGTCCTTTTTTAGTACTTTTCCATCTAAGCTTTGTCGAAAAATACCAAATAAGCGCCCAATAAGGCCAACATAAAAATTGTAATATGTAAACCTCTCCCAAAAAAATTTCAAAACGCCCTAGCGACTAAACCGTTATGATTCCCCCATACAATTTTTTGTTCGTCTATCCAAGACCTATCCACAACCAGGCGTTTCGACATTTTAACTGATACACCCTGCATTAAGACTATGGAAATCTTCTATTTTAAATTATATTTTCGAAACTACGCTGTAATATAGGGGCTACAAAAAATTTTTTTTTCTTTCGTTTTTGTTTGTTTTTATTTTACTAGAGCAGTCTAAATAAAATTCTTTATTTCTTCACCATCATCATCCGGAGTTTTGATCAAATGACCTCCGACGGTAAAAAAGTGGAGGTTTCTTTCATGTAATAAAGTAGGTAACTACACATCACTCAAATAGACTACAGGCCCATGTTCAAAAATAGATGGGTCATATGAACCACCAGATGACGTATATAGTACGATATAAGACCATGCAATAATAAGATTCAGCACTATGCCGTCACTTGTAAGGTGTCCAACTGAGTGCTGGTGAAAATTGAAAAGTGCAGGTAGGAGTGAGTAGATTTTGTTCACATATTTTTGTACGGCATTTTTACCATCGTTAGATTTATGAAAAATAATAAGAAAACACGCAGTGCCGTAAAAAAATGGTGCGCCACAAAGTAGGGAAATTTTTTTGATTTTCTGGCATTTTCCAGGGTACATTTGGTCACTTTACTCTGTACGGCATCAGTTTCATGCTGTTTCAATACAGCTTTTAATCTATTATTCCGCAACCCCGTACAAAAATCGTGCGACAAAGAGAAAAATCAAGGGTTGCAACCCCCTTTCTTTCCGTGCTCCGGGGGGTGATTTAAAAAAGTACGGCTTTGGTTCCAAAACATTACCTAGCACTCAAAAGTGCTATTAAAAAAAATGCCATCAAATAATTATTGTTCATTTGAATGTACATTAATAATTATCTTAATTTCATGGTATACTTGATTTATAAAGCTGTAAAATCATTTAACTCTGTACGGCAAATTTTTTTTTAACATGATATTGTAAAATACAACTGTTATATAGTATTGCCGTTCAAAAGAAACAGTTCAAAAAAAAATTATAGAGAAATACAAAAACTGTAATTTTTTAAACTATTGCAAAAGTTTAAATATTCATAGATTAATAAAATATAGCAATTTTCTTCATGCTCCCCTTGTTTTAAATAGTATTAAGACAAATGAATTAGGAAAAAATGATGCCGTACATTTTAATGCAGTCCATATCTTTTAGGCTGATGAAAATGAAACAACTATTTTTAGATAAATTCGATATATTTAAAGATGATAATACAAAATAAGGTTTTTATTTAAATTAATCAGTATCGGAATCAGCCGCTGAGTTGTTATCGGAGTCAACGTCTTCATCGACGTCCGAATTATCTTCTCTATCATTTTCTGAAACATGAATAAATTTTTGTCAAAATTAAAGTCTTACGTACAGATTGAAGATGTAAAGATATATTTATTCACCTATGACGTCATCAATTTCTTCGCCTGATTCCTCATCCGGTTCCGTTATGTCACTGACTTTTTGGGGGCATTCCTCGCCGTGGAACCAGTCGAAATCGTACCGACCGTCATTGAACATCCATCCATATCTTATTGGTAACAAGGTCGACGGTATTTGTTTGTAGGCATTACACCAAATCTGTGCTATGTAGGTACTTCTCTTCATATGTTGTTTCAACTCCCGGAAACAAGGGGGAAACGACGTTGCTTCCAATTTCATAGCTTTCTTTTTGAAAGCTTCATTACAGCTTTTCGGTGTATAAATCCTATCGAATATGATACACCTTGCTTCGTTGACAGTTTTTCTTGCTTTTACATTGTATAAAACGCATACATATTCTTGCAGAACATTGAAAGTTTGTTCCATGAGTAGTGGATCTGTAACAAACGCACTATGGCCTATTTGAATAAACGCGTCCTGGAACTTCCTAGATTTCTCCAATACTTTTAATGGTCTGTTTTTACCCTTCCTATAAAATGCGGGATTGAAGTCGCATCCCGTAAAAGCATGGAATGCAGCCAACGAAGAACAGAGCTTCTCGCCCAGGTCTCTGTACACAGCACAAACGTCAATGTTTTTCACGTGATTACCGGTTCCGAGTTGCATCCATATCTTGCGATCGACATTGAACTGATTCTCGCCCACATTTACTAGGATTTGTTTCATATTAGCTAATAATATGACGAAAATATCTGTGTCGGAACACTTGATCAAAATGTTCGTACTTGACCCAACAGCGCAAACATGATAAACTATTTTTGTATCGGCTTCTTCATGAGCACTGCAGGTATACTTTTCAGATACTTCTCTAACGACAAATTCTCCCGATTTTCTGTAAGAATGACACAGCTGATAATTTAAAAACACTTTCTGTGTAGGCTTAATCAACATAGCTTTGTCTCGAGTCGACCAATCATTGACGAGAAACTGGACAAATGCTTGCTTGAATTTTATGTTCTTTAACTCGGCTATGAAATTTGCCGGACGTTTCGTTTGAGGTCCTTCAATAACGAAATCATCATTTCTTAAATTATCTCGTATAGAATGCTCGTAATCTTTTATGCTTGGTGTTGGGTAAGTATCAAAGATCACGTGGATTTCCGTAGCTACGTGATTTGTTAGATTACGGAGCAAATTATAACTTATAGCGCCAAAGGTAGAAGGTATGTCTCGAAGAGTATAGAGATAAAAAAATCCATCAATAATCACAACATCCAATTCCTTAGGAATACTCTCAACGATTTTTTCTCTATCTATCAAAGGTTTTACCAGCTTCGATTTATCTGTTTTATTGATGGTTCCATCTATATGGCATAATGATAGTGGAACAGGGGTCAGAGGGTACTCCAGAACCTTTTCAATATCAACATTTTGTTGTAGACATATACCTAACAATCTTCCAAATAAATCCCTCTGTAGTTTAACCTCATTCACCTTTCCAACTTGACGTTTTACTATTTTCTTGGCTTTGAAAGTATGAATAACATTTCTCTGGATAGCTTGTTCAAAACGATGTGGATTTGATGCACATTGTTCTAAAAATGTTTTCCTCTGCTCTTCTCCAATTTTTACAACATTCGTTAGAAATTCATGGACTTCATGACTTGCAGACTGTCCATTACTAATATTATATAACAAGTTATCTTTTAATGAAGACGAAAATGGATTCAAACGATTGTTAATACTGTCTTCAAACTGTTGTATTTGTAGTTGGCTTTTTTCTATTTTGTTTTTCCTCAAATCATTAGTAACCTCTTCTCGGTTCTTCATTAGCACTTCGGCGAGTACGTGAGAGATAATCTCCGTTCGTAGAGCATGGCTTTTGCACCACCTTTGCCGAGCAGATATTGAGTTTTTCATACATGCAATGCCAGTTGATCGTTTAGCAGCATCAGCGTTGATCGTACTTTCAACAGTAAAGTCTACTTCTCGCTTGGAAAAAGGCTTCTTAGTTCTTTTTATCCCTACTACGATATTCAATCCAGGATGCGATTGCTCGACATTTTCCAAGTTGCAATGATATAAAGTGAGGTACCTAGCATAGTTTTGATGATTGAAGACAAAGAACAGATTGGCAATGAGTGGCAGAGTATATTTGTACAAATCGATATCATCTGTGCGAATACTTCGGTCAAAAAGAAAGTAGTTGTTAACCATTTCAACATAAGTAAGATAGAATTTAGGTGTACAACCATGATCACCATTTAACGTTTTTCTACGGAAGTCGTCATATTTATATAATATATTTATAAAATCAACATTATCTACTGTAGGGTATGTAACTAATTTTCCATTAATGTCTTCACCTTTCCTATTTTGAAAAGCTTTCAAGAAGTCTAAACACTCATCGCTTACTATTACATTTTCTTTCTCTATGAAAAATTTGAAATGCATTATTTCAATAGCAACAGACATAACAGGATGTAAGCGTTTACATCTGTTGAAGTGCTTCCCCATAAGAAATGAGTTTACAGATCCGCTTGCTAATAAACCAGAGTCAATTAAAATTTCCGATAAACCACAATTTTCAATGTATTTACCAATCGCTTTAAACTGCGACATTGCTATGTGGAAAGGTCCCAAGTGAACAAAAATGCGTTTCAATGTTGAGTCCTTATTTCTTCTCAGCTCAGAATTTTGTATTTTCAACGATTTACTAGCTATGGCCAAATCATAATGTACCTGCGCGTACTGTTGTCCGCATTCTTCAGCACCTTGGATACTCCGCATCATAGTTTCATGTACCACGTAATCTTTGGTAGGTGATTCATTGATAGGGGTTAAATAAAATACATCTTGAGTAATACTTTTGTCATTGGCAATTAGAGCGTTAAATCCCACCCACATTGGTGTAGATATATTCAGAGCATGGCTTATCATCCATACTCTATCTAACCTTTTAGCTTCTTCCAAATTAATAGGTGCATTGTCGTTTGCCGGCAATTGGAGAGTGCCTTCAAACTTTGGAGTTTCTGTAAGTGGTTGAATAACGAGAGTATCGGCTTCGTAGTGTCTGCGGAATCGTTTTCTACGAGGCTGGTTACCGTCAATACCATCGTTACTTTCTTCAGGAGATATGTCAACTTGTGGAGCATGATCTTGAAACGAAATTCCCACCGTATCGTGCATAGTGTCTTTACCATCACATGTTTCTACATATCGATCGAAATTATCGAAAGCAAAACCACTATTGAGAGATGGTTGCAATACCATACCAGCAGGGCATACCTGTTCTGTTTCCGATATAGCATAGGTTGCTTCTGTCTCCAATTCTAATACTTTCGAGTACGAAATGCAATGTCCGTAGGAATGTAAGAGGCGTAGAAGCTTCTCACTACTACTCAAACTTTTGACTGTTATTCCAAGAGTTATATGTTTGGATGTCTTAACTCTTCCTCTGTGAATAGCATAAATAACATCCGAAGCAAAAGACTTGGCGAAGACCAACTTTTTCGGGTCTTTTATTTTATCCACGTCACCTCCAGTTAACAAAAGAGTATAAAAACGTAATAGAGCATATGGAATTTCACATTCACCTTTGATGAGTTTTGGCGCAGTTACATTATCACTGATTGGATTTTTTTCAACTCCTAGAACAATCTTGCGCAGGAATAACGCTGAAGTATTAATGGTGTTTTCTTCATTCACGTACGTCATATCAATATTTTCTAGAGTTGCACTAGCAGAGACAACGTGTTTGCATCCACGATTGTAAATAATGATGACAGCATCCTTGAAATTTTCTAAAATTTCACTCTGTATATTGGAGGTGTCAAAACACTTAGGTAACTTCTCATTATCATACTCTTCCAATAAAAATTGTCTGAATAAATTGAGCAAGAAGGAATATTGGAAAATGCGCATATTTTCAACAATTTCTTCCTGAATAAACGTAAACAGATTCTTACGAGCTCGCTCGTGTTTTTGTCTCCTGAAGTGCCAATCAGTATTTTCTTTTTTTTGCCTACAGTTATTTAAATATTGAGTTTTACAAACCCTATGATATGGTATGGGTACTGACATCTCTTGACATTGGTCAATCCTTTGTAAAATCTCTAAATCATATTTTTGAGTAGCTAAATCTGCAATAATACGAAATGGTTCGTAATTTTTGTTCGCTTTAGTAAAGCTACATGCCATGAGCTGGTGGTTATGTCGTTTGCGTACTTGCGCACAAAATACACAAGCAGTTGGACCTTGTTTAAAAGATACGTGCTCTTCAGGTTCTTCGTTATTTCCGCTGAAAAAAATTATTTATTCTGGTTATTCATAGTCAGATTGTCACAATACATGTAATTGTAGTTAATAAAACAACAAAAAACATTTTTAAAATATAATTGTCAATAAAGTATTTGTTGTATTCCCTGTTTAAAAATATTTATTGAAAAAAATTCACTACTACGAGATTTGAATTTTTTAAAATAATTTCAATTGATTTGAATTTCTCTGTATACATATATAGATATACAATTTACGTGTTGCGAATTTTTCCAATTTTTTTCAACGAATATTTTTAATCAGGGTTTTATCAAATGCACAAAACTAAAAATAAAAGCATAAAAATTGCATTTTGTGCAAGAAATGTGTGGACACCGAGATCAAGTAAACGCACATACATATATAATATTTAGACAAAAAAGTATTTAAAACTTTTTTTCTATCTATAATAAATAACTTGTGAGATTCGTTTAAATTTAATTGAATGTAAAAATTCAAAAAAAGACTGAAAAATCAAAATTTCATAGGAGAGGTTCATATCGGTACTGCACTATGTACGCTTTTTTAAAATTCCTAACATTTTTTTAATAACAATTTTTTTTATTTACCTTTTTAATTGTTATTAATTATAAATACAATACTTGACCATCGAACGACCTCATACTACGAATTCAATGCCATTATTCATGTATATTTTACATGATATTTACTGTCAGATTATATAAAACAATTACTATATCGAAAATACAAAGATATAAATGTGATGAACTAAATTTTTTGGCAACTTATAATAAATTGGAATTAATACCTTGGATTATTTTCGTTGGCGTCGGGATCAACAATTTCTTCTATTTTTCGTTTGCCGGATAAGTTTGTCAATTGTTTATAACACTTTTGATGGTATCCTTTTTCCTCAAGATTTTTGGGTAATTGAATTGAAGCAACATCCATAGATCTCCTGGAGGCGTTAGACTGTTGCTTACTCCTAACCTCAATTGCTTCGATGCAATTTTTTAAAATTGCGCTTGACAAACATTTTATCCGGTTAGCAATCGGATCACCTGGCAAATCACAAATAAAACAAACACGTTCTTGCTCTTTTTCTTGAACATTTTTTTCACTTTCACTAATGTATTCATTCTCCTCGAGGTCTGACATGATCGGAGTGCTCGCAACACGTAAACAACCGTTGCTTTGAATCTCCGCATCGACTCCGAAACGTTCGTCTCACTGACATACAGTTTTGCCGAAATCCTCTCAAAAAATTGTGCCCTTTGCAGAAAAAAATTATGCCAAGTGGCACATAATACTAAGCAAAAAAGCCCAATCGAACTTCTTTTTATATAAAGGCACTTATATGAAATTCGTCTATATATACGATATTATAATGATTTTATGATTGCATTGGCCCAGCTTGATGATTGATTTGGCCCATTTTCTTGAGCATTTCTTTATCAATTACATAACTGTCACAACATTTTTTATTTACTTTCATCCAAGTTCTTTATTATTAATATTGCGTTTAAAAGTTTAAGCCCCATTCGATTCCTAAGTTTGGTTTTAATAATATTCATTTGGCTAAATAACCGCTCTACTTCGGCATTCGAGATGGGTAAATTTAAAAAAGGAAAGGTCATGTGATTCGAATGTATGCGAACATTATATTACCAAGTTTATAGCAGCAAAATTAAATCGATTTGATTCAACCCCAAAATTTCGAATTAGCGTATATACGCGTATAGCGTATAAATTAAAGTAATTGATCATAAAAATGTGTAAATCATGCCTTTTTCTTAATAAAATTATGCCACTTTTGTGGTGGCATTATTTATTTTGAAAATTATGCCTTTATCAAAAAAATTATGCCATTGTGGCAGAAATTATGCCACTTCGGCAACACTGCTGACATATAGTACTGGACTGCTGATTGACGATGCTGAATGGCACCATTTTTCTCCAGAAATAGAAAACCTTTTTTATGCAAACAAAAAATTTTTCTTCGAATTTAGGAGAAAATAAGGGATAAAATGTTTGCTATAATTACCGGAAATAAATTTCCATCACTCATTTTTATTTATTAGCAGTTTTTTTATTAAATAAATGTACATATTTATTCCAAAACCGTGACGGTTATTTCCACTGTTTAACGAAGTTTTCAAAATAGCTCAAGAGTGAGACCGAAAAACGAAAACTATACCTGTCTATTTTTTTCTAATTATGTTTATATCGCTGACATGCGCTGACGATTACAGTTCATTGGGATTTAACGTGGGAGCGAGGCAGGAATAGTTTTTGGTGCCATTTTTTTGTATGGGATTTTGCCCATTTAGCAGTCCATTACTATATGTCAGTGGTTCGTCTCTCACAACTATAGAAAGAACAGTACACTCATACTAATCGACCTATGTGTGAGCGAGCGCAAACGAACACCTTGCTCGGGTGCAAGCCGAGTACATCCGAATAAAATACGTTATGAACCACGACTACTTAGCACACAGTACAGTATAGGCAGGTGTAGGTATATGTCTACAAATGCTAAACGTCATAACAGAACGTCGCTCCGTAAACGATGTAAATTATATTTATTTCATATTTTTATTACTTTTTTAACTATATGAACTTTCAGATTTGTACGACATTAACTTTTTATAAATTATTGCATTAAGTACAAATAAACTATATAAATGCCGTATAAAAAAATATCGTCATAAATTTCACTTTACATTTCGTTGTATGGAATTGTCTTACATTTCGTTCTATGGATTTTTCCTTGAGTTTTTTCCCCTACAAACCTTTGGACCAACGAAAATGTACGGCATGTAAAAAAATATTATCTATGCATAAAATACTTTCAGAATAAATTAATTTTATGTTGTTTCAAATCACCCCCCGGAGCACGGAAAGAAAGGGGGTTGCAACCCTTGATTTTTCTCTTTGTCGCACGATTTTTGTACGGGGTTGCGGAATAATAGATTAAAAGCTGTATTGAAACAGCATGAAACTGATGCCGTACAGAGTAAAGTGACCAAATGTACCCTGGAAAATGCCAGAAAATCAAAAAAATTTCCCTACTTTGTGGCGCACCATTTTTTTACGGCACTGCGTGTTTTCTTATTATTTTTCATAAATCTAACGATGGTAAAAATGCCGTACAAAAATATGTGAACAAAATCTACTCACTCCTACCTGCACTTTTCAATTTTCACCAGCACTCAGTTGGACACCTTACAAGTGACGGCATAGTGCTGAATCTTATTATTGCATGGTCTTATATCGTACCATATACGTCATCTGGTGGTTCATATGACCCATCCATTTTTGAACATGGGCCTGTAGTCTAAAATGTCATCCTTCAAATTCACTTTGTACTCACAAAGTTAAATTTTGATTATGGTTAAAAGTGTTCAAAAATAACATCAATTTTATGTCGCTATAAAAGCTTTATCGCAAATACTCTCAAGAATTGTTCAACATAATTATTCCATTAACTAGATCCCGATTTGATTAGCACCTGGCTAAAATAAGATCTATTTGCCCCAACTTAAAATTCCATTCATCAATTTGAGATTGAATTAATCTATAACACATAGAAAATGAAAGCTTTTATATGTATCGAATTAACGACTAGGATCACTTTGCGATACCGAATGACCCTAAAGATCTAAAGGACAGCAGCCTGCCCCAACGAGAACATCGTAAATAACAAATTGACTAGCGCTTAATTGCTCCATTTCTTACACAAACAAACACACACATCAGTGCATGCATAGGGCATAGGAAATCTATTCAAGCTCACTTAGGCCCTTTACAACTGTGTTTCCTTTGAAGGTGGCAATCCTGGCAAAACTGCCGACAGCATTTCATTTGTCATAACCATAAGCTAAGCTAATTAAGCTATCAATTTCCAGCCAGATGGATACAAACCATCTTCCTAGCAGTCCTCCTGATCCTTCAACTATAGCTTACATTACACCAAGGCAGCCTTAAAATTAATCAAGTTAAGACACAGCCGAGATGCTTAGCACACACACTTCATTATGTTGGTCGGTTTTCTGGGAGGATTGTTAAAGTCTGAAGGGCGGCATGAGGGGGTGGTTTTTTGGCATAAACGGCAAATCGAAAACTTTTGTCGGTGTATAAATTTTCAGTCCCAGGATCTGGGGTTTATCTTCTTCGGAAAAACACTACTTTTCGCAGGATAAACCCATAAATCTACAAATAGTTGTGAAAATGAGGAAAAACTTATTTTCTTCAACACTAAGAGGCATTGTTGTAAGTTTTCACAAATCTAAATTTTGTGTTTGGTAATTTACTGGTAAAGACGATGCCGCAGTGTGGGGCATTCCAGGACACAGCAATTTCCAATCAATTTTAAAAGCAGGGAATGACCTGGATATCGAGTTTTCGTTTTTAGTACGGTGCAATTAGACCCAAACCTCAACATCCAAAGTAAAAGTTTCCCTCCAACTCCAAATTGTTCTATACAGTCCACATATTGTTTGGTAAAAAGTTACACCGTTTTGAGCGTCGGGTTTGGCGGGGGAGGGGGGAGAAGTTGGTAAATTAGTAGTTTTTAGCAGTTTTTCTTAAATATTTCGAAAACTATGCGGTTTATCACAAAAAGTGCCATATACAAAAATAATCTACATTAAATTGCGAACAAAAATGGTCTTTGCATAATCTTGCTAAAGTGAACGGTTCCAGAGTTACGGAGGGTGTAAAAGTAGAAATTTTCCGTATTTTTTTGATTTTTTGGAAAAAATATGACATTATCGCTATGGAAACTAATATTTTTATACAGGATTGTGTTTTGTAAAAGTATATTGCGATTTCAGTGGCCGGTGGTATGTTAGTGATAAGCCCTTGAAGGAACGACAACCTCACCACCTTCTCAAGGGGCGCTAGTTTTTAAGGGAAAAGAGGCTTCCACAGTCCTAGGCCATATAAACCTGTGGTACGGAGAAACCCACTCTGAACTAATAAAACTAATAAAAATGTAGAATGTTAAAGCGACCTTAAATGAATGTAAAGTATTTGTCAGTATTCAGTCCTCTTCAAACATAGCACCCTCCTCTTCTAGATCTTCGTGTATGATGTTCGTGTCCCTGTTATCACATCCTAGGCCTGAGCAATTTCCGCATATGCTTGAGCAGTTTAGACCACTCTTTCTGCACTCGCAGTTACGGACGCATTCGTCTTTGCAAGCGCACACTATGAGGGAAAGTAATTCCTGGGGAGCTGCACGACGTGCTGTTGTAATTGGTCTCAGGTGTTCGCCAATCTACTTCCACCCCCACTCGAGCGGATTCTTCTTCTCATTCAGCCACTGCTGCACCTGGTGGTAGGTTCTAAATGAATGTTGCCTGGAAGCTGCTCGTATCCATCAAAAACAACAGTTGCTGGCCCATAATGAGTAATTATGTAATCTGAGTATTGCTCGCAAATCTGCCTAAAGGTAGCTGGGCGTCGCCAGACAACACGATGAAGGATGTGACCTCCATCAATGATATAGGACACTTTCTCTGAATCTGGGGTGGTTGATGATTCATTTGAATCTGGAACCAAAACAGTCACCATTGAAGATTTGCTTCCCTTCCTCATTAATAAAATTCTTTAGTTATTTCTGTTTACATAGTAGTTAAATTTCATTTTTCCAAAAAATCTAAAAAATACGAAAAATTTCTACTTTTACACCCTCCGTAACTCTGGAACCGTTCACGTTAGCAAGATTATGCAAAGACCATTTTTGTTCGCAATTTAATGTAGATTATTTTTGTATATGGCACTTTTTGTGCTAAACCGCATAGCTTTCGAAATATTCAAGAAAAACTGCTAAAAACTACTAATTTACCAACTTCTCCCCCCTCCCCCGCCCAAACCCGACGCTCAAAATGGTGTAACTTTTTACCAAACAATATGTGGACTGTATAGAACAATTTGGAGTTGGAGGGAAACTTTTACTTTGGATGTTGAGGTTAGGCCCTTTTTTGGACTAATTGCACCATACTATTTGTAACCTCACCCATCCGACAATCGTCCCTCCGGCAGTATAGTTTCTAGACATTCCATTTTGCTTCTTTGAAATTTCCGTAAGGTTGATTTCTTAGCTTACGGCGGAACTAAAGTGGGTGATCTACCACTGCAGCCATTAACATAAAGCAAGGATAATTACATCCTTGTGCAGGACTAATAAATTAAAATTACACCAAGAATACGATTCCGGTTACGAAACCACCCACAAACTTCGTAGCGGTGTGCAGTTGTATGAAGGATATTTTGGTTGAGATTTAGGGCAACCGATGCGGCACCGCTGATCATTAGCGGTTTGGCCAGTGTAGAGGGCGTAAATTATCGAAAAAGTTCCTTTCAAGTTTCTACCCATGCAATACACTAAAGAATCCTGAAATGCCTTCTAGGGGTGGGTAAAAGTATGTTGGAAATTTTCCACATTTTCTAGATGGCGAGCATCTTTTTCTATTATTGGCGGAAAATTGTGCAGGGAGAGGGATTTTATAATGGTGTTAAGGACTGTGGTGTTCCCTTTTTGATAAGAAAATTATGAGGCAGTTTTCCTAATAATATGCTAAATTATAGCATATTTCTCGTATAATTTCTCGGTGGAAATTCTCCAGTTATTGAATGAGTTTCATTTCATTTGAGTTTTAAAATGGTTAATTTTTTGGGGAAATTGCTCACGTGAGTGTATTTAATGGTACTTTATACGTTGTGGGATGTTATATTATTAATAAGAGTTTTACTTTTTATTACTTTTTCCAAGAGCCACTTATTCATCAGCTTACAAATTACTAATGTGCTGTAATAAGCTGGACTGTATTTGATGAGCAAATTTGCATATTTAATAAAACTGAATATAATAACCATTTGCGCACAGAAAACAGCAAAACTTGGCCTGTACCTTCGGACTGAGACAGCATACCATATTGCTCTCAGCAGACCTGGATAAAAGCAGTGGTGGATCCCCAAGCGCTCTTTGATTTATGGATTATCTTAGTTTTAAAAAAAAAAAAATTTGTTGTCTGTAAAGAGGGTTTACGGACGATAGTTTAACGTGACAACGCCATGAGACCGTGGTAGCTGTCTGAAATCTCCGCATAATATCACGTGGATGCCTCCGAATGGTTTGTCATAAAAGCCGGTAATCTGCTGCAGTCGGTAGTTGATTTTTTGAAGAATGGCTGAACTTAACATGCTGATCTCGTCGACGAAAACAGCTTTGACGCCAACGAACATGTTTCTGTAGGCTTGCAAATTTTCTGTGGATAAGAGTTTTGTCACGTGAGAAGTTGTGAGACGAAACGCTGAATGCACTGTAGTGCCACCAAGAGGTACAGCGGCTTTACCTGTGCTTGCACAGGCAATGTAGGCGTTGTTCATCGAGTTGTGCTCCTGAGTGTATCGGTTGTACGTTTCCATAAGGCACTTTAATGTGTAAGTTTTTCCACAGCCCGCCGGACCGGTGAAGAAAATTTGTAGCGCTTCCAAAATGCCATCTCCACAACCATGTAATCGGTGAATGACTTCAAGGATGATCTCTGATCTCCCGTTGTTCCGGATTGGTGGTTCGAAGAAACTCGCAATACTGCTGCTTTGACATCACATTGCTGCGCTTTTGACGTGACAACGTCTATTAAAACGATGAACGCCGGCTGCATGCACGAAAAATGATGACTCATTGTCCCGTTATGTCCCGTTAGTCCCGTTAGTCCCGTAAGTCCCGTAGTAATTTTAATAAAAATTTGATTGTAGTAATCTTAAAAATTTGATTAAAATTGTCAAAAATTGTCAACAATAATATTTGTTGTGGATTCTCGATTGTGAAAAAGCGCAGCAATGTGATGTCAAAGCAGCAGTATTGCGAGTTTCTTCGAACCACCAATCCGGAACAACGGGAGATCAGAGATCATCCTTGAAGTCATTCACCGATTACATGGTTGTGGAGATGGCATTTTGGAAGCGCTACAAATTTTCTTCACCGGTCCGGCGGGCTGTGGAAAAACTTACACATTAAAGTGCCTTATGGAAACGTACAACCGATACACTCAGGAGCACAACTCGATGAACAACGCCTACATTGCCTGTGCAAGCACAGGTAAAGCCGCTGTACCTCTTGGTGGCACTACAGTGCATTCAGCGTTTCGTCTCACAACTTCTCACGTGACAAAACTCTTATCCACAGAAAATTTGCAAGCCTACAGAAACATGTTCGTTGGCGTCAAAGCTGTTTTCGTCGACGAGATCAGCATGTTAAGTTCAGCCATTCTTCAAAAAATCAACTACCGACTGCAGCAGATTACCGGCTTTTATGACAAACCATTCGGAGGCATCCACGTGATATTATGCGGAGATTTCAGACAGCTACCACGGTCTCATGGCGTTGTCACGTTAAACTATCGTCCGTAAACCCTCTTTACAGACAACAAATTTTTTTCACAATCGAGAATCCACGACAAATATTATTGTTGACAATTTTTGACAATTTTAATCAAATTTTTAAGATTACTACAATCAAATTTTTATTAAAATTACTACGGGACTTACGGGACTAACGGGACTAACGGGACATAACGGGACAATGAGTCATCATTTTTCGTGCATGCAGCCGGCGTTCATCGTTTTAATAGACGTTGTCACGTCAAAAATGTCGAATAAAAGCTGTTGAACTAGGAAATTTACCTCTAATCATAAAAGTTACTGTCTTTAATTTTAAAAATAATCTTGAAAAAATGCAATCGAATTTTTTAAATAGTAACCGTGTCATTAATTTGAAATGTTATCTAAAGAAAATATTGGTCGGTATCTGAAATTATTGAATTTAGAAAAAAAGCGGCTTAAAACCAATTTCATTTTAGAAACTACAACTAGCGCAATAGCTCTTTGAGCTACGGTTAAAGTTGAACAGTTTTTTTTTTTTGCTAATTTCCCCTGACTATTTGTACTTCAAAATTATTTTTGCATAACAAAAATTAATGGAAAAACCATGATAAATTAAATTAAAATTGTTATTTACTTTGTTTCACTTTGTAAACACCTTGCGGTATTTTAATGCGATGTACGATCTCCTCCCGCTTTAATGACCAATTGCAGTCGTCTTGGAACTGAGTCTAATTTTCTGCATTTTCAACGTCAATTTAGCTTCAAACTTGGATAACATTGTAGCAGGTGTCATTTGTTCCTAATGAAATTTTGGAGAATTTTAAATTTCGTGATGTGCCATAGATTTTCAATAACATTCAAGTCAGGACTCTGCGAGGCCAGTCTATAACTTTTTGTCTAACTCCATATAATGTTTTTGCTGGTAATACTTTTCCTATCGGGACTATAAATAACAAAACGAATAGTTTCTCTGTAAAAACAAAGATGTGTTTTATTAACTTTTAAAAATAAGAAACTGTTCTTTATCTACAGCTTTTACCTGTAAAAATAAAGAAACAACATTCAATGTTTATTATTCGAAGCCCTTCTTTAGTTCTTCGCGAATCGGAGGCATCATTCGCTGCTTAGCCATCCCTGTAAAGCCTTAGTGGAAGTTCATAGTGAAATAAAAACCTCGTTCAACTAAATTTATTTCCAGAAAACATTTTAATGACAATGAGACATAATAACGATTCAATAACATTTTATTTAATGTAGTAAACAGTTATTCCAAAGTGTTATCCAAATCAAACTAATGAGATTAAAACTAGAATTAACAGACAAATTCGCAAAAGGAGGAAAGCTGACCAGCTGGCCTTTTCTCAATAATACTACAATAGTTTCAGAGTTATAAACTAATCAATCAATTCTTTTAAACATCAACCGACAGACTGTTCATTCAATAACACACAATACTTGACAGACCTTAACTAAAGTGCACAAAATCTAAGTGATGCATATGTATATGCAATTCTGACCGACAAATTAATCGACACGCATTAGGGGCGGATACAACATCAAAATACTTCCACAAAAACTTATCACTACCAAATTGTACCTTCATAACAAATAGTTAAAACAACAAAATCTGACACGAGTAAAAGCTAAATAACCGTAATAATAAAATATTATATGTAATGTTAACTATTAATAAAAATTTATGTTTTTCAATCAATAATAATAAGTAATAAGAAAAAATATGCATATAGTAAACAAAATTAATGTTTATAGGAAGCGCCTCTCTATGCCCTTTTCTTCTTTTTTCTTCAGGGAATTAATCATTCGGTCTACCCAATAGTGACCACCTTGCGTCACCTAAGCCTGATAAGGCCCGCCTCTGCCGGGTCTCCTATATATTCTTAATAACAGGCGAAACTCCGCCGTCGCCTGGTCCCAACCCCAGGATGTGAAAGGAGGAGGGTGGTCGACCTGCCGAATTGACCGGAATCGGGAAACCGAAGAAACTAGGCAAGAAACCGCATTTTTCAAAGCGGCACCGGCAGCAGCGTTTCCGTTGCGGGGACGTCCCGCTCTAACCGCCAGCTAACAGATCAAAGAAGAAGAAAGAAGAATACCTAACAGGCGAACAGACACGACAAGCACGCCCTTTTCATGTCACCTTTTGGTCCGGAATATTCAAAACCAACTAATTTAATAACGTACTTACTGGAACCTCAGCATACAATCCCGACTAAAATTAACTCAAGCCACCAGCAAATCCAGAAAACATCATGGTAATATGGGCCTTACTGTCACTCCTTGCTTACAATAATTGCGTCTTCCAGACACAGTCTTTTCAACCACAGGAACAGCTGGGGTCCTTCACTGACGCCTTTACCTCCACCGACAACGGCTCTTAACTTGCAGCCAATTCCTTCAGTTCGTCCAAACAGCTTGGACTAGTGCTTCAGTTGGTTCTCCAAAACATCTTTTCCCAACAGCAACGGGGACAGCAACAACTTTTTCCTCCAAACAAACAAAATTTTTGTTTTTGTTCTCGTTCAGAAACTTATAAAAACTAGTGGGATGTTGTGCTTAGAGACTAGCCACTAATTACGCTTTTTCATGGTATTTTTTCTGTTGAATAACACTTCAGACTGGATGATCATAAAAAATCAAGAAAATCATATTTTTTCATTTTTAATTAAGTAAATGTTTATGTTCCCCTGAGTATCATTATTAAATAACATAATTTAGTGATAGATTCAAAACAAGTTTCACCGAAGTAAAAAAAATTATATTTCACCATTGTGCGGCCGAGGATTGAACTTGGTTCCCCGGGATAGGATTCCAGCGCCTTAGCTCTAGGCTACCGATTTTTGTACTTTATTAGAAATTTCTTTTCTTATTTAACGAGAAATATATGTACTTCCGGTTGGAGTTTCCAGACCATTTTCTTAGTTTTAGGTCTCTTGATCAATAGCTACAATTTGAGATATGGCCCAAGCCTGTAGCGACAATACTTTCATAGATGAAAGAAGGTCGCAGACGGACAGACAGACAGACGGACAGAGCCTCTGTATAAGCTTTTTTTTTTGAAAAAGTTAAAAACTAACTATTTGGTTGAGGATTTTTTCAATCTCTTTTCAAAATTATTCCCAAAGCTGACTTCAAAATTCTATTCCTTATTTCCCTTTTTATTTCTCGCCTACTTGTATCTTCACCGCCCAGTGGATTTTTTTTCCCAAAGTACAGTGGATCTCAGGTATTTCTAGCCGAGTACAGGTCCGCCGTTACAAATGGTAGATATATTATGGTACATAATTGCCTAAAATATGAGTCACTCATGTTTTTCTACGTCCTATTTTCATAATTTTAAATTCATATTATTTACGCAGGTTTTTGGTTTTATTTTCATATTAAAAAATATAGTTTAAAAAACTGAAATAAACGCTTTTATATTTTAAAATGAACCATAAATTAAAAAAATAATTTAGAATATAAAGTTTTTATTGCTCCATCCAGTATATAGAAACAACCCACCTTTAGAAATGTAAAAATGCGTGGGACTCTTTAACTATGTATATTCTTATTTTATTAGCACTCTAACTTTTCGCAAGCGCTCCACGCTCGTCATACATTTTCAGTTGGTACCCATCCCGAGGGCGCTGTAAAGAAAAAGGTAAACCACCATTTTGTGTTGGCCGCCATTTTAAATTTTGAATGATCTTAAAACCGCCAACCTGATTTTTTGTGGGACGCCGTTCTAAATTTGGAATAACGCCAAACAGCTAATAGTATTATACTAGTCATAACCTTTCATTTGATACCTACACCGAGCGCCTTGTAAAGAAAAGTTACACCGCCATTTTGTGTTGGCCGTCATTTTGAATTTTGAATGAATTGAATTTGCCACACAGCTAATTGTATTCTACTTTATACCCTTTCATTTGGTACCCATGTCGGAGGGTCGGGGAACACAATTGCGAAACTCGACCATCATCTTGGAATCGCCATCTTGATTTTTTTTACAAGAAGATCAGATTTCATTGTCACGTGAACTATACATTATGTGCAAAATACCAAAAACATACAAGTCAAGCTAATACACTGAGAGAAAAATACTTTAAAATTATTTGGAAACACTTTTGAATTAAAAATTTTCAAACACAAAAGAGAGCTAACCTTGAAAATCTTTGATTTAAAAATGAAAATTTTTGAGTAATTTGTGAAAGTATTCCATTTTTAATTTTCAATTATCCATTTTAATTTGTAAAGATAATATTTTCGATTCAATAAGAAAGAATTGTAAAATGTAAAACGTGAAGATTTTAATTTAATAATGAGCTATTTTGAATCAAGAGTCAGTTTTTTTATTTAAAACTATAGCACTTTTAATTTAAAAATGGAAATTTTTTAATTATAAAGTAAGACATATAGAATTGAAAGTAAAAAAATGTTGTTTCAAAATGCAGAATGCTGAAATAAGAGCGAAAAATTCTTCATTCAAAAATAGTATATTTGAATAAAGAAACGAATTTTTAATTTCAATTTTAATTTAAAAATGGGAAATTTTTAATTATATAGTCAGCCATATTTATTAAAAAATGTAGGGTGTTGAAATAAAAGAGAAAAATTTTTTATTCGAAAATAGTGTATTTGAATTAAGAACCTGCGTTTTTAATTTAAGCATACATATTACTTATTCACATACATATATTTATCCACATATACATTATATAAAAATTTTATCATAGTTAATATATACACATTATTTGACATGCAATAAAATACAGCTTGCCATTTTTATTGAATCCAAATAAAGTCCTTTTAAGTAAATATTAGTAAGAGAGATTATTTCTTAAAACAAAGCAAATTTCCAGTTATAATTTTAGAAATTCTTAGGTTTTTCCGTATAGGTAATTACAAATTCTTATTTCTAACGTAAGTTTTACCGTTATTTATTTGGTGTATATTCATAGGCAAACTTGTAAAGGAAACAATTTTTATCATTTTTATTTCATCAATTTTTCTTCCAATCTGAAAGGATTGAAAATGATTATCAAATGTTCTAATTTCTATGGGATTACAAAAAACATAAATTTCACTCATTTCTATAATAAAAAACTTAATTTTGTATAATTCATATATACTTCCTTTGCTAATTGCTAAATAATTATTTGCCTTATAAACTGTTCCTTTAAATGTTATTAATTCTGAAATTTTGGCACAACTGTAATCAAAACCATCAAGTTTATCTATTCTGAAAAAATATTCTTCTTTTCTTAAGTCTAGTATTTTAAAATTGTCATAATTATAAAGTGGTGGAAAACCGTTCTTATACTTAATTAAAAAATATGCATTGGATAAACAACTCTTCATAGCCGCTGAATGTGCAGGATTAATCCTAGATGTAATGCTGTTGAAGTACATTTTTTGTTCTTTATGCTTTGCCTCGAAACGCATAGACCAAATATTTTTGAGAGGACCACACATTTTTATTGCTCGAGGGTAGTGCAATAAAAAATGGTGTTTCGGCTTTAAAGGTCCATAATTTTTGGTAAACACTTTGTTATGTTTTTCTATTAGATTCGTCAGTTCATTTAAGTCATTACTAGAAAAACATGTTTTGAACAATATGTCCAATATTTTTATTGTTAAAATGAGAAAATTCCAGTGTTTGTTTCCTCGGGGAATTAAGTCTCCTATCATCAAAGGTAAAAAGTTTACAAAACACAAGACCTCACTAGCAGTCATTTTCAAATTAAAGGACTTTAATCTTTCGATTTTCAATGCTTGAGATGTATTACCGACATTAGTATCACCTAAAGGAAAAAGTTGTTTTCTACTGTTTATATCATGTAAAGAAATTATGTTATCATCGATCAAACCTATCAACACGTTGCACACATTGTATACACATACTCCCTCCGCAATGTCGTGCATTAAATCGAAGTAGAAATTTTCAGCCACATGAAATGTTTTTAATGAATTAAAAATACAATTTTCTTTTACACCAGTTTCTTGAAAATCATTTTTTGAAAGATCATCTTCGTAATTTTGAATATTTCGTAGAAAATTTGCATTTTCAATCGTATCAATTTGCATTTGTTGTCTCGCTCTTCTGCAAGACCGACAGTATCGTTTGCTATTAAATGATTGTATAAATCCTAAAACACTATTAAGTCCTAAATTGTCCCCAACTACTAATCCTAGTATAAAATGCACTTTTATGGTCTTTTGTTGTACTTGAATAATAATTCCTTCTTCCAAAACTTTCAACTCTTCTATCAGATGATAAAAAGATGCTTCGTTACCACAGTCTTTTAAATGATTTGTGGCTATAAAACCAGCAGTAAAAATGAAATCTAATTTAGAGAGAAGGTACTGTGGAATTGTTGGGAAATTGTAATAACACCCGCAAATAGAAAATGTATGGCTGCCAAGGGCGTTATTAATCTGAAAATCATCGAAATATAAGTTATATGGTATAACATTCTCAGAACGAATTTTTTGTTTCTTTAATTTAAATATTTCGCCATTCGCAAAATTAGTAATTTCATTTTCTTCAAGCAGATTCCTAGTATTTTCTAAAGTTTCTTGTAGTACACCAGGTAATTCAAAAAGAGATTTAAATTTAAAACGTAAGGGCATTATTTCAAAAGTGTAAGGTTTTGGAGCTAATGTTGGATTTCCTTGAATGATCCTTTCGGAAACTTCATTTCTTATAATAACAGAATTGGGAGGTTCATAAAGTTTCATTTCTCTTAGAACTTTCAAAAATTTATGTTCGGTATTTATATCTTGAAATGGTTTTTCGCTAAAATTTAAAATGCGATCTAAATCTTCATTCAGTGCATTTGCAGAAGAACTATTAACAACTAATTTTATGCAGTTTGATAAGGATGATAATAGGTCAGTAATAATGTTTTGAATTGTAATAACCTCTGCGCGCGGCATCGAACCTTTTGAATGCAACTTCAAAGATAATTTAATAGCTTCTATTTTTAAATTTTGTAAAGTACTGTCGATATTGTATGTTACATCGTTGTTATTATCAGTGGGTGACTCTGAAAGCATATCAGAAGCAAGCCTGTTTCTATTTTCCAAAACAGGTTCAATAAAGTTGAGCATATTTTCCCCAACTTTTATCTCCTGATTTGGAATTTCCCCATTCTTTTCATGATTTGTTAGATGACGTTTAAAAGTGCTATAATTAGTGAAAAGTTGTTTACAATGCATACATTTTAGAACTTCATTTTGAGAAATGAAATGATCAAATTTACAATGATTAATTAAAATTTTTGGAGACGAATAAGTCTTTAAACATCTGAAACATTGATACATGTTTAAATACAGACTTAATAGTATTAATAAAGTATATAACACGGTGTTATACAGTATTTAATTTTGTTCCATAAAACCTAAAATTGAGGAAAGTTTAGCTGTCTTTTGATCGAATTCAGTACTGATACCAAAAAAGAATTTTTGAATAAATAACCAAGGTAACTCACAAATTTTTGGATATTTCAAGAATAAGACTTGGTAAATTTTAAAGCAAATGTCTAAGCTCTCAATAAATGAATTAAATTTATATAAGTTTTTATCATAATACACATAAAAAGATTTTGGTTGGTCACGCTCAGGTCCTTCAATTTATCAAAAAAGGCTGGATTGTTAAACTATTTGAATAGTACTTGCCAACTAATTCTGCAATGTGCCGTTGTAAATCGTTGATGGAGAACAAATAAAGGACTAGGCTGACGTTGGCATCCTCTATGGTCGCTTTCTTAGTAATTTTTCCACTTTTGTTGTTCTTAAATCTCCCAGATGGTGGCAGCACAGAATTCAACAAAATCGTTAATATATAATCTTCACCATCTAAAAGAAAACAGTTAGAACTTTTCTATTTCATAAATAAAAATACACCTTTATTTTTTGTTGTTTTTGCAACTTGAAATAATTTTTTGCAAGCTGTATTGTGGATATTAGTTTCGTAGTAGATTTTAATCCTTTCCTTGAATGTTTCCCACTTGCTCATAAGTAAATGGTCCTTATTCGGGTATAGAAGTTTGAAGTCAATATTTATCTGTAATACAAAGATAATTTAATTTTAATATATAATACTAAAAAGTGTTTTAATACCAGTTGTGGTGCTCTGGAATCCCTTAATTTAGGCCAGGCTTCTATAAATTTGGTACCTGACAACTTCTTAACATCGCTTTGTCGTAAAACAAAAGTTTTTTCCCACTTGTCTAGGATTTCTGACCAGTCAGAACTTTCCCTCTGCAGAACACTTTTTAAAGCTATAGAAATTGATTCATCTATTTCTTCAAGTGATGGTTCATGTCTATTTTCGGGATTTGTAGTAATAGATGAAGACTTTCCAGAATATTGACGTAACAATTTTTTCTTTGTTCTATAATTGTAGTATTTTCCATACAATTTTCCACTCGGATTTCTTTTCCGCCCTCTAGGAATGAAGTAGTAGTTCTTAAAAATTAATATACAAATTTCTTTGTGACATAAATAAGAAAAATTTTATGTAAATATCTTACAGTAAAATTCTTTTCATTCGGAAACAAGAAAATAATTTCTTCAACAATTACGTCGAAATCAGGAGGTCGTAGAGTAATATTTGAAGACACAATATCTTCTACAATCACTTCCACTATTTGATTTCTTTGGTTATCAGTAAAAGATGAATTATTTTCGTAGATCTCTATCAAATTTCTGCCTTTTGCTGTTTGATTTAACACAGTTCCGACAGACTTAAATAATTACAGAAAAGAAATATTTTTATAAAGTTCTTATGTAAAATATGAATAAAATATTCATTTATGTATACCTTTCGTAAATGCGAAGTGCTTTTAAGTGACGAGGATGATGTTGGGGTATTAGAAAAAGTTTCAGTTTCATTGTTTGAAATCCACTCATTTATTTTAGATTGAACTGAAATTGTGTCTCCGTCAATTCCAAACTGAAATAGTTATTAAAGTTGAATTTAACGTCGAAATGTAAAGGAAATATTGGAACATTTCAATTAGAAAAGTGACATATTTTTAAATTAAAAGTGTTCGGCTCTAAATTAAATATGTTCGCTTTTTAATTCAAAATTATTTCTTTAGAATTAAATTTGCTCAGTATTAAATTTAAAATGTTCGACTCTAAATTTAAAATGTTCGACTCTAAATTAAAAATGTTCGACTCTAAATTAAAAATGTTCATTTTGAATTCAAAATGATTACTTTAGAATTAAATTTGTTCAATATTAAATTTAAAATGTTCGGCGCAGAAATAAAAATGCTCACTTTTGAATTCACAACGATTAGAATTAAATTTGTTAAATATTAAATATAAAATTTTACTTTGATTTGCTATATTTCTTGGAAATGGATTTTTACAACTTCCGGACAAAATAACATAATTCCATAAAATCAAATGTTAGAAATCTTAAACTTGCACAATATAATATAAATGCACTTAATGTACCCACCTCTTTTTTTTTCCATGCGAACAGCTTTTCACGGAATTCAATTCGAAGACCGAAAGGTTTTATTATTTCAGCTATATCGTCCTTCTTCATATATGTTAATGACTTGTATGTAACGCCCTTTGCTAGAAAGATTTCACAATTGATTTAATTATTAGTTTATGATGTATATTTTCTTATTTCAAACTCACACCTTTAAAATCAGAATAAAGCACTTCTAAATTGAATTCTTCTAAAAGATTTAACAGTTGTCTGTCGTCTTCACTTTCATTTTCACAAACAGTGTTAATCAATACAATTTCTGTGCCGTTAGTCAGAAAATTATTCTGTAAATCACTATTAAAATTACTCAGAATATCACTTCCCAAAGTTTCATCCATCTTTTCAGTTCTCACTTGTTACACGCCGATGACCGACTGAACTTATTCCGTCGTAACATGACATACAGAGTAAAAAGATATGCCAAAAAATTTCTTGTCATATATCGCAACGCCTTTCAAATCAACTTTTACTACGTTTACATGCAGGGTTGAACCTGATGATCGATGTAATGCCTTGCATTCGGGGGTTGAGTTGTAACAATTGATTTTTCACCCACTACGCAACACAACGAATTCAGTTGCCGATGGCCATTACTCTTTTTTCGCAATAAGTGTGGAGAGCTTTGCGAAACAATTTTAAGTTAAGAAAGGTTGTATTAAAATTAAAAGTGCTGATTTTTGATTTCATAGCATTCATACACTCCCGTGAGAAAAGTTAAAAACAAATTTTTAACTTGAAAAATCCATTTTCAAATCAAAACATATACTTTTGAAAATGTAAAAATTTAAAGTATTCTGAGGAATTTTATTTTAAATATGTTCTCATTTAATTTTAAAGTATGAAATTTCTCTGAGTGTACAAAGCGTACAAAAATACTTGTCAATAAACTTATAAAAATTACCAGTTTTTTAGGGTAAACAAAGTTAAATAAATGAAAACATCCCGACGTAAATCTTTTTACTGGTTCGATCAGTAAACAGATCTAAAAAGAAATTTTAATTCAGTTTTGGGTGAAGCAGTATTGTAACCGGTGATTCGTTTAGAGATACTTTTTTTTTAGTATAGATTTTATGACAGATCTTGCGTGAGTTGTGTCAAGCTGCAAAAGTATTTTTATTCAATATTGTTTGACATTTCACCATATAGACCGACACAACGTCTATAAATTATTATGCAGAAGAAAAAGAAGGTCTACTTTTTTCGAGTAAAAGTTTCTTCAGCGAAAAGGCCAATTAAAAAAGGTTAATAAGCAAAATTTTCGTATTTGGTCCGAAGAGCGAAGTGGTTCAAGAGTACACGAGACAGTGTCAGCGACAGTAGCAGTAATACTGTCCCGTGTAAAGGCCGGGACAGTTCATTTTAAAATGTTTTAAAATTTTCCTCTATTCTCTGTCTCTTCTCTATCTTCCGGCTAGAGCTGCTGTTCGACAGTGTATACGGAAAAAATAGATTGTCGACAGTACAAAGGGACTTTCCCTAAGCCTCTAGTCTGTCACATAAAAAAAAAGGCAGTATTGTCGAGATTGCAGTCTTGACAGTACTGTCGCGACAGTAAAAAAGATGGGATTGTAGGCGTTTGCACCAGATAGCCTCAGCGACAATAACAGTAATAGTGTCCCGTGTAAAGGCCGGGTAAGTTCTGCTAGATTATGTCCGAGATCCATACTTTCCAGTTTCTTTGGAATTAATCGATGTTGTCTATATAGCGCCCTTTGTTGTACTCCTTAACTCTGTAATATTTCTTTCGTCAAAAACGCTTTTTGTGATTAAGTTGTCTTGCAGCTCTAGGATTTTAATCCACGATCCACGTTAAACTGTCTATGGTGTATTCCATCGAATTGGACGAACGATTTTGAGGCGAATAGTTGCTTCTGCCAACAGGTGGTCCCTTCACATGTCTGCCCCTCTAAACCTCCAGATATCTGATTTCCTGTTGTACTATCCGGCGACACCCAAGTCTGCTTGTGTATTTTCTTGGGACAAAGGTAAGTTCCACCTACCAGGACTTGTTGCGAACTACAGGAGTCAACAAATACCTTACGATTGCTGATAGTTACTTGGCTTATTCCTTTCTTTCCAAACACACGTTCAAGGCCGGTGCTCCTACGGCCGATCTGTGCGTTTAAGTCATCCATCAAAACAATGATATCTCCCCTTGGAGGAATAGAGCGAAAAACCTCATTTAGTCGCATATAAAACTCGTTGTTGATGTCATCGTCTGCGTCTTCAGTTGGATCGTAGCAGTTGGACGTGCTGCTTAGTCTGGCATGCAGGTGTATAGTAACAATCCTCCCAGAAAATGGTGATCAGCTGATGAGGCTGTATCTAGAGCAAGGGTGGGTAAGCTTTTTATAACGTGAGCCAGAAAAACGTTTTTTTTCGCCCTACTAGTCAATAGATACCTTTTTTATGACCTATAATTTTTATAAAGCTGAGCTGGACTTACACGAGGCAGTACACATTCCCCTTATATTATGGTAAATTGTACTGAGGCCTCAATTTTTGAAATATCCCGGTTCAAAAATAAAGTCCAACTAGTGTCGAGATGAATGAGGCGAGGTGTGATTGTAAATACGTAGTGGAGAGGCTAGGGTTTCTTGTTTCTTACTTATTTTGCGGCAATAAAACATCAAATTTGAGCTGAGGCGAGGTGAGGCTTTAAAAACGAATCGGAAAGATATTTACTAATGGTTCAAAAAAAGAGGCACCTTTAATAAAGACACATTTTATAGTCGTGTCCCACATTAAATTTGTAGAGTGCATATGAAGTGAAAAATGCTTTAACGGGGTAAATCGTACTACATATCGCTCGGTCCTCAATGTAGGTACAACACTTAATAATCATTATTCTGTCTCTTTTTCGTGTAACCATTGTGATGCCTATGTAGTTGAACAATAAACACTAATGAGTAGAGGAATTTCTCATGGTTTTCGCAGCCCCCGGAGAACGATGTTATAATTCGCTTAGTGTGATGGATGGGTGAGTCTGACAAATCTTCTGAGGCAAAGTGAGAAAAAAACGAATTGTCCTGCGACCCCTTGTCTCTAAAAGCAGTTTGTGTATGGGGATAATAAAAAAAGTGATGCATAATATAGCATACCCAATGGAATGGTGTCCCCGTAGCGGAGATATTTTTAAATCGTCATAGAATCTATTACCCTGCATCAAAAACCTTCGAAAATCGCAAAAATGACAAAACACTATAGTCCCCTATGCCTTGTGATTCAATCGTTTCGGTCGACTTACAAGAAAACAATGTATGATAGATTTTTTCAATAGGTTTGTTTCGACCTGTTGGTACTCCCAAAAGCGAAATTTTCTGAACGCAAAGGGTTAATATTCAATTTAAACTAGACGAATTACACCGAAAAATATCGCGGGCCGGAGATAAGCTTTTCGCCAGCCGTAGTTGGCCCGCGGGCCGGGGGGGTTGCCCACCGTTGATCTAGAGTACTTGTTGAATATTTCGCCAATATCACTCGTATGATTTTCGATTTGATTCCTGCCAGAATATAAAAAAATGTCTCATTGTTTAAGCAGATTTGCTCTCCGTATCGTGCCATCTGGCCTGGTTAATTCCCACCTTATTTGTCTCCAAAAATATTAGCAATTATTAACAAGCTACAAACGAAAATAATTTATTAAGTTCCGAAAAGAAACATAAAAGTAAACAAAAATTGCTCCGTTTTTAGAGAAGGAATTAATTTTGCAAATTTCATTTTTCTTTTAAAGAGTTTTTTTGTTACCTTTAAATAACACATGCTCAAAGTAATGAAGAAGATATCTTTAAGATACTGCCAAGAAAGCATCCTCCCTCCTTTGCAAGTATCTGTTTCTAATAATAGCAACATCCCTTCGCCATAATGCTACGCACATAGTGAGCACGAATCCTCCTCACAAAACCGCTCCAAGGAAGAGATTCTAATTTACCAGTTAATCCCGCTTTATACACACGCCTTTTTAGAAGCCAAATCAACATGAAGTCCCTACGCAAGTCCCTGGAAAATTAAAGAAGACGCAAGTTACCAATTTCAATGGGAACTTCTGCAGAATGTTGTCAAGATGATAGTCCTTAGGACAGGATATGACTTTATCTCCTTTGGTATATACTGTGGTAGTTCGGCATCCGGTTCAACGCAGATGGAGGGGCCAGGACAGAGAGTACAACCTTCAATTTAAATGTCATCGAAAAAATTGTGATTTATATTTTTTTATATTAATATTGATTTGGCGATTTTGTTTATATTTCATCTCGTTTGTGTGCAAATAAAAGAAAATTGAGTAATTGCAATTTGACGTTTTTATTTATTTTTTGGGCCGCATATCTTTGCTGAAGGATATTTGGTGGAACGTGTCCTCAATATCGGCAAAACATGCATACGTCAACACCATGAAAATATTTGCAGAGGGCCTACCAAGGGTTTCCGTTCACCTTTTTTTATAAGTTTGCAAATTTCGATGTATATTTGCGTGTCCTTGCTGGTTTATATAGGTATGTATGTATGTTTAAGGTTTGGTTAACTACTCAGGGCTCCTGCTCCTCCGCAAACATTAAGTTTTGTACAACTGTCATTCCTCTTGGCATCGAAGATATCCTATCTCATTTCACTAAAATATAACGTACCTAACCTTAAAAATTTCGCATTCCGTATTGACATCCCTGGCAAAAAAGGATGAAATAAAAAACGAGTCCTGCGAGCGTTGCTTGAAGTTTTGCTTTGGTGCTATGGAGCCTTTTTTTCGTGTATATTTCAGTGTTTTAGGCCATCGTTTTCATGAGTTTGTGTGCTGGGCTCTTGGTTGTGTTTCTTCCTTCCGTTTTTGTGCTCGGTGAAATATCCGTTTTATGTATATGTATATATGTACCTACATATACTTTTTCCTGTCTCCTTTGTCATAAAATGCGGCTGGCCTTAAAGTTGCGGTGAAGATAAATGAATTTCATGCCTCAGACTGTTTAATAAAACTCGAAAATATACTGAAAGTGAGCTATTACACTCGTGAAAAATTTCTTCCTTTTGCGCTTCTTATTTTCTTGGTTGTATTTTTGTTCTTCGTTTCTTTTCATTTCTTTTTTGTTTTGTTCTCGACGAAGGGGGCGTATAGGACGGGCAGAAGTGATTATGGGTGGAGGTATGAGAGCAGGTGGTTCACCTACAACAATCGTTATTAAAAAAAATTTCCCTTTTTTGGCGGCTGTTCGTGTCTTTCGAGGAATGAAATGTTACAAATAAAATTTCAAACGAGCGCCCATTTTGGATGAACGTCACAACGGGAAATTCAAGATAACGCCATGCAAATTGCACAATTTTTTATATTGGTGGCATACTTTTTCCCGAAATGTTTTAATGGTAAGAGCTCCTTTTCTTTTGGTTGTTTTGAAAAATTGAAGCAATTTGGGTGGAAACTTGCTGCAATATCCCCACCACTAATGGATGAATCACTGAATTGATCTAGCATTTCAATTTTTAATACATCATGGAGAAAAAACGGTAGGAGGAATATGGAAGGGATATTAGAAAGAGTTGCTGGCTCCAACGATTTCAAATTAAATAAATCGCTCCTATTCTTGTCTTAAGAAAATTGTATTTTACAGCGTCGAATTGAAACAAAAGTGTTTTAATGCCTGACATAGATAAATTAAAACGCAATGCTAATGTAATAGCTCAGTGCAATTAGTCGAAAAAAGGGCATGAAATTGCATTTCATGATGGTCAAATTTTTTTTTTTTTTTTGGAATTTGTTGGGGTAGATACATCTGACAATGTTAAAACCAAGTTTGTGGGGTCGCAGTCCTTTTCGCCAAGGACGCGTTCAAATGTTTGAGAAAAATGCGGGGGAGCGGCGGTTGTAGGCCACTGACACTTCGTGGATAACTCCCATCCTAAAAATATTACTAGGGGTACGGTAGGGGTACATATCCGTTAATTTGGCCGCAGGCCTATACTTCAGCCGGCAACGAAGAGCGTACAGATCCAGAGAGCAGAACCCAGTTCGGGCTCCTCTCGAGTCACGGACGTCCCTTACAGGTCCTCACGGCTAGGTCCTTTCGCCCCGGTATGGATGACCTGGTGGCTCCCTCTTCCTTATGTTGCAAAAAGAATCTCCTGCCCAAAGAAGATGTTCTGTCTTCCATGCATACAAAGTCTTGCGAGCGATCTTCCACTGCAGCGTTTAAGCCTCACCTTCAGGGAATTCTCGACCGTTTGTTTCTATACCTCATGTTTTACTTTGGTCTTTCTTTTCTTCGGTCTCTTCCTCCGGTCTGACTCCCTTGTTGATTTTTCGAAAAAACTCCTATATTCTTCCGCCCCAAAACTAAATTTTTCTTTCCCCCGCCGCCTCCAGCCCAAAAACAATTCCTTGCAATTTTTCCACATAACTAATCATTTTGCTTTTCGGTCACCCAGTTATACTTTACGTTTAAAATTTACGTTAAAGTGGGTGATTTCCGGGCCGGGTTAGGCCCGCCGTTACAAGTCATAGGATATAGGAAGCAAAGTTGGAAGTATTTTGCCTTAGCTATAACAACATTCCTGAAGGCAAATACGAATTCGGAAAATGTTTCATTCGTCCAGCATTTGGCTCAGCGTTCAAATATGAGAAGACTTAGGCAATACGAGTAGGCTTCCTTTCGTTAATATGGCAATATCTTTTGAGAAGGCTTGTAGATGGAAACTTTTGATCCAATATAGCTCGCCATTATATCGTTCTTAGGCGTCGAGAAAGCTTTCATGCTGAGTTGTCTTGACAAGGGAATTCGACACAAGCATATTTGCGCAACAAATTGCTTTTTTTATAGTTTTTTTTACGCCCTGGCCTACTTTTTTATGAAATTAATCAATTTTAGGACTAATTTCAGTCACGTAATTAAGCTTGCGTCCCTCAAAAATCAAATAAAGTTCATGTAGGAATAAATACTTGTACAAATATGTTTTTAGACGCCGCGATCTTCTCGCACCAGTGAGAATTATATGAGTGCCTTCTTAATATCGATCGCAAGCAACATATCTCCTAAGCGAAGATTTAACTGGGGTGGGTATTAACTGCCACTAATTGACGCATTGTGCACGACCTCCCAATTGTATTAACATTGATTCCTTTTATTAACACGGGATTATTGGCTGTGAACTTGATATTTTCGAAAGCCGAGCACTTAAAACTGGCCACAGGAAAAACATTATCACAAATATGCGGAACCAGAACTGCTAATTTCAATGCACTACAGCTTACAATACATCGATATATAAAAGCCCCTCAATTGGCGCCTTTTCTACGTTCCTGCAACCTGCCTAGTTCTCACAATTTTATCAAATGTTTATTTTACTTATAAGACCTTAGAATACACATTTATATACACCCAGAAATCTATCACGTTCGCGTGTTTTTTTCTTCAGGACAATCCCACCGCTGCCCCCAGTTTTTATCCCACCGCTGCCACCAGTTTTTTGCTTGTAGTAAAAATTTTCCTTATACTACAGGGACTTGTCCCACAATCACAATTAATTGCATTTTTTTTATTTATTTGTGGTATTATATGAAAGTCTACAATTCACAATCAGAAGATACAAGAAAAAAAGAATCTTCAAATAAAACACTTCATTTTATAAACAAACCGAGCAGAAAATGAAAATTCTGTAAAAAGTGTTGACTTAAGTTTCATTGAAATTCATTATTTAAATTAAATGAAAATACAGTAACTAAAAATGGTGATTCCGTGTGTTAAAAAAAAACCTTAAGCTATCCCAATAACAAAATCGTATTTGAAAAGGAAAGCATCTGGCAATATTCTGAATTAGTTATTCACCGAAATTTCAATTTTTATTTGCTGACAGTAAATACTCCTTTGTGGTTCGCCTATTTCTTTCCTTAAGGATGTCACAGGTTCACATAAAAAATATTTCCTTTTTCAATATAATAGAATTTCCATCAAGAATTTCAGCCGATCAGCAATAAATGATTTGCCATGGAGTTTATCTCTTCAGGAATATTCCGTGACTGTTTAAATTGCGTGGAGGTGAGGCACACGTGTTGTCGTCTTTGATTGAGTGATGACTGAAAGATAGTACCTTGCCATGTTAAGAAATTGTTTAATAACTATTTTTTTCTGAGATCAATTACAACATTGTTCTTCTACTTTTAGTGTGGAGGTATAGGTAATGATATGGCATTATTTACCGTCTTTACGGCTTGTCATTGGCACGTTTATTAATGTTAAAAGAATATTTACCATAAAGTGGCTTGAAAATAGTCCAGAATATCAATTTCGAAATTATTTGTGTAAATTTCGTATCAAAAAGATTTAAAATGACAATAATGGACTCCTGGCGCCTGTTGCACGAAACTACAAGCACCTCTTAAGAAATTTCAAGCACTGGGATCCTTTCTTGGCGATTTGGAATATGTGGTCATTCCATCGCAAGTCTTTGGATAATGTCACGCCTAAGACGTGTAGGGATGGGTCGGCCATTAGTTCATCATCACCCACTGTTCCGGATGGAGAGGTGTTGAACCTTTTTTTTCGAAATAAGAGTTACTACTACACTGAGAAAAAAACAAAAATTGATCCAAGTCCGCCAGGGAATTGGAGAGAATTCAATTTCGTCAAATGAATAACGCTTTGTACCAATCTTAAATATGCTAAAGCAACAGAATGAGGTTTTTCAAGTCAATTCCGCGGCGGAGTTCACATTGAAAACTTTACGCAGTTGAACTTATTGCTGTTCGTTTGAGGAAAATCCATTTCTTTTTCCAATTAATAAAATGAATTATTTGTTTAGACATTAGCCTGTAGCTTCCTCAAAAATTTGGACATTTAAGCGAAAAGAAACAATTTGTCATATAAACTTGACCCCTTCTTTATTATTGGGAATGTCCCTATCGTCGTCTGACTACCTGTAGTCTTTGTTTTCGGTTGTTTGCTATTCCTAAGTATATACCCCTAATACTATCAGCAGTATCTGTGTAACTTTCTTTTTCAAAATGTTAGTTCATCCCGTGCAAAGATCATGTAGGCAGTGAAACATAAACAGTGATATCAGTGGCACAGTGGATTGGTGTTGTGAAGTAGGACGATGTGTGTCTGGCTGTGTGTAGAATCTTTGCAACTTGTGTACAATTTTTTTTATATTTATCATAGCTGAAAAGGTATTCAAGTCTTATTTAATTAAATGGAATTTAGAAGGAGTAGTTATCACAATTCGTTTAAAGGTAGATATTTTTTCTTATGAAAATGCTATTAATAAACTATTTTTTACGAAAATACTAGTTTTAAACATGGATTTTTTTAAAGAACAATAAAACTAGAAGTGATGAAGATTTAGTTGAAACCGCAGCACCAAAGTTGAAGAAAATGTACTAGTGATAATAATAATTCATTATCAGGAAAGCTTGAAGATCAAAGCATTTAGAGATTAATATACGAGTATTTTATACATCACTAATAAATATCACATTTCCGTAAATAGTTTTTTCAAAGATAGTTTATCATAAATGTTTAAAAATTTAAATAGTTATTTAATTATTGTGTGTAACGTAGATATCAATACCTAAGTATGTTTTTCGTACTTTATAAATCTTATTTATTTGAATTAATTTATAATATTTCTAATAATTTAAGTTCAGAAGTAAATAAAAAATGTTATAAATAAAATATTAGCTTCAATTATTTATTTTCATAAAAAAAATTATCATTCATATAAATATATTAATAAAATGCTTTTAGTACCTAATTATAGTAATAGTAAATTTCGATATATCGAATCTCGTGCGAAATAGAATCTATCGAGATATATTGTTTGTTGGACAGCAGATTGTGTCGACTCAAACATTTTTAACTTCTTTTCAAAAATATTTTAATTTGGAAGAAATATTTTTAAAACTGCTCGAATTATAAAAACATTCAAATCAAATTCTCAACGATGTTTCTTCATAATCTATTGTACTTCATGCAATTGCGTATAACATAAAATCAACGGGGGTATGTTATTTAACGAATTTCTGCGGATTTCTCCCAATTCCTTAGGGAATTGACATCATTGCCTTCTCAACTACGCCAGGGAATTGAATTAACCCCTATGCTGATTTCGCCGTATCCAATTCCGTAGCGGAGTTGGGTTAAGCGAGAATGGTTTGAATGAACAATTCCTTTTTCTCAGTGTAGATTTTGGTGGAGTTGAATTCGACACGATTGTTCCTTCCCCACTCTAGAATGTGATTAATGTCGTTATTAATAGATTTGGACA
Source organism: Thereva unica (assembly GCA_949987705.1). Lineage (NCBI taxonomy): Eukaryota > Metazoa > Arthropoda > Insecta > Diptera > Therevidae > Thereva > Thereva unica. The sequence continues at coordinate 34,328,059 of OX465282.1, read as the reverse complement.
TTAGTTCGCGATCATCAAGACAGGATCTGGCATGAGTCTATCTTGTATCGAAGCTGTACGAGTAACGCAGGGTACCGTCGTCAGCGAACCTGAGAAGTGGGTTGGAGGGGATTGAAAGTAGGTCAATTGTCAAATCAAGCTACATCATCGTGTTTCTCATAGTGAGCTCTTAACTGTCAAAACTACAATTAATTTGTATCAAAGTGTTTCTCATAGTGAGCAATGCCCACTACAAACCAAATTTTAGCAAAACACATTTTTTTAAAGATTTTTTTATTAAAACCTAGTATCCTGTTCTTGTGGAATTCAGACCCGTAAATGAGCTTTATACTCTAGAAAATAGATGGGGTTTTTTTCTGAGTGGAGACTTTTCATTTTCTATTTTCATGAGCGGAAATTTTAACGGTTCATTTTTGCTTTTCCAAAAAAAGTGTGACATTAGCAAATGTACGTGTCAATAAAAATTATTTAATTATAATTTGTGTTTTTTTTTTTAATTTTAAAATGCAAAATCTCTTCTTTCTTCATTTTGCTTTCTTTTATAAATTAATGTTTTAGCTAGTCATATTTAATCCTTCCTTTTAGATTAATCAACTGCTATTCAACTCCTATTATTAACTATATTTTAAATTCCAATTAGCTAGCGCAATGGATTGCGAATACTATGGGGAAGAATATTTAGAAATCGATGCTTTTGAAGGTGGCGATTTCGCGTCATGTAGCGATACCGTTGATGGAAATGCCATCCCTATGCAAAAACAAACAAGTAACAAGAATCAACCCGGCGAAATCAATAAAAAAAAAGAAAAGCACGTTTAGTTCGGAGAAAAGGCATGCTATTATCCAAGAAGTAAAAAAGTTCCCTGAAATCTATGACTTGGGCCATGAAAACCACTCGAATAGCATTTTTATAAATAGAGCTTGGGAAAAAATTAGCCTAAAAATGTCTAAGTCAAGTAATTAGGTAACACGTTTTATGCTAGAATTAACTAAATATTGCATTTAGTGGCGGATTGCAAAAGCAATTGGCGATCGCTGCGAGAAGCACGACGATACGCCCTCAATAAGAAAAGAAAGGTCAAAGGGAAATCTGGAGATCCTGGTGGCGAACCTTTTGATGATGTCACGGTAGGTGATTCTCCTGATAATTTTTCAATCCTAAATGAATTAGAACTTCTTCCGGATATCTCCAAAAAAAGATGGTATAATATAATATTATTATTCATTTGTGTTTTAGTAGTATTTGAATAAATTTTTATAGTTCTTTTAAATCTAAATAAGCTATAGATTTATTAGAGAGCAATGATATAAGAAACCCTGGATCCCCTGCCCCTTCAAAAGGATCCAAATACTCATACGTATTTTAGCTTATTAATTTTAATGGTTTTGAAATTGGAAATAACCTATTTTCACATTTCAGCGATCTCCTGCAAGAAAAAATATGCAATCCGAGTACGGGTTTGCAAAGCTCACAGATACTTTTGAATCTTACATTAAGCAAGACTTAGATATGCAGAAAACCAGAGGGGATCTAGTGAAACCATTACAAAACCAAGCAATGTTCGCAGCTATGGACAATTTAATGAGGGGCTTACCTAAAAATGAGATTGAGAGTTAAATGTTTCTTTCATCAATATGATTTTTAATAAAAAAAAATTAAATCTTTAAATATGAACTTTACTTTTATAAATATTATTTTTTTTACTCTAATCCACAAGCTTGTCGTTGCCATGGTATAGCTCCAGTTGTAGTCATATACTTCATTAATTTTTCTCGTGCGTCTTTTCCTTCATTTAAATTTCGACCTCTGGCTAATGGTTTAGGATTTTGCAAACAACAATCTGATGTTACTTTACTTCGCCATTCCCCAGGAATTAAATTTCCATTATCATTGTATCTGTCGACATAGTTCTTAGAAATATATTTGCTCGGCGACACATTCGATAAATAATTGTGAAGTAGGCAGGTAGCTGTTATGATCTTTTGTGCTCTTTCAGGATGACATAATAATGTTTTCTTTAAGGAAAGCCACTTAGTGCAGAGAATTCCAAATGCATTTTCAACACATCTTCTAGCTCTGCTTAGTCTGTAATTGACAACTCTTTGCTCTTATGTAAATTCTAAATTGTGCTTTGGCACTAAATGGCTTCATCATCCTTTTCGCTAAAGGAAACGCACCATCGCCAATAAAATAAAAAGGTAACTCTTCCTCATCAAGGACCTTATTGGCTGGAAAATTTAGATCATCGTTTAGCAGCCGTTTTCCAAAATCTGACGATAACAAAATATTGGAATCCCCTTCGCTCCCGAAAGCTCCAATATCCAAATATGTAAATCGGTATTCTGCATCACTAATAGCCATACAGACTAATGAAAAAACGACGAAAAACGAATTGCAATTATTTGAATGATATCTTGCAAAAATTGGCTTCCACCTTATAGTAATAAAATAAACTACCAGATTTCAGAGGAGCTTTTATGGCAACATGCTTGCCATCAATGGCTCCTAGACAATTGGGGAAGTTCCATTTTTCGGTGAAACCATCAGCAATTTTTAAAAATGTCTGCTCATTCATTTCAGGAATCTCGGATTTCAGTTCCTTAATAATAGCATCACATACTGAATCAATAATTCTTCCAAAGCGCTGCTTACTGATTCGGTAAAGGGATGCTCTGTGACGTTGCAAAGTTCCTGAGGGTAAAAATCTGCAAAATAACGTAATTGCAGGCCTCTTGAAATGAAATAGATTAAATGCCTAGATGACTTACTCAATTACTGATACAAATTTCTCTTTAGGACTAATCTCATCTTTTCTAGTCCTTTTTTTGCATATAAGGTGCTTTTCCACTCGAAGAAACAAGTTTTCGAATATATTTAAATCCATATGGAAATTTTCAGTGAAAGCGGTTTTGTGCTTTTTCAAGTCTCCAAACTGTTATTAAAAAAAATGTAATACTCAATAAAATATAGGTACGAGAATGTAGAAAGCATACATCTTTGAAAAAAGCCCTTTCAATCTTCTTTTTTTCAAATAGGGATTTACCCGATAGGCAGGCGGTTTTCTCAACTTATTTTTTTTAATCTTATAATACCGTAGAAGCGCGCCATAAAAGACATTGTCATAATTTTTACTTTTGCACGCATTTTCAAATTATCCAACTGTCCAAACAGTCATTTTTACATCAGTCAGATCTACATTGTCTACATAACTCTCCCAGCTAAGCGGAATTCAGACTAATTATATGGATTCCGCACGAACAGGATACTGGGCTTAAAAGTGAAATAGTTTTAACCCCCAAAAATTTCCTTTTTCATCAGCACCCACAACACAAATAAATTCAACTCTCATAATTTTGGTCATAATCCCACTCGTCATTATTTTCCATTCGTGTAAACGCAATTCATGTCATTATTTATGACAACTGGTCATAATTTAATGACATTTTATGACAAACTCCACACATGTCATTATTTGCGTCGTGGAGACAGCAATGTTATATATTATGCCCATTTTTTGTCATTCGTGTTACCGCGGGATAATCCACATAAAAAAATAATAGACTTAGTTTTAACTAAAGCTTACTACTGATAGTAGTGTTCTATTTTTTAGCTCTACCTTCGAGAAAATAAATGCAAAGTTAATCATTTCTGGCGAATCGATCCGTTGATAACTTTAAAAAGGACAAGTCGACTTGTCTGTCACTAATTACTTAGCTTTGTAACGAAGGACCTCGGTTGGTTGCCCTCAAAAGCCAATCTATGATCTTCGTACAACATACTAGAATTTAAAAAAAAACCAACTGCACATCAAGGCGGTACCCCGGATCTCACTACTATGGCCTGCTAGCCGAGAGAGAGGAGTCGTTGAGGTTCTAGACTCCGGAGGTACCACCTAAACTGCATAAGTCAACCACATCCACTAACTGGCAATGAACGTTCCACCAGATCCATCCCATGAAGGTTTCAATGAGGGGGATACCTGAAATAAATTGTTCGGGAGCGAGAAAGATCGCCGCTGCTATGTCCGATAAGAACCTTAGGTCTTCATCTTAAAGAATCCTAAAAAAAATCAACAGCACAAACATACCACTGAAAACGCAATTCTTAAAAAGAACAATTATTTAATGACATCAATATTTTTTTTAAATAACAATAATAAATGAAATTCAACGAAAGACACAAAATAAACAAAACCCAACCATTAATAATATGTGATGCAGGTAGCGGGTGCCCAGTACGCAGGGCCGGACTATCGCCTACGCCAACAACGCCACGGCGTAGGGCGGCACATTGCTAGGGGCGGCAATAATGTGGATTTTTTTTTTTTAATATTTTGGAATGAAATTTTTTTTTATTTATTTTTTTTTAATACATACTATTCTACTGTTTTTAAATTAGTACTTTTCGGGCTTTTTCTGAGCAAAATCGTCAATTAACAGTTCGACATCTAGAGATCGATTAAGCTCAGCTTCAATGCACAATATTGCAAATGAATTAAGTCTTTCGTCACCTACACTGGCACGTAAATAATTTTTTATTCTCTTTAACACTGAGAAAGATCTTTCACCACTACAATTATATAATAATTGTATAAAATCATTATATTAAATAATCATATAATATGTTATAATATTATTATCATTATATTTACCCTATATATATAGGTAAAAAATTTAAGTTTCCAAAAACGCTAGCCTTAAGGAAGCGGCAACTTGCGATTGGCGTGGGGGCGGCACTTGGTCTAGTCCGGCCCTGCCAGTACGTTCTAATAAGTAAAATTATTACACACAATTGTGACAAAACAACGAAGAGAATCGCCCTGGTACCAGTACGCTTAACCCTTAACTTCATACGCATTCATACGGTAATACGGTAGCTACTATCAACCAAATACCCAATACCTATAACGTCACTCACAATCAACTTTTCATTCAGAAAAAATACAATTCACAAAATCCACAAGCCGGGCACTATGGAAATACAAGAACGATAGAAGAAAAGAGAAATTTAGAGAGGTATGAAATCCAAACAAAGCTCTTATTGTCCGTCAGGTGTCATCGGCAGTTTTAGGTTCATCCGTCAGCGTCCGTTGTTAAGGACGCGGTCGCAAACAATTCCATATTGCCCCCATCCGCGTCCTCATAAACCTCAACTCTACCACTCGAATAACATCACCTTCCGGTCCAGCGAATTGACTTTACCACATTGCCGCCAACTCCGCCCGGTGGACCACAAGGAGATATTGCGCCAGTAGCAATTCACAACAATGTTCGGGGGACTTGAATATGACTGAGAGGACCATGTCTCAGTGAGGAACTGGTCTGGCAGGTTCTAATGAAGTTCATTGAAACTTGGCCCCAGACTGCCAAGAAAACAATAAGAAGTACCATTCGCCAGGGAAGCTACCTAAGCGGACTAACGGCACCCTATTATTAACCGGTGAAGCCGGCGAGATGCCTTCTTAGGGCTACTCAGGGACGTGCTTACTTCGACGACGATGGTGACTATTTCCGGAGGTCTTTTCCATGGTATATTCCTATCGGTCTACCTTTCATGTCCTCCAGCTCGAATCGACTGCTCCCCAGCTTTCGCCTCACTCTCGCTTTGGTAAACTTGTCGGATAGTTCAGAGCGGCAGCGGAGTTAGATTATATAATAACTAATGTAATAATTCTGCGATTAAAAAAGCTCTTCAATTGATGTGACCGCGTCGTCCGCAAAATGGGGCTCACCGCACATTCTATGGCTCGAACTTTAATCGTGATCCTCATATTATAGGCTGACTTACTTTATCGCCCTCTTTTATTGCACTTTTAATAAAAATCTTATACATATGTACCTGGTTTGGCCCTTTAGTTATTTTAGGAACCAATTGTCGCCTTAACCTGGCGCTGCAACTTCATTAGCTTCTTTTTTCAACTCTTCTATATCGTCGAGCTTCCAAATTACAGGATCATCCAGCATTCAGGTTCATCTTTTGGACCTATATCTTCCTGTATCTTCAAACTTCCTTCCAACTCTATCGTTTTCCTCTGCTACAAACTTTTTCTTCTAACACCGACTTATTCTTCTTCTGTTGGCATTTCTTCACAATAATGTTTCATACCACAGCCATTAATAATTTCCGACTATAAATTATAGTCAATCTCTGATACATATTCCACAGCTTACAACTTTTATTTAACGCGTTGTCGAAGAAGGAATTTTAACTTCTTCTTCCATTCGACCGCCCGAGAATCTGAACTATTCCTTTCGTTTTTTTGTTTTTTTTTATAAACCGGACTTTTGACTCTAAACCGTCCGTATATACTCGAAAATTATTATGTACTGACTTTTTCCAGCTTTAATTTATTTTTTTCATACTTCCCTATAGGCTAGTCGGCGAGAAGGAAAAAATGACAAATAGTGCATTTTCGGCCCATAGGCGAGATTATTATTGGAATCGGTTCGCTTTAGGGTGTAGTTTAACGCCCTAAGTTTGCCCAAAATTTGGTTGACCGCATAACTTTTTAATTAACTTATTGTGAATAAAATAGGCACTTTTTTTATATTTCTTTCAATATATCCGTTCCTGCTAGCTTTTAGTATAACATATGCTTTGGGAAAGCTGTTCGTTATGAAATTCTCTAAAAAATGAGCAAGTGTGATCTTGCAAACAGCTTCCAAAGTTTTCAAATTACGTTACTTTCACTATTTGTTTACTCGAAAGCAACTGCACATAGAGGGCTGAAAATTCTCACAGATGGTGTTTATGTAGTCCCGGTAATGTACAAAAAATTTCAACAAGATCAGTCCATTACTTTTTGAGTAATTAACGATCTACTTTTTTTTTGACATTGCTGTCATTTTTTGCAAGATCAGTTTATAATTGGGAAAATCATTTAGAAAACTTAAGAAACAATTGAAAATGAAATCCCGCTGGAATTTTTGAAAAATCGCAATTTTGATCGATTTTATGAGGTTTTCCACGCAACTACCTTTTTATACGCGACATAAATAAACAAATATGTTGTTATATTTTTACTTTAGAGAATACGTCCTTGCATAACTAAAAAGCTGCTATTTTTTTTTTTTTAATTTTTGCCCTACCACACGCAGGAGACCAGTTAATTTTTTTTTCACAAAATTCGTGAGGGCTTATTATTCGTCGTACAAGGACCAAATATATGGAGGTTGAACTTCAATACGAATACTTTCAATAAAACAATATTTTAGCCCTTTATTGTGTTTAACAATTAGGTAAATCTGATTTCTTCATTAACAGACAAATTAAAAAACACAAAATTCTATAATCTATAGAATCGATCAAGCAACACAAAATTCGTAAAAATTATAAAATATCTTAAGGAACTACATTAATCTAGTTTTTTTTAATGGCATAACGCACTCTTCTGGTTCTTCGGCGGAGGAATCGTCACTGTCAAGTGAAATATCATCAGAAATTTCTGAACATTCTTCCTGCTCATTGTCGTTTTCCTCATCATCGTTATCGATGCCACTAATTGTCGGTTGTTCGCTATTAGAGCAATTTTGCCCGGAACAATTTACACAAAATTCCGAACACCGCATGCCTTTCTTAAAACAGCCACATGCTTTTTTGCAATCTACAGCGCAAGTACACCGAATTTGTTTTAATATATTGTCTGGGACCAGTTTAGATTTACAAAAAATTGGCTGCAGACCATATTCTGAATTTTTCCAGCCCCATGATAGGGGATTTAATTGTTTACCGAGCCACTGTTGAATTTGAAAATATACTCTATAACAATGTTGGACTGCACCTGATTCGTTTAATATTATAATGCTTCGCACATGATGAATGGGTAATAATGGCCGAATATTTTTTCAAAATGAGATGTTTTTTGTCTTTTCTGGCTTTACTTGATGCTATACAATTTGCAATACTTTTAGCTTGTAATGTCCTTACTTCTTCGTTTCCAAATTCATTTTGACATAAAATGCATTTAATGCTCCATTCATCTGCTTCTTTCACTTCCATTGCTGAAAGGTATGAATATTTTTCACTGTAGAATAGCAATTAGAATAACAAAATTACATTAAAAATTTTTACCTCTATATATTTGATCTTCTGTATGACGTATAAGAAGCCCTCACGAAATTTTTGAAAAAAAAAATTAACTTATATCCTGTGAATGCTAGGATTAACTTTTTTGTTAAGTTTGTAAAAAAATATATATGCAAGGACGTATTCTCTAAAGTAAAAATATAAATATAAATAGTGAAAGTGAAAGTGAAAGTGAACGTAATTTGAAAACTTTGGAAGCTGTTTGCAAGATCACACTTGCACGTAGCGACTTCTAACAGGGCTCATTTTTTAGAGAATTTCATAACGAGCAGCTTTCCCAAAGCATATGTTATACTAAAAGCTAGCAGGAACGGAGATATTGAAAGAAATATAAAAAAAGTGCCTATTTTATTCACAATAAGTTAATTAAAAAGTTATGCGGTCAACCAAATTTTGGGCAAACTTAGGGCATTAAACTACACCCTAAAGCGAACCGATTCCAATAATAATCTCGCCTATGGGCCAAAATTACCATAACAATGCCTCGCCGACTAGCCTACTAGCTTCCTTACTTTTCAAAAAATTGTCTATTTTCCCAAGTGCTTATTTTTTTGGCTACTCCAAGATACATATAAAAATAGGCCCGCCGTTACAGCTTTTATTGTTGAACAATGTCTGACATACTATTTACATGCTCAGAACCCTTAACATAGGGTAAGCATTTAGAAAACCTACGTTTCTTATGATTGCTGGATTTTTCAGTAAACGAAGACCAAAGATCCGTATTCCAAAACGGGCTGGAACGAATGCTGAGAAAAGAAGTATCAATGTTTTGACATCCTTAAACTCTTTGCTTGCTCCACAAATAAAACCTAGGCTTCGATTAACATGAATTGAAATATGTATCTACATATATATACGTAAAAGATTAGAGATGTACTGTCGTCTGTTTTTATTATTTAATAAAATTGCGGACGAAAAGATGAAGGAAAGAATTATGAAAAGGACCGCCCACGCCAACCCCTGGTTTTGTTCTGCCATTTACCACCCCCGACAGAACATTGACTTCGGTGATCGTTTAAAATAACTTCTTCGTTTACAAGCGATGTCAGGAAAAATATCACGGAATCTTTGTAAAAATAAGGGTAAGAAAAAAGGAATGTTATCTTCGTGGGAAAAGTGGAACCACGAAGGATGATGCCGCGGAGTGAACTCGAATCACCAACCTCTGCGATGGTAGTTGCGCTACTGAGCTAGAGACCCTTTTATCGTAGCCGTTTTGCTGGCGAGATGTGCGCTGTGCAGATTAGTCTCCTGGAGAATATGGAAGCTAGTACTAACATTTACTTGGATGCCCAGACAACTTGCCCATAGACGTAACAGCTCTGCAGAGGTGGCAATTCGGCTCCCAGGTACTTAACTACTCGCCATCCTTTGATTATTTGTGGAGAACTTGGAGAAAGTTACGCTCAGTTATGCCCCGTTTCTTCTCCTCCTTTTTAGGCTTGACTACTCAGCCTCCATATGAAACAACAGCGTCATGGCGAGAAAGTCTCGAGGGCATCATATTTACATCTCCACCTTTAGGGCCCGAAATAATCGATAATATACCTAAGCTTTAAAATTACAAAATTGAAGGCGTATAGTATATCTCATTTAACATTCATTTTTACCTTTGTAATTCATTAAAAAGAACTCTACTGGTATTTAATCTTGTGCTATGAAAGGTTGAGTAACTAAACGGCAAAATGATATGTATTTATAAAGCGTATTTAGGCTTACAATTTATTTACAAATAATATAGAAAATGCCATATATAATCTCGTCATCATCAAAATTACCATTAAAAATTTCCAATCTCCACTTAAGCTTTTCAAACCAGAAAAAGGAAATCCCTAATAATCTCCAACAGATATTTTCCGCGTAAATATTTTGAATTTCAGCATCAGGACATGATAAAAAATGTATATCACGTCTTTCCACAGCCCTGAGTTTCTTTATTACACAATACATCGACAAGAGATTTTACCTTCGATGACAACCTTGTCAGGATTATCAAACCAGGTTAACGTGCTTCTATCATCCCCCCTCTAAAGGCAGGAGTGTACGAAAAAAAAATCTTTTATTCAGCGTCCTCCAATGCGTCCCTACAAGGCAGCATTTTTTTTTTATTTAATTTTTACCCACCTGAAGCATTCTAACAGTATCACATGTTGACATTTTTGCTTTTGCATAACGTCAACTCCCTGTAGGCAGGTCCTTGCTGATGTGAGTGAAATAATTTTCGCCTCCTTTCACTTTTCGAGTTTGCCTTGTCGAAATTCGAGCTTTGATCACTCTTTGACCGGAAGGAGGAGGGTTCAGACTTGGACTAAATTTTGAAAGCGAAAACCCTTTTTTGGTCCTGAATGGATATTCTCACCTTTTGCTTCACCTTATTTGCGCCTTTTATGTGTTGAATGCATTAAGCTTACAATTCTGGTCGCATTTTATTATTATTTTTTATGTTCGTGCTTGAAAATTTTTATCACGTTCTTGCCAAGTTCCAATACCAAAGTTACAAGTGAGGTTAATTTCTAACCTGAGAAAAAAAGGAAAGTTCTAATGCCTGTGGATTACCAGGTACCGTTAGGTATGTTAACCGAAAAGTGTGTAATTACCTTTAAGCAAAATGAAAACTTTTCTCGGTGAAAAGGATCTTATCCTTTAATGTTTTATATATTCTTAGATCGAGGGTAGAAGTTGCTGAAAGTTTATCATTTCGCACCTGTTGCGTTTTATGCTGTGCTAATTCGTAGTGGTTAACGAAAGTTTTAATTAAATGTCGCTTTATAAAGGCTGCATGTGGTTAACATTAAGTAATTAGTTGTAACTTGATGGAAATAGTGCTGTTTTCTTTTGATTGAGTTCTTTTGAATAATGTGCTTTGATGTGTTCTGGAAGATTAACCAGCATAAAATTTCGCCATACTGTATTAATCATAATGTATTTATAGAAAATCGTAATGACTATAATCTCAGATTGATTGTTACAAATCAATTAGTTCCATTTGAGTATTTCGATCTATATATGTATGTAGTTACACTCATCACAGTTAGGACAAATATACTGGCGACTACCACCTGCGCACTCAAATGGGACCAGAGTTCACATTTTCCTTGGCATTTAATTCTCTACTCTCTGAGAATTGCTGAGCATTGCTTGGATTTGAAGATTCGCCGATTAAGGAAGCTGAAAGTGGCGGTATTTCATCGCTCGTTCCAAGCTTGTTCTCAACAGCGTCAGGGTTTGACCCGTTTATTTCAAAAGATGGTAGAAAGTCAAATTCTTGTGATAGAAGCGGTATTTCATTGTTAGCTCAATGGTACAATAATAAAAGGTAGGCTCGTAAGGAAAAGCTCTGTTTCCATCTTGAAAAGCTTAAACAGCTTTGTTAGATAAAAGATCTGAGTGACGTCAGGGGAAAGCTTTTTTCCGTTATGAACTGAGATCTGAGTGACTTAACGAAGCCAGAGCTTTTCCTTATGAGCCTACCTTGGATTATTGTATAGTTGTTTTCAAACGTCGTGAAATCCCGCGCATGTTCCCCAGCTAAGCTCTTAAAATGTTTAAAAGCTCAGACAAAAGCTTCATTTAACTCCTCCTATCAAATCACTTGCTGCCATGTAATCAGTCGCGACTGCGTATTGCTAAACTAAGGTGTATTTTTCTGGGACTTTAATGATTATTTAAAAAAATTACAAATTTATGACTGAAAAACACTCGTTTTTATTTTTTTTTTTATTTTAAGGTTTTTATATTTTACACATATGCTACAGAAATAATTTGTAGTGATTTCTACTAAAACATACGAAATTTGTGTTTTTATCACTTTGATAACTAGATTGTTGACATTTTCCGCCAGCCGCAAGCGCGCTTCTGCTTGTGGAGGTTGGGTTGTTTGCGGCTGCGAAGAACTCTCAATTTATGAATGAATTAAATGAAATTTTTCCAGCAATTGTTTTAATTTATTTTAAATTTAGGGATGAGAAATATTTAGCATAATTACAGTAAAATTATGCTTATTACAATGGATAAACTGACATTGAGCAGGAGTTTTTCATGTATTTAAAAGCTCTGCTCAACACATATAAAGATTGATTAACTTTATTCATTCGGCATGCGCGTATCCCTTCCCAAATTATTTTGTTGAGTTTTTTCTGCATTTGTTGTCGTTTTAACTAAAAAGCGGGCAAATGATAGAACAATATTTATAAAATTTGGCAATGAGGTGCGCAGAACTGTTCAAATTTTTTGTGTCACGGAGTTTGAAAAAATCTATACCATCGTTAGCTGCAGGATTGAGTTCTCCAGTGTCAGGAATTGGTCGGGCCGTTACAAAAGATGGTGCAAAGTCAATTTCTTGGAATAGACTCCGATTGTATGGATAAATGCCAGTTTTGCAAAAACCAGCCTGAATGTTCGCTTGTGTGAAAGCCAGAGGCATACCAGTTTTGATAATCCCAGGTATATTGTAGATTGTCATTGTTTTGTTTATAGCAATCCTTAAATGTATTGAGACTCGGAGAGACATTTCGCTTTAGATAAGTTCTCCAGAGTCTTAAATGCTTCAGCTCATTATTGAACCACGGTGGAGATGAACTCAGTAGTCTAGGGATAAGGCGCCTGACTACTATCCCAGAGGTCCCGGGTTCGCATCCCGGCCAGCCCCACGGTCCTTCGCCTTTTCCACATTCCCACCCATATAACTTTCCTTCTTTCTTCTCCCCTCTTTACATTCCAGATTCCTTCTGTCACAACCTTCGCTAGTCCTTCCCCGCTCCACCAAGCCCATGTCATTGATTGGTTGATGAGATTCAACTCGTTGCAGGAAGCATAACACTCTAGTGGATTGTTTCTCGATGCCCCGATGCCAGAGTCGCGAAATGGTGGAGTAGGTGGAATATAATATCGCGGGTAAGTTGTGGGAGCTCCTTCCTACTTCTCTGCCTCTCTTCCTTCTCTCTGTCTTCCGACTAGAGCTGCTGTTCGACATTACACTCTATACGAGAAAATAAATTGTCGAACAGTACAAAGGGCTTTCCCTAAGCCTATAATCTATCACATAAAAAAAACTGGGCAATTTTCGGAGCTCTATCATATAGTAGGGTGTAAAACCGTGCCACGTCAAGTTCCAACTCATTTGCAGAAAGAAAACTGTTAAAATCGATCGATTCAAGCTTAGATGACAGTTCCCCAAAGTTAGCCATTTTAAAGTTAAAGGAATTGGTTACCACCTCCGGACAAGGCGTATTCTCTGAATTGAAGCAATAATTAAGCATGAGCGGAGGGTGGTAATTGTCACCAGACGTCATGACTATTGGGTCCTTCTTTGTGATAGTAGCGGAAATCTCTTCCCAGGAGTGTTTAATTCTGAAATCTCAACAGCTGTTCAATCTCTCTGGGCAAGATTGCCCTCACAATTATTGTTAATTTAACATTTATTAAATAAAATGTTTAACTATAAAATTAATAATCAAACTAACATTGATTTAATTTCTACTTTAATTGAATAGCAAACTCACGTGGGGGTTTTTAAAAGTATAAAGTGCTACCTTTACACAACTTGGCATTTCCACAATGCTGCACTTTCCGCAAATGCACCATAAACATTTACAGTTGAACATGAAAATGTACTCGGATCACATCGACTTCAATATCTACCCATCCGTCAAGTTATCTGACATCATTCCCATTCAACCCTTGCTGGTGGCGATGGGCCACCGTGGAGCGCACTAAGGGATGACATTGTCATCTGATAATTTATGCCATCTAAGGAGTGAATGGCTAACAACTTGCATGAATAAGAATTCACCCAGGAGGAAAAATGTGAGATATTAAATTGCCTTTCGTTCAGTTGTGGCTATCATCTAGATTGGAAGCTGTGAAAGTCAGATGCGCTCCTTTCTAGTTTCATAAAGACTTTTCCTCGAACGCTATAAATTATTGAAAGTGCCGATGATCAAGTGTAGTCAGTGGAATTATGGCGGTGTTTTATGAGGTGTAATGATATATTGAAGGTGACACCTGGGTTTTTGCAATTTAAATTGATAGTTTGAACTTTTTATGGAAGGTTTCAACGGTTCGTTGGTCGTCACTTCGAAGTAGTTTTTTTTTTTTTTTTAATTTTATTAATGTCTAAAACTCTCTTCAAGGGGCTTTAAAAGCTCCCCTTCGCGTACTAATTATATATTCGTTTTTAGCATAGCATGTTCACAGAGGGGGCACTACTTTTAGTGCTACTTTAGAAGCTTTTTTTGAAGCAATCACAAAACACAACAAAAACCTCTAATATTCCTATTTATAACGCCGTTGGATATGTAAATAATAACTGCGGTCTCGTAAAGCTTTTTGTTCACCTTTTCATCCTTCCAAACGCGAGCATCAACAACGGCTTTATCGTCCCCCCATTAATTTTTTACTTTATTCCCCTTTAATTCCTCATGGGACATAGAGCGGAAACAGTTGCCCTCTAGCGGACTCCTTTTCGGGCGACAGCTCTCAGTTCCGACCAGAATCTTCCAGTTGTTGCAGCCCTTGCTCATAGGATTTTCCTCCACGTTGTTCTAGGTCTTCCAAGGTGTTAATATGGTCCATGCAGGAGCGGCCCTTTCTGAATCCAGCTTGCTGTCTGCTAAGCGTTCGGTCCACGTTTACCTCTCTCATCCTTGATAATAAAATGTGGGACAAGATTTTAGCCACAGTAGATAATAGATACCTAGATGCTTCGCCGATTGTCACATATTGGTAGGTCCCCCGTTTTGTGTATTTTGACTATGATACCTCCCGCCCAATTCTCCGGAAAGGTACAAGTGTTCCTTGCCTTTTCCAGGAATGGCTGTAGTGCATCTGCTACAAGGCTTAAGTCGGCTTTCAACAATTCTGGCGGGATGCCATCTTTTCCAGCTGCTTTACCATTATCCATTCCGTGAATTGCGGCTACCAATTCTAGTTTGGATGGTGCGCGCCTGTTGATTGTTATAAGCTGTGCGTTATCGCTACTTTCTTGAGGTTACATTTTACATTTTTACATTTATTTGAAAATAATGAGTCTACACAAGATTAAAATCTTAAATTTGTACATAGAAAAACTAAATATTAAAGTTTACAATCAAAATAGATCTATTACTTAAAATAAAAAATAAAAACAATGAAAAATGAATGAGATAAGAAATTAGATTACTAACACAAGTATGTATAAAAGGAAGGAAAATAATGTTGCAATAGAAATAACACAGAACAAAAACGAAAAAGAGAAAGTGTTACACGTGCTTCACTTTGTTCTGCCCGAAATGAATTTAAAAAGACGCCTCGTTGTAGCTAGACAGGAATAGAGTTCCACAATTGAGCTGCGTGAACAAAGAAAGAGCGTTGTCCCGGAAGATGCCGAAAACGGGGGACGATCACATTATTATTTCTTCGGGATTGTGAGAGCTAGATAAACTCGTTTAGATAAGAGGGTTTTCGGTTAATGATGCTGTTGTGGTAGTAGCACACAACCCTAAAATCTCGGTAGTCACCTAACCCAGTATGAATTCCAGGAAGGCCTTACCGATGGAGCACTGAAATAAGTTCTCATCTGGTAAGGGGTACCCCTTATTTTCTTGGTGCTAGATGAGCCCTTACAAACCCCATTACAAGAGAAGACAGATGGTAAGGTGTAGTCCAGAATTATACCAAAACAAGTGAGAGTCTGCCCGATGACTCAAGGGAGCTTTCCTGGAGCTTTCATAAATTTTATAGAAAAAAAGAAAACGGGCAATTATGTTCGTCGACATAAAATGCGACATTAGCATACTCAATAGCCCGGCTCTCATTCGATACGGAGGACAAGCAGCTTTGGAGAAGTGGAGAATTTAGTTGGGGGACTGCTTAGGTAAAGCCACTCTCGGGCTTGGAAAAAAAAGGCATTTGTAAAAGATGAAAAAAAAAAAATAAAAGCGTTTCGACACCGGATCACATATCCATAGGCGCCCATGAATATTTCTTTTTGCAATGTTCCATTTGCTGCCTTACTATACCCCTTACAGATGAGCAGTTCTATAAGTACTCTAAGGTAAGTACTAAAGTAAGGCCTTACCTCCTGTGTGAATTTGGAGATACAATTTTTTTTTCCAAAATCGCGAAAAAATCGTTGTACAGCAGGGGGTAATGAAACCGACAAAAAGTTCCGAAATGGAAAGGAATGTCTTGGAAACTATATAGCAGGGGGTTTTCGAGGTCGCTGATTATGAAAAGGTCGCTGATTATTCAAAAAGCAAAATGGCGGATCCAATATGGTGGACGACCACATGAAAAATGCATATTAGCGGATGACATTCGGTACTCGGGGGTTTTCGAGCGATAACGGACTTGATTTCATTGCAGAACCACGGTTTAGACTTATCATTCAGACATTTCGTGCGCAGGGGAACAAATTCATCATATATGTAAATGCACAATAAACTCCTCAAATATAGCAATTTTATCATCTTTGTCTTCTGCCACAAAGATATTATCCCAGGGAAGTAATTGACAGTGTTCCAGGAGCCGATCACGGTTAAGATTTTTAAAATCACGATATACTATAGTTTTCCGGGTAATTGCGTCAACCCGAAAATTGTAACTAGCAAATAAGATGTCATGGTACAAATAACTTGGAGGAGATATTTGATTTTGAAATAGGATCGTGCTAGGTTCGGAACAAAGGAAGACATCGAGTAGCGATGGATTCGTCGCATTGAAGTAGGCTGGCAAGGTATTCAGGTTCCTGTGTAAACGAACCATTTAATGTGGCGAAGAAGTAATCTCTCCATCTTTGAAGTTGCTTCTTTTCGCTGCACAGCAGCCTTCCATCCGCACTGTTTACCAGCAGGCTTAAGGCTAAATCCGACTAAAACTAAATGAAATGCGGATAAATGCAAACACCATTGAACGGACTGCGCTGAATAACCGTGACGTGGAACAGGTAAATAAATTCTGCTACTTCGGTAGCATTATTACCGAAAATGGTGGGGCAGAAGAAGACGTAAGTTCCAGAATAAATAAAGCACGAGGCGCATATGCATGCCTTTCCCGCATATGGAGATCAACGGTGATCTCCACTAACACCAAATTGCGGCTGTTCAACTCCAACGTTAAGGCAGTTATTTTGTACGGTTGCGAAACATGGAAAGTCACCCAATTCATCACAGAGCGCCTACAAGTCTTCATTAACAGATGCCTTCGTCGTATCCTAAAAATCCGCTGGCAAGATAGAATTTCAAACGAATAACTATGGCGCCGTGCCGGCCAAGAAAGGATAGACGACCAAATCAGGCGAAGGAAATGGAATTGGGTTGGCCACACCTTGCGACGCGAAAACGAAAATCTAGCCAAACAGGCCCTTGACTGGAATCCGCAAGGTTCCCGTCGAGTAGGAAGACCTAGAAAAACGTGGAGGAGAACTCTACTAGAAGAAGCCGCAACAACTGGGAGATCCTGATCGGAGCTAAGAGCTGTCGCGCAAAACAGAGTCCGCTGGAGGGCAACTGTTTCCGCCCTATGTCCCATGAGGGATTAAAGGAGTTTAAAGAAGAAAGAAGAAGAAGAATTTTTAGCTTTTCCGGCGACAGTCTATTTGGTTTATTTGGCGAATACGAGCGGTCCTTTTGTCTCGATATACATATATATACATACTCTCGTAGTATGTTCGGGTTATTTGCGTCTACTGTTGTTATTCGTTTCATGACGACCGAGTTGACTGCCCCTACTACGTGCAGGTTCGTCTGTCTATGATCAGGCGTGCAAGTGGTCCTGTTGACGGTGTAGGACTTGATCTCTGGAGGCTGGAACAATTCCCAAACTGCTTCTCGAATTCCCCCTGTATACCTGTATGCGCTAATTTCCTGATTTGTGGGTCTGCGTGGCGATGGCTATCTCCACATCCAGCACCTGGGATCCTCTTTTTTGATGAGTTGGGGGTTTCAATTTTCTTGCGCACGGCGTTTATTTTGCAGTCACATGGCGTTTTTTTAACACCCAGCCACTTCCTTAGCTATTTACTATTTTTTTTTTTTTTTTTATGTGATAGTCTAAGCTTAGGTGTCATCCTTTGTACTACTAGTCCGTCATGTCGTACACGTCATGGTGCAATGTCTAGTAGTAAGCTTAGCTCGAAGGATAGAGAGAAAGATAGGATAGATTAGGGGGAGTCGGGTGGGTGTTGGAGGAGATGGTGGTGAACCTTGCGCTTGAACTCTTGGATGTTGTATGAGTTCGGGAAAATTGACTGCGGTAAGTTGTTCCACAGTCGCGTTGTTCTTGTTATAAACGAATTTCTAAATCGGAGTGTGCGCGAAGATAAGGGCTGTAGACTATAAGGGTGAGCCGAGCGGGCAAGTCTAGTGTTGCGGGAGAAAAGTTGCCGTGGAGGCATGAGGTTACTTATTTCAGTAGAGCAATCGTTGTGGTAAAATCGGTAAAACTATTGATCCGCCAGGTTCCGTTATTTATGCCTAGTGGGATCAAACACAAAAGATTCCGCAAAAAAATTTTCGAGATAAAACTACCTGCCCGTGACGTCGGGGTCAGTGCAGGGCTCCTTCGCACCTCTCCTCATGTAAATTATATTTATCTTACTACGTCCTCTACACAGGGTTTACCAAATAAAAGAACACATGTTTCGGTGAACTGCGAAGTGCCGACGTTAATTGACTCAATGCCACTCGAAACTTTTCTCATCACGAATATTCCAGCCCATGATAACGGCGCGGTGATCTATTTATCTTATCACGATGGGGGCGGATCCATAGTACGTGGATACTTTCGTGGATCTGATTTTATAGGGTTGTTGCCGCCACACTTTCATGTTAAAATTGACAATGGTGTCAGTTTTTGTAACATTGGTTTGTATTAGGGAAACTCATTTAGAAAATCCAGAAAACTATTGAAAAGTAAATTCCAGGTGAAATTTGTGAAAAATCGCAATTTTGGTGGTCCCAAGTCAACCCACTGACCGTGACTCAGCTCCAAGCCACCCAGTCTCAAGGTCAACGGGCTTGGCCTAGTTTCCCTAGTCTCCCTTAGTTCCTAGTCCCTCTAGCTCCGTGACCTAGTTCCCACAGTAAACCGTCCCCATACCTACTGTTGTCTAGTTGCTATGCAACTCGAGGCCTTTTCAGTGTAAATCTTGCATTAGAAAATGTTGAAATTTTTTGAGTCGTGTTCTTTTCAGCGGTCGTCACCTTTATCTGGTCTTCAAGACATGTTAACTTTTCTATAAAGTAAATGCCTCTCAATAAGTTCCTTAAGTATTTAACCCCAATTTTTATCTAAAGCCTACATTTTCACAGGTGTAAAGAATCACAAAACATATTGTTTTAACTTTAAGGCCACAGGCTCAGTTCGGACATACTTTTTGTTTTTAAACACTGTAACTCATTTTTCTTCCATCCAAAAGGGCGACAAAAATGTCAAGAATCCAAATTATTTGGAAACCAATGTTCTATTTATAAACAAATAAAATTCTATTTTCCGTCTATATATGCCATGGAACATCCATCTACACCGTTTATGTATTATATAGAGTTGTCGCATTTCCTATCAATTTCTGTATCCAAACAAGTTAAAGTTTGTCCGGTAAACCCTCACAAGGGCAAGGCTCAAGATTATCCTTTACCCTAAAAATAGAAAATTCATCTCACGTCTCGTAATCTCAAAGTGAAAATCTTCAAGTTCGATAACAAAGGCAAGACCACCCGTCATTGTCTCGTGAAAAAAGGATATTCGAAATATTCCCTTGATACACCCATCCATCCTTTCACTACCGGCGACACACCCCTCCAAGGACATCGAAATCCTTCAGATGAAGACGAATTATTTCGGCAATGTGTGCGATGATGCTATAATGACATTAGCTTATCCTTTTTTCTATCTTACCGCTTTTGCCTCTTCTCCAGCATCTGCATCTTCTTCTTATTATTATTATTTACCTGTAATCCTCCCACGTATTCAGTTGTGACAGATGATGTTTCTGGGAATTTAAGCAAATTCAAAACAGGACCCGAAATTCCTGGAATTGTTTGATTATATTGTGTTTAACGACGGATAGAAAACAGCTTTCTGTTTAGAGGGTTACTGCTGTGCACAAGTGGGGTGCGAGGTGCTTTTGTAACAGCCGATTTCGTATGTAAAGTAAACCACTCCAATGAATGGGGGTGAGTCGGTGAGATTCCAAAATAGATAAAAGGATTTTTGACAAGCAACAACCCTTAGCCTGGAAATCTCTTTTGCTGCTTTATAAAATATCAGACAACAACTTCATTCTATCACGGAAAGTGTTAACCTTTTTACATCATCGGATCCGTGGAGTTTCCAACATCCAACATCCCCCGTCCCCATACTTGTGGTGTACAATACATCTCTACAGGATATAAAGAATAGATTTAGCGAAAGGATGAAGGATTTATCCCTACTCGGCAAGGGATAATTCTGCCTTCTTAATTATAGCCATTAAAACGATTAGCAATCCCCTTCCCGGATTCAAGGATAATTAAAATTACTTAAGACGCTACGTATCATCGTCCTGCCTTTAATGGACTGGCGCACGCTGCAGGCGCTAAATAACTTTAAAATTGCAATTTCCCAGAACATAGCGCGCATCAGCAACCCCTATTCTCACCTTCATGTCGTTTCAATTTAATCCACCGACCAAGTCAAGGAGAAGCTATAGTTTTAGTATCAATTAAGGCAGAAGGATCATCAGGGCTTAATTTAGATACTTTGAGATGAGTTGTTGATATGTAGGCACAGTGGGTACGTGTATGTATATATATATTTATAACATCACTTAAATGGAGGTTTTGATTAGGTTAATCTTAGCCTAGGGCTTAACTGATTAAATATGGCTTAGTTGTGTGATAACAGGCACTAATTTAGGCAAATGTCTGGGTTTATGTTAAATTTATGGTGTTTAATTAAAATTGATAGACTTTTATTCTTAACCCTCCGTCAGGCACACGCTCGTATAATAACATGCTTATCTCACAATTCTGGCTAGACCGCATATGATTTTTTTTGTATTTGAACTTTTTTTATGTGGTAACCCCAAACTTATGAATCACCTTTTGCATTACCAGTCTGTCATATCGATCAAGTCATGGGGTAATGCCTAGTAGTAAGTTTAGTTTCAAGGAGAGAAGAGAGTAGTATAAATTCTAGGAATCGGAATGCTTTTTTGTTGAATTGAAATACAGTGAGCGAAATTGATTTAGCCGCATCAACATTTTTCACATTAAACATTCCGAAAAGAGTGAAATACTATTCTTAATAAGAAGTGATGATTTTTTGTATTATTTATATTATCATGTAATATTATATACATATAATAATCTTTAATTCATACATTAGTTTTTACAGTTAGTAACAAGATAGAAAATTCAGCATTATAAAAGGGTGAAACTGATTTAGCCGCAACATTAGTAATGACCATATATTTTGTTTTCAGCCCCTTAGGGGCAAGCTAAGTTATTTTTTACATATAGTAGGGACTGTTACGAAAATATTAAGGGGTCGTGGAGCCTCCTACGATTTGTTTTGGGGCCGTGGGAGTTTTTTAGGTGCATTTTTTGAGTGCATTTTATGATGCACCTACAAATTGATGTAATTAGAGCCCCAGGTGAGGTGCAATGACTTTTTTTGATTGATCATGAATTATTACAATGTAATTAACTAGTTTTATAATTTAGACATGGGGACTATAAGCTGGCCAATTTAAAACACTTATGTTTCGCTCAACAAACCATGCTTTTGTGAATCTGGAAACGTGAATGGCTGCATTGTCGTGTTGGATAATTACTTCGTCTTCCATATAATCTTCCATGAACGGAATTAAAACACTATCTAAGACGTCTGTGTAGTCCTCTGACGTCATTCTATTGGAAATAAAACATATTGGCGATTTCGCACAGTGGCTAAAAGCTGCCCAAACCATAACATTCCCACCACCAAAATTTCGACTTAACTTGGGCGAGTTTTGTTGGCGTAGATCGAGCCAATAATAACTGAAACCATCAGGGCCGTCTAAATTAAACTTCTTTTCATCTGAAAATATGACGGTTTCCCACTTGCTCCCCATTTCCATGTGCTCTTTTGCAAATTGTAGCCGGTTCTGTTTATGGTGTGGTTTAAGCATTGGTTTTCTGCATGGTTTTTTGTACCTGATGTGTTCAGATGAAGATAAAATTTGCTGGACACGTCGTTTCGTCACCGGTAGTTCAAGAGTAGCTTTGATCTGAGCAGCACTTAGATGATCCTTTATTGCCAACGTTTTTATTTGACCCTTTTGCCGAGCTCAAAGTTTTTTGTTCCCTTTCTTGTTGCAGTTTTGGCCATAATTCTTACCCAGTTTTAAATAATTTCGAATCACTTTTTCAGATCGGCAAATTCTGCTTAGCAATTTGTCTGTTCGAAAGATTTAATTCCTTAAAAGCATCAATTTTCGCTTTTTCTTCAGCTGTTAAAAACTTTATGCACCTAAAAAACTCCCACGGCCCCAAAACAAATCGTAGGAGGCTCCACGGCCCCTTAATATTTTCGTAACAGTCCCTACTATATGTAAAAAATAACTTAGCTTGCCCCTAAGGGGCTGAAAACAAAATATATGGTCATTACTAATGTTGCGGCTAAATCAGTTTCACCCTTTTATAATGCTGAATTTTCTATTTTGTTACTAACTGTAAAAACTAATGTATGAATTAAAGATTATTATATGTATATAATATTACATGATAATATAAATAATACAAAAAATCATCACTTCTTATTAAGAATAGTATTTCACTCTTTTCGGAATGTTTAATGTGAAAAATGTTGATGCGGCTAAATCAATTTCGCTCACTGTATATGACCATTCCTTCACAGAACATCAAAGTTATTCCTATGATGTTAAGAGATGGTTCAGCCGTTTTGTTCACCAGTTTTATTATGGATGAGACAGTGGCCCTTGTGCTGAAAGTCGAGCCGTTTTCGTGACAAGTCGTTTGAGTTGAAGAAAGAAATTTCAGTCGAATTATGACTTTCAATACCTGAGGCCTATAATAGAAATGTTCAGTTGAGTTTAGTCCACTGCAGTGAAAGTCGCGATTCGATCAAAACGTCATTTCCTTAAACTCAAACGAGTTGTCATGTCGTGACGATTCGACGGTCATCACAGGGCAAGTAGTTCGTTTTGGAGGCGTTGAACTCAATACGGTCTTGCACGTGCTTGCCTAACATTTACGACGCCAGAGAAACATTGGAAGGTATGGTGTATAGATTAGACTCCACACAATATTATCTTAATTAAACGGCCGCAATTAACTGTCGAAATAGTTCCAAATCGACTCCAATAAATTGTAGTCCGACGAACATTAAAAGGGGCATGTCTTATTGAGCCGTTGAGAGTCATAGTGGCGTAAGTCATGTTTTATTAATTCGGAGTAAAATGAAACTCCGCGTTGTTCTTCAAAAAAAATCCCGTCTAGAGATACGTATATGTAATTCTTTTATGCCACTTTATAAACTATCAAAATTTTAGAATATAAGCTTTAGTTTGTTTTTTTCAGTCAAAACAACCCTTTTACAAGCTTTATACATAATATTAACTTCGTTTTCTGTGTGGGACAAATTTTGCGACCGGTTTTTCGGCCACTTCCCGATATCCGGTGATGCTCAAATTTGGCACAAACCTTTGGTTCTGAGGACATCGTCTGGGGTTCTAACGGTAACTTATAGCTACTTTTAATATGGGGCTGAACAGGGTGATGCGTAAATAGTATAATTTAGTTTTAACTCAATTTTGAAAATTTTTGACTTACGCCACTATGATTCTCAACGGTCCATATAACTTGTTGGTTAACTTAGATCCATCATGAACACCACACAAATAAATATCAACGCCCTGTGCAAAAATTCATCGGAGGCCCCAGAGATTCTAACAAAAAACGACCGTCCCCGCCACAGAATTGTGGAAAATGGGCCCAATGTAATGTTAAGTCGTCGATTCACATGCTTTATTAAGACGGCGAAAACTTATGCGGGCAGATATTTTCTGGCGCTCATGGAAGCAATTGAAAAATAAACTAATCCTTTTACAAATTAAATTCACCTTTTTTCAAATAAAATTCCACCTTTTGCAAATCAAATGCACCCATTTGAAGATTAAGTACTTCTATAATAATGTTAGTAAATCCAGGTTCGGTCAAGCTCGACACACCATAATCTATTGATATTCATACATTTTGTTGTTAAGAAAAGACACACTTTACTTTGTCAACCACCACACTCTACATTGCTGAAGACCATCGATTAAGTTTTTTTCCAAAATCAAGTTTAGTGCAAGAAATAAGTATGTTAGCCGATCCTTTAAACTGGAATTGACGAATTCACACACATTAATACTTCGTGTACGGATAAAATACAAGCGCACTTGCATTTTTATTTCCCGTTCGGAATTCGTTTATGGGCAACAACTCTCCCTCTATCTGACCAGGACAAGAGTGGCAGTGAGACCGTTGAACTGTGATTAGGGATATAAATGAGGCGGTGGTTTGGGTTTTTAAAAGAACGGAGTGACACTTTTCTTTTCAGATGTACCTTCTTTGTGGGATTTGGGACTCTCACTGCCAATGGAAAAGCGATTTTGAGATTCCCAATTGTTTTGGCGCACGCCATAATATTGGCTTATAGGTTCCAGCTAGTTCCAGGTGCCAGCTAGTCATAAAAAATGCAGAAGTATTTAATTTTCAAACGGGTGAATTTATTTTGCAAAAGGATTAATTTGATTTGCAAATGGGTGAATTTAATGTGAAAAAACTGTAGTATTTTTTTATAAATTAGGTATATGTTTTGTCTCAGAGGGGGGAGCCTACGGCCTCCAAAATTTTGTTGTGGTCTTTAAAAAAGTATGTTGTATGTTTATAATTGTTGCATTTATGGGTACATCAACTAATGCGGCCTCTTTTATTACTGCCTAATTTAAATATGGCACCCAATTTAAATATGGAACTAAGTTCATGAGGAATGTTCCTCGAAGCGAACCGTCTAAACAGGCCCTTAAACATCAAAAGTGCTTGAATAAGATTAATCTATTCAAATTTCAGATATTTCCCAAAAATTCAGAATGAATTATAAAAATCATTTAAAATAAACTACTTTACCAAAATCTTATTTCCGGGCCATTTCGTTATGATTCCATTTAGAAATTAAAGATTTCTTACCTAATTCTCTCAAGTACTTAATCCGACAACAAATTGCACAACTTTAAATCATACTTATAGTCCAGGCGCTAGAGCAGTGAAAGCTATTACTTTTGGTTATGGCGTGATGTAACGGACTTTTTTGGTGGAATCGGTCAGAAATGCTATCCTCAACAATATTTAGGGGGTGCGCAAGCATGAAACTCCCAGGAAAACTTTTGGTAGCCCAAAAACTGAAAAGTTCACTAAAAATTCCCTGTTTTTTGGCCTTTCTTGTTAAATATCTCTTAACGAAGGCTTCTAGGCGAAAAATTTGTTGAGCATGTTTTGTTCGTTATTGAATTTGCTAAAACTTACCCTAAGGTGGATTTTCGAAATTTGAATTTTTGCATTGCAAAATAGCCGAAAACCGCGAAAAAAAGAACCTCACTTTAAAGTTAGCACAAGGAAAGGAGAGACCATTATCTTCCAATTTAATTTTGGAATTAGATAGTTAAAGGCATGATTAACTTATATCCAAAACCCGATCACGGTCGGTCAAATAGTTTTTGCATAGTGAATTTTGCAATTAAGTGAATTTAAAAAGTTAAATTTGTTACTGCGCCAAAAGAAAAACTCCCATGTTGGTCCTGATTTTTTTACGTATGCTCTAGGACTCTCTTTACAATATCCAATAATTAAAATTCTGGTTTTTAAATTTTTTTATGGTTTTTAATTTTTTAAAGATTTTTGGCAAAAAACTGCAACTAAGGCGTTTTTTCCACAAAAATTGCTAACTCGGCGACGCCAGGAATTGCTAGGCGCGTTTCAAATTCGCTCGAAAAAGGACTCAGTTTCTATTGAGCACAACTTTCAATAAAATATTGTTAAACATAATTTCTTAAACAAATTAGAAAAATTACCGAATTTTTTTTGAATTTTTTTGTTGTTACTAGCTCGGACGTGGTGCGGCTTGCTGCACGGAACGTTAAAACATTTAAAATTAATCCAAAACTTCAAAATTAAAATCTTCATAACTAGTGAACAAGACAAAACTAATATAGTCTTGGCCTTAGTCTTGCGAGCAGCTAAGCCTTGGTCTTGGTCTTGCGAGCATGGCTAAGTGGTAGTCTTATTCTTGGTTTTGCTTAATGTACAAGCCGAAGACAAGACTTCGAGACCAATATAGAGGTAGGGAACAGCTTAAAATACCTAGAAACAATAGTGTCGTCAACAAACGAAGAGCTGGAGGAAGTTAAAAGCAGAATACAACAGGGCATTCAAAGTTTTTATTCACTGCGTAAAGTACTTCAATCAAGATTGTTATACAGGAAAACTAAATTTGAACTATACAAATCTCTTATAAGGCCTGAAGTCGCAAACTAATTAGGAGCTGTTGAGAAAAAAATCTTAAGACACATTATTGGACCATTAAACGTAAACGGTATGTGGAAAATCAGATAAAATGATAATCAGATATAAGGGAATCATAATCGGTGACAGCAGGATGGCCGAGGAAAAGCTGCCGTAGATACAGACGCTGAACACCTGTTGGGCGTACGAAATTGGAGGACGCTAGCCAGTCAGCGAGAAGCTTGGAGGAGAAAACTGAATGACCATTCTTGTACATCACTATTCTTAACTATTAACGAAAAACCAACTATTACTTAAAAATTTTGGAACATTAGATTACTCGGGCTCTGCAAGTATAATTTATCGACACGAACATCGATATTTCCGTGTAAAGTCAAGTAAGTCCCAGCGGGAAATGTAATGACTAGGTTTGCGAGGTGGTAATGAGCTGGTTACTTTTACATAGGGAGTCCTAGGGTGGTAAGTACATACCGTAGGCATTATAGACGAAGACTTATTTCAGAGGTGAAATGTATTAATTGAATACATATATTACCATGTAAGGTATGCAGGATAAATTACTGCTACTCTTTTCAGCATTGCTTTCCGAAATTACCATTCCATTTCTGCTACATTTGGTGAGGATTTTACCAGCAAGAAATCTTTTTGACTGCACTTTGTCGGAATAAACTCAAGAAAAGAGGCTTCGACAAAACAAAGACAAAGAATAATAAAAGCACATTACATCTCCAACTAATATATTCCACAAGTCATTAGCTAGTTGCTTACCTAGCCATTACAAGGTAAAGACTTCCAATTTCCTAAATTTCCAA
Source organism: Thereva unica (assembly GCA_949987705.1). Lineage (NCBI taxonomy): Eukaryota > Metazoa > Arthropoda > Insecta > Diptera > Therevidae > Thereva > Thereva unica. The sequence goes on along the minus strand of OX465282.1, from coordinate 34,300,634 downwards.
TAGAATTTTTCGATTACCATGCAGGCCGTTACACAAATCATTAAAGAATTCTTGGGTTACAAAAGTAACCCCTCGCTAGTTTTACCGCTGAAGTTACTCGTGATGAAAGAATACCAGTGTAGATTAACTTGAAGCACCGGCTCTTCTGCTGCTGAATGAATATTAGTCTAGAAACTCACAATGACATCCTTTGTATTGTACAATTGTACTAACACCACGCTCTAAGCAACTACTCGGCCTCTACTAGTCTGAAAAAAATTTGTCCATATCGATTCATCCAGTAAAATTAAACCTTTTTGATTCCTTTTTGAAATATAAAAAAAGCAGTTAAATTGGTGCAATAGAAACTGAGTCCTTTTTCGAGCGAATTTGAAACGCGCCTAGTATTCCTGGCGTCGCCGAGTTAGCAATTTTTGTGGAAAAAACGCCTTAGTTGCAGTTTTTTGCCAAAAATCTTAAAAAAAATAAAAACCATAAAAAAAATTTAAAAACCAGAATTTTAATGATTGGATATTGTAAAGAGAGTCCTAGAGCATACGTAAAAAAATCAGGACCAACATGGGAGTTTTTCTTTTGGCGCAGTAACAAATTTAACTTTTTAAATTCACTTAATTGCAAAATTCACTATGCAAAAACTATTTGACCGACCGTGATCGGGTTTTGGATATAAGTTAATCATGCCTTTAACTATCTAATTCCAAAATTAAATTGGAAGATAATGGTCTCTCCTTTCCTTGTGCTAACTTTAAAGTGAGGTTCTTTTTTTCGCGGTTTTCGGCTATTTTGCAATGCAAAAATTCAAATTTCGAAAATCCACCTTAGGGTAAGTTTTAGCAAATTCAATAACGAACAAAACATGCTCAACAAATTTTTCGCCTAGAAGCCTTCGTTAAGAGATATTTAACAAGAAAGGCCAAAAAACGGGGAATTTTTAGTGAACTTTTCAGTTTTTGGGCTACCAAAAGTTTTCCTGGGAGTTTCATGCTTGCGCACCCCCTAAATATTGTTGAGGATATCATTTCTGACCGATTCCACCAAAAAAGTCCGTTACATCACGCCAAAACCACTAGAAATGCTCCAGCGCCCGGACTATTATTTCTATCAATTTTTCAGCATGAATACAAATGAAAATTACCAAAATCTCCTTACAAAATACCAGAAACAAATTCCCATAACATAAAACATTTCATCGTTAACATTTCGCCATTTTGTGGATTGGGGGGTAATCAAAAATTCTCAAATGTAGGTAAATCTCCATCTTACCATTAGACATTAATTCTCATAATATCGTGCTCTGATGTTCCAGATTCTCTTTTCTCTATGCCTTAATGCCACCCGCCCACCCATTATTCTTGTATCCAGTTAAACCCTAAGAATGTCATTTTAGATTACTCAATGATGTCATAAATCTCTTAATACGACACAATGAAAGACAGGCAAAAATTTTGCGTACTAAGTAAAGCAGTGAACCCACCCTTAAAGGACAAAATCCAAAATCTTGGATAATGCCTAAACAACAACGTCGACCATGAATCTCCGTTCTGCTCCTTGTGTCTTGAGGTGTTTTGTGTTAAAGTCGAATAGAAGATTTTTTCTCGAAAAAGGGGATGAATAGACAGATCCTTTTTAATTTATTACTTGGTGGGAGCATCTGCTTAGAAAGAAATAAGTGGTAAATATTTTTTAATTCGTTGAGGTGATTGTGGAGCCGTTGATCGATATCTGGGTATGAACATAAAGAGTTGATGTCAAATTATTTTCAAGGAATTTCTGGTTTGATTTCAAGTTAATTATAGCTATACATAGTTACAAGCAGTCTGGAGAGAGCCTTTGACTTACCTACAGTACCGGCTTTAGGGGTGTGCGAACCCGGCGACCATCCCAGGGCCTCATGTCCCGTGGGGCGCCGCCGCAATTCAGTAACTTGTTCATTCATTCTATTATACGATCTTTTGGAACTATTGTTTTCAGTTTCTACCAATAAACCAATGCTGGGCAATTGCAGCCCAGCCACACGACCTTCCGCGGGAGTTCCAGAGTCCTCCAATCCAGCTTGTAAGCTCAATTGAGAGGGGTATAGGACCCTATATTGTTTTCTCTTTTCTTCTTCGACTGTGACAAACGGCAGAAAACAAAAGGAGGTGGGTCACAGCCCATACAAAATTACCCCTGGCCCGGCGCAAAAGAAAAGTATCTCAGATTATCGGCTATAATAAGTATTGAATTTCTGTATAGTTGTTATATCCCGTAACTGTGGCTAAGGTGTTAATAATGCTATTTCTTTTTATTCGGGCGAAATGACTAATTAACCCTGTATTTTTGCAACGCCACCACATATCTTCATGAATAAGGTATCAGTGCACGCAGAATACTCCCACCTATCTAAAATTGTAAAAACGACGGTACCACAGTACCAACTTCCAGAGTTATGAGTCGTCAAAGTCAAAATTTTGTTTTTTTTAACAAAAATGTCACTTTCAACCTCCTTTTTCTCCAAAATATTCATAGTCAACTAATGTTTTTTTTCTCAGAATAAGAAAGCTTGGAGTTTTTCCTTTGAATAATGTCGAAACAATTTTTATGCTACGGCCTTTACTTTCGAAGTTATAAGCAATTTAAATGCTAAAACTGGCCTTATTTGCGGAAATTGCAAGCAATTTTGACTGACTTTTTTCACTTAGTGCTTTTCGACATAAGCTTAGGAAAAAGAGTACTAAAAAAGTACGGAATAACGCCAATTTTAGTATTAAAATTGCTTATAACTTCGAAAGTAAAGGCCGTAGCATAAAAATTGTTTCGACATTATTCAAAGGAAAAACTCCAAGCTTTCTTATTCTGAGAAAAAAAACATTAGTTGACTATGAATATTTTGGAGAAAAAGGAGGTTGAAAGTGACATTTTTGTTAAAAAAAAACAAAATTTTGACTTTGACGACTCATAACTCTGGAAGTTGGTACTGTGGTACCGTCGTTTTTACAATTTTAGATAGGTGGGAGTATTCTGCGTGCACTGATACCTTATTCATGAAGATATGTGGTGGCGTTACAAAAATACAGGGTTAATTAGTCATTTCGCCCGAATAAAAAGAAATAGCATTATTAACACTTTAGCCACAGTTACGGGATATAACAACTATACAGAAATTCAATACTTATTATAGCCGATAATCTGAGATACTTTTCTTTTGCGCCGGGCCTAGGGCAATTTTGACCCACCTCCTTTGTGTCCCAAAAAAAATTGCAACATGTTTGCTGACAAATTCATTGAAGTTTTTTACCCAAAGTCACACTGACCCAACAAGTACGCACACTGACACTAAAGCTCTTATAACTGGCGTATCTCTATTTGTTGACGATATAATGGCCAGTGTAAACAATGTCGATATCAATGAAAGCCATGGTCCTAAGAACCTGCCTCGTTGCATTTTGCAGGGCTGTTTAAATAAAATTTTGGTTCCCATCCATCCTATCTTCAACCAGTGCCGGATACAAGGGCTCAGAACTCATCTTTCTTTTGGTAGAATCAATTCAGTAGCTATTCCAGGAGGGAATCGAAGCACTACTAAGAGGAACAAATCCGGAATGATTTTAATAATTTCCAATTGCAGCTTTAAGGAATTGTATGGGGCGAAGAAAGCGGACAAAATTAGACCGGTTCTCGTTCGATGCGGTGGTCAAGCAGCATATTGAACGTGGTACATAGTTGGTTGACCGCTCGGTAGAACTGCTGTTGACACTCGCCTTTAGAAGGTCGAAAAGGTAATTGCAAAAGGTGAACAAATATTAAAAATGATAAAAAGTAATTTAAGATCATGTATGAGTGACGTTTAAATCATTGCGCGATATTATTAAAAGAACGCGAGCTGGCAGAAAATATAGAGTATGGTGATGTCATCCACGACTTTGCGAAAATAGAAGAAAGAAAAATAGGGTTTACTATATAAATGTGATGAGTAGAAGAATCTATACCTATACACAAACGTGCCTGTGCTTCAGGCTTTAGACTTTTGCTTGACAATTAGAACTCAGGGATATGGCGGTTTTGGCTTTTTGGGTTTCTAAGAACGAGTAAAATTTGATCCCCCCCCCCCCCAAGAATTGCTTCTGGATCCGCCCCTGATTATAAGTCTTCCGCAATTTTGTGTTGGCCACCATTTTGAATTTTGAATGTTGCCATTACTAATTGTTTTCTACCTGTCGTATGCTTTCATTTGAACCTTTGTCAGGGAGCCGCGGAGCACAATTTCAAAAATCTGCGGCATTTTGGAGCCCTGTCTAGATTTTATTGTAAAAAGTCAAATTGCATTCTCATCCAGACTAAACGTGTTTCAGCTCAATCGGAAACCGTGAAATGGGTCAAATTTAACTTCCAAGATTTTCTTACTGGGGCCCATCCACGGGCCAACTAGTTGCCCAAACTGAGTTGTGTTGGCAGTTTGGCAAACTACTTGATAAATTAAGCCTGAATTCGAAGAATATATTTTTTTGCAAGTTTATTTTTTCATTGCTTTGCATTTTTTTTTTTAAGTTTAAATTCAAGAAGATCTTTCAATTTTCGGTTAATTTATAATACTAGAGTTTTCTTTTTTAGATTTTTCTTCGGTTGTGCTTTCTGTTACTAACACCATGCTCCCTCATTAAAGCTGATCAGCCCAAGGTTGTCATCCCTCATCATTCTTAAAGCTACATAATATGTCTACTAGGGTGGCCCTCTCTTGTATGGACAGAAAAAAAATTGCTTAGATTCTAAGTCTCACCCCCTAGAAATATGCGAATAGGCAAAAAACGAAGAAATTTAAAATTTTAGGCAAATCGGAAAAGATTTAGAGGTCGCTCATGGCGAACGAAATCTTAAAAATTGATTTCTTACCTTTTTTCACTTTGTTCAACCCTAATTACCATTTTATCATCCCTTAAACCTAAAATTTTTATCCATCCATTATACAGATTATTACCTTTCTAAAATGATCAAAATCATAAAGATCAGTTTACAAATAATAAAGCTATGAAATAAAAAGCACAGTGAAAAGTCTTTATAAGGAAATAAAAAAAAATCAGTTCAAAGAGAAACTGTACCTACTAGGGCCCACTAATTACCGCAGCCTTCGCATAAAGATTTGTGCTTTTCTGTTCATCTTTGGTCGTGCATTAGGTACGTGTACGATCAGTGATCCTCACTTAGCAAACAATCTACACGGAATTCTATAACATCCATGCGTATTTTGAAAAAGCGTGTTTTATCATATTTTAAAATATTTAACAATAGTATCAGTTGAAACAACAATATAAATTTACGAAAGCTAATTTAACATAGTTAAACTATTCAATGTAAATTTACCAGTTAAAATCGGGTTATAACGTTTTTATACGACCAATATTATAGCTAATAAAAGGCATAAACTGTACTTCAATAGTGTAATATTGAAAATACAAACAAATTAAAATTGAAATTACTCAGGAAGTATTTGCTTTAATAACGCTGTTGCAGTGTAAGTCGCAATTTTTTTTTTTGTAATCAATTATAATTTGTAATAAGTATTGTTTATTGTGTTCGTCTTTACTCAATACTTTATTATATTCTTCGAATAACTTCACACCTCTTTCAGCTGTGCCGTTAACAGTTCTTAATTCATGAAGAAAGGCGAATGCTTGATTATAATTAATACAATATTATAACTCCATTTATCTGGTGGGAGATATAGGAAGTCCGTTAAAATGTTAAACCGTTGAAAAAAGTCGAATGTGTTCATCGTAATGAAATACTCAACGGTTTTCTTATAAATTCCTGAATTTCTTCAAGTTTTCATGGAATACGTTTAACTGTTTCCCTAGATATGTCATCTGGCTCAACATCATTATCATCATAGACATCATGATCTACCTTTTTTTCATCAGTGGTAATAAAATGCTTTAATCTGTTACTCATTTTTTGTTTGATTTCCAATGGATTTTTCAAATTTTTGTTCTAATAATGTGTACGCTCCATTTAGTTTTCCAGTATTTGGCGCAGTAAATGCAACAAAGCAACAATATTTTCGTCCACATTCCAATCTATTAATAATTCATAAATAGCATCAGCTATTTCTATTCCTGTTGAAAATGATAATTTTGGAACACCAAGTAATTGCTCATCATTTATATCACTAACGTAAAAATGTAACCTATCCACTTTAACTTTTCCTGTTATATGAGCGAAGTCAGTACTAATAAAAATACATCTGTCAAATATCATTCGCTTTGGCTGCATTCGAAAATTAGCCAGCTACGCAGAATAAGCAGAATCTCAGTATCGGCTGCAGGGCATATATTCCCCGCTGCAGCGGATTGATTTTTGGAATGATTCTAAGCAGCTGGCTGAATTTTCGAATGCAGTCAAAGCGAATGATGTTGGACAGATGTATTTTCAAACTTCATAAATTTTTAAAACATTTAGCATTTATGTTAAATAATAGCTGCGTTCCTTTTCTGCTAATTTTTACAATTTTTTACAAGTGCGTACTAGCAACTACACTTGCTCTTATAAACGAGTGGATATCACTTGCAATAACGCAATTGAAATTCGCTAGAGGAAAGCTCTTATTTGGAGTCTATTGTGAATTATTTTGCATTTACTGAAAATCCCATAGATGGCTTTTGATTGTTTTGAGCTTTTTTCATATAAAAACATCTATAAACAAAATTTTATTTGTATAATTATCTAAAACTATTCTTTCGTTTCATTTTGAAAATTAATCATATAAATTTCTATTTTGTTGTAAATTCTTTTAACTTTTTGTTTATATACAAATAAAATAACATCAAAAATGTTAAGATAGGTTTTACTCAAATCAGCAAATTTTGCGTTCCTTTTCTGCTCTGCTCACAAGTACTAAAAAGTAGAAAAGGAACACAGCTAATATTATGTATGTAATAACAGTTGTACAAAAGTTATATTGCTGTTTAAAATGATATTATTGTTAAATACATACATATATGTATGAAAAATAATGAAAACACGTTTTTTTTTTATAACACGGATGGATGGAATAGAGTCCCGTGTAGTACATTTGTTGAGTGAGGATCACTGATCGTACACGTAACTTTGCAGAGTCAAAGATGAACAGAAAAGCACACCGCTTTATGCGAAGGTTGCGGTGACTAGTGGACTCTAGTACAATTTCTCTTTGAACTGATAGTTTTTTTGTATTTCCTTATAAAGACTTTTCACTGTGCTTTTTATTTCACAGCTTTATTATTTGTAAACTGATCTTTATGATTTTGATCATTTTAGAAAGGTAATAATCTGTAGAATGGATAAAAAATATTAATTGACTCTTTTAGGTCTGATAAAATGGTAATTAGGGGTAAACAAAATGAAAGAAGGTAAAAAATCATCATTTTTTAAGATTTCGTTCGCCATGAGCGACCTCTAAATCTTTTCCGATTTGTCTAAAATTTTAAATTTCTTAGTTTTTTGCCTATTCGCATATTTCTAGGGGGTGAGACCCAAAATTGAAGCACTTTTGCAAATAAGGGCCACCCTAATGTATACATCTAGAAGTTCCTTCTTTAATTTTGGCTTTCATTGCAACCTGAACATCAAGATTTCCAGCTTGTTTTCAATCTTGCCCCAAGGGCGGCGGAGTTTGTGGGGATGGAAGGAAAAGTGCACACGCACTTTCCTTGAGTGGGAAATTCACACCCTAAATATTTCATGAGCACCTGAAAACCCAAAAAGTCGGAGGGCTATCTCGGTCGCTGGGAACGAAGGAATGTGGGCAAGGGCCGCACATAAGCAAAGCTTTTCATACGAAAACTAAATATATTAAATTAGAGCTATTAAGACCTTATAAATGCATAGCCTAAGCATTTTAAACCCCACCAGACTAGCATCTAAAAATGGGAAAGAGGGATCTCTCCGTAGGTTCCCCATGAGAACCCCAGCAAATGAGGGGCATGCCGAAAAAGTTTCCTCATGAACACCGCTCAAAAAGAATGCAGGTACATTAACAGCTTTTCATAATGACCCTAGTAGGCAAACCTTATTTCAAATGACATGGGGTGTGATATTTGCCTCACGTATTCGGAAAGATTTTTGAAAAGCCTCAAAGAAATACCCCGGCTTCTTCGGCTGAACTGCGAAAGCTCGAGCAAATTGGCGAACTGAACTTCTAATCTCAGGTCAGTTTGCATATAATTTCCACATATTCAACTGAGGATAAGTAAACCTCAGTGCGTTCAACAGGTCTGAAGTTTAACGTAACAGCTCGCCCAAAATAGAGCAGTCAACTTGGAATAGTGGGCTTTTTCTCTGGCGAAAAAGCAACAACAATTTCAAAGACGAACTGAACATGAACTGGACTTTATCCGATGAAGCCACTTATGTGAATTGAACTGAACATTATTGAACTGAAGCCGGTGAAGCCAGAACATTAAGCTTTAGTTTAACTCATACAAAGCTTTAGTTTTTGTATTGCTTCATATTTCAGGCAATTATATTAGTGTACATAAAGGGTATTATTTAGCATACTTAATAGACCGGCTCTGGTTCGATTACAGAGGTTAAGCAGCATTGGACGTAATAAGTACTCAGTTGGGAGACCGCATTGGTAAAACGACACACGCGTTTCATCTATATAAATATAATTGGAGTGTCTGTCTGTAATTTCAAAATAATTATGTTTTTTTAAGTTTTTTTGGTTATTTACATGTAATTAAAACAAAATCCACTATTTTTAAAATTTTTGTCTGTCTGTATGTCTGTATGTCTGTCTGTTTGGCCGCGGTAATCTCGGAAACGGCTGGGCCGATCGGGATGGGACTTTCACTGGAAGATTCAGTATTTTTGCGAGCATGTTTTAGGCTATTTATATACACCGTATATTAGCTCTATCTGTATGTATGTATGGATGTATGTATGTAGACAAAACTTAAAACTTGATTTTGACCCACTTCCATATAACCGTTCAACTTCAAATTTTGCACATATATTTAGTTCGGGTGACAATGTAATCTGACCACTTTGTACAAAAATCCAGATGGCGGTTCCAAGATGGCGGGTGAATTTCGCAATTGGGCTCGCCGATCCCCGACATGGGTATCAAATGAAAGGGGATGATAATTAGAGTACAATTACCTATTTTTTGTCATTATAAATTCAAAATGGCGACCAACTATGCCGGACTCACCTTTTCTTTACAACCCACTCGATATGGGCACCAAACAAAAGGATATGACAAGTAGAATACTATTACCTGAGCGGCGTCATTCAAATCTATCTATCTATATAAATGTAAATGGCGTGTCTGTCTGTGATTTAAAAATATAGTTCTGTTTCATATGGTTATCGATCTTCTATCTATCTATCTATCTATCTATATAATTATAATTGGAGTGTCTGTCTGTGATTTCAAAACCCATTTTTAAAATTGTTGGCTGTATGTATTGCAATGGGAATTTCACAAAAAGATTTAATACTTTTGCGGCCATATTTTAGGCGAATACGACTATCAGATACGATTATCGGTACCGACTATCGTGTCCGACTACCGGGTTACTTTTTAGTCTAACCTATAGGAGAAGGAAAGCAAGTGATCATTCGAATTGTATACTTGACAGACCTGTATCTAAATATCTAGATATTCCAAAAAATATCCTGATCGTTTTATAGGAAACATTCACGGAACAATCGATATTTAAATAGGCTCTTTCAGGTCTACAATTGCAATGATAAAAAGTTTGTACTCTATCAGGGATATATTTTTCCCGATTATCGCCTTCGGTTTTTCAGTCTGATCCGACAGTAGAATAAGGTTTCGAAAGGCAGCCATCGATATTTATTATCGGCCTTGAAAATACTACTCCTCCTACATAGTAAAACCCTCCTCGAAGCAGGACGTCTCTTTTGCTCGGTGCCGGAATTTTCCAAAATCAATTAAATAAAAAACAAATAATTAAATACTTTAAGTGAGTGACATGATCACAGTGTAGATGTGACTTTTCGAGGCTCCGAGTCATTTATATTTTGATTTTTTTCCGCCAATCCAGAGTTTTTTTTTTTTTTTTTCCGATATCTCGATTTTTCTACTTTCCTGCGTGCGTGCTGTTTATTCCAGTGATAAAGCCGTCCTTGACTTAATTTTTTTTTTTTTTTGTTTTTAACCGTGTTAGTGGAACTCTCCGTTAGCCATAATGTCCAAGCAAACTCGATCTGTCGCCAAGGGACTGACTGAGTGTAATTCCGCTAGGAGCAATGCCCCCGAAGCTAGAACTCCGAGGTCCACTTCACTTGCAGTCTCTGATCATAGCGATGAGCTTGAGAAAAAAATCCTCGCTGGCGTCGATCGCCTGTTTGATAAAAAATTTGCTGCGTTTGAAGACAGAATAAAGCAGCTTGAAGCCCGCCTGGCGATGCAAAATGAGGAGTTTTGCAGCACCGTCAACTGCCAAATTGGAAAATTAAGAGAGGAGGTGGAAGCTGTGCAGCACGACCTTGCTACAATGTCCAATGAATTTGAGGACCTGCGGCGCCAGTCTAGGCTCCAAGACGTGGTAATTCGGGGCGTTCCTGCCACAAACGATGAAAACCCGAGTCAAGTTCTTAATGCTATTTCGTCTACTATTGGGCATGAATTGTCTCGGTATGTCAATGTTTTTAGGCCCCATCACCGACGCAGCTCTCATTCAGGAAGTGCCTCAAACACGAGCTCGCTGCTAATAGCTAAGTTCCCGTCCGCTAATGAGCAGCAGGAGTTCCTCAGAAAAAACCGCCAGCATGGTACCCTCACTCTATCAAAGTTGAACTTAGGTTTCGCGTCCGATGGAGTGGTCAGAATTAACGAGAGCTTGACGTCGAAGAATAGCGACATCTTCCAGACAGCGCGTAGACTTCTACGAGGGAATCTTGTGACATCGGTCTTCACTAGACGGGGACTTGTGTATGTCCAACTTCAGAAAAATCAACAGCCGCGGATGTTCACCTCTGCCCTTGACTTAAATGAAGCAGTTGGGTCTTCCACAACGCCTTAGCGTTCTTCGTATAACCTGGATCTGCCGTTTATTTTGTTGGAGCCTTAAGTTAATGCATGTTTTAATTTTTTTTTTTAATATTTTTGTTTATTTCTTATTTTTAAATATTTTCGTTTTTATTTCTTGTTCTTATTTTAAATAGTTTCGTTAGTATTTTCGTTCATTAATGCATGTTTTAAATATTTTTAAAGATTTTTGCTTACTTCTTATTTTTATTTTTAAATATTTTTGTTTTTTATTCCATATTCTTATTTTTAAATATTTTTCTTTTACTATTTTATATTTTTATTATTATTTCATATTTAGTATAATGATTAAGTTTATTATTACTTATTTTCTTGCTCTTTCTTTTCTTCTCACTTCTTTTCTCTCGCTTAAATTCTTCAAGCTATTTTTTCTCTATTTTATTTATCTGTCGAGCTTGCTGGTCGTTCGGTGTGGATGCTTGCTCTTCGTATATGATGGTGGCTAGTGTCTCCCCACTGGACAAGATAAGAACGATCTTTAAGATATTTACTTCGCGTGCCCCTTCGCCCTTTCAACGCTCATCAGAAAGTACCGCCACGTCATTACCTGTGGTGATTTTAATATTGATGCTTTAAAACCAAGTACCTCTCTAAGCAATTTTAATTATCTTTGCCAACTGCTTAATTTGGGAATCGTCAATAGCTTACCTACGTACTTTAATGCAATGGTTCCATCACAATTGGATTATTTTCTGGTTGATGACATTCAGAAAATCTTGTTTCATAACCAAATTAGCCCGCCTAGTAATTTTGATCATGACTTTCTATTTTTGGCCTATAAAATACACCTTCGGCCTGTTTCTCAGTTTCAGACGATTTCATTTCGTGACTTCAAACGCATCAATTTGCAGCAACTTGAGTTTGCGTGTCGAGAGTTATCCTGGGATCCTGTTTACTCAAGCTATAATATAAATGAAAAACTTCAAGCGTTTTATGACTCTATTAGACCTTTATATGAAATGTTTGTTCCTCTAAGGTTAATAAGGGTTTATCCACGACGGTGTCCTTGGTTCACGCGTGAAGTGCATATTTCAATAGCTGAAAGAGACTTCTTGTATCATCGTTATAAAAAAACGCGTAATGAGGATGTGCGCAGGTTGTACAAACGAGCACGCAATAGGACAGTATCGTTAATTCGTTCAGCTAAACGCTCCTATTTTAGTAACCTGCTGGATATAAGTTTGCCTCCCAAGAGGCTATGGAGTAATCTCCGTAATCTTGGTGCTGTTGGTCAAAATTACCTAAAAGCAGAGTTAGATCCTGATGTCCTGAATACATTCTTTTCTTCCACCTCCGATGCAGTCTGTAATTTTCCTTCTTTCAACTTAAATTATACTTCTGATGGCTTTGTATTTCGCTGCATTGGCGAGGATGAACTTCTTTCTACACTATACTCAATAAAATCCGAGGCGGTTGGCTCTGATGATTTTCCACCTAAGTTTTTAAAAATCATCGCACCGTTTGTATCAAATGTGCTCACGCATATCTTCAACTACTGTCTTACGTGTTCCCAATTTCCAACACAATGGAAGCTAGCGTTGGTGGTACCTATTCCAAAAACAATTTCCCCTTTGCAACCCTCTGATTTCCGTCCAATTAGTCTTCTATGTTTTTTGTCGAAAGTATTTGAAAAAGTAATTTTTAAGCAACTTATTTCGTATATTGAAGAAAACTGTCTTCTTTCTGAATGGCAATCTGGCTTTAGAACTGGACATAGCTGTGAAACTGCACTACTAAAAGTCTCTTCTGATATCTATGATGCTTTGGACAACCGTAAAGTAACTTTCTTGACTTTACTCGACTTCTCGAAAGCATTTGATTCGGTTGATCATGTAAAGCTCTTACAGAAATTAGGTAGTAATTTCGGTCTTGGTTCCACTGCTGTGAAATTGATTCAAAGCTACTTGTGTGATCGTTCTCAAAGAGTTAAAATCCAGGATAAATTCTCCGAGCCCATACTTCTACGCTGTGGAGTGCCACAAGGCTCTATTTTAGGTCCCTTGCTATTTAGCATTTACATTAATGACCTTCCTGTTGTAATTAAAAGCACATCTATACACTTATATGCTGATGATGTGCAAATCTACATAAGTATGCCCATAGATTCAACCGCTGAGTGTATTCGTAGACTTAACGATGATTTGAGGAGCATTTATGATTGGACTGTTAATAATAAACTGCCCCTAAATCCTAGGAAATCTTCATGTCTGGTGGTTAGTAAGACTCCCTTTGTATTAAGCACACTCGCACCAATTATAATAAATGATGTCATTTTGCCTTATGTTGACTCAGTCAGAAATCTAGGTGTTGTGTTTAATTCTAAATTTAGTTGTTGTAGTCATACGAGCAGAGTTCTTCAAAAAGTCTATGGATGCTTACGTCAACTCTGGGTAAGCTCTAGCCTTCTCACACCTGATATGCGTAAAATGCTTGTGATTGCTCTAATCATGCCTCACCTGAGGTATGGTAGTCTAATTTTCCCGAAACTTGATTCAGTGTGTATGAGAAAAATGGAAATTGCATTTAACGATTGTCTTCGCTTCGTCTATAGGCTAAGACGGCATGATCATATTACACCATATGCATCCAGCTTATTGGGTCTTACTTTTGCAAACTATCGCTCGTACCACGAATTAAAATTTATCTTTAAGCTTATGAATAAAATGTGTCCACGTTATTTGTTTGAGAAACTACGTTACTTACAATCCAATAGGCAGGTAACATTATTGATTCCTAGGTGTAACTCGTCATTTGGTGATCGTTCTTATTTTGTCCAAGTTGCGCGTAAATGGAATGCTTTGCCCTGTGGTATTCGGAGCGCGACATCTAGCCGAACTTTCAGCAAGCTTTTAAGAGACCACTTTAGTTGATTCTATCTTTCTTTCTTTTCACTCTTTCTCCTTCTCTCTCTCTTATCTTCTGCTATCATTCTTTTCTATTTTAGCAATTGTTCAAATATTTTTTATTTCCTCTTTTTTTATGTACAGTTAAGATGTGTAATCTTTGTACTCTACCAATAAATGTTATTATTATTATTATTATTATTACTCCTTCTGAAACTTCGACTCTTTTAAAAATGACTTCCACTTTTTGACTTTCCTCGCTATGAAGGATTTTTATTGATTGTAATAATAGGTACGCATTCTTTCTGATTCTGGCTCCTTTTTCACTCGAAAAAAAAAATTATTTTGTTGATATACATATACTAGCGAGCCGTAATTGGGATTCCATTTTATAGAAATAAAGAAGTATGCATAGCAAAGGGAACTTCCAAAACCTCAATTTCAGTAGACAATTTACAATATTAAAAAAGGAAACCGCAAACAATGTAAATACAAAAGTCTCATGCCATATTATCCTACAAGAGAAATTAGGTAAACAGGTGAATGTTCAGGTATTGTTTTGGGTCGAAAATTCGGCCTTCCAGGAATGGCAATAAAAAAACGAGTACCTGTTTTTTATGATGGCTTAAAAAGAAGTCTATGAATAGGATATTTAAAACAAGGTTCTGCCAATTATTGTAACGGTACACTTTAAAGGAAGCTAGAGTATTTCATTCAACACTTTAGTCTTGAAGAAGGCTTTGAATGATCGAGTTTTGTTTCGTAACGAAGTGATTTTGTGACGAAGCAGTTTAACCTTGGTTATAGAAAAAAAATTGTTTTAATTGATTTGGTGATTTAGCGTGAATTTATTGAGATAATTTTGAATTTTATTTTTTTTCCCAATCTGTGATTTTTTAAATTAAAGTGGAAATTAATAAGTGTAAATAAGAGATATCTGTGAAAATTCGAGTAGGCGTTGCAAGGCACGCGGGTTTTTGCTAGTAATACATATAAAGTTTTCGACACCGGCGCAGTTATTACTCACATAACCACGCCGAAATTCGCTTTTCCACGAGGAGCAATGATTTTTTTTTCTCTAGAAGGCCAAATGGGGAATTCTTTGTGTGGGCCTTACAGGGCAATACACAAGGGGTCCACATGGGGCGGTCAGTCAGTCAGTCTATCTACACCCCCTCCCAAAATGCTAGTTGGTTATAGGCCGGCCGCGACTAACAACTTTTGTTATCGGCGATTAAATAGTTGAATCAATGTAAAATTTCACTCACCATTAAAATAGAACGTGCTGGATTTTTTGTTTGCCGCAACTAAAAAATCACCTGTATGCGGACTTACGTTTACTTCGGGTAATTGCATAAGGCATGAATAGCAGTACATCTCCGGACTTTCCACTATCCCAATCTAGACTCCCGAGCTTCTGAAGAAGTTACTGCAAATCCTCACTCAAATCCGGAGCTGCCTTTTCGGTTCATCAAATCGAACTGTGTTCTAAAAAGAGATTGTAAGCAAATCGAATACCAGTAGAACTACTCTGAAAATTTAAGCTACCTCAGTACTAGTGATGAGCAAAAATGGTCTTGTTCTTGCAGTCTTGTCTTGTTCTTGCACATTTTGCGAGACCAACAACAAGAACAAGACTTAGTTTTGCTTGGAAGAACAAGAACAAGACTAACTGTGCAAGAACAAGACCCAGAGCAAGACTTTAGCAAGATTCTTGCAAAATTTTCACCTAACCTCATTCTTTTAAAAACAAACAAAAAATATAAAATGGATTATGATGTTCAAGTAATTATAATATAAATATATGTGTGTATATTTACTTTTTAGTATGATAATTGTGAAAGCATTTGTACATAAGTACATAATGACTTTACATGCATTGTGCCCCACCTAATGATGAGCAAAAATGATCTTGTTCTTGCAGTCTTGTCTGGTTCTTGCACATTTAGCATAGTTTCTGGTTCTTGCACATTGAGCATCAGTTTGGACAACTAGTTGGCCCGTGGATGGGCGCCTCATTACTGTCCTAAATTTTCCGCTTTTGCCTGGGTTTATGTCCAGTAGGATATCCTGCTGGAGCTTGACATTCTATAGTATTGAAATGAAATATACAGACGCAAAATATACTACGAATTTCCAGTGCTACTTTAGGTAAAATGTACAGTAAGCTGCTTGGCAACTACCCCAACAATTTAACATATATCTTATTATTTGCGTAATCTAATCACGAATGAGATAAATTTCACCAAAAACTTTCCTAAAAACAACATTGATTGGTAGGATCAAATCAATCCGAAAGATTGAACGCACACATATAATCATCTTTGAAGCTTTTTACCACATTATCAATATCGAATCGAAGATTAGTGTTGCCAGTCAACCTATATCAATTCTATATAAGCATTCTTCAAATATGCTCCCGAAATTCCTGATTTAATTCCCGACCAACCATCTGCCGTCATCAAAAAGACATCGCTTTCAGGAGTGGGGTGGGGGGATTGTAAAAGAAGCAATTTTTGCCTTATTTTCCTGGAACGAAATCGATTTCCCCACATTTTTTTCTTTCTTCTCCTGCTGCAAATACCTTCAACGTTCCGTCATAAAACCTAGACATATTGACAGGAGGGCTGTTTTCATTGGTGGTTTGGGTCTAGGGGCTGGTGGGCGTACAACAGTATTTTCTCAAAACGTTCGCATGCAAAGTGAATATGCTGCTGGCGTGCTCGAGCCTTAATCGGTTTCTGGGCAAGTTAAATAAAATAATTTCCGGGTGCCTATTTAGTGTGCAATAATTAACCTCACACAACTTTTTTCGCCAGTGGAGGCTAACGATTTTTCAGTAGGATTATGTACGGGGGTGGGTTTTTGCCAAACAAGTCACGCGATATCCTCGTTTAGTTTTGGTGCTCGCTTTGATTTTTTTGGTCACTACTGGTATCCTTGCTGGGTTGGTTGATTCCCTTTTTATATTATATATGTATTCGAATATAAACGTATTCTGGTTTGTTTTGCAATTATGTAAAGAAATATGTTATCCTATAAAAATGAAGAGAAAATGAGAAATTACTATGAAATTATAGGAATTTGAAAAGAAAAAACAAAAATGGATTTTCCATCGACGCAGACAATATTGGAAATTGATCATTATTTTAGTTGTTGATAACCTTTATTGTGTATTCAGCTGATGTGTAAATAAAGCATGTCAGGATCGTTTCAGACCTATTATTAAATTATCCGATTCTGATGATATATGTATGTATGTATAAATCTCAAGGGCGCTTGTTTGTTGTTTAATCCAAACAAAATAGGTCGCAGTACCCGCCAAAGCGCTCCTCAACAAGAAATAGAATCCTAGATCATACCAGCTAGTTGAATATATTTAACTGTTACTTTGTTTGTGCTAGCTGATACGAAAAAATGCCAGTCTCACTGTAATCACGGATCCCGAAATAAACGTGAAAATGCCGATCGATGTTTTTTATTCGTGCTAATTTCTGTGAATCCTCCAGAAAAGTTGTTAATTGTGCCAAGACGATATTCCTTTACTTAAACAGTTTTAAGCTTGTCCTGCGGCGAGTCTTATTACTTGCTGATCGTCTTGCAAGATCCGCATGCTTTCATAAACAGAGGCCTTATTGCTAATATGCACGACCTTTAAAACCCCTTAGAAAAATTAAACATAATTGAAGGTGTAAGTGTTAAAAAATAAATAGTTTTAAGAAAACTAAAAAATACGCGTTTATTTTCAAATGAACCAAAAAGTAAACTAGCTGGGATGTGGGTTTGACCCCTTCGGTCCACACGATCAACTTCCCAGTATGATGAGCGTGAACCGAATAAACTGTCTTCTTACAAAATAGTACTCTAATATGTTTAGCACTAGCGGGAAATTGACTAGTATCAGAACTGGTGAAAAAGTAATCCTAAGAGAAGTTACTTCAAATAACTAAAATAGTAGGTAGTTAATCTAAAACATTTTTCTAGAGAATTTGTTTTTATCTTCGTACTTCGTTCGCTACAGTAAAGCGAGTGTTCGAATTCGTATTGAGCGTATTGAAGCGCCGCTGATAAACTGGAGAGAGAATGACTTCATTTCGAAACTCCAAAGCTTTCCGGATATAGTACTTGTCAGCATTGACCAAAAAGAGTACTGACCCAAGGTTGGAAAAATTTGTGATGTTTGTAAAGGGTAACGAAATTTTTGCACGATTTTTAAAAATTGTTGGATTTTGACAAGTGAGGTTTTGTTGTAAGGCTATCGCTGTGCACAATCCAAAAAAGCTCACATCGTTTATAATTCCATTCCATCGAGTTTATTAGATATTAGCAAAACTTATCAATTTAAGGTCTTTCTGACACTTATCCGATGTTTTTTAATTTATAAAAAAAGGCCCCAACCGATTGTTATGATTTTTTTTTTCAGGGCATTTTTTCGTTAATATTATTCTTTCAGCAGCTTAAAGAAGTCGATATAGTTTTTGGTTCGCGCGGTATCGTGCAGATACAAAAATCAGGTCATCGTTTAAACAATAAAACGGTTCGACCGAATTTTATGTAGATCTTTTCCGATCATATTTTGGTTAATACTCTTCGAACGACACCTCAAGTAATTCGATATATTTTATGGTTCGCTCGATATCATGCAGGTACAAAAATCACTTATGTCGTTTAAACCAAAAAACGGCTCGAACAAATTTTAAAAAAAAATCTTTTCAGATCATATTTCCGTTTATACGCTTCGAACGAAACCTCAGCGAAGTCGCTATTTTTTTTGGTTCGCGCAATATCGTGCAGAAAAAAATGGCCGCATACGTACGCACACACACACATACTTCCTCTCAAATTTTTGCTTAAAATGCTCTGGGATATTGAAAAATGAAAATACGTTGAAAATTTCCATTTCGATTTTCGGACCGATTACAATAACGTCCTTATACTGGGTAGTTAAAAATAATTTGTACTGTAGAGTTTTTATTGCTAAAATATCGTGGAGCGCTCTTTCCTTATTTTATTAATACTGGAACTTATCGTTAGCGGCAAGTACTCCAATACTGCAAAATATGTAGGGATGAATTTAGATGCAAAACTTAGGTGGAAAAAGCTTTTTCTTTAAGCACTTATTATTATTATCTCTATCTATACACAATATACTGCTCTATTACAATCATTGTGGACCTGCGGAATTCAGTTGTGGGGTGTGCCACTGAAAATAATATAGAAACTATCCAACTGCTCATCAGATGAACCATCGACGAGTAAATCTATAGCTGCAAAGCCAACAGTCGCCGCAGCAAAGAAACCTATCCTAGCACCCAAGAAAAAGGCTGAAAGTTTATCTGTTTCGGCATCAGATGAACCATCGACTAGTAAACCTGAGCTAAAGAATATCGAAAGTGACCTAAAGAATTAACGATTATCATTTACCGAGGCTCAAGGCGTCGCCAAAAACCGGCAAGAATGGAAACGAATCGTGAATAGAGTTCGAGACCTAGCGGCACCGACAACAGCGTATCCCTCCCTCTCGGATCGCCAGATAACGACGAAGAAGAAGTAAATCTATAACTTTAAAGCCAACAGTCGCCACAGCAAGGAAACCTTTCGTAGCACCCAAGAAAAAGGCTGAAAGTTCATCTAGTTCCTCATCAGTTGAGCCATCGACTAGTAAACCCACAGCTGCAAAGCCAATATTTAAAAAGGCTGTTCGAGCTGCTGATTCTTATGACTCATCAGATAAAGACAAAAAAACTCCAGTTGCGGCCGTTAAGAAAGCACCTGCTAAAAAGGAGGAGAGCTCAGATGGCTCTGATTGCCAAGAGGTAGGGATGACACTATGTCAGTTATGCTCCAGAAGATGCGTGCTGTCAATGATCCGTGGCTGATGTCAGTCAACAAGAGCTGCCTACATAATAGCCAAGTGTCAAAAATCTTCATTCTGAAGATAAGCAGAAGCAAGCACGAAACAACAACGGGCTATAGGCCCATAAGCTAGCCAGCTTTGGGACTAAAAAGAAGAACTGCAAACAAGGTGAGCAGTAAGAAGAAGAGAGAATATCTAAACAGGAACATCCTACAGACACAGGAAGACTTGAATGAAGAGGGAATTAGGCAATAGTACAAAGGAACACCCTAGATCAGCAATAAGTTTCCGCCAAGAACGGACATCTGCAGAGTTATAGATGACTTTTAGCAGACCCTGATACGGTAGAAGAAAGACTGAGAGAATATTTTCAAAACTTATTAAATCTGATCCTCATAATAAATGAAGATTCCCTGTCAGAGGCAATTTTAATTCCTCTTGATAATATTTCAATAGAACTACTTACAATGGTACCGAAAATTGACTACAAAAACGGGGTTTTTTGTTAAAAAATTGACATTTCTACTCTTGAATAAGTCGAAAAGTATTGCAGTAAAAACTTTATATAGGCTAGTGCAAATACGATTTATATGCTTCAAAACAAAAAAAAAATTAATAGCAGGCAAGGCTCAGCAGTTAAATGTGGTCAAGGCTATAACTAAGAGAAAAAAACTTTTAAACACGAAAAAAGGGGAAATCTTAAAATGGGGATGCTATTTAGGGGTTGAAAACGGTTTTTTGTGATTTGCGGTGAAACATGACCACCTAGTGGAAAACGCTTCATGCAAAAGTTGTAGATAATAAAAAAATCTATAACTTTTGTATATAACATATTTTGACATAACCTAAAATTCTATAAGAAAATGGCGGAAACCCGATTTTTCAGTTTTTAATTTTTTTCTCACCTAAAATGAATTCAATTTAAATGAAAATTTGTAAGAATATACCTTGTATTGTGTTAAATAAGCACGATTTTTTCTTGGTTTGAAAAACGAATGGTTTCCTAGATATTGACATTTTTCGAAAAAAAATACCCTAATTTTGCAAGAACAACTTTATTGGTGTTTTTTCGGATTTCGATGTTCAAATAAGTGCTCAATTAAACGTTGAAATGTCTACTTTCAAATGGTCTATATATGTTAATACTTTATTCTTCATTAAACTGCTTAAAATTAAGAAAAACCGAAAAAGGACTTTTCGGATCACGAATTTTTCAATTTTACAACTTTTTTAAAATTTTGAATTATTTCCGTTAATGACGGTTAAATTTTAATGACAGAACTTATTTTCATATAATATTACTTAAATTAAATAAAGTTAATTACAGAAAGTGGCACACACCATCCGCAACATTTTAAATAAATAAAAAATAAAAAAAAAACATTGTAATAAAAGTAAAATCATAAGAGTTACCGACAGTGTTGAATGCTAGGAAAAAATACTACCATAGATTTTCACCTTGTTATTTTACGACGAGAGCAGATTCTAGTCGATAAACATTTTTTTTATTTAGATTTCAAACTTAATCACCACGTGCTCTTCTACAAGCCAGCATCACAAATCTTGGCCCGTACTAGTAGAGTGCGTTTAAGTGGTGTCTGCCAGTCTTGAAATCGCCCACCCAAGGCGGGTAATTGGGTTTGGGCGGGTAATTCAAGTGAAACAAAATTTATACGTACATTATGTATTTCGTACGGGTTTAGCCGAATTTATTCTAGTTTGAAGGGCGTCCGGGTGGGGTTTAAAAAGTGTCCGGGTAAAGCCCGGGCACTTTTTCTGTCAGGGGCGACCCGACCAATTGAATGATACTCAATAAACTAAAAGAAATCTTAGTTAAAAATTGACTTGTAATCCGCTACCAAGCAAACTTCGAGGTGGTGAAAATGCTCTCGCTTTATTTGAAAGTTGCAGTAACAATTTAATTATAAAACGTACGCCGCCGGTCCGAAACGAAAAGAGGACTTAATCAAGTCGTTCAAGGAAACCAAGATTTTAGTTATCAAACGACTCAATGTCCAACCGATTTCTTTTCAGATCAAAATGACCATTGAGTATGGTTCTGTCTCTGTTTCACCAAAGTGGCAACAGAAAATGGCAGCCTCAAAGTAGACCTCTATTCTACTTTTCAAATGCGAAGTCCGAAAAAAGGCTTTTAGTTTCGTTAAATTTAAGTATTCTAATGCCTACTAGTTCTCACTTTCGGGGTTTCTTGTGGATTTGTTAGAAGTTTTTGCATATTTACCTTGTTTTCGACAGTTTGAAAAGTCAAAAACGAAATGTGGAAATATTTGAAACTAATAAAAAGGCTTGCAGCTCATTAAAGCCCTTATGACACTCACCTTTTTTCGGCTGAAAAATCTGCTAATTAGAGTGAGCCGTGATGTTAACCTAGGAAATTTAAATTGGAGTGAGTGAAAAACAAATTTGACAAAATTAGAATGGATAAATGGAATTGCCATATACAGCCGTGTGCAAAAGTATGAGGCACCCTAATTTTTTAACTGTACCTGCGAGTGTTGTTAACTTCAAAAGTAAAGGTAGTAGCATAATAGTTGTTAGACATTATTCATAGGAAATTGTCCAAGCTTTCCAATTTTGTAAAACAAAATATTGATTTATTATGTATTTTTTAGAGAAAAAGGTGGTTGAAGTGGAAATTTTAGTGAAAAAAAACAAGATTTTGTCTTTGATGACTCATAACTCTGGATGTTGGTGGGTTGACCCCTTGACTTTTACAGATTTAGATAGGTGGGAGTATTCTGCGTAGATTGATGTCTTATTCATTAAAATATCTAAAAAGATGACAAAAATACAGGGTAATATGTAAACCTCTACCAAAAAAATTCAAAACGCCATATCTCGAAAATGAAAAGAGGTACCCCCTCCACTTTTACTTTTTTTACGATAATTTTTTATGTACTATTTGCCATTTTCCTTTGTATCATGAGTAACGGAACACCCTGTATATATAGGAAAATGATACAAAGGAAAATGGCAAATAGTACATAAAAAATTATCGTAAAAAAAAGTAAAAGTGGAGGGGGTACCTCTTTTCATTTTCGAGATATGGCGTTTTGAATTTTTTTGGTAGAGGTTTACATATTACCCTGTATTTTTGTCATCTTTTTAGATATTTTAATGAATAAGACATCAATCTACGCAGAATACTCCCACCTATCTAAATCTGTAAAAGTCAAGGGGTCAACCCACCAACATCCAGAGTTATGAGTCATCAAAGACAAAATCTTGTTTTTTTTCACTAAAATTTCCACTTCAACCACCTTTTTCTCTAAAAAATACGTAATAAATCAATATTTTGTTTTACAAAATTGGAAAGCTTGGATAATTTCCTATGAATAATGTCTAACAACTATTATGCTACTACCTTTACTTTTGAAGTTAACAACACTCGCAGGTACAGTTAAAAAATTAGGGTGCCTCATACTTTTGCACACGGCTGTATATTCTAGCAGTTCAGCTGGGAAATATAAAGAAAATTTTCAATATTTTTTGACAGTTCTTGATTTTTTAAATGTGTATGGGTGTGTGAGCGTGTATTATAAGGTGATAACAGAACGCAATTGAGATGGAACTGTCAAAGCTTATTTCAAAAATTATTAAGCTTATGTTATCCTTTTCTCGCAAACTCTTTCTACCTTTTTCGTATAATTGGTTTTTCTAGCAGATTTTTCAGCCGAAAAAAAAGTGAGTGTCATAAGGGCTTAAATTGTTTTCTCTGCGACAATGTTAATAATTTTCCACTTGACAGTTGTAAAAAGTTTCGAGCTTTCTACGAAACTTTGCGCTTGTATTTTGAACAGGGCCACTTTGTTCTTCCACTTTGAGTCTGGGATGTAAACTCCCCTTAATAGACGCATAGAAAAAAGCTATCCTGTAACTAATACAAACAACAAAAACTTATTAATTTTTCATAAAAATTGACCTAGATGTGCATAAATATTCGAAAGGAGTCTACGTTGTTCGCATTCTCCAATTATTATTCTCCTTAAAACAAAAAGGAAAAAAAGACAAATAAGGAGACAAATTACAAAACTCGAATGTTTGTTAAAAACTTCCCTAAGTCCTGAAAAATTCAAATAAATTAATTTTCCCAGGAAAAAGAAACGATAATCACCTTTCGTAATACAGTAATTACAGAAATGAAAAAGATAAAATATATAAAGAAATAAATTCGGAGTAAGACCCCTAAAAAAAATTTAAATTTGTTTATTTCCCGGAAAAAACGCGGCCCTATGAGCTTCTGCAAACAGACAGACAAAAGGAAAGAATGATTTTAATAATAGCTCCCAAACAAAAGTGGGTTCATTAAGCCCGAGAAGAGCTGGAGCCTAAACCTATGATGAAAACCCTTAAATAAGGAACAATGTTCCATCACTAATTTTTTAATTAAGGAACATCTTGGAGGGATATCCTTGACTCGAAATCATCTTTTACCAATCAAGGAGCGAGTTATAGCGTCATTAATTCAACCCTTAGTTACCAAAGACGGAGTCTGCCAAGCAACAGTTAGCAACCCCATGCCATCGTTTTCCGCTATTAAAATCTGTTTCGTTTAAACCCTTCTGCACGAGGAGATGATTTTCGTCCTTTTTTTTTATTTTATTTCGCTGGCATGCCTAATTGCCTTGCATGTCGTTATCGTCCGCTAGATTACTGCAATCTGTTAAGTAAACTTTCTGAGTGTCCTTCTTTTAAAATAAGGTCTCCCCATTCGAGGATGAAAATCAAATTACCGCCCTTACCGTCCGGACAGGAAAAACGAGCTGCCAGGAAGAATTATTTCCTTTTGTTGTCATATAATTTGACGTTAGAGTCAAAAAAAGGTGATATATTGCATAAATATATTTAAAAACACATTAATGGAAATATGGATAAACAAATTCATTTCAGGTGTGAGAAGGCGACCCGTATTGGAAAGTGTGCGGGAGGATCAAAGTACCAAAACCCTCGAGGAAATTGTTGACAATACATTGATGTAAGAAGTAGTCATATCCTGGCAAACAATAAATAATTACTTAGCAAGGAGCTTTCATAATAAAAGAAGATGGGTCGGTCGCTAGGTTTACAGTATTCTATAAGATGAGGCCGACCAGAAACAGATTCCTGGCAATTCATGTATTTACCAGGACTAATGATAATCGGGTAGAAAGGATGGTTTACATGGAGAATATTAATAAAAAAATGAGCTTCCGAAACTACAACCATTGCCCGAGACTGTCAACAGATGAAACTTGGCAAACATGGCTCATCCTGGGAAAAGAATCTGCAGAAGCTTTCACAAAGCCCCCCGAAAAACTGGTGTGAGAAGAGTTTGCTCAGAGGAGGAGACTCCGTAATTACCAGAACAGAAGAAGGCCAAGGGCGCAAAGGGCCTGCTCGTCCTATGTTAACCACATGATAAGTAGTCCCTAGGTTGGGCTCATCTCTTGATGCTTTCTTAAGTAAGCATTAATGACAAAGAACCTGCGCCCCTGTAGCTGTTGAAAGGATGAAGAACGAACACCCGTGGCGGCCCTGGAGTCGGAACAAAAAGCTTAGACTTCAAAAGTGCTCTGATTCCCGACAACCTTGGCATATTCTTTAGAGCGAGCTTCAATTGGGGATACCTTCAAACCAACTGTCGTGGTAACAGGCCATCTAAATCTATTAGCTTTACCTCTTCTTTTGCAAACGATGAAAAGGCTACTGTAACTTCACATCAGATGTAAGCTCCCATCCTCTGAGTTCGTTTCTTCTAAGGATGAAGCAGCAATGGTTGCTTTACACCACTTGGCTCGAGAAAGCCTTCTACTCTAAGGAACTTTGTGTTCCTTGATATCGAGGTTGTTTTCAATAACTTTGATCATGATTCTATTTCTGCAGGTCTCGAACTCAGAAATCTGCGACCCTTCACAATTGGGTGAATAAATGCTTCTCTTGCAAGGCGTGATATTTTTTCTACCTTGAGTGGCCCCATCATTAGTGCAAATAGTGCAAGAGGTTGGGGCCTCGGTAGCCTAGCGAATAAGGCGTCTGGACACCATCGCAGAGGTTCCGGGCTCGAATCCCGACAGCGCCACGGTTCTTCGCCTTTTCCACTTTCCCACCTACGTAGCTTTCCTTCTTTCTTCTTCGCTCTTTACATTCCTGATTCCTCCTGTCATAGCCTTCCTTTGTCCTTCCCCGCGGGGCGGGGGCTATCCCACTATCCACTACGACACAGGGTGTTTACGAACGAAAACTAGTTGGGATGTGGGTTTGACCGCTTAGGTCCACACGATTAACTTTCCAGTGTGATGAACGAAGATGGAATAAACTGACTTCTTTCAAAATAGTTATACGTTTAGCACTAATGGAAAATTGGCTAGTATCGGACCTGATGACAAAACAATCCCGAGAGAAGCTAGTTCAAAAAACTATAATAGTAGTAAATCCACAAGATTTTTCTAGAGAATTTTTTTTCCTGAACGTTAGCAAACAAACATTTCCTCCGTATTTCGTTCGCTGCACTAAAGCGGGTGTTCAAATTCGTATTCAGCACGCTCAATAGCGCCGTTGACAAACTGAGAGGCGAATGACTTCATTTGGAAATTCCGAAGCTTCCCGGAGATATTAGCAAAACGGTAACTACTGGAAATCACGGGATGAACCGCAATTTCCTGAAACTGTATCACGCGTAGAAAACAATTCCCCGTCAAAAAGTGCTCATCCAAGGTAAAGGGTAACGAACTTTTTGCACGATATTGAAAGGTTGTCGGATTTTGACAAGTGATGTTTTGTTCGAAGGCTATCGCTGTGCAGAACCCAAAAAAGATCACTTCGTTTATAACGGGTCTCATTCCATCGAGTTTATTAGATATTAGCAAAACTTGTCAACTTGACGATAAGCCGAAGTTTTTCTATTTTAACAAAAAAGGCCCGACCGAATATTATGAAATTTTTTTCGGAGCATTTCTTTGTTAATATTCTTTTTTCGTCACCTCAATGAAGTCGATATAGTTTTTAGTTCGCGCGGTATCGTGCAGGTTCAAAAGTCATAAACGTCGTTTAAACAAAAAAAACGGTTCGACCGAATTTTATGAAAATCTTTTCAAATCATATTTTGGTTAATACTCTTCGAACGGCACGTCAAGTAAGTCGATATCTTTTATAGTTCGCGCGATATCGTGCAGGTACAAAAATCATTTATGTCATTTAAACCAAAAAAACCACTCGACCGAATATTATAAAAATCTTTTCAGATTATATTGTCGCTAATACGCTTCGAACGGCACCTCAAGTAAGTCAATATCTTTCGTGGTTCGGGCGATATCGTCCAGGTACAAAAATTACTTACGCCGCTTAGACAAAAAAACGGCTCGACCGAATTTTATGAAAATCTTTTCAGATCTTATTTCTGTTAATACCCTTCCAACGACACCTGAACGAAGTCGATATCTTTTTTGGTTCGCGCGATATCGTGCAGGAAAAAATGACCACATACATACGCACACACACACATACTTCCTCCCAATTTTTTGCTTAAAATGCTCCTTGGACCTTGACAGATGAAAATACGTTGAAAATTTCGATTTCGATTTTCCTATACTGGAAAGTTAAAAATGTATTTTTTTAATATTTACTTAAAGTTGAATAACTCCTCGAGTCTAGGAGCTAGACGAATTATCGTAGAGCAATGTAATTATGTTCGTCTTTTAGGTAAATGTGTATTATTTTATATGATATTTAGAAAAGGAACTTGAGTGACTCCGTTTACAATTTATGTAAGTTCAAAATATGACCAAAATGCTAAAATATTGAAATTTTTCTGAAAAAACGAAGAATATTGGGATTTAGATCACACTTTTTAATTCCCCCTCTGTAGAACAATTTTTCTCTCCAAAACCATCCTGGAATCACCCCTGAAAATATTAGCCACGTAGTGTAACAGAGGATATATTGAACGTCTGGTGACCTATACAAGTTGCGAATTAGGGAATGAGTATTTTAAATCTTAAAAACGGCGATATATCATGAACGGCGGTTCGTACGGGAAAATGTATAATATGATTTTTTGTAGATAATTGCATGATCTACCAACTTTGTAAACAATATTTTAGGGCAGGACTTTATTAGCCAAAAACGAAATTTTCTGTTTTTAGGGGGTGTTTTTTAGGGGCAGCGTACAACCAATTTTCCGAAACTCTTTTTTAACATATTCTACTCACGAAAAACTATATTTTTAGAAAAAGTTTCGTCAGTTAACATTTAGTCTGACTCTGACGACTCAACTATAATGAAATAACAAAAATAGCGTTTTGTTAAATGAATTTTTACAGCGTTCTGGCGGCACTTTGGGGGGGGGGGGGGAATGTTCTGGCAATAATTTTTATAAATAGAGAATACCATCAAAAATAATCTCCTAAAAATTCATGACTAATATCTACTATAACAAAATTGAACTTTATTTCCTACCCCCTTTGTAATTTTAGGGTACTACATTCCGGCCACTGGGGGTTGCCAGAATAAGCTTTTATTTTTCAGCAAGTGTATAAGATTCAGTGTGGACATTTTCATGACTAATGAAATGACAGCCCAAAATACGTCGCTGGCTCTTGGTCTAACACTATTTTTACTGTGCACGGCGACTCGTATCACCCAAGAAAGAGCTGAAAGTATTTTTCGAATATTCGATTATATCAAATAAAAGTAAAAACCATTTTTTGTTAATAACAAAAAAACTGAAGGTGCCACGAAAAAACGAAAAAAACCATTAAAATCAGAAAAAATCGGAGCTCAAAAAAGTGTAAACGAATAAGAATGGATTTTTTCACTGTAGTACGGTGCAAGCGTTGCAAAAGCATTTGCAAAGCTTGTTATCGAGCTGTTATTGAACTTCTGGATCCAAATGGCTTTATAATAGAGACTTTATCTTCCAGTATTCAATAATAATAAATAAGAGGAAATGAAAAATCATTACATCTTCCCTTCTTCAATGGTTAATATTTTGACAAAGTTGAACCAATATGGAAATAATACTTATTAATTTTCATTACAAATGAAACAAGAAAAGTAATCATTTCTGCGTATTTTAAACGGAATTTTTAATGCCATTCAAAATTTATCGTAAATATTGGGGAAATACTTCGATAAATTACAATGCGCTCTTTTAATTCTAATAAATAAATTAATATTGCTCTTTTCAAAAAAAAAAATTGTAATTAAATTATGTACTAAATGCAATTAAAAAAATTTCTAATGAATTTCTTAGAGTGGAAAATACCTGAAAATTTTAGTTATGACAAAAGAAAACTCTGAAATAAAAATTAATGCAATTATTTTATTTCTCATTTGTATGGCAGCCATTTTTTACACAACAAATTAAAAAAAAATAGATCGAGTTACTTCTTATACTCAGTTAGAGCCATTTGCTCTATATAGCCAGCAATTTAGAAGGTTAGTAGCTTCTTGCTCCATTAAAAGCTTTATTGTAGCCCTTTTAGAGCTAGCAGCTGAATAGCTTTGCTTTTTAAAGCTACTAGTCCAATTTCGCACACAGTTTCTGCGCGACACGATAATTTACTTTAATTTCGAAAACTGTCATGTGATAATCGGCTTTATTTAAAAAAGTGTTTTATTTCGATTAGAATGTCCTTCAAAATCATTCAAGAAATACAAAAAAAAGCTCTATAAGAGATTAACTTTCCATAATAGAGCTGTTATAAAGTATTTAACTTTTTATTAAAATATGCTTTATAATAAAATCAATTTTTGCTCTAGAAATAATTATAGAGCAATTTATTACAGCCTTAAGCTTTATAAGGAAATAGAGCTGATAGAAAAAATAAGTTATAGAGCATTGTCATTAATATTTGTGCTCATAATTACCTTTGCCGATTATATAAAGCGGGCCACTTAGTTTGATACTCTTTTAAAATAATAGTTATAGAGCAAAATTTTAAAATCGTTGCTATAGGCTTTTAAAAATGCTACTTGGAGTAACTCCAATTGTGAAAAAGCCAACAAATCAGATGATTATTCTGATGACGATGACCAGCCTCCAGTGGTAACTTCTGATGTATGAAGTTGGTGTTAATTTTCGGTACTTCCGATAGTGGGAAATTAGGCCCGGAAGTGTTCTAGTAAAGAAACACATGCATGCTTAGCTGTGCCCTAGTCACAGCTCCGATGACCTTTGAGTTAGAGCTGAGCATAACGGAGGATTTTTTAGTGCACGACAAGCCAGCAATACCAGTATGAATGAAAATCTGAAAATTCTTTTCAGCAATATTTGTAAGGCTTTAAATTGCTGTGATCGTGTTGTCACTTATCTCTCCATTACTAACTTTATTTCTAGAGATCTAGTGGCGATCTCGGTTGCGGTTCCCACCGCCAACGGATTCCAAGAAATCGTTCTTGCGTCCGCTTACTTTCCGGGGATGTAGCAGTAGTGCCACCCCAGGAGGTTCAAGATCTCATTGAGTTCTGTCGCAAGACGAATCGGCAATTCGTCATCGGCTGTGATGCAAATGCTCACCACTCCATCTAGGGGAGTACCGATGTAAACCAAAGGGGTGAGTGTCTTCTAGAATTTCTCGTTACGAATAACATAGATATTGCAAATAGAGGATGCAAACACTTTTATCACTGCTAGTAGAAAGGAGGTGCTGGACCTCACCTTCACGAGCAGGCTTTTATCCGACAGGATTGAATACTGGCGTGTTCTGGACGAGGCCTCACTGTCGGATCATCTGCACATTAGATTTGACATTGTGGGCCTTCCACATATCCGCGCCTCTTCTTTGGTTCTTAAGAAAACCAACTGGTCTAAGTTTCAGGGGCTTGTGGCCTCGAAATCAGACCAGCTTGCGGCTTCTATCAGCTCAGTGTATGAACTGGAGAATGCGATCACGCAGCTTACTGACGTGCTGATCTCTTCCTACCATGACAGCAACACTGTCTCTTCCTTTCAGTCATCGCGAAAGGTGCCCTGGTGGAATGACAGGTTAGCTGCAATGCGTAGATACGTTATGAGATTGTTCCATAGAGCAAAACACACCGGGTATAGGGATGAATATAGGTTCACCCTAACAGTCTATAACAAGGAGTTGAGACGTTCCAAAAGGATTGCCTGGCGGAAACACTGTGAGAGCATTCAGACTCTACCAGAGGCGACTAGACTCCAAAAGCTACTTTCTAAAGACTCCTTCAACGGAGTGGGCCTTCTGAAAAAGGAGGATGGCTCCTACACCTCTAACCATGAGGAAACCTTAAGGTGCCTGCTCAGAGAGCACTTTCCAGGGTCAATCCTCCAGACCGCTTATCCATTGGATCCTGGGTGTAGTCATAGGACCATCCCAGACCGCTATTCCCGCAGTCTTTCAGGGAATATCTTCGACTGTGACAAGGTTAAATGGGCAGTGGCCTCTTTTCAACCCTATAAGTCACCCGGAGGAGACGGAATTTTTCCGGCACTTCTTCAGAAGGGCCTCGATCTGATCCTCAACAACCTGGTCTGCCTCTTTAGAGCCAGCTTCAATTGGAGATACATTCCAACCATCTGGAGGAAAGTCGTGGTGGTTTTTATCCCGAAACAGGGCAACAGAGCCCTCGAGCTGCCTAAATCGTAGAGACCTATCAGCTTAACCTCTTTTCTTTTGAAAACAATGGAAAGGCTGCTAGACCTTCATATTAGGTGCAAACTGGAGCTCTCCCTCCCTCTACATAGCTCCCAGTTCGCTTACTCTAAAGGTAAATCAACAGAGGTTGCTTTACACCACCTGGTCAGTAAAATCGAAAAGACCTTCCTCGCTAAGGAAACTGCCTTATGCGCGTTCCTTGACATCGAAGGTGCTTTCGATAACACAGGCTATGATTCCATCTCTAGAGCACTGGCTCTCAGAAATCTGGATCCTCACACGATTGAGTGGATAAATGCCATGCTTGCAGATCGTGACATTTCTTCTACCCTAGGTGTCTCCACCATTAGTGTTAAGGCTATTAAGGGGTGCCCTCAAGGTGGAGTCTTATCCCCGTTACTCTGGTCACTAGTTCTGGATGAACTCTTGATCAAACTATCTGAATCTGGTTTCGATGTCATCGGTTATGCAGATGATCTTGCCATCTTTGTCTCTGGGAAGTTTGACTTGACCATTACAGAGGTCATGAGAACAGCACTTCGAGAAGTTCAAAGATGGTGTACCAAGGAGGGTCTGTCAATCAACCCAAATAAGGCTGTCCTGGTACCTTTTTCCAAACGCTACAAAGTGGACCTAGGTCCCATCTGTATCCAGAATACCACAGTTGAGTACTCAGACTCAGTCAAATATTTGGGAGTAAATTTACACAAGAGGCTGAACTGGAACGCTCAACTTGACTACGTCATCAGCAAAGCCACAAGGGCCATATGGGCCTGAAAAAGGCTTCTGGGTAGGACATGGGGTCTTACACCACAAATGATGTACTGGATGTACAATACGATCGTTAAACCTATTGTCACTTATGCTGCTATAGTTTGGTGGCCCAAGACTAAACAGGTTACGTCCATCCTCAAGTGCAGCAAGCTGCATCGGCTTGCTTGCCTCTTCATTACCGGAGCTATGCGGACCTGCCCCACAGCTGCAATGGAAACAATCATTGGATTGACCCCTTTGCATCTCTTCATATGGAAATCCGCCGCCATAAGTGCCTTGAGACTTCAGATCTTATCCAACTGGCCCCATACGGTTAAAGGACACATGGATATCTTTAAAAATATCCCAAGCATTTCCATCTGCCGCGTATCCGACCATATGGTTAGTCAACTGCGATTCCAAAGGAAATTCAAAGCAATTATCCTGGATCGCTCTGAGTGGGAGGAAATTATTCTTCCTAGGGATCCAAACCATCTCCACTGGTTTACTGACGGGTCAAAGATGGAACATGGTACAGGGGCTGGTGTCGCAGGACCCAACTCCTAGGTCTCGATTGCAATGGGTAAGTGGCCCTCTGTTTTCCAGACTGAAATACATGCCATTGCGACCTGCGCTAGGCTCAACCTTGAGAAAGGTCTGAAAGGCGCCAACATTAAAATCTTTTCTGACAGCCAAGCTGCCATCAAGGCACTCTCAACGTGGAAGTTTTCTTCCAAAATAGTAACAGGGTGCTTTGACGTACTCCAGAGCCTGACCAGAAGAAACGAGGTCTCCCTCTGCTGGGTCCCCGGACACTGGGGTATCGAGGGAAATGAGGCTGCAGACAGCCTCGCGAGGGAGGGGTCTGAGACGTTGTTCCAGGGCCCAGAACCCTTCTGTGGCATCTCTTGGTCCACCTCCAAGTCCTTGATAGAAGAGTGGATTAAGAAAATAAACCTAGCCTATTGGGAGTCAGTCCCAGGTCTTAGACAGGCTAAAGATCTTATAAGACCCTTTGCCTTAAGGGGCACTATTACTCTAAACAGAGCGGACCTAAGGCTGCTGGTGGGCTATCTCACTGGCCATGTAGGACTGCGGTACCACCTCCACAACCTAGGACTGTCTCAAGAGACAAAATGCCGACTCTGCTTGGAAGGCGATGAAACTTCCACACATATTCTTTGTGAATGTCCTGCTCTGATCTGGCTTAGAAGAAGAACGTTTATCAGAGAGTTCTTGAGCCCTGCCCAAGTCCGGTCTTCATCAACTAAAGACCTTCTTGCCTTCATTCGGAAGGCCGATAGTCTGTTCCGCTAGTGGGGTACGTACACAATAGGCCTAACTTGGCCGCAGTGTTCACCATATGGGTTGCCCCCTCATTCCTTAATAATAATAATAAATAAAATTGCAGTGGCCGAAGAGATTTAGTATTTTTTCCTCCCCGTCCTGATTTTTTCAGAAGTTGTGCATGTTTCTTTACTAGAAAGTAGCATCTTAGGCTTACTACTGTCCTACTTGTTAAGATGTTTTATTATCTGGGCGGGAGATTCTCAATGGCCGATGGCTTGATCCTTGCCTTCCGCACAAGAAGTACTATGACTGGGCCGTCCTTGGTAGTCGCTTATAACAGTGCCTCCACAGCCGTTCAGCCTACACTAAAGTTGAAATTAAAGATATTCCATAAGCTTTGTATTAATTATTGTCTCCAAAACTTCGCAGAGAATAGAAAAGATTTCCAAGGAGACAAACCAATGTATAGTTCTTGTAAAAGCTGATGGATCGACACCAAAACGCTTTATATTCGACCAAGACCTAAGTAGGGGATCGGCACTTCGTAAGAGGCTTTACAAACTAGGGGTAAAGGAGTGTGATGTATTGGGCTAAGTAGGAAGAACGGAGTATTTTATGTTTTTACATAATTAATATCTATTTTATAATCACTTCTGTTCTGACATGTATGGGAAATAAAGATGTACGCTATCGTATCTTATTGAGTGTATTGACAGTTTGAACTGTTTTGAGATATATACCAAAATATAACTACAACCAAAACTGTCTTTAATTATTGTATAGTAATAATTTTATTTTATTTTTTAGTCGTGAGTGTGTTTGGGTCGTAAGCTGCGTATATCCGGTTTTATTATCGTTTAACACTCATGTCACACTCAAATAAAATTAAGTTTTCTTTGCCTAAAATGAAAAGTGAAACTGTCCTTCAAATATTCCAAAAATATCCTAACCCTTCCCAACTAGATGCTTGGATAATGGTATATGTTTGTGTGTTTATGGTAACATCAATAAAAACCACAAGAGTAGCGGCACACTTCCTTTTGGTTTATGAAGAAAGGAGCAAAAGTTAACGATGCCGGGATGGTGGTGCTCAGGAGGAACGAACAGCTGGCATACGGAATTCAATTAAAAGACGGGGAGTTTCGTTACACAGGCAACTCCTGAGTGCTTAAAGTCTGCCAGTAAAAGCAAACCCCTTTTCTTTACCATTACCCCACTACCTTACCATTTGCACAATCAGAAAATATTCCACAAGTTCCACAAATTTGTTTTTCTACACATTGAAATAATTTTGATATTTTGTAAAAGGTGTGTGAGTAAGCGCTTTTCTACCTAGTGAAAGGATGGCGGCGCCTGGTTTTGGGATGGTGTAAAAAATTTCATTCTCCAAACCTCGGCGGCAATATTTTATTTATCTCAGGTTTTCAAATTGTGGTGGTTTGTGCAAGTCATAGCACAAAGGTGTGGGCACCATCGGTATATATACATTATATCGCCTATTTATGCTATTGTAAACATTTTTCACCTGATCTGAACATTATTCAATTTACGACAAGTTTCCCTATGCGTATAAAATGTGAAACGGTGAGGCAAATATCAACATCAAGGGTTTTTTTTATTATGGGGAGATTATGAAACCAACATAAGGTATGATGTTTACTTTTAAGGCGATGTTCAGCATGTCACAACATTTAAATGCAAACTTTGGTTTTATTTGATATTCCTTATTTCATTTTTTTTATGTTAAGCACGAAAATAGAGTTTAAAACAACATGGGTATTTGGAGATGGTACGATTTGAAGCTTATATGCGTCGTTCATGGAAATATCAGCACAACCTAAAGATACTTTTTCTTCCCGCTTAAATTTTACTTCTGGTTTGCTATCCACCCATCCAATAGCACTACAGGCCAAGCCAAGCCTTTGCCTTCTCTAGGCCATTTCTTTAAGTTTGACCGTCCCTTACACCATGTCTTCAGTTCCAGATGTTGAGCACTACCTCTTCGCCAGCCATCACAAAGTCTATCTATCTCCTCCTGGATCTGTATTGTGGTCTATTTTCCGAAAGTTCTGCTACCATAAGCCGTTTTGAGATACCGTTGTCCTCCATCCTGATTACATGGCCGATATACTAGACCAGATTAAAGTTGAGAGTTTTGGGTCGTACTGCTAGGTCTGTTTCATTCAAGTCGCAAATGCACAAATCTGAAGAGCAGTATTGTTTTTGAGCATTAAAGACTCTATTAGCCAGTAGTATTCGTCTAGTTAGTTCTTCCTTTTCTTCGTTTCTTTTTTTAATTGTAGACTCAAGGTAGACTGCATCACCTTTGTTTTCTCTTGGTTGATGTTCCGACCTATGTCTTTTGGCTCCCCTTTTAGGTCGACATAAACATCTTTTTCGGTCATAAAGGATATTCCCTCGATATCCACGCCATCCGCATATCCAAGTAATTTTATAGGCTGTGCTGACGCACTGCTTTGGACTGGCGTTTTCCTTATCACGCATTCTAGGGCCAGGTTGAAAAGTATTGGGGCCAATCAATCGCCTCGTCTAGACCTTGTCTTTATTCGAACTTATTATTTCATTATGGATACTCCCTTTCGCCATTGAGGTATTCATTGCATTGCGCAGTCACTAGTACCAGCTTTGAGCGGACTCTTAGTACCGACAAGATCTTTTACAGCCTGTCCCTTTTTGTAGTCATATTCAAATGGTCGTTGAAAGTCGA
Source organism: Thereva unica (assembly GCA_949987705.1). Lineage (NCBI taxonomy): Eukaryota > Metazoa > Arthropoda > Insecta > Diptera > Therevidae > Thereva > Thereva unica. The sequence continues at coordinate 34,264,513 of OX465282.1, read as the reverse complement.
CAAATACCTGGTGCATTCCTAAGTTACTTTCTCAGGTTTTCTGCAGATTTTGCTTTAATGTTAGCAAGTGGCGCGATGTTGACCTATTTATCCTAAAACCATCTTGATATTCTCCTTTAAGAGTCTATTTTTTGTTCCACAAGAATTCCGAAGGTTTTGTAGCTAGTGCTGGGTGAAGAGATGCTTCCATAGTTTTTGCAAATTAGTTTATCTACCTCCTTGAATATTGGACATATAAAGGCTCTCTTCCAGTTATCTAATAATGCATCTTCCTACCAAATGTTGCATACATACGTGTTTGTGTAGTGTTCTTGAAAATTGCGGTCCGCCTTCCTTTACCAACTCAGTTGCATTCCATCGCCGCTTGACGATTTATTGCTTTTTTGCTTTATACAGGCTCACGCACTTCATCCATTGTAAGTAGTTCTATTGAAATATTATCAAGAGGAATTAAAACTGCCTCTGACAGGGAATCTTCATTTATTATCTCTCAGTCTTTCTTCTACCCTATCAGGGTCTGCTAAAAGTTTTCCATCTATAACTCTGCAGATGTCCGTTCTTGGCTAAAACTTATTGCTGATCTAGCGGGTTCCTTTGTACCATTGCTTAATTCTCTCTTCATTGAAGTCTTCCTGTATCTGTAGGATGCTCCTGTTTAGATATTCTCTCTTCTTCTTACTGCTCACTTTGTCTGCAGTTCTTCTTTTTAGCCCAAAAGCTGGCTAGCTTAAGGGCCTATAGCCCGTTGTTGTTTCGTGCTTGCTCCTGCTTATCTTCAGAATGAAGATTTTTGACACTTGGCTATTATGTAGGCAGCTCAGAGCCATCTGAGCTCTCCTCCTTTTTAGCAGGTGCTTTCTTAACGCCACAACTGGAGGCTTTTTGTCTTTATCTGATGAGTCATAAGAATCAGCAGCTCGGACAGCCTTTTTAAGTGTTGGCTTTGCAGCTGTGGGTTTACTAGTCGATGGCTCATCTGATGAGCAACTAGATGAACTTTCAGGCTTTTTCTTGGGTGCTACGATAGGTAGCAGTGCTGTGGCGACTGTTGGCTTTGAAGTTATAGATTTACTTCTTCTTCGTCGTTATCTGGCGATCCGAGCGGGATGTCCCCGCAACGGATACGCCGTTGTCGGTGCCGCTACTTCTCAAACTCTGTTCACGATTCGTTTCTATTCTTGCCGGTTTTTGGCGACCCAATAACCCAATAAAGTTTTCTAAGCTTGATGTTGAGTTCCTCTCTTTTCTTTTTTATATCGTCGATCCAAATGCAAACTCTCGAATAAGTTTTCAGGAATGTCAAAAAACAACAAAATTTTACTTTTTTTGAAGAAGTTAATTTTTGGTAGGTACATGGCAACCGTAGTTTGAAAAGATTGGAGAAGGGATACGGCGTCGATATTTTGCCACCACAAAATCGTCTAGAGTGCAATTATAATAAAGCAAAAAAAGGCATTTTTCATTTTCGATAGTTTGCATTGGGATCGACGATATGTTCTTTCCACCTAAGTTTTGCATCTAAATTCATCCCTAAATATTTTGCAGTATTGGAGTACTTGCCGCTAACGATAAGTTCCAGTATTAATAAAATAAGGAAAGAGCGCTGCACGATATTTTAGCAATAAAAACTATACAGTCCAAATAATTTTTAACTTCCCAGTATAAGGACATTATTGTAATCGGTCCGAAAATCGAAATCGAAATTTTCAATGTATTTTCATTTTTCAATATCCCAAGAGCATTTTAAGCAAAAATTTGAGAGGAAGTATGTGGTCATTTTCTTCTGCACGATATTGCGCGAACCAAGAAAAGGTTGAGGTTTCGTTCGAAGCGTATTAACGGAAATATGATCTGAAAAGATTTTTGTAAAATTTGGTCGAGCCGTTTTTTGGTTTAAATGACATAAGTGATTTTTGTACCTGCACGATATCGAGCGAACCATAAAAGATATCGAATTACTTGAGGTGTCGTTCGAAGAGTAATAACCAAAATATGATCTGAAAAGATCTTCATGAAATTCGGTCGAACCGTTTTTTTGTTTAAACGACGTCGTGATTTTTGTATCTGCACGATACCGCGCGAACCAAAAACCATATCGACTTCTTTAAGGTGCCGAAAGAGTAATATTAACGCAAAAATTCCCTGAACAAATAATTCATAACAATCGGTCGGGCTCTTTTTTGTTTAAATGGAAAAACTTCGGATAAGTGTCAGAACTCGATTCAACTCGTTTAAGGAGTGTTATACGAGCGAGTTGTTTCTCGATGCCCCGATGACAAAGTCGCCAGTAACGGTTGGGAGTAGGTGGACTGCAAAATATCGCTGGTAGGTTGTGACAGTTCCTTTCTTCCCCGACTAGAGCTGTTGTTCGACATTGCACTCTATATGAAGAAAATAGATTGTCGACACAGTATAAAGGGCGTTTCCTGCGACTCTAGTCTTTCACATAAAAAAAAAAAAAAAAAAAAGCCCTTAAATTGATAAGTTTTGCTAATATTTAATAAACTCGATGGAATGATACATGTTATATATGATCTTTTTTGGATTGTGCACAGCTTACAACAAAACATCACTTGTCAAAATCCAACAATTTTTAAAAATCGTGCAAAAATTTCGTTACCCTTTACAAACATCACTAATTTTTCCAACCTTGTGTCAGTACTTTTTTGACGGGGAATTGTTTTCTACATGTAATACTGTTTCAGGAAATTGCGGTTCATCCCGGGATTTGCAGTGTTTACCGAACAATTTGTTCTTTTTGGTCAAGGCTGACAAGTACTATCTCCGGAAAGCTTGGAGGAGAATGAAGTACGAAGATAAAAACAAATTCTCTAGAAAAATGTTTTAGATTAACTGCTGTTATAGTTATGTTTTAGATTAACTGCTGTTAGTTTGTAAGAAGACAGTTTATTCTGTCTACGCTCACCATACTGGGAAGTTGATCGTGTGGACCGAAGTGGTCAAGCCCACATCCCAGCTAGTTTACTTTTTGGTTCATTTGAAAATAAACGCGTATTTTTTAGTTTTCTTAAAACTATTTATTTTTTAACACTTACACCTTCAATTATGTTTAATTTTTCTAAGGGGTTTTAAAGATCGTGCATATTAGCAATAAGGCCTCTGTTTATGAAACATGCGGATCTTGCAAGACGATCAGCAAGTAATAAGACTCGCCGCAGCCTAAAACTGTTTAAGTAAAGGAATATCGTCTTGGGACAATTAACAACTTTTCTGGAGGATTCACAGAAATTAGCACGAATAAAAAAGATCGATCGACATTTTCACGTTTATTTCGGGTTCCGTGATTACAGTGAGACTGGCGTACGTTTTCTCGTATCAGCTAGCACAAACAAAGTAACTGTTAAATATATTGAACTAGCTGGTATGATCTAGGATTCTATTTCTTGTTGAGGAGCGCTTTGGCGGGCACTGCGACCTATTTTGTTTGGTCTATTGTGACATCCCTGTCTTTAAAAACCATCAAGGTTAAGGCTTCTAAGATAGCCAAAAACTGATTTAGGATTTCTATCACAAATCTATCTGGGAGTAGGGAAGCCACGATGTAGGAGGCTCAGTCTCTTCGTCGCTGTAGCCTCACAGTCGCCAGTAAGAACTCTGCAGTTTCGGGAGCTGCCCGCAGAACCGACAGCTAGAGGCGGCCACCAGACCTATTTTGTTTAGATGATAGTTAAGCGAACAGTGGCCTGACAGGAGCTCTGTTATTATTTTTAGTTCCCATCTCTTGAGATTTTTAAATTTTCCCCCTTTAGCTTTATCGATTTGGATGAATTTTTTAGCTTAACAAGCACCCTGGGTCTTTATCCAGCTATGAAGAAACAGGTGTTCGACCCAATTTTTTATGGCCGTTTTTACGTGACAGCTTGCTAAGCTACAGAAAGGTTCCGGACTGATATGTGATGGGTTTGCGCCTACTCTAGGCAGGCTGTCGGCAATTTCATAATCAATGTGACCTTCGTGGCCCGGAATCCATATCAGCGTGACACTGTTGTTTCTGCTGACGAATTTCAAAGATTGAAGACAATCCGGGACTGTCTTTGATGACACACCGTGCGATTTTATGGCCAGAGTGCAGCTTGACTGTGCCAGAGCCTCTTTTTTCACCACTGGGTGTAGTGGGGCGAGGTTCAGTATGGCCTCGATAGTCGCAGTCGTACAGGTGCTTTTGGCTCCTGTGTTACCAAGACAGGCAGTCTTTGCATCTTGGACAACTTAATCATAGCACCCTTTTGTTTGGTCTTGGCCCACCATGCGATGGATGCATATTTTACCATGGGCCTTACGACCGTCGTATATAGCCAAAACATTAACCTAGGTTTGAGGCCCCAGGGTTTTCCTACAAATTGGCCACAAACATGGAGAGATGTAATTGCCTTGGCAGTTACTCTCTCAATTTGAGATTTCCAGGAGAGCCTTTGATCTAGGATTATGCCCAGATATTTAGCCTTCTTTGAGAAAACCATTTCTTTGTCGTCCAGAAGAATTTAGCTTCCTTCTATTAGTAAATGGTACGATGACAGTTTTTTGTGGGTTAATACCCAGATTCTTGCTACGGTACCTATGATCTACGATTAACAGTATTTTATGCTAATGGTTATCTATACTTAAAGAAATAGACAACCAAGTTTTTTTTGCCCTTTTGCACTGTCGACCATGTACAGTAGAGCGTCGATAATCCGGATTAATTGTGACCGGACCCTGTCCGGATTATCAAAATGTCCGGATTTTCGAACAGGACCAAAAAAGGTCGTTTGAGTTCATAACAAAGAGATAACTTGCTAAAACCGTTAATAATTCCCTTTTGTGGTTAAATAATTGAGCAGATAAATAAAACCATTAATTAATATGAACTTAAAACGTATTTTAATGAAAGAATTCCGCGACTAATGCCGGCCGTACACCATAGCTGCATATGCAGTTTTTTATCATTTATATATGGAACAAATCGTAGTAGGCCGCTTTGCTTCGAAAAGCGGGTAATTCCTGAGATTGGCCGTGCCACATAAAAAAAATGTATTCACTCGAATTTTTTTCCACTAGAATCGAATCCGGATTATCGACGGTCCGGATTTTTGACGTCCGGATTATTGACGCTTTACTGTATATATATATATATATATATACTAGCTGGGACCCGGTGCGCCTACGCTGCACCCATAAGTCAATAGTAAACAATAAAAACCATCCACTGACTTAATATTTTTCGAGATATGAATTTTACACAGATGAAATGCCTCAAAGAACATGGGTCTTGCGTCGGCCGCCATGAATCGGTATATTGAGTCTACTACATTGCTTATTTTATTCTACTTATCATACCCTTTAATTTGATACCCATGTTGAGGGGATTGTGAAGAAAGTGGTAATCCGGCCTCTTTAGACGGCCGCCATGGATCTAAAGATATATTTTGTATACTACATTGCTTATTGTATTCTACTTATCATACCCTTTCATTTGATACCCATGTCGAGGTGGTTGTGAAGAAAGTGTACCCCGCCCTCTTGAGACGGCCGCCATGGATCTAAAGATATATTTTGTATACTACATTGCTTATTATATTCTACTTAACATACCCTTTCATTTGATACCCATGTTGAGGTGGTTGTGAAGAAAGTGGTAATCCGGCCTCTTGAGACGGCCGCCATGGATCTAAAGATATATTTTGTATACTACATTGCTTATTGTATTCTACTTATCATACCCCTTCATTTGATACCCATGTCGAGGTGGTTGTGAAGAAAGTGGTACCCCGCCCTCTTGAGACGGCCGCCATGGATCTAAAGATATATTTTGTATACTACATTGCTTATTATATTCTACTTAACATACCCTTTCATTTGATACCCATGTTGAGGTGGTTGTGAAGAAAGTGGTAATCCGGCCTCTTGAGACGGCCGCCATGGATCTAAAGATATATTTTGTATACTACATTGCTTATTGTATTCTACTTATCATACCCTTTCATTTGATACCCATGTCGAGGTGGTTGTGAAGAAAGTGGTACCCCGCCCTCTTGAGACGGCCGCCATGGATCTAAAGATATATTTTGTATACTACATTGCTTATTATATTCTACTTAACATACCCTTTCATTTGATACCCATGTTGAGGTGGTTGTGAAGAAAGTGGTAATCCGGCCTCTTGAGACGGCCGCCATGGATCTAAAGATATATTTTGTATACTACATTGCTTATTGTATTCTACTTATCATACCCTTTCATTTGATACCAATGTTGAGGTGGTTGTGAAGAAAGTGGTAATTCGGCCTCTTGAGACGGCCGCCATGGATCTAAAGATATATTTTGTATACTACATTGCTTATTGTATTCTACTTATCATACCCTTTCATTCGATACCCATGTCGAGGTGGTTGTGAAGAAAGTGGTACCCCGCCCTCTTGAGACGGCCGCCATGGATCTAAAGATATATTTTGTATACTACATTGCTTATTGTATTGTACTTAACATACCCTTTTATTTGATACCCATGTTGAGGTGGTTGTGAAGAAAATGGTAATCCGGCCTCTTGAGACGGCCGCCATGGATCTAAAGATATATTTTGTATACTACATTGCTTATTGTATTCTACTTATCATACCCTTTCATTTGATACCCATGTCGAGGTGGTTGTGAAGAAAGTGTACCCCGCCCTCTTGAGACGGCCGCCATGGATCTATAGATATATTTTGTATACTACATTGCTTATTGTATTCTACTTAACATACCCTTTCATTTGATACCCATGTTGAGGTGGTTGTGAAGAAAGTGGTAATCCGGCCTCTTGAGACGGCCGCCATGGATCTAAAGATATATTTTGTATACTACATTGCTTATTGTATTCTACTTATCATACCCCTTCATTTGATACCCATGTCGAGGTGGTTGTGAAGAAAGTGGTACCCCGCCCTCTTGAGACAGCCGCCATGGATCTAAAGATATATTTTGTATACTACATTGCTTATTGTATTCTACTTATCATACCCTTTCATTTGATACCCATGTCGAGGTGGTTGTGAAGAAAGTGGTTCCCCGCCCTCTTGAGACGGCCGCCATGGATCTAAAGATATATTTTGTATACTACATTGCTTATTGTATTCTCCTTAATATACCCTTTCATTTGATACCCATGTTGAGGTGGTTGTGAAGAAAGTGGTACCCCGCCCTCTTGAGACGGCCGCCATGGATCTAAAGATATATTTTGTATACTACATTGCTTATTGTATTCTACTTATCATACCCTTTCATTTGATACCCATGTCGAGGTGGTTGTGAAGAAAGTGGTACACCGCCCTCTTGAGACGTCCGCCATGGATCTAAAGATATATTTTGTATACTACATTGCTTATTGTATTCTACTTATCATACCCTTTCATTTGATACCCATGTCGAGGTGGTTGTGAAGAAAGTGGTACCCCGCCCTCTTGAGACGGCCGCCATGGATCTAAAGATATATTTTGTATACTACATTGCTTATTGTATTCTCCTTAATATACCCTTTCATTTGATACCCATGTTGAGGTGGTTGTGAAGAAAGTGGTACCCCGCCCTCTTGAGACGGCCGCCATGGATCTAAAGATATATTTTGTATACTACATTGCTTATTGTATTCTACTTATCATACCCTTTCATTTGATACCCATGTCGAGGTGGTTGTGAAGAAAGTGGTACCCCGCCCTCTTGAGACGGCCGCCATGGATCTAAAGATATATTTTGTATACTACATTGCTTATTGTATTCTCCTTAATATACCCTTTCATTTGATACCCATGTTGAGGTGGTTGTGAAGAAAGTGGTACACCGCCCTCTTGAGACGTCCGCCATGGATCTAAAGATATATTTTGTATACTACATTGCTTATTGTATTCTACTTATCATACCCTTTCATTTGATACCCATGTCGAGGTGGTTGTGAAGAAAGTGGTACCCCGCCCTCTTGAGACGGCCGCCATGGATCTAAAGATATATTTTGTATACTACATTGCTTATTGTATTCTCCTTAATATACCCTTTCATTTGATACCCATGTTGAGGTGGTTGTGAAGAAAGTGGTACCCCGCCCTCTTGAGACGGCCGCCATGGATCTAAAGATATATTTTGTATACTACATTGCTTATTGTATTCTACTTATCATACCCTTTCATTTGATACCCATGTCGAGGTGGTTGTGAAGAAAGTGGTACCCCGCCCTCTTGAGACGGCCGCCATGGATCTAAAGATATATTTTGTATACTACATTGCTTATTATATTCTACTTAACATACCCTTTCATTTGATACCCATGTTGAGGTGGTTGTGAAGAAAGTGGTAATCCGGCCTCTTGAGACGGCCGCCATGGATCTAAAGATATATTTTGTATACTACATTGCTTATTGTATTCTACTTATCATACCCCTTCATTTGATACCCATGTCGAGGTGGTTGTGAAGAAAGTGGTACCCCGCCCTCTTGAGACGGCCGCCATGGATCTAAAGATATATTTTGTATACTACATTGCTTATTATATTCTACTTAACATACCCTTTCATTTGATACCCATGTTGAGGTGGTTGTGAAGAAAGTGGTAATCCGGCCTCTTGAGACGGCCGCCATGGATCTAAAGATATATTTTGTATACTACATTGCTTATTGTATTCTACTTATCATACCCTGTCATTCGATACCCATGTCGAGGTGGTTGTGAAGAAAGTGGTACCCCGCCCTCTTGAGACGGCCGCCATGGATCTAAAGATATATTTTGTATACTACATTGCTTATTGTATTGTACTTAACATACCCTTTTATTTGATACCCATGTTGAGGTGGTTGTGAAGAAAATGGTAATCCGGCCTCTTGAGACGGCCGCCATGGATCTAAAGATATATTTTGTATACTACATTGCTTATTGTATTCTACTTATCATACCCTTTCATTTGATACCCATGTCGAGGTGGTTGTGAAGAAAGTGTACCCCGCCCTCTTGAGACGGCCGCCATGGATCTATAGATATATTTTGTATACTACATTGCTTATTGTATTCTACTTAACATACCCTTTCATTTGATACCCATGTTGAGGTGGTTGTGAAGAAAGTGGTAATCCGGCCTCTTGAGACGGCCGCCATGGATCTAAAGATATATTTTGTATACTACATTGCTTATTGTATTCTACTTATCATACCCCTTCATTTGATACCCATGTCGAGGTGGTTGTGAAGAAAGTGGTACCCCGCCCTCTTGAGACAGCCGCCATGGATCTAAAGATATATTTTGTATACTACATTGCTTATTGTATTCTACTTATCATACCCTTTCATTTGATACCCATGTCGAGGTGGTTGTGAAGAAAGTGGTACCCCGCCCTCTTGAGACGGCCGCCATGGATCTAAAGATATATTTTGTATACTACATTGCTTATTGTATTCTCCTTAATATACCCTTTCATTTGATACCCATGTTGAGGTGGTTGTGAAGAAAGTGGTACCCCGCCCTCTTGAGACGGCCGCCATGGATCTAAAGATATATTTTGTATACTACATTGCTTATTGTATTCTACTTATCATACCCTTTCATTTGATACCCATTTCGAGGTGGTTGTGAAGAAAGTGGTACACCGCCCTCTTGAGACGTGCGCCATGGATCTAAAGATATATTTTGTATACTACATTGCTTATTGTATTCTACTTATCATACCCTTTCATTTGATACCCATGTCGAGGTGGTTGTGAAGAAAGTGGTACCCCGCCCTCTTGAGACGGCCGCCATGGATCTAAAGATATATTTTGTATACTACATTGCTTATTGTATTCTCCTTAATATACCCTTTCATTTGATACCCATGTTGAGGTGGTTGTGAAGAAAGTGGTACCCCGCCCTCTTGAGACGGCCGCCATGGATCTAAAGATATATTTTGTATACTACATTGCTTATTGTATTCTACTTATCATACCCTTTCATTTGATACCCATGTCGAGGTGGTTGTGAAGAAAGTGGTACACCGCCCTCTTGAGACGGCCGCCATGGATCATTTTAGTTTCAATAGCGTCATGGCCTACCTATTGTTTGACAGCTGCGTAAATTTGAAATTTTCATTAAATGTAATGATTCAATTTAATGACAATTTTACATTTGTCAAACAATAGGTAGGCCATGAAGCTATTGAAACTAAAATGAAGTGAAAATTCCTAAAATTACCATTTTTGTTTGGATTTTGCAGCTGTTTTTTTGGTTAAAGGTATAAAAAATAGCCTACGACCTATTCTCAGACCTACCAAATATACACCAAAAATTTCATGCAAATTGGTCAACCCGTTTTGGAGGAGTACGGTAACAAACACTGTGACACGAGATTTTTATAGATATAGATATATTTTTTTTTTGTTTTTTATTTTTGAAATGTCGAACAGCAGCTCTAGTCGGAAGATAGAGAGAGAACTGAAGGAAAGAACTGTCACAACCTAGCTGCGGTATTTTTATTTCACCTACTCCCAACCATTTCGCGACTCTGACATCGGGGCATCGAGAACAACTCGCTGGAGTGTTATGCCTCCTGAAACGTGTTGAATCTCATCAACCAACCGATGAAATGCGCTTGGTGGAGCGGGGAAGAGAACTAGTGAAGGCTATGACAGGAGGAATCAGGAATGCAAAGAGGGAAGAATAAAGAAGGAAAGTTATGTAGGCGGGAAATTAGGAAAGGCTAGGACCGTGGCACCGCCGGGAATCGAACCCGGGACCTCTGGCGATAGTAGTCAGGCGCCTTACCCCTAGACATGGGCGTAGCAAGGTAGGGGGCCAGGTGGGCCAGGCCCACCCCAGAATCCTTCTGGCCCGCCCCAGAATAAAAGTTATTAAAAACACGATACATCCGCTTTAAAACCAATGATATTACATAACGCTTTAAACAATTTGAAAAAAAAAAAAAAAAAAATAAATTAAATGGTCCTGCGCTGGAGGTCATCCGTTAAACTAAGATTGTGATTGGCTCGCAGCGTATGACACAACGTAGTGACCGCAATGGCCATGGAGATATAGCTGGACAACCATAATTGTGTTGCGTTGTATTGCTTGTGTGAGTAATTATGTCATCTCATACAATGCAGTGCCGTTTTTATATGACCGCAGTCTTTGAAATTCTACTAATTTCAGTATAAACTTTCAGCACAATGCAAGATTTATTACCAGCTTTAGATAAAGAGTATAATCTCTTACGGAAGAAAATGCAAAAAGGCGGGAGCTAAGTTCATTTGATGCGGCCATATGTACGTAACATATAAGGCAGAATACAACTATAAATAAATTATAAGTATGAGCCTATCATCTTCAGTATGATACCGTGTAGTTCATAAAGTTAAGTCGTTGAGTTTTAAATTCAAATCCAACTCAACTCGGCTCCAATAGAAACTCAAATCCACTTTTTGGCGCTCTTCTATGTCCATGGTAACGGTAGGTATATCTTGGTATAGCTAGCCAAAGAGTAAGTACACAAGGGTCTAGGTCTATAATTTAATTTGTTTAAATAATAATGAAAACGCTTGCCTGATATCAAGCTGGCTAGCCACACATAGAGAAACGGAATCGGTACTCGATTCTTTACTGATATGACTATTTGGCTTTCGATTCTACTCATATCAGTATTCGATACTTTTGAACAGGGCAAGTTATATATCCAAATAATCAGCTTTTAAAATAATTTGCATACGCTAAAGCAGGTCACAGGTATAAGATAACCATTCGTTGAAAGTTATCAGGAATGCCAATGCAGCAGCAAAATAGGTCAAGGGAATGGTCGCAGTACTTTTAGACCCAGTACCTCACCAAAGGAAAAAATGAAATAGGCATTCTTCAAGCGAAATTTGCCGCATATACACCTTCTTCTTCTTCCAATGGCGTTGCAGCCCAAATAGAACCTTGGCTTTCTCTAATCTTTTACTTCAGTCTCTATTTCTGCCTGACTTCCAGCTCGATGTCTGGAGAAGTGTCTGCATTTGTTACAAACGCATCCGTCTTTTTTTTTTCTTCCATAATGATAGTGAAGTCCTTCCTTGCACCTCTTTCTTCTGACGTGCGCTCGACGTGGCCAAACCAGCGAAGTGTATTGAGTTTACCAAGGTCACTTACATAGCCTATCTCGTCATATATTTGATATAACTCGTTGGTAGCTGTTTCTCCATGTCCCTTTCTGACAAATAGGGCTTCTAAAAATCTTCCTTTAAAAGGAATTTAGCATATAACATGGCAAATTATTGTCTTATATAATGTAAACTTCGTCTTTCGATGCATTGCTCAAGATCTCAGCAATTTACGAAGTGCGTTTTTGTTTCGGAGTAGAAATCTCCTGCTGATTTCCTCTAGCATGTCTAGCTACACTTGTTGCTGATTTATTTTCAATGAGTACCCGATCGATTTGGTTTTTAGCCCTTCCATCTGGCGACATCCAAGCCATTTTTTGGATGTTTTTATATGGGAAGAACTTGAACTTCCTAGCATTGCTTTGCTGTTATCGGGCGATAAGCTTGCCACCATTATCGTGGGTGGTTGCGCGAAGGCTGTGGCTGCCTATTATCGCTCATATACTGAAAGTCCTTCTCGATCTTAGCGTTGAAGTCACCCAACATCATTTTATATCATTCGAGAGTTGGTTATGGAGATGTACTTTTAAGAACTTTTAGTTCGATTCTACTCATGAGTATTTACTCGAGTACTTTCCACCGATTCCGTATCACTGGCTACATGCGAGTAGTGTATCCTTTGAACTGAGCGGCATTTGGGCAAAAGTTTGCCGATGAAAGAATAACGTAATGCTGATTTTGCCGCCGGTTTTTGGAGGAATCAGAAGAAGATTATTACCGATCGGCTCATCAAGGTGGCAGGCCATTTAAAAGGAGATAACTGAACAGAGTTTGCATTATATTGTGTCGCTGGAGAAATAGCGTAATTTTCATTATGATACTAGCGGTAGGGAGGTAAATGAATCTAATTCCGCTGAATCGGGTTAATCTTGATAGCCAAAAAGCATATTCGTGCTCGTTTGTTTGCTGAACTATATATTTTCCCATACGAGATTTAATATTTTCTGTTTACTGAATTGTATCGGTTGCAGTTATTTTAAATAATCGAGCAACTAATCTCTTAAGGGTATGGTTGCATGGCAAGTTATGTCAAGTTAAGCGGGTTGTATCACAAATCCGTTGTTTCAAGTTATTTTATGTCAAAAAATTTAAAAGATACGTTATAAAAAGGTGTGTTTTTTGGATAAAAATAAAAAAAAATATGTGCAGGTATGAGTGGATGTTCGTTTACATGCACATGATCTGTAACTTCTCATACATATTTTTTCAATATTGAGCAAATATTTCCAAAGCAAAGACGCTACATTAGGTCAAGCAGTTGATGTTATTAAAAGCATAGCAGCTGCGTTGGAGAAAGACAGAAATAGTATGGAAAACTTTCAGAAGGATTGGAATAAGATAGAGAAATTTTCGAATGCAATCGAAATTTCCTTAGAACCGTTACGAGTGTCTAAAAGACGAAGGCAACCAAATAAGTTGAATGATTTCATAGTCGATACCACGTCAGTTTTCGGCGATGCGAAGGATAAAAGGACAGATTCTAGAAGGATGAAGCAAGACAGATTCTATAATTTAGCGTTATTAATTAACATTGAAAATTTATTTGTATAGAATATAAGCGCAGATCAAGTCTTGCAGGAATTTTTAAAGAAAAGTAAAAGAGTAAATTTCAATTAATGAATATAAAGGGGAGTTTACATCCCAGCCTCAAAGTGGAAGCGCAAATCTGAACTCTTTTATCGCAAAGAAGATAGTATGGCTCTGTCTCTGTTTCACCAAAGTGGCAACAGCAAACGGCAGCCTCAAAGTAGAGTTCTATTCTACTTTACGAATACGAATGTCGGAAAAAAGCTTTTAGTTTCGTTAAATTTAAGTATTCTAGTGCCTACTAGATGTCACTTTCGCGGTTTCTTGTGGTTTTGTTAGAAGTTTTTGCATATTTACCTTGTTTTCGACAGCTTGAAAAATCAAAAACGAAATGTAAAAATGTTTGAAACTAACAAAAAGGTTTTGCAGCTTATTAAATTGTTTTCTCTGCGATAGTGTTAAAAAATTTCCATTTAACAGTTGTAAATAGTTTCGAGCTTTCGACGAAACTTTGCGCTTGCATTTTGTACAGGGCCACTTTGTTCTTCCAATTTGAGTCTGGGATGTAAACTCCCCTTAATATTTAGATTTAATTCTAACTTTTAATTATATTTAATTCTAACTACCTAAGTAGTCTAAATACTTAAAAATTTAAAAAAAAAATAGATTTTTTGTTGGTCGTCTGTCTGTGGTGAGTCGGTAACGATGCTTTAAAATCTGGCCCACCCCAGCAAAAATTCATTGCTACGCCCATGCCCCTAGACTACCGAGGCCCCAATTAGCAAAATTATTAATTTGTATTTTATTCTAATTATCTCGATATTTTAATGTTGAAATGTTGAAAGAATCTGGAACAGCCTCGAAACGATCAATGAGTAAAGATGTTCGAAATGAAAAATGCCCTTTAGTAAAATAAAATAAATCTCTTCCTTCAGTAAAAATTAAAAATAAATTTCATTTCACCACAACTTTATGAACTCGCTATCACTGCAAAACAGATAAAGACACAAAAATAATAATAAATCGATAGAATCTTCCTTATTGGAGCGATGAATTAGGTCAAAAGATATTTCATTTCCGATAGCGTTAACAGCAGTAATTTAACCGCTGGTTCGCAAACAACAAGCAAAAACAACAAAATCCCGATGCTTCCTTCTAATTCCGGTGTTTGTTCATTCATTAGTTCTAATTATTACCTTCATTTATGGCCTGATCATTTCTACAAAAAAAAACATATGAAGGATATACTTTCGCAGAACTTTCTATCTGGCAATGTCCTATGTTCGAAAGAGCAGAGATATCCTTTCGATGCTATATCATTAAGTGCAGGAGTTTTCGTAGGTTGAAAGACACCCTATTTTTGCTGAAATGCTTGTTTTAATTTTTTTTTATTCCATTCTTTTTGTCCTGACACTTAATTACCGTAAACGCTTTTAGGGAAGTGATTAATAACTTTGATTCAGGAAAGTGGCAGTCACCAAAAGAGCAAGAAGTTGAAAGAGCAGAAATTGTTTGGTTCTTGCCTCCAGGGGGAGGTGGACAGGAAACAAAAAATATGCCCTTTAATTGAGAATACTGTATTCGTTCGTCGGGCTGAACAATGCGCAATTCAGTTCTCCCCAACGGATAATGGAGGCAATACTCCCTCTTAAGGACACACCTAATGATGATCGACCGTGAATGGAAACGTTGCGTTGTTGCCATGAAAGCTATCGCATCTGTTCCGCTATGCAAATGCTTTAGTCGAAGAGTATCTAAAGAAGTTTATACCCTTATCCCCCTGCAAGTAATTCCCTCCCTGCTATAAAAGTTAGCCAACACAAAGGACAGAAGCTTCTGTCGATTTATTATTCGATTTCGTGAATTTTATGCCAAATCAAACAGGACCTTGCAGGACATAATATATACGCAGAAAAGTGCCTATAGAAGTTAGCAAGTGACTCATTTAATGGGTCGAACACTGATTCCCAATAGGATCGACCTGCCTCTGGGGGTGGTAGGTGGAAGGTGGCCCTCCTGGCATGCCCGATGGCAGCATTCTCGCACCATTGTTCGTCCTCGAAGAGCTTCTAACTAATTCAAATATGGATAGAAATTAGATTCTGAGGCAAAATACGGTTACGATGAAGGAAATTAATTCTCAGCAGCTATCAAGGATGTATTTGAGAGTGTTTTGTGCGTGTTTGAGTATTTACCCTAAAGCATGTGAAGTTGGGATTATTGAGTGTTAATGCCCCGAAGGAGCAACGATTTTCGGGTTTGTTGAGTAGACAATTGAGTCAGGATAATTTCTGAAGGCTCCTTTGGACTCTCGTAATTGGTATAGGCTCCTGCGTATTAATTACAGTGCGGGACAATTTCAAGCATGATTAATGTTATAAGCGCGTTTATGCAAGTTTGGATGTGTAACATTATTAACCTATAGAAAGATTTATTGAATAACATAAATTGAGTTTTGTAGATTAATTTCTAAAAGTTCTTTTAGACAAACCAGGAGTGTGCGATATTCCCGACAATCTCGAGAGGGACCCTTTTCTGCCTTGAACTGGTCGGAGATTGAAGCAGTTCATTTGTATCCTTTAATCCTTGCAAAACATTGCCGCATTGAAAGTTTGTAGAATTGCATTGCGAGACAGACCATTCTTGTGCATATGTCTCTTCATCCCGTTAAAGATTTTATGATACTCTTGTTGTCATATTATAGTAGATGACTAAGTTCCACTCATATGATATTAGGAGGTTTCCAGTTTGCACCCACACCCTCAAAGTAAATTCCAGGCTGGTTATCAAATGGAGTTATGGCCACAGGTGCCCATTACGGGACAGATCGAACAAGCTAATGGTAGAGAACAGTCCGTGAAAACTTAACCCTTTCAAAGTTATTCAAGGTCAAAGTTTGCAAAAATCACTAAAATCACTCAAAAACAGTTTTTTTTTTTTTTTTTTTTTTTTTTTTTTTCAAATTGTATTTTGCGGGCAATACATTTTTTTAATCTACTTATATCAAACAATATTGTAACGATGGGGAAGTGGTCACTGCCTTCGAGGCTGGAGTGAGTTATCCCGTTTAAGATACGGGGATATTTTGGAAGAGCTAAAAGTATGATCAATAGATATTAGGGTGTTGTTGATGGATATATGGGTCACTGGACAGAGCAGGACTATGTCTCGATTATTGGAAAGAAAATCTTCAATTACTTTACTCTAGTGTCGAATGCAGGGCTACCCCTGCAAAGGCTGTGGGCGTTGAAATCATTCTCTACTCTAAGTTTTATCTCTATAGTGCCTATAGCTCCTACTACACCTTGCCTTGCCTATCTTTTCCTTGCCTATCATTTTGTCCTGCGATAATATATTTATTTTTATTCATGATATATCCGACAGCTTTGAGGTGAGTTCAGGAGTACGACAAAGATGCCTACTTTCGCCATTACTATTTATTATAGTAACAAACGACATTCTTGTCGGCGCTCTAGATAGTAGAACAGGCGGCATACAATGGGGCTTGCTAAACCGCCTTATGGATCTCGACTACCCGAATGATATTTGTTTGTTGGCCCACAGACACCAGGACCCCAAAAACATGTTAAGCTAATTGGCAACAGAAAGTAGCCCAGCAGGCTTAAGGCTAAATCCAACTAAAACCACAGAAATGCGGATAAATGCAAACACCATTGAACAGACAGCGCTGAATAACCGTGAAACTGCTAGATAAATTCTGCAGCCTCGGTAGTAATATGACCGAAAATGACGGTGCAGGAGAAGACGTTAGTTCCAGAATAAATAAAGCACGAAGCCCATATGCACGAATGTCTCGCATATGGAGATCAATGGAGATCACAAGTAACACCAAATTGCGGCTGTTCAACTCCAACGTTATAGTCCATTCAAAACGCGCGCTAGGGTGTTCCAAAATAACACCGTTAAGAAAATCGAACCCTACCCTTCGAATTTGAAGCATAAACTTGAAAAAAAAGTAATTTTTTCAATTTTTCTATTTTTAGCCGATTTATGGGTGGTTTCAATCCTTTAGGGTTACCCCTTATCATAAAGTTCGCCCTGATTTAGTAGAAATCAACCACCTTCCCAAATAAATATTAAAAAAAGTGTATTTCATTGCATTAGTTTTCATTATTATTGAAATAATCGCGAAAACCCCCTAAAAAGGGGTGTTTTTTGCATTTTTAAGGGTGACGCCCATATTTTAGGACCGCGGGACCCCGATTTTCGTGATCAGCGTCCCCAAAAACCTTTAGGGTTCGATTTTTCTTAAGGGTGTTATTTTGGAACACCCCCCCCCCCCCCTGCATTTTGAATGGACTATTAAGGCAGTTCTTTTGTACGGACATGGAAAGTCACCCAATTCATCAAGTTTTCATCAATAGATGCCTGGGTCGTATCCTAAAAATCCGCTGGCAAGATAGGATAAGCGAAGGAACTGGAATTGGATTGGCCATACCTTGCGACGCAAGGATCTCGTTGAGTCGGAAGACCTAGAACAACGTAGAGGAGAACCCTACAGGCAGAGGCCGATAGCTGTCGCACAAAACAGAGTCTGCTGGAGGGCAACTGTTTCCGCATTACGTCCCATGAGGTAATAATGGCGCTTCCCAATTCTACTCTATTTATTCTGTACATTGGTCTGTACAGTCTTTCTTTTTGTTTAATATTATTAAATACCCGTTTTCGTTGCTCTTGATGATTCAAGTACTGCTTTCGTCCACTTTGATTTTTATACCTTCTTTCATTCGGATGCCTATACTGCTGATTTCCCCAATTATTCTTTGTATTATCTTTATAAGCGTTGTTTTGCCATCTCTCACGCGACGCTTTGAAAAGGGATGCAAAACTAATTTAAAAACATTAAGATATTGCTCTCTTTCTGTTGTCAAGGTTAATGGGTTAATTTTTTCGAATGGGTGCGGGGAGCGGAGGGGGCCCGCATCACAGGTTTTGCCTAGGGACCGCCAGACCCTTAATCCGGCTTTGGTAGACGATACTCAGTTGCTGCTACCCAAGAGAACTCCTGAGCTCCTGAGATTTTGTATAATTTTTCAACCATCCGAAATGGACTTACTTTTACGTAACTCAAACACACTAAAAAATTGTATTAAATACCTACCTAGCTAAATTGTTTAAGGAACCCCACAATATCATGGTAATTAGTAATTCAAACCTTGTTCAAGTTGTTCCTACTGAAGTATCTGAGTACCACATATAATTAAAAAAAAAAGATGTCTTATTTTTCATATTTCTCAATTGAAGCAAGTTTTGCAATTAAAATAATTGAAATGATAAACTCCATCATCAATTATCCTTACCTTTAAAAGGTATTTTTAGCACAGTGACCGACATTTATGAAGCACAAACACAAAAAAAAGATAATGACGGAATCCTCAACAACGATCATAAAAATGTCACTTAAAACCCTGATACTTCCCTGTCAGTTTTAATTTCCGCCAGAACAACTCTTAAAAATGGCATCGCTTTAAAAGAATTTCGTCTTTCTGGCATAATCTCCTTTTAGTATGTCACTAGCATTTTACGATTTCCTTTGGCACGCAAACAACCACGATGACTCTACAGAAAGCAAAAAAGAAGGAAACTTCTGAGTTGGCCTACATCAAAAATCAACGAACCTTAAAAAACCAACCCGAAGAGCACAACCCTCAAATTGTGAAGAGGGTTTTCTGGCGTGCCGAGGCTCAAGAAGGGAAAAAAGAACACCTTATAAACCCTGCGAGGTACTCTTAATAATTAATGATTTTTTTTCGTCGTTTCTTTTCTTCGAAATTTGAATACGATAGGAACATGGGAATTAAATCTGCGGATACCGCCGAGGATAATAATATTCATACAAATCACCCAAAGGAGTTATCGGCGCTGTTCATTTTGGGAATTTATTTGTTTGCTTTTGCCAGAAGTGCTTAAAGGGTTGGATATTTTTTAGGTCCTTGTTGGTCCTCTGAGCTTGAACCCTAATAATTTTTCATTGCCATCTTTAAAAGTTCGCTCATCCGGAAGCAGTTATTCGGGTGCCCACCCCTACAAAAAAAATTGGGGCGGGATAAAATATTAAAAGTATCAAAAGGGGCCCTGAACAATCACCGAACCGTGCTCCAACCCTGAAATGGGTCCAGTGTAGTGGGAATGGAAAGGGGGAGCACTCCATTAATTATTGCAGCTGGCAAACAGCAGTAACACAAAACCTTGTAAGAATTTCGACCATGAACACCGCACATTCCTCACACCTGCGTCGCACCTTTAAAAAATCAGGTGAGCTTGTCCTTATTATTTTTTAAAATATTTCGCAATCTTTCTTCGATTTCCTCCCTTTCGGGAAAAGAATTCGCCTTATTTGGATATATATTTATTTCTATAGGGGTTTGAAGATTAACAAATCACATGCAGATCAATAAGTGACAGAACAGAAATTGTTACACAGGTGAGGGAAAGAATACGTGGCATGTATAGATTTTCACGTTAAATCTAGTCCCTTAAGATAATTCCCAGTGTCAATAATAAAAATTAATTTCTAAATTATACTTCAGTTTCCACCAAACAAGAAGAGAATGGGCACACGTGTAAACGACACCTTACATCAGTGGCAGTTTATAATGCACAATAAAAATATACACCGCGGGCGATGGGAGTTGTTTTAAAGCGTACAAATTAGGATTTTCCCTTTTAAGTAAGTTCACCTGCGATATTCATTTTTTTTTTTTTTTTGGGTTAAAGTACTAAAACCAGGGAACGATTAAAGCTAAATTTAGAAGCCAGATGTCGTTGGTTAAATCATTTATAAAATGTGAAAATTAACACCTAAAAATTTTAATTTGCTTAATTCGTCTCTTGGTTATCCCTAAAAGGAGTGGATAAATCGCAGGACTTTAAAGTTCAAGAGGATGAACGAAACCGCTTTTGTATTCATGGAATTTTGTGCTGTTATTAATCTCTTTGAAGGAATTTTCTTCTGATCTTATAAAAGTTTTTAAAGAAAATTATCTGTTGATTTTCTTTATTAAAACATTTTTTTTGTTATAAAATTAATTGACTCTCTTTCTACAATTTCTGGTCATGTTCAAGAGCTGCCTGTGGCTCAGTTAAGTTCAAGTGAGTTCAAGCCGTGCGGCGTCGGCTGCCTTTATTGCAAAGGCGGGAAGAGCAGGCCACGAATTGGCGAAATACGACAAGCCTAACATCCTTCGTCCTCAAACTACCGGAAAAGGTTATTGACTTTCACATCCGTCAATTGGTAGTGGTGAATTTGCTGACGTTAGCTTAATATGCCTATGCTAGATTGAGATCTACTGATACAGCTTTGTATTTACCAACGTATTCATCGAATCGATTCTAGTGTTACAGTCGTAAAGGTAGAAGCAAGCCTTAGATAACATTTGGAGGCTATGTTGAACTCGAGAATAGTCCAAACGGATTTCTAAGGCAATGCGGTAACCAAATAAGCTAACAGAGGTATAACACAAGAAGAAGTGATGTCCTCCTTACTATGGTTAGTGACGATACGGTGTGCTGCAAAAAACTAGATTGAAGTGGAGCTAAAGGCAGTAAAATACACAGGCAACCTAGTGACAGCCGGTCTTGTGGTGTGATTTTGGACCCAATGTTAAATGAATAAAACTGGCATGGCTTTCTAAGCCTGTAAAACAGCCGCCGGTAAGGGATGGGGTCTCAAGCCAAAGATGATCCTCACTTACTGATGTGGACAGTGCTGAACAGGACCTACAACACCGTGAAGGTAGAAAGGATCCAGAGAGGGCAACAATAAAGGCAACAACGTAGGTAGGGTAGCAGGTAGCAATAATAACAAGAGTGATTAGGTGCAGCTCAAGGACAAGGAAAAGAGTTAAAGATATGAAAGAAAAGATAAGCAATAACATTAAGTAAAAATTCCAAAAAAAATATTAACAAACGCGCGATGGAAATACCGTTTATGCAAAATCACAAGAGTATGAACGAAACAGAAATGTTCCTTGATTTCCTTCCCTATTGCAATGTTTACATTCAAATTAAAGCAACAGTGGAACAGAGCACGTGGCGGTATAGAATTGGAGTATGTATGCGTAAAAATTTCATGTTGGTACAGCACTCGCGTTACTTGATTACACTTGTATTGTCCCTTATTGTCCACTCGTACTTCCCCTTCATTTTTTATCTTTCTTTTACACACATTGCGTGTAGGTAGTGTAAAAATAATGCTGCCTCCTTTTATCATAGATATTACTTCTGTGATATTTTGACATTTTCACTCGCATTGAAATTTTTATCAGCTGATCTCAAGGACAATGAAACATTTTTAAAAATTTGTTCTTGCTCATCACTCTTATTATTATTGTTCGCTGGTATAGATCTTTTCAAACGTCGTGATATTTCGCGCATGTACCCCAACTAAATTCTGAAAAATGTTTAAAAGCTCGGACAAAGCTTCATTTAACTCCTCCTATCAAATCAGTTGCTGCCATTTAATCAGTCACGACTGCGTATTGCTAGAGATAGGTGCATTTATCTGGGACTTCAATAATTATTTAACAAATTTACAAATTATGATCGAAAAACGCCCATTTTTATATATTTTTTCCGTCAGTCGCATGCGTGCTTCTAGATGGGGAGGTTATGTGGCTTGCGACTGCGGACAACTCCCGTTTCATAAATGTATTCAAAAGAATTTTTTTCAGCATTTTTTTTTAAATTATTTTAAATTAATGGATGAGAAATATTTTGCGTGATTAAAGTAAAGTTATGCTTATTTTGATGAATAATCTGCCTTGGTTGAGCAGGGGCTTTACATGCGGGTAAAAGCTCTGCTCAACACATATAAAGATAAATTAAATTTATTCGTTCGGTATCCCTTCCCAAATTATTTTGTTGAGTTTTCTCTGCGTTTGTTGCCGTTTTAACTAAAAAGAGGGGAAATGATAGAAGAAAATTTATAAAATTTGGCAACGAGGTGCTCAGAAGTGTTCAAATTTTTTGTGTCACGGAGTTTGAAAAAATCTATACATACATAGGTAGCCCTAAAAAATAGAGATGACAAACGAATAAAATATCGTGGCCTGGGTATCTCGGGGGAGAGATTTGGTTTTGAAAGGTGATAGCCACGTACCGCAACTATTTAGGGCTGATGGAAGTGCGATCATAACCCCCTAGCGATGGTCTCTGGGAACTATTCTATGAGAGAGGATAGGCTAATATGATCGGGCTAGTTCCTTCCAAGTAAGGCTAATAACCTCACCCCGAAAGCATTATTATTACATAACGAGCACCATGCTTCGGATACTGGAATCAACGATGACGACCACGGCAACGAGGCAAAACGATTTACGAATTTTCTCATGGAATATTCGAGCTTTTTACAGAACTCGAGCTTCATAACATCTAGCCTATACCCTGACAAAGTATAAAGCTGACATTACCGCCTTCCAGGGGATAAGATGGACGGGGAATGGTGTTTCACGCACTTACATAAGAGTCGCCGGATGATGATAAAGAACAATTCGTCAAATTAGTTGAAAGGGAACTTAATGCCTGCCCTAGGTATGATGTAAAAATCATACTGGGAGATCTGACGTTAAAGTAGGCCCAGTCGGGGGCCCATATACAGGCAGCATGACGACACCCACAACTTGCATGAAAACACCAATGACAATAGACAGCGAGTTGTAGAGATGACAGCAACTAAAACTTGGTGGTTACAAGTACTAGATCTGTCAGTAAAGATATCCATAAAGCCACCTGGGTATCTCCTTATGGAGCCACTGGCAACCAAATAGATTATGTGTTGATAGACCACCGCCGCCTTTCGGGTCTGATGACGGAACGGACGTACCGAGGTGCCAACTTCGACTCGGATCACTATTTTGTTGGTATGGTGTTCCGAGATCGCATTACAACGCTGGAAAGCCTTGTACCCGCTAAGCAGGCTCGACAGCTGCACTACGCGATGAAATGGTCAGAAACAACTACGGTCATGCATTAGAACTCGCCTTAAGTCCTGGGGATTAGATGCCGCGGGTCGACGAGAGCTGGACCCACCTTAAAAATATTGTCATTGGTAGTGCTGATTCCACCTTAGGCAGAAGTCGTAGAGATCGGGAAGACTGGTTCGAAAATGAATGCAAGATTGCAACTGAACGTAAAACTGCTGTGTACCCAAAGAACACTATAAAGAGCTCAGAAAAGAAGAAAAGAGAATTCACAGATAAGCAAGCCTGGTAAAAATGTCTCAGAGAACACAGGCACGCGAAAAAAAATATAAAGAGCTCAGAAAAGAAAAAAAGAGCTCAGAACAGGAGAAAAGGCATCCTCTGCCCGGTACATAAAAAGGAAGGTATCACAGCGTGTACTAATTATCGCGGTATAACGTTGTTTAGTACCGCTTATAAGGTATTCTCCGCTATCCTACAAAACAGGATGGCCCCTATGCATCATCGTTGGCCATTACCAGTGTGGCTTCAGCCCAGGCAAATCAACGACTGATCAGATTTTCACCTTGAGGCAGGCTATGGAAAAATGTCTAGAGTTTCAAAACTCAATTCAACACCTCTTCCTAGACTTTAAAGCCGCCTATGATAGCATAGCCAGAGTAAATCTTTACAAAGCACAATGGGCAAAGGTGACATCTGGGGTCAAAAATGAACTAATAGTTTAGTTTCTTCTGTCGATTCATTTCCTGTCATTTTCCCCCATAAGGGTATATACTTCTTATATAGTCTGCATGGGAGAGTCGCCTAAACATGGAAGACGTCACTAAGCCTCTGAGTTCGCCTCAAACTATCCACAAGAATTATGTTATCAATAAACTGATAACTTGTACACTGATAGAAAAATTGTCTTGATTCCAGCAATTCGATAGTCTTCGTTTCGTTGTCTTGAGTAGAAAAATTGTTCAGTCTTAACATGAGAATGCTCTTTCAGAGTAAGACACTATAAATTCTTGAGCCAAGCAATTGTATTTCTTCGCTCAATACTTATACTTTTCGACCAAGATATGTCTTTTTTGAAATAAGATTTTTTAATTTTTTACTCAAGAAACTAAACATCTTTCATTCAAAACAAAATTTGTATTAAATCAAGACACGATGAAGTTTTAATTCGAGAATATTTATTGAAGCTATTCACTATTTTATTACGTGGAAATATTGTAGTTAATTTGACACTGGCATATGATCATTAGTAAAAATATGAATCCTTATTCAAAACAGCCGTCAAGAAAATTAATTTGCTTGCTTCAAGAAATGAATATTCTTTGACTAAGAAGTTGAGTTGCTTAAATTACAAAAAATTAGTATCTCAAACCAAGAATTATTTTTTTTTTTACTTCTAGTCAACTTTAGTCTTCAACCAAGACAATAAAACCAAGACTATGAGTATTGCTTATCCGAAGATAATGTTGTTTTCGTTATATCCAAAACATTAGTTGCTTGGTTTAAGAAAAAGTCTCTTAAGGGGGTAGAGCACAGTAACGGGCATTGTTTGTGGGTCATTTTCATTAATTTATTGCTAACTAACTAATAATGTTACACTAATAATTTTTTTTTTATTATCTTCCGTACATATTAAAAAACGTTTAAAAAATTGTTTGTTATGATATATGTTGCTATATTTGAATATATGTTGCTTCGCACATCCCTATGATTTTCACGCATTGTTGGATGGTGTACATGATTCTGCGAAAACCAGTCGTCTGAGACAAAAAAACCAAATATTCTCATCATCTACATATATGGTATTGGCTATCGCGTCACGTAGCCTTTTTTTTAGCATTTTTTGGCAACGAGAAAGAAAATCCTAAATTATACATACGTTTTTCGGCACAAATTTCATGTTATGATTGTTAATAATTATTGAACAAAACAAGATATTGACAAAATCCTACGTGACGCCAGAGGCACTCATCCATAAAAGAAGTGTGTCAAATTTCAAGTCAATTCGTTAATTAGATCTTGAGATATCATGTACACCGTTTTGAAAAACATCGTTTCGAGAAAAACGCGTTTGAACATTGCACTGTGGGACAGAGTCCCAAATTTCTAGCCAAAACGTGAAATCTTGATTATTTTGTGATGAAATTTCTAACTCGGTGGTTTTCGAGGTTGCTGATTTCAAATTTAAAGCCAAAAAAAATGAATTTTTTGAAAATTTTACTGTAGTCTACCCCCTTAAGCTAAGAATTTTTTTTTATCAGTGTAGGTCTTCGGAGCGATCCGTTGCTTCTAGCGCAGAAACTCTCGCTTGGAAAGACTCGATGTTTTTGTTGATGGACTTTAGTCCTTCGGCTAGGTGATGTTCAATAGAGGTGAGATGCTCGTTGAAGTTCAACATAGAGTTACAAAAATCATTGATCTTAGATTCGGTAAGCCGCAACGAAAAAAACAAATATTAATTGGTATAAAATTAGACGGAGTTAGCACGGAGCACGGAAAAAAGCGTCCTATCCTCGCATCGATATCACACTCCACGGGTTTCTAAGAACTTATTATGCGACCATCCTTTTGTAAGTAAATAAGTGATTGTAGATGATGTGCAATTCTTCTTAATAGAAGTTAACAAGGGCAAGACATTTCTACTACCAGCTATAGTAAAATATTAAAAAAACGACAGTTCCTGGCAAAGAAATCCGTATTTCTTTGTGCCATTACATCCCTGAAGTCAAGCTAATAATAAATCTGAATATGAACAGGAGTTATTGAAGTAGTTTTTCGAAGCCAAACATACATTTGAAACTCCTGCAATATTTAATATGAATCGCAATTACAGCGAGAAAATGTTCAGAAGAGTTGTCACCACGTTTTTGATTACAATCACAAGTTTACCTTAGTAGAAATACAAGTAACAAAACACACGCCAAACTTCTTACAGAACAACAAAATATCACAAAAGACATCCACGCTTATGAAAGGCGTTCCAAGCAAGTAGTACCTTCTTTCCCATCCAACATCCTTATCAAATCTCATCAGTCTAATCTTTTGGGGAAAACCTTGCACAACTTTATCCAACCACAATTCATCTTAAGCAAAGGGACACCTATCTCTTTATCTTATCTCCAAAAACACACAAAGCCACCTGGGGTACAATACAAGAACAAGAACGATGCCAACGACGGCATCAGTAATGATAAGAAATCCTCCATGAATTTTCTGTATAGCGTTTCTCAAACTTTGTATCCTCAAAGCGGAGCATCCTGAAGGGAATCCTGTCCTGTATTATCCGCAAATTATTCTATCAGTTCTGGCCCCATGCATAGTGCTTCCCACCCATGGTGAATGGTAGTGTAATAGGTGACAGCGGGCGTTGTACATCAGTATGCAGTAGGATATGGCCACAAATCATTATGAATGTCGGGTCATAAAATGCTTTCCTAGACTTTCTATTGAAGAGCGAGGACCATCTGAAAGCTCGCATTTCATACTGGCACATAGCCAATATCTATAGGAGAGTATTGTGCTCGTCCTTTACTGGTATTTGATTAATAATATACGGCCCTTCTCACTCTATATCATTGCCCTTATTACACGGTGCCATGCTTACAGAATTATGTATATTGGGTGGACCAGCGGCAGCACTAGCACTAGCAGAGAAGTCCCATATTTGAGACTGTTTTAGTTTACCTTTCACTCGGAAATTATGGACAAACTCGCATTAAATTGTGCCCTTGGCCCGTTTCGAGTAATCCTATTTCGCAGCCGCCTATTACATTGGGCCTGAGAGGAAATTGATGCTTTCGGGGATGTAATAGGTGCGGAACGGCACTACGGCACAGTAGTAGTAGGAGCAGAAGAAGCGCCATGGTTTCCGGCACTGGTTTCGATGTGTGCGCGCTGGTAATAAACCAACACAGGTTATTGCCATTTCCCTGAATCAGTCCTCATAAAATAAACAGGATGAAGGACCTGATTTATCGTCTACATTGCAACCATGGGAAAGATATTTCTGACGTCTTGTAGGTGTGGTAAGTCCTTTGTATCCACCTGGCATCTATTATCACGTTAGTGTTTTCAATGAATGGTTAATAACCAACAAGCCCTAGACCTAGAAGTGGAGCTCCAGTAATTGAATATTGGGAGATCAATATGTCTACAAAAGGTTTTTCTGCAACCATCATGGATATGGATGATGTCTTCTACCTAAATGTGTAGCCTCTTCTAATACGTGAAGTTCACTTTAATTTGAAATGGGTGGAGAAGGACGCCTGAATGATTGATTGATTGTGTCATATATTTACACGATAAAGGAGATTATAGCAGGGATTATAGTAGACTTCTTGGTAGAAATAATCAGAGTTTATGAGAGTCACAGTTTGAATTGCCTAGAAAACGGATGGGTCAACACACCCACACACACAAATATATATATATAATATTTTCTTACGATGCCAAATATATCCTACTCATTAAGGATGCATAATTCGGAACCACAAAAAGCTTTTCAAAGGTCCTTTTCATAACTGAAGCTTGCAGAGCAAACTTTCAGATATACACTCGAACATCGAAATTTCCAAAGTGGTTTATGTACTCTTCTACCTGCAAAAAAGCTGTAATATTGATTATCGCATGCTGTCCTTTCTATGGAAGGACTCTCGGTTAAGTGAAATGACAGGCCAGACAGGCCAGGTGGTTTCCTAAGTCCTAACAAAAGTTGGGTAATTTTCACAGTGTACGACTACAGCCAGCCTATTGTCTTTATTGTCTTACGATAATTAGATGGTCTGGTGATAGGAGAATAATGGTTAGATTATTGTGAAAGAATGTTGTGATTTAATAGTCAGTGCTAAGGTTATATCAAAGTTATCGTTAGACAAGCTTAATTTAGTGCTGAAATGATGATTAAATAATAGTTTTATTGACACTAAGATAATGAATTAATTAATAGTATGAAGGAATATAATTTATTTATTAATTTTGTAAAGCAAGGTACACCTAACAAGGAACTAGTATGTTTTAATAAACCAGACGTGATAACTTGAGATTATTTTGTTAAAATAGGAGGATTTAAGATGTTCGAATCTTAGTTTTATTTATTTTTTGGGGAGAAAAACTAGTTGGGATGTGGGTTTGACCCTTTGTGTCCATTCGATAAACTTCCCAGTATGACTTCTTACAAAATAGTAATAAGTCTAGCACTCAGGGGCGGCGCTTTAATAGGTGCAAATGGTGCACTCGCACCGGGCGCAACTGGTCAGGGGCGCAATTTTAGAAATTAAAATTTAAAAAAAAATCTTGTAGTTTGTCCGGAAACCGTCAAATTTTTCGTAATCTTGATGGATGGTATGAACTAAAAAATGATTTCTTAACATTTTATTCCACGTAATCGATTTTGTAGAGTCTTTTGTTGACTGATTATTTTAAAGGAAACGGATATTTTTTGTCATTGACTGCATATTTAATAATGGGTGTTACCGCCTCGGACTCCATGACGTCCCAAATATCCGTCAGCGGTCTTGGGCTCTCCTAGATTAATAAGTGCTGGTACTCTTGCCCGAACCCGCCTTTTAAAGTTGGCCCAAACGTGTTCGATTGGATTAAGACCAAGACTACGCAATGGCCATGACAAAGTTTGAATATCGACCTCGTTAAGGTATTGTGTGACAGATCTAGCGAAGTGGGAAGATGTATTAATGACAAGATCGGTACGGGCCTCTAAGGAGATACCTCCCCAAATCTCTATTGATGCACCTTGATAACCTACTGTTTAGGTTGTAGCGCAGGGAGCAAATCTCTCAATTTTACTTCTGTAGACGTGTTGACGCCCATCTGGACGTCTTAAGGCTATTCTGCTCCCATCTGAAAACAGTACGTCCTTCTACTGCTCCATAGTCCAATCACAATAATGTTGCGCAAAGCCAAGTCTAGCTCTACGGTGCTGTGGGGAAATCGGTGTGGCGCGAGTTGGACGAAAAGCCCTTAAATTTCTTTCTGCCAGTCTTCTTATAATCGTACGTTCACTTGCACTAACATTTCTGATCTCAAACAGACGCGTACGAGCTACAGTAGCTGTGAAAATCTCGATCCCTCAACACGTTGGTGACAATAAAGCGGTCATCTCTGGAGGAATTGCAATGATGCCTGCCTTGACCTGACCTCCGGGTGTATGAGCCAGTCTCCCGATATCGTCTAAAGGCATCCCGTACCGTTGTTCGAGGTACATCGAGTATACCGATGTCCGAACTCATGTGGATCGAGCGGGCGCCAGAAATTCACGAATTTCTGTCCATGTACTTTGTTATGTAAGAAAAAGTGGGGAAATTCTACTTCCCCTTGTGCCGGAACTTACCCGAGATTTTAGATTCCAAATTTTTATAAATTTTCTGCCCTTGTACCTAAGTTTTTACCCAAAAAGTGAACAAACAGACATTCGTCTTCTTGAATCAGAACTAAAAATTGAGGGGCAAAATCCACCGAGTGAAAGAAAAATGATTACTGCTCTGGAGTGCTTTTGAAAATACTTTAGAAAGCGCTATATTAACTCACTCAAAGGAAACAGTTATTCCGATGGTTCTGTAATGCGTACTGCTGTTTACTGGGATTGGTATAACTTCAAGTTTCGTGATTTGTTAAAAGAGATAAATAAACGAAATGAGAAGCACAACATCCCTTGTAGCGAGAACCAGTGGAAGGGGCGCAATACGGCATTCTGCACCGGGCGCAGAAAAACTAAGCGCCGGCTCTGCTAGCACTAGTGCGAAAATGGCTAGAATCAGAACTGGTCACAAAGTAATCTTGAGAGAAGCCACCACCCATCCATCCACCCATCACACATCTATGTAATTGTTACATATTATAGTTGGATACGTGCTGATTATACGTCCCACTAAAACCACCCCTATTTTTTCAATATTTTTTTTTGCAGCCTTATATTATAGTTATTTGTAAAATTATAAAAAAAAGCTAATTAAGAGCTTTCATGTCGCGTTGATTTCATTCAAATATCTATCGTAGTTTCGTAGAAAAATAATTTTTAAAGTTAGGGGCTGCAAAACCCATTTTCCCAAAACGAATGAGGTTAGGGGTTTAATAATTGGCCAAAATGCCGCCGCCTCCCTTATCTTGTTTTTTCTGACTGAGCTTGTTGGAAGGTTTTTTAGTTTTGTTAAATATAGGAGTGTAAAAAAACTGATCGAAGGTCGATTAAAGGAGATCTTCCAAATTAAAAATCTGAAACTTGATACGTTGTTTATTAATGTATAGCTATAATCCATCAAAGATAAACTCTACATTCAAAAAAAAAAATTAAAAATCATTTAACATCTGGCATTCGAGTAATTAATAAAAACCACCCGTAGAGCGGTTAAACGCGCCTTTTAGAGGATGCTGAGCACGGGGGTGGTGTTGGATATCGCTCCTTAGCACTACGAACCCCTCCACCGGCCAATACTCTCCCCCGATAGGGGTGATTATCTTAATTCATAATTCTGGAAGTTGGTAGGGTGGATGGAACCTTGACTTTTCCTTGAGTTTTAGAAAAAATAGGTTACGAAAATACGGGTACGGCTAAACCGTTACGATACCCCCCTACATTCGATTTTTTTTCGTCTATCAAAAATCCACAGCCGACCGCTTTTTAATATTTGGAAGACTAGAGGCTCAGGAAAGGCCCTTTATACTGTCGACAATCTATTTTCTTCGTATAGAGTGCAATGTCGAACAGCCGCTCTAGTCGGAAAGGAAGGAACTGCCACAAGCTAGCCGCGATATTTCTATTCTACCTACTCCCAACCATTACTATCGCGACTCTGACATCGGGGCATCGAGAAACAACTCGCGGGAGTGTTATATATGCCTCCTGATACGAGTTGAATCTCATCAACCAACCGATGACATGCGCTTTGGTGGAGCAGAGAAGGACTAAGGAAGCCTATGACAAGAGGGATCGGGAATATAAAGAAGGAAGAAGAAAGAAGTAAAAGTTGTGTAGGTGGGAAAGTGGAAAAGGCGAAGAACCGTGGCGCTGCCGGGATTCGAACCCAGGACCTCTGTGATGGTAGCTACTTGGCATCATCAACGAAAACAGATTTGTGACTGGAAAAACCTTTGAAATACACGGACTATCATATTTTCGGGGGCAGGCGGCGCGGAGAAATTAAATTTATGGGAAATTCTCTCGTAGGCGGCCGCCGTTTCTGCTTTCGTAACAATATGTTTATGCCTTAGGGCGGCTCCAGACTCACGCCATGAACACTCGCGAACAAGCGCGAATGCGAGTGTGGTTGGTTTTTGCGCTTAGTTCTCGTCTTGCTTTCAAGTCCGACTGGATACGGTGTGAATTCGAGTCGTAAATTCACGGCTTGATACTGAATAGAAGTTAAGATCTTCAGACTCAAACTGACGATAAATAGCCACACACATAAATATTTTAGTCAGTTTTCTTGGACTGCAGACGCCATCCAGTTGGCGGCCGAGGAGGTAGAGGTCTTCAAGGCGAGAACTTTTAGGCCACGGCCTGTCGTCGACCTGTGTATGAAAGGGGGCCTTAAAATATGGCTAAATGGTACATGCTAAATTGTTATGGGGACGCCAGAAAGTATCATAGTAGTTCCTCGATTGTTAGGCCGACAGGCAAGTATGCTTATTACGAGCAGCCAGCTATGTTGCGAAATTATAACCCATGCATGGGAGGGAACGACAGTGCTGTTCAAAACCACCGAGTTAATATTTGCGGCAAAAAGTGGTGCTGGCCTATGTGGCCAGCCAAACGCGCGACTTGAATGCTGCGGCGTACGAGCCAAGTAAAACTGACCTACGAAAAGGCCATTAGAATATAGAACTACAGGAAGGGCCCTCGCCGAATTTTAGCGTAATGAAGTTCTTGTTGCGTTTGAATGCTCACGTTTTGGTAGTTGTGTGTCCACTACAAGTGGAGCAAGTAGGAGTTCGAATTATCAGTTATCTTTAATTAAATTATGTGTTTACGTCCGTAAACACCTATTTTTAATGTTAAATACTATAAATTTTTTTAAATCTGAAAAATCTCACGTGAGATTAGGGGAGTAGAAGGGGGTCGAACCAAATCTCACGACTTCTCAACAAGGGGGAGGGAGGGTCGAAATATCCCAAAAATCGCCCCACGTAATTTATGGACGGCCCCTAATTCATAAATTTTTCCTTTCGAACCGCCAAAACCGTGGTATGCTTAGCATTTCTGGCCGATTTGTTTCATGTGGAGTCCTACAACCCCTCTCCAATATATTATTGCTATAGAATTATACTTTAACAAAAACTCCCACCTGTGTTTTCCATCCGATTAAATAGCAAAATTCCACATATAACAACTGTCAATATTTTGTAGAGATAAAATCCTCGGTATACAATGTTCGCAATATCGTATATTATATCGTTACACAATTTACGCCTATGCCATTAACATTTAATACCTGTGATGTACACACCCCGTGGGAGGTATCTAAACACTTGGTTAATTTTAATGTATAGCTATAATCCATCAAAGATAAAATCTTCATATTATTAATGTTTAGTATTTTCTCTTCCTTATACTTGCACTAGATAGACAGCCAACAAATTGTAGATTAACGTGAATGCCATTAAAGCTCCCAAAAAGATTTAATTTGTAGGTTTCCATTAATCCACAAATATTGTAATAAAACCACTTTTCCCCCTCATGTTACCTCATTAATTACGGTAGAACCTTATAGTACGTACATTAAATGCAAGACGAAGAATAAGGACTAAAGTGTGCAAGATAATCATAAAATTTCGCGGTATAACCTTGGTTGTTATACCGTGCCAAGATACGCTCGGCAATAAACTGATGCCAACATCGCCCCCGGCCCCCCCAGAGTACTAGGATACTTGCTGAGTACTTTATGATAATCGCGTCTTAAACCCACATTGAAGATAGAGCTATGTGTCTAACTTCGTTACTGTTCGTTTCTATGACTATGGTTCGTGGCTCGTTCATTCATTTAGACAAGACTTTTTGTGGGTACATTTAAAGTATTATCAACTGTTACCCACGCGGAATCATTGCGCGCTTCATTATCCTTTTTATTTATCATGTTCCTTAAAAGCTTCTGAAAATTAAAATCGCTAAAGTAGCTCTCATCGCTGAACGCTAATTAAATTGCTCATTCTATGTGAATCCATCCTGCGACCACTTAAGATTGTGCACAAATTTAATTTGAAATCCTGCAAATCATTGTTCAGTTTCAGTTGTCGTAAGGACATACAGTTAATAGGATTCTCCTGCGCAAACTGGAATTTATTTGTGTTAAGGTTGCTTATAAAATTGGATATTGTCAATTTTTAAGGTTTTTTGGTTTTATGACGATATAATATAAGCTTATAAAGAATAACAGACAACAGCAAACAACAAATGCGTAAAATAGATTTACATAGTCCGATTATATCCCAGGGTACCTACGCAATTAAAGTACTGGTGAGCGCAGCGGACTACTGCAAAGGACCTTGCACCTTATTACCCCCTATGATGGAAATGTCCATCACACCGAATGGAGAAATACTAACATCAAAAACGGAACAGTCGACCATGGTAGCCTAGGTGTTAAGGCAACCGACTACCATAGCTGAGGTCTCTGTTTCGATTCCACACCACGGCATGATGTTTCGTCACCTAGAAGACATTTTTTCTATTTTGTTTTACCTCTGCATAGCTGCATTTACTCCTGCCGTCGCGTGTAAACGTAAAAGCATGATCACTCGAATGGCGTTGGCTCCCTCAAGATTCTTGTAGAGTCCTTTAAGGAGAACACGAACATCAGAGGTAGTTTTAGACCACCTGGCCGACAATTGGAACAAAATTTTGGAAAACAGGAGTTTCATTCGGAAACGATGGAGAAGCTTTAATCCGGCATATTAGGGATAGTCTGACACCGAACACACTGCACTGCTTGCAATTTGCCTTCCGGGCCAACAGAGACTGCGATCGACGGGCTAGTGAAAAATCGACAGGTCCCTTCGGACCAGGAAAATCTCTCTGCGCCTTTTCAGATAGCGAGGGTACGTTAGCTTTGACGCGATCATTGAAGAAAAAAGGGCATTGCGCCCCCACTGCGAGATGGATCACATCGCTTCTCAGCAACAGATTTATAACAGATGAATGGCGAACTGGTTACGAAATTTTCTGCCAAAGGCTGTCCTACAGGAGGCGTCCTAGCAGTGATTCTATGACCAAATGTATTCGACGAACGTTTTGCTGAAGTGAATATCCGTCGCCTCAAAAGACAGGCTTATGCAGATGATATCATCATAACGATCAGCCATCTCAGAACACTCTAACTGGCCCACAAAAACTGTAACTGCACCATTTAATAATTGAAGTAAGATAAATTTGAAAGCTGCCTCTCTAGATGGTAAAAAAATGGTGTTCTCAAATGAGGTTAAACATCTGGACATAATCCTGGATCAAAAGCTCCATGGGTTCCATCAAAGTGAACACTGGCTTTCGATCTGCCTTTTGTGAGCATTTTGGTGGTTTCCGCATTGATTTTTCAACCCCGGAAAATGTTTGTCGCAACGAATTCTTTCTTCCATTAGCTGTCAAGAGAGAATATTTGATCATGGCATCCTCGATGTGTGTTAAATCCCGCTTGTTCTTTCGGGTTCGTTTGCTCTCGATGTGTGGCCTCGATTGTATGATATTCGTAAATACTTTGCCGACGACCGAAAGAAGGTTACCACCACGATAACCCTTGCATTCCCGACTGTCGCTTTTTCCCAACGATCGATCTCTGCCACACGGACGGGACACGATCGAAATGCGACATTTGTGTTATTAGGTCATGGAGTTGTTGTGATAACGCATCACTTCCGGCTTTGATAATTTCGGAGGTTAGTTGATCTATTGCCGGCGCTTTTCCATTTTCAGCTTCTCTACCTGGATACTTGCCGGTTCGGTATCCATAAACTTATTCATCGGCTGTGGTGGACCTGGTGGCGAATCGTAGCTGTAGAGCTGGTTGAAGAATTCTCTCCACCGCTACAGGCGCCCATGGGGAGAGGTCACGAAAGTTCCATATGATTTTTTGATGTTGTCGTTGATGTTGTATTGCTGCCTCAGCGCCGGATTGTCTGATAAAGCGTCCGGTACTTGTGCCTCGATGCTGCTTCTTCCATGTCGGCCGCAACGTTTCCAGTTATTCTAGTACACTTCTCGTTCCGATTTAAATTCTGTCAAAGTTCTTTGTTCAATCTTGGGTATTGCTCGAAATCGACGTTCCGCTGACCGAGGACGAGGTCGATTATATCTCTCCTTACTGTTTTCAATGTTTATGCAAAATCTGAGACCACAAACCGTGGTTAATGTTTTGCATATTCTCGACGGTAATAAGGTCACCGATCACGGTTTAAGTGGGCCAAGGTGCAATGACAGGCTTGTCTCGGTATGAAGGCAGCTTAAAACACCTGTCCGACTGCGCCTATGTAAACCCTGCTGATCCTGCTTTCACTCCACTTAGTGGTGAATAAGGGGGATTAAGCCAGGACACTTTCTGCAGCACCCATTGATTCTCAAGGAAGTAAACCTGAAGTCGATGATACATATCATTGTTCCATTCCGTTCCTGCCACTCTGGACTTCGACAAACCGTGTATGACGGTTTTCGAATGGCAGTAAGGCAGACCCTTTTCTTTAGAGGAAGTATGGCTTTTTGATATACTAGTGTGCCATAATGGAGTAGGACTGCACTATATCGGCCCATCGGTCAAGGAGCGAGATCTCCATGGCACTTGATACTACCCCAATGTTTTCAAACTGAGGTACGCCCAATCCACATGAGTGCCCAAACTTGTATTAACAGAACGCCAAATAGCTCTAACATCGCTATTTTCTCGGACAACTGTACTGCCCTGCTCGCCATCAAATCCCACAGGGTTCCATTAAAGACTGTCCTGGAGTGTCTCCTACTACAATGTTACGTTGATGTGGAATCCGGGCCAAGAAGGTTACATTTGTAATTAAATTGAACATTCATTGGTTCTTCCTTTCTGCGGCTTAAGTCGGCTCCACACGAACATGTCCAAATACGAACGTTGGATACTTGACATTGGTCATTCGAAATTCGACCATCGGCCAAACGATGCATCCTCTCATCAAGGGTCCAGCATCGTAGTGGTCATGGCATCGTGCAGATCTGGAGCTTTAGCCAACTACCAAGTAAAATCGTACTTTAAGAATTCGGTCGACCAGCTGTTTCGTCCTAGCAGCATAAGGATCCAGGGTACTCGCCAATCTAAGGCTATTAATTGATTGTAGCTGTCGCTTCTGAGGCCAGCACCAATTACAATTACAATTAAAGGTTATCTTCGTTGTTGTATACGGATTCTGATTCTAGTGATTGCTTGAAAGAGACGCTTCGAAAATGGGGATAACTGGGCTTGTCCACAACTGGATCCATGTACCTAGTATGAAAGAAGCCAAGAAATCATTACTCCTGATCGACCAATCTTAAAAAACTCAGAATTTTAACAGAACTTCTCACAGGACATGCTTCTATCAGATATCTTTTGATGATACGATATCTATTAGATATCTTTTGATATGCAGACAATGTCGGGTAGAAATTATTATGTTATATTAGATAGACATAGGTTTTGCAGCATAGACAGAGGACGCTCAATGCTTAATGAAATGTGGAACGCTTATGCAAGAGTTCTTGAATAAACAAAGTGTGAAGAGGATACACAAAGCATCTCTTACAGGTCGACTTCAAAGTGTGCTAAGGTCACGGGTTTCCGAACGCAACCCGAAGCACAAAATGTCTAACAAGTGGAATGGGTAGAAAACACGGCGGAGTGGGCCACAAAACTTCAATAATTAAAAAGGCTGCGTGTCCTTGAAACCTGCGTTCAATACTCGAATTAGTGCGTGTAGCTAACCAAAGGATGTCATAAACTTTCAAGCTACATTTCAGTTGTTTCAACTAACTTGTTGATTTTACAAGGACATCGCGAAGGACGAGATTTAACATATTTTTTATCGTTTTCTATTTTCTTTGCATAAGTAATTAAAGGAAAACATCACAAAGAGAACGGAAGAACGTATTTCGGAAATTGGCAGAATACTGCTTCCTTTACGCACATACAAAAGAGGTCAGAAGATCAAGAAACCACAGGAAAATCTCTATGAGAAATGAGGTTGAGATTATTGCACGGAATTAGTGTCTCAAGCAGACAGACACGCCCGTACACAGCAGTTCTTAAGGTCGGTCGGCTTGTATGCAAATTTAGGGGAGGAGGAACTAGGTTTATGAGGTAATCGTTATCCTGCATGGCCTAGTCTGAAAAAATCCATAAGAGCGGCAGTGTACTTGGGGACACTCAGAACTTTTTTTTTTATAAGATTGATATGGGGAAAGAACTTGAAAATTCTGCTGTAATATAGTCGGTGTAATATAATCTACAACAAATTACATATCCTCAAACAGATAGCAAACATGACCTAAAATATAGTATACATGACTTTTTATATAACTCTGTTGTTTTAGCAAAATCTAGACTTTAAGATTTAAGGCAACAATTTTTGTGGGCAGCGCTACCACCCTTAATAGGAATGCTTTCCCTTCTGGAAAAAAATCCGTAGGGTTGACTTTCTTTCGGTTTACTACAATCTTGATGGGGTTAAGGACAGGAAAAGTGTGTAAAAATGAGACAATATAAGATGCATCGTGTTCTAAATATTTGTAGGATTAATTTATTTGATATTTAGGTGTCCATTGTGAATATCGTCAAATTAGCGAACGAATGTCAAATCCAAAGATTGGTATTGTGAATATCGATTGCAGTCGATGTTTTTCGATTATAATCGCATGTCATTTTCGATTGATTTCATAGTCACGACAGTGCTATTTAATGAGCGTTATTTTGTTGTAATAATTAATTTTAAAGTAGAGAAAATGGCTGGCAACAAAAAAATTAGCAACAGAAATCAGTTAGAAAAATTAGTGCAAATAATGAAAGAAAACCCCGATATTGCAAACGGGATATACAAAAAATCTAAAATTCAAAGTTATTGGGAAAAATACGCCAACGAATTGAATAGTTTAGGGCCTCCCTCAAGAAGTGCTGAAAATTTGTTAAAAGTAAGTATTAAATAAATTGAAACAAATAAACAAAAGCATTAACAAACTTTTTAGGTATGGACAGATCTCAAATTTAATGCGAAAAAGAAATTAATTCGCAATAAAAAAGAATTCAAAGCAACTGGTGGCCGTCCTAATAATTTACAATTATTTACTCCATTGGAAGAGGACATAATTGATTTTTTAAATCTGGACAGCACTGTAAATCCTCCGGGTAAAGAATTTGGCCTCAATTTTAACAATGAGATGCAACAAATAGACCTAGTTAATGATACCGTTGAGCAAGTTCATGTTGAGCAAGCTGCGCCTTCTATGCGTTCAGTATCATCTGAAGAATTTATTATAAATGACTCCAATGACGATTGTTTAAATGGTCCTCTTAATAGCACTGTTACTTCTGATATATTAGCTGCCGATAGAAGAAGAGTGAGATCAAAAAAGGACCAACAAGAAGTATTGAAAAAAAAAACCAGTGGTCAACGCGTACAGCTATTACAGGACATAAGTAAATCTCAAGAAGAGTTTCATAAGGAGATTAAAAGCGAACTAACAGAGATAAAATCATATATGAAAGAACTCTGCGAGTATAAAAAAAATCATATTACAATAAAAAAGACACCAATCATTATATAATAAAATTAAAAAAACAAATTTTTGTTTTCAAAGGTGATAAGTTCCATATTAATGCATCGTGGGTAGCTTCAGGATGTTTTCCGTTGATATATCGAATAGTCTGATTATGATCACAAACCTTTAAAAAGTATTTAAATATACAGAAAGGTAGTTTTTATCAGATTTTTTTTACTTACAATCATCGTATACAAGCTGAAGAACCCTTTTCTGTTGAAATATAAATGTTGTATATTTTTAGTAGGCGCTCTTATTTTAATATGAGTTTCATCAATCACTCCAATGACTCCTGGAAACCCACTTTTTTCATAAAAATATAATTTCGCTCTACTTTTTTCTTGCTCAGTGTATTTAAAATTTATCCATTTTGGACATACATATTTCTCCAAAACATTTAATATTTCTTTAAATATTAAAGACACTGTTGGCTGAGCAACCCCGACATTAAAACCATTTCCTACACTAGTTTGGTAAGAACCTTGAGCAAAAAATCTCAAGGCACTGGACAGCTTTAAAATATGTATTTGGAACTGATGTTGTCCTCACCGACTTTTTTAACAAATGCTGCTTTTGAGAGCCGGAAATATTGAATAAAACTATGAAAATATAGTAATATATATTTTAATGACGTAGTGTTCAATTATCTTTCAATTACCAAAATTCATCCAATGCAAGGGGATCACATGCATCCCTAATCCTTCTCCTTTGCCGTTTTAAAAATACAATTTCCCATAATCTTCTTCACTACTACTAGAAGTACTTTCCGTTAACACTTCTAGCAAACTCATTTTTCCAACTTTCTTTGATTACAGAATTTTTTATTTTAAAGAAAACTTCAAACAACCGAATCTGTCAAAATATGAAAAATTCACAGTAATAGCAGTTGGTCTTTTGTTAACTATGGCATTACTTCTAACTGCGTTCGATTGCCTTACACAATACCAAAAATCTTTTGAATCGAAATGAGATTCGATTGTCGATTGAAAAACGAATCGAAATTCGCAATGGACACCTAAAATTGCAATTAATTTCTCTATTAGCGTTGTTGTTTCGTTTATTTTTATATAAACTTTCGTTTCCCAAAGTAATTAGTTTCAATAATTATAAAATTTTGTTCTTTGTATTGTTAGATTTGTGCATTTTTGTTGGGACCTACCTAAACTTCTATTATTGATTAGTACTGTTGGATGTGGTATACGGCTCCAACTCCGTATATTTTAATTTCCAAAAAAATACGTATTTATTTTTTTATCACTTTATTTTAATATTGTTTCTTATATACCTATAACATAACTCCTCACACGAATTACTATTTACCATGATACTTTGAGTTTATTATTGATTGATTATCTTTTTGGTTTATTTTAACTCCCTTTTAAAAACGCGATAATTTTTTTTAGTCAACTTTTTATCATCACAAATTTTTCCAAGTGTCAATTTTTATTATTTTTTAAAAACTACTTAGCCGCCCGCGGTCGACTGGGCTTTCATCAACCGTCTCCTTGGCTAAGTAAGACCGGAAGTAGTAGGACGATGTCCCTACAGTACTCATTACTTGAACGTCGAAACTTTTGCGCTTTTACAAAAAAAAACATACATATGCAGCCTTAAAACCACTACGATGCAATTGTCAAAGGACCAATTCTAATTATAATGAAATCGTTAATTAAATTAAATTATGCGTATGCGGTATGCGTTTATTTTATTGTTCTAATTAATTAAGACAACCGTACAATTCCTTGACTACTCGATTGCCTCAATATTTATAGCTATCGTTTTATTCTGACGATGACACTCGGCCATTCTTGACGTTAGACACGCCCTCGTGTTCATCTTGTTTTGAGTGTTCGTCTTCTTCATGTGCACCGTCTTCTTCCGTATTTTCCAGTTCTGGCGATAATAATAGAGTTTCCCTTCTTATGAAGAAGGCGCACTTCTCAGCTGGGCTGAGAAACATTTACCACTATCACGTGGGCTCGGTTGAGGCATGTAAACATAGAAATAAAAAAATAAGTACCAAATAAAGATTACAGAGACTCCTTTTAAGGAGATATTTGCTAGTGCTCACGCTAAAAACATTAATATTTTTATTGACACTAATGAACATGCGATTTACAGGCTCAAATCGGCCATAATTGGTGTTAGAGCTGTTGATGTGTAAGAACGGCGGTCCTCTCACATTGCATCTGCTCTCTCTAAACGACGCACGGCGACTTAGAAAACCTGAGTCGACACGTCCATTAAGGACGCTTGTGGAGAGTGTTTAAGTTGAGTAACTTTAGACTTTATTCGAATGGTGGAAGAACTAAATACTAAAGGGTCTTCCCAAGGAAGGTGATTCAATGCGAATCGAACGAACCTACGTTAAACCGATTCAATTTTTCCAATATGGGAAGAATAGTGAGGAGACCAAGTAAAGGTCTGACAAGGTGTTTAATACGAGAAGTTCTTTTACTTCCCGGTGGACTGATTGTCCAAAGTTTCCTTTTAAAATTATCAAGGTGTTACACCTTGACAAAGTTATTTAAAAATGTTGACAAAGTGATTCACCTTGACAACGATTGCTTTGTTGA
Organism: Thereva unica; assembly: GCA_949987705.1. NCBI lineage: Eukaryota > Metazoa > Arthropoda > Insecta > Diptera > Therevidae > Thereva > Thereva unica. The sequence continues at coordinate 34,222,594 of OX465282.1, read as the reverse complement.
TTTGATTTGTAAAGTTTGTGCTTGAGCGAAACACCCAAACACAGGACAATTAGAAATTAAACGCTTGAAGTCTTATTAATAACTGTCTCTCTTTAATTATTCATTAATTTCTTTTATATACACAAAACTGCTTACATTGCTAAAAGAATGTTCTATGCATTTTGTGCAACATTAGAATTTCTGAGCATCTGCCGATTTTCTATGGAAATTCGCGTTATCTAGCCGCTTCGCATATTTTCTCATGGCCGGACGGATCAGATTACGTCTGGCTTGATGTTTTATCAGAAATTCTAATGTTGCTGGTTAACATGCTTACATGCCGAAAAATGAAAATTTAAAGATAATAAATGTGTTTACTTTTGAAAATGAGAAAAATTATGATAACAAAAAAAGTTTTTTTTTTGATTGATTGATTTTTATGATACATATACTAAATTTGTACTATGAGTACAAACATACTGCCCGCCTTGAACGATGTTCAATTATACAACAACGGTAAAGTCTAATCCTTCGCTTACTCCAACATGCGTCCGGGGTTTAGGTTGAGGCCGCTTAGGTCGTCTGCATCTGATGTACCCATATCGCACCAACATTCCTATTATTAAGACTGCTACTAATGTAATGCTGAGGTAGCCGGTGATGCTGTGATGATTATTGTGGGCTTCGATTTTCTTAGGCAGCTCTAGATTTTGTTGCGCAAGCTGCTGCTGTATTTCATCAAGAGTTTCTTGTTGTATCTTGAAGATGGCATCAGAATTCCCTTCATGTGGTACTTTCGGTTTAGTACTAGAGTATCGGATATGACCTGTCGCCGTGCTGTTGAAGTTATTGTGGTGCCCTCGAACAGTCGCCAACTTCTGCTTCAGAATACATTCTGGTTCCAATTTCAGTTGACCGATTCCTTCGAGCGTGATGGTGGATGGCTCTCCATTGCACACGATATTGGTTACTGTTGGTTCCTTCATAGCAAATATCCATTCATTGGGATGATCAAGTTGAATCCAAATTGGTTGTTGGTGTAGTATTTCTACTGGGCATTGTGAGAACGTGGGCATCTCGTTAAGGAGATACACTTCACACATGCCTATTTCAGCACCTCGATGGTAGAGTGGTTGTTGAAGTCGGCATATGCGTCTGTCGCTCATAGCTAAGCAAAGATTTAGCTCGACTTCTGACATTGGACAGTACATGTCTCTAAGTGTGTTGATGGCAAGGTACCTTGAAGTTGTCCGAATAGCCACAAAGGTGTTATTTACTACTGTGGGGATTGGGGTTATCTTAAATAAGTCGAAATCATCAGCATTTAGTAACGGTATTTTGAGATGAAAAATGACGTATTTGTCAGTCTTGCAACCAGCTACTGTGATGAGATGGTATAAGCTGCTTATGCTATGGCCATCGGTCGGAAGGCTGTATGATGGTGGCAAGTGGCTTCGAATGGTCATAAGCTCCTCCTTCAGTTGGCGAGGTGATATGATCTGAGGGCTCAGTCTTCCATGATGCGTGTCTGCCAAAATGTCCAGGATCAACGAATGGACATGACGCAAATTCGTTGTAAGTAGCGTCATTTGTATAGCAAGTGACGTCACTAAGTTTTGCATTTTTAATGCATAGGTCTCTCCTGTGTCGGGATGGACGGTATTGAGAAGTTGCTGATATCGGTTTTCCAAGTTCTTGAATCTTGCCTCTGTTGTTGACTGGTCCTTTCGTATGACGTTAATTGTCGAATCTATAATGGATGTTTGATTCTTCACTAGTGCTAGTAGATGCTCCTCATTAGTTCGAATATTGTCGATGGTTTCTGACATTTTTACAGCATAGTCGTTGTCCAATACTCCAAATAATGCATTTGCCATATTTCCGACAAAGTTCACCGCTCCTCGTTTCATTCTACTTGGCTTACGCTGTAGACTGAGCAATTCATCACTTGCTTCAAATTCTTCCTGAATGTGTTGAAATTCCCCTATGATTTGTTCACATGTTGGCTTTTGATTAATTTCTTTGCAGAGTTGGTGAAACGTTGTAAGCCCCTTGAGGAAAATTTCGTACTGTGACTGTAATGGTTGCAGATCAAAGTATACGATGATGTCCCATTGTCTTGATGTTAAGCCAACTTTGCCGACGTTTTCAAACTTTAATCCATGATGCTCCTTAAAACGTTTAACTTCTATATTGGATGCCATAATGATTGGTAGGATCAAGCATATTGCCAAAAGCGTTAGTATGGATGGTGATGTTGTTCGCCGTACCCTTTTACTTGGTGTCTCTTCTGGTTCGTTCTCTTCGTTTTGTTGACTTGATCCGAAGGGGTCTTCGTCATCACGTTTTTCATCATCTTCTGTCATTAAGAGTGGGGCCAGTCTGTGTATTGCTCTTTTAAAGATGCCTGAAGCGGTTTTCACATCTACTACGCGCACACAATCATCCTCCCCTTTATAAATCTTCACAATTCTTCCCAGTGGCCACTTCATGATTGGCATGTTGTCTTCCTTTAAGATAACTAACGTTCCGGTTTTTACGTTATTGAGCCGTGTATTCCATTTATAACGATGCTGCAGTTCGCTCAGATACTCTTGTGACCACCTGTTCCAGAAATTTTGCTTGAGGTGTGTTAACATTTTCCACCTATTCTGTAAACTTCCTTGTAACTCCTTTCCAGTTTGATCGACAGTTGCTGTAAGGGGCTCCCCAATAAGAAAGTGACCAGGAGTTAGAGCACTGAGGTCATTTGGATCATTAGATAGTGGCGTTATTGGGCGTGAGTTTAACACTGCTTCAATGTCAATCATTGCTGTCTCTAATTCCTCATATGTCATTGATACGTTTGCCATGGATCGTACTAATAAATGTTTTGCTGATTTGACTGCCGCCTCCCAGAGTCCGCCGAAGTGAGGAGCTCTTGGTGGTATAAAACGAAAATTGATGGATTTGGAGCTGCAGGTGCTGGTAATGGCTTCTCTGCCTTTAGCCGAATAAATGACATCCTTCAACTCACTTAGTTGATTGCTAGCCCCAACAAAGTTGGTTGCGTTATCGCAGTAGAGATTTTGAACATGTCCTCGCCTACCGATGAACCGTTTAAGTGCTGCAATGAAGGCGTCGGTTGTTAGATCGGAGACAATCTCGAAATGGACTGCCTTGGTAGAGAAGCAGCAAAAGACTGCAATATAAGCTTTTGTTGGTCTTTTGCCCCTCAACTTGTAGTGAATTGAAATTGGCCCGCAAAAGTCTACTCCGGCATTGATGAATGGTCTGGTGGGCTGCACTCGATCCACAGGTATGTTACCCATCAACTGATGAAATAGTTTCGGCTTGGCTCTCGTACATGTGATGCAGTGTTGAACTATAACTCGTGCAAGGGCCTTTCCTTTAATCGGCCAGAAATGTTGCCTAACGGTGGCGAGTAATCCTTGTGGCCCAATGTGTGAATTTTCCTTATGAAGATCAGTTAATAATAGTCGTGTTAGCGGATGACCGTAAGGCAGCAGCATGGGATGTTTTGCGTCGTACGATAATCCTGACGCCTCTAGTCTTCCACCGACGCGTATTACTCCCTTTGCATCTAGAAATGGTGTCAAACTGCAAAGTGGGCTATTTTTGTTGACCTCCTGATGGCGCTTTAAATGGTTGATGTCCAACATGAACTCCTCCTTCTGCATGGATTTTATGATCAAATATAATGCTTCATCGAGTTCCTTAGGAGTTAATGCATTTCCTTCGCTCGTATCTCTTGGGTTCCCTTGGCAGCGATTAATGAATCGGAGTGTGTAAGCTGTTATTCGCTGTAATTTCCGGAAAGAGTTATTGTGTTTTATACAGCTTACGTCGAAATATGCATCGTTGTGTGTGGTTGTAGTGAGCGATACTGTTGGTACGCTAACCTCAGTCATCGGTTCTTGTAGTTTGAACGCTGGTGGCCAAACTTCCGTCTTCCCATGTAAAAAGAGTGGTCCATAAAACCACAGTGTACAATTTTGCATGCGTTCTGGTGATAGACCTCTTGACACTATGTCTGCCGGATTGTCCCTTGATGAGACATGACGCCATTGTTCTGGTATAGAGTAACCTTTAATAGATGCTATTCTGTTAGCAACAAAGGTTGGTAGCGCTGCCGTGGAACTATTTAACCATGATAATACAATTTCCGAGTCCGTCCACAAATAACTCGGTTTATTTCTCAGATCCAAATCCTTCTTGACGCGGTGAGTTAATTCAGCTGCCAACTTAGCTGCGCATAGTTCCAGTCTTGGAATTGTAATTTTCTTTATGGGTGCTACTCTTGACTTAGCACACAACAGCCGACAAAGTACCGTTCCATCTTGAGTAGTGGCTCGAATGTAGACTGCTGCACCGTAAGCCTTTTCAGAGGCATCTGCAAAAGTATGGAGCTGCATATCTTTCACCAGACGGTGACCATAAATGTGTCGTGGAATCTTTATTTCGTTTAGTGCATGAAGTTGTTGCCGAAACTCTATCCATCTGGTATACAGTTCTTGCGGAATCGCGGCGTCCCAATCCATCTTTAGCTCCCATAGTTCTTGAAGAAACAATTTTGCTCTAACAACAACTGGAGCGATCATGCCTAATGGGTCAAATATTTTTGCTAAGTCTGATGCAACGGTCCGTTTTGTTACTCGGTTGGCGTCATTTTTGGACACTGATATACTAAATTCGTCGTTCTTAGGAAACCAGATTAATCCTAACGTTTTTACGTGATCTTCCTGATTGCTTGTGAAATCAAGTTGTATCTCTTGATCGTTCGGCATTATGTGCTCAAGTAGTTTGGCATGATTAGAGCACCACTTCCTTAGTGTAAACCCGCCTTCTGTGAGCAGCTGGTTTAGTTCCTTTTGACTCTGCAAGAGCTCGGCCACGCTATTTGATCCAGTCATTACGTCATCTACATAGAAATCGTGTTTGAGGATTTGTGCTCCATATGGATAGGCGTCCTTTCGATCTTCTGCGAGCTTTTGAAGACATCTTGTTGCCAAATATGGCGCTGAAGTGGTACCATAGGTAATTGTTCGAAGTTGGTAGCATTTCACCTGCTCATTTGGATCCTTCCTCCAAAAAATAAGTTGGAATTGCTGATCTTCCTTGCGCACTTCTATTTGCCGATACATTTTCTGTATGTCGGCTGTGAATACAAACCGTGGGAGTCGAAAACGTAAGAGAATTGAGAAGAGTTCATCTTGTACTGTCAGCCCAGCATAAAGTATATCATTCAACGACTTATTAGATGTTGTCTTGGCTGATGCATCAAACACTACTCGTAACTTCGTAGTGGTGCTATCTGGCTTAAGAACGCTATGGTGTGGCAGATAATAGTTTGGTTGTAGAAGACTGTCACTGGTTGCCAGTTGCATGTGGCCAAGCTGTATATACTCCTCCATGAACGCTACATATTCCTTTCTCAATTGACTGTTTTTCATGAGTTTCCCTTCGAGCGCATAGAAGCGGCGCAGTGCTACAGTTCTGGATTCGCCCAGGCTCTTAGGATCTTGAGAGAATGGTAACGCTACTACAAATCGTCCATTGCTCAAGCGACTTGTGGTTTGATTGAAGAATTTTTCACATCGTTTCTCAGCAACGCTCATTTCAGTTGTTGATTCCTCTGCTTCCTCCAGATTCCAAAATTTTTCGATTACATCAGTGAGCCTTCCTTCTTCAGTAAGAATGTTACATATCGCTCTCGCTGAATTTATCTGATTCGGTTGGGTTACCTTTCCTGAAACGATCCATCCAAGTAAGGTATTTTGTAGCGTTGGTAAATTGGGTCCTAGGTCTATCTGTCCTACTGACAACAGTTGGAGAAAGTGTTCTGCACCAAGCAGTAGATCGACCTTTGCCGGCTTGTCAAATCGGGGATCAGCCAATCTAACGTTGTTCGGTATCTTCCATTCAGTAGAATTTAATTGCTGAGTTGGCTGCAACGATGTAATTTCCTGCATGACGAAGGCTTCAATTCTGGTACTAAAAGCGCTAGTGTTGGATTCTAGTATAATGTTGATGCGTCCTCTGGCCTTTTGTGGTGCTCGCTGTATGCCTTCTACTGATAGTGTAACTTCTTCTGGCTCTAGACGCATTTTTTTTATCAATCGTTTTGTAATAACATTGATTTGTGATCCTGGATCCAGGATGGCGCGGCATTCTATAGTTCGGCCGTCATTGGAAATTAACTTTACACGTGCTGTGCTCAATATGACATATCCTGTTGGAAAACCCATATTTTTGGTGGTTAAGGATAATGTGCTACTGCTAGATCCAGGTAAGCTTTCTGTTTTCATTATATCCTTATGATCAGTTGGCTTTGCATTGGCCTTAGCCTCGGGAATATCTAAATGCAACAGCGTGTTATGCTTTTTGGTACATCTGGTGCAAGCTCGTAATTTGCAATCGGTCCAATGGTGACCGTTCCTGAGACAATTCACGCACAATTTATTTTTTTGCACTAAGCGTAATCTCTCACTGGGGGTTTTTTGCAGGAACTGTTTGCACTGGTACAGCGGATGGTTTTGTTTGCATAAAATGCATCGGGTTATTGTAGATGCAAGTGATGAGAATGTCTTTGATGGTTTCTTGTGCTGTTCTGGTTTCACATTCCCTTTTCCGCCTAAGGCCTCCAACGCCTGGAACGTTTTTCAAGGAATGCTAAGAAGTCCTTCAAAGATGCTAACTCCTTTGGATTTGCAAGGGACTGCTCATACATTGCATGAGTGTTCTTGTCTAACTTTCGCTGCAGGATGTGAAGCAGTAATGGGTCCCAGTTTTCAGTTGAAACTCCCAAATTTTCTAAGCCCAGAAGGCATTCTTGGGTTATATCATGTAGATTCTTTACTGATGTTGCCGTTCCACATTCGTTTGCATGAGAAGGCTGAGATAACAATTTATTGACCAGAGCTGCAACAAGTATCCTTGGATTGTTGTAGCGATCTTGAAGTGTTCTCCACGCTGCTGTGTAGTTCTCTTCTGACAAAGAATAATGTCTTATTAGACGTTCTGCTTCTCCTACTAGGTTGGCCTTCAGGTACCACATTTTTTGACAGTCGGCCAATGCTTGTTTATGCACCATTTCTGTATATAAATCGTGAAATTGCTTCCATTTCAGATAATCTCCATCAAACTTTGGGAGCTCTATCTTTGGAAGTTTCATAAATGAGCTTGCTTGACTGGATTGTTGGCTGTTGCTGGCCCCTTGCCTTTGCTCCTGCAATCTGGTTGTCAATGCTACGAGTAGGTGCTGCACATTTTCTTCAGCTTGGATGTAACTATCGGTATCGTCATGGATTTTGGCTGGATCGTCAACTAACTCCCACAGCCTACTGTTTAATTCCTCAATCTGGGACCAATAATGTTTGACTGCTTCAAGTTTTACTTTGCAGTAAACCGTGTCATGCATCTGGTTCCTGTCAATTGATTGCATTAACCGATTCAAGGATTGGAGTACTGATTGCTGCCTCCTCTTCATCCTTTTGACTTCTTCAGTATTTGCAGTTTCCGCCTCGGTTGGGCTTGTCACATTAATTTGAACCTTTGATTGCCTGGGTGTTGGTGTTGCAGATTGCCTTGGAGTTGGTGTTGCAGATGGCCTGGGAAATTCCTTCAACTTTTCCTCAAACAGCTCCCGATATTCTTGAAATATCTTGGCGATCGCTGTGTAATAATTTTTAGTCGTGTATTCATGGGTCTCGTGATTGGGAAGCTCCTTAAGATTGATGTCATTCCTTTCAAAAGATAGCCAATTATCTTCTAGCCGCCGGATGCGTTCCAGGTAATAGTCCCTGTTTTTTCGGTCCGCTGGGTCTTTCTTATAGTTGCTGACGACTCTCTGGATCTCTTGCCCCAAATAGAATTGGTCCTGCATAAATTCCTCCAAAGTCTTCGACATGATGACAGCTGTTGATTAGCTCCCGAGAATGATGCGAAGATGTAAGTTGCGTGATACAAGTGCTACACCCGATCACGTCGGGGTCACCAATGTTTAATACGAGAAGTTCTTTTACTTCCCGGTGGACTGATTGTCCAAAGTTTCCTTTTAAAATTATCAAGGTGTTACACCTTGACAAAGTTATTTAAAAATGTTGACAAAGTGATTCACCTTGACAACGATTGCTTTGTTGATTTGATTTGTAAAGTTTGTGCTTGAGCGAAACACCCAAACACAGGACAATTAGAAATTAAACGCTTGAAGTCTTATTAATAACTGTCTCTCTTTAATTATTCATTAATTTCTTTTATATACACAAAACTGCTTACATTGCTAAAAGAATGTTCTATGCATTTTGTGCAACATTAGAATTTCTGAGCATCTGCCGATTTTCTATGGAAATTCGCGTTATCTAGCCGCTTCGCATATTTTCTCATGGCCGGACGGATCAGATTACGTCTGGCTTGATGTTTTATCAGAAATTCTAATGTTGCTGGTTAACATGCTTACATGCCGAAAAATGAAAATTTAAAGATAATAAATGTCTTTACTTTTGAAAATGAGAAAAATTATGATAACAAAAAAAGTTTTTTTTTTGATTGATTGATTTTTATGATACATATACTAAATTTGTACTATGAGTACAAACACAAGGGAAATGTAGAGGTTTGTAGTGATCCGGGTGCTGTTAAATTCTTTGGACCACCTTTTTATAAAACCCAAGACTAAGCTGCTCTTGGAAGAACTATAGTTGATATGAGTAGAAAAGTCCAGCTTGGTGTCAAATCTAATCCCGAGATCTTTGACAAAATTAACACGAGGGACACCCTCATTAAAAAATGAGTAGTTATTAATTATAGGATCCCGTCGCCTACAAAAAGTCATGACTTCGCTTTTACTAAAATTAAGAACCAGGTTGTTGTTAGCACACCAAGAGTAAAAGGTGTCGAGGTCAACTTGTAAAAGTTTGCAGTCCTCAATCCTCTTTACATGACGGTACAATTTGATGTCATCAGCATAAATCAGCACTCTGCAGTGTCTTAGGAAGGGAACAATGTCATCAATAGAAAGAATAAAGAGGATAGGGCCAAGATGACTGCCTTGAGGGACACCGGATGACGCCGTAATGGTCGCGGATTTAGATTCACGGAAAAGAACTTGGTAGGTTCTCTCAGCTAAGTAGGACTGGAACCATAATAGAATGGCTTCAGGGAAACCTAACTTTCTTATTTTGAAAAGTGTAATGGAGTGGGAAAGCTTGTCAAATGCCTTACTGAAATCAGTGTAAACACAACCAGTTTGGCAACTGGAAACGATGTCTTCAACAGCATGGGAAGTTAATTCAAGGCGATTGGTGGTAGTGGAACGAGCTGGAAGAAACCATGTTGGTTCGTTGAAATAAGTTTCTTGCAGATGGGCATGATTGCAGAATAAATGATTGATTCCAAAAGCTTTGGTATGTCAGACAGCTTGGCAACTGGTCTGTAATTCGATATTTATTTATTTTCGAATAGGAATTATGAACGAATTCTTTCAAAGAGTAGGGAAGTACCCTTTATCCAAGGATTTTTGAAAAATGGTTTTCATTGAAGACTGGAGAACCTCCACACAAGATTTAAGGGCAGCAGGAGGGATACCGTCAGGGCCGGAAGTGAAATCGTGTGGGATTTCATCAATATGTTTCACGATACTGTCACTGGAAATTAAAAGAGATAAACTAGTAGCCTCTCGGTGTGGAATTATGTGACGAAAATTATTGTCATTAGGCTGAAAGTTAGAAGGAGTGAAAGATTGATGAAAGAATGAAGCAAACATGTTGCAAATCGAGGAAGACTTACTTCTTGACCAGTTAGTGTGCTGCATAGTATTTGGGTAGTTATCGACTTTTTTCTTAGAGTTGACAAATTTAAAGAAGTTTCTAGGGCACCGGGTCCCTCATGCTGCTGAGATATCTTGTAAAGAATACAAGATCCAACTGCCTTCCAAACACATTAGTCACACCACTCATTTGATTAAGGCCATAAAGAATAAGGAATTGGGAAAACAGGATTCCTTAGAATTAAAATTGCCTCCAGGGAGGTAGTTATCGTCAGCTTCGTCAAATACCCACTGAATATTGGGTAAATTGAAGTCCCCAAGTAGAAGTAATTCATCACCAGTGTTCATCATACTCAGGCAGTGTTCATCATCCTAGAGATGAGAATATAATATAGGCTTTTACCTCCATCGTCAAGTGTGCTAATCATATCTGGTGGGATATAGCAGCACAGCAGGAAGAGATTTGATTTTGAAAAGGAAGCCTTGAGAGCGATAAGCTCAATGTCCAAGTGGTTAGAAAAACTAGGAAGCGAAATTGGGTTACAATTAAGGTGGCTGTGGCAAGCAAGAAGTACGCCACCCCCACGAGCTTCCTTCCGAAAGACTTGGTAAAAGGAATCAAAGCGTTTAGCATTAAGAATGCCTTCGTGGAGCCAGGTTTCCGTGAATGCTATGACATCGAACCCGCTGGCCGTCGATGTCGTTAGTTTTTGACCTTGTCCCCCTTACGTTCTGGTAGTAGAGGGAAAGCGTCTCGAGTTTTTTGACATCCTTGGCGTACTCGGAATGGAGACGTTTGAGTGATGGGCTCGAGTACGGGTACGGGGAACAAAAAGCTTGGTAAGGGTACCAGCAGCCCAGAAACCAGGGTCTAAAAGAGTCTCGGCAATAGCGGGCGGCTTGGAAGCCTTGCTGGCTTTTCTGCATGAAACAGTTCCAGGGTCTGTAGATTTGTTCCTCGAATATTCACAGACAGACTCCGTCATAGTTTCAGGAGAGAATCGTGATATAAAGATATTTAAAGGCCTCGGTATCGGAACCAGAGGGGTGCACGGTTCTAGGGGAGCTTCAGTGACCGGGGGACTGGCCACTATTAAAGGCGAAGACCATCCTAATGAGATTGAGTGATTGTTATAGAGCTCGGCCATATGGAGGGCATGATGACCATCTTCGTTAAACTGACTTCTTACAAAATAGTTATACCTTTAGCACTGGTGGAAAATTGGCTAGTATCAGAACTGATGACAAAGCAATCCCGAGAGAAGCTAGTTCAAATAACTATAATTGCAGTAAATCCACAAGATTTTTCTAGAGAATTTGTTTTTCCTGAACGTTAGCAAACAAACATTTCCTCCGTACTTCGTTCGCTGCACTAAAACGGGTGTTCAAATTCGTATTGAGCATGCTGAAGCGCCGTTGACAAACTGAGAAGCGAATGACTTCAATTGGAAATTCCAAAGCTTTCCGGAGATATTAGCAAAACTGTAACTGTTAAGTACTTGTCAGACTTGACCAAAAAGAACAAATTTAGCGATAACTACCGGAAATCCCGGGATGAACCGCAATTTCCTGAAACTGTATCACGCGTGGAAAACAATTCCCCGTCAAAAAGTGCTAATCCAAGGTTTGAAAAATTCGCGCTGTTTGTAAAGGGTAACGAAATTTTTGCACGATTTTGAAAGATTGTCGGATTTTGACAAGTGATGTTTTTTCGAAGGCTATCGCTGTGCAGAACCCAAAAAAGATCACTTCGTTTAAAACGGGTCTCATGCCATCGAGTTTATTAGATATTAGCAAAACTTGTCAATTTAAGGTCTTTCTGACAATTAGCCGAAGTTTTTCTATTTAAACAAAAAGGGCCCGACCGAATATTATGAAATTTTTTTCAGAGCATTTCTTCGTTAATATTCTTTTTTCGGCACCTCAATGAAGTCGACATAGTTTTTAGTTCGCGCGGTATCGTGCAGGTACAAAAATCACTTACGCCGCTTAAACAAAAAAACGGCTCCACCGAATTTTATGAAAATCTGTTCAGATCATATTTCGGTTAAAACGCTTCGAACGACACCTCAACGAAGTCGATATCTTTTTTGGTTCGCGCGACATCGTGCAGGAAAAAATGACCATATAAGTACGCACACACACACACACATACTCCTCCCAATTTTTTGCATAAAATGCTCCTGGGACCTTGAAAGATGAAAATACGTCGAAAATTTCGATTTTCGGACCGATTACACTAACTTCCTATAATTTTCCACTAAAATATGAATCAACACTACACTACACTACACACTTCCCTTACAACAAGTCGACTGGGGCCACTGTGAACTCGTTTCTCTTTCGCATCGATAATCATGTTGGATAAATCGAAAAACAATAAATTTGGGGCACATTCTTTTTGGCCCAAATTTGCTCGTGGAATGCCTTGGTTCTTGGCCATTTAAATCTTTTGGTCAAGTTTGGCCGTCGAAAGACTGAATGTGCTCCCATTAAAAATGGGTAAAAATTCCGTTATATCCCCCTGGAAAAGCCAAGCGACCGTGATTCGCCCGTCATAAGCCCATTTTTTATTTTTACTCGGTAAATGAAAACAAGAATAATAGTGTTTACTATTTAAATACGATGAGTAGAAGACTCATATAGATATAAAAATAACATTGCTCGCTTGAAAAATGGCGGAATTTACTTACAGTATCAAAGTAGTTTCAGAGACCCTACACGATTGGTACGCAGGGATATGAGGTTTGCAATTTTTGAGTCTCGATCTATTCTCGGGACCGCCCTGGCTTAGGGCCCGGGGCAATTCGTCCCTCCTTTGTAGGGGACGCCTGCTTCCACTATCCTGTCTGCACATCCTCCGACTTTATTATCTGGTCCAGGATGTTCTCTGGCGATATCTGCACCTTAGCGGCTGCTTCCAGCCCAGTCCTGTGCTCCGCAAACCTCGGACATTTCAAAAGGAAAGGCTCCGCGTCCTCTTTATCATCCGGAAATTCTTATTCGGAGAATCATCCAACCTGAAGCCGCTAAGCTATGCCCTATAACCTACATGCCCCTCACGAACTACGTGAGGAAGTCACTCACTTCCGCGAAGTTAAGCCTCACTTATCACTCCCAAATACCTAATTGCGGACTGGGAGAGGATGACCTGGCCACCTCCTTTCACCGCTACGGTATCCACCTATTTCCGTTTAGTGCTCACCGCGATATAGTCTGCTGTAGCGTCCGCTTCTTGTGGTAGGCGAATCCAACCTCGACGATCTTGTCCCACTTCGCGGTGTTGAAGGCATTTTTCACGTCAAGGATTATCACTGGGTAACTCTTATTCACTTCTGGGCGCTTTGGAGTAATCAATCCATTATGTATTACCCCTTCGAAAAGCTTTCCATGATGTTTAGTAGAAATATGGCTGGTAGACATTTTTAGCCCTCTTCGCCCGTATATTTCACAAGTTCATAGAATTCTGGTCGTTGTTGCCGCCTTCTTGCCTTTAATTTCACGATTTAGTCCGGTGGGCATCTTTGAGATCTTGTGCGCTCCTGGCTAACTCCGGTAATGCGTGCGACTCTTTTTTGAGCGCATCCTGTCTGCTCAGTGTTCTCCTGGAGAATGAATTCTTTAACAGTTCTTCTGTCCTGGATCCATTACGTGCTTATGGCGCGGTTTTGTTGCCCCTTTCTGTTCTCCTGCTCTTGCGGAAGGTTATGGCTTTATTGTCGCTGCGCTTATACATCTCAATCACCCGCTATTCGAGGTCTCTGATGAAGGTGATGTCTATTAAGACCTCATTTCACCTTTTTTGAAGGTGTTTTCACCACCGGTGTTTACTAATACCATATTATAAGCGGTGAAAACGGTTCCACTATAATGTCTACCGTTGCATTTCTATGCCGGCTGCCCCACTCCTCAGCACATACATAAAAGCCCACCCCTATTATTTATTTGCCACGAACTCCTCTATCGTGAGACTTGGTGCCGCGTAGCAGTTGTAGACACATACACCGCCTATCCTTGCCGCACAAAACTATTATCTGGGTTCCTCATTGTATCCTCGATGGCTCCATTTCCACACGCTCATATAACGGCTAGATTCCATAATTTAGATCTGTTGATACTCCGTTTTAATAAAATATTGGGTCCTTTGGTGTTGATAACTTTGTCGTTAGCTACTGCTCTGAAATCCCCTTCCTCTGAAGACCTTTCCGATTTCTTGTATCCTATTAAGGGGATGTTTAAATTTATCACACATTTTCTACCTTACACAGTAATGAAGGTGAATTAAATCTCGTAGAAATTAGATAGGTAGATTCTTATTATCAGTAGTTACTGCCATAGTCCGAAATACAGATATTTGTTGGCCCAACTTTAATTTTGCCTGATACTTATGACGAGCTTTAACATAAGGTATGATATGACTTTATTATTATATGTATAAGCCGTTTGTGCACTTCTGATATTTATCACACCGGTATCGCGTGGTCGGACGTACATAGAAAAGTCTTTCAACCTTACGGGCAGTTATGCGATATCGCGTGATAATTTTACGTGAAAGTCTAAGCTCAGAAGGCACTCTTTATACTGTCAGTCCGTTATTTAATTAATCATTTTATGGTATAATGTCCGCTGGTAACTTTTACTCGAAGGAGTACATAGAGGACAAATCAGGTTAAATAATCAGTTTTCGGATGGAGAAGGCGGTGTATGATAGATGAATTTTGCGCTTTGTGGTGTTATGAACCAAGGCATAAGCCACAGGTGGACCGGACCAGGAAACCCCTGGTTTCCGTCAACCGCAGCGACCCCGCACCCGTCAAAATAACATTTTCAAAATGGTGTCGGGTCGGGTGCCAGAGGGTCGTTCGTGGTAACTAGCTTGTGGAAGACAGTATCAATGATGCAAATTTAGATTTCGAGGAAAACTAATGTCCAAGATATATCCTGAAAAAGGGACTTTTAGAGCGCAGATCACATTAGCGCCACCTATGTTGCTAAGGACACTTCCCACTACAACTGTGCCAAAGTACGAAAAATTCCGAGAAATACCCATTCGACCTTTACTCGACAAAGTATACATTAGTTTTTTTTTTGTCGCCTGATTTGCTCTTCTATCTTTTATGGCCGGCACGGTGCCATAGTTGTTCATTTGAAGTTCTATCTTGCTAGGCATCTACTGATAAGAACTTGTAGAAGCCCTGAGAGGAATTGGGTGACTTACCAAGTTTCGCAACCGTACAAAAAAACTGCCTTAACGAAGAACAGTCGAAATTTGGTGTTAGTTGTGATTTCCGTTGATATCCATATGCGGAGCAGGCATGCATGTGCGCTTCGACTTTGGGCGCGTTCAATAATGCAGGATGCGTGCGCAGTTGACTTATTCAGTCATTGAAAGCTTCACACTTTCAATTGCTGAATAAGTCATTTGCGCACGCATCCTGCATTATTGAACGCGGCCTTTATTTATTCTGGAACTAACGTCATCTTCTGAACCGCCATTTGCGGCAATAATACTACAGAGGTAGCAAAATATATCTACCAGTTCCACGTCACGGTTGTTCAGTGCTGTTCTTTCTAGGGTGCTTGCATTTATCCGCATTTCTTTGGTTTTATTTGGATTTAGCCTTAAGCCTGCTGGACCACTTTCTGTTTCCCAATTGTTTAGCATGTTTTTGAGGCCCTGGTGTCTGTAGGCCAGCAAACAGATATCATCCGTCCACGTCTATTAACCGAGTAGAAGGCTTCTGTAGGGACATCGTCCTACTACTCGACTATTACTTGACTGCAAAAGACTTTGCACAAAAGCATAGCCGACTTGCATCAAGTAATGAAAAAATTAATTAATTGATTGTCAGTGTCAGTTAAAAATGCAAACAAACAAAGAACCAGAAAAAATCAATGACAGTTTAATTTAAAGAAATATAATTTAAAACCAATCAGTAATAATAGTGTATGTAATTAAATAAAATTTTAAAATAAAGTTGTAGTAACACTTATAGAAAAGTGTAAAAAAATTAATGGTCTTGGATGTGAAGTATCACGTCCGTATTTTAACTTGAAAACGTCTATTAATTTGAACGTTACAACGTCTGTTATTACGTTTTGTATTATTTTCTCAATTATGTATGTAATAAATTATATATTTCGAAGCAAATTTTTTTTTTATTGTGTGCGGGACATTTTCACACGCGCGTCCTATCTTAAACCGATTTAATAGACGTTGTCGCGTCAATAAGGTGAATGAATGTATTTTTCCCGTGTAGAGGATAAATTATCGAAAATTTTGAGCCATTAACCACCCCCCTAACATGTATGGGGGCGGAGATATGATTTTTTTTTTGCGGGACATTTTCACACGCGCGTCCTATCTTAAACCGATTTAATAGACGTTATCACGTCAATAAATAAACTTTCATCGTTGTATTTATTTGTGAATATTATTTGGAGATTAAGACTAACAAAAATAAAACTCCTGTTGGGAAAAAGACCAACACTTCCTCATAGTGTTAGGTCCCTCTTTTTGGAAATTTAGACTATAAAACCCTCCGTCCAATCCTCCGGAAAGATACGGGTGTTCATGCTATTTCCAGGATTTGCTGTAGCGCATCTGCTATGAGGCTTGAATCGGCTTTCAACAAATTCAGTCGGGACTCCATCTTTTCCACTCCCATTGCATGAATTGCGATTACTATTTCCGTTTTGGATGTCCCTGGGTGCATTGCTGCTGTTTTCCTGAGATTCCTGGGCAAGTGAACAATTCAGGGCCGCAAAGGAATCGTCTCTCCATCTTTGGAGTCTCTCCTCGTCGCTGCACAGCAGCCTTTCCCTCCGCACTCTTAGCGACATGCTTTTTAGTAGAAGGTTTTCGCGAGAGCTGTTTAGTAATTTGGTACAGAACTTGACTGTTCCGTGTGTTTGCCGCGTTTTCCACTTTTTCTGCGAGCTCATTTATCTGCTGCCTTTTATCACGCCGGACACTTCTCTTTACCTCCCGATTTATTTGGGAGCATTCCCGATCAAGTTGGTGACGTCTTGCCGGGTCGCTTGAAGAGTTCACGCTATTTTTTAGGGCCCTTTTGCGTTCTATATTTTGCCAGGTGGTGTCTGAGACCCAGTGTTGCTGGTTTCTTTGGACATAACCGATGCTCGTTTCCGGTACCGTCGATATAGCGCTCTTTGTCGTACTTCACAGCTCTTCAATATTTGTGTCGTCAGAAACGGTTTGCTGGTTTATTATTTGTTGCAGGCTCCGAGCAAATTCTCGCCTTTTAATGGTCTCCCGCAGATGGTCTACGTTAAGCCATCTACTCCACTGAGCACAAGTTACCATTCACCACTACTGCGCACAAGTTAGACTATACTACACCTACGTGGACTTTGGAGAAAGGTTTCAATACTATCATTCCGGACAGATATGAATGAACAGATGGTGTTATCTCAACTGGGTCATTATATATCTACACAGATGGCTCCCATATTTTCTCCGAGACATCTCTTCGTCTACCCGACCACTGCAGCATCTTCCAAGCGGAAGTTACTGCAATCTGGGAGGCTCTCGAATGGCTGAAGATAAATAATATATCTATAACAATATATGTATTCTATCGGATAGCCAAGCGGCCCTCAAGTCTCTTAATTCTATCATGACAACATCTACGACTCTTCTGAACTGCCGGATGCCTCAGGACTGCTACTCAGTTTGATATTACACTGTTTTGTGTTCCTGGACACAGTGTTATTCGAGGAAACTGTAGGGCAGATGAGCTTGATAGACAGGCAGAAGGAAGGACATACCACTCAACCCGGATGGGAATGCCCTTAGCCATCTACAAGCTAGTGTGGAAAATAAGCTTAACTCGAGCTGGGTTGAGATGGACCACTGCAACGGTGTCATCATGCAATGTGGCAACTTTGGACACAAAGCGGATTTTGTTCAGTTGAAGAAAAAAGGAGATAAGCCATGTATTAAAGGTGCTCACGGGTCACTGACCCTTTGGCCCGCACGCCGAAATATTAGGACTTCCCCACAACGACTTATGCAGAAGTTGTGGTAATGAAGAAGAGGGAGAAAGTGTCTCCCATCTTCTCTGTACATGTCCCGCCCTCGCAAGGAAAAGAGGGACCTTCCTTGGCTCATCCTTCCTTGATGGATTGAGCGAGCTGCAAAATATTGGTATTCCTACCTTCTGTCGCTTTATCAAAAGCTCAAAATGGCTTGAAATGGCCTGAACTTTGTCCCCACACTAGAATGGCATCACAATGGGCCCAATGGCGTGTCTAAGTAGTCCAATGGTGTAGCCATTTCAACCTAACCTACCCTAACCCCTCTGGGCTTTCTGCCCATACCAGAAAAAAATTCTGAATCCGCCCTTGTAAATAGGTACAAATATGAGTGCCCAATACTGCAAAAACCATATTCCTTGATCCATACTCCTAGAATAGCTAGTTTAAAATAAAAACTACAAACTACCCATTCTACTGCTCATAAATAATTCAGGCCTCGAGGATAAAATCAGGCGTTTTGCGCCTAGTTTGGGGATGAAAAACTCGATATCCTGTATAAACCTGTTTGCTTTCATTTCATTTCATTTTAACTTTTGTTTGCCTTTAAACAGTGTCAAACACAACGACACAAAATTGGGAGTGGGACAGAAATTCCCGAGTCTCTTTCACAGCCAAACTCAACCCTTTTAATAGCAACCTACTTTTTTTAGGACTACGTCAATTTATATCAGATTTACAAAGTTTTCCCCTGCTTTGTGGGGGAGGGACGCGCGGGCTTGTTTTATATAAATACAGTTTGTATATGTATTTTTGTGTGAAGCTGAAGCAACGTTGTACTGTCGTCGGAGGGTTACTATTTTAGTCTGCCTTAGACAACCCCTGGCACGCACATGTTAGCTATATAAAGACGGCAGTTAACAGGACGGATAACTTCGTAATGGGGTTGAAAGAAAATAAAAAGCATGGAAAGACAATTTGCCAGAAGTTTCTCAACCGACAGAGGAGCGCCCTATTTCCACTGGAACGTCTTTAAGACGTCTGTAAAAAGCTGTTGTTATCCTGATTCACCCTTGTTGTTCGTTTGGTTCGAGTGCATGGTTGACTAAGATTTAAGGGTTGAAACTTGGTGCTATTTTTTTTGCCCGTGTTTTTAGCTTCTATCGTCAATAGTTCGTGTCTATTTTTTCAAACCGCGTGACATTTTATTTGCTGTTTGTGCTGTTTCCAGCCACACGCAACGGTCGTCTGTCAAGGGAAATTTTTTAAGTGCTATTTTGTATCAAGGCTTTTGTAGCTTTCTGAACAACCCCCACCACAGCACCACAAAAAAAAACAGAATTCTGGGAATTTCTTCACAGTCATTTGTTTAATTTAGCTATAGTCGGACAACATTAACACGTTGCTGGGCTTTTCCCAACCTGATCAATGCCCTGCTCCTAATTGATTGCTTAATAGGGTTTCTTCCAGGACTAGACTCCTTTTGCTGGTAACATATATAGATGAAATGGAAAGATATATGGCAAAGACATATTTTCCTCGGCAAAACATATAGAGGGCCCCACATAAATATTTTACTTGTGGAGCGTCAACACATTCCTTTTTATTCGGTGACGCAGTGGGGTCGAAAGGACATAAAACAGAAAGGAATCTGTTGGAATATTTGTTGGGTCAGTTGGTTCAACTTGGAAGTTCGTGATACAATGCTATAAAGGTGGTCTTTGGTTAATTTACCGAAGGAATTGACCTCTTTCAAATCCAGGAGCTATAAATTGATTAATTTCGAGCATAAATTGCACTTAAGGAAATTATTATTAGTTGCTGGATTGAAGCCATTTTTTTCTCTATCTTTCACCCTCTTTCTCAATGCATGATTGTAAATTTTTGATCTATTGTAAACAGATTTTAGGTCATTATGAAGGTTAATTTCTTGTAGTACATAAATGGGGAAGTAAGCTTCAATAACTTTTTTTTTTTTTTTTTTTTTTTTTCAATTTAACTATTTTTGGGAAAGAGCATTAAAGGAACACCATTCTTTAAATCTATGAGCAGGAAGGCCATTGTTAAGTAGAACAGATGGAATGCTGTCAGAAAACGACGGATAAGCTAAGCAGAAGTACTTGAGATTTTTAGGATTTAGTTTAAGGAAGTTGATAGAACTCCATTCACTTATTTGGGATAGGGTACTATTAATTTGAGAAATGCAGGATTCAATCTGATTCGGAGGACATGAGGTGTATAGCTGGAGATCATCAGCATACAGGTGAAAGGAGCAGTGAGGGATTATAGAGCGAAGGTCATAAATATACAAAGAGAAAAGGATTGGGCCAAGAATTGAGCCTTGCGGTACTCCCAGAGGCACGGGAAGGAAAGAGGGTAAAGTGCTATTATGGTGAACACATTGAAGCCTATTGGTAACAAGGGAAGAGATAAGCCAAGTAGCAGAAGAAAAAAAGTGGTACAGTTGACGAAGTTTGAAAAGTAAAACTGAGCGCACCACAGAATCGAAAGCCCTAGAAAAATCAAGAAGGACCAATATCGCAAAGTCACCCAGGTCGAGCGCAGAACGAAGATCTGTAGTCACCTTTAATACAGCAGTCTCACAGGTATGGGATTTACGGAAGCCAGACTGGAATTTACAGAGGAAGTTATTGGTTTCGAGATAACGGAGGACTTGCAAAAAGAGAGTTTTCTCAAGGGCCTTAGCAAGAAATGGAAAAATGCTTCTTCTTCTTCTTTAACGGCTCTACAACCGGGATCCGGTCCTGGCCTCGCGCAACTGTTCTCTCCACCGGTCCCGATTCTGAGCCGATGTCATCCAGTTTGGCATCCCTAAACTCTGAGCGTCCTGGTCCACGCCATCATGCCAGCGAAGGTTGGGCCTCCCTCGCTGTCGCACCCCATAGGTCTTACCGCAGAGAACTTTTCGAGCAGGCTCATCCTCACTCATACGAGCTAGATGCCCTGCCCACCGGAGCCTACCGAGCTTTATTTTCTTCACAACATCTATGTCGCGATAGCGCTAGTAGATCTCGTCATTGTAGAGTCTCCGGAATCGTCCTTCCTCACATACGGGGCCAACAATCCTCCGAAGTATTTTCCTTTCAAACACGCTAAAGAGGTTTGAGTGCTTTTTGCTAATCACCCACGTTTCGGATGCATATGTGAGAACGGGTAAGACCATCGTCTTATATAGTAAAAGTTTAGACGAAGTTAGAAGTTCAGACTATAGTGTGTCAAGGCTCTTCAAATCCAAATATCTAACCATTATTTGGATTTGAAGAGCCTTGACAGACTATAGTAGGCTTTGTTGGCTTTTAGCAGTCGTGCGCGTATTTCTGGTTCCATGCTATTGTCGGCTGCTACTATTGACCCAAGGTAGGCAAATGATTTTACCACGTCAAACTCGTGTTCCGCTACCTATATTGTGGGACCAATGTTAGGTGTTTTTCCAGACGAGGCCACCATGTACTTTGTTTTGCTTTCGTTAATGTGCAGTCCCCGATTTCCTGCCGCTTGCTCAATCTGAGTGAAAGCTTCTTGTACAGCTGTTGTTGTTCTTCCAATGATGTCAATGTCGTCTGCGTAAGCCAGTAATTGGGTGGACTTGTGGAGGATTGTGCCCCTTGATGTCACGCCCGAATCTCGGATCACTTTCTCCAACGCCAGGTTGAATAGGAGGCAGGCCAGACCGTCCCCTTGTCGCAGTCCATTATAGACGTTGATTGGTCTTGACAGTGTTCCGGATACCTTGCTTGGCTTGACACATTAATCATGGTCAACCTACATAGTCTTATCAGTTTGTTGGGGATGCCGAATTCTCCCATGGCTTTGTAGAGTTCTACCCTGGCTATGCTATCATAGGCGGCTTTAAAGTCTATGAAGAGGTGTTGAATTGAGTTTTGAAACTCTAGACATTTTTCCATAGCCTGCCTCAAGGTGAAAATCAGATCAGTCGTTGATTTACCTGGGCTGAAGCCACACTGATAATGGCCTATGATGTTTCTGGCGTATGGGGCCATCCTGTTTTGTAGGATAGCGGAGAATATCTTATACACGGTGACGGTACTCAACAACGTTATACCGCGATAATTAGTGCACGCTGTGATATCTCCTTTTTTGTGTACCGGACAGAGGATGCCTTTTCTCCAGTCTTCTGGCATCACTTCCTGCTCCCATACTTGCACAATTAATTCATGAATCGCTTGTAGTCCATTCAAAACGCGGGGGGGGGTGTTCCAAAATAACACCGTTAAGAAAATCGAACCCTAAAGGTTTTTGGGGTCTCTGATCACGAAAATCGAGGTCCCGCGGTCCTAAAATTAGGGCGTCACCCCTAAAAATGCAAAAAACACCCCTTTTTAGGGGTTTTTCGCGATTATTTCAGTAATAATGAAAACTAATGCGATGAAATGCACTTTTTTTAATTCTTATTTGCGAAGGTGGTGGATTTATTCAAAATTAAGGCGAAGTTAATGGTAAGGGGTACTCCTAAAGTGTTGAAAGTACCCATAAATTGTCGAAGAATGGCAAAAATTGGGAAAATTGTTTTTTTTTTTTTCAAGTTTATGCTTCAAATTCGATTGTGGGCGTACTGTCAGGCAAAAATAAATTATTTTCAACCCTTAAGGGGTTAAACTACCCCAATATAATAAAAACAACTTAATATAAAAAAAAATGCAAACATTTTTTTTTTGCATTTTGTTTGAAATTTGGTTCAAAAGGTATTATCAGCAAATTAATTTTTCAACTCTTAAGGGGGTAAAAGTACCCCCACATTAAAATTGTAATTGGAACAAATTGAAATTTATTGTTTTGCATTAAAATGTTATATTTGATGAAATTAGAGGAAATGGAAAACCATCAGAACTAAGTGAATCAAAGCAAAAGGAATTAGGATTATAAGAGGATGAAGGATTAGAAGCAGATTGAATAAAGGATGCGTTGAGAACGTTTACATCAACATCCAAAGGGATAGACGTAGGAGAATGAATGCCAAGCGAACGAATATTAAACCAGAGTTGTTTAGGATTTAGAGTAAGATCAAGTTTGCGGGAATAGAACTCACGTTTGGCAGAGTTAACCTTAGCATTGATGAGGTTACGAAGCTGTTTATAATAAGTAAAGTAACTACGCAGCCTAGTTCTGTGATAACGTGTATACCTGAACTCACGCTGAACTATTAAGTCACTGATTTCACGAGAAAACCAAGGATATGGTGACGACGATCTGCGCCTTCTTGTGACTAACGGAACACAATAAAAGTCGTAAGGAGTTAAAATAAATGAATTCAAGATGTTGACTTTTGAGCCAACACAGGTTGTATTATAGATAATACTCCAAGGGAGGAGGAGACTAGTTCAGTAAGCGAGTCTAAATTAATGTTGCTATAATCACGAAATGAAAAAAAAAGACAAAGGAGAGGGAGAAAAAGTAATATGAGTAGTAAGGAATACTAAGCCATAGTCGAGAAAGCTAAGAGGAGAGATTTGATTATGTTTTAGCACTGAGTCAGTGGAGGTAATATGTAGTTAGAACATAAAGAAAGGAAGGATTTTGGCAATTCAGAAAGGTAGGAAGTTGATTCAGAATATGTAGGTCCAGAGCTTCAAGGAAATATCTAAGGGTGTTCGTTCGCACGAGCATTATCCTTCAGCAGATCAACGTTAAAATCACATGCAACAATTATATTCTCATAATGATGAGATAGGCTTGAAACGAAGTGGTAGAGCTAAGCAGCTAGGTCAGGATTAAAAATATTAGGGGGACAAGATACATTGATTAGAACACATTTTTCATAAGGAGATTTAATTTCAACGGCTATAAATTCAAATAGTGAGCCACTGGACATACCAATAACTTTAGAGGAAATAATTAAATAGCAACACCATCACCAGTGCGACCAATACGATCATCGCGATGTAATGAAAACTCACAGGCAACTAACGATCTGAATAATAAAGAGAAATAAATGAAAAAGGAGAAGAAATAAAGGAAACAAAGAAGGACTGAAAAATAAATAACATTACTGTAAAATATAAAATTAAAAGAGAAATTAAAAATTAAATTCAAAATAAAAAAGATAAGATTAAAATTATAAAAATTAATAGTAATAGCGTGGGGCGCTAGCTAAAAGTTACATTATTAGGTAAAGGGCGCTCCACGTTTTTTTCATTTAAGTAAGTGGCTGCAGCAATAAAAACTTTACATTCAAAATTATTTTTTATATTTTGGTTCATTTTTAAATAAAAGCGTATATTTTTTTCAAGCTATTTTTTTTTTTTTTTTTTGTCAAATTATGTTTTGCTACCTTTATTTAAAAGGGGAGAACGTGTGGTGTTTTTTTTAAATGGAGCGATGATTAGTGCATTTAATTAGCTTCTAATTATGGTTTTATTACATTTGTGTTCTGCTGTCTTTGTTTTTCCAGCTTGAGGGACATCCTGTTTTCGGCTGTCTGATTGCCTATAGAACGCATACGTCCATTTTGTAGTTTTGTAGGTTTCAGTTTCTGTAATGCAACTGGTATGTTTAGTGATCAAACATTCCAAGTGACTAGCTTTCCTTGGTTATCTCGCCTGCCTTTAAACGTAGCTTGGTTCTTCGTCGTGCGATCCATCCTGTTCGAGGAAAATCCTAGAAGTTTAATATTGCGTGGGGCCAGGTTGTTAGCCTAACACCCTAGCCCCTTTCCTTTGCATATTTTGTTTCTCTCCTTTCCACTTTGGTTGATAAGCAAGTTTCCTATCGATTTTATCAATGCCACAACTTGAAGCCGATGCAGAGAAATTGGAAGTAAGAGGTGGGAGGGTCCACGTGCACTGCTGGACCAACCATTCAGGGCACATTGGTCCCCTTTTGGCAGAAGTCGCTAATTATGTAACTAAATTGAACGAAGTTAAAATATATTTATTAGAAAAATAAAATTAAATTTCTTGAAATTTTCAAATATATACAAAACCAGAAGTTCAAAAGCCACCCAGAGAAGAAAAATATTTTTGAAAAAAAAAAATATTAATCTAATGGAAAATTTTTTTCTATAAATTTTTCCAGAATCTCCAGAAGATAGATATCACGTAAATATAATACAAGAAGAAAAATGTGAACAATGAGTTAAGTGTTTTTTTATTTTAGCAGTAAAACAAAACTTTAGCTTTAGACATTTTTAGTAATGTATAACATAACATAATAAAAAAAAAACACTAGAATTGTTTGAGTAAAAAATTGTGATTATAATTTTGTGTTAAATAAAAAATATACAAAAAAATAAATAAAATAATAAAACACTGGGGAAAATGTAACGCTTCAAAAGGATTCAACGAATTCGCCCATTTAAAACGAAAATAAAAACGAAAATTAATCAAAATTAGAATAAAAAAAATATTATTGTTTTAATTAAGTGTTTTAGAAAGAAAAATGAAATTTTAATAAACAACAGAAAAAATAAATAAAATAATTCATTTTTGATATTATATTAAATTATGGATGAAAACAAAACAAAGCCAAGAGATAATAAGAAACAACGAAAATTAATTAGATCACCTGAGGTGTCCGTTTGTGATTTGCCAACATCTGTAGTAGCTTCAGTAGCAGCGACAGTAACTGACGTAATGGGCGGCGGTTTTACATCACCACATAGTAGTTTCTTAGTTGGGACAAGTATCTACCATCATAACAATCATCCAAATCATCAGCAGCAGCAGAAGCAGAAGTTATTTTTTGAAAAATCAGGATTTTCTGAGAATATTATTTGCAGCAGTAGTGGTAACAGTGCTAAAAGAAATATTAATAAAAATAGTAGTTGTTGTTGTTGTAATTGCGATAGTAATAATAGTGGTAGTGACTTAATGATAAAAGGGATACCATCATCGCCCGATGATATGGGTGCTGATATTAGTAACCCGTCGAAATCGAATGCTTGCGGTGGGGGCGCTAATAATAATTCTAGTGATACAGCAGCCTTGTCACGTTTGCAGAATTTTTTATTTAAAACGAATGACAGTACAAAATCCTTTCAAATGCGACCACAGCAAAAATCGGATCCAACGCCAGATTTTAGCGATGTCAGACAGAATCATCCTCAGGAGCAGGGATATTACTACACGATGACATCCCCAAATAATCCATTCTTGCCGGAAATTATAGCGAAAAATTATCAGAATGATCAACCAGCAGATGGTGGTGATGATGTTACCACAATTCAACAGCAGAAGCCACCACCACCACCGTCAGCGGCTAACAGGACACCCACATCCCCAGCAAAAGAGAAGCCAGGAAATTTTCCTATTTCACCGACTTGCCTATCTGAACAAAAATTACGGGAAACTCCAGGAAAATTGTTCAATCTTAGTTCCCCAGACCAAGCACAACAGCATCCGGGTATAAAGGAGCAGCAGCAGTATCCCCCACCACAGCCACTCCCATCGACATCTACAAAGAACCAACTCACCTCACCCCAAACAACCGGAAGGAGTCTGAATCCTTTCTTATGTAGTCCTGCCGTACCGCCGAGCGATTTAAATGCCAAGCGGGAGGAGTTCCTCAAGGCTACTATGAAGATTTGTCTGGTTGTATCCCCGCCATCCAGTAAATTACAGGTAATTTTTGTTTTTGCGTTTTATATTTCCTTTTTGTTGCTAAAACCTCAATTATTTTCTAAGATTCCCCTCTAGTAGTAAGCAACAACAAAAACGCTACGAAATGTTAGTTTTGTTTCTTAAAGGAATTGTCAATTAAAGAAATGGGAGCGAAAAACGATCGTTTTTCCGCGAAATCTAACTCCCGTGAAAATTGGTGGTGTGAGCAAATATAACGATAATAAGGACGAAGGAAATCCGGTTCGGTTTAGAAACAGTCCAGAACATTGTTATTTCCTTTCGAACATGATTATTTTAGATTAATAATGACCGCAATGATATTTCTGCTTTATTTTATTCACAAACGAAATTGACTGAAGCAGATTTTATATACACAATTCATATCATTTAGGTAAGACTTCGACTGTTTTATAATGGCCTCGCTTCCCAGATCCGACGGGAGGGAAGTGAGTGAGGATTTGACACTTTGCGATTCTCAAATCCGCAGTCCCGGATTGGTTTAAATCGAAAATTCGGAGTGAAGACTCACGCGATAATGAAATATATGATGTCGGATTATCTCAGGCGCATTTGTCGTTCAAATCCGCAGAAAATTTGTTGCGGATCACACTTTTACAGCGCGGAAAATGTCAAAAAGAAATTCGGGGTTGCGGATCTGAGAATCGCAAAGTGTCAAATCCGCAACTCACTTCCCTCCCGTCGGATCTGGGAATCGAGGGCATTAAGAATAATAGAGCACACCCTTCTAACGCAGAAGGCGCACTTCTCAGCTGGGCTAAGAAATATTCATCAGTTCAGAACAAGCAAGCGCTGAGTTGAAGCTCAACTAAAGCATGCAGCATATATAAGACAAGTCAAAATAAAAAGAACACACAAACAAGCGTGCAGCACATGACGAGCTGCATAAGTTGTGGCTACAAAAAAATCGTTAATATTTCTGTTCACATTAATAAACTAGCGATTAGCGGGTTCAAATTTGCGCAATTCGTGTTAAACGAGTTGATGTGTAAGAAAGATCTTTTTCTTCTTCTTGAAACGGCTCTATAACCAGGATCCGGTCATGGCCTCTCGCAACTGTTCTCTCCACCGGTCCTGATTCTGAGCCGATTCCTACCGAGCTTTATTTTCTTCACAACATCTACATATGTCGCGATAGCGCTCGTAGATCTCGTCATTGTAGAGTCTCCGGAATCCATTGTAGGAACCGGAACATACATCGCCAACAATCCTCCGAAGTATTTTCTTCTCGAATAGGTCCAAGAGGTTTGTGAAAACCGGTAAGACCATCTTAGTAAAAGTTTAGATGCTTGGATTTAAAGAGCCTTGACAGACTATAGTAGGCTTTGTTGCCTTTTTGCAGTCGTACGCGTATTTCTGGTCCATGATGTTGTCGGCTGCTGCTATTGACAGTGCTATTGGTAGATAAATGATTTTACCACTTCAAACTCGTCTTCCTCTACCTTGATTGTGGGACCAATTACTACGTTTCCATGACAGCTTGAGTGCTCGAAGGCTTGAAAATCTCAAGATCTCGAGCGCGTATATGCTCTACCTACTTGAAGCGGCATATTAGCTTGAACTGAGCTTGAGTTCTTTAGCTGTCATTTGAAGTTACTATTATATTTCTTTTATTTCTTCCTTTTATGGTGCTTTTATTTCTTCATAAGTATTTTTGTCTCCTCATATTTCCACACATTACCTTTAGACACATTTAAAGGCCTAACTTTCGCAATTTCGAGCACTCAAGCTTTCAAGCTCGGTTTACATGACAAGCACTCAAGCCGATCACAAAAATCTTTTTGATCGACTCCAGTCGAGCTGCTTGCGTTTACATTTGTACTTGAAGTACGCTTCAAGTAAACTTAAAGCTGTCATGGAA
Organism: Thereva unica; assembly: GCA_949987705.1. Lineage (NCBI taxonomy): Eukaryota > Metazoa > Arthropoda > Insecta > Diptera > Therevidae > Thereva > Thereva unica. The sequence goes on along the minus strand of OX465282.1, from coordinate 34,194,375 downwards.
ACGCACTAAATGTTAGGTGTTCTTGTAGACGTCACCGTGTACTTTGTTTTGCTTTCGTTAATGTGCAGGCCCAGATTTCCTCCTGACTGCTCAATCTGAGTGAAAGCTTTTTGTGCAGCTGTTGTTCTTCCAATGATGTCAATGTCGTCTGCATAAGCCAGTAGACTTATGGAGGATTGTGCCCCTTGATGTCACGCCTTTCTCCAATGCCAGGTTGACTATAGATGTTGGTTGGTCTGGACAGAGCTCCGGATACCTTTACTTGGCCTGTCACATTGGTCATGGTCGACCTAAATAGTCTTGTCAGTTTGTTGGGGATGCCGAATTCTCTCATGGCTTTGTAGAGTTCTACTATGGCTATGCTATCATAAGTGGCTTTAAAATCTATGCAGAGGTGTTGAATTGAGTTTTGAAACGCTAGACATTTTTCCATAGCCTCCATCAAGGTGAAAATCTGATCTGTTGATTTGATTGGGCTGAAGCCACACTGGTATTGGCCTATGATGTTTGTGGCGTATGGGGTGATCCTGTTTTGTAGGATAGCAAAGAATAGTGGTGAGCAAGACTGGTCTTGCATATTTAGTAAGATCAAAGCAAGACCAAGGCCAGACAGGACAAGGACAAGAGAAGAGAGCACGATCAAGATAACAAGACTTTTTGGCCAAAAGCCAAGTGCCAAAAGCCTTGCAGCTTTTGCAGAACCTTTGGCTCATCTCTGCAAAACTTTTGGCACTTAGTGGTGAGCCAACGGTCTTCTTGCACTCTTCTCTTGTTTGTTTTGTCTTGGTCTTGCTTTGGTATTGTTAAATGTGCCAGAAAGGCAAAACTACATGATCCGTCTTGCTCATCACTAGCGTATAATATCTTATACGCGGTACTCAACAACGTTATACCGTGATAATTAATGCACGTTGTGCTATTTCCTTTTTCATGTAGCGAGCAGAGGATGCCCTTTCTCCAGTCTCCTGGCATCACTTCCTGCTCTCATACTTGCACAATCAATTCGTGAATCACTTGGTGTAATGTAGGCCTTCCGTGTTTAATCAGCTCCGCTGGGATGCAGTCTACACCCGGGGCCTTGTTGTTTTTGAGCCGGGTTAGGGCTCTGCTAACTTCTTCCAAGCTTGATAGCATTAAGCATTATCATCAGATATTGGTGGAGCCTTCGAATTCGGGCTTGAGCATCGGATACAAAGCTCTCGGAGCACCATACTAACAAGATAATGACCCGAGTCGAAGTTGGCACCTCGGTACGTTCGTACCGTCATCAGGTCCGATGCGATGGCGGCGGTCTATCAACACACGTCTATGGTGAGGAGATATCCAGGTGGCCTTGAAGATATCTTTACGTGCAAATTTAGTACTTGCAACGACCAAGTTCTTACTTGCTGCCATCTCTATGACTCGTTTTCATTAGTGTTTTCATGCAACTAGTTGGTGCCGACCTATTTCCTGTATATGGCCTCCCGGCTTACTTTGGCGTTCAGAGCTCCCAGTATGATTTTACATCTTACCTGGGGTAGGCATTAAATTCGCGTTCATTTACTTCGAAGAATTCTCCTCTTTCATCGTCGGGCACTGGGGGCAAGAACGTTTATGATGCTGATGTTCTTAAATTTGCTTTTGCAGACGAAGGGTGCATACACTGATAAAAAAATTCTTGGCTTAAGAGACTTTTTCTTGAACCAAGCAAATCATGTTTTGGATAGAACGAAAACAAAATTGTCTTCGGATAAGCAATACTCATAGTCTTGGTTTTATTGGCTTGGATGAAGACAAAAGTTGCCTAGAAGTAAGAAAAAAAATATCTTGGTTTGAGATACTCATTTTTTTAATTTAAGCAACTCAAGGAAATAAAATAGTGAATTGCCTCAATAAATATTCTCGAATTAAAACTTCATCGTGTCTTGATTTAATACAAATCTTGTTGTGAATAAAAAATATTTCTTGAGTAAAATAAAATAAAATATATAGTTTAAAAAAACCAAAAAATACGCTTTTAATTTAAAATGAACTAAAAAGTAAAAAATAATTTTTAATGTAAAATTTTTATTGCTCCAGCCAGTATATGGGAACAACCTACGTTTCGAAATGTAAAAAAGCGTGGGGCTCCTTACCTATTTCCTTATTTTATTAACATTGGAACTTTTCGTTAGCGCCCCATTGGATTTTGACGGGGGATTGTTTTCTAGGCGTGATACAGTTTCAGAAATGGGATTTCCAGTAGTTACCGCAAAATTGGTTCTTTTTGGTCAAGTCTGACAAGTACTTTACAGTTAAAGTCCAAAAAAATATATTTAATGCCTTCATAAAACTTAATTGTATTATAGCGTTTTCTAAACCTTAAACCTTTAGATCAGTTTGTTCCATTTTAACATTGAGCCACTGTATGTTTACTGTAGTCTTCTGAGCCTGAATCTTTTTAATCTATCGGATGTTATAGTGGAATTCTTTGGTCGGTTTTAATCGTTTTATTGATTCAAGTCAGAGCTCAACCATAAATTTGTGGGACTTATTGGCTCAAAATTGTTTTTGTACTGTATGGACATATATTTTTTTGCAAACGTAACTTTAAAAATCAACAAATAAACAGAACCAAATTTGCCAACTCCTTTCTTTAATTATCCTTTCGCGCTTTGGTATGACACTCCGTTCACTTTGTTTCCAATTCTAATTAAGAAGTGAAATATTGTAGCAAAACAAACGTAATGAATATTACAGACAAGGGAATATTACTTTATTACTATCATGGACCATTCACCACTCAAACATCCCTTCGTAACAACAAATTTAATTAGGTTCATTGATTCCTAGGGCTCGCGCAAGTGAGTCTGCCAGGTACCAAAGCATCTGCTATTTCTTTTCCCATTTGAATCCTTTTTTAATTAAAAACTTTCCTAATGGAAACTACTTTGCATATTCAACTCAGGACTTTTGATTGCGGGATTGCAATTTTTTTCGTACCTTCAAATAAAATATTTGTGAAAAATTTAAAAAAAACCTCAGAATTTCCAACACATTTTTTGGATGTAGTTTTGCGACTTTAAATGCACAGAACTTAAACTTAATATTCTAAACACGCTGCACTTGTTTTCCAGTAGGTAAACGTTAAGGTTAAAGGTTATATAAGAAGCCTTCAGGATAACAGCGTGTACAAGCAAATTCACTCGGTGGGTGGTGTTGGAGAGCCTCTTAAGAACTGCTGACATTTTAACGGAAATAATAAATGTGAGAATTGAAGGAGTTTCCACAATTGAGTTTCCTCACATAGAGTTATAATTTTGTTGAAGTTCCGTTTAAAAACTATAAAATAATTTTGAGCTTTTCGAAAAAGTGCTTGATAATGTTTTTGGAAATAAAAACATGCAGAAGTGTGAAAGGATGGTCATCCTACAAACAGGGTCCAAAAATTAGAGTTTAGCTTAATTATACTGTAATTTCATATTAAGTTGTATGCTATGAGTAGCTTTTACAATGGTTATTAAACATACTTAGCAGTCTCTTCGTTTAGATAGCAGTTATGTCTTCTTCTTTCTGCGAAGTATGAAGTTCGATGGATACCAAACGCTCTCAACGTGGACCTAGTGTTAGCAGCCCCAAGCGGAGTCGCGTAGAACAACTTTGAACTTTGCTACTGCAGGAGAGCTACAGAGAACATGAGAACATGTTGTCCTCCTTGACGCACCGCCTGCAGGTAGGGTCCTCTGCCATCGCTATCATCCATAGCTGGTAGTTTAGGGTGCAGGGTCTGATTATCCAGCCATTTAGTACTTTGAGATTTTTATGGTGCTCCCCAGAAGTTATCTGACAATGTTTTTTTTATGTGGTAAAGTCAAGCTGAGGAATAACCCTTTGTACTACTAATTTGTCATGTCGTTCAAGTCATGGTCAGTGTCTAATAGTAAGCTTGATTTGAAGGATAGAGGAGAAAGGATAAGTTAGGGTCTGCAGGGTGCGTGAGTAGATGTAGATGGTGCAGTAGATGTAGATAAACCTTGCGTTTGAACTCGGAGATGTTATATGAGTTCGGAAATACCGACTGTGGAAGACAGTTCCAGTTTGTAAACGAACTACTAAAATGTCCGCGAAAAGGAGGGATGTGGTGTGTGGGAGTGAGCCAGCCGAGTTGGCTAGCCTTGTGTTGCGGAATAAAAAGTTCCCGTGTAGGCAGGAGGTTTTTAATTTCAGTGGAAAAGTCGCTATCGTAATATCGTTAAAATTTGCTAAGCGCTGCTACATTCTTATGCTGGCTTAAAGAGTTGATGGAAAAGCAAAGGCTGCTATCGCCAATGAGTTTGATGGCGCGGTTTTGCACCTTGTCCAGCCAGGCCAAGGTTGTTTTTGGGGCACCCGATAAGATATCAGAGTTGTATTCAAGGCGGGGCCGAATGTAGGACTTGTAGATTGTAGCCAGTGCAATTGGCTGAAGGGGGAACTTGCATCTCTTGAGGAATCCAAGGCTATGGTAAGCTTGTTTGGCGATTTGGAATATGTGATTATTCCATCGCAGAACTGAAGATAAGGCTTCGCCTAGGATGTTAAGCGATGGGTCAGCCATTACATTCCTTTTGTCCACTAAGATAGAGGGACGGGAGGTGCGGGTTTTGTAGAGATAAGACAGTACTTTGTTTTGGTTGCGTTGAATTCGACACGATTCTTGAGACCCCAAGCAAGAATGAGTTCAATGTCCGCGTTAAGAGAGTTGGACACGAGTTCGTGATATACGAGACAAGTTCTGGCACGTGCTTGTCTTATCTTATCGAAGATGTGGGAGTAACGCAGAGTATCGTCGTCGGCGAAACGGTGAAGTGGGTTGGAGGGGATTGAGAACAGATCATTAATAAATATAAGAAAGAGGGAAGGTGAGAGAATCGAGCCTTGGAGAACTCCGGCCGAGGTGGAATGAGGGTTGGATTCGACGCCACCCAATACTACCTTGATTGAACGGCTAGAAAGAAAGCTCTCAATCCAGTTCCTTAGAACTGAGTCGATACCAATAGCTTGGGATTTAGATAACAGAACGGGATGCCATACACTGTCGATAGCCTTGGAAATATCCAGAGCAAACAAACCAGACTCACCAAAGCGATGGATGTTTTGGTTAAGAGCCTCAGTCAGACACACAAGAAGGTCGCCAGTAGACCTTTTCGGTCTAAAGCCGTACTGCCTGCCGTGTAAAGTTTGATTGGATTCCAGATATATATTTCATCAGATTTCTATTGATTATTGTCTGCATTTGGTAATGGCTATTAGGCGGTAGTTTAAATGGTCGCTGGCTTCGCCATTTTTGAGAATGGCCTAACATGAGCTAGTTTCCAAGAGTTGGGATAAACTTCGGAGAAGTATAACAGGGCGAAAAGTTTGCGCAGAGGTTTAGCTAAAGGTGAGGCACATTTCTTGAGTACCATAAGGGGGAATATTGTCTGAGCCAGTGGATTTATATTGACGTCGAGCTCTTTAACACATTTATACACCTCGCGAATGCTGAAGAAAATTCGGTCCATTGAATGCGAGCCGTCGCAAAAATAATCTGCTTTGAGTTCACCAAATGTGTGGTCCTTTTCACCAAAAGTCTGTCCGCCTTTTCATTGGCCTCGAAGCCAAGATTGCCGGAATCCCCGTAAGGGTGACTCGATCCAACATCAAGGGATTATTGACATTTCCAAAATAATTTGGACTTGACCCTTCGAGACTGATATGCTCAAATAGAACAATGGCGGATCCAAGGAGGGAAATAAGGAACCCCGAGAGCTCTATGATTTTTTTTGTTCTTTTCGACATAAGATTAGGCGAAAAAGTACTAAAATATAGCGCCAATTTTAGCATTAAAGTTGCGTATAACTTCAAAAGTAAAGGCCGTAGCATAAAAATTGTCTGGACATTATTCATAGAAAATACTCCAAGTTTTTAATTTTGGAAAAAAAACTATAAAAGTGAAAAAGTATATTTTGAAGAAAAAGGTTGTTGAAGGTGAAATTTTAGTTAAGAAAGGCTGGTAGAGTGCAGAGGCGAAGCAACTGCAAATTTTAAGGGTAGGTCCAACAAAAATGAATTTTAATGTAGCCAAGTGAGTTTGAATGTGGCAAAAGTCACGACACAATTGACTTTTGAAATTATTAGAAAAGAATTGCGAAACTTCAAAATTCTCATGGTCTGTAGTATTTGATGCTCATGTAAAAGTACGACGTCCGTTCTCAGCCTGAAAAAGGCGCGCGCAGCGCCAAAACTCCTATATGCCACCCAAAACAGGAACGGTACGCCAAAGTAAAAATCTACGTTCCGAAATGTAGCACACACACAGGTACGAACCAATAAAATGTGCAAGAAATTAGCCAAAGAATACACGGTACGGTACGTTCAGACTTTTTCTAGACTACAGCTTTAAGAAATTCTATAGGGCGAAGATAGTTGGCAATAATTGTGGGGACCATAAAGGGTACCATTAGCATACTCAATAAATAGGTTCTCGTTCGATAGGGTAGGTTAAGCAGCATTGCACATGGTCAGTACTCAGTTGGGGGATCACTTGGTGCTATGATATTAGCGTTTAGAATGGTCGATTACAAATACATAAATATTTGGAACAAAGGCGTGCATACGCATTTGTTCGCTCTGCGTGCTAGTTGTGGGTGCATATATACTTTTAAAAAAATTAACTAACTAACTACTCGAAGCAAAAAACTCAAATTTTCCAATTGGTATTAAAAGAGAATGATTTAGAGACTTGCTTTAGTCTTTAAGTTATCGTAAACATTGGGTAGTCTACGGATTTTATTACATTTACCTGTTGGATATAAAATGTAAAGTTTCGCATACATTCATAATCTCAACAAACTGAATTTAGTAAATTAATAAATAAATTAAAATTTTAATTATAAAGAAGAATGCAAATTTTGGTATGTATAACCTATTTCCATGAGTAAGGTACCAATGAATGCAGAATTCCTCCACCTATCTATGATGATTCTATCTTCCCAACTTTACGAGTTATTAGTCTTCAAAGTCTAACTTTTAGATTTTTTAAAATATCAACAACAAAATTTTTCAGTTCAATTAAGGCCTCAGTACTATCGTGTAAGGGGCAAATGAACTGCAAACCCGGCTTAACTCCAATTGACCCTTCAGGGAAGTTTCAATTAGGACCCTTGAATTTTAGTTTTTTTTTTTTTTTTCATATATCAGAAATCGCCGAGTACACCTAGATATGTACATTGCTGGCTCCAGTACGACCGTTGGTCCAATGAGCGCTTTGAAAATTAGCTCTCACTTCACTCACTTTGTTTACACGCATTTAAGATAAGAAATGAAATTTCACTCGATCTGGATACTAGGCTTAAGCAATATAGTATACTCAATATACCGTTAGATCTATGGCGGCCGTCGCAGGAGGACGGATTACCACTTTCTTCACAACCCCCTCGACATGGGTATCAAATGAAAGATATGATATATAGAATACAATAAGCATTGTAGTGTACTCGATATAACCGGTAGGACCGTCTCAAGACCCATTTACTCGTTCTTTGAGGCACTTCATCTGTGTAAAATTCATATCTCGAAAAATACCAAGTCAATGGATGGTTTTTTTTATTGGCTACAATTGGCTACTACTGGGTCCCAGCCAATGATTATGCACATATATAGAGAGGTAAATTTCTTAGCTTCCGGTGGACATTTTTTTCATAAATCATCTTGGAGGGGGCGGAGGGTGATGTCCCTCATTTCGCCCTCCCCCTTGTATTCGCCACTGGCTAAGTGTAAGCCTAGACTTGTTTAAATAGAAGAAATTATTCGATATAATAAAGAATCGATATATAATATTAAAAAATCAAAAATATTTGATCGCTTCTCACAAATCTTCGGCATTGAGACTATTAATTTGATTTTTGCCAATATTTCACCACCAATTTCTTAAAATCTCTTTAAGTGCCTAGACTGTAATTTCTTAAGTGCCGCTTTACTTGTGAATAAAATGTATATATACTATACATATATTCATAAAACACCATAAAAATATGTTAAAAATTTAAAACTCATCGATTCTTTGGCCTTTAAGGGATGAAAAAATTGGCAACGATTTTGTCAAATTAGCATAATTTTCCACTACAGCAGACTTGAATGCGAGTCAAGATTAATCGATTTTCCTGCAGACTTGAACGTCATTCTCCTTAGTCCAAAAGGATGGGGGCCACATTGGCAATTTCACATCCATACACACTCGGCCTGAAGATCGAATAATATTGAATAATTAAATTCTTTAATAAACCCCAACACAACAAAAGTGTGCGGCTCAGTTTTTAAAGTCAGCAAATGCTGGAACGAATTTCTTTTTACCTTTAGCTAATGGTGGGGAAAATCAGTAAAACTTGCCCCAAATGCCTTGAAAATTGAAGGAAGTTGGCATAGGAAAGTGCTTCAGGACTTGGGGTAGGCGTTATCTTCCATTCCACCTACAAGTTGAGGTTGAGGTTGAGGCTAAGGTGTGGAAATTGATTTTACTTTCCGTATTCTGAGAAACTAGGACAAGTTTGTTGAGAAAAATTGAAGTACTGAGGAAGTTCGGGAAAGTTGCTTGGTTTCCTTAATGCAGCAACTTAAGCCAGTTTCGAAAATGTTTTATTTAAAATTATAATATATTAATAAAATAAAGCAGATTAAAGTTGATGTATGCAGAAACTTTGCATAGTGGCGTTGGAGTGAAAGTGTGAGGGGTTTGGCAATTTGAGCCCTGAGTCCTAGGTATGGCTGGCTCTTGTTTTTATTAAAGATACTGTGAGGAACTCACAGTCTTTATCTTTTGTTTAGTATCACTTAGGAGCCATCATTTTTTTTATATTTAAAGCCTAAGCTTTGGAATTACTAAAAGGCGCCTAATTACCAGTCTGTTATGTCCAATGTCTTGTAGTAAACTCAGTTTGAAGGATAAAATAATGATTTATAGGTAAGTGGTCTGGGAAATGCTCGAGAATAAGGCGTTCAACTTCACGTTTGAACTCTAAAATTTCTTCAGAGCACGGAAATACTGACTGCGGAAAATTATTTTAGGCAGGACGAAAGAAAGACCAGAAAAGGCTGGTTTTGTGTTACGAAAAAATACTGCTCTGCAGATACAAGGACGTATTTCAGTATAACAGCCACTATGGAAATAGCGATAATATTTTTTTCAATGATGACCACATTCCTGCGGTGGAGTCTCCCATTACTCGGTTTTACATCTGGTAGAACCCGCTGCTGTTTGAATTTTTTTGAAAGCACGTTTATAGGTATGGTAGCTACAATCTTAATAAATATTAATTTTCAATAGTGCTTCAACTAAACGTCAACTTGTATCGTTTTCCTACACCAGTATCCGTTCGCTATAGGAACAGTTTCATAGAATTGTTATTATACAGTTTGTTCATGTGGCTTTAATCATTTGAGCTGCTTTATTTCGTTTTTAAGTATAGAATAATTTAATTTTGATCTGGGCAAGAAAGCTCTTTTCGTGTTACCCGAATAAAAATAATTTGGTCGTTACTAGCACGCACGCGCCTGCAGCTAGAACCCATAGCGAACAAATAGGCATGCCACAAAAGTACGCACCCTCCCGCCAGAGGCATGCACTCTCCTGCCAAAGGCATGGACCCTCCCGCCACAGTCCCGAAAATCTAAAAATTTATCAAATGAAAGGGTATGATAAGTAGAAGATAATAAGCAATATAGTAATAATAATAATAATAACACTCGCGACATGGGCATCAAATGAAAGAGTGTGATAAGTAGAATTCAATTAGCAATATAGTAAAATCAATATAACGTCAGTTCCATGGCAGCCATCTCAAGAGGGCGCATTACCACTTTCTTCACAACCCTTTTCGATATGGGTATCAAATCAAAATAGAAGACAATTAGCAATATACATATACTCAATATTACATTAGATCCATGGCGGCCTTCTCAAGAGGGTTGTTTAACATTTTCTTCACAACACCCTTGACAGGGGTATCAAATGAAAGGGTATGATAAGTAGAAGATAATAAGCAATATAGTACTCTCAATATATCATCAGCAGTCATCTCAAAAGGGCACATTACCATTTTCTTCACAACCCTTTCGACGTGGGCATCAGTGGGTGGGAGACTACACATTCGGCCCCGCCTCGAGTAACTCATTTGATTTGCTGGTGCCTCGAAAACCGCTTTAGCGTAGCTGGACAAGGTGCAAAGCCGTGCCATCCCAATCATCGGAGATGTCAGCCTTTGCATCTCCATCGACTCGCTGAACCACTGTAGGAATGTAGTAGTGCTCTCCATGCTTTATCGCTATTACCACCACGACTGTTCCACTGAAATTCAGGATCTTTTGCCTGTACGGCAATATTTTTCCCGCCACACAAGACGAGCCCGCTCGGCTCACCCCCATACCGTACAGTCCCTCTTTCGCGCACAACATGTTCTGGAAATTCGTTTATGAATAGGACAACTTCACTGTGGAATAATCTCCCACAGTCATTTTTCCCGAACTCGTACAACACCCAAGAGTTCAAACGTAAGGTTCTTCGCCAACTGTCCCAACACCCCCAGAACCAAGCTTGCTACTAGACCTTGCACCATGACCTGAACGACATGTCAGACTGGGAGTACAAAGGGTGATTCTTAAGCTTGCTTTTCCCACATAAGAAAAAGAATACAATAAGCTATATGGCGTCATTGTAAATCCAACATGGCGGCCAACATAAACTGGTGGATTACCTAATTCTTTTCAACAACCACGACATGGGTATCAAATGAAAGGACATACCTTGTAGAAAATAAGCTATGAGACGTAATTCAAAATTCAGTATGGACACCAGTTACATAATGGAATTTAATACGGTAAATTTTTTCAAGTAAAATGAAAGATAAAAGTTTTAGATAATTACGACTGAAATTCAATTTATAGATGTTTTGTATGAAGAAAGCAGTTAAATACAATCAAAAGCCATCTAAGAGATTTTCAGTAAGTGAAAAATAATATGAAATAGTCCCCAAATGGCGATTTTGGACTTGCGAATTTCAATTCCGTAACTATGTATATGTACAGGTACAATTACTCGTATGTAAGAGCTTGCGAATACTAGTGAAAATATTAAAAATGATCAGAAAAGAGACGCAGCTCATATTGAAATAAAAATCATATAAAATAAATTTAGCTTACTTTTTCATTTAATTTTTCAGGTACATCAAAATTAAACATATTGATATATTATTTGTAGATTTGGGTAACAATTTTCCGCATGTATCTGTCATTCACACAAGACTAAAAAGATAAGATAAAAAAACTTTTTAATATACCACGTTTTTAAAAACAGCTAAAAATTATAAATTAATTACTCCTAGCTCTATAGATTGAGAACCTCATACATATTCCTAACACCATACAGATAGTCCTGAAAACGTGTGATTGTGAATTTGCAATAGTTATGAAATTGAAAAAATCGTAGAGCTTCTTAGGTTCCAAAAGGACCTTCCCAAGATATTCACGCCATCCGCATAACCAAGTAATTGTACCGACTGTGTAGCTATTGATGCACTTCTCTGGGCTGACGGTTTCCTTATCGTCCATTCTAGGGCTAAGTAGAAAACCTGGTGGCCAGCCTATCCCCTTGTTAAAGTCCTTTTCGTAGGGGGGCTCCTAGTTCCGATAAGATCTTGTATAGCCGCCCTGTCTCTGTTGAAAGTCGACACATATGTGATATACAGGTGTGTTGCGGAAAGTAACAAAGCGCACGGCTGTAGATAGATTTGGTATAGATGAACAAAAATCGTATGGGGGCGGGTTTTCACGGTGGAAGGTTGTCAGCCTGCCACCTAACGCCCACGCTAGAGGACCAGTCCGGTGTTTCTTTAGTTTTGAGCCGCGAAACACTCACCTTTCACCCTTCTCCGCCTGTTACTCTTGTATAAACAAGAGCATGCGATGTAAAGACAACATCTTCGCGGTGGCGGAGGTAGGATTCGGTAGCATGTCGGAAGATCTTTTGTACGCGACCTTAGATCACAGATGGCGTTTCTCAGGACTTGTCTCTTTGATATACCGATGCCACCAAGGGCCCGTAATGCCGTTGCTACCATTTGACTCCCAGAGAAACTGGGACCCATACCACATACCCCATTAAAAATTATGCTGCAGTAAATTGCGTTTTGTATTATTGCCTATTTGCTGCAGCAACATGTTTCATATTTACTGTCGCGAAGTGCATTTTCCGCCGGAATTATTGTGGGGCCTCGGTAGCCTAGGGAGTAAGGCGTCTGGCTACTATCCCAGAGGTCCCGGGATCGAATCCCGGCCAGCCCCACGGTCCTTCGCCTTTTCCACTTTCCCACCTACATAACTTTCCTTCTTTCTTCTTCCCTCTTTACATTCCTGATTCCTTCTGTCATAGCCTTCCTTAGCCCTTCCCCGCTTCACCAAAGCGCAAGTCATCGGTTGGTTGATGAGATTCAACTCGTTTCAGGAGGCATAACACTCCAGCAAGTTGTTTCTCGATGCCCCGATGACAAAGTCGCCAGTAATGGTTGGGAGTAGGTGGACTGCAAAATATCGCTGGTAGGTTGTGACAGTTCCTTTCTTCCCCGACTAGAGCTGCTGTTCGACATTGCACTCTATATGAAGAAAATAGATTGTCGACACAGTATAAAGGGCGTTTCCTGTGACTCTAGTCTTTCACATAAAAAAAAAAAAATCCATATGTAGTTACCGCACTGGAGATTTTATAAGAAATTTTCCGGGGAATAACATAGTATTTTTTTTTTAATTTAAAAAAAACCCCAGACGAATAGTAAACTGGATTTCAAATTTTTAATTGTTAATAATAAATAATAATTTGCAATATCTTTTTCAACTATTAATATATAATAAATATCTCTTCCTTTAAAACGATACCATGAATAGAACCAGAGTTATAGCGACTTGAAAAATAGTATAATCGGCTAGTAACGTAAACCTTACCCTTCCTTCTTTGTGAAAATATAGACCAAACCATAAAAAGGAAAATTACGAGTCCGCTTATCTTGTATAGGAACTGCGTAAAATAACTTGAAACAAATCAAGAATGTCGTTTAATAAAAGCGTACAATTTGTAAAAGAATGCCTCATATGCGACTTTACTATCGATAGTAAAAAGAAACCATCGGGGGAATGTAGGAATTCAATTCAAGCCAAGGAAACCGCTTATAGAGCTTACAAACATTACCCCAACGAGTCACTTCGGCGTGAGTATATCAACTCGAGAAACTCCTGTAATTCCATCATCAGGAAGTTCAAAGCATCATTTGACGACAAATTGAGAAGTAAGATCCTCCACACTCCCGTAGGCAGCAAAAATTTCTGGTCCTTGGTAACTTCCATTAAGAAGAATTTTACCTCTTCCTCAACCCCTCCTTTCATTAATGGAAAGGAGGTGATAACAGAAAGCAAACCCAAGGGCATCTCTGTTCGCCTCAAATTCTTCTGCACCCGAAGCTGATATGTCACCACCGGTCCTCGATGGCAACGCCCATTCAATGGACGGAATTTTCTTCAGGACACGAGAGGTGTATAAATGTCTCAAAGAGCTTGACGTCAATAAATCCACTGGCCCTGATAATATTCCCCCTATGGTACTTAAGAAATGTGCCTCACCATTGGCTAAACCTCTGCGCAAACTTTTTGCCCTGTCATATTTCTCCGGAGTTTATCCCAACTCTTGGAAACTAGCTCATGTTCAGCCCATTCCCAAGAAAGGCGAAGCCAGCGACCATTTAAACTACCGCCCAATAGCAATTACTTCTGTTCTCTCCAAAATCATGGAAACAATAATCAATAGAAGGTTGATGAAATATCTAGAATATAACCAAATTATTCACGACAGGCAGTACGGCTTTAGACCAAAAAGGTCAATGGCGACCTTCTTGTGTGTCTGACTGAACACATCAACCAAAGCATCCATGGCTTCGGTGAGTCTGGTCTGGTTGCTCTGGATATCTCCAAGGCCTTCGTTAGAGTATGGCATCCCGCTCTGCTGTCTAAACTCCAAACTATTGGTATCGAATCAGTTATAAGGAACTTTCAAAGCTCCATTTCGGCCGGAGTTCCCCAAGGGGCGATTCTCTCACCTACTCTCTTTCTTATATTCATTAATGATCTGCTCTCAATCCCATCCAATCCACTTCATAGTTTTGCCGATGACGGTACCCTGCGTTACTCATTCCCCTCCGGAAACATAGGACAAGCAAGTGCCAGACCTTGTCTCTTAGAACGTGAACTCATGACATTAAACTCATTCTTGATTGGGGCCGCAAGAACCGTGTTGAGTTCAACCAAAACAAAACCAAGTACTGTTTATTCTCCACCAAAACCTGCACCAACCTTCCCTCCATTTCAGTGGGCAAGGAAAATATTATAACAGCTGATCCATATCTTAACTTCCTCGGCGTGACTTTATCCAACGATTTGCGCTGGAATAACCACATACTCCAAGTCGTATCAATGCCTCGGATTCCTCAAAAGATGCAAGTTTCTCCTTCATCCAGCTGCCTTGGCTACAAGCTACAAGTCCTACATTCGGCCCCGCCTTGAATACAACTCGTAAATCTGGGCGGGCGCTCCCAAAACCACCATGGCTTGGCTAGACAAGATGCAAAACCGCGCCTTCAAACTCATAGGCGATAGCACCATTTGCTCCTCTATCGATCCTTTAAGCCACCATAGGAATGTAGCAGCGCTCAGCAAGTTTTACCCTTATTATCATAGCGACTGCTCCACTGAAATCAAAAATCTCCGGCCTACACGGCAACGCAAGACTGGCCAACTCGGCTCACCCCTTCACCCTGCAGCCCTCCCCTTCCCGCACATTACGGTTTAGAAGTTCGTTTATAAATAGAACATCTCAGAGTTCAAACGCAAGGTTCATCGACATCTACTCATGCACCCTCCAGACTCCTAACCTATCTTCTCCCATCTATCCTTCTGATCAAGCCTACTACTACCCATTGCACCATGACTTGTACGACATGACGGACTAGTAGTACAAAGGGTGACTCCTAAACTTCATCTTACCACAAAAAAAATCGATAGTGCTCGATACTGCAAAACCATCGATAGTACTATCGATAGTTATCCACCTATACTACAGTGCCCCGCTAGGTATATTTGAACTTACATTACATATGTGCGATGCATATATTCTTCAATCATATTGTAATTTTTTTCTATTTCTTTAAAGAAAATCCCGGTGATTATATTTCCAATTGAAATGAGCAAATATGAAGTGACAAATTACTCCTCCTCATCCTCGAAAATCAAATTAGCCGATTGAAATAAATTTGTCATTCAAACTGGCGTTGACGTAACTAATGAGTTGGCACCCAACCAAAAAAATATCTGAAAGAATTGAATCCTTACCTATTATACTAATATATTAAAAGATAAAATAAATAAATTCTACTACGAGACGAAGCACTTGCGGCCTCTGGCATTTTGCCAGCCTTGCCAACCTATTGTTACGATATTAATTTAGGAATTTTATAGATATGTATTTAAGTTGGTTTATTTGATGACAAATCATTTCGCAATAATCGATTTATTCTCTATCCTTTTTTTAATAGGTATATACTTTTTCAATTGTGTTATTTTCAATTTATTTTCAGGTAAGGAACATTTTTTGCGAAACCTACTACCGATCGTAAGTACTCTGAAATCTATTATTATTTTGCTCCATGAAAAGTTTATAGAAAGATGCTTTGCTGAGTAAACACACATTGGTATAGTTGTTTTCAAACCTCGTGACATCCCGCGCATGTTCCCCAGCTAAGCTCTTAAAAATGTTTAAAAGCTCAGACAAAAGCTTCAGTTAACTCCTCCTATCAAATCACTTGCTGCCATGTAATCAGTCGCGACTGCGTATTGCTAAAGGGAGGTGTATTTTTCTGGGACTTCAATTATTTAAAAAATTTACAAATTATGACTGAAAAGCACCCGTTTTGACGTGACAACGTCTATTAAATCGGTTTAAGATAGGACGCGCGTGTGAAAATGTCCCGCACACAAAAAAAAATCATATCTCCGCCCCCATACATGTTAGGGGGGTGATTAATGGCTCAAAATTTTCGTTAATTTATCCTCTACACGGGAAAAATACATTCATTCACCTTATTGACGTGACAACGTCTATTAAATCGGTTTAAGATAGGACGCGCGTGTGAAAATGTCCCGCACACAAAAAAAAATTTGCTTCGAAATATATAATTTATTAATTGAGAAAATAATACAAAACGTAATAACAGACGTTGTACGGACGTGATACTTCACATCCAACACCATTAATTTTTTTTATATATTTTTTTTATTTTAAGGTTATTATATTTTACACATATAGTGGAGTCAGATGAGCAAAACATAAGGAATTGTCTCGAGAGTAAAATTTTTTTTTGGAACATGTTAGTTACATCGAATACTATACGAAATGGACATTTTCTACCTCTAGCAACCGCCGCTACGTAAGTTATCGGCCATTATGTCAAAAACTTACCATTTTGGTCGTTCTTTCTAAATATAGATGCGTATATCTCGGCATGTGTAGGTCCGAAAAAATCGAAAAAATAGAGGTTGTTCGTTATGATATTGGCTACCAGCGGTTACAATATGAAACTTTTATGTCCACACATAACCTCAAAAAAATTCAAAAACTGAAGAAACTACTGAATTTTGGTTTTTTGGTGATAACTTCAGATATTTTTCGTGAAATTTGATGAAATTTTCAAAAGTTATACTTTATAATGTGAACAATAACTGGTTAAAATTTCAAGTCAAAATATATAATACAAGGCTCAAAAATTGACTTCAAATTTGAAAATTGATTGGCCTATCAGTTTTGTGCATCGCTTCGTATGAGGTTCTTTCTTTTTTTAAAATGTAGCTTCTTTTATGCACTTTTGATGGTGAAAAAGAAAAAATTTTATACTTGAAGAAATGTGAAAAAAATCGAATCGACAATCGACAATTTTTGCATTTTTTCGTCAATTTTTTAGAACGATAGATTTTTTCAAACGTTATTGGTAATCACCCTCAACAATGGTGTAAGCTACAAAAACAATTCTATTAAAACACCTCATCAACGATGTAAGCTAATTAAACAACTTATAACTCCTCATCCACGTTGTTAACTAAGATCACTTCAATAAATCGTTTAAGGGGGTGTTACCGTCTAGAATGCCGATTTTAGGCTGTTTTTCAAAAAATTATTTTGGAGCTACAAGGCATCATGCAATATTCTGGTTTTTTGCTTGTTGTTCCTTATTATTTGAAGAACAGAAACTCATATTTGTGTCAAACAAATTTATTTTCTAAGTACAAATTTTCAGCGGTTAATGTGACCTTGTCACGCTGATTTTCACTGCTGGCCGATAAGAAATCTCGGGAACTAGTAATCTGAAGCAGAAATGGGTATGCAATTATTAATCTGCAATAAATTGTAGTCAAAATGTTGATTAGAAACAAAATGGCGGCCATACGAAAAAAAATTGTCCATTTTTGCCACATTTTTTTACCTTTAGAGTGCTTGAAAAAATATTTAACAAACATTTTTTTATGAAAATTTTGGTTTAGCATCCAATGAAAACTATCTAGAACATTTTCCCCAATTCAAGTCGATACCTCTCATAGTTGCTGAGAAAAGTTATCGGCCAGTTCAAAAAATGTGGTTTCGAGAAAAACGCGTTTAAAGTTTCGACATGACTTTTTATCATTTTCGGAAGTTTTCAGCGATACCAGTAATCCCTCCTCTTCTTCGAAAAACTGTTGACGAGTCATTTGGTCCTGCTGGCTACGCTGTATGGCCTCTCGAACCTCCGTTTTTTGCTACTGTTAAAATGACCTGGAATCGACTATTTGCGAACCACGCAGTCGCGCGCAGAAAGTCAGTTTTCGGCGAGCTGAGATTACTTCAATTAACATGCAAAAAAGTGGGTACTGAGTTTGCGGATTGAAAAACGACTTTGGGGGGTGATAGTATATAGTATAAGGTACAATAAAACGCAAAAAAATCGTTTTTTTTTTTCAAACTTCTAAACGGTAACACCCCCTTAAGAAAGATATTTCACCATATCACAGTATATAAGAATATGTTTTAACAGAAAAAAAATATTATTTCGTATTAATTAAGTACTCACCTGATTTCTAAAGTTGGCCTTGGACTTTAATTATTGGTAAACAAAGGGAGGGTTAAAAGAAGGAAATTATTAGTAGTAGTTCATGGTCTGTACCCAAGAACTTAAGAAAAGGGAAATTTGTTATTAATAGTTCATGGTCTGTACCCAAGAACTTGAGAAAAAGGGAAGTTGGTAAAAATAGTTCATGGTCTATACCCAAGAACTTGAGAAAAGGGAAATTGTTAGAAATAGTTCATGGTCTATACCCAAGAACTTAAGAAAAAAAAAAGAAATTGTTAGAAATAGTTCATGGTCTATACCCAAGAACTTAAGGAAAGGGAAATTGTTAGAAATAGTTCATGGTCTATACCCAAGAACTTGAGAAAAGGGAAATTGTTAGAAATAGTTCATGGTCTATACCCAAGAACTTAAGGAAAAGGAAATTGTTAGGAATAGTTCATGGTCTATACCCAAGAACTTAAGGAAGATAAGGAAATTATTAATTCCAAGTCCAACTTACCTCTGCGGCGATCAGTATTCAAAGAGAGAGAAATTCATGGGCGCAACGAATTTTATTAACTTACTTGAATTCGATTCAAGTGGGGATCGAAATATATAACGGGATGACTGAAGTGATCTTTGTTTCAATAGTGCAAGCGGGAATGAGAATTTTATTGATGTATGTATTGAGATGAGAAGTGTTACCAGAGTAATTATTTGTTTGAGTGAAATTTGAATGGATGTAAAAATTGGGGTTTTTTTTTTGTTTTTAAAGTTAAATTAGCATCGTTGATAATGATGTTAAACGATGCTCTTCAATGTCCACTATTGAAAGAAGATGATGTCAAGTGTTGATAAGTTCTTGATGTTTCATCGTTAAAGCTGAATGACCCTAATTTTCTTTCCATAACATTGTCCGGAATATTTCAGTACCTGGTTTTATGAGGCAGCATTATTTTTCTGAAATAAAAAAGGGGTTAACGTGCCCTAAGGTGATATGGTGATTGGACTCAACGCAGATAATTCAAGGGACAACCCAAGGAAATTCCTTGCCGTGAAAGAATTTGAACAGGTTGTGTTGCTTGCGACTGCGGGGAACTGTCGGTTTATGAATGAAAACGCTCATTTATTCAAAGGAATTTTTTCAGCATTTTTTTTTAAATTATTTTAAATTTAGAAATGAGAAATATTTCGCATAATTAAAGTAAAATTATGCTTATTATGTTGAATAAACTGCCTTTGTTGAGCAGGGGCTTTACATGTATTTAAAAGCTCTGCTCAACACATAGAAAGATAAATTAACTTTATTCATTCGGCATGCGCGCATCCCTTCCCAAATTATATTGTTGAGTTTTTTCATTGTTTGTTGCCGTTTTAACTAAAAAGAGTGGAAATGATAGAACATTATTTATAAAATTTGGCAACGAGGTGCGCAGAACTGCTCAAATTTTTTGTGTCACGGAGTTTGAAAAATTCTATACGTGACGTTTTATAGTTTCCAGAAAAGGTACACGAACCTTGATTTTTTCAATGAAATTCGTTAATATGTAAATAAAAAAATTTATGCTATGAAATGATTGTTATCTAAAGTTTCTTTGATTCAAGTTGTCTGATAAATTCTGTGCCAAACATAGACAAAAGTATATTTTCCGCCACGTATCGTGTTATATTTCAATGTACATAGTCCACTTTTAACTTAAAAAAACTATTTCAGCGAAGCTCTAAGCTCTATAAGACTTCCAAATAGCAGTTGGAACCTTGCTCAGCAAAATTGTCCTTTACTTATGCAATGACTCCTCATTGTGAAAAACCCGTTTAGAAGACGCACCCTGTAGAGTAGATTGGTAATTCCATATACCATATACCATATAAATAAGCGGTATTACATGATTGTTAAGTTTGGCAAGCGCAGTAAGGCAGCTAAACACAGTTGCGATGTTTTTGTAAGTTCATTAGGTGGTTGTCAAGTTCAGATCCAATAGTTTTGATCTTTCCTACTAGTATCGATCATGAAGAACGGAAATGACGTTTTAAGGGTGGAAATAGAATCAAATTCTTGCCGGATAATCGATGAAAAATCGACGTGTTGGACCTTAATCAACCCAGGTCGACCATCCAAGAACATTTGTATCAGATTAGTAAAGTTGCTTTAATGAAGTAAAATGACGAAATGTTTTTCGGCTCCCCTAATACAGTGGTCGGCAAACTCATTAGTCAACAGCGCCTAATATCAACAATACAATGATTGAAATTCAGTTTTGAGAGCCAATTTTTTAAACATTAACTATATAAGCAGGTTCATTGTTATTAACTTAATTAATTAACTTAAAATGCTTCACTTTGTAAGATATTACCACAAGCAGTAAAAGCAGTGCAACGAGTATCCGTAGTCTGAGCCGCAAACCTCCTCCAGCCATCGGCCTGTGCTGTTATTTATAAACCCTACATTCGGCCTCTTCTCGAATACAACTCTCTCGTTTGGGGCGGCGTTTCGATAACCGCTTGGTATGGTTAGATAAGGAGTAAAAAAGGCCCTTAAATTAATTGAAGACGACACCGTTTGCTCCACCATTGACCCCTTGAGCTACCGTAGGAAGGTATCAGCACTGACAATATTTTATCGCTACCATCATAGGCACTGCTCCATCGAAATAAACGCTCTCCTGCCTCCACGGCAATCTTATACCCGAAACACTAGATTAGCCCACTCGTCTCATTCCCTCCACCTGCAACTCCCCCTTTCACGCACTCAACAAGATATGAATACGTTAGTAAATAGAACAACTCGACTGTGGAATAATATTCCGCAGTCAGTATTTCCGAACTCCTACAACCAAGAGTTAAGAGTTCAAATTCATAGTTCATCGCCACCTTCTTCAGCACCCCTTCGAACCCTCATAACCCCCGTACTAAGATTGCTGCTAGACATTGCACCATGACGTGACAAACGACAAAGGATGATTCCTGAGTTTAGCCCTGCCACATAAAAAATGCCGTCAGGCTGGTCGTAAACCGTTCCTGTCGATGCCCGGATGCGGCTCTGCCAAGGCGGACTTAATTTTCGGCTTTACTCGTGGGAACAACATCAACAAAAATAATAATTCAAAGAAACCAAAACAAACAGACACACAGACCACCCCACACAGCAACATACAAGAACTAGAAGCAAGGACTACGAACCTGCCCCCTCGGGAGGTCTTAGCCTGGGCAATCGCCAGGACTGGCTTTGCGTTGCGAGTACCAACCACTTCAGTACTTCAAGGTCAGGCAACAGAACCACAGGTGTCCCAGGAGTCACCAGCCATAGTAACAATGGCACATTTGAGAAACAGAGACTTCGAGCGTCCATCCGCAAGAGAAGGTGCCAGCTTTGTTTTCGGTAGAATTGCCCCAGCGAAATAGTAGAACCAGTAGTGCCTAGAGGGGCTCGAAAGAGTTGACTGAAAACTCCTTTTTGGACTAAAGCAGGCATAACGGTTTTCAAAACGGCTTCATTTTACGAAGAGGCTGACTCCGATGAAAAGCTCAGTGAGCAAGTCAGGGAGTAAACATCTACAAGCTCAGATGCAGCGGTTGCCAATGTAGTACATACATACCCAGTACGGAATGGAAGCCTTCCAGATTCGAATCTGTACACTTTCCTTCGATTGCATAATGTCCACTTTCTAGATCGAATCATCCCTTCTTTTAACATTGCGATGTCCTAGGACCGAAGGCATAACGGCCACCTTTTGCATTACCATACCTTCCAATATGAAGGCATGAGAGCTACCTTTTGCATTACCATACCTTCCAATATGAAGGCATAAAAGCCACCTTTTGCATTACCATACCTTCCAATATGAAGGCATGAGAGCTAAAGCTGCAGAATGTCCAATCATTTCGTTATTCCGCCTTTAAATATGCTGTTATTAAAAAAGCATCCTTTATTAATCACAAGTCCGAAATCCTTACTAATATTATAAATGCGAAAGTAACTCTGTCTGTCTGTCTGTCTGTCTGTCTGTCTGTCTGTTACGCTTTCACGCCTAAACCACTAAACCGATTTTGATGAAATTTTCAACAGACATAGTTTAGACCTTGGAGACGGACATAGGCTACTTTTTATGGAGAACAAAAGGGTTGAAGGGGGTGAAATGGGGTTCAATAAGTTGTAAGGGGATTTTTTTCTATTGTATAAAAAGTAACTGACTGACAGACAACGCACAACCTAAACCGCTAGAGCTAAAGGGCTGAAATTTTGACTGTGTATCCCTATAATGGCGTGGACATCCACTAAAAAGCGATTTTTCGAAATTCATCCCCTAAGGGGGTGAATTGGGGTTTACCGAAACCGCTGGAGCTTTAGGGTTGAAATTTGGACACTGCATCCCTATAATGGCGTGGACATCCACTATAAAGCGATTTTTCGAAATTCATCCCCTAAGGGGGTGAAATGGGGTTTATCCAAACCGCTGGAGCTATAGGGCTGAAATTTGGACAGTGCATCCCTATAATGGAGTGGACATCCACTATAAAGCGATTTTTCGAAATTCATCCCCTAAGGGGGTGAAATGGGGTTTACCCAAACCGCTGCAGCTATAGGGCTGAAATTTTGATAGTGCATCCCTATAATGGCGTGGACATCCACTAAGAAGCGATTTTTCGAAATTCATCCCCTAAGGGGGTGAAATGGGGTTTACCCAAACCGCTGCAGCTATAGGGCTGAAATTTTGATAGTGCATCCCTATAATGGCGTGGACATCCACTAAGAAGCGATTTTTCGAAATTCATCCCCTAAGGGGGTGAATTCGGGTTTACCGAAACCGCTGAAGCTTTAGGGTTGAAATTTGGACACTGCATCCCTATAATGGCGTGGACATCCACTATAAAGCGATTTTTCGAAATTCATCCCCTAAGGGGGTGAAATGGGGTTTATCCAAACCGCTGGAGCTATAGGGCTGAAATTTGGACAGTGCATCCCTATAATGGAGTGGACATCCACTATAAAGCGATTTTTCGAAATTCATCCCCTAAGGGGGTGAAATGGGGTTTACCCAAACCGCTGCAGCTATAGGGCTGAAATTTTGAAAGTGCATCCCTATAATGGCGTGGACATCCACTAAGAAGCGATTTTTCGAAATTCATCCCCTAAGGGGATGAAATGGGGTTTACCCAAACCGCTGCAGCTATAGGGCTGAAATTTTGATAGTGCATCCTTATAATGGCGTGGACATCCACTAAGAAGCGATTTTTCGAAATTCATCCCCTAAGGGGGTGAATTCGGGTTTACCGAAACCGCTGAAGCTTTAGGGTTGAAATTTGGACACTGCATCCCTATAATGGCGTGGACATCCACTATAAAGCGATTTTTCGAAATTCATCCCCTAAGCGGGTGAAATGGGGTTTATCCAAACCGTTGGAGCTATAGGGCTGAAATTTTGACAGTGCATCCCTATAATGGCGTGGACCTCCACTAAGAAGCGATTTTTCGAAATTCATCCCCTAAGGGGGTGAATTGGGGTTTACCCAAACCGCTGGAGCTATAGGGCTGAAATTTTAACAGTGCCTCCCTATAATGACGTGGACATCCACTAAAGAGCGATTTTTCGAAGTTCATCCCCTAAGGGTGTGAAATGGGGTTCTTACAAACCGCTGAAGCTATAGGGCTGAAATTTGGACAGTGCATCCCTATAATGGAGTGGACATCCACTATAAAGCGATTTTTCGAAATTCATCCCCTAAGGGGGTGAAATGGGGTTTATTCAAACCGTTGGAGCTATAGGGCTGAAATTTTGACAGTGCATCCCTATAATGGCGTGGACATCCACTAAGAAGCGATTTTTCGAAATTCATCCCCTAAGGGGGTGAAATGGGGTTTACCCAAACCGCTGCAGCTATAGGGCTGAAATTTTGATAGTGCATCCCTATAATGGCGTGGACATCCACTAAGAAGCGATTTTTCAAAATTCATACCCTAAGGGGGTGAAACGGGGTTTATCCAAACCGCTAAAGTTATAGGGCTGAAATTTTAACAGTGCATCCCTATAATGGCGTGGACATCCACTATAAGGCGATTTTTCGAAATTTATTCCCTAAGGGGGTTAAATGGGATTTACCCAAACCGCTGGAGCTATAGGGCTGAAATTTTGACAGTGCATCCCCTTAATGACGTTGACATCCACTAAAAAGCGATTTTTCGAAATTCATCCCCTAATGGGGTGAAATGGGGTTAACCCACACCACTGAAGCTGGAGGGCTCTAATTTTGACCGTGCATCACTATAATGACGTGGGCATCCACTTAGGGGTGATTGAAATTTATCCCCTAAAGGGGTTAAATAGGGTTAAGCCAAACCACTATAGCTAAACGGCTGAAATTTTGACAGTGCATCTCTATAATGACGTGGACATTTACTAAGAAGCGATTTTTCGAAATTCGTCCCCTACAGGGGTAAAATTTGGTTTACCAAACTACTCGAGCTTCAGGGTTGAAAATTGGACAGTGCATCCCTATAATGACATGGACATCCACTAAGAGGCGATTACTCGAAATTCATCCCCTAAGGGGATGAAATGGGGTTAACCCAAACCTCTGAAGCTGAAAGGCTGGAATTTTGACAGTGCATCCCTATAATCACGTAGAAATGAATGACTCGAAATTCACTTTATTTAATATTCATTTGTGATTGCTTCATAATTTCTTACATCCACGTAAATAGGCGAACAAACTTAACGAACGTTCGTCAAACCCTAAAATGTCACTTTTCTTGATGACATATACATGCCAATCTACATTAAAACTTGCAGATTTGTTGAGCAGAGGTGATATTCGCAGCAATTTGTTTACCATATTTATTAAAAAAATGCACTATAATAAACCCTTTTTAGGGATAATAACAGCTGACTTTTTTGTTGGTTTTTTTTAAGGAAAACATTGCACATAATAAACAGTTTTTAAAGGCGTTGCAAGGCACGCGGGTTTTATGCTAGTATGATATTAATTTCCCATCTGTAATATAAATATAATGATTTTTCAATCTTCAGTAAATCAGAATAAAGATTTAATTGAGTTTTTCTATAATAATTAGAATAATTTTATTAACATAACATTTTAAATTACATTTAATACATTCATAAATTAACTCACCTATAATAATTAGAAAAACAACATTTAAAGTCCTTATTCCAGGTATTGATTCAAATTTTATATTTCGAAACAAATTAAAATTTCTCACCTCTCAGTGGTGGCATCTACATATGTAGTAGGCCAACTTAAGGAAAGCGCTCGTAAAGTGGTTTTCTTTACATCTCCCCCCCTTCAGAGAGTAACAATTTCATGTGATAATTTATGTAATTGTTCATTCACTAACAAACACTGGAGATAGTTTTGTAATGTGGTAGAGATTTGATTCCACTTTCTTACGTCCGGTATCGACTTCATATACGGAATTTGAAATCTTCTTCAGAATTTTGTATGGTCCAATCCTTAATTCGTCCATTTTCTTCCTATTTAGTCGATTTCCATTTTCAACGTATACTCTGTCTCCCACTTTCAATTTATATTCTTCTATTTTCAGGTCGAATATTTTTTTATTATAATTATGAGATTTTACTGTATTCTCCAGAGCTAGTTTTCTATCTTTTTCCAGATCTTCTTTTGTACATCTTGATTTTAACTCAAGTGGTAGAATATTCACGTTTTCGCCTTCCAAGAGGTATTTTGGGGCAAATTTCGTAACTGTGTGTTCCGTTTTGTTATATTTTTCTACACACTTCTGTGCAATAGTAGTCCATGCTATCTTTTTATCACTTTCATTTATTTTACATCTTATTGATTAAAGTTTGATTTAGTCTTTCATTAAGTCCATTTGAAAATGGTGAATCCACTGCAGTAAAAACCATTCTTATTCTTTCCTTTTTTAGGAATTCTTTAAATTCTTTGGAATTTATGCCAGGGTATTGGTCCGTTAATACCATATCAATATTGTAGTTTTGTGTCACATTTTTTATTAGTTTAATAAAATCACTGGAGTTTTGATTTCTTGATGTATAAATATAAGCATACCTTGTGAAATGATCGACCAGAAGGTGTAAGTATTTTTTTCTTGACCGTGATCCTCCAAAGCCTCCAATTGTATCAATAGATATAATTTCAAACGGGCGTGTTGCTGGACCTAAATGTGACATTAAGCCATATTTTGCCTTCCTTCTTGATTTGTTTTTTATACAAATTTCACATTCATCACAAATTTGTTTAATGTTTGCGGTGATATTCTTTGCTGTGTAGAATGGTGTTATTTTACTTATCATCTGCGTTCTTCCAATGTGGCAGTAATTATCATGGACGTCTTTTAGTAAAGTTTTGCTAAATTCTTCGGATATTATGATTTTTTTCTTCCTTCTATTCTTTTTGTAGTAAATTTCATTTTCAAATATAAGTTTTTCTTTTTGTAGGTCAAGATTTGTGTGTTGGTCATTTTTTTATATCTTCTAGGTTTATTAAATTTACTACTTTTAAAAAGTCTTCAGAATTATCATAGGGTTCTAGAACAGGATTTCTGCTTAAACAGTCTGCTTCTTGGTTTGATTTTCCTGGGTTATATTTAATTTTAAAATTATATTGGGATAAATAATATATTAAATCCCCTAGTTCTTCATCAGTTCTAGCCTTGATGTTCATATTTTCTAATGGTTTATGATCTGAGTATACCATAAATTCGTTTCTCATAAGCCAGTGCTGCCAATATTTCACAGCTTCTTTTATTGCCAGGCATTCCAGATAAATTGCCTTCTTCTTTTTTTGAGCTTCAGTTAGTTTTTTTGAAAAATAAGCAACTGGTTTACTGTCTCCGTTTTTATCTTCTTGTTTTAACACTGCTCCCACTCCTTTGATACTAGCATCCGTGTAAATCTTTATTGGTAGTTCAGGGTCAAAGATATTCAGAATTGGTTCCGAGCATAGCAATGCTTTCATTTTATCAAATGATTCCTGACATTCTGCGGACCATATGAATTTCACATCTTTTCGTAATAAATTGTGCAATGGGTCCAGGATAATTGCACTGTGTGGTACAAATTTGTGATGAAAATTTACTTTTCCTAGGAATTGTCGTATATTTTTCCTTGTCTTTGGAACTGGAAAATTTTTGACAGCGGTTAAGTAGTCTTTCAGAGGTCTGATTGAATTGTTTTCTATTATGTGGCCTAAATATTTGGCGTGATTATTTGCAAAAGAACATTTTGAAAATTTGAGTCTAAAGCCTTCTGTTTTTATTGCCTCCATTAGTCTTGACAGATGTAACAAATGTTCTTTAAAGGTTTTCGAAAAAATTAGGATGTCATCTATAAAATTTACCGCAAAACTAGAGAGTCCATATTTTCTAATAATGTTCCCCAATATTCTTTGGAAGATGGCTGGAGCAGTCTTTAACCCAAATGGAAGACATATCCACTGAAAATGGCCTTCCTGTGTAACAAATGCAGTCTTGTATCTATCTTGAATTTTCAAAGGAATTGACCAAAATGCTGAATTTATGTCCAACGTCGAAAAATATTTACAGTTTACGGTTTTTGTCATTAAATCCTCAATCAACGGAAAAGGTTGTGATTGGGGTATGACAATTTTGTTTAATTCTCTGAAATCTATACATAATCTTGTTTTTCCTTCATCTTCTTTTTTGAATGCCAGAGTTACTGGAGCAGCAAATGGGCTATATGAATCCTCTATCAAATTATTCTTTAATAGTTTTGATATTTGATTTTCTATTTCTCTCCTATCTTCAGGTGTGCATCTGTATGGACGTTTGTAACAATATTTATCTACCATCAAGTCTATATGAGCTTCATAATCTCGTACAGAACCGATGTCATATTTGTCTTTTGCGAAGACCGTTTTGTACTTTTCTATCATTTTCTCAATTTCTGATTTTTGGTATAGATCTAGATGGTTTACTAACATTTCAAATCCGTCCGAGTTTATGTGTTCATTGAAATTTATTTCATATTTATTGGTGTGTTTAGTTTTCTCTTTTAATACCTCTGAGTGTAAAAAAATTTTGTCTTCATTTTTGTCACCTAGTACATCAGGAACTTTGACATTTGTTATTTTTGAAGTATAATTTTTTTGGTCGTTTTCGTTTTTCATATCCTCTTCATTTGAGATTATCTTTTTTTCTTTTTGATTGTTACATTGTATGATCTCTAATTCTTCATTTTGTATTAATTTGAAATTTTTTATGCAATCCAAACCAATTAAAAAGTTATAGTTAAAATTTTTATCATCTACTACAAAAACATCCATATTTCTTTCAATATTG
The DNA here is from genome assembly GCA_949987705.1 of Thereva unica. NCBI lineage: Eukaryota > Metazoa > Arthropoda > Insecta > Diptera > Therevidae > Thereva > Thereva unica. The sequence goes on along the minus strand of OX465282.1, from coordinate 34,165,932 downwards.
TATATTTTTATTTTCAGTGTTACCATACCTTTTGTTTTCTTCTTACCATTAATAGTTTTCAAGTTAGCTTTTTGTATATTACTTGTATTTTCTTTTGGCTGGATCTTCAATAATCTTGCATTAATTAATGACACATTTGAACCTGAATCATAAACTCCAGAAACATTTAAAGTATCATTTAATAGTAACCTTACTTCTATTAATGGTAGCACCTCTAGTTTTTTGGATTCTCTCATCATTTAATTCAATTTCCAATTCTGAATTATTTACAGTTTTTACAACTGCTTTTTGACCTTTTCCTTTAAACCAGCAATTTTCCTCCAGATGGTAACGTTTCCCTCTTTTCTCGCAGATGCAGATTTGGCATGGTTTTTTTTCTTCAGTCTTTTTGGATTTAGTCTCAGAATATATAATACTTTTTTTTTCGTATTTATTCTTCCCAACAAGATGTTCTAATCTTCCTAATTCATTATAAAGATCTTCTGTTCCTTGTAAAGTCTCTCTGTCAATTTTATCAGCTACATAATTAGGTAAGCCAAATGCTATCAGATCAATGAGTGTCCCGCTATCAATTGACTTTCTTACTTCCAATAACAATTTTTCTTTTTTCAAAGCATACTCAAGTAACGAACCTGCTTGATATTTAAATGCCAGAGCATATCTAATGGGTGACCATCCCTTGTTTGCAAAAGTCTCACAGAAACTTGTCTCCCATTTGTTCCATTCTGATTCCACTGTAAATTTTATTAGCATGCAGCTATACCAATCTACACTCGAGTATTCCAAAAAAAATTTTAAAATTTCAATTTTCTTTTTGTCTTCATTGATTTGGAAACGTTCACATTCTTTATTAAAATCCTTAATCCACTGGTAGGCATTTGAGTTCCTGCCAGTGAATTTCTCAATTATAAAATTCTTTGCAATTTTCCCTAAATTTTGAATTTCAGACTTTGTTTGTTTATCTTCAAGCAATTTTTCTACCAGTTTTTCCAAGGTTTTATTTGATCCACTAGGTATAGATTCATGATTATTTGTTTTTTCCAAAATTTCTTCTAGGTAAAGATCATTAAATTGTAAGTTTTGTTCTTCATCCAAATATATTTTTGATATGTATATCATCTGTCAAGGTTATCCATATTCTCCTTGTTTGATATCTTTTATTTAATGATTTTTTTACTTTGGCATAATTGGAAGTATTTGTAATTATTTGATGCAGATTCGCAGGTTGAAACTTGGCTGGTATTTCAAAAATCTGTCCTTTAGGTGTGGCTACCGAAGTTATACATATGGTGTTTGATTTTCCATCTGCTGTTGGTTTCACCACAAAATCAAACCTCAACATTTCCATGTTTCGTGAAATGTTGCAGAAAATGTTGTTTTATAATGATTTTTCAATCTTCAGTAAATCAGAATAAAGATTTAATTGAGTTTTTCTATAATAATTAGAATAATTTTATTAACATAACATTTTAAATTACATTTAATACATTCATAAATTAACTCACCTATAATAATTAGAAAAACAACATTTAAAGTCCTTATTCCAGGTATTGATTCAAATTTTATATTTCGAAACAAATTAAAATTTCTCACCTGTCAGTGGTGGCATCTACATATGTAGTAGGCCAACTTAAGGAAAGCGCTCGTAAAGTGGTTTTCTTTACATAAATCCCACCAAAAAAACATTAAAAATATGAATTAGAAGTTCGTGGGCGCGGAAATTATTTATTGGGACAGTTTAAAACATACTTATAACAAAAAGAAGTGATATGGATTAGTCAAAATGAATTGTTAATTTAATAGCATGAAATAATTAAACACGTGGATTTACGAACGAATTCAGTGTGGCTCAGTTTATAGTGTTTCTAATAAAATTTGTTACATTTCGAAGGACAGCAAAGATTCATGCTATACAACGAACGCGCCAGCCAACTTTTTCGCTGTTGATAATACTTTATTGAGTTATAAATAAAAATTGGCAGTTGTATAATTTCTTTGAATTCGTTCGTAAATGTACGTGTTTAATTATTTCATGCTATTAACGATTCATCTTGACTAATCCATATCACTTCTTTTTGTTATAAGTGTGTTTTAAACTGTCCCAATAAATAATTTCCGCGCCCACGAACTTCTAATTCACATTTTTAATGTTTTTTTGGTGGGATATCACTCTTTTTTGTTTTAATACATTCTAAAATAAAAAATAAACTAGTTGGGATGTGGGTTCGACCCTTTCAATCAGGGTTGCCACCTTTAGGGGGGAAAAAAACGGGACGATCGGGCATCCATAAGAGACGTTCGGAGTAGTGTTGGGTAGGACACGATTATTAAATGAGTTTGTAAGAGGAGCCTCTTTTTCCTTTTGAACCAGTACAATGTCTCACTTCAAATGAGGCGAGGTGCTATTGTATTGCTAGCACGTCACGTAGTGAATGGCTCAATGGTGGCTGAATGAATGGTTTGCGAAAGAGGGGATACGATAAATGATGAATGAATGAAATTTAATTACAAAAATATTTTTTAAAATTTTTGTAAACTGTATAAGGAAAAACATATTTACAGATTTAAAATGAAATTCCCTAAAATTGAAAATAACACGAACATATTCCAGAAATAATATTTCTATTTTACAATCGCACCTTGCCTAAAAAGAAGTAAGAAATGTCTCTCGAGTGCAAAACTTCACTCCTTCGACAAAGGTAAGAATTGTCTCTTCAATACAAAATTTACGTCCCACGAAAAATGTATGAATTGTCTCTTCAGTACAAAATTTACCTCCCTCGAAAAATATAAGAAATATCTCTCGAGTACAAAAATTCATTCCATAGAAAAATGCCTTCTTCGAAAAATGTAAGAATTGCCTCTTCAGTACAAAATTTCCCTCCCTCGAAAAATGTAAGAATTGTCTCTTCGGTACAAAATTTACCTCCCTCGAAAAATGTAAAAATTGCCTCTTCGGTACAAAATTTACCTCCCTCGAAAAATGTAAAAATTGCCTCTTCGGTTCAAAATTTACCTCCCTCGAAAAATGTAAGAATTGTCTCTTCGGTTTAAAATTTACCTCCCTCGAAAAATGTAAGAAATATCTCTCGAGTGCAAAACTTCACTTCCTAAAAAAATGTAAGAATTGTCTCTTTAGTATAAAATTTCACTCCCTCCAAAAATGTAAGAGATTTCTCTCCAGATCATATAGTATTTACAATCTCACCACGTCTCTATTTAAATTGGATATTTTACTGCGGCAAAAGCTGTAAGAAAATGTCTCGGCAGTTCGTGTTTACAATCTCACCTCGGCGCAAATCAAATTGGATATTTTACTGCCGCAAAAGAAGAAAGAAATGTCTCTCCACTTAGTAATTTACAATCGTACGAAACACGCCCATATCCCAGTAGTACATTATTTTTGAACCGGGACATTTAAAAAAGTTGAGGCCTCAGTACAATTTACTTTCGTGTACGGGATAAATGAACCGCCTCTTGTAAGTCCGGCTCAACTCTAGTTCGGAGTTTGGTGAAAAAAAAATTACCCATGAGACAGTCAAAGGAAAATTAAACTTTATTCTGTGTTTATATTTGTATTTATTTTATATAATTATTTTTTCCATGTGTATTTCTTATTGTTACGAGCCGCTTTTAGTAAATCTATATCATTTTTGTATTTATTTATGAAGTCTGAACAAGACATGTGCATATTCTAAGAAATTGGCAATTCTGCTTTTATCAAATCTACCGAGCAACGATTTCTGATATTAGACCATTTCATGGTCATTTGTGAAAATACGCGCTCAACATACGCATTTGAAGGAGGTATGCTCAAAGCACGAGATACAACACTAAATAATGCGTTCAACTTCTGCTCCTTTGCGACTTTAAATACTTGGACCCATTTTTTATCAACGCTTTGCTTTTGCTCGATCTGTGGTAGTATATTCTTCACCACACTGTAGTCTTCAAATAATTCGTCCGTAGAACATCCTTCTTCGGAGACGAATCCCATAATTGAAGCAGCATCACAAAGTTCTGTAAAATTTAAATTCCCATCAAGTGACAATGGTTCCAATTTTTTCAGGGGATTCGATTCATCGAAATCAAAGCGGGTTTGAAAATAATTCAGCGCATTTTGGTAAATTTTTGGTATTGTTTAAACTCCAACGAATGTAATTTTTTCACTCAACTCAATGAAGAAAGAAACTCGCCGCAAAGTACAACCAAAGAGTCCACAGATTACTGCGCGCGCGGGAGGAGGCGAAAACGAACGCGGTACATGCGGCGCGCGGTAGATGACGCGGTGGCGCGTGACTGGGTTGGGTACCCGTGAATGAATTGATTGAGCCTGTCGCATATTGTCAAAAATCGGGACAAAATCGATAGGCCGTCGGGACGCGGGACAATGTCTTCGAAATCGGGACTGTCCCGGCAAAATCGGGACGGATGGCAACTCTGCTTTCAATCCACACGATCAACTTCCCAGTATGATGGATGTTGAATATTATGATTGGATATTTTAATAATAATTGAACAATAGGCAATATAGAATATATGTATAATACCGAGAATTTGTCACAATTGTTTATCAATATTTTCGCTAAAATGTCAAACTAAATGTGCGCACTTACAAGATTAGGATGACGAAAATGTATATAAAATTGATGTATTAATGTTATAGCTCACACTTGGGTAATAAATGAAGAATATGTTGTTATTCCAAACTTCAACTATATTGTTAAATTTTAGCCACCTCAAGTTGCAGCTAATGGTGCTACGATCTACCAAAATAATGACCACATTGCTATATCTTTAACAACTCATTCCGAAGTTACCAAAAACACTATCATTAGTCCTAGCAGCGAAGTGTGTGTAGGCAGAGAATGAACAAAATATTTTAATTTTAGCTATTTATGCATGGGCGCATAACACATGATTTAGAGTGGTGATTTCAATATTAATTTTTCATCAGAGACGATGCGCCCTTTACTACATTTTCTGTATGAAAAATTGAATTTAAATCGTTAAATTGAAATATTGATGAGAGCACCACGAAAGATGAAACCTCTTTTGATGAAGTTTTTACGCGATATTAAGATCAGTTTCAATTGACAATAATTCTTACACAGTATTTCCGTTTTTAAAGAAAACTCGGATTTTGACGAGTGATGACTCTTTGGGAAGCTATTGCTCGGCTGAATCCATAAAAGTGAACTTCATTTTGAACGGGTGTCATTCCAACGATTCGATCGGCACCTCAATGAAGCCAATATCATTTTTGGTTTGCGTTCTATAGAGCATGTACAAAAATTACTTACGCCCTTTAAACATAGATACCGCTTGATCGAATTTTATGAAAATCTTTTCAAAGCGTACTTTCGGTAATACGCTACGATCGGCACCTCAAAGAAGTCAGTATCATGGTTGGTTCGTGCTATATCGTGCATGTACAAAAATCACTTACGTCGCTTAAACAAAAAAACGGCTAGACCGAATTCCATGAAAATTTTTTCAGATCATATTTTGGTTAATACGCTTCGAACGACACCTCAATGAAGTCGTACATACCCTTCTCATTTCATACCCATGTCGAGGGGGCTGTGGAGAAAATTGTAATCCGCCCTCTTGAGATGACCGCCATGGATCTAACCAGATATTGAGTATATTATATCGCTTATGGTATTCTACTTATGATACCCTTTCAATTGATACCTATGTCGAGGTGGTGGTGAAGAAATGGTAGTCCGCCCTCTTGACACGGCCGCCATGGATATAAAGACATAGCTTATTGTATTCTACTTATCATACCCTTTCATTTGATACCCATGTCGAGGGGGTTGTGAAGAAAATGGTAATGCATCCTCTTGAAGTGGCCTCGGTGGATCTAACTATTTATTGAGTATACTATATTGCTTATTGTATTCTACTTATCACACCCTTTCATTTGATACCCATGTCGAGGGGGTTGTGAAGAAAATGGTAATCCGCCCTCTTGAGATGACCGCCATGGATCTATCCAGATATTGAGTATATTATATCGCTTATGGTATTCTACTTATGATACCCTTTCAATTGATACCTATGTCGAGGTGGTGGTGAAGAAATGGTAGTCCGCCCTCTTGAGACGGCCGCCAAGGATATAAAGACATAGCTTATTGTATTCTACTTATCATACCCTTTCATTTGATAACCATGTCGAGGGGGTTGTGGAGAAAATGGTAATGCGTCCTCTTGAGGTGGCCTCGGTGGATCTAACTATTTATTGAGTATACTATATTGCTTATTGTATTCTACTTATCATACCCTTTCATTTGATACCCATGTCGAGGGGGTTGTGAAGAAAATGGTAATCCGCCCTCTTGAGATTACCTCCATGGATCTAACCAGATATTGAGTATATTATATCGCTTATGGTATTCAACTTATGATACCCTTTCAATTGATACCTATGTCGAGGTGGTGGTGAAGAAATGGTAGTCCGCCCTCTTGAGACGGCCGCCATGGATATAAAGACATAGCTTATTGTATTCTACTTATCATACCCTTTCATTTGATACCCATGTCGAGGGGGTTGTGAAGAAAATGGTAATGCGTCCTCTTGAGGTGGCCTCGGTGGATCTAACTATTTATTGAGTATGCTATATTGCTTATTGTATTCTACTTATCATACCCTTTCATTTGATACCCATGTCGAGGGGGTTGTGAAGAAAATGGTAATCCGCTCTCTTGAGATGACCGCCATGGATCTAACCAGATATTGAGTATATTATATAGCTTATGGCATTCTACTTATGATACCCTTTCAATTGATACCTATGTCAAGGTGGTGGTGAAGAAATGGTAGTCCGCCCTCTTGAGACGGCCGCCATGGATATAAAGACATAGCTTATTGTATTCTACTTATCATACCCTTTGATCTGATACCCATGTCGAGGGGGTTGTGAAGAAAATGGTAATGCATCCTCTTGAGGTGGCCTCGGTGGATCTAACTATTTATTGAGTATACTATATTGCTTATTGTATTCTACTTATCATACCCTTTCATTTCATACCCATGTCGAGGGGCTGTGGAGAAAATGGTAATCCGCTCTCTTGAGATGACCGCCATGGATCTAACCAGATATTGAGTATATTATATCGCTTATGGTATTCTACTTATGATACCCTTTCAATTGATACCTATGTCGAGGTGGTGGTGAAGAAATGGTAGTCCGCCCTCTTGAGACGGCCGCCATGGATATAAAGACATAGCTTATTGTATTCTACTTATGATACCCTTTCATTTGATACCCATGTCGAGGGGGTTGTGAAGAAAATGGTAATGCATCCTCTTGAGGTGGCCTCGGTGGATCTAACTATTTATTGAGTATACTATATTGCTTATTGTATTCTTCTTATCATACCCTTTCATTTCATACCCATGTCGAGGGGGCTGTGGAGAAAATGGTAATCCGCTCTCTTGAGATGACCGCCATGGATCTAACCAGATATTGAGTATATTATATTGCTTATGGTATTCTACTTATGATACCCTTTCAATTGATACCTATGTCGAGGTGGTGGTGAAGAAATGGTAGTCCGCCCTCTTGAGACGGCCGCCATGGATATAAAGACATAGCTTATTGTATTCTACTTATCATACCCTTTCATTTGATACCCATGTCGAGGGGGTTGTGAAGAAAATTATAATGCGTCCTCTTGAGGTGGCCTCGGTGGATCTAACTATTTATTGAGTATACTATATTGCTTATTGTATTCTACTTATCATACCCTTTCATTTGATACCCATGTCGAGGGGCTGTGAAGAAAATGGTAATGCGTCCTCTTGAGGTGGCCTCGGTGGATCTAACTATTTATTGAGTATGTATGCTATATTGCTTATTGTATTCTACTTATCATACCCTTTCATGTGATACCCATGTCGAGGGGGTTGTGAAGAAAATGGTAATCCGCCCTCTTGAGACGGCCGCCATGGATATAAAGACATAGCTTATTGTATTCTACTTATCATACCCTTTCATTTGATACCCATGTCGAGGGGGTTGTGAAGAAAATGGTAATGCGTCCTCTGGAGGGGCCTCGGTGGATCTAACTATTTATTGAGTATGATATATTGCTTATTGTATTCTACTTATCATACCCTTTCATTTGATACCTATGTCGAGGGGGTTGTGAAGAAAATGGTAATCCGCCCTCTTGAGACGCGTACCATGCGTACGTTTTTTGTTAATCATCGAAATGACAGGGAATGCTATTTGACATCAACAGTGCTGGATTTGACTAACTTGTAACGAATATGTCATATTTTTAGAAAAAAATTACGATTACGAACTCGGCAATCGGTATTTCAAAATTTTACTGTACATTTGTACTGTAAACTACATATGTTTTTTATAGTACCTAACGCAATCTGATACCATAGTTGCGACTAACCACTTTTAATGAATACATTTTGTTAATCATCTAATGCCATCTGGCATCAACAGTGCGAGTAAACACTTTTCCACTAACTAGTAGCACCATCTCATTTGTTGAGCAATTGAAATAACTTAGAGCGCCATCTGACAGAATAATTTTGAGTACCCAGTTTCTTAGACTGAAGGAGAAGAAAAAAGTTCGATTCGAAATGTAAAAAATATAAAAATAAAGAAAACGAAGAATGATAGGAAAAAAACTCATGGAATAATAAATTATTTATATTTTGGTTATCGGTTACAAATGAAAAATTACTTATATTGCTTATAAAAAGATGATAAATAGCATAATTTTATAAAAAAAAAACACCTTGTTTTCTATGTTTAGGCGTAAATAAGGCATTAGCTGTTTGCCCTTCTTCTTTCTTTTCTTCTTCTTCTTCTTTGATCCGTTAGCTGGCGGTCCGAGCGGGACGTCCCCGCAACGGATACGCTGCTGTCGGTGCCGCTGGGTCCCGAACTCTATTCACGATTCGCTTCCATTCTTCTCGGTTTTTGGCGGTGTCTCGAGCCTCGGTAACTGATAATCGTTGATTCTTTAAGTCACCCTCGATATTCTTCAACCAGGTTTTCTTCGGTGCCGATCGCTGTATTCTCCAGTCTGCAGGACGGTCTCGCCAGAGAAGTTTACGTGGCAAGCGGTTATCATCCATTCGGCAAACATGTCTGTTCAATCTCCAACAATTCATACACAGCCACAGACAACGGGTCAAGTCACCGCTATGTTAGATTTCTAGTTTTTAAGTCTATAGAATGTAAAAGTCACTCAGTCTAGCTCTAGATCTCAATGCGCTTGCATGTCAATAGATTTTCTCGATTACATTCATTGTTGTGCGCTTACAAAGAAATTAATATTGTTAAGTTGAACGATCGAATATAAAACTTATAACGTGAAAGTCAGTGTTTCATATATATAAAAAACCTCAAGTTGTGTATTGAATAACCTTTATACTAAACAATGTCCAAACCACCGTAGTCGACGTTTTTGCATTTCTTCTTCGATCAGTGTTTGCTGATCGCATCTTTGTCTGACAACCTCGTTTCGAAGGCGATCACGGAGTGAGACACGGAGGATCTGCCTCAAACATCGCATTTGGAAGACCTCGAGCTTCTTAACGTCCGGTTTGAGCAGTGTCCACGTTTCAGATCCATAAAGAAGAATCGGAAGAATCAACGTTCGGTAAAGACGTAGTTTTGTTTTGATGGAGATATTTGCTCGTTTCCATATGCACCACTTGAGCGAGGCGAATGTTGCTGTTGCCTGGCCGATACGGCTGTGAACGTCGGCCGTCGATGCTACTTTCGTTTCCTCAACCAATGATCCCAAATATTTGAACCTTGGAACCTGTTCGATTTGGGTTCCATCAAGGTGAACACTGGCTCTTGATCCATCCGTTGTGAGCACTTTGGTCTTTTCCGCATTGATTTTTAACCCGTATGATTGGGCGATGCGGGAAATATCGTATAAGATGTCCGTTGCTTCGGCATCCGTGTCGGCGAAAACAGCGCTATCGTCGGCGAACATTAAGTCTGTTACGAAGTTGTTGTCGTCGTATTGAACTCCGAGTCGTCCATCGAATGCTTCACGCATAATCGCGTCGATCACAACGTTGAAGAGAAGTGGCGAACCGACGTCTCCCTGTCGGACACCCGTCTGAATCGGGAACTCCTCGGATAAGTCGTTTCGAATACGAACGCTGCTGGTTGAGCCATCGTACGACGCTTGGAGAAGTTGGATGATTCTCAATGGCACGTGTTCGGTTACCAAGACTCTCCACAAGCTGTTCCAATCGATGCAATCGAAAGCGGATTTGAAATCGATGAAAACGACGACAATTCGTTTGCCGCAACGAATTCTTTCTTCCATTAACTGACGGAGGGCGAATATTTGATCAATGCATCCTCGATGTGGTCTAAATCCCGCTTGTTCCTCCCGGCTCGTTTGCTCTCGATGTTTCTGTAGCCTCGATTGTATTATTTTCGTAAATACTTTACCGACGATCGAAAGAAGGCTAATACCGCGATAATTCTTGCATTCCCGACTGTCGCCTTTCTTCAAAATTGGAACAACGAGCGCTTTCTTCCATACCGAAGGGACATGATCCGAATGCCATATGTGTGTTATGAGGACATGAAGTCGTTGTGATAAGACATCACCTCCAGCTTTGATCATCTCGGCGGTTACTTGGTCTATTCCCGGCGCTTTTCCATTTTTCAGCGATTTTATTGCTGTCTTCACCTCGATAATTGTTGGTTCGGTATCGAGAAACTGATTCATCGGCTGTTCGATAATCGGTGGTTCGGGTGCTGGACCTTGCGGCGGATCGTGGTTATACAGCTGGTGGAAGAATGCTCTCCACCGCTCCAGGCGTTCATGGGCAGAAGTCACAAAAGTTCCATCCGATTTTTTGATGTTGTCGTTTGTTGATGTTGTTTTGCCGCCTAACCGGCGGATTGTCTGGTACAGCGTCCGGTACTCGTGCCTCGACGCCGCTTTTTCCATGTCGGCCGCAACGTTATTCCAGTACGCTTCTCGTTCCAATTTCATTTTCTGCCGAACTTCTTTGTTCAATCTTCGGTATTCCTCAAAGTCGACGTGTTTCATGCGCTTCCGCTGATCGACGAGGTCCAGACAGCTGTCCGAGATCCATGGCTGCGTCCGTTTACGGATAGTTGGACACAACTCCATTGCACACTCCACAATAGACTCCGACAATTGCCTTTCTTCTACATCGATATCGTCCGGTATTGCGAGCGCCGCGAATTTGATGGATAATGCCATTTGAAACTCTCGCCCGATGGCCGGGTCCCGTAGGCACGCCCAATATTTCTTGGCTGGTGGTGGCTCCGTTTTCTTCGCTCTTTGCAATCGCATCTGCAATTTCGCTCGAACAAGATAATGGTCCGATCCGCAATCGGGTCCACGCATTGCACGTACGTCTTTAAGCGTCGATCGGAATCTTGTGTTGATCAAAACGTAGTCTAACATCGCCGAGTCTTTGCCGGATGGATTTCGCCAGGTTAGTTGGTGTTTGAGTGGATGGCGGAAAATGCTGTTGCCAACGATCAGGTTGTTTGACGATGCGAATGAAAGCAGGCGTAAGCCGTTGTCATTAATTACTCCGTGTCCGAATTTGCCCATGGTTTCTTCCCAGCCGGTTCGATCTACTCCTGAATGTGCATTGAAATCCCCCGCGAGAATTATGAATTCGGTTTGAGGTATCATATCCAGCGTCTGTTGAAGCTGTTCGTAAAATTCGTCCTTGTTCGTGTCCGTGCTGGTCTCGGTTGGCGCATAAACGGATATGGTATGGGTCTTGATCGTTCCACTGATGGTTATAACCGCCAAACGCTCGGATATCGGTTGGAATGCGATAACGCTGCTGGCAGCCCGTCGGTCGACCATAAAGCCGACGCCGGCCTCTCTTTTCTCACCACCGGAATAGTAAAGCATCATCGTTTCGTCGATTGTTGGCGGGACGATTGTCAATATCCCGGATCCGGTAAGCCGTAGTTCCGATAGCGCAGCAATTGATATTTTGCATTTCAACAATTCCATTGCTATGATTTCCTTTTTTTTTTTTTTTTTTATGTGGCAGTGCTAAACTCAGGAATCACCTTTTGTACTACCAGTCCGTCATGTCGTTTGTCACGTCATGGTGCAATGTCTAGCAGCAAGCTTAGTACGGGGGAGGAATAGGTTAAGGGTTATGGGGGAGTGGGGGGAATAGGTTAAGGGTTATGGGGGTGTGAAGGGGTGTTGAAGAAGGTGGCGATGAACCCCGCGTTTGAACTCTTGGATGTTGTAGGAGCTCGGAAATACCGACTGCGAGAGATTATTCCACAGTCGAGTTGTTCTATTAACAAACGAATTCATATCTTGTTGAGTGCGTGAAAGGGGGAGTTGTAGGTAAAGGGAATGAGACGAGTGGGCTAATCTGGTGTTGCGGTTATAAGATTGCCGTGGAGGCAGGAGAGCGTTTATTTCGGAGGAACAGTCGCTATAATAATAGCGATAAAATTTTGTTAGTGCTGCTACATTCCTACGGTGGCTCAAGGGGTCGATGGTGGAGCAGGCGGTGCCGTCATCAATTAATTTAAGGGCCTTTTTTTGGACCTTATCTAACCATGCCAAGGTGGTTATCGACGCGCCGCCCCAGACGAGGGAGTTATATTCGAGAAGAGGCCGAATGTAGGATTTATAAATAACAGCGCGGGCCGATGGCTGGAGGAGGAACTTGCACCTCTTAAGAAATCCCAAGCACTGGGATGTTTGGCGATTTGGAATATGTGGTCATTCCATCGCAAGTCTTTGGCTAATGTCACGCCTAAGATGTGTAGGGATGGGTCGGCCTTTAGTTCCAAGTTTGACCAACGTGATGTCCTGTTCGTACATTCCACGCAGCGAATTTTAATTCCCTTTTCGGTGTGACTAATTTGGGTGTTCGGCCAGTAACCCACTTCTCACCAGCATCCCTGGTCAGCTGGAAAAAATAGGGTTTTGGAAAAAATATAAAAATATAAGCTTAAGGCTAAAGTGGCAGATTGAGATTGTATGGGAATGAGACGTTATTAATGTGCTTGGATTAGTATGGCATGAAAGATTTTATTTTTTTCTGTGCATTCCATTCAAAAAGTAAATATTGACAAAAATGTCGCTTGGATCACTATGGTTCTCCCTTACACATTTATGCAGTTATTGAAGATGATGGTTAAAAATATAGCTATGTGTTTTTTAATATAAAGTTAGAGAAATTGTCTATACCTGATAATTTCTTATTATTAAGTAGCGATATTAGGTCATCAACTGTTTCGGTATTTATAAACGGAATTAATGCTGGGGTTATTGGATTTATAGGCCATGCTGAAATTTACAATATATTTCGTTCGGTCGAGGTTTAAACCATCAACAGCCATAGTTACAGCTTCTGAGTTCTCGCCATTCTAAATAGGATGTGTCACTGGAAATAGTTCTGAGTAATTGTCTGGTAAACAAATCAGCTATTTAAGAATCATTTACAAAAGTTCCTCTATTTCAGCTAATATTGTCGAAAATTTAACGTTTTTTGCGGCCAATTATTCTATTTACATCCTTATAAAGGCTTGAGGCTTGGTCCAGGTTTCAGGGATGCTAATTTTTTTTTTGAAGGAGTCATTCAAGCTTAAAAACTAACTCCTCAACAATGAAGAAGTCTGAGATTGTTTTCCGCATCTGTAATCCTTCTGTTACGCACATAAAAGTTACGTTCGAACATTCTTTTAATATTGTATCTCCATTTTTTTCGGGTTATTTAATGTTCCGTGGCAGTATGTCAATAAATTTGAGATGTTTGAGAGGAGCATATGAGCGTTTAGTGACCTAATCGATGAATTAATAGCGTCAATTGATAAATTGGACTCAGGTCTAATGAAGTCTTGTCTAAGTCATTCAAGTCTTCACCAAACTGGTCCCAGTCTATATCAGATAAAGAGCGAAATTTTGATCTATTAACTAATAGTGGATTAAAAGATGTTAGTTCTACAATGTTATGGTCTGAGAAAGAGTACGACGTCCCGCGTCTAATAATATCCGTATTACCTAGAAAGTTATATGAAATTAATAAAAGGTCGATGCAACTACCTGATCCAGGGAACGTAGGACTATTGGGGCCGACAATCCAGAAAGATCTAAGATGCGATACTGTTGCCCCAATTTTTCGATATTCGACCATTGTTATTCGTAGACCAATCTGGGTGCTTTGCATTAAAGTCCCCGGCAACAACAATGTCCTCATATCTTGTTTGAAGATCACTAATTTGTTGTAGAAAGTTTTTAAGGTCTAGGGCTGGAGCTCTGTCGGAAATGTAAATATATATTAAAAGGAGTTTCTTGATTTGATTATTTGTGTTGTTTGACATCGTTAACACAACTGCCACGTGAGAAAAAATGCAATTATTATAAATGTGTTTTGTATCTTTACAGATCAATGCTGTGCCCGGGTTACTGTTGTTTCTATATACAATATAGTCTTTTAGTTTTGATTTCTCGTGTAAATGAGTTTCCTCATTCCATTTCCTCATTCCTCAAAAAGTTGTATCCTTTAGACTGGATAATATCCCTGAGGGACAACTTTCTATTTAGAGCATCAGTGAACCTACGTTGAGGGTGGCAGCTTTTAGGGCTTCAATACCCATCTCTACTATTGCAAAGATCGAAACAGAAACCCAGAAATTTGTACCCTCTCTCGTCGTGGTCCGCTGCCGCTCTATAGTAATTCCCAGAGGGAAACGGAGAGCTCCAATAGCCATCTTTGAGCACTTCAAAACGATTCGTCGTTGTCAAATGAATATCTGCTATGTGCACTTTTTGGCGATTTCGACATTTTGACCATTACGACTAGTTTACTAACCAAACTATCGTATAAAAAGACTTCTATGTCAATCTAAGCATTTTACGGTGAACAGCGGTCGGTAAAAAAATATGTGCATCAGCCAGATATAAAATTTTACGTTTTTTTTCTTTTTTTTCAAAATCTCGAAATTATACTTTTTGCACATAGCAGATATATGCATTTGACAGCGACGAATTGCCTTTTTCTTTCCAAGCCCGAGAGTGACTTTACCTAAGCAGTCCCCCGACTAAATTATAACCACTTCCAAAGATGCTTGACTTCCGTATCGAACGAGAGTCGGGCTATTGAGTATGCCAATGTTACATTTTATGGTCACGAAGATAATTGCCCGTTTTCTTTTTTTCTATAAAATTTATGAAAACTCTAGTAAAGCTCCCTTTAGAGTAGCTCCAAATAAGCTCCCTTGTGCATCTCTCCCAATTTTTCCCACTGTGTGTTGTCAGCGCTAGCTATTCCTAAGGCAGGCCTTAAGTTCCCCTCTTTTGAGGTGTGTAGGGCAGCCTTTGAAATTTGCAGGATGACCTGTACTTTTGAAGTTAAAGCAGTATACTTAGGGGGCCGCGGTAGTCTAGGGTTAAGGCACCTGACTGCTATCCCAGAGGTCCCGGGTTCGAATCCCGGCCAGCCCCACGTCCTTCACCTTTTCCACTTTCCCACCTACATAACTTTGCTTCTCTCTTCTTCTTCCCCCTTTACATTCTTGATTCCTCCTTTCATAGCCTTCCCTTGTCCTTCCCCCCTCCACCAAGCGCATGCCATAGGTTGGTTGATGAGACTTAACTCGTTTCAGGAAGCATAACACTCCAGCGAGTTGTTCTCGATGCCCCGATGTCAGATTCGCGAAATCGTTGCGAGTAGGTGGAATAAAAATATATCGCGACCAGGTTATGATAGTTCCTTCCGCCTATTCTCTGTCTCTTCTCTCTCTATCTTCCGGCTAAAGCCGCTGTTCGACAATGTATACGAAAAAATAGATTGTCGACAGTACAAAGGGACTTTCCTTAAGCCTCTAGTCTGTCACAAAAAAAAATACTAGGTAGTCATTTAAATTGATTGTAGTGCATTTTCCAGGAAGGTGATTGAAGGAGCATTTTACGCATCTGTATCCCCTTACTTAGAAGCGGTAGGGCCATATAGTTGGCAATTTTACATTGAGTAGGCCCAGAATTTTCGATTTTTTTTACATCACCGCCTGTTGGAGAATATGTACATTTAACTTGTAATATTTTATAGAATTCTATCGTCAATAATTTCTTCAGGAGTATAGTCGGAACAGAAAACTCTGAGTATAAGGGTAGTGCGTTTATCTTGGGGGTTAGCGAAGGTGTGGGAGTCAACTTTTCTTTTTTTTTAATACGCTTTTATTAGCTTCACTTGTAACTATGTAATAAAATCTTGTAAGTTAAGTTTGACCTACTTCCCGGTTTCCGATTGGGCTGAAATTTTGCACACACGTTTAGTTTGGATGACAATGCAATCTGACTATTTTGTAAAAAAATCAAGATGACTGGTTCAGGATGGCGGCTGAATTTTGCAATTGTGTTCGCCGACCCCCCGACATGGGTATCAAATGGATGGGTATGCCAAATACAATACTATTAGCTGTGTAGCGTAATTCTAAATTCAAAATGGATATGTGTTAATTAGCTGCACTTGTAACTATGCAATAAAATCTTGTAAGTTAAATTTAACCCACTTCCCGGTTTCCGATTGAGCTGAAATTTTGCACACACGTTTAGTTTGGATGACAATGTAATCTGACTATTTTGTAAAAAAATCAAGATGACGGGTCCAGGATGGCGGACATGGTGGTGACAAGAAAATGGTAGAAGCCATATAATAGACTAAAAAGTAGAAAATAAAATATATAGTTTAAAAAAACCAAAAAATACGCTTTTAATTTAAAATGAACTAAAAAGTAAAAAATAATTTTTAATGTAAAATTTTTATTGCTCCAGCCAGTATATGGGAACAACCTACGTTTCGAAATGTAAAAAAGCGTGGGGCGCTAACGAAAAGTTCCAATGTTAATAAAATAAGGAAATAGGTAAGGAGCCCCACGCTTTTTTACATTTCGAAACGTAGGTTGTTCCCATATACTGGCTGGAGCAATAAAAATTTTACATTAAAAATTATTTTTTACTTTTTAGTTCATTTTAAATTAAAAGCGTATTTTTTGGTTTTTTTAAACTATATATTTTATTTTTAGTTTCAAGAAAAAATCCTTGTGGTGTTCAGCGGATTTAAAAAAGAGTTTAATCCCACGGTTACATAGGTGGGGAATTTTATATTCACAGCCACGGCCTTTGAAAATACCTTGGATCATAATGTTTAGCTCTTTAACATTCACCTCTTGAATGTAAATAGGTGGAAAAAATTTAGTATTTTTATTTTTATCTTTTTGAGTATTACCATCTGCTAATGAACTAAATCGATTGTCAAAGTTGTTATTTTCAGAGTTGTTATTGTTTTTTTTATAACCGGTTATTTCAACAGCTCTCGGCAATGTCTTGAGAAGCGGCCCTTTTCCTATTGATAGCTAATTTCTTGTTTTCGGGCAGTTTAAATTATATCCTCACTACGCGGCAACAATAAATTAATCCGCATTAACGCGATGGAGAACTCTTTATATTTAGAATTTCTTTGTTTTAACGTAACTGTATGGATACGTCTTGACTGCTCACATTCCGCACAGAACCCCAGAAATATAAACTGTCCTACCTACATAAACTTACTGCCTCGTTGTACGACATTTCTTCAAACTAGACCCTCCCAGGCCGAAAACCGACTTCTGTGCATAGGCACGCTTAGCGGGCCAAAGAGCCACCTGAGACTTGCGAGCCGCAAGCCTTTTTAGAGGGTTTATAAAAGTTTGAAGAGGTTCTGGGTTTAACAATAGGATTCGAATGTCAAATAAAGCTCTTCATCCTCATATGGATTCTGTTGTAGATCTCAAACGAGGATGACCCAACATCTCCATGTATGTTATCTTAACATTTTCATGGATGAATTTGATCTGTTCTGGGAGCTGGTATGATGTAAGACATTGTTCACACGTTCGTGTTTTGTATGCAGCAAAGAATTGAGACATTATGAGCCTTTACTGCGGATACTACTCTAATTACACTTAACTTAATTGCATCGAAATACCACTTAATACATCAATACACATTGGTGATTTAGTTGCACTGCGGAGATATATTCACCTATATCGTACCATCAAAAAGTTCTGAAAGTCTACTTACCGAGTTCTTAGGCCTACATTTCTATCCAATAAGTTCCATCTGCTGGTGTACAGAGGTTCCATTTGCTAGTGTAAAAAAACCTTCTTGAAATTTGTTAATTATGAATAGCTTGCCCGCCAACTATGAGCAAGACTAGAGATCAGATCATGCGTAGAGAAGATCAGAACATGTGTGGAGTGTGGCAAATTTACCATGGCAGTATTACCATGGCATTGGTCCTGCTACATAAAATTCTCTACATTATAAACCCTTGTTACTTTTTTGTTTTTGTCCTCCTACGATAATTTTTCTCTGATTGGTTTTCAAAGTGTTGTCATGCAAAAGTAACAAATAAAAAGGAGAATTATAAAAACTATCTTTCTTAAATAAAACTGCCATGACAATTCATGATACATACAACTTCAATTACATTTTATTGTTTTGAATTCAATTTTAGTGCAGCGAAAATAATTCGCCAAACTAAGTATGTAATACCTTGTAACCCTTTGATTCTCATTAAATTTACAGATTTCTAAAGTTTCACTTGTTTCCATCGTAAACCACCTCAACACGCTTTAAGTAAAGATTTAATTAAAATTTAAACTCTCCAGGTCCCGAAGCTGGTGTAAGCCGAATGATCCCCCATAAAAAGTTCAATCAATTAAAATAGTAAAGCAGTGCCATTACCTACCAACACATAAAAAAATTGAAAGGATTCTGCAGCACCTATGAAATGGCAAGAATTCATTTGCAGCCATCAAGGACACCAATGAAAGCGCCACCCTTATCGTGATGCTACTTTTTGACGCACAGCGAAGGTCTGGCATCGTAAAATACATTGATACCCGCAGCCTCGACGTACATACCTTATTCAATTCCAGAAAGTGAAGCATGAATCTACTTTCCCTGAAAGGGTTCGATTTTCCAGGAAAATTACAAAATCCTTCCACCCTCGACAGCAAACATCTCTATGCGGATATTCACCCTAGGCGCCCTGTTATCCTGGCACCCAATTACCAGTCTAGGATCTGTCGTTGCTTGAATACGAAATGGTGGACGTCGGTGGGTCGGTTAGGCACAAAATGGTTTGCTCGAACATCCCAAAAAAAAAATTTATGGTGAAAATTTTTGGCTGTAGTCCTTTGTTTCGTGGCTTCGGAGGATCCCATCACCCAGCTTTCTGTGTTCTCTAAAAATAGTTTCTACGCGAATTTCTCCTGGACTAGTAGCAAGCAAGCGCCAAAAAACAGACACTGCACGAATGTTATAGAACTGACTTAACCTTTGACACATGTTTTTCTAGGTTTCAATGACTGTGTCCTTGCCGCCTTTGTGGTAGGAATAAAAGAGTATCAACCGTTGAAATGCATTCCGTTGAGCTTTATGGGCCAGTTACGTGCTCTATTGTTCATTTGCGGCAGCACGAAATATGCCAGTTTTCGTATGTGTGTAAATGGGACATCATTTCGTGTTAATGGTTTTAGTTTTTGGATAAGTTCTTTAGGATACAGTTCGAAAGTTGAAGCGGAAATGTCTTTGAATCAGCTGGAATTTAAAATCCATTTTCTTGATTTAGGGAAAATTGTTTCAAAATGGTTTATATGGGTTATGCAAATTGGACATGTGGCATGCTGTGGCGAATTATAGACACAGTCTTATATTGTTTTCGAGGACAATGTTTGCGCGCTCTGATATAACGACCCATTGGTTTTGTTTACAGGGGGAGTGGGGGTAAACCGATATGGTGAATACTGCGTCCAAGTTAGGTCTATTGTGTACGTACCCCACTAGCGAAACAGATTATAACCCTGATGAAGGCAAGAAGGTCTTTAATTGTCGAAGACCATACTTGAGCAGGGCATTCGCATAGAATATGTGTGGAAGTCTCGTCGCCTTCCACGTAGAGTCGAAATTCTGTCTCTTGGTGCGGTCCTAGGTTGTGAAGGTGATACCGCAGGCCTATATGACCAGTCAGATAACCCACCAACAGCCTTAGGTCCGCTCTATTTTAAGTGATAGTGTCCCTTAATGCAAAAGGTCTTATAAGATCTTTAACCTGTCTAAGGGACTAATTCCCAATAGGGTAGGCTTAGACCCTTAATCCACTCCTCCATCAGGGACGTGGAGGTGGCCCAAGAGATGTCACAGAAGGGTTCTGGACCCTGGATCAACGTCTCAACCTCATTCCCCTCGATACCCCAGTGTACGAGGACCCAGCCGAGCGAGATTACATTTCCTCTGGTCAGGCTATGGAGTACATCAAAACACACCGCAACTATTTTGGAAGAAACTTCCACGTTGAGGGTGCCTTGATGGCAGCTTGGCTGCATTTCTCTCTGGTAAACAGATGGCCACTTGCAATCGAGTTGGATTCTGCGACATCAGCCCCTATGTCATTTTCCATCTTTGAGCCGTCGGTAAACCAGTCGGGATGTTTTGGATCCCCAGGAAGAATAAGTTCCTCCCACTCAGAACGATCCGGGATAATCGCCCTGAATTTCCTTTGGAGCCGCAGTTCACCAATCAATCGAGTTGGATTCTGCGACATGAGCCCTATGTCATTTTCCATCTTTGAGCCGTCGGTAAACCAGTCGGAATGTTTTGGATCCCCAGGAAGAATAAGTTCCTCAAACTAAGAACTATTCGGGTTAATCGCCCTGAATTTCCTTTGGAGCCTCAGCTCACCAACCACATGGTCAGATATGCGGCAAATGGAAATGCTTGGGATATTGTTAAGTATGTCCATGCCAGTAGTACGGTGCAATTAGACCCAAACCTCAACATCCAAAGTAAAAGTTTCTCTCCAACTCCAAATTGTTCTATACAGTCCACATATTGTTTGGTAAAAAGTTACACCGTTTTGAGCGTCGGGTTTGGCGGGGGAGGGGGGAGAAGTTGGTAAATTAGTAGTTTTTATCAGTTTTTCTTAAATATTTCGAAAACTATGCGGTTTATCACAAAAAGTGCCATATACAAAAATAATCTACATTAAATTGCGAACAAAAATGGTCTTTACATAATCTTGCTAAAGTGAACGGTTCCAGAGTTACGGAGGGTGGTAGAAATTTTCCGTATTTTTTTGATTTTTTGGAAAAAATATGACATTATCGCTATGGAAACTATTGTGTTTTGTAAAAGTATATTGCGATTTCAGTGGCCGGTGGTATGTTAGTGATAAGCCCTTGAAGGAACGACAACCTCACCACCTTCTCAACGGCGCTACTTTTTAAGGGAAAAGAGGCTTCCACCCACAGTCCTAGGCCATATAAACCTGTGTTACGGAGAAACCCACTCTGAACTAATAAAACTAATAAAAATGTAGAATGTTAAAGCGACCTTAAATGAATGTAAAGTATTTGTCAGTATTCAGTCCTCTTCAAACATAGCACCCTCCTCTTCTAGATCTTCGTGTATGATGGTCGTGTCCCTGTTATCACATCCTAGGCCTGAGCAATTTCCGCATATGCTTGAGCAGTTTAGACCACTCTTTCAATTGGTCTCAGGTGTTCGCCAATCTTCTTCCACCCCCACTCGAGCGGATTCTTCTTCTCATTCAGCCACTGCTGCCCCTGGTGGTAGGTTCTAAATGAATGTTGCCTGGAAGCTGCTGAAGTGGGAGGAAGTGCAGCCAACTTGAACAAGGAATGTATAGGCTGCTTTGCAACAGCCTGCAAGTAACACTGGTAGCGAAAACAATCTGGATCTTCAGTGTTCTTGGCTCCAAACATCGCAAGAAGGGAATGCTTTCCAGCGTCAGCCACTGCACTGGGGTCAGCTTTGGGGTCGTTGAAGACTAGAAGTTTCGTACGAAGAGCGTTGTTGGCTTGCACTTTCCTATACGGTGTAATTTTCCCCTTGTTGTAGATAGCTGATACCGTGTCACATCCTGTGTAGGCGTATATTGCTAAGAGTACACCTGTCATATCCCCAATGCCGCGCTGAATGTCAGAAATAGTGTACACTTTTTCCTGCTGATTGCCTTTCTTTGGTACCACCATTTTCAATTTGCTCTCTGAGGGTGCGTGGACAGTCAACAAGACTAGCAAGTCCGTGTCATCACCAATTACACAAGCTTCAACTCCTTTCTTAGCTTCATCAATCGCTGTTAAAACTATTAATAAGTCAGCGTCACCCGATGCTTGATGAACTGTGCAACTACCTCTTTGCAAGTGCACTGTAAGGAGAGAAATAAAGCCGATTTTGTTTTTAGCGTTAGCTAGAAATTCACTTTGATTGACATTTACATGGATTGAGTCTTCTACTTTCACTTCAATGTTAGTGGTAGAACGTGATCTGCGTAAATGTTCTTCATCTTTTGTGTTTCCTTGCTCGTATCCATCAAAAACAACAGTTGCTGGCCCATAACTTTTAATTATGTAATCTGTGTATTGATCGCAAATCTGCCTAAAGGTAGCTGGGCGTCGCCAGACAACACGATGAAGGATGTGACCTCCATCAATGATATAGGACACTTTCTCTGAATCTGGGGTGGTTGATGATTCATTTGAATCTGGAACCAAAACAGTCACCATTGAAGATTTGCTTCCCTTCCTCATTAAGCCAGATTCGTCGAAGAGGGATGGAGGATAAGCACATAATTCAAATTGAAATATTTCTTCAAGTCTCGCGTCAAGCGTCAAGCGTGTGGATCCGGTATTAGCCTCTAGTACAATATGACTTTTTAATAAAATTCTTTAGTTATTTCTGTTTACATAGTAGTTAAATTTCATTTTTCCAAAAAAATCTAAAAAATACGAAAAATTTCTACTTTTACACCCTCCGTAACTCTGGAACCGTTCACTTTAGCAAGATTATGCAAAGACCATTTTTGTTCGCAATTTAATGTAGATTATTTTTGTATATGGCACTTTTTGTGCTAAACCGCATAGCTTTCGAAATATTCAAGAAAAACTGATAAAAACTACTAATTTACCAACTTCTCCCCCCTCCCCCGCCCAAACCCGACGCTCAAAATGGTGTAACTTTTTACCAAACAATATGTGCACTGTATAGAACAATTTGGAGTTGGAGGGAAACTTTTACTTTGGATGTTGAGGTTAGGCCCTTTTTTGGACTAATTGCACCGTACTACAGTTGGATGAGATCTGAAGTCCCAAGGCACTGATGGCGGCGGATTTCCATATGAAGGTATGCAATGGAGCTATCCAATGGTTGCTCTCATTGCAGCTGTGGGACAGGTCCTGTAATGTTAGTAGCCAGTAAGCCATTGCAGTTTGCTGCTCTTGAGGATCGACGAAACCTGTTTAGTCTTGGGCAACAAACTATAGCGGCATAAATGACCAGAGGTTTAACGATCGTATTGTATATCCAGTACATCATTAGTGGTATAAGACCCCATATCTTACCCAGAAGCCTTTTGCAGGCCCATATGTCCTTGTGGATTTGTTGAGGACGTAGTCAAGTTGAGTGTTCCAGTTCGAAGTTGCTTGATGTCCTCCTTAAGCCATCGTCTAGTAAAAGATAACAAAGCTTTGCAGCTATCCTTCCATCCCTTCCTTATTTCTTTACCTGCCACAGGGTCAGTGTCCAATGTTGTCATAAAGTTGGTGGGTGAAGCGGAGTCATTGCTAGCATACATCAGAAACCTAGAATTACCAACACTTTCTACCTGCCAAAAAGATTAAAATTTAAGGTTGACCGCCCGATTGTTACTTAAAAATCGTCTTAATGGTTACTACTTCAGCACATAATTCGGCAGGTGTTGGACCACCAACCCTTAGAAGCTTTGTTTCATAATCTAAAAATTTAGTATTAGAATGCTGATTGTAACAATATACCTTCTGTTAGCTTTAAAACAGAAATTTCAGATGTTATGTAAAGATTTTGTGTTCGCTCGACTAATATGTCCCGTAGTAGCAGAGGTCCTGCTGAAGTCCTTCCCCTTTTAAAAATATCTCCTGCATGTAGAGTATACGCTGTAATTCGAAGTAAACATCTACAAGAACTGAAGTCTTCTGCTTGGTCCTAATACCACTTTGGCTGCGATTTCTGAGCATCTCTCCTCTGGAGTAGAAGGATAAAAGTCTGCCTCACGTTTATTCAAAATAGTTTTGCTAAATATAACATCGCTTGACAAATCGGTACTAATATCTAACTTCAGGTTCATTTCTTCCTTACTAGCACTAGAATTGCAAGTGCAACGTAATTTGAGAGTCCGAATAAAAAAATGTTCGGTCTGTTTTCAAATGTCTATACTCAGAAAACCCCATAAGGCTTACCGCCGAGAAGTTTCCGACTAGGCTCATCTTCACTTATATGAGCTAGATGCACTCCCCACCGGAGCATACCGAACTTTATTTTCTTCACAACATGTAATGTCGCGATAGCGCTTGTAGATGTCATTGCACAGTGTGGCCAAATGGAAAAAATCCGAACAAAAGTCGAAAAAGAGAAGTGATCGTTATGAAACGAGTTACTCGGGGATTTTTGATCACGATTTTCTGATCACGAATATAATCTCAGATTTGGAAAATTCAACATGGCAGATCCAATATGGCGGATACGTCTTTTGAAAACCGTCTGATAATAATAAAATTTCAATTTTTTTTCCTATTGACGCGGTTTTATCCAAACATTAAATAAAAATCAGTCAATAAGTTAGACAATTACAATATGTAAATGATTTATTATATGTTACAGAATTGACAATTTAATGATTAAATTCAAAACAAAAAATCTTCTTCATAATCTGATTCTGCATGGGACACATCTGATTCACTTGTACTGCTATCGTTTAATTCGTATTGAGCCAAAATACTTTCGTGTGCAGGTGATGATGGAGGTTTTAATAATCGTAAAACGTCCTCTGATAACGATTTCAAGGGCTTTTGAGGAATCGGTCGACAACTTGTAAAATCGTTTGAAGACATCTTCCATTGTCTTTTTTCTGTAGTTTTTACGTGCGAATCGAAGCCGAAATTCCCTAAATAATTTATTGCAAGCTTCCTCTGACAATTGACCGATCGGCAAAATACAGAAACTTCTGTTATTCACGTGACACACACACGCTCATGATTATTACCCAGTAGGAATTCTATTACCCAGTGGGACTTATAGAAGTGCTTATTTTTACACACGATGTCATAGAAGGTAAGGCCTTACTTTTACACTTTCCGTAGAGTAGTTACGTAAGTACTGACCTTAGAGTACTTATAGAACTGCTCATCTTGTAAGGGGTATGGTAAGGCCTACCTCTCACTAGTAAGTGCTCTTTTCAGTACTTCTGTAAGCTTACAGGTCCTACTGGGATTAGACGAGCACATATGAGCACCTGAAATTCAGATATTTTATTCGTGATATGATTATCTACAACCTCGAATAAATCGTAAGTTGGAACAATGCGGAACATTTTACTATTTTCATTTCAAGCGAATATTTTTTTAAGGTTATGTCTCGGATGCATATGTGAGTACCGATGCTTGGATTTCAAGAGCCTAGAAAAACTATTGTACGCGTATATCTCGTCATTGTAGAGTCTCCGGAATCGTCCTTCTTCACAATCTTCCGAAGTATTTTCCTCTCGAACTCGGCTAAGAGGTTTGAGTGCTTTTTGCTAAGCACCCACGCTTCAGAAGCATATGTGTGAACCGCTGAGACCATCGTCTTATATAGTCAAAGTTTAGACGTATGGTTAGATGCTTGGATTTAAAAAGCATTGACGGATTATAGTAGGCTTTGTGGGCTTTTAGCAGTAGTGCGCGGAGTTCTAACTCCATGCTATTGTAGGCTGCTATTATTGACCCAAGATAGGTAAATGATTTTACAACCTCAAACTCGTCTTCCTCTACCTTGAGTGTGGGACCAATGTTAAGTGCTCTTGTAGACGAGGCCACCATGTACTTTGTTTTGATTTCGTTGATGTGCAGTCCCAGATTTCCTGCCGGTTGCTCAAAGCTTCTTGTACAGCTGTTGTTGTTCTTCCAATGATGTCAATATGGTCTGCATAAGCCAGCAATTGGGTGGACTTGTGGAGGATTGTGCCCCTTGATGCCACGCCCATATCTCGGATAACTTTCTTCAACGCCAGATTGAAAAGGAGGAAGGCCAGACCGTCCCCTTGTCGGAGTCCATTATATATGTTGATTGGTCTGGACAGTATTCCGAATACCTTTACTTGGTGTTCCGACGACACCCTGAAAATAAACATTAAACAACCACAAAGAATATATTAAAATTATACAATACTCACCTAAACATCAAAATAAAAATTAAACCTCCAAATAAAACTCCAAAGATGCAGCTAACTGAAAATCCTAAACTGAAAATCCTGAAAATAAAAACAAAACAATTAAAAATTGGACAAACTACACAACATACTTCTCTGGTAACACCAAAACTCCTCCAAAGCCCCTCCAGCATAGAATCCAGAATCCCTTCCGTCATCCTAAAAAATAATAAAAATATATTACATTAAAATCTAACTCACCGATTTGCTTCCATATACTCACAAATAACAAGATCAGCTGCTATTTACTAGAATAAGATAGCATATACAAAACAAGAAGGGGCACACACACACAAATGAAGCCGATTCCAATTCCAATGGCCCCCCCACAATGCCTTCCAAAAATTTGCCATTGTCAGGAACAAATAAATAGCGCTGCAAATCGCAAATTTCAGATCATTTTGATCTTTCGAGACGTATCGAGTCTGAAAGAACCAAACCCCGATCTCAACCAACCAACCCAAACTGAACGTTGTATCGAAACTTCAATTCTTTAAAGCTAGTCGTAACGAGACAGCATTCCTAGTCAAGGCGAATTAACCCAAAATTCCCAAATCCAAAGTTGAAGGACGCATTTGAGACTTCAACTCCCTTAGCTAGTCGTACCGAGACAGCATCAATCATAAAAAATCTTAACACTAAACATCAGCCGTAAGTCGGACCAACTACTACTCTACTCTGGCTATGTTAGGCTGGTTTAAAGTCTATGAAGATGTGTTGAATTGTGTTTTGAAACTCTAGACATCTTCCCATAGTATGCCTCAAGGTCTTTTTTATGTACCAAGCCTAGGATGCCTTTTCTCCAGACTTCTGGCATCACTTCCTGCTGCCATACTTGAACATGAACCAGTCGTTCCGATCTCTACGACTTCTGCCTAAGATGGAATCAGCAGTACTGATGACAATATTTTTAAGGCGGGTTCAATTCAATCCGGCATCTTAACCCCAGGACTTTCTCTTCTGAGCGCGAGTTCTAAGGCATTGCCGTAGCTATTTCTGGCCTTTCATTGCGTAGTGTGCTCTCGGAGAACCATACCCAAAAGGTAATGATCCGAGTCTAAGTTGGCACCTCGGTACATTCGTTCCATCATCAGACCCGAAAGATGGCGGCAGTCTATCAACACATGGTCTATTTGGTTACGAGTGGCTCCATCATAAGGCTTTATGGATATCTTTTCGAGCTAATCTAGTACTTGCAATGACCAAGTTCCTACTTACATTTTCATTAAAATCGGTCAACCCGTTTCGGAGGAGTTCGGTAACAAACACTGTAACACGAGATTTTTATAGCTATAGACTAGAAGCTTCTGTTTTTATTTCTAATCCACCATTAACACTATCGCAAGATATTGACAGTAGATATTGAAGTAGTTTGTGTCGCTATCATTAATCATTGATGGGCTAGGTTTATAGACGAGCAAACACAAACCCAAAAAAGAACTCCTGTTTGGTTATTATGACATGTCCGTACAGAAGAGATTAGTATATCCTTGAGTTCGGCTAGGATTCCGCCAATCAGTTGGTTTCCTCATGCTACAAAATGCTAATTTCCAATTTCCATCCGCCTTTTTTTCTCATAGGTAACTTCGAAAACTATTCCTGCAACAAAAAATCGTTGGTTTAACATAGAAAATAAGGGTTCTTCCTTTCAAAATTAATGACCATTCAGGAAGAAGCCTCTAATCAGATAATTGATCTATATGTCAGAAAGAAAAATCTGAGTGAAGCCTCGTTTCTTATATCACCAAGCAAACCCATTTATCTTTCGTATTTGAAGTAAATTAAAGCTGACCTTAATATTTCCGCTTTAATAATAACGGACAGAGCTTATGATTTCTTTATAGGGAAAAGATATTCATCTAATTATTTATCAATCAGCAAGTAAACTTCAATTTAATTTTAAAGGACGAAATACTCGGGAGTTTCATTTCATCGTAACAAAATTAAATCGTAAATCGCTTATCGAAATTGAAGCTACAAGCGTCCGCAAACGTTTCATTCTCCGTCATATTATCATGTTTCCTCGACTTTCAAAATAATTATCCACCCTTAAAGATATAAATTTATCATTTTCCTTTCGTGTAACGCAATCAATATACACGCACAACAAAACAGGACGAAAAAAACTGGAAGGAATTGCCCGTGATGAAAATGAGGGTGGAGTGTGGATATCGAGAAATTCCTCTGCAATAAAATTGATAGTCCAAGCAGGACACTTGAGCGTCTTCTAGGAAAAGGCTCCATGAAACAATAAAACCAAAGGAGCAAAAAGGAACAACCACTGAAGGACCAGATTCATGTAGGGCATTTTGATGATTACTAGACGAGGCCGATGGTCTTATAAAAGGGCTTATGGTAGATTGACGAGGATAACAAGAGTGCGACCATGATGATGTTCTTGTTAATGCTGTGATGAGCCCAACTTTTTTGGAGGTCAGAAGTATTACTAGGGGTGAGCAGCCTCAGAAGCCGGGTTCAAGGTTACTTTTAAATTAACTGCGATAATAGAAATGTGCTCCAATATATTATGGGAACGAGATTATGGCAAATAATACTGGTTTTATAGAAGAAATACAAAGGATATGGAAGGACTTAAGAAACGTATTTCACCCAATACCAAATGAAGCCAACATGTCGTATTGAAGGTTTTAAAAGAAATCTCATAATATATCCCATGATGTTATAAAGTAAACGAGAAAATTACTATCAAGAAGTAAACTTTTAGACGAGCTGTTGTGCTCAGACTTCAGGCAAATATACTTCGGCTGGGTGAGTCATTGGAAATAGTGAGGCCATATGAGTCACAGACACATGGACTGGAGAGCCTTTCTCTTGGCTGCGTATTGAAGGGTTCCATGAACTCAATTAAATTACTATAGAATGCCCGTCGGGATATCTTGCTTCAATTAGGAGAACCCACACTTCCCAGGCTCAACCATTTATTCAAATGAGAGGACAGCTTCTGCTTGGTAGCCAACCCTAATAGGGTCACGTTCTATAGTGCCTGGGTAGAAGGAAACAGCGTGTTCAACCTTGGAGCTTTTAGCGAATCGATTAAATCGTTCAAACTATGCAAGTACCCTGGAGCAGACGTAATTTATCCCATTTTGCTCCGGGAGGGTTACAACCTTACAACACTTCCTTACTATGCAAAATATTCAAAGCTTCCTTCGAACATGGTTACATCCCATCTCTCTGGGGGAATGTCAACATAAGATTTATAACCTAGCCAGGACATTTGGACTACACCTTGACTAAATCTTTCAGGGGGATAAAACTCTCGTCTTTTGATTTCAACACTAGGCACGAGTTGTGGGCAGGGCATGACGGAAATTTATCTTCAGCGCCAACCGCTAAGCTACCAGCTTACGTACCAGCCGAGCAAGCCCACTGAGACAGTACTGCACAATCTTATCTTATGCCGCCTTTACGTAAATGTATACCTTGTGTCGTTCTACTAGAAATAACTCCTTCATGGCTTTTACACCCTACAGTCCTTCTTATGGCAGCAGAACGGTCCAGAAGTTCATTTATAAATAGACCAACTTGCCTTTGGCACTATCTTCCACAGTGAGTATTTCCGAACTCGTAGAACATGCCATACACTGTGAGAAAATTCGGTGGTCATTTGACAAAAATGCACTGCAAGTTTTATTCACAAGCAGTTTTGTAAATTTATAATATATTAGCAAAAACCCGTGTGCGCCTTTTAATAAAAAGAATTGTGTGTGCATAGCCCGGGATAAGATAAAGGTATAATAACAAAAAACAAATCTGCAAAACATGATTACGTATAAAAAATATGTTACCTGCAACTATTTTGTTTTAAATGGCGTTTTTCAATTTGCCCCTAAATGAGTGATTATTTTAGACGTGCATTAGTTTCGTCGGCCCGCGTATCTGTCGGGCAACTGGCAACTTTGGCCCGAAATCTATGCCAATTCTTAAATCTTGCATAGTTCTGTCAACGGCTTAAATAGATACTATATTTACCATTGTACATCATCCCATTCCCAGACAGCCATCATGCAGTCTTTTAAAACTTTAGCTTTGTGGTGGTTTTTAGATATTTTCCTCGCAGGATTTTCCATATGATCTTCTTCGATCGGTATCATAAACATAGAATGAGCTGTTTTTAGTTATGTGAGTAAAGTTGCCGCAATCACTGCTAATGACCCTACTGGGTATTTTGACTAATACAATATGATATTAATTAAGAAAGTCATGCCAGTGCCTCCTGGGGGACCTTGAAAATTCACCCGTATTGACATTGTTGATGACCCGTTTATAGACTTCTTTTAGTTCATTCTTTAAGTTTGGTTTATTTTGTTCAATATTTTTTCTATTTAAATTATCTGCAGACCCATCGATCATTTGTAGAAATGGCAAACCATAATGATTCCTTGTATTTCCACCAATTGAAAGAACAATATCTGGCAGTGATAGCATTTCATTCGCGTAGATTGTAAAACTACTCAATAAGAAATTTCAGTAGAATGCCAGACGTTTCAAATGGCCCAGCGTAAAAACCCATCGGTTGAATATTTAACCTGGGCTAGTGGACAAATTTCGAAAGTACCTGAGCTGAACCTGCACTTGTATTAAAGCATGTTAGAATGCTCATCAACGCAGGGCCAGGGCACAGCCAACCCTTACCAACAGATGAACTTCTTTGTACTGGGGTTATAAAAACTTTTACGTAAAAAATGACAATTAAAAAAAAAGTGGTAAATTAAAAAGGTGAATAATATTGTTGTGAAACTTATCTTAAAATTTGTCGGGAAATACATTTTTTGTAATTACCAATATTATTTATATTTCATATTTTTTATTTTATACAATTACTCAAAATAAATAAATCAATAGTAACAAAATAGTATTTAATAATTAAAAAAAAGCGAAAAACAGTGGGTGTGTGTACTTATGTACGCGCATTAGAAGTTATACTTCTTTGGCATACAAATAACTAATTGGAGTCTTATTATTTTCATACGTTGGAAGTTGGAAGCATCATGATGCCGACACGCCCTAGCCTACAGATTATACCGGACTCAAATCCTAACTGAAATCACCTACTAGTTGACTTATCAGAACTAACTACAATGGTTTTAAGATGCCTCATCAAATTTTCTTAAGACTGGCTGATTTCCTGGCAACATGCAAAGAATGTTAACCTTCATATGCGTCGCCAGCTGGTTCAGCTCTTATCTACCTGATAATACTGCTGCTATTTCTAAGCCTTACTCTCTTCCTTTTGGTTTCCGCCTTACCTACTAATAGAGGATATTTAACTTCTCCTCCACTTTATTCCATAGATCACACAATGGTACCATTATAGTCTTCTTTGCTCTTAGCCGTGCCTTTAGCTGTCGGTTACAGCGCAGCAGTTTCCTCGGCTAATCTTCGACGCTTCAAAAGGGCATGGTCTGTGTTCTCTTTCACATTTAGGAATGCCGGGCATTGCGTGGACTCATATTGCCCGAGCCGATGGAGGTATGCCTTCATAACTCACCTCTCCATGCTCTCTCGAGACCCATCCTTCCACGTTTGTTATGAGCCTGTGAGTTCATCGACCTTGGGTAGACTAATTTTACTTCCTTTGCCACTACTGAAATCAAGATCACTTCTAAATTATGTTTACTTCTCTAGCTTCTTCTACTTGTGGTTACTCAATTAAATTGAGCGCGTCAGGGTAACTGAAATATCATACAAAGAGAAATACAGCATCATTTATGGTACCGTGCCGTGTATTTGAAACCAATCGATCAATATTCAGGGCTAGATTTACATGATCTTGGAGAAAGTTAATAGGTGGACGGGAATCTTCGCCTCTGCCAAGAACTTCTTCTCAGTCTTTTTTGTATGGCCATAATACTTGTTTCAAAAATTAGATTTTTGATTTGGAGCAAATACTGCCTACTAATACTTTGGAGCGGATACTGCTATCACAACTTGTAAATTCAGACTGCTTCACAGAACTAACCTCTCAACCGTTCAAAATTGAATCTGGAGTTCCCCGAGGCTCCATTTTAGGCCCCAAGCTTTTCAATAGATTTATACACGACTTCCTCAACATAATTCCCCTTCTTAACACAACTTGCATATAATACGCTGATGATGCACTTGTTTGGAATACAAGTCTCACCTATTAAAACCACAGAAGAACTCCAAACACACGTCAACAAAATAATAGATAACCTAGATAAATGGAACGTAGAAATTAATCAGGGAAAAGTTTAATAACCTGCTTCAGGAATATCTCAATGGAGAATAATCATTAATGGTCACACAATTATTTGATGAAGTACCTGGGAGTGCAGATGCATCACAGAATCATGTGGAACCCACACGTAAGACTCAAACTGATAAACGCCCGTATAATAGTAACTAGCCTAAAGCCGTTAATGAAATCTAGGACGCAGCAACAGAAACTAAAAACTTGCGCTATAAATCAATAGTACGACCAGTACAATTTTTGGAAAGGAAAATACTTAGGAATTGTACCTGCCTCTATATTGCAGCGGGAAATGGGCGAAAATTATACCAATCCTGATATATGTACATGTTCCAGCTAATGCAAAATAGACTTCGCAATCATGCCCCCGAATGAATTGGTAAGAAAAATAGCTAGTGAAGGCATTATCAAAGCAGCAGAGTTACCAAGCAAATACACGCCAAACGAAATATAAATGAATAAATAGTAGACTTGAAACACCCAAAAACATCAGCCTACGGGCGAACTAGAAATTAAGTATACCAGTAAAATAGCTCTGACAAATGTAAGTCAGCGATACAAAAATAAAACCACAGCCAGTTTGGCGCAACCAATCTGTTTGTGCCTAAAACACTACGAATCTTCCCATGCCCACGAAAATCCCAGCTGATGAATCGAACATGAAATTTATTTATTTATAGCCTCGGCATAAAAACCCCTCACCCAACGACATCGTGAACCGGCATCGGCTACGAATTTCCATATGCCCATAATAATGATAATCCCAGTGCGCATGAAGAATGGAAGTTGAAATGCTTGCCCTCCATTGCCTCCACCCGTTCGCCCATATCCTTCGTTGCGTTGCGAATTCGTCAAAATTCACTCTCATAATATTTTTCAAAACGCGCCTAAAGAAGTATAACTTCAAAAACGCTCGGTAGCCATTCTTTGACCAGGCGTTAGCTAGCACTCGCCCAGCGATGGGCTTTGACCTTCGACTGAGCGCTGGGTAGCGTTATCATTTCCAGGTTTGGCCCAACGGTTGGATTCCGACGGTCGAATGTCCGTAGCCTGCGCTGGACCAGATTTGGGCCGTTCGTTAATTTCTCATTGGGATTCATTTTGCTAATAAACAAATATTAAGGGATATTACAAGCACAGAGATTTAATTTTTAGTCGGTTAATTATGGCTCCCTCTGTGCCCTGTTGCAGGTCGTCGGTCTGCATCTTATAATTTCATTCCCATTGTAGATCTTAAAGAGCTACCCATATCGGACATGTAAGCAGCCCTTACCTCACAACTTCTATCAAAAATAAAAAGGCTGTATATAGTACATGAACTTTGGCGAACCCAAATATTTAGATAGAATCCTTTGAGGCCTGGAATTGGAGTGATAAAAAAAATATTCACTCGATTTCTTTCGACTATGGGTTCAAGTGGACTGGGGGACTATGGGGAACTGTTTACCTATACTCTTATTTTATTATCAACGGAACTTTTCTCAAACGCGCTATTTGATATAGATAGTGGGTTGTAAAAAAAAGATAGTCCAACATTTTGTATTGGCCGCTATTTTGAATTTTGAATGACGCTTCATAGCTTATTGTATTCTACTTGTCATACCCTTTTGGTCGGGGAGCACAACAGCGAAAATCGGCCGCCATATTGATTTTTTTTACAAAATGGTCAGTTTGAATTTTTTTTTTTATGAAAAAACCAAGCTTAGGTGTAACCCTTTGTACTACCAGTCCGTCATGTCGTTCAGTTCATGGTGCAATGTCTAGTAGTAAGCTTGGTTTGAAGAATAGAGGAGAATAGGAAAGGTTAGAGGGGGTCTGGAGGGTGTAGAAGAAAATGACGATGAACCTCACGTTTGAACTCTAAGATGTTGTACGAGTTCGGAAATACTGACTGCGGGAGATTATTCCACAGTCGAGTTGTTCTATTCATAAACGAACTTCTAAACCGTATTGTGCGTGAACGAGGGGGCTGTAGGGTATGGGGGTGAGCCGAGCGGGCTAGTCTTGTGTTGCGGGAAAAGTATTGCCGTGCAGGCAGGAGGTCCTGAATTTCGGTGGAACAGTCGCCATGGTAATAACGATAAAGTATGGAGAGGGCTGCTATATTCCTACGGTGGCTCAAGGTGTCTATGGAGGCGCGAAAGGGGCCATCACCAATGAGTTTGAGGGCACGATTTTTCACCTTGTCGAGACAAGCCAAGGTGGTTTTTGGGGCGCCTGCCCAGATATACGAGTTGTATTCGAGGCGCGGCCGAATGTAGGATTTGTATATTGTAGCCAATGCGGCTGGCTGGAGGAGGAACTTGCATCTCTTGAGAAATCCAAGACATTGGGAGGCTTGTTTGGCGATTTGGAATATGTGATCGTTCCATCGCAGATGCTCCGTTAAAGTTACCCCTAGGATGTTGAGAGTTGAGTCAGCCGTTAGATTCTCTCCATCCACCGAGACAGGAGGAAGGACGGTACAATTTTTGTTGGAGATCAGACAGTGCTTCGTTTTTGTGGCATCGAATTCGACGCGGTTCATTTCGCCCCAATGAAGAATCGATTCGATATCCCGGTTGATCGAAGCCGACATCAGTTGACGGTGGTAAAGACAAGGTCTGGCACGTGCTTGTCTTATATTGTCGAAGGAGTAAGAGAAATTCAGAGTACCATCATCAGCGAAGCAGTGAAGTGGGTTGGAGGGGATTGAGAGCCGATCTTTAATGAAGATTAGAAAAAGTGCGGGTGAGAGAATTGACCCCTGGGGAACTCCGGCCGAAATGGCGTGGGGGTTGGATTCGACGCCATCCAATACTACCTTGATTGAACGGCCTGAAAGAAAGCTCTTAATCCAGTTCCTTAGAACTAAGTGTATACCAATAGCTTGGAGTTTATTCAACAGAGCTGGGTGCCATACTCTGTCAAAAGCCTTTGATATATCTTTGATATAGCAACTAGGATAGACTCACCAAAGCTGTGAATGCTTTGGTTGATACGCTCGGTTAAACACACAAGCAGATCGCCAGTAGACCGTTTAGATCTGAAGCCGTATTGCCTGTCGTGTATAATTTGGTTGGATTCTAGATATTTCATCAGCTTTTTATTGATTATAATATAATATATTATTGTCTCCATGATTTTGGAGAGAACAGAAGTAATTGCTATTGGGCGGTAGTTTAAGGGGTCGCTGGCTTTACCTTTTTTTGGGATTGGCTGAACATGAGCTAGTTTCCAAGAGTCGGGATACACTCCGGAGAAGTAAGACAGGGCAAAAAGGTTTGCGCAGAGGTTTAGCCAAAGGTGCGGCACATTTTTTAAGTACCATAGGGGGGATTTTGTCGGGACCAGTGGATTTATTGGCGTCGAGTTCCTTGAGACACCTAAACACCTCGCGAGTCCTGAAGTGAACTCCGTCCATTGAGTGGGTGGTATTCTCGAGAGTGGGGGTGACATAGCAGCATCGGGTAAAGAAGAATTTGCGGCGAACAGAGAAGCTAATAGGTCGGCCTTGGGTTTGCTTTCTGTTATCACTTCCTTGTTGTGAATAAAAGGAGGTGTTGAGGAGGAAGTAAAATTCTTCTTGATGGCAGTTACTAAGGACCAATAGTTTTTGCTTCCTGTAGTGGAGTTAAGAATCTTACTTCTCAATCTATCATCAAATGATGATTTGACTTTCCTGATGATGGAGTTACAGGAGTTTCTAAGTTTGACGTACTCACGACGAAGTGGCTCATTAGGCGAACGTCTGTATGCTCTATAGGCGGCTTCTTTAGCTTTGATTGCGTTCTTACATTCCCCATTGAACCATTTGTTCGGCCTAGGCTTCACAGATTTGGTAGAGTGAGGGATGAACAAGCGCATACCCGCTCGAATAATTTTGGTGACACAGAGGGCCGCATAGTTCGCATTGGCATTACGGAAACACAAATCCCAGTCAGTGGCCTGGAAGAAGCGAATAAGACCCAACCAGTTGGCTTTCCCATAGTGCCACACAGTTCTTTTAGGAGCTGTGGTGGTTGTGGTCGAGGATGGATATGGGAAATAAGCGCTAATTAGTTTATGGTCCGAGTTGCCAAGGGGTGAGCTAACCTTGATGGAGTACCGCGTCGGATGAGAAGTAAGAAACAGGTCAAGGAGATGGGCTCCTTGACCTGGAATATCAGGGACTCTCGTCGGACATTTGACAATTTGGTGCAAGTTGTTGAGGCTCGCAAAGAGCTCGGCGTCTTTGCCTTTGCCAGGAACACTGGTGCCATTTGAGTAATTTAGCCAACGTACATTGTGAACGTTGAAATCACCCGCAACAATGATTTCGCTTTCCGGGTGGGAAAATAAAAATCCGGAAATCTGTTCGGAAATAGCATCGAAGGCTGAGGTGGTGGCCTCATTACTAATATTAGGACTCCTATATAAAAAACAGAAAAATATGACGTGGCTATGGATAATTATTTTAATCCAAAGATGATTAAAATCAGAGGATGTACTACTGTACACCTTCTGAAAGGCCACGTCATTCCTAATATATATGGCAAATCCCCTATGGGCGGAAAGTTGTGCACTAAGTTATACCCTGTCACCTGAAATCGATCTAAATCAAGATCTGGTAACACTTGGGTTTCACTCAGTGCGAAAATAGCAGGGGTATGGAGGAGTAACTCGCACGTAACGGCCAGGAAGTTCGCATTCAGTCCCCGAATGTTACAAAAATTGATTATAAAATCATTGTCACATTGGGGACTGTTTTGCGTGAGGTCCATGACCTCATTTGTAGCCGGCCGCACCGGCGATGCATCCATCGGAGCTAACGGGAGTAGCCTTGTTGCAGTGTTATGCCTGCTAAAACAAGGCGACTCCTATCAGCTGACCGATTAAGGCTGCAGCGCCGGAGCGACCGGCAGGAAGCGCGGGAAGCGGGTGGAAGAAACTTACGTGTTGTCCGTCGGTCCTTCGGTTATTGTTGTTGTTGTTGTTGGTGGCCTTTGCTTGGTTTTTTGTTTATGTTTTATAATTTTTTTTTTTTATGTTATTGTTTGTTTTGTGATTTATGTTATTATTTTGGTGGTTTATTAATTTGTTTTTTTTTTAAGTTTTTATGTGTTATAATTTTTTTTTGTCTTTTGTGTTGTTTTTGTAGTTATATTTATTGTTTCGGTTTTTTGCGTTACAATGGGACTGACGACAACACACGCCCGCACTTCACCGAGGCTCAGTCCTGACTGTCACGCGAACTATACATATGTGCAAAATTGTAAGTTGATCGGATTGTGGAAGTGGGTCAAAATCAAGCTGCAAGATTTGTCTACATATAGATTACATACCTACAGGTGAAGCTAATATAAAGCGTATTAAAAGAGCCCGCAAAAATACTGAATCTTCCAGTGAGAGTCCCATCCCAATCGGATTAGCCGTTTCCGAGATTAGCCTTGACAAACAGAAAGACAGACATACAGACAGACAGACATACATCCATACAGACATGTAGGCAGACAAAATTTTTAGAAATACTCGTTTTAATATCATGTAAATAACCATAGGCATTTAGAAAACACATTTATTTTGAAATCAAAGACAGACACTCCAATTATTATTTATATACAATAGATTGATTAGTTTTTGAGAGTTATTCGCTTGCTGAATAGTTTACACGGAAATTCTTTGTAGATTTTTCTCCCAACTTCCTTTTCACAGGAGCATTTTCTCTGCTCTTGTGTTATTAACGGTACCTTTCCCGAAAAAATTTCGGATTGCATTTGAATATGATAAGGCAATGCCCTTCAACTCTACCGAACCAAACATACCTTAGCTATCAAATCACGTTGAATCACAATAAAATATGTCCATTCTCAATATTGCTACAATTTCCTTTATTTATCCACTACTTTTTATAGATCCTTTCCACCTTTAAAATCCCGAGTTCAAATATCACATGTAATGAAGACTACAGCAGATTTACGTAACATGGAGCAAAGCTCAATTACGATATCAATTTTGGGGATGGAGCCCGTATGTTAAGGGATAAAGGATGACATTGCACAAAATTACATGGGAATGTGTATCCGAAATTGGGCACTCGGAAAGTTTATCATTCCCATCGCGTATTGCTACTCACCATTACTACTATTTATAAACTACTTCCGGAATATTCAGAACACTGTAGGAGATTGCGAGGGCAGGCAATTGAACGATTTCTACTCCGGCATAAATATCTAAGTGGGTGTATGTGTATTGGAATTGATCCTTTTCAATTTATAGGTCAATCTAGCAAACCGGCGGGCTTCCTCCTTTGCTAATACGGATATATAAGAAGATGAACTGAAAAGGAGATTTCATCCTGTTCGATTATTTTCCTTATTTCTGATTTAGTTCATCTTCCCGCATTCTCTTCGTGTACAACGAAAATTCAGGAAAGGCAAAGCTTCTTGGGGAAAGCTTTTTATTACCGAGAATTATGTGACAATATCGGAAATAAACAGATTAATATTTTTTCCTTGCCGGACAAAGGACCAAAATAATGTCTTAATCCGATTTGGGCTTTCTTCTTGTGTTATTCGGTTACTGCTGAAAAAATATTTGCGGCTTTGATAGGAGATAAAGATATTAATTATTGTTTAGTTTGTCTACTTTCGAAATAAAATGTTCTTATAGGGACATCATTTCACGTAAGCAATAAATTTTTTTGTAGGAATATGTTACAATAAATTTCTTTTCACGTAAGTTACTAATTTATTACATTATGTTTTTTGTGTATTCTAAATTCTTACTATAGAAAGCCAAGGAAGGGCGATGTTCTAGCCTACCAAGAATGAAAAGCGGAACAATATATGCCACTCTATTATCCGCCGTACTTGGGGCCTAATATCATAACCTGCCCGAAGGATCTCTCAACGGATATGCCTGCACTCATCTGGAACAATACAGCGGAATTAGAGAGAAAAATTCGATATGTAACTCGCGAACCCAATATTTAAACAATCGTTCTAAGGATGTGAATGATACTGTTCTATTGTATGTGGCTGCGTTAGATTCCTTTAGATTTTCTGCACTAAGGGGTACTGCCTCTCTGTTAACTCGTGAGACCAGAATTCAGCACCAAAAGACACTAGAGACAGTTACAATCTACAAATTCTACATTCGGGCCCTACATTCGCAGAACTACATAAGCCAGCAGTGCTGTCGTAGTAGATTGTAGTATTGTAGTAGACCTACTCCACCATATTTGTTTTGCGAATTAAGTGGCCATTTTTAAAATTCTACTCCACTTTTCGAATTTTTTTTTTTAATTTTGACTTAAAACAATTTTATTTTAAAAAATTGTTTGGTCATATTTTTCCACATCATTAATTAATTTTCGCACGTAGCCTAAATTCGAATATTGCATTTGTTGAAAACGTCAAGGTACCACTTTTTGTTGCACATGCAATTGGAACTTTGTTCAAGTTGTTATTCGGCATGGGCTAGAGTGTACGAAATTCCGAGTTCAGTCAAACTTGAATTTAAGATATAAATAATGAAGAGGTATTTCCAAAGCGTTGCAATAAACAAGTAAAGGGAAATCTTTACTCTTACATGTAATGACAACCACATCTACTCCGCAAAAGTTCAATCTACTCCCCTTTTTCGGTCAAAATACTTCACAGTTAACCCTGAAAAGTGACAGCGCTGCTCTTGAAGGTGCCTGCCCATAGAACGCGTTAACGCGATGCGCGCGCAAGATGCGTGTGAGAGTCCCGTTTCCGAAAAATTCGACAGACCCAACGTTGTACGCGTATGACATTTCAACTCAATTTATATTTTAATCTGTCTAAACCTTCGTTGACATTGAATTATTTGATTTTAGTGAAAGTAGCGATAATAATAACAAATACAGTAATCCCTCCAACTGCGCGGTAGATACGTTCTATAAAAACAGCGCGCAACACGAAACCGCGCACTCTGAATCCTGCTTTGTATGAATTATGAGGTTAGGTTCCAGATATGTATTAGACAAAATGCAAAGAAAATATACAGAAAAAAAAGTGTTTATTCAATGACTAATGCATTTTTAATATTAAAAAACTTAAAGAATTAAATTATATATTAAAACTATAAAAAAACAGTCTCAAATTCAGTGAATACATACATAAAAAAAAACAAAATACAAAAAAACAAATACATAAAAAACAAAACTAACAAAAACTCCTAGAAATAGCAGCGTTTTCACTATTACGTAGGTGTAAATGTAGGTTTTAATCAGTTCCGATTAGCTTCCGATGAGCTTAACTGTGATCCTGTAGGTTTTTGGAAAAAACTTGTTAATAGTGATTGCTTGCCAGATTTTAGCTTTTCTTTATAAATTTCTGCATATGGTTCTAAAGCAGCTGTCAAATTTCTCCTAAATTTTAAGGAGCGCTCCATATCAGGATCCATATCCAAAGCTTCCTGTTCAAGTTGACTACCAAGTTTTAAAAAATTTGCTAATTTTGTGCTGGTAAACTTTTTTTGTGCTATAATCTCTACATCTTCTTCACTTTCATCATTTCCGTCGTTATTATTATCCCCAAACTGGGTCAAAATATCGTCAGCAGAAATATTTTCGTTATTAGTTAGAACTTCTGTGATATCTTTTGGTTCTAAGTCTCCAAATCCGTCCCCGGCAATTCTCCTACCTAATGTCACAATTTCTTCAATTTCTGGCATTTCAATAACAGCTTCTCTTATACAGCTTTCAGGCCATATTTTTTTCCATACAGCATTCATTGTTGAGTTTTTAACTTCATCCCATGCCAATTTAATATTTCGTACTGCCGATAGAATGTTGTATTGTCGCCAGTACTCACGAATTGAAAGATTATTTGGTTCATCAGTAGCTTCAATTAATTGCCGAAAAGTTGTTCTCAGATAATACAGTTTAAATGCGGCAATAACGCCTTGGTCCATCGGCTGAATTAATGATGTTGTATTTGGAGGCAGAAATATCACTTTGACACTGGGGTGCAATTCAGCCAAATGTGCTGGGTGACTTGGTGCATTGTCAATTATTAGCAGAATCTTAAACGCAATATTTTTATTTCTGCAATAAGTCTCAGCTTCTACACAAAAGCAATTTAAAAACCAGTTCTCAAATATCTTCGCTGTCATCCACGCTTTCTTGTTCGCTATCCAATGAACTGGGAGTGTGCTTTTTGATATTCCTTTAAATGCACGAGGATTTTCAGATGTATAAATTAATAGCGGTTTATTTTTGTAATCGCCGGCTGCATTTCCGCTTAACAAAAGTGTCAATCTCTCTTTAGAAACTTTAAAGCCAGGAGAAGTTTTCTCTTCTTTTGAAATAAAGGTTCTATTCGGCATTCTTTTCCAAAATAAGCCAGTCTCATCCGCATTAAAAACTTGGCTTGGTAAATATCCACCACCATCAATGATGTCTTTTAAAGTTTTTGGATATAAAGATGCAGCTAGTGTATCAGCACTAGCTGCTTCGCCTGTAAATTTTATATTGTGAAGTCTTTGACGATGCTTGAACTTCTCAAACCATCCTTTACTGGCTTGGAATTCAATTTCTGTTAAATTAGATGACCCGGGTTCTTCCTCCTTCAAGCGTTTAAATATGGATAACGCTTTAGTTCTAATAATGCCAGAACTAAGCGGCATTCTTTTTTGGTTTTGGTCTTCTATCCAAAAACTTAGCACTTTTTCAGTTTTTTCTATTATTGAATTTCGCGTTTTTTTTGCCGTTTTTGCAGCTAGCGATGTGGAACAAATGACTGAACTTTTAATTTTTGTTGCATTTAATTTAATTCTCCTTATGCTAGATTCATTCATGTTGTGCCTCTTAGCTAAAACAGATATTTTTTCCCCTTTTTCTAATTGCTTGACTATTTCAAGCTTGGCCTCTAAGGTCAAAATTTTTCTTTTGCCTCCTTTCTCCATTGTTATAATATATAGGTATATGTATAAGGCTGCAAAAATTATTAAAACATCTTCGTAAATTAAATCACTAAAATTCTAATTTTTATATACATACCACACGTTTTTTTTATTGGAAGGATTTCTTAATTATTTATATCGATTGCACACTTTATAGTCAAACGGTAGTTGCACCCAACTTTTGAATGAACGAACGCTCGTTACTTTTACAAGAAAACTCGCACTACGCATTATCGTTTTCTGGCTTCGCTGCATTTCCTTTATAAGCATAATACATAAGGCTTGACCCCTTTATTTAACTTACAAATTGCGCATTATAATGTACAAATCTGCTTATTGCGCATTATATTTCTAGCTATTTCCCTGTAATTATCTACCAGTTATGCGGCATCTCGTTTACATACCCTTGGACAAATCTATCAACCATTTCATGTAATTTTTATGGTATCTACAAACTAAATCGTCTACTATATACTTTCTACCCATACACTTTTAGTCCCTTGGGTCATAAAACCTACTAAACTAAACTGTACGTCAGGCAATCTACTAACTACGCATTTTTTAATTCCTTTCGGCTTCTACAAGCTGTGTCATCTACTATACATTTCATTTTTGGAAACATATGTACAACGATATATGGTAAATCCCCGGTTATTTCATTCGAATTTTAGGGGATTCACATAAAAGCATGTAAAAATATGATTTTTTTTTTTCTTAAAAACAAAAAATCCAAAACGCGCAACTGCGAATTTTTTTCCGCGCAGTCCGAAAATTTGGTATTAAAAAATTAAGCGCGCAATTGCGAAACCGCGCAAACGAAAACCGCGCAGACGGAGGGTTTACTAATAATAATAATGGAATTGCATGAACTAATACAGTTAGTTTTATTAACATACATTGTGTATGTTAAATATATGTATTTAAAAGAAAGGAGACAATCTCGGCGCTTTTGGGTGCGACCAATGTTTTTGGACAGGGATATAAATGGATTTTTTGCTCTGAGTTTT
The DNA here is from genome assembly GCA_949987705.1 of Thereva unica. Taxonomy (NCBI): domain Eukaryota; kingdom Metazoa; phylum Arthropoda; class Insecta; order Diptera; family Therevidae; genus Thereva; species Thereva unica. The sequence goes on along the minus strand of OX465282.1, from coordinate 34,122,479 downwards.
CGACATATGTACGATTACGACCCAGAACAATTTTTTTCAGCAGTGAGGATGAAGAAAGAAATTTTTGATGCTTTGTTTAATTTAATGGAGGAGGAATTAACAAGAAATTCAAATCGTCCAGCGATTGCCCCCCAATGTAGACTTCTTCTCACTCTTATGTACGTAAGAAGATATATTTGATCTTTGATTTCTTATCAATAAACAAATTTATTTTTTGATATAGATATTTAGCTCACGGAGGAAGTAAGCAGTATATGAGCCGCTCAGTGCACAAATTGATTAACTCCATAAAACAAAAAGTAGAGAAATGCGACGAAATAATGTACCTTGTTTTTTAATATTCCCTTATTATTCAATGGTCAATATTATTCAATGGTCAAAAAAAATTTGCCTTTTAATGGTGTTAATCTTTATTATTCCGAGAGTTATTATAAAGATAAGAAGTTATGAGTATACCATGTGCTTTGACACTTAAATATGAAATTTTTCAAAAAGTGGAGTTAATCGATATGTGCACTGAACGGCTCATATATCGATGACATTCAAAATGGGCTTAACGACCGTAAAAAGGATTGTTAAGGAAACGTGCAATTCTTTGTTGAATGTACTTGCTCCTTTTTACTTGTCAAGCCCAAATACAACCGAATGGCGGAAAATCGCAGAAGATTTCAAAAATGTTTGGAATATCGCTATCGTCAAGCCTTTGTACGTGTGCCACCCATCGCAATCTACTTAATTTTATACTTTTGACAATGTCGGGTCCCCGGTACAGTTGGTATAATTCGTGATTATATCTCTTTCTCCATTCACCGTTTTCGCAGACACCGCAAAATATTGTAAGTAGAATTTTTCTTTCAAAAGTGCCTAGAAGAATTTCATCAGCCACTTTCGAAGTCCATGCCTCTGATACAAACATCAGAACGGGCTTGATTAGCGTGGTATATAATTTACACTTCATTCCTCTAGACAAAATGCGTGATGTTGTCGAAGTCCAAAATAGCACCTGTTAGCAACGTTTATTCTCCTTCTGATCTCCGTTGTCTCACCACTGTCAGCTTGCAATACGGTTCCAAGATACGTAAATTCTTTAACGGTTTCTACATATATTATATGCATCTATGGTGATATTTTGTCTTGGAGTTGCGTATCTTTTTGAAGTACAAAGATACTTAGTTTTTGCTTCGTTGATGAGCAATCCCATCTTTTTCGCAGTTGCTTCCAGTTTGATGAAGGTTTCTTTCACACTCGCAAACGACCTATTAGAGCGACATCATCAGCATAAGCCATCGTTTGTGTTGACTTGTTAAAGATGGATCCCGTTGTTTCTACCCCAGCGTCTCTCACCACCTTCTCCAACACTATGTTAAATAGGAGGCATGACAGCGCGTCACCTTGTCTCAGGCCTCTCTGTGATGTGAAACTATCTGAGAGGTCTCGTTCTGGGACAATGTATTATAATTATAAAGGGACTTATAGCATTGTGTTGCTGGGGGTTTGCGATGCGAACTATACATTTACAAATGTCGATATTGGAGCATATGGGTCACAGAGCGATGGTGGCGTTTTGTGGCACTCCAATTTCGGAAAATGTCTATTTGACGGAAAATTAGATTTACCGAAGGATGATATTTTGGAAGACGTTGATTTAACATTGCCATATTTCTTCGTCGGGGATGCAGCATTTCCATTAAAACCTTATTTAATGCGACCATTTCCAGGTACATTAAAAGTTTTTCTATCCTGCATTCTTATTCTTATATTCTTTAGGCTTATTATTGGACGAGAAAAAAGAATATTTCAACAAACGTTTGTCACGAGCTCGCAGGATAATAGAAAATGCGTTCGGCGTTCTTACTGCTCGCTGGAGAATTCTGAGAAATACGCTAGGCATGGGGGTAGAGTCAGCAGAAAGTGTCGTTAAAGCTGCAGTTGTTCTTCACAACTTCGTGAAAATGATGTAAATATTAATCCATTTTCCACTTCTTCAGAATTGGAAGGAATGTTATGTTCTGAAGAAAATAATATTTCAATTTCGTTGTTTGACACTGTTCTAAAAATTAAAGAATGAAAACTATTCAATTGTAAACAGCTTTGTTTAATGGTACTAACTTCCTGGGTGCAATGTAATCTTTTAAAAAGTTCATATTGTCTGCGAACGCCCATTGCTTTTCTTCGTCCGCAGCAGCACTTCCCGATTTTTTTTTCGTGTTTGATTGTCTTTCAAACCTGTCACGAAGGCCTTTCCATCGGTTTTGCATCCCTCCTCTGTTTACATAAAAATATCAAATCAAATTTAGATCTTTAAGTTTCGACAAACAATAATAAATGCTTACTTGTCTCACCAGTTGCTTCTGCTATTGCAGTCCATGCCTTTTCTCGGCGGATTTTGTTTCTGTACTCCTTTAGTTTCTTATTGAATAAAAATTCATATTTTTGAACTTCGCACACTAATTTTTCGTCAAAATTTGCCATTTTTAATAACACAACAAACATATTTAATAAAAATTCCTGTTTTTAAACTTCGCACACTAGATTAAAAAAAGATTGAAAATTCAAATTATGTACACAACACACGTCAAACGCGCCTATCGCATGGAAAAGTTGAAAATTGGTCTACTTCAAGCGTTGGGAGCTTTATTTGCGTGTGTCGCGGTAGTCATTGGGACTGGTTCCATTAAATACCATTTACTTCAACTGAAATGTCACACGCATCTTGTCACCGCCTATCCAGTATTTTTAAAAATATATTGGTCGGCGGGGACTTTAACGTTAATTTTTTGACACAAGTCTACTCTTCAAAATAAATTTTTATATACTCTTAATTCTCTCAGTTCGGATGCTATTAATGCTCTTCCCACACATATTTCTCCTTGCCCGACGTGTTTCTTAGCAGCGATATGATATTCTCCATGGAATACCTTGAACTGCCCGCTGTTTTCGTGGAGCTGAGCGTTTTTTTATATTTCTTTTGTTACGTTAGTTTTAAGAATTGCGTCTTATCTTCCTCTTCTATAAGTTTCTCTTCTTCCAAATGCTGCAGCTTTCGCTTTACTGTCTTTATTCCTTTTCTGCCTGTGTTATTCTGTTTATTTGAGCCTGTTGCTCATTGTATATTTCTCTAATATAGTGCACAGTCAAGGAAGGCTACTGAACATCCTCTGCTCTTCCTCCTCAGGGCTGAACATATGTATGTACCATAAATGCAAGAAGCCTGAGAAATAAAATGGATGAACTGAGGTACTTTTTTGATAACACTAAATTGCATGTTGAGACGTGGCTGAAACCGTAATTCCCTACTTCCCGGTCTGCTTTTTGCATGCGTCGGAATGATCTATGTCGTACTGGGGGTCGTGTTGCAATATATGAATTCGTTTGTAAATAGAACAACTCGACTGTGGAATATATGACTGTGTTGCAATATATGAATTCGTTTGTAAATAGAACAACTCGACTGTGGAATAATCTCTCGCAGTCAGTATTTCCGAGCTCCTACAACATCCAAGAGTTCAAACGCGGGGTTCATCGCCACCTTCTTCAACACCCCTTCACACCCCCATAACCCTTAACCTATTCCCCCCACTCCCCCATAACCCTTAACCTATTCCCCCCCCCCGTACTAAGCTTGCTGCTAGACATTGCACCATGACGTGACAAACGACATGACGGACTGGTAGTACAAAGGGTGATTCCTGAGTTTAGCACTGCCACATAAAAAAAAAAAATATGTATGTCACCACCTCTCTCTCTCCTCAAAAGTAGGCCAGTCCATTAGCTCACAATTTGAATTCATTCCAGTGGAAATACATAAAATCACCATATGACAAATGTGTTATTGTCAGTATTTACTGCCCCCACCTAATGTATTTACTCCTGATGTTGATGGTAACTTCTTCGATCCCGTAACTAGTTTCCCCCGTCATTACTATAGCGTCTGAGTCTGCTGGAGATTTTAATGTTGATCTGCTGAAGGCCAATGAACGAGCGACCACACTCAAACATAGCCAAATCTCTCCTCCCAGCTATCTTCCATGATATTCTCTTCCAGACGGGGTAACTAATAATCAAATTGACTACGTCCTAATTGAGAGACGGGCCACGAGTATACTGGACGTAAGAACAATGAGAGGAGCGTGCTGTGGCTCGGACAACTATCTCGTCAAAGTGAAATTTAGACCCCGGATAACGACCAAAATTCACAGAGGGCAAACAAAACTAAGGTACGATATAGACAAGCTGAAACTTGAAGAAAAAAGATGTGCCTATCAGAATGCTATAGTACAATACCTGAGAGAAGGAGCAGGAGAAGATCCCGACATCAACAACAAATAGGAAAAACTGTAAAACAGCGTAAAGGAGGCAGCAGAAGACACCCTAGGATGGGCCCCCAGACAGACTAGAATTAACTGGTTTGATCAGGATTGTAGAGCTGCAATAGAAGAATGAAACCAGAGCCACCGGGAGTACATCACAAGGGCCACAAGGGCAAGGATCTCAAGTCCACAAGAGCAAGGATCAAGTCTTTAAGCTAAAAAGAAGAACTGCAGACAAGCTGTGCAGAAAGAAGAAGAGAGAATAGATACTACAGGAGGATCCCACAGATATAGGAAGACTTCAACGAAGAGAGAATTAGGCAAGCCTACAAAGGAGCATGCAAGATCAGAAATAAGTTTCAGCCAAGAATGGATATCTGCAGAGACAAAGATGGGAACCTATTAGCAGACCCAGATAGGATAACGGAAAGATGGAGACAATATTTTCAAAACTTATTGAATCCAACCAAGCCCTCTCAACTACAGGAACAACTACATGAAAAGAGAGTTTTTCGTGGTGTTGGAGTCGATTCAAAATTTTTGCAGTAAAAAGTGTTTAAATATTGTGTTTTAACTATTTTTTTTTATTAAATCACTAAAGAACTAATCACTGATAGCCCATGTATAGTTTGAAGTGTGAAAATACAATTTTTTTCACTTTTTACCACAAAAATATAACAAAAACAGTTCGGAACCTATTCCGCGCCATATAAATTCTAATCAAATGTCAGACTGATTTTAAGTATCCAAAATGTTATAACAGAGGAGTTCGAAGTGCGACAAGGACTTAGACAAGGAGATGGATTGGCCCCCATGCTTTTCAACCTGGCCCCAGAATGGGTAATAAGGAAAACGTCAGTCCAGCGAAGTGCATCAATAGCTACCCAGTCGGTACAATTACTTGGATATGCGGATGCCGTAAACATCGTGGGAAGGTCCTTTTTGGCAGCAAAAGAAGCTTATGTCGAATAAAAATAAGTGGCAAAGGACATAGGCCTAAAGATAAACGAAGAAAAAACGAAGGTGATGCAACAATCCAGCTGGAAGGTTTAGAATGGGAAAAAATGTAACTATTGACGAATATAACCTATAATTAGTCGATAAAACAGTGTAGTTTGGGAGAAGTAAAAGAAAAAATAACCAGACGAATACTACTGGCTAATAGAGCATTTTAAGCCCAAAAACAAATGCGACAGTCTAGATTTGTGCACAGGAAGGAAAACGAAACTCTCACTCTACAAAACTGTAATACGACCAGTATTGTGTTATGGTAGCGAGACTTGGACTATGACCCAGAACATAGAGGAACGAGTCAACCGGTTTGAGAGAAAAATTCTAATCCTAATAGGCCCAACCAGAGAAGATGGACTATGGCGAAGAAGATACAACAACGAGTTGTATGAAATTTTTGACGACCCACTACTCTCAACTTTAATAAAAATTAACAGACTAACAATAAGGCATGCTGGCCACGTTATCAGTAAGGAGGACAATCGTATCTCAGAAATTTCGGAAAGTAGGCCTGTTATGTTATATAACACACTTTTATTTTTTGTATATTAGATCACCTCAACAGAGAACTTTATTCTTCGTCTTTTTTAATAATAATAAATATTATTTAAACAAAAAATGGGAACATCTCCAAATTTAAGTTACAAAAAAACAAATTTTTTTTTGCAGGTAAATAACTCACCGTCCTTTGTATGTTATGCAGATTTTTAAATGAGAACGTACTTCTCTTTTTTGTATATTCAAAACACTTACTAACAAAAATCTTGAAAGGATCGTCACTATATCAAATATTTCTATTTATTTATTTATTATCAAACTTAAACTCCTTTCACCAAAAAACTTAATAACGAAAATCTTGAAAGGATCGTCACTTTAACAAATATTTCTATTTATTTATTTATTATCAAATATTTCTATTTTTCCGCCCGCCGCGGTCGAACGTTCAATCAACACACTGATTTTGTAAAATCTCTACGCGCCCGCCGCGGATGATGGTTAGAACACACTCGATTTTTTAAATTCTCGACGCGCCCGCCGCCGATTGTGGTTGGAGAAAAACTTAATTCATTAAAATCGCCACCCGCCGGTGGTGCAAGGAAAATTTGCCTCAGGCTGGGAATTACGCGCCCTTGAACTTTTTCCCACCTGCGCAACTTGCTTACCCCGCGTTTCTCACGCGGCGCATTGCAAGTTGCGCTAGATCGGGTGGGTCCAGTTACGTTAAATTAGCCCCCAAAAGATCTTCTTCTTCTTTGAACTCCTTTAATCCCTCATGGGACATAGGGCGGAAACAGTTGCCCTCCAGCGGACTCTGTTTTGCGCGACAGCTCTTAGCTCCGACCAGGATCTCCCAGTTGTTGCGGCTTCTTCTAGTAGGGTTCTCCTCCACGTTGTTCTAGGTCTTCCTACTCGACGGGAACCTTGCGGATTCCAGTCAAGGGTCTGTTTGGCTAGATTTTCGTTTTCGCGTCGCAAGGTGTGGCCAACCCAATTCCATTTCCTTCGCCTGATTTGGTCGTCTATCCTTTCTTGGCCGGCACGGCGCCATAGTTCTTCGTTTGAAATTCTAACTTGCCAGCGGATTTTTAGGATACGACGAAGGCATCTGTTGATGAAGACTTGTAGGCGCCCTGTTATGAATTGGGTGACTTTCCATGTTTCGCAACCATACAAAAGAACTGCCTTAACGTTGGAGTTGAACAGCCGCAATTTGGTGTTAGTGGAAATCACCGTTGATCTCCATATGTGGGACAGGCATGCATATGCGCCTCGTGCTTTATTTATTCTGGAACTGACGTCTTCTTCTGCCCCACCATTTTCGGTAATAATGCTACCGAGGTAACAGAATTTATTTACTAGTTCCACGTCACCGTTATTCAGCGCTGTTCGTTCAATGGTGTTTGCATTTATCCGCATTTGTTTAGTTTTAGTCTAAAGCCTGCTGGACTACTTTCTGTTGCCAAATTGTTTAACATGTTTTTGAGGTCCTGGTGTCTGTGGGCCAGCTAACAGATATCATCGGCGTAGTCGAGATCCTTAAGGCGGTCTACCAAACCCCATTGTATGCCGCCTGTTCTATTATCTAGAGCGCCGACAAGGATGTCATTTATTACTATAAGAAATAGTAATGGCGAAAGTAGGCATCCTTGTCGTACTCCTGAGCTCACCTCAAAGCTGTCGGATTATTTTCCATTATGGAGAACTCTGCATTTGGAATTGTTATAAAGGGCTTTTATCAATTCTATTATTTTATCAGGCAGTCCACGTCGCCGTAGTGCCTGCCAAATGAAGCTCCTATTAACCGAGTCGAACGCTTTCTCATAGTCTACGAAAGCAAGGTAAAGGGGGGATCGGAATTCAGTAGACTGTTCCACTATTATTCTCAAGGTGTTAAGATGATCAATACAGGGCCCTTCCTGAATCCGGCCTGCTGCCTCCTAAGCGCTCGATCAAATACCTCACTTATCCTAGATAGTAATATATGGGACAAAATTTTGCCCACAGTAGATAATAAACAGATACCTCTCCAGTTGTCGCATATTGTTAGGTCCTCCTTTTTTGGTATTTTGACTATGATACCTTCCGTCCAATCCTCCGGAAAGGTACAGGTGTTCCATGCTATTTCTAAGATTGGCTGAAGCGCATCTGCTATGAGTCTTGAGTCGGCTTTCAACAATTCTGGCGGATGCCATCTTTTCCTGCTGCTTTACCATTGACCATCGCATGAATTGCGGTTACTATTTCCGTCTTGGATGGGGCCCGAGTGGCGATTCTTATTGGCTGTGCATTATTACTGTTTTCCTGAGGTTCCTGTGTAAATGAACCATTCAGGGCCGCGAAGAAGTAATCTCTCCTTCTTTGGAGTTGCTCCTCGTCGCTGCACAGCAGCCTTCCATCCGCACTCTTAACGGCATGCTTTTTAGTAGAGTGCTTTCCCGAGAGCTGTTTAGTGATTTGGTACAGCACCTTACTGTTGCCTGTGTTTGCCGCGTTTTCCGCTTTTTCTGCGAGCTCATTTATCTGCTGCCTTTTATCACGCCGGACACTTCTCTTAACCTCTTGATGTAATTGGGAGTATTCCTGTTCTAATTGGTGACGTCTTTCCGGGTCGTTTGTAGATTTTACGTTATTTTTGAGGGCCCTTCTGCGTTCTATTTTTTGCCAGGTTGTGTCCGAGATCCAGTGTTGCTGGATAAAGTAATTCCCAAGTTGAGGATTTTCGATTTCTTTGCATTTTTCATAATTCTTTGACATGTGTGAAATGTCTTCGAACATTAAAAATTGTTCTTGCACTTCTCCCAACGTAACCCGATACCTCTGCTGATAAGGTATTGGGTTTTCGTTCGGTACTTGTGCGAGTTTCTAGTCGTTTGTTTTGTTGGAGAGGTGAATGTTTGTTTTTTTTTTTAAATAACTAGTGGGTCGACCCAGGACCAGGAGGAGATGGGCAGATTTTGTGACGGCTGACGTAGAGGCAATGCTCAATATCCGGAGACATGCTGCAAGGGACCGTCAAACTTAGAGAAATGCCCTAGAGGAGGCCAAAGCTCGATTTGGGCTGTATCGCCATTAGATGAATGGGATCTTGAGACTCTCACTGTAAATTTAACCGCGATTTTAATTTGAAATCCCCTTCTTTTATAGCGAGTGTTCTATCCGACATGGTGCCATGACGTGAACAGCAACGACATGAAATGACTGTACCAAGCGTGTTTCCTGAGCTTAGAAGTTTTCTTTTAAAGATAGGAAGATACCAAAAAAATTAAAAATAAATAAAACACAACGAGTGACAAAAATACAAGCTTATTCCACGACTGTTAACAATAGACTATCTTTAACTTATTCCCTAAAAATATAATTACAATGTACAAAAATGTTTAGGTGGCGTCAGTGGCAACGGAAATGTACCACCTGAATTGAGAGTTAAATTGACTTCCACGATTTTTCTATCACGGAGTAAAATTGTTTGCGCGTGTATTCCATGTATAAGGATGTATATTATCTTAATATTTTTAATAGGATGCTGGTGATCTGTAACACTTAGACTTACAAATTAGAAAGGCAAATTCACGTACTTATAGGCAAGTAATTCTGCATTTCGCCGCATCCATTGACGTTCAAATATACTCAGATGAAAACTCACATTTATTGTCTTACACCTTAATTTCAAGTTAACAGTTTTAATGTCCATTATCTTTTTTAAATTCCTGTCGCAATTTTACAAGAGACGCCTTTCCCTTAATGTAAAGAAGTGTTAAAATTCGGACTGGTAGGCTTCCTTGTCAGTATCTTATTTTGTTGATATTTTTCGATTATATAAAAATTTCTTGACTTTCTATAAGAAACCTTAAACATTCCCCCATCTTGAAATCGAACAAAAGATGAAAATCCACAAGCAATAAATTTCGCCGACACGTCTACATCCATCTATGTACCTCAAAAGTTTTCATGAATCACCACTCTGGCAAAGACCATGACCATAAACCGCCTTTTTTTCCAAGTGAAAACTTTTGAGATATTCTCAGAAAAATAAGAAAATCACTCTTGTAGACGAACAAAGATAGCTTTTGTTCCCTTCAAGGATTGAAAAGGGTCTCTGTGTACCGCCAAAGTCAACAACAGGAGTCACACACCCTTTTTTGCCATTCAAGTCAAAACTGAAAACAAACACACAATCTAGCCTCCCGCACCCCCGCACAACAGCAGATGCCATACAGCGAGAGAAGTATAGGAAGTCATGATTCAACACCAACCCATTAGGGATCAGGGCGGGGGAGGTGAAAACAAAAAAATATCATAAAATGAAAATGGGGAAAATTAAAAAGGGATTAACTTGACAGCTCATCGTTTGGCGCCCTCTGGTCCCGGATGCGGTGACACGAGGTGTTGGGTTCGAAGTGCGATGGAGGCTATACGTAAAGTCTTCATGCACTTCTTTCATGAATACCAACTAATTCCCGGCGTGCCTTTGTCCTTTTCGCTGTACTTTAACACAATAATCCCAATTTAGCGAACAGTTATTGGCGGTATATGTAGGCCAATATACACCCCCAAAAATATGCCGGGCCTACCCTAGGCAAGAACGTTTCCCCCATTATTATTAACAAATACCTTCGCACTTTGAAGGGTTGAGGCGTTGTCTAAATGAGATTCTGTGACTGTCGGGATTTTACACTTCATGAATGATTTATTGCTAAAAAATTTTAGGTTTTCGTGGAAAAATAAGGGCGGGCGGAGGCGGTGTAGAAGTGATGATAAAATGATTTCCTATTTAAAATGAAGGTGCAATATATATAAATATATATTTACTTACTACGATGGTATCCGTCTGGATTACATTGACGTGCTGTAGATAGACAGCACCCACATTTCACCCTTAGTGCCGCTCCTATGTCGTATTTTATGTATAAATTAATGTGTATACGATGTAGTCATATATGTGAGTCGCACGTTTTGGAAAGGATAATGAAATTCCGATGGGGATGATTGTTGGCGAATATCAATTTTATTAAGGAAGTTAAAGAGATAATAATGAGATTTTTTTTGCCATATGTGAAGCTATGAGAAGAATATGAGTTTTTGATACAGATAAATAATGGTGATTATTGATCGGGAAAGGGGAAGTTTATTTTTTTTTATCTCAGAATAATTTTGATTTATGGCTTAGTAAAAGGGAGGTGTTACCTATTTTATCGTTAAAGGTATTCTGCATTTCTTCTAATATCTATCTTCAGTTCGTCAAGCTTCTTATGAATAATTACAAGGTCAGCCACTTGAAGTATTACCAAAGTTAAAATGCAACATCTATATCAATTATAAGGCCATTTTGAAAATATATTATGTCCTTATCCACACGTTCGAATTTCCGACAGCAAAAAAATCGTTATATTGTAGTTAAGCTGTCGCAATAGTCGACGCTTTTCCAACGACAGTTTTGTCGTCGTGCTGTCATTCGTGTGAGTATGATACATCAAACCGTACCCCTGGGAACTATGGATTTCGAGGAGGAAAGACTTTTCTTGTCATTGTTACGGCAAAGAAAGTGGCGTCTCGAAAATATGTAGAATTTATTAACCTCATCGAAACGAAAGTTTATTTATTTATTTATTTTCTCTTTTTATTTTTTATACATAAGAAAATGGAAGTGCACAATACCATAGACAAATAAAAGGAAAGATATTAGGGTTTTTCCATTTGTACCTAATAATAAATAATAAATTACCTAAATATCAGAAGCACTGATTTTAATAACAAAGCTAACAAACCAAAACAAAAACAACTCGCAAATCACATAATATATATACATACTAAATAATCAAATATCTATGTATTATAAAAAATAATAGCAAAACCTTTCACTCTTTTCTCTTTATTTCAAAAAACTGCAGGGAACTGAGCTAATACTTTTTAAATGACTTAATTCCCAAAAAAAACTTTGTAAGCAATGGTAGGAAGTACATTGAAAAACAAAAAGAATCTCTGAAACAATTCATTAATTTAAAACCTTTACCTGGAATAAAATATTTTATAAGAAAACCTGTAAAAAACGCAAACACAAATAGCCCGATTATGATTATATCCATCGCTATTATTTTTCTTTTCCTTTATATAAATATTGGCTGCAATATTAAGTGAGAATGTCGATAAATAACCATAAAGCATAATTTTCCACTTTTCATACTTTTAAATTTGTTGATGCTATTTTACATCTTGAAATCCTTGTAAAACGCAATAATATCCTTCGATCTTGTCGTCGAAACATTTCCCAATCTGCCAAATAAACAAATTCCGGAAATGTTGGTTGTAAATCAAAACGAAATCAAAATTCCCATGAACGGTTTTACTAAATTTTGCGAAATATGTTACAAACCGAAAATTTGGATAAAAAAAGCAAAATTGCAACTTCCTTCAAAAGTCTAAAGAGTTTTATCATTTGAACAAAATCTCAAACAATACATGAAACAGCTTTTTTCTTTTTTAAATTGATTTCCACCAACAATTTTATCCCTTTAAGAAAATGTACCTACATCAAAGCCTTCTACATTTACTCCTCTTTGTTTTGGGATAGTTTTTTTTTTTTGATTGTAAGATTTATAATCGATCCAAGCCTTTAAAGAAAATTTTCATTATTCAACCTATGTGGAATTTTCTGTTAAACTTACTTTGCGCCAAGAATTTCCATCTTTGGTTGGTAGGCCTATGACATTTAGCTCCTTGCACAATTTTCCCAAAAAGAATTTAGATATTCTTTTCCTCTTTTAGTGAATCCTTGCGCTACTTCAGGATTTTCCTCAAGAAGGCACACTAATTTCTCAAACTGTTTAATGTTTGTTGTTTTCGACATTATTAAATTTTCTAAACAACACTAAAAAGATCCGATACAAAAACACGATGGAGACAAAATCGAATGAAATGACATTTCCATTGGAATTGCCGATGACAATTACAATGGAATGTTAATTTCGATACTTTTCTCCGTTCCGCCGGAGATGCCGATGTGATAAGAATCGAATGGAAAAATAATGGAATTAAAGCGGAGTTTCCGATGTGAAAAGGATGGAATCGAAACAAAATCGAATTAAAGCGGAGTTCCCGATAGGGCCGTATATCTATATCGATATTTTTCCAATATCCTAATATGGCCGAATGTGCTGCACACGAGTTGTATGACGTTATATTTTTCTATAAATGCACAGAACCGAACGAATTCTCGTATCCCGGACAATCATACCTTATATTTTATGAACCTTGAATTCCTCCTACTTTTTCTCTACTGAAGGACTGGAGGTTTACTGAAGGGTGAGAAGGGGGGGGGGGGGCAAAGTCGAGTTACCTTGGGCCGGTCACTACCGAAATGCTCGGGCCGCTAATGGGGGCCAATCCGCCCCTGACTGGGTGGCGTCAAATCTAAATCCCACATCTTATTTATCGTTGTTCCACAAGAGTTAATGCTATCAGCGGCTCTTGTCTTAACTGAATTTAACCCTAAAAAAAAAAAAAAAAAAAAAAAACAAAGTACTGTATAATAATACTTGCGATGAAGAACCAACGGCTGGTCCTTATATTAACAATCTAGGCATAAAATTAACGGAGAATCTTCGACTACATATTAAAATAATGTCAATTTTTACTCCGAGTGCCACGCAGTGAAGATTAATGATATTTTGTTGTTGATGCTGTTGCTATTTAGTATTTTGTTGACGTTAATAATGTTCCTCCATGTTGGGTAACTTCTCGTTTTCTTCTGTCTTAAAGCAGTCATGAAATTATGATTTACGTGCCCTAGTTAATTAAGATGTTTAGTTAAAAAAATCAGTACACTGATTTTCATTGTAGTTTAATCTTCCGAAAAGCTATCACTCCCCGGCGGTGGGTGTGGGAACCCCCAAAAAACCATTTACTAAAAAAATTCCGTTTTTAGCTAATACCTCTAAAACGGTAAGTCTTACATAAAATAGTGTATACAAAATTTGTAGATTATCTACAAAAAAGATATTGGCCTCGATTCTCAGATCCGACGGGAGGGAAGTGAGTGAGGATTTGACACTTTGCGATTCTCAAATCCGCAGTCCCAGATTGGTTTAATTCGAAAATTCGGAGTGAAGACTCACGCGATAATGAAATATATGATGTCGGATGTCGGATTATCTCAGTCGCATTTGTCGTTCAAATCCGCAGAAAATTTGTTGCGGATCACACTTTTACAGCGCGGAAAATGTCAAAAAGAAATTCGGGGTTGCGGATCTGAGAATCGCAAAGTGTCAAATCCGCAACTCACTTCCCTCCCGTCGGATTTGGGAATCGAGGCCATTACAAATTTTCCCGTACGAATTGCCAGTGGGGCCTCGGTAGTCTCGGGAGTAAGGTGCCTGGCTTCCATCCCAGAGGTACCGGGCTTGAATCCTGGCAGGACTACGGTCCTTTGCCTTTCCCACTTTCCCCATCCACATAATTTTCCTTCTTTCACCTTCCCTCTTTACATTCCTGATTCTTCTTGTCATAGCCTTCCCGCTACACCAAGACTCCATCAAGTACATGTCATCGGTTTGTTGATGAGATTCAACTCGTTTCTGGAGACATAACACTCCAACGTGTTAACTCGTTTCAATTGTTTCTCGATGCCCTGATGTCAGAGTTGGGATAGTAATGGCTGGGCGTAGGTGGAATAAAATATCGCGGCTTGGTTTGGCGGTTCCTTCCTTCACTTCTCTCTCTCTCTTCCGACTAGAGCTGCTGTTCGACGAAAAGAATAGATTGTCGGCAGTGCAAAGGAGCTTTCCCTCAGCCTCTAGTCGTTCACATAAAAAAACCTGAGATATTGCCGTTTCAAAGATTTAAAATACCTACTCACATGAACTCTTTCGCGACTTGTATAGGACGTTATAAGACGATCAATAAATCCTTTGTTGGACTACGTTGCTATTATTTTCAGGGGTGATTCCTGGATGTGTGCGAGAAAAAAATTGATCTGGAGAGGGGGCTATCCCTACTATCCACTAAGATACAGGGGGTTTACGGAAACGAAAGGTATTTTTTTTTAATTTACCTCGCTTGAGTAACTCCTAGACTAATAATCGTAAAGCAACGCATTATATGTAGATTAGACTGTACAAGAACCAATAATGAAACTTCATTAATATAACAACAACTATATTATGCAAATATATTAAACGATAAATAATTTTAAATTTTATTCCACAACCATTTTTTACTAACTTTTATTTTATTTTATTTATTTTCAGGTGAGTGTCTCCTTTTTTATTTATGATTCTCTTCAAACTCATATTTAAAAAATGAAAATGAACGGTAAGCTTATTTTAACGGAAGCATATTCTTATGTTAATGCAATTTCCAGTTCTTTGTTTCTCAAAATTTTTCATAAACCTTACAGGTTGAAGGTGAAGGCTAACGTTCGCAAAGCCATATTTCCGCTGGTGACTTATCCTAAACAAAGAGAGAAAACAAAGCACTGCAACGTCATTGCACACTCGCTCCGATAATTTCTAATCATGTAAAATTTCTAAGATTTCTATGAGTCACACCATGATATTGTTTACCTTAGTAAAATCATATTTCCCCTAATCTAACACAACATGAGCCATTATTCATCCTGATGATCAAATTCAAACATGATATTGCTCTTAAACCCTACTCCGCCGTCGTCTTGTCCAAAGTCCAGGGTGTGAACATAGGAGACTCTTCTATCTGCCGAATTGACAAGAATCGGGAAACCGAAGAAACTAGACAGGAAATCGCATGGATATACGAATTAACTATTTACGAAATAATCGCTACTCCATGCGGGGCAGCTGGGACCAGGGATGGAGCGCGAAATGTAGGAACAAGACATCACGTCGGTCTAAAGGAAATCATGGCAATGGAATTATAGAAGTGCAAAATATCAATTACTGCGCTGTCGGAGCTACGCCTTACCGGACCCGGGGCATTGACGATCGTCCCGTCAACAATCGACGAAACGACGCTTTATTATTCTTGGTGGCCGGATTTATGGTCGATCGACGACTGCCAACAGCGTTATCGCATTCTAACCGATATCCGAACGATTAGCGGTTATAACCCTCGGTGGAACGATCAAAACCCATATCCTATCCGTTTATGTGCCAACCGAGATCAGCCCAGGCGCTAAAAACCGCGAATTTTACGATCAGCAGACGCTGGATGTGATACCTCGAACCGAATTAATCATATTCGCGGGGGACTTTAATGCACATTCAGGTGCAGATCGAAAAGGCTAGAAACATTCTCGTTGCTCAAGTGGTGCATATGGAAAAAGCAAATATTACCATCAAAACGATTCTTTAAGGATCGGAAACGTGGACACAGCTTAAACCAGGCTTAAACAATCTCGAGGTTTTCCAAATGCGATGCTTGAGGCAGATTCTCGGGGTCTCCCTGCGCGATCGCTTTCGAAACGAGTTCGACAAACATTCGATCAGGAGACACTGATCGACGAAGAAATACCAACCACCTACGGTGGTTTGGATATGATTACCGAATAGATGATAATCGCGAGAGGCGAGACCGTCCGGCAGACTGGAGAATTCAGCGATCGGCAGCGAAGAAAACGTGGCTGAAGGATATTGAGGACGACCTAAAGATTATCAGATATCGAGGCTCGAGACGTCGCCAAATTCGTAAAGAATGGAAACCAAACGTGAATGAACCTCGAGATCCAGAGGTATGCACAGCAGCGTATACGTTTCGGGGACGACCCGCTCGGACCGCCAGCAAGCGGATCAAAGAAGAAAAGAAACCCCTTTGCATACCCCCGCCACGGCACCAAAAACCTATCAATCCAAACATTTAAATCCATTGCATACCCACCCATTAACCCGACTGCATACGTCCAGGCATCACAACCGCTCACCACACCGCGGTCACAAATATCTTTTACGAAAAGGAAGAACATTGATTATATACTAAGTAGATATGGACAAACGCGAGTCAAATTAACTTCAGGTTACGGCACCACGAGCTGGGGGCGCTAATATCGCAGGGTTTTATCGTTTTATGCTCCGCTATATATGCTTAGTTTCTGAAATAAACTTTTCTTGTTTATGTGAAAGCCCTTTGCGCATTTGAAAACAAAATCAGAAGCTGCGGCTTTGATTTTAGTGGCTGCGGATCTAAAAATAGATTCCTATGCGCTTACTCCTGCTGCTTTGTTCAGGAAGGGCAAGGAGGATGAAAAAATGATGATGATTTCGTGGGCGATGGGTGAAATTTGACAATGGGGGAAAAATGAATGGGCGAGCGGCGAGCAACTTTAATGGGAAATTTGGCTACAACGATGTTTTTGTTATCTTGAGAAATGAAATGGGTTTGAAGGGATTGGCCCCTATTGCGAGTGTCGATAGCTAATCGACAAGCGACATTTATCGATTGTCGACTGCCGATTATTTAGTTTGATATTGCGAATGTCGATCTGACAGTCGACTTTTATCGATTGCTTTTTTGCTCACGACAAAATTTTCCAGGAATTTTAACAAAAAACTGCTCAACATAATTTTCTAAATCAAGTAGTCCAAATATTTGTCGATTAGGTTACACAATGCCAAAAAGAAAATTAATCGACACAATCGACTATAGTCGAGTCGATCGTTAATCGACACTCGCAATAGGGGCCATTATTTCACTTTTTTAGCGAAAAGGTGATAAATTTTTAGATTTTTTCTCAGGTATTTTAATTCGTACAAATTTGAAATTTTTACGGATAATTGTATTATTATTGATATACATACATATATAAAATAATTTTTATTTTTGATTTTATTTATCGTTATTTATGTCGCATGGTCAAGTCCAACCCTTTGTACCGTTAGTACGTTATGTCCTTCAAGTTAGGATGCATGTCTATTAATAAGTTTAGGTTAGTCTGGATAGTGCGTCAATAGATTTCGATGAACCTTGGGTTTTATCTGTGAGGTGTTACATATATGGTCCCAGTAACACCGACTGTGTGTTATATTTATTAACGAAGGGGAGGTATGTAGTGGGCCTGGGATGGGCCGAGTTGGCTAGTCTTGGGGAAAAGAGGTGCATGTAGATAAAAGTGGTAAAAGTTAGCGAGGGCTCCTACATTTCTACAGTGGCTTGAAGAGTCTATAGAGGAGCAAAAGAGTGCTATCGCCAATGCACCTTCTTCATTTTGCACCTTCTCCAGCCAAGGCAAGCTAGTTTTTAGGGTGGTAGAGGTTCGCGCCATGCAATTGTCAAAAACAATTAAATTTAGTCTTTTATTACAACAAAAACTAAGGATTTATAACGAGTTAAAATAAATTGAGGGGACGATTAAACAAATTATAGTAATTACAACCAGCCGCATTTTGATAAAGACTAAACCGAGGCTGAAGCTTTGTTCTTTAATTTAATTTTTCCAAAGAAAAGCTTACACCTGACTTACTTAATATTAATAATGTTATAATATTGCTAACTGGATGCTCCCGAAGTATCGAGGTTATCGATGGTGGCTTGTGCCGTAAGGCTCGTGAACTTTTGGTCGGGGTCATCAGTCGTATGGGGTGTGGCCTGGGAATAGAACTTCTGCCCAGATATACGAGTTATGTTCAATACAATTCAATACAAGGCGGAATGTAGGACTTGTAGATTGTAGTCAGGGCAGCTGGCTGAAGGAGGAACTTGCATCTCTTAAGGAATCTCAGGCATTGATAAGCTTGTTTGGCGAGTTTGAATATGTGATTACTCCATCGCAGATCTGGGACCTTATTCTCTATTACAATATTGTCATATTGTTTTTAACGAAATGCCGAAACCGTATTTTATTTTACAATATTGGTGGCATTCATTTTACATGAAAATTTAACAATATTGGCATATTTTTACTTGAAAGATGTTTCGTTTTCGGATCGGATTTAAGAATATTGTAATACGGAATAGGGCATTTGAAGATAAAATTACGTCTAAAGGTACGAGTCCACCAAGGCATTTGTTCGCAGGCTTTTGACGTGATAATGACGTAAAAAGATGATGTTTCAGATGTGCATAGCTTCGTCACGTCATTTTACTGGCGAGCAATTGTTTGTTTGCCTTGGTGGATTTGTATCTTAAGATGTTAAGAGATATGAGTTAGATATTAGATTATTTTTGCCCCCTGAGAAAAAGGGAAGTGGGGTCATCCATAAAATACGTGCGCGAAAATGGCCAAAAACTAGACCCCCCTCCCCCTTCGTGCGCTTTTGTAATTTTTCTCGAGCCCCCCCCCCCTCAAAGTACGTCCGTTTTTTAAAAAAATACCCCCCCCCCTGAAATGTCATGAAAAAAAGTTTAGTGTTCCATCTTATTCCTGTCTTTATTTAAAAACTAAATTGTATAAAATGTTGTTAAGAAAAAATGTTTCGAAAATCAAATGTTTGGGAAATTTAAAACGCACGTACTTATCATCAAGAACCCCCCCTACTCCCCAAAATGATCGTATGTTTTCGTCACACTCGGCTCTTACCCTCCCCCCCCTTTGAGGCGCACGTATTTAATGGATGACCCCAGAGTGGTACCAATTTTCATAAGGATCAGAGTTCACAAGGCACAAGACAAGGTCTGGTCCGTGCTTGTTTTATATTGACCCTTTGGAACGCCAGCCGAGATCCGACGTCATCCAGTACTACCTTGATTGAACGGTCACAAACGATGTTCTCAAATTAGTTCTTTAGAACTGAGATGTAAGTTAATTTTACAGTTTTAGAGAAGCCATCGAATTTTTCACTTCTTCCGTTGCACGCATAACTCTACTCTAAAGTTCCTGCAAAAATGTATGTAATTTTTGAAGAGGAGTGTTTTTTCTTCTACTCAATCAATTCAGTAATTTGCAAAGTAACAACTGTTAAAAAAAATTTACCTTTGAACAAAAAAAAAATATTAAAAATTATTGAAAAAATTGACGAAATTATTTAGAACTGATAAATAAACTAGCTTATAGTTACACAATGTGTCTGCATCTACAAATTTCTTTTTTGATTGTTTGTAATCTTTTCTTCACACAAAACAAGAGAGTTTTTGTGCCGAGGCACCCGCCACTAATTATGGGTTTTCACGGCAGGTTGCCGTGATATACAAATAAGTTTGATATACAAATACACGTACATAATATTCCAAAATTCTTAGAGTTTTGGGTAATTATTTACAATATCATCGCACTTCCAGGTGGTAGGAGTTGTAAGGGAGGTTGACCTGAACATGTTTCTTTTGGAATTAGCCCTTGGGCATCCTTTAAAAAGTTATTGACGGTTGAAATTTTGTTAAAATCATCTTACTTTTTTTTTTAAATATGAGTAACGACTTTGACTCTGGATTGTAAGATCCAAATACTCTCCTACCATAAACTCTACCTAATTATCGGAGTAGGGCACCCTTTGTTGTTGTTCCCTGAGCGGAGGACGGGCGGACTGATAAAGTAAACAATAATAAATTTATAAAAATCTGTTAAAATCGGAACCTTTCTTTCTTCTACTCTTGAGAAACATGAAGTTAAACGAAAAATCTGATATTTTTTATTATTCTCCATTATTGTAAGCAAATACATACATATATGTATTTAAATTAAACCAAACTAAATGCTTATAATTGTCTCTATAAGTAACAATAAAAATAAATACACAAAAACTTGATTTTTTGTTAAAAAAACCTACTTCATTTTTCTCAAAATAAAAAAAAAACGATTCGCAATTTCCCATTAAATTTGCATCTTTTCCCATGCATTAATTTCTTCATTCATAAATTTCAGCCACCGACCAAGAAATCTCATTATTTTAGCCCACCCGCCCCCTTCCAAAACAAAACAGAAACTGAAATGGCTTTTCTTCTAACATGCGTCAAGGGCTTTGAAATGCTTTTTAAAATTCAGGCGCAAACCTGTTTTTTTTTTAATTTCTTCTAAAAAATACCAAAATTAAAAAATGTGTCTATTTTAGTATTATTATGCACTTAGAAAGAAATATTATTATTTATATTATTAAACTAATGTTGAAACCCCATTCCCGTTAATTTTAGAGGTTTACAACAGAAATTCGCAGCCCTAAAACTTAAATCAGTGTAACTATCGCCATCTAACAAACTAACCTGAAAGATGTTTGTCCATATCTACTTACTCTATAATCAATGGGAAGAACAAGATAGGGGAATTCTTCCTGGGGAAGCCTGCAGGTATGCAAGAATTCTTCCTATGATTCTACTTGCATTGCAAGAAAAAAAATGCTCCCTCCCACTATGAGAAGAAATCAATTTGTCCTACTGGGATGCCTTTTCATTAATCTAAACAGATACGAACTCATTCGCATGGTGACATGGTCTAGTAGACCAAGAGCCAGCGACGTTTTTTGGGTTGTCATTTCATTAGTCATGAAAATTTCCACACTGAATCTTATACACCTGCTGAACAATAAAAGCCAATTCTGGCAGCCCCCAGTGGCCGGAATGTAGTACCCTAAAATTACAAAGGGGGTAGGAAATAAAGTTCAATTTTGTTATAGTATTAGTCATGAATTTTCAGGACATTGTTTTTGATGGTATTCTCTATTTATAAAAATTATTGCCAGAACATTTCCCCTTCACCAAAGTGCCGCCAGAACGCTGTAAATATTCATTTAATAAAACGCTATTTTTGTTATTTCATTATAGTTGAGTCGTCAGAGTCAGACTAAATGTTAACTGACGAAACTTTTTCTAAAAATATAGTTTTTCGTGAGTAGAATATGTTAAAAAAGAGTTTCGGAAAATTGGTTGTACGCTGCCCCTAGAAAACCCCCTAAAAACAGAAAATTTCGTTTTTGGCTAATATCTCTTAAACGGTAAGTCCTATCCTAAAATATTGTTTACAAAGTTTGTAGATCATGCAATTATCTACAAAAAATGATATTATACATTTTCCCGTGCGAATCGCCGTTCATGAGATATCGCCGTTTTAAAGATTTAAAATACTCATCCCCTAATTCGCCACTTGTATAGGTCGCCAGACGTTCAATAAATCCTCTGTTGCACTACGTGGGTAATATTTTCAGAGGTGATTCCAGGATGGTTTTGGAGAGAAAAATTATTCTACAGAGGGGGCTATCCCCACTATCCACTACGATACAGGGTGTTTACGAAAGAAAAAAATGTATTTTTTTAATATTTACTTAAAGTTGAATAACTCCTAGACGAATTATCGCAGAGCAATGTAATGCGGATAAATGCAAACACTATTGAACGGACTGCGCTGAATAACCGTGACGTGGAACTGGTCGATAAATTCTGCTACCTCGGAAGTATTATTACCGAAAATGGTGGTGCAGAAGAAGATGTCAGTTCCAGAATAAATAAAGCACGAGGCGCATATGCATGCCTGTTCCGCATATGGAGATCAACGGAGATCTCAACTAACACCAAATTGCGGCTGTTCAACTCCAACGTTAAGGCAGTACTTTTATACGGTTGCGAAACATGGAAAGTCACCCAATTCATCACAGGGCGCCTACAAGTCTTCATCAACAGATGCCTGCGTCGAATCCTAAAAATCCGCTGGCAGGATAGAATTTCAAACGAAGAACTATGGTGCCGTGCCGGCCAAGAAAGGATAGACGACCAAATAAGACGAAGGAAATGGAATTGGGTTGGCCACACCTTGCGACGCCAAAACGAAAATCTAGCCAAACAGGCCCTCGACTGGAATCCGCAAGGATCCCGTCGAGTCGGAAGACCTAGAACAACGTGGAGGAGAACCCTACTAGCAGAAGCCGCAACAACTGCGAGATCCTGGTCGGAGCTGAGAGCTGTCGCGCAAAACAGAGTCCGCTGGAGGGCAACTGTTTCCGCCCTATGTCCCATGAGGGATTAAAGGAGCGCAATGATGAATGTAATTAGGTTCATCTTTTAGGTAAATGTGTATTATTTTATATGATATTTAGAAAAGGAACTTGAGTGACTCCGTTCACAAGTTGATGTAGGTTCAAAATATGACCAAATTGCTAAAATATTGGAATTTTTCTGAAAAAACGAAGAATTGTGGGATTTAGATCACACTTTTTAATTCCCCCTCTGTAGAACAATTTTTCTCTCCAAAACTATCCTGGAATCACCTCTGAAAATATTACCCACGTAGTGCAACAGAGGATTTATTGAACGTCTGGCGACCTATACAAGTGACGAATTAGGGGATGAGTATTTTAAATCTTTAAAACGGCGATATCTCATGAACGGCGATTCGCACGGGAAAATGTATAATATCATTTTTTGTAGATAATTGCATGATCTACAAACTTTGTAAACAATATTTTAGGATAGGACTTACCGTTTAAGAGATATTAGCCAAAAACGGAATTTTCTGTTTTTAGGGGGTTTTCTAGGGGCAGCGTACAACCAATTTTCCGAAACTCTTTTTTAACATATTCTACTCACGAAAAACTATATTTTTAGAAAAAGTTTCGTCAGTTAACATTTAGTCTGACTCTGACGACTCAACTATAATGAAATAACAAAAATAGCGTTTTATTAAATGAATATTTACAGCGTTCTGGCGGCACTTTGGTGAAGGGGAAATGTTCTGGCAATAATTTTTATAAATAGAGAATACCATCAAAAACAATGTCCTGAAAATTCATGACTAATACTATAACAAAATTGAACTTTATTTCCTACCCCCTTTGTAATTTTAGGGTACTACTTTCCGGCCACTGGGGGCTGCCAGAATTGGCTTTTATTGTTCAGCAGGTGTATAAGATTCAGTGTGGAAATTTTCATGACTAATGAAATGGCAACCCAAAATATGTCGCTGGCTCTTCCTCTATAGGTATAGATATTCTTAGAAAGAAATTAATCCATCTAAAAAGCTATATTTAAAAGAAAGGATGTTATAAACGTCAACCAAAACCAATCTAAAAATCTAGCAATGCGTCAACCGAAACGAATGCGTTAATTGAAATAAAAACAATAATTACACAAATGTAAATGCCAAAATAATCAAATGCATTAATCTAAATTATTACTTAATTACATCTTATCTAAATTGCTCAAAAATCGATAATTACATAAATATTAATTTCGCTTAATCGGCAGAAGTCATGCCTTCTCACCTTTTTCGTTTTATTTACAATTTCTACCTGTGCTATATTTCATAACATTAGCGAGCAATAAGTACAACGTGGGTTTTTGGGGCAGCGAACAAAGAACAATTTTTATGTCGAGTAGAGTCAAGTAAATGTAAGTAATAGTAAATAGCAATTACAAAAGGCTTTCTTTTAACAATTTCTTTATTCTTGGCTTGAATTATATTTCAAAGCCCCCTCAAGGACTAGAATCTTTTGTGCTGCGAGTGTATATGAGCGGGTTTTCCTTGGGGTGCTTTGTTTAAGATTTCAGGGAAAATTCCCTTGTGACTTGGGTGTTTGGTAAAATAATACCAATCATTTTAGAAATTTATTAGGTTTTATATTTAGATAGATAATACTTGTAGAAAGTGTTGTTGAAGTAAAAAATATATTACAGTTATCTATACATATATACGTAGGCGTAAGAATCTTTGTAGAGCCTTGGCGGGTGTTCATTCGAATCAACTCGTCTTGCCGGAAAGTTAGTATGACTTTAGAGTTTCTTTTGGCTTTTGGATTAAAAATGTATTATTATACTGTTAATTTATTAGTTAATTCAAATTGCCTAGCGAAAGAAGCAACCGTTCTAGGCATTAACTTCTTGTGGGCGAACCGCGTCCAGTTCGCATTTAGGCCGGGACATACATATCCGCATTTCCGTGTCTGCACCGAGTCAAATTACTTGAGTTTATTTTTACGCGGACGCGGTGCGGATATGTGTTTCCGGCCTTTTCACGGAGTGAATCAGTGCAGTACCATTGAACGAAAGAACGGAACATGTACTAATTAGTGAACCAGTTCATGTGGCTCAGTACGCTGTTCCGTTCAGAACGAACGGATCATTCGCGAACGACACAGCACTATCACGAAAACAAACCGGCAAATGTACGAAATTAATAAGTTGAAAATATTTTCATGAAATATAAGAAAACTATACTAACCCGGCAAGCTTGTGGACACTCTGCTCAGGCGGCTAGAGGTAATGGGCGTGCATACCGTTGGGTATGCAGATGATGTAGCGATTGTGGCACGTGGCAAGTTTATGAGCACTACGGCAGATATCATGAGGAATGCACTCCAAGTGGTTTAGCAGTGGTGTACGGAACAGGGCCTCACCATAAATGCTAATAAAACAGACGCGATAATCTTCACTAGGAAGATTAAAGATCTGGATTTTCAGCCCCTCATGCTTTTTGGATTGAGGATCAATACTTGGGGGTATACTTGGACTCGCGACTAACCTGGAAATACCACGTTGAAGAGAAGATTAAGAAGGCGGCAAGGGTGCTTCACCAGTGCAGAAGAGTATGTGGACTAAGGTGGGGTATCTCACCAAGGTTAGCATACTGGACATATACCATGATGGTGAGACCCATCATAACTTATGCCTCGGTGATCTGGTGGACTAAAGTCACACAGAAAACCGTCAAGAGGCATTTGGACAAGGTGCAAAGAATGGCCAGCGTAGGTGTGAGCGGTGCTTTCCGTACCACACCCGCCGCGGCATTGGAGGCGCTGTTAGGTCTGCTGCCGTTAGATCTCCAGGTGATGAAGACTGCGGCAGCCTCAGCGATTCGGATGAGACGGGATGCCGCATGGCATGCGTCAGGAGCCTTATATGGGCACATGAATATTCTGGATCGCATCAACGGGATTAGGGAGCTCATGATGCCCATGGAAGGGATCACAAAAATGAGGGTGACCGAAAGGTATCATAAAACCCTCATAGGGAATGGAACGCTCCCGGAAGGGAGGCCGGAAGACATATATATCTTCAAGAATGGATCCATGATTGACGGCAGAATTGGGGAATTACACCTCAGTCTACCAGGCGGAAATGCTTGCTCTGCTGCACGCGCTGGATCACATAAATGATGGTCAGGTGCAGGGAAGAAGTATCCTTATAGCACTGGACAATCAGGCTGTGATTAAGCGCATGAATCAGACAGAGATTAATGCGTCTCTGGCGTTGGAATGTGTCCAAAAACTGAACAGGTGTGCGAAACAAAACAACGTGACGCTAGCTTGGGTTAGAGGACATACAGGCATCGATGGGAGCGAAAAGGCTGACAACCTGGCAAAACAGGGGTCAACCTCGGAATTCTGGGGACCGGAGCCATACTCTGCCATTGGCAGAGGGTTGGTGAGGAACTGCATCGAGAAATGGGTCGCTGAGGAACACCGGAGACGGTGGGACGCTATGACCACGTGTAGGCATGCAAAGATGGTGCTTACGTTGCCGATTACCGCAGCCAGAAGAAGGATCCTGCATATGCAAAGGAGAACTCTCAGATGGTTGGTGGCACTGATTACAGGACACGGATGTTTCAGGTATCACCTAAAAAGAATGGGAATTCTGGAGGATGACACCTGTCGGATGTGCCTGGAGGAGCCTGAGACGGCCACACACATAGTGTGTCACTGTCCGGCGGTGGCGAGAAAAAGGGCTGCCATAACTGGACTCCATTGGATGGAGGACATGAGGCAGACTCCCTTCAATCAGCTACTTGCGATAACTAGGGGAGTCGAAGCAAGGGAGCAATGGGACAACCCACTGCAACCCCAATAGGATGACTCTAGGCAGAGGGACGAAAAGGGACCCGCAAATAGTGGTCTGATTCGGTATCCCTCGAAAATCTATATATAACCCGGCAAGCTGAAGATGTTTTTGGATGAATTGCTGAAATGAATTGCGGCATTACATAAAGATGTTCATCAGAGATGACATTGCACAAATAGAACGAGACACCGCACTTCAGCTTATAATGGAAAAGTTTAGCTTGCAAAATATGCCCATTTTCAACACCAAATTTCAGTATAAGAATATTCAAAAAACAACCCAAAACTCGCCAGATGGAGTAATCAATAGCACACTTAATCATGTCATAGTCACACGCCATCAATCCAATATGTTCGATGTGAGGTCATAGGTTGAAGTAGCGAGGTCCATATTCCCTAGGTTCACCTCAAATTACCATATTAGTTCCGATTTTTTATCACTCATTCTCATGACCGTTATTTCTGTTGCTAGGACTCCAAGCTCGTTCAGTATGTGGTTACCGAGTAAACCTGGCCTAGCTAGTGTGGGACATTTGCACACGGTGTTTCTTTTTCATTTGGCTCCTTACAATTACGGCATAATATGTTGAATGTGATGCTCATTCTTCATGCATGTTCCTCTATAGGATAGTAGTTACATGTATACATACATGTTGGTTTCAAAAGGAATAAAATATTATATATTTTAAGATTAATAACAGTTTTCAACAAAATAATAGATTGAAGCAAAAATTATGCACAATTATCCTTTAAGTTCTGAACTTTAGTATCATGCATACTCGATTCCTTCTGTCCTAATAAATTCTAAAAATAGCATAACTACACAATAGTTGCGGTAAATTGTACCGTATTGATTTCTCGCACATTCTAGCAAATTCTTAACTTAAGTAAATTCTATATGTTCTGTCCTGGTTTGATTTTTAGATCGGTTGCAAACTGTGTCCTTTCAATGGCTACTAAAGCCGTGTTGTTTTAATGTACTGTATAGTTGTTTCGTCGAGTTCATTAAAACTAGTGGGATGTTGTGCCTAGAGACTAGCCACTAATTACGCTTTTTCATGGTATTCTTTCTGTTGAATAACACTTCAGACTGGATGACAATATATTAAGTGGAGATTGATCCGCACTCACTTCCAACTCCCCGGATCTGGGAAACGAGGCCAATAATTCGAATGTGTCAAATTGAAAAAAAAAAAAAAAAAAAAAAAAAAACATTACACATGTAAACACTATATAAAACGAATCTAAACATTTTTCTTTGGATTGGAGGCAAATCTAATGTGATGCACTTTGCACAACTTAGGTGTATTATTTTACTTAAACATACATGTCTTATTGTTAAAAATTCGGCTTACCGCACCTTTTGTATTAATTTACACTTCAATGTAACTTTTTTTTATTTTTAAAGAAAAAATCACGCACGCAATTCACTTTTCTTTAAATGTAGAACATCTACTGAAAAACATAGGCACCTGTTTATCCATAGCATATATGCACGTGCACGCACACAAGTACCCCCACCTCGCAATGAGACCAACACCAATAATTACCCGCCAAAAATTTGAAAGAATTGATATATTTTAATTGCACCCCATCTATGACAAAGAATAGTGAACACCAATATTACAATATTACATTACTCTTCGTTTTACCTATGATTATCAATTTCCATAAAATATACAAAATACATTTCATAAATAATAGAAAATCTGTTGTCATAATTCAGTTGTTTACTTTCTTCGAAACTTTATATATATCTAGCATTGGAATGTACCTTTTTACGTAAGCATGAATAAATATGTTTATTGCCACATTCCTACAAGTTAGTGTTTGGAGTAATGGGAAGGCGCTAGATTGGGGTACGAAAGGGCCCGGGTTCGATTCTTGATGTATTTGAGTACTCTTTTTTAGCTACGATGATTTATTGTAGTATAATAAACTAAGCGTGAGTTACGTCCCTGACTCCACCCTAAATAAATATAATATAATAAATAAATATACTTAGATCTTTACAAAAACAACAATTCATTCCTAGAAATCTAAAATCTTTAAATTAAAACTTTCAGTCGTTTAATATTTCAGTTTCTCACGATATTTTGCTCATCCTTAAATTAAAACTTTCAGTCATTTCAATTCTCACGATATTTTGCCTATTTTGCTATTCTCACAAAAATTGTAATCTAATGCTCTTGTTAACGATAAAATTTCATGTCTGGATTATTTCCGTTGTCAACTGAAAGGTAAATTTTATAAAATAAAGAAGTCAGTCTAGTACGGAGATTTAAACTGTAAACTTGAATTGAAATAAATGTTGGAATTATAAAATTTTTATTTAATTTAAATAGTGGTTGATCAAAGTTTATTATTGGCGCAGTCATCGGTAGGATTTTATCAATTAAAATCGTCCAGTCGTAAATTCGGGAGTGAATTAAAAATAGTGAAAGTTTTGTCGAAAGCATATTGGCAATTTAATCTCACTGTGTTAACTGAAAATTAACTCCGTGTCGAAGGTACTACGGCATATAGTGAATTCGCTGGACATTAAACATTGGAATAGAAGCACAGCAACGAGGGTACATCGTCAGCTGGTGGATCTCAATTCTTCAGCTTCATCGGACCACAACCAACTCGGCAATTATTTACATACAAGAGGAAATGCAATTAATCTGGCTTACGTCAATCATTGTTCTTGTGGGGTAAGTCCATAATTGATACTTTTTCTTCCTCTAATGTCCTTCCTTTCAAAATTAAACTCCAAAAATAAGAAAACTTTTAAAGCTCCGTACAAAACTCCAGGGTCAAAAAACGCCGCGGAAGACGGATATAACTCTGATTCTGAAATATTTTTTAAGTCAAATTCTCAAAACAAAAGTAATAGTGTAGAATTAAGTAAAATAAAATTTGAATTAAAAAGTGATAATAAATTTGAAAATATATTTGATACTAAAATGGCAAATGAAAGTAACAACTTAAATTTAATAAATCCTAGTGGTAACAGTGCTCCAACTATTAGTAGTAATCTAGTTAATAATCCTCTTAGTAGTTATGTTCAGGGGGCCAACAATTCTTCTAGTGCTAGTGCCGGTATTCCAGTCATTAGTAATAATAACTGTTTCAGTGGTAATGGTTCTAGTGGCAATATTTATCGCGGTAGCAGTAACGATGTTAATGTTAATTTAATTTTGACTAATTTAAAAATTCCCGACGCCATCAAGGATCTACCAACCTTTGACGGTAATAGAAGATCATTGTTTGACTTTATCGACAACGTCGAAGAAATTTTGGGGTTAATGATCGGAATCGACGGTACGAATTATGCTAAAATAATACTAAGATCTATAAGAAACAAAATTGTCGGTGATGCTAATGAGGTGCTGAACATGTATGGCACACCAATCATATGGGAAAATATTAAAAACAATTTGATCACACATTATTCAGATAAGCGGAACGAAACGAGTTTGATTCGTGACTTACACTGTTTAAGACAGAATTCAGACACAGTAGAGAAATTTTACTCAAAGGTTATTGAAATTCTGTCTACCATTACTAATCACGTTAGAGTTCATGAAACTGATCAGAACGTCATAACATCTAAACAAACCTTGTACCAAGAAATGTGCTTGAACACCTTTTTGTCCGGCTTAAGAGAACCTTTTGGCTCTACAATCAGGGCAATGAGACCTATCACGTTAGTACAAGCATTTAACTTTTGTTTGACAGAGCAGAATACACACTATATGCGGAACCACCAACCAATAAAAGCAAATATTGTTAGGAAACCACCAATTAGACCCATGCAACCTATCTACAACCACCCAACTGCAACACCATCGTTTAATTATCACCCACAAAACCCAAATTTTTACCTACCTCAAAAATTTAGTTTTCAACAACCATATAGGCCTGTTCCTCAACCATTTTTCAAACAAAATTTTCAACTACCCCAAAAATCGTTTCAACAGAATCATAATTTCAGTCAACAATTCAATAAAGATAATAACCAAAATTTCAAAAATCGCCCCGTACCCATGGATACTTCAAGTGGAAATTCTAACTTAAGATCAGTTAAAAAACCTGGACAAATAAATAATTTTTCTCAACCATCTAATTTTCCAAAATATATAGCAGAAGAATTATTTAATGTTGAACAGAGTGGGGAGCCTGAAAGTCAAGCCGCTTTTAATAACCATTTGAGTGAATTACAATATACTGAACCTAATAAATTCGAGAATCAAAGTAACTACAATAACGATAGTTTCAATGGAAATTTCCAAGCTCTGGATGAATTCTACTATCAGCCGGAAGTAAATGAAAATGAAATCGACGACGAAAATTTTCCATCAACTGCCTCGAAGACCCAATCGGGTATATAGATTTTAATCATCATCAATCATATCTCTTACCATATATCCATATTTTAGGCAATGACAATGAACCTTTGAAATTTCTTTTAGATAGCGGAAGTAATATGTCTTTTATCAATCCGGAATTTGTAAACCCAAATTTAATTGAAACTATAGAACCAGTAGAAATAAAAACAGCATTCAACATTCACTTAATAGATAAACAAATCAAATTGAATGGGTTAGATGAACTCAAAACTAAGGAAAAGCTTAGATTTTTACTATTCAAATTCCAAAATTATTTTGACGGGTTAATAGGTTTAGGAATAATGAGACAACTTGGCATAAAATTAGACTTTGAAGATTCTTTACTAAGAACTAAACACGTAACTATACCTTTGATTTACAAACCGAATTACATGTCCAAACAATATACAGTCCCGCCCCGAAGCAAAATAATAGCCCATTTACCAGTCGATATAAAGACAGGAGACATTTATATGAAGCCAGTCAAAATTAAAGAACAATTAGTAATACCGGAAGGAATCCTTAACGCAAAAGAATGGTATGCTTATGTAGAGGTAATCAATTATTCAAATTCTTCTCAAGTTTTTGTCCTCGAACAACCAATACAAGTTCAACCATATAGTAACAATCAATTCTTCGAAATACATAATTTCTCTATCAACAATCAGGAAGCTCCTCAAGTCAATTCGGATATATCTGAACTCCTTCGAATAGATCATCTAAACAGCGAAGAAAGGAAATTCTTTCTAAAACTTTGCAAACGTTTTGATGACATATTTCTTAAAGAAGGCCAAAATTTAAGCTTCACAAACCAGATAAAACACGAAATTAAAACAAAAGATGATCTTCCTATCTACACCAAATCGTATAGATACCCGGAAATCCATAAACAAGAGGTTCAACAACAGATTTCAAAAATGATT
The DNA here is from genome assembly GCA_949987705.1 of Thereva unica. Taxonomy (NCBI): domain Eukaryota; kingdom Metazoa; phylum Arthropoda; class Insecta; order Diptera; family Therevidae; genus Thereva; species Thereva unica. Next base: position 34,090,707 of record OX465282.1, on the reverse strand, counting down.
AGTGATGGAATTATCCGTCCAAGTTTTTCACCTTGGTCCTCACCTATTTGGATAGTTCCGAAAAAATTAGACGCCAGTGGGAAACAAAAATGGCGATTGGTTGTTGACTACAGAAAATTGAACCAAAAAACAATAGATGATAGATATCCATTACCCAATATAAATGAAATTCTTGACAAATTGGGTAAAAGCCTCTATTTTAGTACACTTGATTTAGCATCTGGTTTTCACCAAATCGAAGTGAAACCCGAGGATATACCTAAAACGGCATTTACAGTGGAAAACGGCCACTACGAATTTATTCGAATGCCGTTTGGCCTTAAAAACGCCCCATCAACGTTTCAAAGGGTTATGGATAATGTCTTACGTGAATTGCTGGGGAAAATTTGCTTGGTATTCATGGATGACATTATTATATTTTCAACCTCACTTCAGGAACACCTCGAAAATCTCGCCGCTGTATTCCAAAAATTGAGAGAAGCTAATCTCAAAATTCAATTAGACAAGTCAGAATTTCTTCATAAGGAAATAGCCTTTCTGGGTCACATCGTTACCCCACAGGGAGTTAAACCAAACCCAGACAAGCTCAAAGCAATAAAAAATTTCCCTATGCCAAAAACACCAAAACAAATAAAGTCCTTTCTGGGATTGTTAGGCTATTATAGGAAATTCATTAAGGATTTCGCTAAGCTTACCAAACCGTTTACCGAATGTTTAAGAAAGGATAAACAAATAACAATAGATTCACAGTACATACAATGCTTCGAAACTTGTAAAAACCTTCTATGCAACGAACCCATATTACAGTATCCGGACTTCAGTAGAGAGTTCAACTTAACAACTGATGCTAGTAATGTCGCTATCGGAGCCATACTATCCCAAGGTCCTATAGGTTCGGACAAGCCAGTTTGTTATGCCAGTAGGACACTGAGCAAGTCAGAACAGAATTACAGTACTATCGAAAAGGAGCTTTTGGCTATTGTGTGGGCCACCAGATATTTCAGGCCTTACTTATTTGGAAGGAAGTTTAAGATCATCACTGATCATAAGCCCCTAACTTGGCTATTTTCATTGAAGGAGCCCAATTCGAAACTAATCCGTTGGCGCCTGAAGCTCGAAGAATTCGATTACGAGATTATTTATAAAAAGGGTAAAGAAAATACCAACGCTGACGCCCTATCTCGTGTAGAAATAAATATTACTGAATCCCTACAAAATAACGTTGATGATACCGAAACCTTTACAGTACACTCTGCAGAAGAAAGCTCAAATGATGGAATACAAATCTCAGAACGACCTTTGAATGAATTTTCGTACCAGTTAGTGTTGGAAAAAACGGAAACCCCGTCTAGACTACCCCAAAAAACCCTTGAAATACTATTTAAAACGAAACACAGACACATAATAAAACAAAACGATTTAGATAACGAAACTAGCCTAATTAAAATTCTTAAGGATCACACACAACCAAAAAAACTAACAGCCATCATTACAGATGACAATACCTTTAAATTACTTCAAACAGTTTATACGAAATATTTTAGCAATAGCAATATAAAATTAATCCGCTGTATGACAATGGTGCAAGACATTCTCGAGTCAGATAAGCAAGAACAATTAGTTCGAAGTTATCATGAAAAATCAAATCACAGGGGAATAGTTGAAACATTAGCACATTTAAAAAGAAATTATTATTTCCCTAACATGAAAAAAACTATAACTACTCTTATCAATAAGTGTGAAATATGTTTAGGAAATAAATACGAAAGGAATAAGCAACCACTTAAATTCGAATTATCTGAAACACCATCTGAACCCTTACAGTTAGTTCATATTGACATATATTCAGTCCATAAAGAAAACTTCTTAACCATAATAGACAAGTTCACTAAATTTGCTAGTGCCTACCTATTGACTAATAGAAATAGTATGAATGTAATTCAGAGTCTTAAACACTTTTTCTCGCACCATGGAATCCCGAAAAAATTAATCTATGATAATGGCCTTGAGTTCACCTCAAGCATGTTCAATGAATTTCTAAATTTATACGATATTAAATCTCATTTGACAACAGCAAAGAATTCAACTGGAAATTCGCCTGTTGAGAGACTACATTCCACATTAACCGAAATAATAAGAATTATATATAATCAAAATAATAAAAAACCGATAAGTGAAGTAATGAATGAAGCCATTCTCACTTATAACAACTCAATTCATTCAACTACAAACTTAACACCATTTGAAGCAATAACAGGTCACTACAATACTTCCACCCCATTCCCAAAAAACCCTGCGGTACAGACAAGTCAAGACTATTTAGAAAAACATAAAAAAGAATATGAGAGTTTAGCGAAATTGGTTTATGAAAGAAGCTTCAAAGTCAAAGAAAATAGTATAAGTAGGTTAAATCGAAATCGTAAAGACCCACCAAATTTTGAAACTAACGAAGTAATCTATGAAGCTGACAATCGGCGAAATAAATTAGCACCTAGGTTTATGAAACACAAGATTATAAAAAATAACAAAATCACTGTCCTTACAGATAAAAGAAAGGTTCACAAACAAAAAATTAAAGGAAAACGTAAATTTTCAGGTTCATTGGCGACTCCCAGGAGCAACGATTAAGTATTCAGGAGTTGAAAAGGCACCATGGACTACTGTCCTTGAAATTAGGGGATGCTAGGCTGATCGAAGGTTATTCCAAATTGTTGCATATAATTAATGTTACGCAATATCAAATTAACATTGAAGTTGTTGGCAAAAATGTGAACAATCTACTTAATCAAACGAGGAGCAAAGAGGAATACAATATTAAATCAAAAATATTACAGAAAAAATATGTTAAATTGTTACAGAATTTAGACCTTATTATACCTAAATATAGAGCAAGGCGTGGTCTGATAAATGGTTTGGGCACTGTTGTCAAAGCAATAACTGGAAATCTAGATCAAAATGATTATGATGAAATTAATAAACACTTAAAATTGTTAGATGATAATCAGGGTAATTTAGGAAATCAAATTAATAAGCAAATAATATTAAATGAAAGGATGATAGAAAGATTTAATAATATTTCTAAACACATTAACGAACAACAAGAAACAATAGAAAATTATTTACAAAAATATCAATCAAATATAGCCAACAATATAAAAAAAATTTAATGAGAATCTAATATTCAACCAACATTTTGAACAATTACTATACGACATCGAATTACTCAATGATCATATAAAAGATATTTCAGAATCCATAATTTTAGCCAGGCTAAACATTATATCCAAAAATATTTTGCACCCTGATGAGATATTTTATATTCACGAGATATTAAGAGAACAAAATACTATTATTCTATCAGACGACAATATCTATCAAATGATAAAATTACAAGCCTTTTATAATGCTTCAAATTTAATTTTCGTTATACAAATTCCCATCCTTTCCAAACAAATCTTTTTCCTTTACCATTTGAAAGAGTTACCATTGAACGATAATTACACCATAGTCCTAAAAGCACCTTTCCTTTTATTAAACAAATTTATGTATCAATATATGGATGAACCTTGCCAGTTCATTGAGAACATAAGATACTGCCAGAAAATGTCATTAAAAGATATATCCACAGACCCATGTATACCCAACATCATATTCAACAATAAGTCAAAATGTACATTTGTCCAGAACGAGATCGAAGAAAACGTACAGCTGCTGGAGTCCAACCTTCTGTTATTAACCAGCCAGGAGATCATCCTCACTGAGACGACATGTGATCCATCAATTCAAAACAAAACACTCACGGGAACCATCCTTATTAACTTCAACAATTGCACAATAAAAATTAACGACATAACATACTCAAGTCAAACTACAACATATTGGGACTCAATTCAAGTTCTTCCAACATCATACAACGAATCTAATAGCAGTTACATCATTGAAAAGCTCAGCCTAAAAAAATTAAATAACTGGACCATGGAAAACTCAAAAGCCATTGCAATTATAAACCAAGAAGCCCAAGTTTCTGAAACTCGTCTCAACATAACCATAGTAGCCACCAGCTTAGGCGTAATCATCCTTTACTTCACCTACAAAATATACAAAAAGAAGCAACACCAACCTCAACTAGAAGGAAATCCTCAAATCATAATCCACACCCAAGAAGTAGAACCAAGATCAACCAGGAGATCACTCAGATGGCCAACACTTCATTCTAGGGGGGGAAGAGTTACGTCCCTGACTCCACCCTAAATAAATATAATATAATAAATAAATATACTTAGATCTTTACAAAAACAACAATTCATTCCTAGAAATCTAAAATCTTTAAATTAAAACTTTCAGTCGTTTAATATTTCAGTTTCTCACGATATTTTGCTCATCCTTAAATTAAAACTTTCAGTCATTTCAATTCTCACGATATTTTGCCTATTTTGCTATTCTCACAAAAATTGTAATCTAATGCTCTTGTTAACGATAAAATTTCATGTCTGGATTATTTCCGTTGTCAACTGAAAGGTAAATTTTATAAAATAAAGAAGTCAGTCTAGTACGGAGATTTAAACTGTAAACTTGAATTGAAATAAATGTTGGAATTATAAAATTTTTATTTAATTTAAATAGTGGTTGATCAAAGTTTATTATTCGTGCGTTGATGGTAAAATCTCAAAGCGGCGACTAATTAAAACCTTTGGTACATATTCAATTGTGAGCTATAACTCCATCTATAATAAGCTAAATAAGCCAAATCCGTTCTTAACTAAAACTTTTATTCCACGTTGCATTGATTTAATTATTGTCAAAATGCTGTATCCTAGTTTGGCCATGGAGATTCATAGGTATCACACTGACCAACGCTATATATAATTAATCTGGAAAGGCTTTTGTTAAAGGCTAATGTAGGTTATAAGTTGTGAGACTGCGTAATCTAAAACTTAACAAAGTATTTAACAAACACTACAATATAATCATCATAGCTTAAAAAAAAGAAATCAAATGTAAACAATTAAATTCTTTGATTCTTCACCCACGTCATGGTATATTTCTTTATTCAATATAAACAATAGTTTTTGAGCAGCAAATAAAAACTATATGCCATAATTTCGTTATCATCGGTTTTTGTTCTGGAAGCAAATTTAGAGACGTATTCATGTCAAAAACTTGTTTCATATGAAACAAAATCCCCGAAGGAAATTAAAAAAAAATATTATGACGAAAAAAAAGCACCGCGAGCCGAAGGATCGAACTCGCAGCCCCACAGACGAGGGACTTTCCCTAGCCCTTTATAGTCCATGGAAATGGTACTTTAACATTGCAAAAATGCAGGGCAAGGTTTTATTTTTGGGATGTGTAGGGGGGGTCAGTGTGAGCTTAAGTTTGAGTTTTCGGGATTCTAACCCCCCCCCCCCCCCACATTTGGCCACCATCTTGGAAAACGTATGCAAATGGTTTTTCCACTATATCTCCGAAACGGCACATCTTACCGGAAATTTGCAAGGACACTTTTTGTTTAGAATTAAACAATCTACAATTTATTACTTGGAAATTTTGTGGTAAAATGAATAATTAAGAAGTTATAAGCCTTAGAACACAAAAATTAGTCACAATATTTTCTTTAAAGGCTCTTTTTTGTTGTTTAAATATACTTCTAGTTGAAATTGCCAGACCATTTTCTCAGTTTTTGGTCTTTTGACCAAGAGCTACATTTTGAGATATTTTCCAAGTCTGTCGCTGCAGTACTTTCAGAGATGAAAGTAGGCTTCAGACGGACAGACGGACAGAGCCTCTGTATAAGCTTTTTTTTTTTTTTGAAAAAGCTAAAACTAGGAAGAGAGCTGGTGATAGAATTGAGTCCTGGGGAACACCTGCGGAGATGTGGTGGGGGTCGGATTCGACGCCAACCAATACTACCTTGATTGAACGGCCTGAAAGGAAGCTCTCAATCCAGTTCTTTAGAACAGGGTCAATACCAATAGCTCGGAGTTTAGCCAACAGAGCGGGATGCCATACTCTGTCAAAATCCTTGGAGATATCCAGAGCAACCAGACCAGATTCACCAAATCGGTGTATACTTCGGCTGAGGTGCTCCGTTAGGCAAACAAGGAGGTCGCCAGTAGATCTTTTCGATCTAAAGCCGTATTGTTGGGTAAAGCTTTCTTTTTATTATTGTCTCCGTAACTTTGGAGAGAATAGAAGTAATTGCTATTGGGCGGTAGTTAGTAGGGTCACTAGCTTCACCTTTTTTCGGTATGGGCTGAACATGTGCCAGTTTCCAGGAGTCAGGATAAACTCCGGAGAAGTATGAAAGTGCAAAAAGTTTGCGCAGAGGTTTAGCCAAAGGGGAGGCACATTTTTTAAGAACTATAGGGGGAATTTTGTCGGGGCCAGTGGCTTTGTTGGAGTCCAGCTCTTTGAGACACTTACATATCGTCGGTCTAGAACCAGAACAACGTATGTCCAAAAAAAAAAATAATTACTTTTTTGAATTTTCTGGTTGTAGAAGAGTTACTTTACCCGTCTTTATATAAATTCGGCCATAACATTTTATAATAGTAGTAGTTTCCATTTTATCGTATCTCCATTTCACATAACGATAATGCATAAAATTCACCTTTAAATAGCTCTCCTGTAAAATTTCAAAATTGGTGGTTACGTTCTTCTGGTTCTAGACCGACGATATATACTTCACGCGTCCTGAAAAAAACTCTATCCATTGAGTGAGCGGAACACTCGATGGTGGGGGGGGTTACATGTCAGCATCGGGTAAAGAAGAATTCTCGGCAAACAGAAGTGCAAGTAGATCGGCTTTGGGTTTGCTTTCTGTTATCACCTGTTTGTTATAAATGAATGGAGGCGTTGAATGTGAAGTGAAATTCTTCCTGATGGAGGTTACCAAGGACCAGAAGTTTTTACTGCCAGCAGTGGAGTTTATGAATTTACCTCTCAGTCTGTCATCGAATAATTCTGATGTACTCACGTCGAGATGTTTCGCTCGGAGAATTTTTGTAGTGTCTGTAGGCGGCTTCTTTGGTTTTGATTGCGTTCATACACTCTCGATTAAACCATCCATATTGCCTAGGCTTTATGGATTTGGAAGAATTGGGAATGAATAAACGCATTCCGCGGCATGAATAAACACATTCCACACTACACTTAATACAGACGTCCAATGACGCCAAAGTATGAACTGCAAAAATGTAAATTTATAAAATTTTTAAGAAGTATGAAATATTAAAAATTGCGTTTCTTATGGACCATAATGGATTAACTTTTTCTCATTAATTTATGACGTTCCAAAATTTTTTTAAAGCTGATTTGCCATTTTTGTTCATGTCATGTAAATCTTCTGTACATTTCCTGTGAAATTTACTGAATTTATAAATTCCCCTTAAGAATTTATTCAAAATTTTAATGAACAAAATTCCGGGCCTATCCCACGAAGGACCGCCTATAAGAAATAATTTCCACGAACTGGAGTCTCAGTGGCTGTATTTGCATATGTATACTTGACACAGCCAAATGCCATGAGACTGATATTCTTCAAATTCATTGGAAATCTAATTAAACCCGAAACAAAGTCTGAAGTTTTTGTACTTACTTACCTTGCATAATTTACTAGGGATTTCAGGATTCGAGTAGGTACATCTCAGCAAAATCGTAAACTTTTTAACGATTATAATCCAATGGTGCTTTAAAATAAGTACACATAAAGCAAATTTGTCATTTTTGTGGGAATGTCTGAGGATATTGAATGATCATTTGGTAAAATTAACTGTTGTAGAAAATTTGATTATCTTAATGAGTGTGCTTAAGACCACACTTTAGAAGTGAAACTTTTGCGCCCAACAGCTAGTAATATGCAATAGATATAGTGGAAAGTCTGTCGGATATTGTATGTAGTACGCTTTGAGAAAAGTCGGGCCAACGACAGATGCAGGAAGATTAACGAGTCTACTGACGGACTTGATACAAACACTATTTGAAAATGTAAATTTTTATGAATTCCTATTTACATTAAAACGAAGAAAAGGTTTTATAATAACTGAAATATTTTTCATTGAAACTGGTCTAAAAATCGCGTAAAAACTGCATCAAGTGGGGTTCCATGTGTCGTGATACTTTTTTCTGTTTAGACGCTTCGCTACCACGAACGTTCCTCGCGCACTTTGTGGATGAAGATAGAAGTGGGGTGGTACCTCTTATCATCCCCACTTTCCCCTTAATCGACACAGTTCAGATGCGCCGTTTCTGATGAAAAATTAATATTGAAATCGCCACACAAAATCTTGGGGATATAGTTGAAGCTTCGTCCTAGTATGTTTGAGTATTCGGAAGTGAAGATGTTCATGTATGAATTCCATTATTTCGAGTAAAATTTTATGCGGCGATACATAAATAACCACCATAAAAATAATTTTGTTGGTTAATTTTCTTAAAAGCATACACGCGGTGGACCAAGTACGTATAGCAAACAAGTGCGCATGTCACACGGGTATGCACGCTTCCGCCACAGGCATGCATGCTACCGCCACAGGCACGAAAATCTAAACATTCGCCTCCTGGTAGTAAACTGGTGACATATGCAAGCGTATACATGCATTACATTCACAGGTTCCATGATATGCAGCGAATTTCAGGTCAGGTCGAATTTGAATACAGACACTTCTATATTATCTATTAACGAATGCAACGCATTTACGCTTGGATATGTAACCAGCTGTATGCATGCTCCGCTCCCGCTACATTCATGAACATTAATAATTGTATCCGCATCGGCATAAACTATTCCAAACGCAAGTATTGTTTTACCAAGCGGTCCGCCAACCACATCCAATGATGCTTTACCTACGCAATCGAACGAGAGTCAGTCTACTTGAGTATGCTATTAGCCCCCTTTATGGTCTCCTAGCCAATTGCCTGTTTTCTTCGTCCTATACAATTTGTAAGGAAGCCCATTTTAAAGGAAGCAAAAAGAAATGCATAAAAATGAACCTTTTTTTATATTCTACTTCGAATTTAGCTTTAAAATAAGGAGCAACAAGTTGCAAAAACAATTTTTTATAAAATTTTATATTTTCAATCGATGTAGGGGTAGTTTCAGCCCTTTCGTATTATCCCTTATCATAAAATGTGGCTTGCTTTGTTATAAATCAACCACTTTTGAAAATAAATATTGCAAAAAATGTATTTCATTGGACTGTTTTTGATTATAATTGAATTATCGCGAAAACCCTTAAAAAAGAGATTTATTTGCATTTTTAAGGGTGACATTCATATTTCTTCGATTTTCGTAATCAGCGACCCAAAAAACATATAAGGAACAATTTTTACAACAGTACTATGTTTTGAGATAAACGTTTAGTTGAAAAAAATTGGAGTTTTAAAAGTCCAGTACATCTCACCAAAGGGGAGGTGGGTGCCAGTTTAAAACACGAACACCTCACGTATTTAATTCACCACTCCCTTTGGTTTTCTATACACCCAGCCACAAGAAAAATTTGAAATAATACACCTGGAGTTAGAGTTGAGCCGAACTTACAACAAGCAGTTCATTTGTCCCGTACCCGATAGTAAATTGTACTGAGGCCTCAACTTTTCTAAATGTCCCGGTTCAAAAATAATGTACTACTAGGATATGAGCGCGTATCATGCGATTGTAAATTACGAAGTGGAGAGACATTTCTTACTGCTTTTGCGGCAGTAAAATATCCAATTTGAACTGCGCCGAGGTGAGATTGTAAACACGAACTGGAGAAAAATTTCTTACATTTTTGGAGGAAGTGAAATACAATCTTATATTTTTCAAGGGAGGAAAATTTTTTACTGAAAAGACAATCCTTACATTTGTCGAAGGAGTGAAGTTTTGTACTCGAGAGACATTTCTTACTTCTTTTTAGGCGAGGTGCAATTGTAAAATAGAAATATACTTTCTGGAGGCATAGCTTTCATACCATCAGATTGGGAATATTTCCAAACCCTAAATCAATTTATGGGTAACTTTAAAAGCAATAAAAATTTAAATGATATATCCACGGATTCCATACAAGCAAGTAAGCTCAAATACTTCATTTATTGTATTAAAATTCTTACATACATTTTTATACGTTAAATAGTGGAATTATTATTTGAAGATGAGTTTCCGTGCGTTCGTCTTCAGTGACACCAGCTATACCAACGGCGTCAACGGCAACACTTCCAGAATCCTCAGCGACACCGTCAGGATCCTCAGCGAAGCCATCAAGATCTTCTTCATTGCCGGTGACTTCGCGATCCAAAAAAAAGGCAAAATTGAATGAGCGATTGTTAGATTTAGCAGAACAGTACCACAAATTATTGGAATTATATGTGAATAAATCCATTAAAAATGATGAGGAAATGCTTGATATTTTAAAACAATTAGTTCAAAATAAAAATTAATAAGTTACTATAACTCACAAATATTTTTCTTTAGTGCTTCGCTGATATTTTTGGTTGTAGATTTAATGATCCTACAAACCAAATTTTTTTGTGGCTGTTTTCTTTCTCCTGATTTTTTCATTTCTTGTACCCAAGTCTGGTTTATTGTATCGTTTGCCTCATTGCATATATTATGTAATATGCAACAAGCTTTAACAATAATTGTAACATTGTCAATATCTACTTCGAGACCTCTTCCGACTTTTCTAAACCGTGACTTTAGATGTCCAAACGCATTTTCCACGACACGTCGGCAACCTGACAACTTTTCATTAAATTTTTTTTCTGAAATCGTTTGATCCACTGAAAAAGGAAATGGTTTCATTACAAGTTCCGAAAGTTTAAATGCAGAATCTCCTATTAAAAGTATGGGAACGTTTACACCTTCTAATAGCCCGATTAAAAATGGAATTCGCCCGCAGCTAGCACGCAGCTGGCATGCACTAGCCCGCACGGCGCCCGCAGCTAGCATGCACGCCTGAAGACTAGCACGCAGCTAGCATGCAGCTGGCACGCACGAATATTATAAATCACGAGTAAAAATGAAACTCGCCCGCAGCTAGCACGCAGCTGGCATGCACTAGCCCGCACGGCTCCCGCAGCTAGCATGCACGCCTGAGTGAAAATAAAACTAGCCCGCAGCTAGCATGCAGCTGGTACGCACGAAACTCAAATTTAAAATGAAAGAAAACATTTTTTTTTCGTAGAATAAAAATTCTACGCCTCTTGAAAAAGATGGAGAAGAGTATTATATATGTATGTAAAGTCGTCATCAAATCGAACTCTTTCATTAAATTTTTTTCAAGTATCTGCATTAAAAACAAATAGGAATTTTTCATATTTAACTAGAGAATACATTGAATCAAAAACAATTATTCATCATACTCAAACTTATTACTAGGCGCTAATACATTATGATTTCTTTTTTCTTATATTATTTTATTGCATTAAAAATGAAAGTACAAATTTGCAATTGAATTAATTATTATTTTATGAATAGTGGTGGTAATATTGAGTATCAAAAGAGGTAGATTACGTACACATTTAACACCAACGTGGAAACCTCTAAAGCGGAAAAATTGTGGATTTTCTAACCGCGTGCATCCTTGTGGCGGGAGCGTGCATCCCTGTGGCGGGAGAGTGCATGCGTGTGGCGGGAGCGTGCATCCCTGTGGCGGGAGCGTGCATCCCTGTGGCGGGAGAGTGCATGCTTGTGGCTAGATCCTACATATTTTAAGCAGGCACATTTTGAGATTTTCGTGTGTGTGGCGGGAGAGTGGATACCTGTGGCGGGAGAGTGCATCCCTCTAGCGAACAAATTTTTAGATTTTCGTGCCAGTGGCGGGAGCGTGTATCCCTGTGGCGGGAGCGTGCGTACCTGTGGCGGGAGAGTACGTACTTTTGTGGCGTGCCTGTTTGTTCGCTATGCGTGCTAGCTGCGGGCGCGTGCGTGCTAGTATGGAAATTAACCATGAAATTATTTTTAATCGGGAGTCGTGCGTTTTTCTGGAAATTTGGATTTTTCGAATGAATTTGTTTCAGCTTGGAATTTTCAAATATTGTTGAATCATTCATTCTTCCTGGCGCTCCTACATGTACGATGTAAAACGACCACGATGATCTACCGCGGCAAACAACACAATTGAATGCCATCCCTTGAAATTGTAGTAGTCTGTCGCTTCGTCTTCAGGGGGATTTACTTCAATATGACACCCATCGATAGCACCAATGCATTGCGAAAAACCAAGCTTTTCGAATCCTTTTACTATACCATCAATAACGTCTTGCTTCGGTGGATAAACATGAAATACTTGTGGTTCGAAAACATCCCTTATTTCTTCGCAGAATTCTAAAACTATTTCCCCTAAAGTTGTTCTGCCAATACCAAACAAACTTGCAACGGTTCTGTACTCTGCTGAAGAGCCTAAAGCATACAGTGCAGCTGCTATTCGCTTTTCCAAAGGAATTGCCTCACGCCACTTAGTATCCTGCCTTTTTTAAATTTTGGAGGTTTTCTACTAAATATTTAAAAGTTAGTCTATTTACTCGGAAGCAATTCCTAAATTTTTCTTCGTCAAAATTGGGCACTTCTATCTCCCAAAATTGAGAATTTTCTACCTGCAAGAAAATAACTACAATCAATATATACATATATATGTATAAGTAATTCCACTTACATTAGTCCAAAGAACTCTTTCATTCGAGTTTAGGCTGTATGCCAATATTTTTCGATTTAGGTCTGCCTTCTTTTTTAAAAGAAATATCATTAATCTATAAAATTTTCGTTTTCTCAGCAGGTACAACAAAGTAATGAACAATTTACGTCTTTCAACGTTCATTCTTAATCTGTATAAATATTTTGTATTAAATAAAACCGAAATAGCTTTCAAATACTTACCTTTGATTGTATTTCCAAGCAGTTTCAGGTTCTCCTTAGAAATTTAAATTCCAACTGTCAAAAATACAACTGCCACAGATATCATAATATGTCTGTCACTACTTAGTTTATTTTGATATCGTGATCTCAATATTATGATATCGAAATCACATGTCTGTCCAGGGCTTAAGACATTAGAAATTCTTGAGCCAAGCAATTGTATTTCTTCGCTCAATACTTATATTTTTCGGCCAAGATATGTCTTTTTCGAAATAAGATTTTTTAATTTTTTATTCAAGAAACTAAATATTTTTGATTCAAAACAAAATTTGTACTAATTCAAATTGCTTATCCGGAGACAATTTTGTTTTCGTTATATCCAAAACATTAGTTGTTTGGTTCAAGCTAAGAATATCGCAAACGCGACAGATCTACCCGCATCGCAACATTTGAGCCTAGCTAGCACGTGCTAGCAATACAATTTCACCTTGCCTCATTTGAAGTGAGACTTTGTACTGGTTCAAAAGGAAAAAAAGGCTCCTCTTACAAACTCATTTTATAATCTTGTCCTACCCAACACTACCTGGAATGGTAAATTTGTATTCGTATCATGAGATAAATGAAAGTCTGGGCGACCACGTGGCTAACCTGCCAGAAAATCTATACAGTAAGGCAGAGTGTATTTTAACTGTTTCACATTCAGCCCCGAGTTTCTTCGTCTCTTGTGCCCCGTCCGCCCCACTTCCCAGCGTTATACGAAAAATCTGACGATTTTCAATGTGTGAGAGCGTTACGCGTTATACGAATGAAATCGATTCACTCTCATGTAAATTTTTTAAGCAAACGTCCCTAAAGAAGTTTTACTTCAAAAATCATTAGGTTTTGAGATAGAATAGTTACCAGTGGCAAATTATTTTATTTGATTAAAACACATTAGTTTTTTTATTAAATAAAATATACCTATTAAATGAAAGATCAGCAGATTTCTATCTGATTTCCTAGAACTTAGTCTAGCAAGTGATTTGAGATCACATGAAGGAAAATGTGTGTGAAGTGTTTAGTCAACAAATGCTGTTGACTTAAGAAATATGACTCGAAAAAAATTTATGTGGGAAAGGAAATTAGTTACATTGTTTGGATGGGTTTTTTGTGGGAAAGGAAATCAGTTATCCTATTTCAGTTAAAAGCTGATTATTTGGATATATAACTCGCGCACTAGGCAGTTATGTTTAAGAACACTCAAAAGAGATCTCCAGACTGATATCAGATCACTGTCAACCCGAGTAAAAATAAAATAAGGGCATTTGGCGGGCGTTGGGGCAAATGACGGGCGTAGAATTTTAAACCATTTTTTATGATGGCCTTTCAAGGGGCAAAAAATAGTCCATGGAAATGGTACTTTAACATTGCAAAAATGCAGGACAAGGTTTTATTTGTGGGATGTGTAGGGGGGGTCAGTGTGAGCTTAAGTTTGAGTTTTCGGGAGTCTAACCCCCCCCATTTGGCCGCCATCTTGGAAAACGTGTGCAAATGGTTTTTCCACTATATCTCCAAAACGGTATATCATTAAATTTGCAAGGACACTTTTTGTTTAGAATTAAATAATCTACAATTACAAGGTTAGAAATTTTTTGGTAAAATGAATAATTAAGAAGTTATAAGCCTTAGAACACAAAAATTAGTCACAATATTTTCTTTTAAAGGCTATAACTTTTTTTCCTTCAACTTTAACAAAAAAAATAATAACAAGTTTTTTGTAGAGGGTTTCATTAGGAATAATTTTCATTCATTTTTTAAAATTATTTGTTTTAGGACTGCACAAAAAAGTGCTTTATTCAATTATGTTAACTATCTAGCAAAATATGGACGTATTCAGTTTGTGATAAAAGTTTGAATTACCTTAGTCTTATTTCAAAATTGTTATTTCAGTTTGATTTTAGCTAAATTTTCATATTTATAACTGTGTAAATAGTTATTCAGTTGCGCATACTACCAAAACACAAGTTTTGGAGGATAGTTTACACTCTATTTGTTATAAAAGTTATTCTGATAGTCGTACGGATAACAGCGTTTGTTGTCATAGTACCAGCAACAGCGACGATACTGTCTTGTATACTAGAAGCTCCCTTGATTGATTTTAATTTCCTGACCAACTGTTTCATTTTCTCTTTGAACTTTCAGCCTTGACACCTTTGTACTCTGCTATAATTCCTCAGCGAATAAAAAAATGTCCAGTAATTGATCATGAACCGCTGCACAGCCCTTCAAAAAGACCAAGAATAGAGTAGATAGAAAAGCAGCATCCTGGATTAGTCGTATAGGGGACACCGCTTTAAAAACGCACCGACAAACTCTACCTCGCAGGTGGTGTGGAAATGAGTTATACAACTTGTAAACGCTTGTCATAAAATTAATACGCCCGTATGTTGCTAGATAGTTAGAATAAATGAAATACGTTATTGTGCGGCCCTAAAACAAATTATTTTAAAAAATTGGAGTAACGCATGTTCTTATTCAAAGAATTTCATTTTAAACCATATCGTACCTTTTAAAACATGGCATAACAGCAATAAAAACCCGCAAAAAAATGCGAAACAATTTTATTACATTACTCAAACATCGGCATTTCTTATAACGTATAGTCATTCATTCATTATTATTCCTTGCTAGCTGTTATTGCTAATTTCTAGGAGGTAAAATTCTAATAAAATATTCCGAAAATCTGTCACTTTCATACCTTCGGGGCGCTGTAAAACACTTCGTAGGGAATGAAATTAAAAAAGTAATGAATGAAAATTATTCCTAATGAAACCCTCTACAAAAAACTTGTTATTATTTTTTTTGTTAAGGTTGAAGGAAAAAAAGTTATAGCCTTTAAAAGAAAATATTGTGACTAATTTTTGTGTTCTAAGGCTTATAACTTCTTAATTATTCATTTTACCAAAAAATTTCTAACTAATAAATTGTAGATTATTTAATTCTAAACAAAAAGTGTCCTTGCAAATTTTCGGTAAGATATACCGTTTTGGAGATATAGTGGAAAAACCATTTGCACACGTTTTCCAAGATGGCGGCCAAATGGGGGGGGCTAGAATCCCGAAAACTCAAACTTAAGCTCACACTGACCCCCCCTACACATCCCACAAATAAAACCTTGTCCTGCATTTTTGCAATGTTAAAGTACCATTTCCATGGACTAAAACGGCCGTAGAGTTTTTAATTTTTTTAGGGCGAGCACAGATGGGCAAATGACAGGCAAACTTGAACAAAAGATTTCAATTTCCGAGAAGGCGTTATAGAGGCCATAAAAATGCCAAATGCGTAAAGCGTGATTTATGTATTTTTCTCGTTATTTCTCGCTCGAGTAAAAATAAATTTTGGCCTTTTGACGGGCGTGATGGCCCGGCCATATGGCGGTCAAATGACGGCCCGTTGCAGGACAGTACGGCCATTTGGGGGGCGATTGACGGTCAAATGAGGGCCTTTCAGTCGCAAAAAAGGCCATTCGGGGGAAAAGCCCTCGAAAAGCCCTCATTCGACACTCAATCGCCCCCCGAATGGCCTTTTTGCGACTGAAAAGCCCTCATTTGACCGTCAATCGCCCCCGAATGGCCGTACTGTCCTGAAACGGGCCGTCATTTGACCGCCAAATGGCCGGGCCATCACGCCCGTCAAAAGGCCGAAATTTATTTTTACTCGGGAAGCTTCCTAAATTCCACAGGCGACCAGACAACCATTGAATAGAAGGTATATACGCGACTTGTGGGAACAAAACAGCGCGCCAAGCACTAATTGGGCCTCCGGTCGCACTACAGGCCTTCATCCAAACGACGAGTTTACTAAAAAATAATAAAAAAAAAAAGAAAAAAAAATTTTTAAGAAACTCTTTTCTTTACCTTAATATATTGATCAGTTGTGAACACAAAATTAATATAAATACTAAAAAAATCGACTAAAAGGTAAAAAATAAGAAGATTTTAAACAATATAAACTTTTAAATCAAAATGGAAAAAATCTCACACATTCCTTAAAGAAAAGCATGGGGTGCGTTTTTATGAAACAAAATGCTCAATTAGTGAAAATTCGTAGCTGTCTGAAATGTTAAAATGTACTCACGGCAGTCATGTTTTTTTAAGTTCAGGTTGGTATGGGCGCCCCACGCTTTTCTTTAAGGAATGTGTGAGATTTTTTCCATTTTGATTTAAAAGTTTATATTGTTTAAAATCTTCTTATTTTTTACCTTTTAGTCGATTTTTTTAGTATTTATATTAATTTTGTGTTCACAACTGATCAATATATTAAGGTAAAGAAAAGAGTTTCTTAAAAATTTTTTTTTCTTTTTTTTATTTTTTACTTTTTAGTAACTAATAGCGTTAATTAATACATTACAATTTCCAAACTTTTAATTAGATTATCATGTTAAATAAGGAAACTTTTTTACATGTTTTGTATTTGTTCCTTTACAACAGTTCTCAAGTGCAGCCCAAAAATGCACAATTTGATGACCCCTCAAAAATCTAATAGCGCTCTACGTTTTTTTTTACATTTTGAAAGGTAGTGTGCTCGCGTATACTGGCTGGAGCAATAAAAACTAAAAACTGGAAACATATTTTTTTGCATCTTTTTAAATCATATTTTTATTTGCTATTGGCAGCTATGTTATGTCTTCCGCCATTTTTTAGTGAACGCCATATTTGATTTAAAACGACGTCATACAGTTTACTTTCTTACTCACTTTAATACACTTTCATTTGATATCCAATAAAAGGGTAAACCGCCATTTTATGTTGGCCGCCATTTTGAATTGAAATGACGGGACACAGACAACAGTATTCTAATTGTCACTCCCTTCCATTTGATACCCATGCCGAGCGCGTTGTAAAGAAAAATTGATCCTCTGTATTGTGTTGGCCGCCACTTTTATGCAGCCATTTTTCTACCGCCATTTTGAATTTAGGATGACGCTAATTGTATTCAACTTGTTATAACTTTTCATTTGATACCCATATCGAACGAGTGGCTTGTAAAGAAAAATGTAATCCGTCATATTTTTTTGGCCGCCATTTTTAATTTGGAACTATCATTTTCGTGTGTTTTCGTCGGAAATACACATGTCTGTTAATTTTTACCAATTTTTATTGAATGGAAGTGAATTTTAAGACTCTACATTGAGTAGAACGAATAATTCCAAGCATTTTTTATTAAAAATCGTTTTTTGTTACTCAACAACAAAATCAACAACAAAAAATGTAACAAAATGTCATATTCGTGTATTGTCATCGGGAATATGTATGCCTGCAAAGTTTCATCCATTTGCAATGAGTAAAAGGCGGTTAAATTAACGTTCCAAGATTTGATGCTCCGAAGTGAAAGTAAAGAAAAGAGTTTAATAAACTGCGAAACACACAATTAATATGAATTGGCGATAAATTGTTTACTAAGAATGAAATAAGAATTTTCATTCTATCTACTTATATACTTGATGCCGGATGTCATTTAACTTGAAAGGGCAACCTAGGATGACGTACTCATCAAGTTGTCCATTAATCCCTCTTTAAACAAAAGCAGGATTTACTATCAAGTGATGTATCCATCGACTGAAAATACAAAATCATTTCGAAAATCAAATGGAAAATCCGGAATCATTTTGGAGATAGCAAAAAACAAGGCGAAACTACAGCCACCCCCAGGCCTGTGGATGATAAGGTTGAAACGAAACAATAGGAGACAAAATGTAAAAAGGATATCCCCTGCTCTTCCCCGTTCAAACTTCCTTTTTGCTGATGATGATGATGATGATGATGATGCTTGAAAGCCCTCGAAACTGAACTAAACTCATCGAATTTTAATTAAAACTTTAACAAAGTTTACCACTGAGACACATATGAAGTCATAATAACTCAAGTGGAGGAATAATAAACGGCCTTCTTCGAAAAACCGATTAGAAGTACACTTTCGCTTCCACCACCCTCTCAGCACCGCCTCGTGCGCCAACTTCTTTGCCCGTTGCCCCTTGAGAAATATTGGAGATGGCTTAAAGTGTTTCATGTTTGTTGAGTCCTTGCAGGGATGCCAACATTTGCTTTTAATACGCGTCGCGAGAGCTATAAATGCTTGCCTAAGTATCCTTGTATAGCTTTACAGCATCCTTTCTACTTATTTCGCAGGTTGTGCGCGGGTGGGATGCATACGTCAGGATACAGGCCGTGTGTCGCGAATTGCGGTTTTGCGGATATACTATGTATATGAATTCTCTATGTCGCCGGGGAAAGCTTTTGTGAAGGCTGGCTTTTAATTTCGATGAGAGGACATAAATTTTAAAGGACCTATAGTCGCAGACTTTTCTTGTTCTTGAGGATTGCTATGGAAAAACCGGTGAAGTGGTGGATGGGAAAATGCATTTAGGTCGTGCTAACCTTGAACTGTTCAGTCTGAGCACTATTTAATTTACATTCTCATTTTTAATAATGCCAAGCACACACAGGCGGAGGCTTCACGTTTTTGTGCTTTCGTTGTAATTAATATGAGACGAAAACTATTTTTCAAATTCTTTTTATTCAGAATTCTTTTTTTTTCAATATAATAGAGTTTTTACAATTATAACTGAGTATGTTTCTGCTGCGCGCCCATTACCTCCCTAGAGGGTATTAAAACAATGAACTTTTAAAAATTCGAGTCAACGTGAATAATTAAAAATGAACATTTGTAGTTCTTGGTTTTAATGGTTGAAAAAAAAAGAACATGTTTAATTAATTTTTTTTATTACTAATTAATTAAAAAGTAGAGTTCCAAAGTTTTAATTTAAAATATTCTTCTTCTTTCATTAATTAGCTCTACAGTCCCTGGCTAATAAATTTTATTCTCTTGCAAAAAAATTTAAAAGTTTTTCCTTTATGCGTTTAGTTTAAATTATCCTTCATAAGCATTGTAGATTTTTTTGAAGGCACGATTGGCACTTTTTCGCCAGGGGTAAAAACAAAGAATTCGCGTTACGCGCACTTTTGTTGCACACCCGTTTCCCGGCACTTGTGGCTATGTAGCTGGCTAGAGCATGGAAACTTTTGGCTGAGCCAAGCCCCTCTCAACTACAGGCCTTGCTATAAATCTTGGCACTAACACAACTAAGCGCAAACTTAGTCTGAATTTTTGTTGAGCGAAGTAGGCAAGTGGTGGGATTTTTGACATTATGTATGGAATAACATCCGTAACAATCATTTTTTTTAAGATTTCTCCTTTTTAGATGAATAAGTAATACTGAATTTATTTATTAAAAAAATCAGTAATCGATTAATTTATTAAATAATTTAGAAATGCATAATAAATAGCAAAAAAATCATCAAAAAAGGTGTAAATGTATTTTGTAATTTGTATAGAATGAAAGTGATGAAAAATGTTATATGACATTTTTAGGAGCTACATTATTGTTAGCATTTACTAGACTAATTTAAAAAATGTTTCACGTAAGTGAAATAATAACAATAAAAATTAGCAAAATAAAATTCTAATAAATATATACAACATGCAATATATACATGTAGGAACCGAGAAAAAAGACACTCAAAAACCTTCGCACTCAAGGCACTGTAGTAATTAGAAAAATACGGGAGTCGAAAGGAGGCGATGAGATGTCGAAAATTTAGTCTGAAACAAAGCAAGTCGAAGTCGGGACGTTTTTTGTTATTAATTAAATTATTTAAATGTTATCGGAATTAAATCGTTATATAATAAAACATTAAATATTTTAAAATCCTTAAGAATCTCTACAATTTTGGGGGCTCAACCGGGATACTTATTAGGATTTTATTGTCAGGCTACCCGTCAGGTAACGGTACCGAGTTTGGAAGTATAGCGATTTTTCAACGCTGAATGCGGTAAAATTAATGAAAAAACATCAAGAAGCTGAAGTTCTAAACACATTAACAATAAAGCAACTGTGCAAACTACTGCGAAGACGTGGATTACCGACAAGCTATAAAGTGAAAGCCGATTTGGTAGAGAGGCTTGTAAATTTACCGATGTCGGATGAAGACGAACAACAGGAAATACCAGAAGTCCCTCCATCATTAAATCGTGATCGCAGGCTAGTATCAAACGAGATGACGAATCCCTTATTTTCTTTCAGAGACGTTGAGGAATCACTCAGCCATTTTGGTGGTGAAATTACCCAGGATATTGAAGTATGGATCAAGGAATTCGAAGAGGTAGCTGATTTATGCCAGTGGACGAGTGTTCACAAATTCATTTATGCGCGAAGGCTACTAAATGGTACAGCTAAACTGTTTTTAGAGTCAACTAGCGATATAAAAAATTGGGATGCATTGAAACAAGCGTTACGGAAGGAATTTCCTAGTGCATTGACGAGTGCACAAATACACATAGAACTGACAACGTGTCGAAAGAAGTCTTCGGAGTCCTATTGGGAGTATTTGTATCGTATGATCAGTATTGCTAACCGTGGTGGTGTCGATGAGGCATCTGTAATACAATATGTTGTTAATGGCATACAGGATGAGGCGAATAATAAAATATTTTTGTACGAAGCAAGAACCATAGATGAGTTAAAAACCAAACTGAAAACTTATGAGATGATCAGACAAAATCTTCAGAATCAACGAGTTCCATCGCATAGAGCCGAAAGAAATATTAATAGACAGGGTGAAAAGAAGTTGTCACGGTGTTGGAGTTGCGGTGGTAAAGGACATAGTATTTCCGAATGTAAAGATAAGGATAAAGGCTTCAAGTGCTTTAAGTGTAATCAGTTTGGGCATCTAGCAAAAGATTGCAATAACTCGCAAGCATCCAGTTCAACAAATAGACTCAGAACAATTCAGAAAAATAATGAAAACATTCCAGACATGCATATCAGAGTTCAATTATGTGGAAAATCTGTGAATGCCTTGGTTGATACTGGGAGCGACATTACGGTTATTAAACAATCTGTATATGAACAAATTACTGATGGTGATACCCTGAAGAGTTGTGGTACTAAAGTCATTGTATTCGGAGATTGCCCTCCATGCAGTACGCTAGGTTGGTTTTCAGTTGCAGTGTCTATAGATGGCAGCGAATTAAATATTAAATGTCATGTAGTACCTGATACATGGTTGCAGAATGATATGCTAGTAGGCAAGGATGTTCTTAGAAATTTCGACCTGATAATTCGAAACGGAAAGCCGGAAATAAAGAAGCCAAGTGAAGTTGACACTTACGATGATATTAACCCATTTAGAAGTTGGGATTTTGTTGGTTTAATGAAGGAAGATGCCATTTCGTCGTGCATGCAAGGTGTAAAGGATCCTGAAGTTGCAGATAAGTTGTCCAAGTTGTTACGATCCTATCAACCGAAAGTTGTAGAGAAGTCAATTATTCAGATGAAGATTCATTTAGAAAATGAGGTACCTGTATATCAGCCAGCGAGAAGATTATCACCAAGCGAAAAGAAAGTAGTAACGGAGCAAATAAATCAGTGGTTAGAGGAGAAAATAGTACAACCAAGCAATTCAGATTTTGCAAGCCCGATAGTTATCGTAGGAAAGAAGGATGGAACAAGTAGAATATGTGTCGACTATAGGAAATTGAACCAGAAAATGATCAAAGAAAGATATCCGTTACCATTAATAGAAGACGTCTTAGATAAACTTCATGACGGCCGCATATTCACGGCAATGGATCTGAAGAATGGGTTTTTTCATGTCGATGTCATTCCAGAAAGCCGAAAATATACGTCGTTCATAACTCATATGGGACAATACGAATTTCGTAAAGTACCATTTGGACTATGTAATTCACCGTCTGTCTTTCAGAGGTATGTTAATACTGTATTCCATGAACTTATTGTCAAAAACATTGTCTATGTTTATGTCGATGATTTAATCATATCATCTAAGGATGTCGAAGAAAATGTTAAAAAGATTGCCCAAGTATTGGAAGTAGCGGAGAAACACGGATTACAGTTTAAATGGTCAAAATGTCAGTTCCTTAAGGAAGAAATTGCGTTTTTGGGACATGTTGTCAGTAATGGACATATAAAGCCTTCGCTAGAGAAAACGAAAGCAGTCGCTAATTTTCCAATTCCCAGAAATGTTAAGGAAGTTCAGTCTTTTCTAGGTCTCACAGGATTTTTCAGGAAATTTGTTGAAGGGTACTCCAAAATAGCTAAGCCTATTAGTGATCTCACGAGAAAGGGCAGTAAATTTTGTTTTGGACCCGATCAACTCATGGCATATGAAATCTTGAAAGAAAAGTTGTGCAAGGAACCAGTACTTCAGATATATAACCCACACGCTGAAACTCAACTACATACGGATGCTTGCTCAATAGGTGGAGGAGCAGTATTACTGCAGAAAAATTCTGAGGATCAACAATTCCACCCTGTATACTACCTAAGCCTTAAAATGAGTCCAGCCGAGCAGAAGTACTCAAGTTACGAACACGAGGTTCTGGCTATCATAAGGGCATTGCGAAGATTACGTTGCTATTTATTGGGAATAGACTTTAAAGTTTTCACGGACTGTCAAGCTTTTTACCTTACAATGAAAAAACGAGAACTATGTGCAAGAGTGGCCAAATGGGCCTTAATTATAG
The DNA here is from genome assembly GCA_949987705.1 of Thereva unica. NCBI lineage: Eukaryota > Metazoa > Arthropoda > Insecta > Diptera > Therevidae > Thereva > Thereva unica. The sequence goes on along the minus strand of OX465282.1, from coordinate 34,067,291 downwards.
AAGAATTTGGTTGTGAAGTACAGCACCGATCAGGAAGAATGATGAGGCACGTGGATGCATTAAGCCGTTTTCCTACAGTTATGCTAGTGCAATCAGAAATACTCAGCAAGGTACGAAGGGCTCAAGAAGATGATAAATATTGCAGCGTCGTTAAAAAAGTTCTACTAAAAGAAACATATCAGGATTATGTCATGAGAGGAGAACTACTCTACAAATTTAAGGATGGAGACTATCTTTTGGTTTTACCCAAGAGAATACAGGCTGAAATCATCAGAAGAGTTCATGAGAATGGACATATAGGTGCTAGGAAAGTCATGCAACAAGTAGGACAAGATTATTATCTGCCTAAATTACAAAAGGCTGTTGATTTAGTTGTGAGCAATTGTGTGGCGTGTATATTGGCCGCAAGGAAAGCGGGAAAACCTGAAGGATATCTGAATCCATTGGATAAGTTTGACCGACCTCTTCACACATACCATGTCGATCATTTAGGTCCGTTGCCATCAACATCAAAAAAGTACAGGTATATTTTTGTAGTAGTGGACGGGTTTTCGAAGTTCACGTGGCTTTACCCTACGAAAACGACGAATTCACAGGAAGTTGTCGAAAAGCTGAGGCATCAGAGTCACACTTTTGGAAATCCGGTCAGGTTAATATCTGATAAAGGAGCAGCATTTGTATCCAATCAATTTGATGAATATTGTAAGGCGAATGATATACAACACGTTAAGATTACAACGGGTGTGCCGAGAGGCAATGGGCAAGTGGAACGGATTAATCGAAATCTGATAGCTGTACTTAGTAAACTTGCAGTAAAGGAACCACAGAAATGGTTCAAGTTCGTACCAACAGTACAGCAGATGTTAAATTCATCAACTTCAAGAAGTACAGGCCACACTCCGTTTGAGTTAATGGTGGGCACAAAGATGATAACCAATAGAGATGATACTCTTCTTAAAATAGTTGAAGAAGAATTAGTGAGTAGCTTTATAGAAGAAAGGAATGAACTAAGACAGCTAGCTAAAAAACAAATTTTACGGGCGCAACAAGAAAATCAAAAGAATTATAATAAAAGAAGGAAGAGAGCATGGAAATACAAAGTAGGAGATCTGGTGGTAGTTGAGAGATCACAGTTTGGATCTGGTCTTAAACTCTACCCCAAATTCTTGGGACCGTATAGAGTCTTAAAAGACAAGGGACATGACAGGTACGATCTAATCAAAGTTAGCCAAACAGAGGGACCCAAGCAGACGTCTGCCTCCGCGGATCATCTTAAACCTTGGACGCGGGAGGACACTGATGATGATGATGTTAGTTATGGAGAGAGTGGGACAGCTTCATCTGGGTCAGATGAAGAAATGCAGGATGGCCGAGATGTAGGAACCGAGAAAAAAGACACTCAAAAACCTTCGCACTCAAGGCACTGTAGTAATTAGAAAAATACGGGAGTCGAAAGGAGGCGATGAGATGTCGAAAATTTAGTCTGAAACAAAGCAAGTCGAAGTCGGGACGTTTTTTGTTATTAATTAAATTATTTAAATGTTATCGGAATTAAATCGTTATATAATAAAACATTAAATATTTTAAAATCCTTAAGAATCTCTACATACATATCCATATATATAAAAAAAGCAATAAAATTAAATGAACAACAAACAAGAAATAAAGAATTCCTTTTACGTGTCTACATAAATAAAAAAATGAACAGGCAAATATAAGTATAATTAAAAACTTAAAACAATTTGGCGCCTTCATCATAATCTCAAAATTTTTGATTACATTCTGTAATAAGTAATTCTGACTTATGGTAAAGACGTTTTGCCGTAAACGCACAATTTAAACACTTTAATCACTTCCCTATATAATTTTAAAATAAAAATATTCTTATTAGAAATAAATATTATTTTAAAAATCATTTTCACTGCACAATAATTTCAAATTTTCACATAAATCAGGAATTTTCCTAACACTTTCACTATTTAACTTTAGTTTCACAATTAACCACTATTTATCTTTATTGTGTCACCTTTAAATTATATTTAACCGAAAAAACCTATTGGCCTCGATTCCCAGATCCGACGGGAGGGAAGTGAGTGAGGATTTGACACTTTGCGATTCTCAAATCCGCAGTCCCGTATTGGTTTAAATCGAAAATTCGGAGTGAAGACTCACGCGATAATGAAATATATGATGTCGGATTATCTCAGGCGCATTTGTCGTTCAAATCCGCAGAAAATTTGTTGCGGATCACACTTTTACAGCGCGGAAAATGTCAAAAAGAAATTCGGGGTTGCGGATCTGAGAATCGCAAAGTGTCAAATCCGCAACTCACTTCCCTCCCGTCGGATCTGGGAATCGAGGCCATTAGTTTCTTTTACTAACGATAAAAACTGCTCCGATTCCCGCACTTTTCATGTAAATTTGACAGTTCTTCAGAGAACTTTCAGACTAAGTAACACATATGCAACCAGGAAGGCCTGTAGTTGAGAGGGACTTGGTTGAGCTCCACTTACAGACAGCAGCGAGCGTATAATTATATGGTGTGCGAACCAAAATAGCCTTGGTGGGAGAGATTGCGTTTCAATGTTGCAATGCAGAAGCTGCTCTCAGCATTCATTTCATATTCTCGCAATGCAGACGCTGCTCTCAAAATTTATGTCATATTCTCGCACACATTCATTTCATATTCTCGCAATTCAGACGCCGCTCTCAGCAGCATTCATTTCATCCTCTCGCGCATACCATCGCTGCTGTCTGTTGCTGGAGCTCGACCAAAAGTAGCCATGCTGTAGCCATGGTTGCAATATTTAAATATTTTGCTTGGATTAATCGCTTTTGGCAACATTGAATACGTTTCGGCGTTTCGCCTATTCGACTGGGCATCTGTATTTTCCTTTCATATCTGGGGTAGTATGTTATATTATTTACTATGTATTATATATTATGTATAACGTATTATATACAATATATTATATGTATACTGCATATCATATATTTAGTTCTGAAAAAATTCAAATTGAATCCAGTAAATTCGCATAAAAATTTAGATCCATCACTTTGCCTGAAGATAATATGACTTTTTTGCATATTTGCACATTGTTTAAAATAGCAAAAATTTCTGTTTCGACTATTGCATCAACCCGACGATATGTACTGTGTACTATGTACTACATATTTCCTATGAACTATGTACTATGTATTCATTACTAAATATCATCAACTATTTTTACTAAAAACTACATTATCCCAGTCATCCATCGTCCGATCTTTGTGTGATAAGTTTAAGACAAATAGCAAAAATTACTCAGAAAGATACGACACTGTAATCCTTTCTGTGCGAAGAAAAAGGAAAGTAAAAATCTATTCATTCTAATCTATTCATATACGCACTCCGGAATGGCGAGAGGGCGGAGCAACGGCAAACTACACAAACACATGCAGAGCTGGAAGTACAAGAAGATGGTACATGAATTCACACAAGCAAAATAAAAGTCCAGACGGCACAAAAAATTGCGGAGAAGAGAAATCAGTGCGTCTCTCTCGCACTTCGTGAAATAACATTTCTTTATTTACCCTTTCTTTCTTCGATTTTTGTTTTGTTTTTAAATTGAATTTTGTCTCGCTTGCACCTTGTCGATTGATATATTCACTCGCAAGGGAGCTTATGGGAAATTTTGAGAGTGTCGTATCTTTGTGGGTAATCTTTGCAAATAGTTTAATTTCCAAAACATTGCAACACATTTTGGAGTGAGTGCATATAAGTATCAATTAAATAAACTTTAACAGAATATTCATAAATAAAATGTATTGATCCTTATCCTCCTGTATTAAGATTGATTTGGAAATATAGACTAGCCATAGAAGTTAACACTTCTAAAGTGTGGTTCTACTTCTAATTTTTTATTTGGTATGGTCAAGCTCAGAAATCATTCTTCAATCGTTCAACTCTTGGTGCTATGTCTAGTAATAAGCTTGATCTGAAGATAGACAAAGAATATGAAAAGTTAAGGGTAATCTGGTGGATGCATGATGGATTTTGTAGGAGTTCATGTTTTTTAGCAGCCGGGAGAGTCATAACCGTCAGGGCTAGCTGGAGACAGTCTTGTTGGAGTGTTATGACTCGTGAAACAATTGACTCTCGCTAACCAGCCGATAAAGGCTGTGACGCCAACAGTACCAAACTACCAGGAGAACAAGGAGGTGCACCGACCACTAGATGAAGATCCGAATTAAGCGAAAATTTGGTACCCTGTTATTAACCAGTTAAGCCGGCGCGATGCCTATTAGGGCTACCTTTCTACGTACCTATTTTTTGATAATGGAAAAACTAATAATACGTGCAGAAGTGATATATTTATAAGTATCAAAAACGCTGTACGCTGCAACGCCTTTCATTAAAAACTTTATGAGTGCACAGGTCGCTGGAAGAAAAAAGTATAATTAAATAGACTAAGTGCCCGCGCACAAAAAAAAAAATTATACACTCTCTTAAAACTTTTTGTATGGTTTAAGGACACCTAGTCTACCATCTTTTGCTCTGCGAAAATTTATGAAACCGGGGCTTTTTTCCTAGAGGTTGCTCGAAAGTCAACCTTTTTATGGTGCCCAAAAAATTTATAGATACTGTTTTTTTAACAATCATAGCCGCATGAGATGGCGTTGATACGGGCGAAACAATACTCGTCCGACAAAAATGTCGGACCGTTAAGGATGTCTACCACCCCAAACCTGCTAAGTTATGGGCATCCAAAAATTTATTAATAACCACATGATTTTTTCAGGATCGCTTAAGAAAAATATGTGGAATTACATGGTATATGTGTCCGACAAAATTTGTTTGCCGATTTCGCCGTCCGACGAGTCAAAGTCGTCTATTTCATGAAGGAAAAAAATTTATACATAACCTCTTTTTCTTTTTTTTTCTTTTTATAATAAAAAAATCAACATTCCATATACGTTGTCCGACAAAAAAACCTTGTCTTTAGCGTGAAAAAGGAACAAAAACTACAAATAACTAGCTGATTTTTTCCACCCGGTTTCATAAAGATTATGTCTAATACATTTCCCACAAAGAGAGTTATAGGTGAAAATTACACTATCCATTACTCGGTCCTCACATAAAAACGGTTTGTATATGATTCAGGGTGCAGGGATTGCACTAAGCATTCAGTTTTCTGTCTTTTTTCGACCCCCGAGCTCTTCTTCAGAATCAACTGTTATATCGGCATCCAATGCATCAAGAACAGGAACGCTTCAACCCTCCACTTTTTCCAGTGATTCTGAAGATACACAGACGATATATGAGCAACAGTGAGCAAAATATAATATTATCTTTTAAACTATAGTTCTGCGTTCCTTATACGGTTGAGGTATGAATACGAGATAATATATTTGTTTTATATGTTCCCAGATGTGCAAATGACCGTTCGTTGGAAGAGTCGCAACCTGCTACTGAAAGTACAGCGAACGTTAATATTGATTTTGATGGTGGATCTTCCATACAGTGAACAGTGAAGGCAATGGCAAACAATGTTTTTTTTGCAGTAAAATCTGTATCCGCCGGAATTTCCAAAAATTTTTTTGCCGTCAAATAAAAAACAAACATGTGTTTTTACAAAATCTTCAACGGTATACGACGGTACTAAATGACTTTATACCATGTTCGCACTGAGCCGAAATTAAGTGATTTCGGAAAGTGATTTTGAAATTATGTAGAACCGTTCGCACTGGATTGAAATTTTTTTTTTTTTTATGCGATAGTCTAAGCTCAGGTGTCACCCTTTGTACTACTAGTACGTCATGTCGTTTAGGTCATGGTGCAATGTCCAGTAGTAAGCTTAGCTCGAAAGATAGAGAGAAGGACATAATAGGTTAGGGGGAGTCAAGGGGGTGTTGCAGAAAGTGGCGATGAACCTTGCGTTTGAACTCTTGGATGTTGTATGAGTTCGGGAATACCGTCTTTGGAAGGTTGTTCCACAGACGAGTGGTTCTTGATATAAACGAATTTCTAGATCGGAGTGTGCGCGAAGATAAGGGCTGTAAACTGAGGGGGTGAGCCGAGCGGGCAAGTCTTGTGTTGCGGGTAAATGTTGCCGTGGAGGCATAAGGTTACTTATTTCAGTGGAGCAATCATTATGAAAAAAACGATAAAATTTTGCTAGAGCTGCAACATTCCTACGGTGGCTTAATGAGTCAATTGAAGAGCAAATGGCGCTGTCACCAATAAGTTTGAGAGCGCGGTTTTGCACCTTGTCCAGCCAAGCTAAGATGGTTCTTGGGGCCCCGGCCCAGATATACGAGTTATATTCAAGACGGGGACGAATGTAGGACTTGTAAATTATAGCCCTGGCAGACGGCTGAAGGAGAAATTTGCACTTTTTGAGGAATCCTAGACACTGGGATGCTTGTTAAGCACTTTGGAATATGTGGTTATTCCAGCGCAGATCTTCAGCTAATGTTACGCCTAGGATGTTTAGAGAGGGTTCTGCCGTTACGGTCTTGTTGTCCACTGAAATAGAAAGCGGTTCGGTGCAAGTTTTATTGGAGATGAGACAGTACTTCGTTTTAGATGCATTGAATTCGACACGGTTCTTGCGGCCCCATTCAAGAATTCGTTCGATGTCCCTGTTGATTGAATTGGTCAACAGTTGGCGATGATGTAGACAAGGTCTGGCACGCGCTTGTGTTACATTATCAAAACCATAGGAGTAACGTAGAGTACCGTCATCAGCAAAGCTGTGGAGTGAGTTAGAGGGGACTGAGAGCAGGTCATTTATAAAAACTAGGAAGAGAACTGGTGATAGAATTGAGCCCTGGGGAACACCTGCGGAGATGTGGTGGGGGTCGGATTCGACGCCATCCAATACTACCTTGATTGAACGGCCTGAAAGGAAGCTCTCAATCCAGTTCTTCAGAACAGAGTCAATACCAATAGCTTGGAGTTTAGCCAACAGAGCGGGATGCCATACTCTGTCAAAAGCCTTGGAGATATCCAGAGCAACCAGACCAGATTCACCAAATCGGTGTATACTTCGGCTGAGGTGCTCCGTTAGGAAAACGAGGAGATCGCCAGTAGATCTTTTCGATCTAAAGCCGTATTGTTTGTCATTCAATATTTGGTTGTATTCAAGATATTCCATAAGCTTTCTTTTTATTATTGTCTCCATAACTTTGGAGAGAATAGAAGTAATTGCTATTGGGCGGTAGTTAGTAGGGTCACTAGCTTCACCTTTTTTCGGTATGGGCTGAACATGAGCCAGTTTCCAGGAGTCAGGATAAACTCCGGAGAAGTATGAAAGTGCAAAAAGTTTGCGCAGAGGTTTAGCCAAAGGTGAGGCACATTTTTTAAGAACTATAGGGGGAATTTTGTCGGGGCCAGTGGCTTTGTTGGAGTCCAGCTCTTTGAGACACTTATATACTTCACGCGTCCTGAAGGAAACTCTATCCATTGAGTGGGCGGAACACTCGATGGTGGGGGGTTGCATGACGGCATCGGGTAAGGAAGAATTTTCGGCGAACAGAAGTGCGAGTAGATCGGCCTTGGGTTTGCTTTCTGTTATCACCTGTTTGTTGTAAATGAATGGAGGCGTTGAATGAGAAGCGAAATTCTTCCTGATGGAGGTTACCAAGGACCAGAAGTTTTTACTGCCGGCAGTGGAGTTTATGAGTTTACCTCTCAGTTTCTCATCGAATAATTCTTTGACTCGCTTGATGGTGGATTTACAAGAGTTTCTCAACCTGATGTATTCACGTCGAGATGTTTCGCTCGGAGAGTTTTTGTACTGTCTGTAGGCGGCTTCTTTGGTTTTGATTGCGTTCATACACTCTCGATTGAACCATCCATATTGCCTAGGCTTTATGGATTTGGAAGAATGGGGAATGAATAAACGCATTCCGGCCAGTATAATTTTGGTAATACAGATGGCCGCAAAATTAACATCGCGGTTCTGAAAACACAAATCCCAATCAGTAGCTTGGAAAAAGCGAATCAGCCCCCACCACTTTGATTTCGTTTGACAATTTTTTCTAGCAGTCACGTTCGAGCCCTTGAACTGTTCAGTGCTTTTGCTCCCAGTGACTTTCAACCTTAATTTTTTCCTGAGCCTCACTCTCAGAGTGCAGTTTATTGTTTTTTTCGTGCTTTTGTTTTTGACTGTGCGTCAGTGCACATTGTGAAATTTTTTTCTTTTTTTTGGACTATTTTTGTAGTTTCCTTTGTTTTCGGCATAGTGTAAAGTGCGATTACTAGCGGCATGGCGCCAGCGCCAGGGCCAAGTAGCAACCCATTTGCGCTCCTAGATGACACCAAACCGAAAAAGAAGTTCCGAAAACGCAAAAATGTTGATAACGAACTATGGAATCCGACACCAGCAGAGACACAGAATTTTTTCTCATTGGGGCAAGATCCTAAATATATTACGGCAGAGCTGATCAACAATGAAAAAAAAATAACGGAGCTGAATCCATTCTTGGTTCAAAAAACCCTCCAGATCTATTCTGGAAAAATCAAGAGTTGCCGAGCCCTTCGTGAAGGAAAATACCTCCTACTTCTGCCAAATGAGCTCGAAGCAAACAAAATAGTTAAAAATTTAAAAAAAATTGGAAATTACGAGGCGCAAGCGTTGTTTTTTGATAAGCTTAATGAGTCCAAAGCAACCATACGAATGCCAAACCTGAAGGGAGTCAGCGAAGAAGACATCCTTGAGGGAATTAAAGAGGATAATCCCACGGTCAAGGCTGTTAAGCACTATGTAAGGACAGTAAACAATCAAAAGGTAAATACGGGTACGTTGCTGATTACCTTCACCACCTACCAACCGCCCAAACATGTTTATATCCTTTATGAGAAAATTAGCACGCAAAGATGGTATCCAGCTCCTTTAAGATGTCGGCGATGCTTCCAATTCAGGCACCATGAAACCAGGTGTAACGAAACGCCCAGATGTCCCACGTGTAACGAGGTGAAAGCGGAAGCTGAAGACCATATTTGTACGAAAGTTTATTGCATCAGCTGTAAAATAGAAGGTCAACACTCCACCCTCGACAGGAATTGCCCAATCTTCCTAAGAGAAAAGGAGATTGTAGTGATTCAACTCAACCGCCATTTAAGCAGGTTCGAAGCCAGAAAGCAATGGTATGAGGAACATGCGCAAACCAACGCTCACTCACAGGAATCCCACGTAGGCAGGAAGAACGGTAATGAGCAATCAACTACACTAACCCAAAATTCTAGAAATAATGATATCGTAGCAACTAACATCAATCATGTAGGTACAAAAAATGTTACTAACAACAAATCTTGGGCTAGTATAGTTAGCAGCAACAACACCCAAATTAGGAAAACAAGTACAGAAGAACTAACCAAGAACAACCCAGACAATAAAATAAACATAACAAAACAAGCACATCAGAAAATCGTTACAATTAACTCACCATACCCTAATACACAAAACACCCAAATAAAATTCACAGCAAATGACAAACCTGTAGACATATCGCAACTAAATGCATTACTCTCTCTCTCGCCTAACACTCTTAAAAACACCATTGCAGCAGTAAACACGGCACACTCTCCAATAAACACACCAAATAGACGAAAAAACACATTTGAAACCGAAACAGATTCAGATATGGAAATTCAATCCACTAACATCAAAACACTACCTGATAGTAAACAATAATATGGCATTTGCAAATCACCAAGGGCAACGTAGACTTACAAACATTCCCAATACCAACAAACTTACAATAGTACAGTGGAACATTTCAGGACTCTATACAAACTCTGCTTCACTTGACATAATAATAGCACGACACAACCCGGACATCATAGCACTGCAAGAAACACACCTACCACACGTAACTCCCACAAACGCACCCAGAAAATACCGACAGTATGACTTATTCACACATAACACACATTCCACGAGAGTCAGCGGAGCTGGCATCATGGTAAAAAGAGGCCTAGCGGTAGAAACATTACCCATAACTAACCAAAATACTCCCATGCTAGCACTTAGAGTGCATGCTGGAATAACAATGGACATTGCCTGTATCTACGTGGAACAAGAACTGAACAATATAACAGAAGAACTAGACAAACTAACTTCACCACTAAGAAGACCAGCAGTACTCCTCGGAGATTTCAATGCGCATCACCAGCTATGGGGATCGCAGTACAATACTCGGAGAGGTAATCAGGTAAGCGCCTGGCTAGATAATACAGAATACGTACTACTGAACGACGGATCACCGACAATGTTTACAACACGAAACACACTGACTAATATAGACCTTTCACTAGCAACCCCAGACATTGCCTCAAGACTGAACTGGACTACAACTGAGCACCCTAAACAAACGGACCACTTTCCAATTATTTTGCACATTAACCAAGCCACAGAACATTCAAAACATATTCCACAATTTGTTGAACGACACGCCGATTGGAACAAATTCCAATTAAAAGTTGAGGAGTATCTCCTACAGAAAGAGCTGAGCCCCAGCATTAACAGGGAAGTAGCAATCTTAACGAGAGCTATTCGGTATGCTGCCAACTGCAGTATGCCATCAAATCAACGCGCCAATAAAACTACCCCTTCTTGGTTCAACAATGATATTCGCCAGCTGATTCGAACAAAGAATCAGGCTTGGAAGCGTTTTAAAAGATCCCCTACTGCAGAAAATGCAATCTCTTATCGCTCCATTAATGCGCTAATGCGCAGAACGATTCGAGAAGAAAAACGCAAGGCTTGGGAAAATTTTCTTGATGCTATTAACCCCAACAACTCAGTTCAAGAAAACTGGCGCTGCATCAGAGCGGTGTTCGGAAATAGAAAAGGCACTATGATTTCCGCACTTGAACATGAAAATAGGACTATTACCAATCCCAACGAAATCGCAAACCTAATAGGCAAACAGCTCTCAAGTTATGCAGACACTGATCTAAACCTACACGGTGAAGATGACAGAGCCATAGAGGCAGAGCTGGAAACTCTCCAGAACCTTCCTCCCTCCCCCCTAGACATGCAGATAACCTTAAGAGAAGTCCAAGATGTATTGGACTCTTACAAAGGTTCAACACCGGGCCTGGACAAAATAACTTATGGAATGATGAGAAACGCCCCATCACTCTATTTGCAGAGGCTAACTAGGCTCTATAATAAGGTGCTGAGCTCGGGCACATTTCCACAGGCCTGGAAATTGGCAGAGATCCGCCCCATCCCTAAAGTTCCCAACAAAATTGTCCCCACCACCCACATCAGACCAATATCCCTCCTTCCAACATCTTCCAAAGTCCTAGAAAAAATCCTCAGCAATAGACTAGGTTGGCTCCTAGAACGAAGGCTCACAGACGGGGTTGTCGGCTACAGACCTGGCAGGGGAACACTGTCACTCTTACAGGAAACTGAGCACAACCTGGCCTGTGCCATCGGACGGAGAGAACATAGTGTATTGCTTTCAGCAGATCTGGAGAAAGCATATGACAGACTTCAAAGAAAAGTCGTCGTGCACCAGCTCATCCAATGGAATGCAGGTTACAACTTTGTAAAGACAGTCAACTCATTCCTCACAAACCGTAAAATCATGGTTCGAAATAAAGGTTTTGCTTCGAATGTCCTACACCTAGCAAGTGGAACACCGCAAGGGTCGCCTTTATCGGTAACCCTATTCAACACCTACATACACCAACTATCTTCAGCACTAACACAAGTGCGCAACCTCTATTTCCATATATACGCAGACAATATAGTTCTCTACGCTTCTGGCGATACCTACACGGTAGAAAATACACTAAGAACAGCACTTAACGTCCTAAAAGCATGGTGCCAAACAGCTGGGGCAATTATTTCAGAAGACAAGCTGGAAGCATTACATGTCTGCAGGAGAACAAGTTGTACTGCAACCAGCTTAAGCTGGGCAAATCACACAATCCCACTAAAAGAAGAACTGAAGTTGCTAGGTTTACACCTGAACAAAACATTACGGTGGAATAAGCAGGCAAAAGTAGTTGCTGAAGATTTGAGGAAACGCAATAACATTCTCAAGGTCATTTGCCAAAAAAAGCATGGACCACCAGTAAACCTAGCCATAAGAATAGCGAAGCAAATAGTAATTGGCAAAGTGGACTACGGACTGACCTTATACGGACATGGAACAAAGACAGCACTCGAAAGAGTCCAAAAGCCAATTAACCAGGCTGCACGCATTGCTCTTGGAGCCCTACCTACGACGCCGATCGATGCTCTCTTGATCGAGGCCGGTCTACCTACCATTACAGAACGGACAGAAGAATTAACGGCTACCGTAATCCTTAAAAACATGCACAATTTCCAAGCTCCACTGCATCAAACCATAACGTACATACTCCACTCTGAAATGAAAAAATACAGAAAACCATCGGCCCTCGTACTAGGGTTGAAGAAACTTCCAACAGACTTACTTTACATCCCTGACCAAACACAGAACCGAACAAATATAACACCCCCTTGGTCATTTAAGCAGTGTCGAATAAACACAGAAATGACCAAATACAACAATTACAGTAGCCCTTTTATAAGACAGCAATTCAATCGACTAATACAAGAACAAGGAGTACAGCAACAATACTACACAGACGCATCTAAAATGACAGATCAGGTCTCTTACGCGGTAGTGAATAGAGAGGGAAACGTATTGAGTCTAGCAAGAATGCCAGGTTGGACTTCAATCTATATATCGCGGAAACAATAGCCATATACGAAGCCTGCTTACTTGCAGAAAGTTCAGAATCTGCTGTAATCATAACTGACTCGCTCTCCGCACTTCACTCAATCAGGAACCTGAAAAACAGACACCCAACAGTAGTACATATAAGACAGATAGTAAGTAACAAGGACATACGGCTTATTTGGTGCCCCGCACACAAGGGCATAACTGGGAACGAATACGCAGACAGGGAAGCAAAAGAAGCTCATAGACGACCCCTAACAGAAGTACGAACACCTGACTTTCTATCGGTACGAAAGAAAGCGCGACAAACAATGGACGACAAAAAACAACGTAACTGGAACCGAAGCAGCACCTTCCTAGCCTCGCATTGGAAGGAAATTACAACACCCCAGGGGCATAATCTCCCCAGATCGTTGGGGGTCCAGTATACAAGACTACGGCTCGGACATTTCCTGGCCGTTAAAAGATACATCTTCGAGAGAGCTGCCCCACCTTCTTGTCCATACTGCCCGGTGCAAATTCTATCAGCACGACACCTCTTCATTGACTGTCCTACCACTGCTCACATATTACGACAATATATACAATATGACAACAACATACCTATACTGAATACGAACAAGGAACAGACGAAAACACTAATTACAATTTTAAACAGACTGATACAAGGACCATCCCCTAGAATTTAAGACTACATATAGAATACCTTCATAGTATAAAATTTAAGATTGTAAAAATTAAGATTGTATAGCCCACTAGGATTAAGCTCCATGGGCTTAGACCCACTTTGTTAGGTTAAGACTTGTAAACTAATAAAGTTATTAAAAAAAAAAAAAAAAAAAAATTTTTTCTAGCACTACTCATGTCTTCGCTTTTTCCTGCGCGAATTTCACTAGCAATTCCTCTTATAACAAAGCCCATAGCTTATTTATTTTATATATCTTGGGTTTTTGTATTTTGAAGAATGTTAACTGAATTCGATTTTTAGGTTTGAGCATTGGCTTTGAGGTTTGAGATGATTTCGAAATCACAAGAATACATGGGAAATCACATGATTTTGAACGTGATTTTGGGCGAAATCAACAAAATAGCCGAAATCATGTAATTTCGGCTCAGTGCGAACATGATATTAGGCATGTTACAAAAGATTGCGGCAGATTGAAGCAAAACACACCAAATAACAGTTTACTTTATGTTTTATTCTCATTATTTAAAAGAAATTGAAGTTCAAAATTTCGTGTAGAACTTTGTTGCTGAATGATCAGGTGGAAAATAAAAGAACAAGGCGGTTCTAATTACCTCATAGAACTTTTTTGTTGAATGAAAACGTTTTTTTATTTACCTTTGCATGGATTTAAACTTTTCCATTTAATATAGGATATTGAGTCATTTTTGCCTTCAGCGCTTATGACGAAAGATAAAAAAATTAACGTTTCTTTCAAAATTTGATTTGATTTTAATGTTGATATCATTTTGTTTCTATTTTTTTATAATGAAATACGGTGCGAACTATTCGCCAGGGTCAACTAGTAAGGATGTTACGTGTCTACCGTATCGTGGATTTTTTATTTTCTGAATTAAAAGAAATTGAAAATCAATTAATATTAATTAGTCAGTGTTTTTGTAATGGCCTGCAAACGCAGGAAAAGCAATATTAAAGTTTGTTAGTTGTTGTGTTAAATATTACTTCAACACTGTGCAATCTTTACTGGGAACATAAAGAATAAGTATGCGAGGGGATCATCTCATTAGGATTTAACATTGATAATAGGTACGGGTTTGAAAGCGGGGCCGCTGAACTACATATAATGTCAATGTTAGGAAAATTTTATGTTTTTTTTTTGGCGGACTATGGAGTAGGCACGATTTACGTGTCCGACATTCTTATCACATCAAAGGCAGTAGTTTTTGGCACATAAAACCGTTTTTGTCCGACGGTTATGTATAATTTTTTTTCCTTCATGAAATAGACGACTTTGACTCGTCGGACGGCGAAATCGGCAAACAAATTTTGTCGGACACATATACCATGTAATTCCACATATTTTTCTTAAGCGATCCTGAAAAAATCATGTGGTTATTAATAAATTTTTGGAAGCCCATAACTTAGCAGGTTTGGGGTGGTAGACATCCTTAACGGTCCGACATTTTTGCCGGACGAGTATTGTTTCGCCCGTATCATCGCCATCTCATGCGGCTATGATTGTTAGAAAAACAGTATCTATAAATTTTTTGGGCACCATAAAAAGGTTGACTTTCGAGCAACCTGGAGGAAAAAAGCCCCGGTTTCATAAATTTTCGCAGAGCAAAAGATGGTAGACTAGGTGTCCTTAAACCATACAAAAAGTTTTAAGAGAGTATGTATAAATTTTTTTTTGTTCGCGGGCACTTAGTCTAAAAAAGAACAAATCTGCAAAAATTGATTTCTATGGCTTCTATAGCTGTTTTACATTCCTCGTCGTACCATTTACTGGATCTGGCTGTGCGCTTGTAGCCTACAGATTCCTCCGTGACATCCGTCAGTATTGTCTTCAGTCTTATTCATTTTCGCTCAACGGTATCCGCATTATTTATGTTTAAACTTGGACCTATCCTTTCTGCTAGAGTTGCCCGATATCTCTCCAATACGGTCTGTTCTTGGAGGCGATCAAAGTCGTATTTCTTTAGTTTGTTGTTTCTGTTTTTCTTGAGTGCACAGCCGACATATGAATCTAGGTGAAACTAGAAAGTGGTTCGATTTACAATTCGCACTCTGCAGGATCTTATTTGGAGGAAACTGGAAGCTGCCCTTGGGTCTATGACTATATGGTCTATTTGATTGCATTATCTTTCACTGCCTTGTGTATTTGTGGATGTCCTTTCTCGGGAAATATGTTGAGCTGACAATCATATCTTTGCTCATTGCAAAATCGATAACACGATGTCCGTTGTCGTTTTATGTTTCGTGTAAACATATATACCACATAATCTTTCATTTAGAATCATAGAATGATTTCTATTGAAGGAAATTTTAAAATAAATCATTAGTATTGTAATCATCATCATTGTAACCGGTGCACATAATCCAATAAATTCATTCCAAATTGCCCCAACGGATAAGAACTCATTGTTTCAATTTAATCCCCCGCTTTATTTCCTGTAATTGGATCGTAAACAATAAATGCATTTTAAAAAACGAGTAAATATTACAGGTCAGGCAGGAAATAAATTTTTATCGGGATCAATATAAATTTACCCTGCATGCATTCTATATTAAGTAATTATGGGTTAAACTACTTAAATTAATGAGATAATTACACACCGGTTCATTACTGCCAATAAAATCATAAGTCTCCAATTCGATTATAACTTTTCTGTATATGGAATATAAAGGGGGGCATTTTGCTTGCTTGTAGCATATAATTCATATTTTCTAAACATGTTCTATTTACAAAAATTCATCTGTATTTTGTAGTAACTGAAACAAAGGATAGAGAGTAGTTTTTGTTGAAAACGTACTTCTATTATAGATTTAAGTGAAATTCGAAAATTTAGAAAAACTCTCTCCTCTTGTTTGGTGGCTGGACATAAAAGTTATACTCCCTCAGGCAACATAAAGGATTGCAATAATTGTTATGACTACTGTTTGCTCCTTGCCGTCCCCAAAGTCGTAGCACTAATAACGTCATTCTGTACAACGTGTTATATAATTGTAATGTTTTAAAAAGTTTTTCATGATGTTCGGCCGAAGCCTTTTTCAATTTACTTTATTTAGTAAATGGACTTCATTGTAAGCAAAATGTTGCCACTCTGTTGGTATATTTCTAATGTAAAACCATTTTTGAAATTGTAATAATTTTACATATTTTCTATATACACTGGTCTTAATTATTATTAACTAGCAAAAACCCGCGTGCGCTGCAACGCCTATAAATAAAAAAAATGATATGTGCATTGCCCGCGGTAGGAAAACAGTATAGTGAAAAACAATAAATCTGGAAAAAATTATTTTGGATACTATATACAAAGGAGGTGGGTCAAAAGTGCCCCAGGCCCGGCGCAAAAGAAAAGTATCCCAGATTATCGGCTATAATAAGTATAGAATTTCTGTATAGTTGTTATATCCCGTAACTGTGGCTAAGGTGTTAATATTGCTATTTCTTTTTATTCGGGCGAAATGACTAATTAACGCTGTATTTTTGTAACGCCACCACATATCTTCATGAATAAGGTATCAGTGCACGCAGAATACTCCCACCTATCTAAAATTGTAAAAACGACGGTACCACAGTACCAACTTCCAGAGTTATGAGTCGTCAAAGTCAAAATTTTGTTTTTTTAAACAAAAATGTCACTTTCAACCACCTTTTTCTCCAAAATATTCATAGTCAACTAATGTTTTTTTCCAGAATAAGAAAGCTTGGAGTTTTTCCTATGAATAATGTCAACAATTTTTATGCTACGGCCTTTACTTTCGAAGTTATAAGCAATTTTAATACTAAAATTGGCGTTATTTCGTACTTTTTTAGTACTCTTTTTCCTAAGCTTATGTCGAAAAGAACTAATAAGTGAAAAAAAGTCAAAGTCAAAATTGCTTGCAATTTCCGCAATTGATCATATTTCGGCGATCATTTTGAATATCGAAAATCGAGCGTAGAGGTGCAGCATGGGAGGCTCCACAGACCTTCGTGCAAAATTTCGAAGGTCTGCGATGACTGGTCCGCTATAGCGCACCCATAAACGTATACCTACACGCACACATGCACGCATATACACAGAAACTTTCTTTTATTAATATAGATACAGAGTTGTTCTGCATACAAATATGAAAACCTATTTATAACACTTATTTGGCAAAATTGGTCCGCTCCAAAATTAAAATTTATAAGTTTTGATCATAAATTCGTTATTTGCAACCATAACCCCTAGATACCCACTTTCATGCAACCTTAAAGAACCCCGCATGCCGATTTTCATTCGGATCGGACCACAATTGCCAAATTCGTCGGCCTTATTGGCGCAGCCATTTTGAATTTATAAGTTCTGACTATAAATTCGTTATTTTCAACCATAAAAACCCCCAGATTTTCATGGAAATAGGAACACCGTATTCGGATATCGAATGCCCCGTTTTATTTTGGCCACCATTTTGTGTTAGCCGCCATTTTGAGTTTGGACTCACGCTACATAGCTAATTGTTAACTATTTGTCATACTCTTTCATTTGATACCCATGAAACCCAATTGGAAAATTCGGCTGCCACCTTGATTTTTTTGAATGTGTGAAAACATGAAAGTGGGGTCAAAATCAAGTTGCAAGAGGCGCAGAACGTAAAGAATGGTGAAAATCGTACTATCGTACTAATTTATTAATTAAAAAAAAACTAATTAAAATTTCGAAAAACGAAAACTGTTGGGGTATCCATGAATCTACAAAAAAAAAACAGAATTCTACCTCTTCTAGTTTGGCCCCAGTGCGTGACGGTACGCACCAGCAGACACACACACAGACTGACAGACACTTTCTTTTATTATTATAGATAAAGTACATATTTTCAATAGCATTCATTGCAATCGTCAAGATAAATAGGTACTAAAAAATGTGCAAGACTTTTTGCATCCTTATTCCAATTGTGGCTTGAGGTTGTTGAAACTTTAAACAAAACATTAGAGCAATTCACATCGAGATTTTAAAATATTAACGTTTAACAGATTTAATAACTTCAGATATTAATTCAATAAAGGTTGACAACAAATAATAATTCAATTGAATTTTTTATGTGAAAGACTAGAGGCTCAGGAAAGGTCCTTTATACTGTCGACAATCTATTTTCTTCGTAGTGCAATGTCGGACAGCAGCTCTAGTCGGGGAAGAAATAACTGCCACAACCTACTCACGATATTTTTAGTCAGAGAGAAACAACTCGCTGGAGTGTTATGCCTCCTGAAACGAGTTCAATCTCATCAACCAACCGATGACATGTGCTTTGATGAAGCGGGGAATGGCTAAGGAAGGCTATGACAGGAGGAATCGGGAATGTAAAGAGGGAAGAAGAAATAAGGAAAACGGAACGAACGGCTTTTGTATTCTAAGCGAACGGCAAACAAAGACCTCGGAAAGTGGTGGCACCCGATTTGTCACTTCTGTCAAGACCCGAGAAAAGTCACTGCAGACGAACACCTACCAGACCTGTTAGCAAGTCCTAATCCCACCTCCCCGCGGTGCCCCCTGGGGTACTTCTTCGGAAGGAGCTAACGGGAGACGGGCGAATGGCGAGCTCTCTGCGCCACAAAACAGAGTTTTAAGTCGGTTGGGCTGAGGGTTAGCAAATCGCTCCCATAAAAAACACCATTGCTACGAATCGGCAAACAATACCTCGGAACCGGATGGGCAACACGACGACGACCTTTGCTTTTCGAACAAGGACACGAATCGGATCATAGAATGTGAGAACACTTACCGTGCGGCTGCGTACCAGACTAAGAAGTACTACGGTAGCCCAATGCTATGCTCCAACTGAAGACGCAGAAGATGACATCAAGGACGAATTCTATATGCGACTTAATGAGGTTTTTCGCTCTATTCCAAGGGGAGACATCATTGTTTTAATGGGTGACTTAAACGCACAGATCGGCCGTGACAACACCGGCCTTGAACACACAATTGGAAATCAAGGCCTAAGCCAAGTTACCAATAACAATGGTGAGCTTTTCGTTGACTTTTGTAGTCCCCACCAACTCATGGTAGGTGGAACTTACTTTTGTCACAAGAAGATACACAAAGCAGTGCCGGATTAAGCCAGCGCGGGGCCTGTAGCAAATTCTGTCAAGGGGCCCTTGGTTTGCTTAAGGTTATCAACTTTATGGTATTAAATAAAACAAAACTGTTACAAACAAACTTTTCTGGATTTAATTTGGGCAAATTTAGAAATAATACTATTTATATCGACTTCCATGAGCAAATCGTATTCAATATTCATCAAAGTCAGGTGATTAAGACGTTCTTGGCTCATCGTGTTCCTTAATTCATTCTTAACACGTTTTAATGTTGAGAAAGAACGTTCACCACTGCAGTTGGTGATCATGAGAGATAAATAAATGCGCAGGGCTATTTCTACGTTTGGGAAACAAGATTCTAAAGAATTATTTAACAAAAGCTTGTAAAATTGCAGTTCCAGAGCCTCGTGCTTCTTGCTGTCAATAATACTAGCCACATCGGATTTTAGCAATGCAGCGAACTGCACTAATTCGTCGCCTAGGCTGTCCTCCAAATCATCTGCGTAAGCACTGACGATAATTGAAGATTTTTTCAAAATCTTTTCTGTTGGAAGAGATTTTAGCTGTCGGAATATTCCAAAAACGCCAGTCATTTTATAATATGCCTTCATACGTTTATCTAAAGCAGTCAGTACGTTATCAATAATGACAATAAATACCTGAGTTTCATAACGTTGCCCAGGTGTTTGATTTTCAACAAAGTCGTCGAGTGTAGTTGAGCCGCTGTAATGGTCGTATTTTGTATTTCGCTTGCTTCGTCTTGAAGTCTCTTGCTGATATTCCTCACAGCCAGTCAGATCTTTGGCTTTTGCCTCAATATCTGAAAATGTGGATCGCATTGCTTGAAGGTACCCATGCAATGATTCATAAAGGGCGTATCCAGTGTTAAGGTCTTGATCAGCCGACTGAAGCGAGGCATTAGTCGCTTGCAAACGTTCTAGGATTCCGTTCCACGCAATTGTCATTATTCCCGTTTCTAACTTACTCATCTTCGAAACTAGTCCGTAAGCTTGATTACGGCACTCTGCCTTTTGATCCACGTTATTGGAAATGTCTTTCAAAATTTTCTTAATAATAGTAAAACCACATAAAAGTGCCTTCGTAGCATCAGCTCGGGCTGACCACCTAGTGTCCGACAACCTTTTCAAAATAGGGATTTTTGACGTACTTTCTTTAAGTGCGTTCGTAAGACGACCCCATCGATAGGTAGAAGCACAAAAAAATTTATATAAGTTTTGTATAAAATCAAAGAAAATTGATGCTTCTGTACAGCAGTCTGCAGCGCACTTAGCAACCAAATTTAAGGAGTGTGCAAGACAGGGAATATATTCTGCATACTTATTTATTTTCTTAATATTTGCTTGTAAGCCGCTGTATTTCCCACTCATATTGCTGGCGTTATCATAGCTTTGCCCGCGACAATCTTTGATATCAATGCCACTCTCACTTAAGAAATTTAATAAGCTTTGAGCAAGTTGTTCAGCAGTATGGCCTTCCATGTCCAAGAACTTAACAAATCTTTCCACTGGTCCAGATGGCAGAACATAGCGCACTATTAGCGTCAGTTGATCTACATGGGATATATCTGGAGTAGAATCCAATGATACTGAGTAGTATTTGCAGCTCTTAATTTCGCAAATAATTTGATCCAGTATGCTTGATGAAATTAGTTGGATAAACTCCTCACATGTTGTTTTTGATAAATATGACGTATGCCCCTTTCCTTTATTGGCATGACTTTGAATATGTTGGGCCATAAAAGCATCAAATTTGGAGATTAATTCTAATAAGCCTAAATAATTACCATTGTGAGGTGAACCAACAATTTCATCACTACCCCGAAAAGCAAGACCTCGTTCTGCTAAAAACTTTATTATAATTCGTTTTAAAAGTAGCCGCCAATACATTTGCTCAGACTCAATTTGGCTCACAATTTGAGTATCAACACGCACCTTCTTGTTTTTGAGGTTTATCAACGAAATTATTGCTTGTCTATGCTGAGTGCTTTCTTCATGTCTTGTCAACAAATTGTGCGCGTTCTTCCAGTCATCTAATCCTTCTTTCGTAAATCGTGATGACGAATTATCTGAAGCAGTAACTTTGCAAACAAAACAGAAAAGTCGTCCTTTGCTTTCCGAATAACATAACCAATCTCTGACGTGAGTTTGATTCGTCAGTTTATGTTTATAGGTAAAAAATAACTTTTGGCAGAAGCGTGGCTTATTTTCTTTTTCGTAAATTTTCTTTGAAGACATAAAATTACTATTCATATGTTGCACTTCGCTGCTTCCTTTTGCAATCCAATAATCTCTATCAAAGTTACTCGGCCATTCACCAATATCGTTGGAGTATATTTTACTTTCGTTTTGTTTTTGGGTTGAAAATGTAGTGACATTAGAATCATGTAATAATATGCTTTCGACTGTTTTTTTATTTGAAGATGACGATTCTAGATCGAGAGGACTTGCTGTGATTTTAAGTTCTGTTTGGCTAGAACCCAATGTGGTCTCTTGAAATACAGTATCATTTATAGATGTAGCTTCATCGGTAACAGGTATAACTTCTGTATTTTCATTCTCAATTTCTGTAGATTCAACAGAACCACTTTGAACATCAAAAAACTCGGACAGCTTACGTGTTTTTGATAGAACAGCTTCGTTCTTTTTTTCTTTTTCATCTTTTGCTTTACGCTTAGCACTTCCTGAAGCGTAATGCCGACCCGTATCTCTAGATCTGCTGCTCATGTTACCTACGGTTAGACGAAATTTTTTTAAATAAATGTTTATCCCACCCAGAATTGAACTCAGACGCCGCAGGCAGGATCACTGCCAACTGCGCCATTCGTTTCACGTGAAATGACCGACCGTAAATTTAACAAACCACATAAACCCAAAAGAAATAATTCAACTTAACAAACAATTGCTGCGTTTTTTAATCTGTTCTGTGCTGGAATAGCTTCCATACAAACTCTTGTCCCCGATAATTATCGAGAACAGCATCCAGCACAAAAGGGAAATTTTAAATTTCATTTTTCTCACATACGTTTTTTAAGTTGACAGTTGACAAATAAAATAAATTGTTTTGTTTACTGGATGAAAAACGAGAAAAATTAATGAAGAGATAAATAAGACCGATCTTTATGCAGTATTAGAAGAAATTAAAACGCCCAAAGTCGTAATTTCTGCACATAAAAACTAAAATTTCCCTTGGCGTTTTTTTAATGTTCCAGAACAGAACAGAATAGAACAGATTAAAAAAACGCACCTAATGTACACAAGGCGACCTAATTGATATTGAATTTTATCTATTTTACATTAGTTGAAAATTGGTTGTGGAAAGGAGAACGGTGAGTTTCTTAGCACGTTGGACCCAGTCTTAACTTGACTTACACAAGTTAAATAAAAAAAAAACAAATTTAGTACAACATAAAAATAATAAAATACTAATTTGTTTGTTTGTCCTTCTTTCACGTGGTAATGGACTAACGGATCGACTTGATTTTTTATGTAATTAGATAGCAGGAGGGTCAAGAAATAAATAAGACACTTTTCCATGCGAACGGAGTCACGGACATCAACAAGATAATTTATAAAGTTGATTTAATTTTTTCATTATTATTTTTTGCGTTTATAATGGTGGTATAAGTATATGTACGTTCGGATCTTTCAGATGTATAATTTAATTTAGTAAAATATCTTACCTTATGCGCAGTTATTCTCGTTTATACTTTTCCCTCATTCACTAGATAAAAACACTCTTCTATTTGGTATATTTTTAAAGGATAACTGAATAAGTCGTTTACACCGCTATATCATGCAAGAAAACAATAGTCAATGCAATTATTACAAAACAACTTTTCTCAAGATTGACTCACACCGAAAGTGCTATTACACAAGCCTATAAAAAAACATAGTTCAACATAATTCCGTTATTCCGTTATAACTTCAATGCCTACTGCGTTCAAATACAAAAAGCGAAAAACTTTTTAGGGAATCATAAGTCAGTAAATTACCAAGAATTATGGACTTGTAGGAAAATTTTAAAAAGCTTGAGTGTAATATGAGTATCAAGGTCCGCTCTTATAACGAAGAACAAGGAGAGCGATCCCATCAGGATTTAAAAGTTATGGAAGATAGGTATCAAGGTCGATAGGATGAATACATGATGGCGGATTACTGCTGGAGCATCAGCAGAGAGTATACCAGTGTTATTGGGTGCCTTCCATGTAGACACAGAAATCCATCTGTGTCCGACACAGCGTGTCGCTCTGTGTCGTTCTGTGTAAGCCCAATTGGAACACAGAAGTTCAAGAAAAATCCGCCGCGACGCACTTTCCTCGTTTTTATTTTTTTTTTTGACAAGTAAATCGTAAATTTTATGTTGATAATTAGTTTAAATTATTTACCCGACATCTTATATAAATGCTGGGAATCTTAAAAATGAAACAATATTGTAGAAATTATAAATTAACGATCACATTTCAATTGGCGAGGGTTGGTAGCATTGTCTTAGTTGTGCCCGGCTGTGTCTAGCTGTGTCGTTGATGGAACACTTCTGTGTCGGACACAGTGTAACACTGTGTCTCTCTGTGTCTAAATGGAAGGCACCCATTATCTTCCAAACGTAAATATCATCAATTTCTTATTGATTGCTGGTCCATATAATCCTTTTCAAATTGTTCGGGTATTACGACTAGTTCAATGGCAATATCAGTTTTGCAGTGTTGCCATCTTGCGTGCGGAGCGGTGCAAAACATAATTTGTGGTGCGACCAACGCTCACTTTTAGAAATGTAGGTACTAAAATTTTAAATTATAGTTGAACATTTTGATACCAACTCTTTCGTGGTAAGCATTGTACCTACATTGATTTGAAAACATATTTTCACGCTTCTATCTAAATTGATAATTTTTTACGGTCAGAAAGCGTTGGTGCGCGGGGCCCCCAAATGCGCGGGGCCCGTAGCATTTGCTACTCTTGCTACGTGGCTAATCCGCCACTGACACAAAGAGACCTGGATATCGCCCGATGGTAGAACAAGAAATCAGATAGATCACGTGGTCGTTAGCCGCAGATGGAGAACTATTCTTGAAGATGTCAGGAGTTTCAGGGAGGCGGATACTGGAAGCGACCACCATTTGGTTGTAGCAACTATTCGCCTTAAAATTGCCGCAATCAGAAACGTTCAACATGATGCTAGAACCCGTAGACGGTTTAACGTAGACCTTCTGCGGGAGAGCGTTAAAAAGCGGGAGTTTGCTGGAAACCTACAAGAATTATTAAACCAGCAAACCGTTTCTGACGACACAAATATTGAAGAGCTGTGGAGTACGACAAAAGGCGCGATATTGACGGCTGCGGAAACGAGCATCGGTTATATCCAAAAAAACCAGCAACACTGGATCTCGGACACAACCTGCCAAAAAATAGAACGCAGAAGGGCCCTCAAAAATAACGTAATTTCTACAAACGACCCGGAAAGACGTCACCAACTAGAACGGGAATACTCCCAATTACATCGGGAGGTTAAGATAAGTGTCCGGCGTGATAAAAGGCTGCAGATAAATGACCTCGCAGAAAAAGCGGAAAACGCGGCAAACACAGGCAACAGTAAGGTGCTGTACCAAATCACTAACCAGCTCTCGGGAAAGCACTCTACTAAAAAGCATGCCGTTAAGAGTGCGGATGGAAGGCTGCTGTGCAGCGACGAGGAGCAACTCCAAAGATGGAGAGATTATTTCTTCGCCGCCCTGAATGGTACACTTACACAGGAACCTCAGGAAAACAGCAACAATGCACAGCCAATAAGAATCGCCACTCGGGCCCCATCCAAGACGGAAATAGTAACCGCAATTCATGCGATGGCCAATGGTAAAGCATCTGGGAAAGATGGCATCCCGCCAGAATTGTTGAAAGCTGACTCAAGCCTCATAGCAGATGCGCTTCAGCCAATCCTAGAAATAGCATGGAACATCTGTACCTTTCCGGAGGATTCGACGGAAGGTATCATAGTCAAAATACCAAAAAAGGGGACCTAACAATATGCGACAACTGGAGAGGTATCTGTTTATTATCTACTGTGGGCAAAATTTTGTCCCATATATTAGGTACTATCTAGGATAAGTGAGGCAGTTGACCGAACGCTTAGGAGGCAGCAGGCCGGATTCAGGAAGGGCCGCTCCTGTATTGATCATATTAACACCTTGAGAATAAAAGTGGAGCAGTCTACTGAATTCCGATCCCCCCTTTACCATGCTTTCGTAGACTATGAGAAAGCGTTCGACTCGGTTAATACGGCGACGTGGACTGCCTGATAAAATAATATAATTGATAAAACACTCTTCTGTTCTTTAGTCCGCCCTATCCTGGGATATGCGTGTCCTATCTGGGATCCTATATTCCAAGTGAGCAGCAGGAGGATCGAATCCATTCAAAAGAGATTTCTTCTTTTTGCCCTGAGACATCTACACAACCCCCATAACTATCAAACCCTGCCCCACTACTTGGACAGGCTCAAAGTGCTTGATCTCATGCCGTTGTCTAGCAGAAGGAAACTGCTCATATCTTGCGTTGCCTTTGACGTCTTAAGTGGAAAACTTAAAGTGCAGTTTCTGTCGGACAGAATCAAATTCAATGATGTAGTCCGACACACGCGACACACTAAACTACTTAAGGAATATCCTCACCGCACCGATTACGCAAGGAACGAGCCCGTCAACAGATGCTGTATGGTTTTTAATAGCCATAGCTCCTCTTTCTCCCCTTCCCTCAACAAGGCATCCTATAAAAAAATACTCAAATCCCTACTAACATAACCCCCTCTTGACAATAGTAGGTTTTTAGTAGCTGTCAGTAGTTAAATATATTATAAAAGGCTGTACACTATGTTTTAATCTAAGAATTTGTAAATCTATTTTAAGTGTGCCTTGTTTGGCGAATTAATAAATAAATAAATAAAAGCCCTATATAACAATTCCAAATGCAGAGTTCTCCATAATGGAAAATTATCCGACAACTTTGAGGTGAGCTCAGGAGTACGACAAGGATGCCTACATTCGCCATTACTATTTCTTATAGTAATAAATGACATCCTTGTCGGCGTTCTAGATAGTAGAACAGGCGGCATACAATGGGGTTTGGTAGGCCGCCTTAAGGATCTCGACTACGCCGATGATATCTGTTTGCTGGCCCACAGACACCAGGACCTCAAGAACATGTTAAACAATTTGGCAACTCCAACGTTAAGGCAGTTCTTTTGTACGGTTGCGAAACATGGAAAGTCACCCAATTCATCACAGGGCTCCTACAAGTCTTCATTAACAGATGCCTTCGTGGTATCCTAAAAATCCGCTGGCAAGATAGAATTTCAAACGAAGAACTAGACAGACAGTGCTGAGCC
This sequence comes from Thereva unica, assembly GCA_949987705.1. Classification (NCBI taxonomy): domain Eukaryota; kingdom Metazoa; phylum Arthropoda; class Insecta; order Diptera; family Therevidae; genus Thereva; species Thereva unica. The sequence continues at coordinate 34,040,427 of OX465282.1, read as the reverse complement.
CTTCATATGTTAGCAACGAATCCTTGAAGGTTCGAAGGAGTTGTCCCTTGGCTGCCTTGACTGCTGCCTCTCAAAATTCTCCGATTTGCGGTGCCCAGGGTAGGATATGATAAAACTGGATCGATTGTTCAGCGCACCATGCTTTGTTACGTCTGCTGTTACGGCCATACCTGCAAGGCGATGGTGTCGTTAACATATAAATTTATATTCGCGGGATTAAATCGATTTCCAGGAACCCTTCTGTTAAGCCAAGCTCGTCGGTTTGGGGCATGGGTGCCAACAGGGCCGTTCAATTCCCGGACGCGTGAAGAGGATGAAAGTTCTTCCTTATTTATCCTTCTTTATCTGGGTTCATTAATACTTACTCATTATTCCCCTCTGGTCTGGGATGGTAAAACATATGTAAAAGTGTATAAGGATTTTGGATTCTGAAAAATAGTTTAAAATGGGATTCAGCATTACTTTAACACTACAAGCAATGTGTGTGAAAGAAAGATAAGCAATGAAGGGGAAGTACGAGTGGACAATAAGGCACAATATAAATGTAATCAAGTAACTGTAGTGCTGTATCAACACGAAATTTTTACCCATTCATACTTAAATTCTATACCAGCTAAAGGTGATCGGTTCCAATGTTGCTGTTGTAAACATTCCAATAGGGAGGAATCACGGAGCATCTTCTGTTTCGTTCATACTTTTGTATTTTTTCATAAATTGTAACTCCATCGCGCATTTATTTATTTATTTATTTTTTTTTTTTTTTGAGAATTTTTACTTAATGTTATTGCTTATCTCTTTTTTTCATATCTTTAACTCTTTTACTTGTCCTTGAGCTCCACCTAATTTCTCTTGTTATTACCCAGCGGGGAATTGAAGCCCTTTTGAACAGATTCTAAAGCGCTGAAAAGGAATGACAATGTCCTTTCCTTTTAACACCGGCATGTCATCAGAGCGAAGCGCTTATATTTAGTTGCGTAATTGAAGCTGGGAAGTTGAAGCTCCCAATTTTTGTTCCTAGCGCCAGGCCACTTCACTGCTAGACTGCTTGAGATCTCACCTCTTTTTTTAACTCTATTTACGATTCGTTTCCATTCTTGCCGGTTTTTAGCAGCGTCTCGATCCTCTATAACTGATCACTTCTTAGCCTTAACGTCTCCCACGCGGTAGCCTTTTTTCCGCCTCGCTTGTCGGACCCAGAGACCTCGGTGTCTTCGACGCGACAACATTCCCATGTTTTTGGCATTATTGGCCACTCAGTAGTGAGGGCACGAAAAATTTAAATTTAAATCCAGTTGCAAATATTCATAGTCATCTACTAAGGGATTTAGTAATTGTAGACAACTATTCGGGCTTCAATTTCTTCCTGGAATTCTACTTGTTGTAGGGTCCAGATTAAAAGCTGATTCGAGCTCTGCAGCTCTGAGGGCTCTAATGGCAATATGCTGTCTAATGGGTTTTGCCTTACATTATTGATAAAGCGTTTTACATAGGAGGAAATCCTTCGATTTCTCGGAAAGCTGCTGGTTCTATAGACAATATCTAGAAAGGATGTTTGAACTACGCATGGCATGACCTTAAGTGTCTTTCTCTTTTCCGGTGGTGCATCCAGAGCTCTAAGCATGGTTTGCCGTTACTCGGGAAGGTTTTGTAAATATTCTGGGCCAGTAAACCACGAAGACGTCTTCAACTCCGCTGGTGATGCTCCTCTGGATGTCCGCCGCATTTGATTTTTTGTTAAAATATCGTCACATTGCATCGTCAGTTAGCTCTTGGATCTTGGACACTATGTTGGCAGCGAATGCCTGCCATCTGAACGGATGAGCTGCCAGACAACCTAAGACCACTTGTGAATCTATTCACAGAAAAATTTGGACTCGATGTTTTTACTCTTCCAATATGTTACCCACCGCAATAAAGTGATACTCTCTGGCTTTCTGAGATTTCAAATACTTTTTACTTTATGTGTCTGAAACCCTATGCAAGTCCTTTGTACAAGTTCAGTAAAAGTACTTTCATGAGAGAGAATTTTTGCTGACTCGTATCCAATTATTTGCGAAGAGTGATTGTCACTGCGACCGAAAATCGCTCTCTGCAAGGAAGAGAGCAAGCAGCTCGCTGCAACCGCTTTCCTTGCAACGTCTAACATCACCTTTAAAGTTGGTCGACTTTCAACCGATTTTTTGCGATTAAAAGTAATCAAATACGAGGAAATTCAACTCAAACCACCGACACGCTATTGAAACTCCAAAAAACAGAGAACTCCCGGATCATTAGCCCATAAAAATGTCCGTCAATCCATTTATCGTCATCATCTTTGCCTCGAAATTTTTATCCAAACAAACCTCCCTAATCTATACGGTATAATCCGCACAGTTTGATCTCCACCCAAGTATGATATTGAACTTGGGTATACTTTTTCTCGCCTCTTTCAAGGAGGATAATATATTCGTCATTCTGAGCAAACATCGAAATATCCCTCTCCACCCCCTAAGCCGCACACCAGCACGGAGGTCCTAGACATCTCCATCAGCATCGTCAATCTTGCCCAACAAGCATTTACACACAGGCAATTCGTCCTGGCGACGACGGCTGGTCGCCAACTTCTCCTTTTGATCGGGCTCGATGTTTTTTCTCTTCCTTTTTTGGTTAATTAAAAAGTTTCCATCCTTGGTCGTTCTGCTGGACGTCGCCTGCTGGCAGGAACGGAACCGTTTGCACAGGTTTGACTTGTTTCCTTTCAAAATAAATTACTTTTTCCCATTGGTCGCCTGTATTGACTGAATCCACGCTAATGAGATGCATAGTAGCCGAGATTAGCTTGAAAGAGTGTCTAATATGCGCTTTTAATGTTGTGTTAGTGCTGTTTTCATTTATGTAAAAGCACCTGGAGTTAGAAATTTAAAATAAAAATGTACTCAAGAGAAAAATTAACTAAGAATAATTAAACAACTTCAAGAAAATATAATAAAGAATTGACCATGAATCTATTGAAAACTTCGCGTTCTAAGGCACCCCTGAGGTCCAGCAGAGACATCGGCATCGTTCTTCGGCTTTTGTTCGGCAAACTATGTAAACAGCCATGGGTTGACGCGTTACAGATATAATATTATTTATTATTATAGTCCTTATTCAATTCTCAGTAGCCGCTACAACTATACCTCACATTTATAGGCAGACCGTTTGAACTACACCTTTTCCAATTGTAATTCAGAAAGTATCAATTGTAATTCAGAAAAATTCAACATTCATCCAATTGCAGCAATTTCTGCAACAGGAATTTTATGTATGGAACGCACAAGATTTTAATTTGCTTCACAGTTAGCCTAACCATTCGCTTTAACATCGTTTGCACGAAATTGGTTATCAACTGAAAGACTTTTAGAGATTGCATCAGATAACACAACTTATAGTCCATTCAAAACGCGTGGGGGGTGTTCCAAAATAACACCGTTAAGAAAACCCCTAAAAAAGGGTGTTTTTTGCGTTTTTAAGGGTGACGCCCACGTTTAAGCACCGCGGGACCCCGATTTTCGTGATCAGCGACCCCAAAATCCTTTAGGTTTCGATTTTCTTAACGGTGTAATTTGGTTCCGCCCTATGTCCCATAAGGGATTAAAGGAGCGCAATGATGTTATTTTGGAACACCCAAACGCGCGTTTTGAATGGACTATTAGCATTGAAACAGTAATAATGGGACGATATCATTCAGGATGGTGTCACAACACTATTAAAGCCTGTCACACTATATATGGTTCGAAAGTGTGGACATTGAAAAACGAAGACGAAGCATTGGTAGGAAGATTCGAATGTAAAATCCTTCGTTCGATCTACAAAGGAATACAGGGGAAAGTACCGCCAGGAAAAAGGAGACCAGGACGTCAAAGAACATAGATGACGTCGAAGACGACTTGAGGAAGTTGAATATAAGAAACTGGAAAAGTCGGTCCAGGGATCGAGAATCATGGAGGTGAATGGTGGAGGAAGACAAGGCCAACAATAGGCTGTGGAGCTCCTGATGATGATGATCATGCATGATGTGGCTGGAGAATATTTATTCTGTAATGAAAGAAATTATTTGGTCAATTTACTGCATCAATGAGTTGAATATTGAAATTGATACTTTCTGAATTACAATTGACAAATCTGAATTACAATTGATACTTTACAATTTACTAATCTGAATTACAATTGACGCTTTCTGAATTACAATTGGAAAAGGTGTAGTTGATCAGTCTGCCTAATGACCGCGACTCGCATAAGGATAACCCGATTGAGAATACCAAGCTCATAATTGGAAGTGACGAGCTAATTTGGGCTTAATCCTTTTTTGTTCCTGTGTGAGGTACTGCGGCCATTAATTTGGCCCACTTTACTACCAACCCTATACCTCATATTTGCAGGCCAGACCGCTTGAACAAGTTCAGCAGTCTGTCTAGTGGTTTGTCGCTTAGACTTGAGTTTTCGATCAGAGACTCCTCGAACAAAGAAACCCTGCTCCTCGCTATTGCAGGGCACTCAGAGAGAACGTGGAGGACAGACTCATCCCCTTCCAGGCAAAGCCTACATGTGGGTCCTCCACCCTTCCTATCCTCCATAAATGTTAATTTAGGGCACAATGTCTGGTAATCAAGCCAACAAGTGTCCTGACATCATTCCTACTGCGCCCTTGGCCGTCTTCGGGGAGCGGCGTTCAGTATGTTTCATCATAGTCCGATCGGTCAGGGCACTTTTTTTTTATGTGGTAGACTAGAGGCTTAGGGAAAGCCCCTTTGTACTGTTCGACAATCTATTTTTTCATATAGAATGTCGAACAGCAGCTCTAGCCGGAAGATAGAGAGTAGAAAGAGAGAGACAGAGAAGTAGGAAGGAGCTGCCACAACCTAGCCGCGATATTTTTTTTTCTTTTTTTTTTTATTTTTATTGCACCTACTTCCAACCATTTCGCGACTCTGGCATCGGGGCATTTGAGAAACAGCTCGCTGGAGTGTTATGCCTCCTGAAACGAGTTGAATCTCATCAGCCAACCGATGACATGCGCTTCGAGGAGCGGGGAAGGACCAGCGAAGGCTATGACAGGGGGAATCAGGAATGTAAAGAGGGGAGAAGAAAGAAGGGAAGTTATGTGGGTGGGAAAGTGGAAAAGGCAGGCTGACGGTGCCCTAATAGCCGGCTCTGGACCGCTGAATACAATATTATTTTCGTTGCCTTTAAAGCCCCGGTGACCCGGGACCCAGACAAGAGTAACTTGATTGAGAACGCCCAACTCACCAAGAGAACGTTGGCAGTCCCAAACTAATTTCGACTTGGTCCTACGGGACCTTATCGCTCTAATTGCCGCTTGGCTATCAGAGAAGATAAAAATCCGTTTATTTTGGTAGGCCCTTCTTAAGTTTTCATGAGTGCATGCCAGAATAGCGTACACGTACCTAGGCTTATCGCCCTGCTGAATCTGGGGCTTTCACTCTTTTCACCTCTGACTTTGCCATCGTTTACCCAAGGCTCCTGAATAAGAGCAAGGGTAAGATGCCTCTCCGCGAAAGTCTTACACAGGGTGGAGGATGCCCCTTTCGCATGGTGCAAGTTTAATTGGAGTGCCCTTATGGCGCTCATTTTTTCTCCAAGGAGGGTTTGACAAGCCGACTTAGCCCTTGGGGATGCAGATTTGCCCCGTGCTCCGACTCTAGGTTCGGCAGGTGTGTTCTTTCTTCGCTCTTCAATTAGCTCTGGTACAGACTCCCTGGTGCATGCCGCAGATGCGGGTCGGATTTGGAACAACGCCAGATGGTCCTGGAGTCGTTGCGAGCGCAGGTCCGCCGTCAGATGGCAACTATGGCCAAGGTAACGGCATTATTGCAGTCTTCAGTGACAACAGAAGCATTGGGACGTGCACCCTGCCCTTATAGCTGCTTCTTTGAAGGATCTTTATTCTTAATTATTGACCTGGTGTGGGAGAATCGATAGGCGATTTCCGCCTTCAGACTAATTAACTTAGCAATGGAAGCGGTATCCACTACCAAGACCAAGTGAAGGATGCTGCCAATTTCCCGCTTCTTGACCACTTTCCACTTGTCAGTGAGAACCGAGTTTTGTGCGGCGATAGCAGCCAGCACTTTCTGGTTGCTTAAGACGACTCTGCTACTTTCCAATGCTCTGTCTGTTCCCGGTCCTTCACAACGAAGTCCGGTCTGGGCCTTCACATAAGAAGGGCTCACCCAGTTGAGAGTGATGTAATGAACCTCAGAACAGACCGCAGAGCAAGATGGACTTCGGAGGAAACCTTCTTACTAGCTATGAAAGAAGCCGAGCTTACCGTTCGTGGGAAGCCGCGCTTCATGAACCAGGCTCTCAAAAGCATTTTCCAAGGTAGGAGCCTGGAAGCTCTTAAGAAGGCCGGCCAAAAGCCCGAATACAAATCCTTGGTGTCTCGTTTCGTGTGTAACCTTGAGACAGGTCCATCAAGCGGATCTCCGAATGGAAATTCCACAGGTACCGACCAAATAAGGCAATCAACTATCGATGAAGCTTCGGCTCCATCAAGTTCCCATGCAGATGATCGTTTTATAGAGTATTTGTTGTCCCTTGGCTCGCCTCGGGAAAGGACCTATAGAAGCAGTCATCTGCAGTCCATAGTGGAACAAGCAGTCACAACTGGCAAAGATAGCACACTTAGTAGGTTGGCGTTGTATCTTCAAAGCATTTTGCCAATTAGAAGTACACGCGCTCCAGCACGTACCCAACCGCAACCAATTCCGAGCAATTGGAACAGAAGGAGAAGGCGGAGGCATGACTATGCCGAAACCCAGAGGAACTGGCGGAAACATCAGGTAAGGTGCATTAGATCGATCCTAGAGGGAACCAATGTGTCTCGTATACCTTCTCAGGAGACCATGGAACCTTTCTGGAGAGAAATAATGGAGCAGGGGAGCACTCACTCGTCTGTCGAAGATCCTCTGAGACATGACCTAAATGAATCGTGGAGTCCAGCCGCGTTGCAACCCACTCTTCCTGCTATGTGGCTATCCTTGATGTCCTCAAAGCATTCGATTCGGTTTCTCATGGAGCAATCTTTGAGACTCTGAAGTCTTTTGGTGCGCCGACTCGTATGATAGCCTGTCTGAAAAATTTTTATGAATGTTCAGGTTCACACACCCAGCTTGTGGGCGATGGGTGGATATCGGAGAAACTTGTCCCCAAAATGGGAGTCAAGCAAGGAGACCCTTTATCCCCCATATTATTTAATCTAGTCATAGATAGGCTATTGAGAAGGCTTCCAAAGGACATAGGATGCTCCATCGGCGGAGACAAAAGCAATGCTGCTGCCTTCGCTGATGATATTGTGCTATTCGCGTCCACTCCGGGCGGCCTCCAGGAGCTCCTCAACAAAACTGACGACTTCTTGTCGAAATGTGGGCTGCTTTTAAATAACTCCAAGTGTTCCACTTTGAGTATTAAAGGCCAGCCCAAACAAAAGAAAACTGTCGTTGAGGAGCGACTCTTTGAAATCAAAGGCCGTCCGTTGGGGTGTATCACTCGGTCAAACGAATTTCAATACCTAGGTATTACTTTCACTGCCGATGGAAGATGCAAGGTAAAACCAAATCCTTTACTGCGAGAGCGACTAGAGAAATTAACTAGAGCACCGCTTAAGCCTCAGCAGCGGTTGCATGCCTTGCGCACGGTGAATACAATGATTGGTGTCATGAACAGCTTTGACAAACTAGTTCGCTCCGCTGTTAGGAAATGGTTGGTCCTCCCCAAAGACACTCCTAACGCCTTCTTTCACACTTCGATCGATGATGGTGTCCTTGGTATTCCCTCTATCCGTTGGTTGGCTCCTCTCCTGAGGCTGCAAAGGCTCAGAAGAATCCGCTGGCCGGCTCTGGGGGAATCCAGTACTGCAAACTCTTATATTGCCACGGAGATTGACAAATGTGAAAGAAGGCTTGAAACAAGTAGTGGTATCGCGAGTAGCATGAGGGACATCGACGCCTTTTGGGCTGCTAGATTGCACGAGTCAGTGGATGGTTCAGGACTGAGGGAAGCAAATAAATGTAAGTCCGCACACCGATGGGTTCGCGAACCAACTCAATTGCTGAGTGGCCGCGACTTTATTGGTTGTGTAAGGCTACGCATTAATGCGCTTCCTTCTAAGTCCAGGACAACCAGAGGGCGACACAGTATGGATAGAATCTGCCATGCTGGTTGTCTCACCCCAGAAACTTCAAATCACATAATCCAACAATGCCATAGGTCCACTGACATATAATAATGGACTGCTCATCAGCAATTATTCCCATACAAACCGATGGCACCAAAAAGGTATAGTCGCTCGCTCATCCATAAGCCCCCAAACTGACAGAAGCACTCAGAAATAAAATCAATTAGAACAAAATAGACGGGTATAGTGATGTTTATATCTTTTGCGTTAAATCAATTAGAAAAAAATAGACGGGAATAGTGATGTTTATATCTTTTGCTCTTTTCCCCATAAGCCCCCGGATTTTGACATACAGAATGTCAGTTGCTAAGACAGGCGTTAAGAACTTAAATCAGATACACATAAAATTTGCAAATTAATGAAAAAAAGGCATTTTAAAAGGTGAAAAAGTGAAAATAGTGTTTATTAATTTTTTTAAACAAAATATTTGTGTTGTTTTAATGTTTTAAGTACGTATTTAAAAAAATGTAAATTTCAAAAGTGATGCCGGTGTTTACATGGAGTGAAAAAAGGTTTTTAGCCTATGGAACAAATTGGTGCCATGAAAAATTTCTCATAAGCAGTCCATTCTATATGTCAGTGCATAGGTCCCATGGCAGCTGGATAGCTCGACACGACAGTGTCGCGGCATATGTCAAAAGACGTCTGCGGAACAAGGGGTATATCGTCTACGACGAACCCCGCGTACATACTTCAGAGGGTCTGAGGAAGCCCGATATTGTTGGAATTCTGGGGCAAAGGGCCATCGTGCTTGACGCTCAGGTAGTTTCCGATTGTGGAAATCTGAACGATGCCCACAAGAGGAAAGTGGAAAAATACAATTGTCACGAAGTCGTCGACTTCGTTAAATCGCACTTCACGTGCAACACGGTAGAGGTTTCTTCCATCACTCTCAACTGGAGAGGAATATGGAGCGAAGCATCTGCGAAACATCTAGTGGAGTTAGACGTTCTGAGAAAGCAAGACTTCGCGCTTGTTAGTACCAGAGCGGCTATAGGTTCCCTCAGATGCTTCCGCATATTTAATCAGAGCACTGCTCTGAGGACAGGCATTGGTTAAGTAGTAGAGGAAAGCTGAATATTATGGGTATTTTTAAATATTAGAATTAGGAAGGAGCGTGCTACCTGCGCAACATCACAGGTACAAAGTTATCAGCATGAATGGCATTTGGCAGCAGACCAAGTGATGACTCTGGCCATTACAAAACTAACAATAGTTTTGTAACTGGTATTCTGATGGCAAAAAAAATAGCACTCGGGGAAAGTAGCGACGTATGACGTGAGTCTGAGGGAAATTACCCTCTTCCACCGTAGTAATATCAAGAGCACTCTTGCTCTTAATAAAGGAGACGTTACTCCTCACCCATTCTGCTGTGTCAGGGTTTGAGCAGACTAACAGCAGCCAGCCTCTTCTAAATACTTTTTTGATGTATTATTTATTTATGTACATAATTAATCAAACATACGAGCATTAAAATTTATTATCTCTGAGTATTGTGAGCACGCAGATTCTACAGACTGAGAACTTTGAAGGGGAGCTTGTACTGAATTCAAAGTGCTCCTAGAATTTATAGTAGCAGGATTTTTATTCCCTTGGTATTCCTGATGGGTACTGAATGGATAACTGGAGCCGTAATTAACGTTTATAGATGGCAACTGGTTATTTTGAGGATTACTTTTAATCTTTTTCACCAATTGTAACACAAACACACCCATGTGAATTTCAATGACTTCACTGTCGTCAAAATTATCTAACGACGGTACGATCCCACTAAAAAATGAAATTAACTTTTTTCGGTTCCTGATTTGAAAAGGATTTTATAAATTGCATCATTTTCGAATCTACCGCATTTATATTATTCTTCATAGGCCTCTTGGGTACGCGTTGACTTCGGTATTGACTTCTTTGTCACCGTATCGTCAGTTTCTATAGAATTTATTTGCGATCCCTCGTTTGTTGGGGAATTATTTTCCTGGCTTTCGAATTCTGTGTTTTCTGTGATTAAATTGCTCTCTGTCTCATTAGCACTGGTGGATCCAAGAGCTCTATGAGTTTGGATTGTTTCAATTCTGAAACAATATGGCGTGTAAAATTGAACTAGGAAATTTACTTCCATATATACATACTAGCATAAAACCCGCGTGCCTTGCAACGCCTTTAAATAAAAACTGTTTATTATGTGCAATGTTTTCCTTAAAAAAAAAACAAACAAAAAAGTCAGCTGTCATTATCCCTAAAAGGGTTTATTATAGTGCATTTTTTTAATAAATATGGTAAACAAATTGCTGCGTATATCACCTCTGCTCAACAAATCTGCAAGTTTTTAAGGCAGAGATTGGCATGTTTATGTCTCCCATTTCACTGCGTTAGGGGATGAATTTCGAAAAATTGCTTCTTAGTGAATGTCCACGTCATTATAGAGATGCACTGTCAAAATTAAAGCCCTTCAGCTCCAGCGGTTTGGGTTAACCCCATTTAACCCCCTTAGGGGATAAATTTCAAAAAGTCGCTCCTAAGTGGATGTCCACGTCATTATAGGGATGCACGGTCAAAATTAAAGCCCTTCAGCTTCAGCGGTGTGAGGTAACCCCATTTCACCCACTTAGGGGATGAATTTCGAAAAATCGCTTCTTAGTGGATGTCCACGTCATTAAAGGGATGCACTGTCAAAATTTCAGCCCTATAGCTCCAGCGGTTTGGGTAAACCCTATTTCACCCCCTTAGGGGATGAATTTCGAAAAATCGCTTCATAGTGGATGTCCACGCCATTATAGGGATGCACTGTCAAAATTTCAGCCCTATAGCTATAGCGTTTTGAAAAAACCCCATTTCACCCCCTTAGGGTATGAATTTCGAAAAATCGCTTCTTAGTGGATGTCCACATCATTATAGGGATGCACTGTCAAATTTCAGCCCTATAGCTCCAGCGGTTTGGGTAAACCCTATTTCACCCTCTTACTGGATGAATTTCGAAAAATCGCTCTATAGTGGATGTCCACGCCATTGTAGGGATGCACTGTCAAAATTTCAGCCCTACAGCTATAGCGGTTTGGAAAACCCCCATTTCACCCCCTTAGGGGATGAATTCCGAAAAATCGCTTCTTAGTGGATGTCCACATCACTATAGGGATGCACTGTCAAAATTTCAGCCCTATAGCTCTAGCGGTTTGGGTAAACCCCATTTCACTCCCTTAGGGGATGAATTTCGAAAAATCGCTTTAATAGTGGAAGACCACGCCATTATAGGGATGCACTGTCAAAATTACAGCCCTATAGCTTTAGCGGTTAGGGTAAACCCTATTTCACCCCCTTAGGGGATGAATTTCGAAAAGTCGCTCTATAGTGGATGTCCACGCCATTATAGGGATGCACTGTCAAAATTTCAGCCCTATATCTACAGCGGTTTGGAAAAACCCCATTTCACCCTCTTAGGGGATGAATTTCGAAAAATCGCTTTATAGTGGATGTCCACGCCATTATAGGGATGCACTGTCAAAATTTCAGCCCTATATCTACAGCGGTTTGGAAAAACCCCATTTCACCCCCTTAGGGGATGAATTTCGAAAAATCGCTTTATAGTGAATGTCCACGCCATTATAGGGATGCACTGTCAAAATTTCAGCCCTATAGCTATAGCGGTTTGGAAAAACCCCATTTCACCCCCTTAGGGGATGAATTTCGAAAAATCGCTTTATAGTGGATGTCCACGCCATTATAGGGATGCACTGTCAAAATTTCAGCCCTATAGCTATAGCGGTTTGGAAAAACCCCATTTCACCCCCTTAGGGGATGAATTTCGAAAAATCGCTTCTTAGTGGATGTGCACATCATTATAAGCATGCACTGTCAAAATTTCAGCCCTATAGCTCCAGCGGTTTGGGTAAACCCCATTTCACTGCCTTTGGGGATGAATTTCGAAAAATCTTTTTAATAGTGGATGTCCACGCCATTATAGGGATGCACTGTCAAAATTACAGCCTTATAGCTTTAGCGGTTTTGAGTTGACCCTATTTCACCCCCTTAGGGGATGAATTTCGAAAAATCGCTAGGGATGCACTGTCAAAAATTTCAGCCCTTTAGCTCTAGCGGTTTAGGTTGTGCGTTGTCTTTCAGTCAGTTACTTTTTATACAATAGAAAAAAAGTAAAGAAAATAAATCCCCTTACAACTTATTGAACCCCATTTCACCCCCTTCAACCCTTTTTTCTCCAAAAAAAAAATAGCCTATGTCCGTCTCCAAGGTCTAAACTATGTCTGTTGCAAATTTCATCAAAATCGGTCCAGCGGTTTAGGCGTGAAAGCGTAACATACAAACAGACAGACAGACAGACAGACAGACAGACAGACAGACAGAGTTACTTTCGCATTTATAATATTAGTAAGGATAATGATAAATATTACTGTCTTTATTTTTAACGAAAAAAAATCTTGACAAAATGCCACAAAATATTTAAATTGTAGCTGTGTGCCTAGTTTGGAATGCTATTTAATCAAAATAGGTCTGAATCTGAAATGGTTGAATTTTAAAAAAACGCGGCTTTATATAAAATTCGTTTTAGAACTTACATACACATACTGTATGTATGTAGTTACAATTTACAATAGCTCTGTGAGCTTTTTGATTAACAGATTCCATACGGTAAGACTTGAGCAGGACTTATCCTAGGCAGTACATTTGTCCCGTACACGACGGTAATTTGTACTGACTGCTCAATTTTTAAAAATGTCCCACTTCAAAAATGTCCTAATACCTTCAACCAAAAGGTCATAAATAGCTCTACTGCTTGTTATTGACCTTGGCTTCGTGCAACATCGTCCTTCACAAGGGTCAGTCTCTGTCTTGAGGTCTCCAATTTCTTATACCTAGGGGTCATAGATCTTCTTCTATGCTAACTGTATATCCCTGCACCCAAACCCAACCCACGAATATCAAGGGACCCAGTCCATTTGTTGCATTGATGTGCAGCTGTACACAGGTTTTTTATACCCTTGACAAACAGGCACAGTCCAGTCCAAATAGACATTCAACTGCCGCAAAAATCAGAAACAGCTGAAAATTGGGACATTGGGCATCATTATAAATGAAGTGTCTCATTGCTCCAACAATCGGGGGAAGCAAAAAAGTGTTTATCTTAAAATAGTTCTTACAAAGTTTGTAGGTAATATCGTTGTCTACGAAAAATATTATACATTTTCGCCGTTTTAAAGATTTAAAATATTCATATCCCCTTTTTCGCTACTTGTACACATATGTAGGTCATCAAACAGACAATTCCTTTGTTCGACTACGCGGCTAATATTTTCAGGGGAGATTCCTCGATATATTGCTAAAAAATTGTTCTAGACAGGGAGCTATCTCTACTATCCACCAACATATAGGGTATTTACGAAACACATACTGCATATGCATGGTGAGTTGAATAGTCGAGTTGAGGTTGAGTCGAATTTTCGACTCGCGGCACAAATCACAAACAAAACAGCTAAACAGCAGCTAAATTCAAGTACTCAACTACTGAACTCGTGCCTATATGCATAGCTTCAACTCAAGCCAGGCACCAGAGTTCAATCGAGTTCAGTCGATCTTAATTCAAGTCGATTCGGGTCTACATGTAGTTGGACCTGGGTTCAACCTGAGTTCAACTCATCATGTATACGCACTAACAGAAACTTGAGTGACTCAATTTAGAATATAGTAGGTACTCGCAGGTTCAACGTATGAGAAAAATCCTAATATACCTTGGTTTTTTAAGCATTTTGCGATTTACAATATGTTTTTGTAACCCGAGTAAAAATAAAAGATGTCCTCACACCTTTGAAGAGGTATGTTACACGACGGCCAAACTTGCCCAAAAGAATTAAATGGCTGAGTATTAAAAGGCTACGAAAACAACGTTCGCCAGTCGTGGGTTTGTGAAGGCACCGCATACTTGATTTTTGGCGTTGGTTTATATTTTAGTGGGAAATTTTGTTATTTTAAGTGGTTCAAGAAAAAAAACCAAACGAAAAAAAAAACTAGTTGGGATGTGGGTTCGACCCTTTCGGTCCACACGATCAACTTTCCAGTATGATGGATGTTGAATATTATGATTGGCTATTTTAATAATAAATGAACAATAGGCAATATAGAATATATGTGTAATACCGAGAATTTATCACAATTGTTTATCAATATTTTCGTTAAAATTTCAAACTAAATGTGCGCACTTACAAGATTAGGTATTAATGTTTTTCGCCACCTCAATGAAGTCGATATAGTTTTTAGTTCGCGCGGTATCGTGCAGGTACAAAAACCACTTAAGTCATTTAAACCAAAAAACCGCTGGACCGAATATTATAAAAATCTTTTCAGATTATATTGTCGCTAATACGCTTCGAACGGCACCTCAAGTAAGTCAATATCTTTCGTGGTTCGGGCGATATCGTGCAGGTACAAAAATCACTTACGTCGCTTAAACAAAAAAACGGCTGAACCGAATCTCATGAAAATCTTTTCAGATCATATTTCGGTTAGTACGCTTCGAACGACACCTCAACGAAGTCGATATCAGTTTTGGTTCGCGCGATATCGTGCAGGAAAAAATGACCACATCCGTACGCACATACACACACACACATACTTCCTCCCAATTTTTTGCTTAAAATGCTCCTGGCACCTTGAAAGATGAAAATACGTTGAAATTTTCGATTTCGATTTTCGGACCGATTACAATAACTTCCTATACTGGGAAGTTAACAAGTCCTTATTGCAGTGCGTTGATAAAATATTTGTTATATTCGAATACGAAGACATGAGCACCAGATTTCATGATGTTTTCCCAATAAATATACGGTCGTACAGTCCGACAAACATCCTTCTGATGCACGGCACAAGGCATAGGACTATGTTTCAAAGACGGCCGATGTTCGCCCGTTGTAAGTAAAGGCCATCATTCTTTTACTATCATTTTTAACTGTACAACAGTGCTGTTTCAGATAACATCATCTCCAGATTTTGAGTAAAATTTCATTTCTTTGTGAGAAATATCTGCAAACACCTTCTTCAGAAAATGAATGGATGACTGTAGTGGAAGGTTTTAAAAGAAAAACTAATTTCCCTCATTGTTTGAAAGTGGAACATCGCCTTTTTCATTGTCGTGGCGAAGCATTGCAGTCGGTGACAATCTTAATCCTCTTTCCCAGAACGTAACCTCTCCGCTTCTTTACGGCGTGTACTATGGCGAGAACTTCTAGCTCGTAAGCGTAAAAGGGTTGTTCGGCTGAGTTTGCCTTACGACTCCTGTATTGCACTGAATGCAAATGTTGATCGTTATTATCTCGCTGCAAGCTCCGAATTCGTCCATACTAGAATCGGCATGAATCTCCATATGCCCATTTGGTTCAAATAACTCAGTGGTGCCTACCAATATTTCCTCTAATGATTTAAATTCATATTGCTGTTCGATTTCTATTTTAAATATGGCCATCTTGGTTAGCAATTCGCTGCACGGCTTTGCTTCAACTGCCTAGTCTGCTATAAATCTTTTCAAGTAGGGCGTTAGTCCCAGTGACCTTTGTAAAGTTTTCCTATCATTTGGTATATTAAAGAGGAAACTCAATTACTACTTTTGTCCCCTCCTCTGATCGTCTTTGCTCCCGCTAGATATCGCTTGTATTTTCAGGAGGAGGAACGAAGTTTTTTTTAGTAGCTCACGGGCGCCTAATATCTTAGGACGGCCCTGGTGCAAATCAGTCTTTTCGTCTATATATATCAGTGCATCGTCCAACGCACACACATGTTCATCAATGCTTTAATCTCAAATAACACCTTTTCCGAAAGTCGCTAACTGTTTGAAGATTGGAGCTACCTTAGCTGTGATCATTATTGCCAGCAACGAAAGAAGTTTTTCAACTTCAAGACGTTTAAAGGATTGGCAAAGTAGTGCAACTGGAAAACAGCGGCTGAACTGGCTTTTTCTTATGAGTACTCACAGGGAAATCGACGTAACGAATCGGGAGGTAACCAACAAATTTGCTGAAAAGCGTAGAAACATAGAACTGTGGCTTTCCCCAAGCTTTGCTTTGAAACTATTGATTGTGCATGTCAATAGCTAATAAACTGAATTCCTCTAAAACACTTCTTCTGGTCTTATTCCTATTAAAACATAACTAGAAGTTATATCAACTTTGAAAAATAATGTTTAAAGTTCAGGACTCGACATATAACTATTTAACCGCCTCTGAAAATATTTCGTGCTACGCAGCTGTACGTAGATATTAGATCATAAGGAAAAGATGCGACTCAATAATTTTTAAAAATTTTGTGTTATGGAAAAAAATGAATGACAGTTCTCTGCATATACCTCAACGAAAACCACTATTAGAATCTGGAGTTAGTATGCCTTACGTGTTTATTGGTGAAGAGGAGTTTTACAGTGCGTGCCGACACCTTCCGAGATCTTTGCTAGCCGTTCGCCCCGGGCATTTTCAGCATTGCAGCTAAAAGCATTTTCTGCACCTTATGCTATAAAAGAAGACAATAAACCCAAAACATTTGTCTAAGCCCTAGAGAGAGATGTATCTAGTACAAGATTTCCCAATTCTAACAAAACATCCTTCGAAAGTAGCAAGAAGTCGTAAAACAAAATTAGGATGCGCTTTTCTTGCACAATAAATCGGCACGAGTACATTTTGTTACAAAATACAAGGAAAAACCATTACAATCTGCAGTTCATCCGCACTACATCAGATTCCGGAGACCAGATTCGCTTTATTTATTATTCACCCTGTATTTTCGAATTTTCCACCCTCGGTCAAGTTAATAAATTTTTCCAATCGTAAATTTTTCACCCTCTCGCTGTGCAACCAACTCCAGTTTTATGGCTTCAATACTGCCGAAATGGTCGTACATTTCCAGGTTTTATTCCTTGCCTATATGCATAGCTTCAACTCAAGCCAGGCACCAGAGTTCAATCGAGTTCAGTCGATCTTAATTCAAGTCGATTCGGGTCTACATGTAGTTGGACCTGGGTTCAACCTGAGTTCAACTCATCATGTATACGCACTAACAGAAACTTGAGTGACTCAATTTAGAATATAGTAGGTACTCGCAGGTTCAACGTATGAGAAAAATCCTAATATACCTTGGTTTTTTAAGCATTTTGCGATTTACAATATGTTTTTGTAACCCGAGTAAAAATAAAAGATGTCCTCACACCTTTGAAGAGGTATGTTACACGACGGCCAAACTTGCCCAAAAGAATTAAATGGCTGAGTATTAAAAGGCTACGAAAACAACGTTCGCCAGTCGTGGGTTTGTGAAGGCACCGCATACTTGATTTTTGGCGTTGGTTTATATTTTAGTGGGAAATTTTGTTATTTTAAGTGGTTCAAGAAAAAAAACCAAACGAAAAAAAAAACTAGTTGGGATGTGGGTTCGACCCTTTCGGTCCACACGATCAACTTTCCAGTATGATGGATGTTGAATATTATGATTGGCTATTTTAATAATAAATGAACAATAGGCAATATAGAATATATGTGTAATACCGAGAATTTATCACAATTGTTTATCAATATTTTCGTTAAAATTTCAAACTAAATGTGCGCACTTACAAGATTAGGTATTAATGTTTTTCGCCACCTCAATGAAGTCGATATAGTTTTTAGTTCGCGCGGTATCGTGCAGGTACAAAAACCACTTAAGTCATTTAAACCAAAAAACCGCTGGACCGAATATTATAAAAATCTTTTCAGATTATATTGTCGCTAATACGCTTCGAACGGCACCTCAAGTAAGTCAATATCTTTCGTGGTTCGGGCGATATCGTGCAGGTACAAAAATCACTTACGTCGCTTAAACAAAAAAACGGCTGAACCGAATCTCATGAAAATCTTTTCAGATCATATTTCGGTTAGTACGCTTCGAACGACACCTCAACGAAGTCGATATCAGTTTTGGTTCGCGCGATATCGTGCAGGAAAAAATGACCACATCCGTACGCACATACACACACACACATACTTCCTCCCAATTTTTTGCTTAAAATGCTCCTGGCACCTTGAAAGATGAAAATACGTTGAAATTTTCGATTTCGATTTTCGGACCGATTACAATAACTTCCTATACTGGGAAGTTAACAAGTCCTTATTGCAGTGCGTTGATAAAATATTTGTTATATTCGAATACGAAGACATGAGCACCAGATTTCATGATGTTTTCCCAATAAATATACGGTCGTACAGTCCGACAAACATCCTTCTGATGCACGGCACAAGGCATAGGACTATGTTTCAAAGACGGCCGATGTTCGCCCGTTGTAAGTAAAGGCCATCATTCTTTTACTATCATTTTTAACTGTACAACAGTGCTGTTTCAGATAACATCATCTCCAGATTTTGAGTAAAATTTCATTTCTTTGTGAGAAATATCTGCAAACACCTTCTTCAGAAAATGAATGGATGACTGTAGTGGAAGGTTTTAAAAGAAAAACTAATTTCCCTCATTGTTTGAAAGTGGAACATCGCCTTTTTCATTGTCGTGGCGAAGCATTGCAGTCGGTGACAATCTTAATCCTCTTTCCCAGAACGTAACCTCTCCGCTTCTTTACGGCGTGTACTATGGCGAGAACTTCTAGCTCGTAAGCGTAAAAGGGTTGTTCGGCTGAGTTTGCCTTACGACTCCTGTATTGCACTGAATGCAAATGTTGATCGTTATTATCTCGCTGCAAGCTCCGAATTCGTCCATACTAGAATCGGCATGAATCTCCATATGCCCATTTGGTTCAAATAACTCAGTGGTGCCTACCAATATTTCCTCTAATGATTTAAATTCATATTGCTGTTCGATTTCTATTTTAAATATGGCCATCTTGGTTAGCAATTCGCTGCACGGCTTTGCTTCAACTGCCTAGTCTGCTATAAATCTTTTCAAGTAGGGCGTTAGTCCCAGTGACCTTTGTAAAGTTTTCCTATCATTTGGTATATTAAAGAGGAAACTCAATTACTACTTTTGTCCCCTCCTCTGATCGTCTTTGCTCCCGCTAGATATCGCTTGTATTTTCAGGAGGAGGAACGAAGTTTTTTTTAGTAGCTCACGGGCGCCTAATATCTTAGGACGGCCCTGGTGCAAATCAGTCTTTTCGTCTATATATATCAGTGCATCGTCCAACGCACACACATGTTCATCAATGCTTTAATCTCAAATAACACCTTTTCCGAAAGTCGCTAACTGTTTGAAGATTGGAGCTACCTTAGCTGTGATCATTATTGCCAGCAACGAAAGAAGTTTTTCAACTTCAAGACGTTTAAAGGATTGGCAAAGTAGTGCAACTGGAAAACAGCGGCTGAACTGGCTTTTTCTTATGAGTACTCACAGGGAAATCGACGTAACGAATCGGGAGGTAACCAACAAATTTGCTGAAAAGCGTAGAAACATAGAACTGTGGCTTTCCCCAAGCTTTGCTTTGAAACTATTGATTGTGCATGTCAATAGCTAATAAACTGAATTCCTCTAAAACACTTCTTCTGGTCTTATTCCTATTAAAACATAACTAGAAGTTATATCAACTTTGAAAAATAATGTTTAAAGTTCAGGACTCGACATATAACTATTTAACCGCCTCTGAAAATATTTCGTGCTACGCAGCTGTACGTAGATATTAGATCATAAGGAAAAGATGCGACTCAATAATTTTTAAAAATTTTGTGTTATGGAAAAAAATGAATGACAGTTCTCTGCATATACCTCAACGAAAACCACTATTAGAATCTGGAGTTAGTATGCCTTACGTGTTTATTGGTGAAGAGGAGTTTTACAGTGCGTGCCGACACCTTCCGAGATCTTTGCTAGCCGTTCGCCCCGGGCATTTTCAGCATTGCAGCTAAAAGCATTTTCTGCACCTTATGCTATAAAAGAAGACAATAAACCCAAAACATTTGTCTAAGCCCTAGAGAGAGATGTATCTAGTACAAGATTTCCCAATTCTAACAAAACATCCTTCGAAAGTAGCAAGAAGTCGTAAAACAAAATTAGGATGCGCTTTTCTTGCACAATAAATCGGCACGAGTACATTTTGTTACAAAATACAAGGAAAAACCATTACAATCTGCAGTTCATCCGCACTACATCAGATTCCGGAGACCAGATTCGCTTTATTTATTATTCACCCTGTATTTTCGAATTTTCCACCCTCGGTCAAGTTAATAAATTTTTCCAATCGTAAATTTTTCACCCTCTCGCTGTGCAACCAACTCCAGTTTTATGGCTTCAATACTGCCGAAATGGTCGTACATTTCCAGGTTTTATTCCTTCCAATAAAGGATTCCGAGGTGGCCAGCATGAATAGCGCTTATGTACACAAAATGCTTTCTTTTTGATGGTTGTGAAGTTTTATGGGATTTAGTGGATCAAAATTTTTTGCTGCTATTGGAGTTTGGAGCATTTTTTGCTGCTATTGGAGTTTGGAAAATATACGAATGCAAAGTTTTTAGTTGAAAATTCCTGGTTGAAATTGACAGAGCTGAAGGAAAGGATTTAAGAGAATTACGGACGATGAGATGGAAATCCGGGCAGTTTTATTGCGGATGGAGATTTATTTCCATGGTATCCATTGGGTAAAATTAATGAAATATTACCACGAGATCATTATGAGGTTTTTTTTTTTGTAAATTTAAATTACATACTCAATTATATAAATAATAATTTCATGGGCAAGGCTGAATGAGAGAAGTGGAAAACTAGGTTGAGTGAATGGAGCCGTTACCATTACAGATGGGACGTGGCGGCGTTTTTAAATTTATAGCGTGAATGTGTCTTTTAACTTGCTTCCATAACAAAAAACCAATGATAACGAAATAATGCCATACAGTTTTTAGCTGCAACTCAAAAACTATTGTTTATATCGAAAACAGAAATATACCATGACTTAGATGAAGACTCAAAGATTGTTATTGTTTACTTTTAATTTCCCCGATATCAAAGGCAATTATATGTAAACAAATCTTACAACTTGACCCACTACCATTTAACCAATTAACTTAAAATTTTGCACATATGTTTAGCTCCTGTGAAAATGCAATCTGACCATTTTGTAAGATGGCGGCCTATTTTCACATTTGTGAAAATATAAATAGAGTATGACAAGTGGAATAAAAATAGTATGACAAGTGGAATAAAATTAGCTATGTGCGTCATTCAAAATGGCGGCCAACACAATATGGCTGATTTCCTTTTTCTTTATAACTCACTCGGTATGGGTGTCAAATGAAAGTGTATGACGAGTGTAGTACAGTAGTAAGCTGTGTGACATCATTTGAAATCTAATATTGCGGTCGCTACAATAGTCACGAAATTGCAAAAATAAAACAAAATTCAGTTTCGTGAATTTTGCATCCACTCCACCCGACAGTGTGTAGACTAAAAGGTAGAAAATTAAATATATAGTTAAAAAAGCGCTTTTATTTTAAAATGAAATAAAAAGTAAAAAACAATTTTGAATGTAAAGTTTTTATTGCTCCAGCCATTATATAGAAACAACTTACTTTTCGAAATGCAAAAAGAATGTGAGGCGCTAACGAAAAGTTTCAGTTTATATGAAATAAGAATATAGGTAAAAAATCCCACTTGGTCCATTAGTTCTTATTATTGTCCATTTATTATTAAAATATCTACACATAATATTCAACATTCATCAACTGTGAAGTTGATCATTTGGACCGAAAGACCGACTCTACTGAAATTAAAAAAGAGTTGTAAAAAATTGTTTTTCCGTATTGTCAGGCGTTTTTGCGTATTGTCAGGCACAAAGAAATTATTTTCAAACTTTAAGGATTACTTTAAAATTCTCCTAGTTTAAAGTAAGCTACATCTAGCACTGCAGTCAATCGTTTAAGTATATACGGTCTCCTCGTACTATTTCTGTCCTCCATGTCAAACTTTAAGCTCAAGAAACATGCACTACTCCGGGGGGCAAAACTTGGAGAATACACAGGTGATCATCCAATTCAAAGTGCACAGTGGTGGTTCGTAAGGTTCAGGATAAACGAAAACGATGAAAGTAAAAGTATTGAGTATGCAGTTTCGCGACTGATCTGGAAGCATCACATTGAAGTAAAGATCGGCGCTTTGGGTGAAAAGGGATGTTGTATGCATATGACCAAAGCGAATAAGGAATTTATGATGCCCTTGGAAGAGATTCCGAGGAAAAGGCTGACTGAAAGGAATCATAGAACGCCGACAAGCGATGTGTCGCTCCCTTCATATACGGATCGACGATTGGTGGCAGAGCGGGCGCGGGTATCTTCTCACATGGTACAGAATACGTTGCTAGCGATGGCAACGAAAAATCTGACAAACTGACTAAACAGAGGTAGATTTCGGAATTCCCTGCTCCCAAGCCAGTTTCTACAATTACTTTAGAAGGTTGGTAAGGAGCCGCATCGAAAAATGGAGAGACATTATAAACATGCAACCGAGAATCCTCAGATTTCTTGTGGCATGAGTAACGGGACACGCAAGTTTTTGGTATCATCTGAAAAGTATGAGAGCTCTTTTGGATGACCCTTGTTGGATGTGCCTGTAGGAACACGAGACGTAAACTTTACTATAATTTCAGAACATTAATTGAAACTACTTATTAAAGTTTTGTACCACAAATCAATGTGTCTATCATTCTGCTTTGCCACTACCATCATTACATTCTCCTTGCAAAAAAACACTTCAGGCAACCCGTACTCGAGAGTACAATACATAAAAATATTCTCTTTCTCATCATTAAAGAGAGAAACATAAAAAACATAACGGAAGCTACAAAGTTATCAGCTTATATTCAATTCACACCACCTGCCACCCCATTAGAATAAACAATAGATAAAGAGAAACTTCACCTATCCTCGATCTCTTTTTTCTTGAATCAACCCTAACTAATATATAAAAGCGAAAGTAACTCTGTCTGTCTGTCTGTCTATCTGGTACGCTTTCACGCCTAAACCGTTGGACCGATCTTGATGAAATTTGTTACAGAAATAGATTATAGTAGACCTTGGAGAAGGACATAGGCTACTTTTTGTCTCGAAAAAAAGCTTGAAAGGGGTGAAATAGGGGATGCAAGTTTGTATGGAAGTTGAAATTATTTTCATTTTACTAAGTTTTGTTGTTCACAAATATATACATACATATGTATGCTCAAGGGGCGGGGAGTTAATTTTTTCGATTAACCCCCAATTTTGCTCATATGCATAGTTCGCGTGACAATGCAATTTGACATTTTTGTAAAAAAATTAAGATGGCGGCTCCTAGATGGCAGGAGAATATCGCAATCGTGTTTTCCGATCCCCAACATGGGTATCAAATGAAAGGGTATTGCCAGTAGAATACAATTAGCTGCGTGGCGTCATTCACGCAAATCAAAATGGCGTAAGACATAATAGAATAAATAGTAGAAAACATAACCTATCAACTTGAAATTTTGCACATATGCATATGTAGTTCGTGTGACAATGCAATCGGACCATTTAGTAAAAAAGTTAAGATGACGATTCCAAGATATGAGTTTCAAATGAAAGGGTATGGCAAATAATATACAATTAGTGGTGTGTCGTCAATCCAAATTTCAAATGTCGGCCAACACGAAATGGCAGATTACTTTTTCCTTTTCAAGCTACTCGGTATAGGCATCAAATAAAAGGATGCGATAAGTAGAATACTATTATCTGTGAAGCGTCATTCCAAATTCAAATGGCGGCCAACAAAAAATGGCGAATTACCTTTTCATTTACCACGCCCTCGGTGTGCCTATCAAATGAAAGTGTTTGACGAGTATAGTACAGTAACCTGTGTGACGTGATTCTAAATCAAATATGGCGGTCACCATAAAATGGTGGAAGATATATAATAGACTAAATATGAAAATAAAAATATAGTTTAAAAAAATTAAAAAATACGCTTTTATTTTAAAATGAAGTAAACAGTAAAAAAAAAAGTGCCATGGCTTCTCGATGGCACAGTAGACATGAATAGACCCCAAGGATAAGACATATTCATGTCAAAAACAAAAACAAAAACAACAAAAACAATAAAAACAACAAAAACAACAAAAACAGCAAAAACAACAAAAACAACAAAAACAACAAAAACAACAAAAACAACAAAAACAACAAAAACAGCAAAAACAACAAAAACAACAAAACAGCAAAAACAAAAACAGCAAAAACCACAAAAACAGCAAAAACAACAAAAACAACAAAAACAGCAAAACAGCAAAAACAACAAAAAAAACAAAAACAGCAAAACAGCAAAAACAACAAAAACAGCAAAAACAACAAAAACAGCAAAACAGCAAAAACAACAAAAACAACAAAAACACCAAAAACAACAAAACCAACAAAAACAGCAAAAACAACAAAAACAACAAAAACAACAAAAACAGCAAAAACAACAAAAACGGCAAAACAACAAAAACAACAAAAACAACAAAAACAACAAAAACAACAAAAACAGCAAAAACAACAAAAACAGCAAAAACAACAAAAACAGCAAACGCAACAAAAACAACAAAAACTGCAAAAACAACAAAAACAACAAAACCAACAAAAACAGCAAAAACAACAAAAACAACAAAAACAGCAAAAACAACAAAAACAACAAAAAGAACAAAACAACAAAACCAACAAAAACAACAAAAACAACAAAAAACAACAAAACCAACAAAAACAACAAAAACAACAAAACCAATAAAAACAGCAAAAACAACAAAAACAACAAAAACAACGAAAACAGCAAAAACAACAAATAAAACAAAACCAACAAAAACAGCAAAAACAACAAAAACAACAAAAACAGCAAAAACAACAAAAACAACAAAAACAGCAAAAGCACAAAAACAACAAAAACAGCAAAAGCAACAAAAGCAACAAAAACAACAAAAACAGCAAAAACAACAAAAACAGCAAAAACAACAAAAACAACAAAAACAACAAAAACAACAAAAACAGCATAAACAACAAAAACAACAAAAACAGCAAAAGCAACAAAAACAACAAAAATAGCAAAAACAACAAAAACAGCAAAAGCAACAAAAACAACAAAAACAGCAAAAACAACAAAAACAACAAAAACAACAAAAACAACAAAAACAGCAAAAACAACAAAAACAACAAAAACAGCAAAAACAACAAAAACAACAAAAACAGCAAAAACAACAAAAACAGCAAAAGCAACAAAAACAACAAAAACAACAAAAAAAACAAAAACAACAAAAACAGCAAAAGCAACAAAAACAACAAAAACAACAAAAACAACAAAAACAACAAAAACAACAAAAACAGCAAAAACAACAAAAACAACAAAAACAGCAAAAACAACAAAAACAGCAAAAACAGCAAAAACAACAAAAACAGCAAAAACAACAAAAACAGCATAAACAACAAAAACAACAAAAACAGCAAAAGCAACAAAAACAGCAAAAACAACAAAAACAACAAAAACAGCAAAAACAACAAAAACAGCAAAAGCAACAAAAACAACAAAAACAGCAAAAACAACAAAAACAACAAAAACAGCAAAAACAACAAAAACAGCAAAAGCAACAAAAACAACAAAAACAACAAAAACAACAAAAACAGCAAAAACAACAAAAACAGCAAAAAAACAAAAATTTATCCTAAAAGTATGCCAAACAGTAATTAGTCATGGTAACGATTTTCGTCTCCGCACATTCTTTCAATAGACTCCAGGGATAAGACATATTCATGTCAAAATAATTTTGAATGTATAGGGTTTGTTGCTCCAGAGCCAGTATATGGAAACAACATACATACATTTCTAAATGTAAAAAAACGTGGGGCGAACAATTCCAGTGTTAATACAATACCATAGGTATTCGATTTTTTCTGGGGCACCATGTGCGTGTTTGAGCTGCACAATAGATATCAAATTTGCAAAATTGGTTACTTTTTGGCACTTTTTCCGGAAAAAACAATTTGGAGGAGAGATGGGGGCTATGGACGAAGTCCTGAGAGCGTCTAATCTCTCGCCATAGCAAAATCTATGCAGACCATTCTGATTATGTTTGGGTAGGTGTCTGTTGTTCATGTAGTACACAATGTTTCATCGTCGAATCTTAAAAAAGTTGTAATATGTATACTCTAAATTTTTTGAACTATCTAAAATCATTTTTTTTTTCAGATTTGTTCTTTTTCATTATATTTTTTCCTCCAGAGGACTGTGCACTCATAACGTTTGTTAATGAAAGGAGTTACAACGCACGCGGGCTTTTGCTAGTAAGATATAAATTGAAAAAACTGTATGATTTGTGTTTTATTTTTCTAGTCTAGCCTTCGGTCCATATATTTAAATTGAATTCCAAGAGCGGCTAAAGGAGGAACTTGTATCTTCTAAGAAATCTCAGGTATAAAACTGACATAAAACGAAGTTCGGTGCAGTTTTCATTACGACAGTACTTCGTTTTTGGTGAATTCAATATGATTCTTACGGCCTCAATTGACGCTATCGATTGGGTTGATCATAAGTTTAGTTGCCATGAATGCCGGAACTTGGCTCCTGCTTGTGTTGCATTAACAAAGGCGTAAGAGTAATGCATTGCTCCGCCATCAGCAAAGCGGGTTGAAAGAGATTTGTAGTTTTCTTGCCCCAAAAAATACATTTTTGAATTTAAATAACTTGATACCAAAGCCAGGATATTTGAATGATGTATCATAATAACAAGAAGACAAATAGAACCCTGATTGCAATATTTCTGTATGCGCTTTTTTAATGACAAGGAAAGAATGAAGTTCGCCATAAATAATCAATTCTGTTTAAGGATTGCCGCCGGATTTCCTACCCACCTCAATGTAGCAGAGCATTCATATTTTCCTTTCGCACCACTTAAGAAACAAATATTTATTAGCACTGAAAGTCTTGTTTTTTTTTTTATTTAAATACTTAAAAAAAAACGAAATGCAAATTTCACTAAAACCAGAGCATTCATATTTTCCTTTCGCACCACTTAAATGATTTTTTCAGCCCTATCCTAGTTTTTATGCAAATTAATTTCCGTTTTTTCAACCAAAAACTCTTTGACAAAACTCTGTATAGTGCTGCCAAATGAAGCAAAAATTTACATTTGAATATAAAAACTGAAGTTGAATTGCTTCCAAACAAAACTAAAATATTATTGGATCAAAAAGCCTACCCAGTTTTCGAGTTTGGCTCCGATATCAGCTTTTATTAGTGGGTTTTATGTTGGCAGGCAGTTTCTGTTATCCTTATTTGTAATTATATCGAAATTCACACCTTTCAGGTCACTAAGCCCATTTTCATCCATAGGCTAATCGGCTATTGAATTTAAAGGCCGCTGTGCCGGTCTGATAGTATTCTGTGCATGGCGTATCAATTGCCATCGGATGACTATTTCCAGATTAATTGGAAATTTCGCGCGTACCTGACAGGTAATCGAAAGCAAATGTTCCATAAATGTTTTTCCATGTGAAATTAAAAATGTATGGGACGAGTTTTGTTTAAATTATATTTTTAATGGAACAGAGATCTTGTTGTAATTTAAAGACATTTAAAGATATTAAAAATATTTAATGAATAAAAAGTAACAACTTAGCAAATGTACATATCTCAAGATGATCATATTAATCATCTTTGGATTAATACAATTCTTTGAAGTCACATTCTATTCTTCAACTTTTTATACGGAAGTCCTATTATTTGCAATGGTTGCGACCCGTCCACCCGATTTTTTATCATTATTCCTTGTGATTCGTAATGTAAATAGCCTAAATTATTCAAATAGTAAAAAGTAGTATTTCTGGAACAGACTATGAACTCTTTGCCGATATCAATAATCTCTACCAAGCCAATGGCAGTTTTCGAAGTCCCGGCCGATATAAACGAACGTACGAACATGAGTGTCCATATGGCACTGACCGAAATTGACTTAATGAACTTGCATATGTTTGTTCGTTAGGGTACGTATTGTTCAGGTACCGCACGTCATATTTGGCTAAAGTAATCCTGAGAACTGACGGTCCACTGATACAGAAGGAAGTTCGGTACAATGGTATTGAATTCAACGCTTCAAAAACGAGGCATTGTAAAAATTTTAACAAAACCTGCATGATCTGCGTTGAAATTATCACATATTACAAAATGCTAAACAAGCTTAGATAAAAATTTTCCCTTCACCCGTCGCCACGGGCCATAATGTACAAGCCCTACATTCGTCCCCGTCTAGAATTCAACTCATTTATCTGGGCTGGGCCCTTAGAATCACACGGTCTACAATACACGCTTTCCACACACTTCAATCTAGACATTTGTTTAAACTGGAAAAGCTCGACCTTCCATAATCGGCATTCCCAAACCCATATAATTTCTAATAATAATAACAGAAGGTGCCCTTCTCAGCTAGGCTGAGAAACATTTACTACTGCTCAGTGGCTTAGCTGAGACATGCAGACATAAAATACAATATATAAGATCACAAAACATCAAACGAAGAAGCGTGCAAAAACAAAAAGGGAGTGGGGCACGCAGGGAATCACGCCAAGAAGAAAGAAGAGTCCTTTTAAGGACAACTTCACTAGTTAGCAAACTAGAAACACTCCTATTTTTATTAGTAATAATAAGCATGCTATAAACCAGTTTGAACATGCCAGAATTGGTATTACAGGAATAAATATGCAGCAGAGGATCATCTCACAGGTTGTAGTTATTTACTCTAAATAATCTGCGACTTCTTAAGACCCCTGAGTCCATCTTGCCATTTATCAACCGATGGACGAATATAACGTGCGCGACCTCGCGATGCTTATGGAGAGCTTAAGTTGAGAAATTTAAGCCTGCTCTCACAAGGCGAAAGAGTAAGTGGGTCATCGCACGGGAGGTGGCTGAGTGCAAATCGGACGAACTTCCTTTAAACCGATTCGATTGTACCAATATGGGAGGAGTAAAAAGGAGACCATATCTGGGAGGCGTATTCAATCAAAGGCCTAACCAAATATACGTACAACTGTTTAGTGATAAGGGGGTTGTTCAATTACTTGGACCATCTTTTTATTAATCTCAGGACTGAATTGCCCTTGGAGGAGATATAATTGATGTGGGTGGAGAAATGCAACTTATTTTCTAACCTAACCTCTAGAGTCTAGATCGAATACAGAGTTAGTGCGGGAGACCTTGTTGTCGAGAAAAGTATAGGCAGAAGTCATAAAACCATGTTTCCTACAAAAAGTCATGATCTCAGATTTACTAATATTAAGCACCGGGTGTTTATGGCCCACCAAGAATAGAAGGTGTAAAGGTCTGCTTGCAGAAGTTTGCAATTCTCTATACTCCTTATGTGGCTATATAATTTGACGTCA
This sequence comes from Thereva unica, assembly GCA_949987705.1. Lineage (NCBI taxonomy): Eukaryota > Metazoa > Arthropoda > Insecta > Diptera > Therevidae > Thereva > Thereva unica. Next base: position 34,010,862 of record OX465282.1, on the reverse strand, counting down.
TCAGCGTACATAAGGATTTTACAGTGCCTTAGCATGGTAACAATGTAGTCAATTGATAAAATAAAAAGGAGAGGGCCAAGATGACTGCCGATGTTTTTCGATTTGACTCCGCGGAATAGAACCTGATAGGTTCTGTCCGCTAAGTTCTGTCCGCTAGAACTAAGAGAGTTGTCGTATTGCATGGTGTAAGGCTAATTATCAACTTTTTTCTTAGTGTTGATAAATTGAAAGAATGCTCTGGGATCACCATACAGTTCACCTTCCATTTTCCTGACGTACTCCTTATAGAGGGTTTCGAAGAGGCCATGCAATTGACAAATGCATAGAAACTCGCAGTGTCTTTCCTCTTCAGGTAGGTTTTTCAGAGTTTATTCTTCAGGTTTTTGCTACGTCTCAGCTCATTGTTGTACCACGGTGGGGATGATCTGGACGACTTTAACGGCTCAAGGTTTCATACAGATCGGAGTAAAATCTAGCTACATCAACATCCAACTCATTAGATGAGAGCAGCAAATTGAAATCGACCTAAGTTTTTAAAGTTAAAGGCAAAGCTTGACTCCTCCGGGATTAGCTTATTGTTAAAAGCAGAACAATAGAGAGGAGGGTGACAAGACAATTGAACTAGGATCAACATTCATGTTGTCTGAATCAGAAAAGAATCATGATCTAACCGCCTTCCTAAAATATTATTCACACCGCTCATTTGGCACAAACCGCATAAACTAAGGAATTCAGAAAGCTGGATTCCCTAGAATTAAGGTTGCTTTCAGGAAGGTAGTTACCGTCATCATCGCAAGATTCTCATTTAACATTGGGTAAGTTAAAATCACCAACAAGTAGGGGTTCGTCTTTGGAGTCCATCATATCTTCGATATGATTTGTGCGAGAGATTAGAATATCATAAAGGTTTTGACCTCTATCATCAAGAATGCTGAATATAACCTAAATAATGGGTTGTTATGGACAAGGATGACTTTAAGGGCGAGGATCTCAATGTCAAAAGAATTAAAAAAATTGGAAGCGTTATTAAGCAGTAGTTGAGGAGGCTACTACAGGCAAGTAGCACACCACCTCTACTAGCCTCCGAGTCAATATATGTATCCCTCCGAAAAACTTGGAGGGAGGTATCAAAAAGATCGGCAATAAGAATCCCACTGTGTAAGCATGTTTCTGTAAAAGCGAGTATATCGAAATAACTGGCCGGAGTCGACAGAAAGACATCTTGGGTTTTGGATCTGATTCCCCTCACATTTTGGTAATAGAGGGAAAGCGTCTTAAGTTTTTTGTAACGTCAGTGTCAGGAAACGCTGCGCACGCATGCAGGGAACAAAACACTTTGAAAAGGCACCAGGAGGCCAGGACGAGGGTCTAAAAGCTTTTCAGAGGTATTGGGCGGTGCAGTCAGGATGAATGACGCAACTGGTTTGGAAACATTACTGATCTTCCTGCAGGAGACTGTAGCAGTAATAATAGCTTTTCCCCTAAAGTATTCTTTAATTGCCTCGCACTTAGCTTCAGGGTATAAACGCGAAAAGAAAATATTTCGCGGTCTGGGTACCGTTATCAAATTGGCGCAGGTTACCGAAGACTGAGTATCCCCAGTGTCCAACGGTCCAATGTTACTAACAGAAGAGGTGGATGCCTCATCCGGTTCTGGGATATAGTCTGATCCCATTGGGAGTGAAGGGGCATGGACAGACGAACTAGTAGGGGGGTTCGCAGTGACAGCATCCAAAACGTTGACTTTACGACGGCGTCTGCGTTTACCATGGTTTCAACGAGTTTCCGGGTGGCCAGGAGCCACACTGGAGGCAGCCTCCACCGAAGGGCCATTATCAAGTATTATGGCTGGGTCATTCAAGGCTGGAAGTTTAGAGTAGCTGTATCATCCTCCATTAGAGAAAAAGCTGTGGAGGAGGGTGCAGAAAGAAGCTCGACGCCCTACAGGCGCAGCGCCATCAGATACTGCCGCCGTTTAGGGGGTGTTTATTCTATCACTGACGCTTTCAAATTTTAGGGATAGAACACTCAAGGCATTATGAATTTGTACCACTGCTATAGACAGCGATTCAATATCAGACCGAACACGCTTCGTACTCCTTTTAATGTCATCTAATATAGGATGAAGAGGAACTAATGAGTTAACAATGCAGAAGGAAGTGGCGACAGGATTGAGGATCGCCGAATGTATGTCTTTGATCGAATCAAAGACCGTTGCAACGCGGGAAGAAATTTCTTGGAATTTATTCATAAGGGAATCCGAGTTGATCGCAAGAGAAGCCAAAATGTCGGACAATGTATCGAGCCGGTCTTTGATCGACTGGACAAAGTTTAGTTTTGTTAGTTTAAATGCAATGCTCATCGATATTTCTCATCCATCCCAGACAACCCTCTTAAACCATACTATCCTTTTTCTATCCTTTGAGCTTAGCTTACACCATGACGTGAAGAACATAACGGACTGGTCCTATAAATAGTTATACATGAGCTTAGACTTTCACGTACTAAAGGCGAATTACCATTTTTAATTTTTGTAGAAATTTAAGAAACAATTTCAGTTGAGTCAGTTTAAGTCAGTAAATAAACAAAAAATATAACTAAATAAATAAATACATTTGCGATATTTGCTAAGATGTTTGTGGTATTATTACTGTATTTAATTAAAATACATATTTCTGTCACTCAAAAGGTCCAAGATTATTGGATTTTTAATGGTCTGTTGCTTTTATTAATCAACGAATTCTCCCTCAGCATAATATAACGTTTAAAAAAATATAAACTCGTAATTGTAATTTTACAGATGTAATTTCTTCCAATGTTGTTAGAATAATTTTGCCGACAAAACCAGAAGGACGTGATTAAACGCCTAGAAATGACCTTGATAAAAGAAATTAATTAAGCAATAAGCCCAGCAACAGACCAACTCATTCCCAGGACATTTTTATCCATTTTTAACCTTCATAATGACTCTGTACCCCTCCTGAAATTTAATTACCTTCATTAATTTGACTAATGACGCCAAATTAATTAATTGAAGTGAATATTCACTTAATACCCACAACCCTTCCCAAAAAGCTAGTCAAAAATGATAATTCCAAAAAACGGGGGAAACGGAAATCGCGATTTTACTTTAATCCTTGAGAGTGGGGTGGAGTGAATTTAAAATGCCTTCACCCTCTTTCCCCTCCCAGTTGGCAATTAAAAAGGGTTCAGGTACAATGTCGAAGAGTAACGACAATGAGTCTAGGATACCTGCTGGGATTTTTTGAGGCTATTAAATATTCATGTCACAATCCAAATTATATTAGACCAAAAAGATGAGGGCAACAGTTGGTTGCCATTTCGAATATTCCAGTGGTTCTAAAAATTCCACTCAAAATATCCCTAGACAAGGGCGGGGGTGTGAGGTGCTCTTATCATTATTGCTGTCGTTGTTGGTGTGGAAATTTCATTAGTCACTAAAACAGTACGAAAACGCTTAAACAGAAGATACTCTTGAGAGGATTGAAAATGTTTCTTAACTCCATATCCTAAAGTGTATAAGTGGGGATAGAACTGGAGGGGTAAGGACGAGAAATAGGAGCAGGAGTTTTGAATGTGGTGCAAAGATATTGTGGTGAGATTTTACTCCTGACAGGATTAAGTGGCACTGACGGGAATAATGGAGGAAAAGGCCTCTAGGATAAGGAATTCACGAGAATTTTATCACTTTTACAGTCCAATCTATATAACTGGCGGAAAAGTTATTATATGAAACAAGGAAAACGGAAAAGTTTCCATAAGCAAGAGTCGCCGCCGCCCGCCCGCTTGTATATTTTTGCGGGGAAAATTAACTCTCAGTCGGATGAGCCAGAAAAGGCCTTAGAGGAATTTAAATTGATTTTAATCGCATTTCTTCCTTTGTGGAGGATTTTCATCCTTAAAGATACTTTTCTATTTATTTAGTTTATTTTTTGGGACTTTTCGGAATTTATTATGAATGTTAATAACATGTTGACGACATAAATATTTGCTGTCCTTTGATGTTTCTTCGTTCTGTTTGATTTTGAATTCATTATAAAACACTTTGTTTTTTGCTCTTCAATTTACTTTAGGAACGTCTTGTTCTCTAATATAGTGGAATGGTGTAAAATTGGAATGAGTTAAGTGCTGGAAAGGGATTTTGTGACTTTCATTAATTAATTATAAAAGGAAATTGACATCGTAATAGCTTCTGTGTAATCTAGACAATTTAACCTTTATTTGCAAACAGAAGATAAATCTATGGAAATTGGTGCAATTAAGAAGAAAATGAATGGTTATATTCGTTTGGTATCATTTTAAGTGCCAAGTTTGACATCAGTGCACCATTATTTAAAAATATGATGCTGCAAGCTACCATTAAAATAAAAAAACACATTCATAATAATTAGAGTTTTAGGAGAAAGAGTTGCGCGACTTTGAACGAGTTTTGAGATGTGCGCGATTTCCATATTGTGGCTCTTCTTCCACGCGGGTCGACTCGTATCATACGCGACTACAACTTTACTTCGCGTCAACAATTGGTCTTTTACTCGTTACAAAAGTAGAGTTACAAAAATATAGGGAGATATATCGCACCCTTAGAATGAAAGTGACCTAACTCAAAATTCCTGTAAATTTTGATTTTGCTATAAACTGACCTTAAAAAACCTACTCTAAAACCCTATGGCGAAAAAGAGCCCGAATTAAGAGTAAAAAATTGATAACGTATACATCGGTCATTTTTGTTGATCGCACAATTCACCTATGCATGTTATGTGAAAGAGACCGAATCAGTATTGCGTCAGAGGTGCTCGCAAGTGGACGTGTATAAAATCGACGGATTTCAATATACGCCCTAACATCTATAGAATTTTATGGTAAAATAATGACTGAAACCATAATGTGCCATCACATCTGCTGCTGCATCTTACGTCTTAAATAGGCTTAACTCATAAAAAGTCTTAGAAATACGGAAATATTTTGGACATAGAGTGACTTAATTTTAAACCATTTCTTATTAAAATTGTCAAAATATTTATTTAAAATACATTTAAATTTAATATATTGTTACCAATCTGTACATAAAAGATCAATATATAAATACGCAAAAAATGAATCATTTTCAATGAAACACGGGACAGATACTTTTAAATTTACTCAACACCGCACTTATTTCAAAACTTTCTTGCTCATTTCCCACAAAATGCAATTTTTGAGTTAGGTCACTTTCATTCTAAGGGTGCGATATAAACCTCTACCAAAAAAAATTTCAAATTGACTTAGCGGATAAACTTCCCCCACCCATACGAATTTTTGTTCGTTTATCCAAAACCTATTCATAGCCAGCCGATCTGTTAGTTTCAGAAATACACGCTGTAGAAGGTCAAAAAATGTACATAACCAATGCCAAACTATACGCAACGCTAAAATGTTGTACAACGTCTTTAGAGTTTACCCAATTGCCTTTGAAGTTCGGTAACGCAACTCGACCAGTATACTACTGAAATCGCGTGAGACTATCAAAGCAGGTCGCGAACAGCTGGTATCCGACTGCGCGTCGTCTCGTCGACTGGTGTACGAAGTAAACTAAAAATGTATGGGAGGCAGCGTTGCTAACTCTTTCTTCGAGAAATCACTAGATTCGACTTTTAAAGCTGCCAGAAAACCACTAAAATATTTTCCTTTTCGCCAAAAGTAACTAGATATTCTACTAAACCTAAAGTTCTTCAAACATGTCATTCATTAATAAAACTACTCCACTAAATGTTTTAAAATATCAATATTTGAATAATAAATTCTTACTGCTTTGACCAATTATGATTATACCCTGTCTTCACCGGCCAAAGTGGGCTAGCTCAAGCAAATTGGTGAACTGAACTTTAAAATATCCTCAGTTCGAATACATTCTCCACATATTCAAATGAGAATGAAGCAAAACTCAGTTCACCAAACTCGTTCAAAAGAGAGTAATGAACTGGAATAATGGAATGCCTAGAAGGAGTAATTCGCAAGGTTAACATTGATGCGAAAGCAACCATGCTTAACAAATCCAAACAGCTGGCAGGATATGCCGACGATATAAACTGTCTTGCAAGATCACTGTCATATCTTAGAGAAATATTTACAGAATTAGAAGATAGAGCAAAACATATAGGGCTGCAAATAAACGCAGAGAAGAGTAAGATTCTAATTCAGTCAAGGGTGGAAAGAAGAAGAAGAAACCACAATACCACTTGGGGGTACCTGACTTTGAACAGGTAAACCAATTTAACTACCTGGGGTCCACAGCCAGCGAAGACAACGATGAAACGATAGACGTACAAAGAAGAATAAACGCCGCGAACAGAACATACTTCTCACTACTGCCAGTAATGAAATCCAGAGACATCCACAGAAAAACTAAAATAAGAATCTACAAAACCATCATACGTACAGTAGCTACGTATGGATGTGAAGCTTGGAGTATCTCCCAGAAATCCGCAGACAAGCTGGATATATTTGAGAGGAAGGTTCTCCGAAGGATATACGGCCCAATCAATGAAGACAGTGCATGGAGAATACGCTACAATCACGAATTGTACGACTTATACAAAGAATGTAAACTTTCGACCCATGCCAAACTACTACGTTTACGTTGGGCCGGCCATGTCCAAAGAATGGATGACTCAAGGATACTAAAAAAAGCCCTGTATCTACTACCAGATGGCAAAAGATCAGTTGGCAAACCACGGTTAAGGTGGGAAGATAATGTTAAGGCCGATGCAGCAAAACTGCTCAGCACAAGAAACTGGAGACAAGCTGCGGAGCAGAGAGACGTCTGGAGGAAGAAGCTGATGGAGGCCAAGGCTCGAATTGGGATGTAGAGCCATCGAAGAAGAAGAATGGAATGCCACTCCAGTGAATTTTTGTACATATTTCTAACTTTTGGCGAAAATGCAAGAACCATTTCAGGCATAAACTTAACATGAACTGGACTTCAGCCGGTGAAGCCACTTATGTGAATTAAATTGATCCTTATGTTTCGTTTATCGACCGGGGTTTATGAAGCAGACTCTCAAAATTGTCAACAAAAATTTTTTTATTTATTTTTTAAAATTACATACATTAGTCGACGTTTCGGTCCTGTGGTTTGGGACCATCTTCAGAACTACAAAAAAGAAGAATCATCGAGATAATGCACAAAACTAATAGTAAGAAGTAAACTCTTGCACTAACCTATTTCTATTGGATTTACATTATAATTTTTTAACTCAGGTCTAGTATCACAATTAATATAATTAAAATTCTTATTACTAAAAACACTGGAGTCAAACGTCAAAATTAAAACAATGCAAAAAAGTAGATGACTAGTGGATGAGCATAGAAACAGAAATTGATACCGTAGGAGTCAAAACAAATACACAGACAAAAGAACTAAATGATATATACATTTACAACTGGAATAGTGTGATGATGATATCGATAGTGTTGACATATAAATTTACAATCAAGTTGAATTGGGATGTAGAGCCATCGAAGAAGAAGAATGGAATGCCACTCCAGTGAATTTTTGTACATATTTCTAACTTTTGGTGAAACTATCAAGTTACTTACTCCTGATGCACGTTTAAACTGCAGAACTTCACCGCTTCGCTGATGACGGTATTTTGCATTTCTCTTACTCCTTCGACAAGATAAGACAAGCACGTTCTACAAGTTGGAATTTGCCAACAAAAAAATATTTGGACTTATATTTCAGCTCCAGCTAAGGACAACAGAATTTAATTTTAAGATTTTTAATTTGAATTTAATAGAACAAAAAAAGGAATTAAAAAGTAGAGTAAAAAAATAGATTTAATTAACTATAAATAAGGTAGCATTGTGACGAACAAGAGAAAATAAACTTGTTTGTAAACCGACCAAACTCTTTCATGTAGAGGAACCAATCCATCCTATCCTCCTTATCATTGCAGCTATTTGACGCTGCAACATCCAAAGAGTCGGAAATGCTAAGAAGCGATATTGATAGAAACACATCGTTGGTTTTGGAATTCTTTTCTTTTACGTTTAGGTAATAGAAGGTGAGCGTCTTAAGTTTTTTGCTTTAAACAGGCACTTCTCAATTCAGTTAGAATTTCAATAAAAAACCTGAGTTTATCAAATGCTTTTAAACTAATCAATGAAACGAAAATTACATTTTCAGATAAATTACAAAAATGTGTAAAATAAACGTGTGTGTACAAAATATCAACCTACAAAACCAAACCCAAAAAACAATACGTTTCAACCATCACAAAATTGAGCAAATTCATTTTTAAGACAAGCAACGATTTATTATTCCCTGAATAATTCAATTGATATTCATTTGAATTTGCTTCCATTTTCTCCCCAAGCACACATTTTTCAATTTTGTTTCGTTTTAAAAAAGAATCCAGATTTATTGCTTTTCATTGATTTTTTTTCTTATCAAAAACAATTTCTATTATTCTTTTCCAGTTAAAGTCGAAAAGTCTCACACATCTGGATACATTGGACTCCCTAGTAGCATGCCATCAGGGATCAACGGCGATAACGCAACAAAAACCCAAGGTAAGAATCCGCAACCGATCAATTCTCAAAAAACATTGTCTTCCCACACTCACATATCCACAATGGAAAAAAAACACCCCCGCAACCCCAATGGGGGCTAAATCAGTCCTTTGTTCTGTAGAGTGGAACAAATAAACAAATGTACAACAACCGCAGCATACTTGGTATTGTTTATTGGGATATAGCGTATAGCAATGGGAATAGGGTTTTTGAACTACGTTTTTCTACAATAGCAACAACAACATTATCCCTCCTGTTATCCTTCTTTTTTACAAGTCTGAACATTTGGATTCTTCGCCGGTGCAACAGCAGCCCCCACTACTTCAAAAAGAGTCTACAGTTCAGCCCCATCATCAATCTATATCGTCATCATCGAATACCTGCAATAAAATCTGCTGCCTCGGATCAACAACGACTCCCACTACGGGGCCGACCTCGTCCTTATCAACAACATCGATCCAGAGTGGCTTGACCACTGCTGCTGTCACTACCAATCAAGGATCAGCCCAAAAGAAGAAATCATCCTTCATGAATCGAAAGAAACCCCTGCTAACAAGAAGTGAGGTAAGTACTAGATGTCATCCCCAACCCACCCCTCCAACCATCCATCCAGACCGCCATCTGTTATCGTCTGCCCCGTCAGCGCTGAAGGACATTTTTTTAAAGGATTTTGTGGATGAAACGGAATCTTATTTTTTCAGTTTCATCATCTTTATTTTATTCCTTGAGAGTCCACTTACATATATACATTTGAGTAGAAGAAAGGAGGCTGATTGGGCCTGTGTCGGTAAGATCTTTATTTTAAGACACTTTGAAGCTTTGATCTCTCAGCTCCTTTTCTTCCTTTTTCTTTATTTAATTATAATTTTTGTTTTTGTTAAAGCTGGTAAACGGAATTTGTCTAATTAAAAGGACGATAAGAACGAGGATTTTTTTTTGATTTTTTTTTTTTTTTGAAGTCTATCATTATTTTAATTAAAAAGAAAATAAATTTTACCTTGCACGATGAAGAAAGAAATAATAGGCGTCCCTAAGGATACTGATTCCAATTTATTTATTGATCAAGGATAGCAGCTGATGTTTTGATTCTATTTGAAAGCATTCTGTTTTTTTAATTTGAGTATTTTAAAGTGTTTTGAAGTTTGTTTCCTTTAAAATAGAGAGAAAAGGGGATGTTTAAAATTTAATAAGCTTTCACTATTTTGTCATTTCGTATTTTGACAGCTAACATTTCAAAAATTGTTTATTTTGTTTTGGGATAAAATAAAGGATTAGAAGAGCAAAGGCTACAATTGTGCTATAAAATATAACTTTTTTATTTTATGAAGGAATGGTGAGAATGTCTTTTTAAGGAATGAGGGGGCAACCCACTTGGTGAACACTATGGCCAAGCTAGGCCTGTTGTGTACGAACCCCACTAGCGGAACAGACTATGAGCTTTCCGGAGACCTTGGAGTTAAGTCCTGCAACGCTAGCCCCTGTACCACGTTCCATCTGTGACCCATCGGCAAACCAGTGAAGATGTTTTGGAATCCAAAGTAGTATTCCTCCCACTCAGAACGATCCGGGATAATCGCCCTGGACTTCTTTTGGAACCGCAGTTCACCAACCATGTGGTCAGGTACGCCACAAATGGAAATGTTTGGGATATTGTTAAGGATATCCAGGTGTACTTTGACTATATAGGGCCAGTTGGTTAAGATGTGAAGTCTAAAGACCCTTATGGCGGCGGATTTCCATATGAAGATGGGGTCAATTCAATCATTGCATCTATCGCAGCTGTAGAACAAGTCCGCTTAACTCCGGTAATGGAGACGCAAGCAAGCCACTGAGTTTGAGTACGCAACTGTGGTACCCTGGATACAAATAGGACCTAGGTCAACGTTGTGGCGTTTGGAAAAGGTACCAGGACAGCCTTATTTGGGCTAATTGGCAGACCCTCCATGGTACACCAACTCTGTTGAATTACCCTTCGAGTATGCGAACTGGGAGTCATGTTAAGAAAGGGAGAGCCCTAGCTTGCACCTAATGTGAAGGTCCAGCAGGCTTTCCATCGTTTTCATAAGAAAAGAGGTTAAGCTTAAGTTTGGGGATAAATACCACCACGACTTTCCTCCAGATGAAGCTGGCTCTAAAGAGACAGACCAGGTTGTCGAAAATAATATCGAGGCACTTCTGAAGGAGTGCCGGAAAAATTCCATCTCCTCCCAGGGGCTTAAAGAATTGAGGAAAATAAGCCACAGCCCAAATAACATTGTCACGGTCGCATATGTTTCCTGAAAGATTGCGGGAATAATGGTCCTATGACTACAGCCAGCATCCAATGGATAAGCGGTCTGGAGGATTGACCCTGGAAAGAACTCGATGAGCAGGTACCTCAAGGTTTCTTCATGGTTAGAGGTGCAGGAGCCACCCATTGAAGGAGTTTTTGGAAAGTGGCCTCTGGTAGAAGCTGAAGGTTCTTCCTGTGTTTCTTCCAGGCAATTCTTTCTTGGAACGTCTCAACTCCTTGTTGTAGGCTGTTATACCCTTGATACACGGGCTTCATCGAATGAACATTCTTCCAGTCTCATTGGCCTTGAATGAACATTCAAATTCGAAGTGACACACGGTACTTCATTTTCAATTCATTCATTCTACTTACTTTATTTTTGATATTTTTCCATCACAGCAACAAACTTAAACTTTAAGGACAGGTTGACAGTTCGATTTTTAAAATTTTATGAGAGAATGGAAATTTCATGGAAACTTGATGGAAATTTCCCCACTTCCCGCTTCATTTCTCATTAAATGAAGTAGATTTCACTTCATTCTTTCGAATGACGAATGAAGCTGCGAATGCTCATTCAAACTTAATTTAAGGTGATACACGGGTCGCGAATGAACATTCTTGAAAGAATGATCATCCGATGAAGCCCGTGTATCAAGGGTATTAGGGTGAACCTACACTGATAGAAAAATTGTCTTGATTCCAGCAATTCGATAGTCTTCGTTTCGTTGTCTTGAGCAGAAAAAATTTTCAGTCTTAACATGAGAATGCTGTCTCAGAGTAAGACACTAGAAATTCTTGAGCCAAGCAATTGTATTTCTTCGCTCAATACTTATATTTTACAAGCAAAATATGTTTTCTCGAAATAAGATTGTTTAATTTTTTACTCAAGAAACTGAATATTTTTTATTCAAGACAAAATTTGTATTAATTCAAGACACGATAATGTTTTGATTCGAGGATATTTCATTGAGGAAATTCACTATTTTATTACGTGGAAATACTGTTGTCAATTTGAAACCAGCATATGATCATTAGAAAAAATATGAGTCCTTATTCAAATTAGCCATCAAGAAAATTAATTTGCCTGCTTCCAGAGTTTGATATTCTTTGACTAAGAATTTGAGTTGCTTAAATTAAAAAAACGTGTATCTCAAACCAAGAATTTTTTTCTTTCTTACTTCTAGTCAACTTTTGTCTTCATCCAAAACAATAAAACCAAGGCTATGAGTATTGCTTATCCGAAGATAAATTTTCGTTATATCCAAAACATTATTTGCTTGGGTCTTAACCCAAGAATGTTTTTTAATCAGTGTATATTTATCCCAAATCCTTCATCTTCATCGAAAGGAAGAAACAGTGGTAGGTAGAGATCAGCACATCAGTAAGCTACGTGGTCGTATTTGGTCCAGTAAATAGGTACTTTTTCTTTGCTAAAAATACGGCACGCGATTTTTTTTACCAAATGATTTTATATATTTTTATGAGCTTAAATTGAAAATGGCGTCATCCCCACCCTTATGCTTAACTTATGGTGCGTCCACACTACGCGGTCTTAGATCATACGCGCTTTTGCCTCTTTTTTAACCAACTTCAAAAAAAGAGGAGGTTACTCAATTCGACGTGTAGGTATTTTGTGGTCCTGTTCACGCATAACTTTGTAACCCAATAACTTTTTTGCTATTTTTTGGTTCATTTGAAGGGGGAGCTTCTCACGGTGGTCCCGTTAAATTTTTGCTAAATTCTGATAACGGAGTTCGAAGTTAGGCATAAAAAACTGTTAAAATTGGTTCAACCTAAACATGTCACGGTCGCGGTCTTTTTAGCTTTTTCAAAAAAAAAAGCTTATACAGAGGCTCTGTCCGTCTGTCCGTCTGTCCGTCTGTCCGTCTGTCCGTCTGTCCGTCTGTCCGTCTGAAGCCTACTTTCATCTCTGAAAGTACTGCAGATACAGACTTGGGAAATATCTCAAAATGTAGCTCTTGGTCAAAAGACCAAAAACTGAGAAAATGGTCTGGAAATTTCAACCAGAAGTATATTTAACAACAAAAGTATATTTAACAACAAAAAAGAGATTTCTAATAAAGTTCATTTATCGGTAGCCTAGAGGTAAGGGTCTTGGGTCCTATCCCAGGCGAACCAAGTTCAATCCCCGACCGCAAAATGGTGAAATAAATTTTTTTTTTTTACTTGGGTGTAACATGTTTTAATTCTATTTCTCACTAAATTATATTATTTAATAATGATACTCAGGAGAACATAAACATTTATTTAATTAAAAGTGCAAAAAAATCATTTTCTTGAGTTTTTATGGCTCTTCGGCGGCTTTATAAATCATTAAGAAATTTCGCGGAAATAATATAAAGTATTTATTTGTTTATATGCATATTTTATATGCTGTTCATTTTATTATAGTTTATAGTTATGTAGGTGGTGCTGTAGACCAAAACAAAAATTCAATTTTATCGAACTTCGCTGTGGATTTGTCACAATCAACCAGAAGTATATTTACACAACAAAAAAGAGATTTCTAATAAAGTATCGGTAGCCTAGAGGTAAGGCGCTGGAGTCTATCCCAGGCGAACCAAGTTCGATCCCCGACCGCAAAATGGTGAAATAAAATTTTTTTTTTTACTTCGGTGTAACATGTTTTAATTCTATTTCTCACTAAAAATTATATTATTTAATAATGATACTCAGGAGAACATAAACATTTATTTAATTAGAAGTGCAAAAAATCATTTTCTTGAGGTTTTATGGCTCTTCGGCGGCTTTATAAATCATTAAGAAATTTCGCGGAAATAATATAAAGTATTTATTTGTTTATATGCATATTTTATATGCTGTTCATTTTATTATAGTTTTTAGTCATGTAGGTGGTGCTGTAGACCAAAACAAAAATTTAATTTTATCGAACTTCGCTGTGGATTTGTCACAAAAAATATGTATGATTTAAACGAAACATTTGGTAGGTTTAAAACGAAAAGTAGATATCTAATTTTTACCAGGGCATATAAACGCTTACTGAAATGAATGAAAATTTATAAATTTCACGAACGATGTATTTAAGACCGTCCTTATAGTCCATGAATATAAGATTTGCCCCATATCTAAAAAATTTTGCAGCCCTTTGTTTAAAAGCATATTTTTAAGTTTTTATTAACTAAATTTGTATGTATCTCTTCAGAATAACAAAACAAAAGTGGGATGTTGTGCCTAGAGACTAGCCACTAATTACGCTTTTTCGTGGTATTCTTTCTATTGAATAACACTTCAGTCTGGATGACAATATATTAAGTGAAGATTGTGAAGAATTGCGAAAATATTCAAACAAATAACTCGAAAAACTAACGCATCTTTCATGGAGATGCTGCTGAAAGAATTATACAATAATTGCCCGCCAAGAATTTGAGAGAATTGATATATTTTAATTGCACCCCATCTATGACAAAGAATAATGAACACCATCTATGGCAATATTACATTACTCTTCGTTTTACCTATGATTATCAATTTCCATAAAATATACAAAATACATTTCATAAATAATAGAAAAACTGTTGTCATAAATCAGTTGTTTACTTCCTTCTAAAGTTTATACATTGGAATGTACCTTTTTATGAAAGCATGAATAAATAGGTTTATTGCCACATTACTACAAGTTAGTGTTTGGAGTAATGGGAAGGCGCTAGATCGGGGTGCGAAAGGACCAGGTTCGATTCTTGATGAATTTTTTAAGTACTTTTTTTTAGCTTTTTTAGTTATGATGATTTATTGTAGTATAATAAACTAAGCCTGCGTTGATGATAAAATCTCAAAGCGGCGACTAATTAAAACCTTTGGGACATATTCAATTGTGAGCTATAACTCAATCTATAATAAGCTAAATAAGCCAAATCCGTTTTTAACTAAAACTTTTATTTCACGTTGCATTGATTTAATTATTGTCATAATGCTGTATCCTAGTTTGGCCATGGAGATTCATAAGTATTACACTGACCAACGCTATATATAATTAATCTTGCAAAGTTTTTGTTAAAGGAAAAGGCTTATGTAGGTTATAAGTTGTGAGACTTTGCGTAATCTAAAACTTAACAAAGTATTTAACAAACACTACCAAAATCATCATAACTTAAAAAAAAAAAATAGTACGCGGCCATCACCAGCATCGAACCCGGGTCCTGTCGCACCCCGAGCTAGCACCAACCCATTACTCCAAACTCTAACTCGTAGGAATGTGGCAATAAACCTATTTATTCATGCTTTCATAAAAAGGTACATTCCAATGCAAGATATGTATAAACTTTAGAAGGAAGTAAACAACTGATTTATGACAACAGATTTTCTATTATTTATGAAATGTATTTTGTATATTTTATGGAAATTGATAATCATAGGTAAAACGAAGAGTAATGTAATATTGCCATAGATGGTGTTTACTATTCTTTGTCATAGATGGGGTGCAATTAAAATATATCAATTCTTTCATATTTTTGGCGGGTAATTATTGGTGTTGGTCTCTTGCGAAGTGGGGGTACTTGTGTGCGTGCACGTGCATATATGCTATGGATAAACAGGTGCCTGTGTTTTTCATTAGATTTTCTACATTTAAAGAAAAGTGAAGTGCGTGCATGATAATATTTTCTTTAAAAATAAAAAATAAAGTTAAATTGAAGTGTAAATAAATACAAAAGGCGCGGTAAGCTGAATTTTTAACAATAATGTATGTTTAAGTAAAATAATACACCTAATTCTGCTGTGCAAAGTGATTTTAGATTTGCCTCGAATCCATAGAAAATTTTTTAGATTCGTTTTACATAATTATATAGTGTTTACATGTGTGATGTGTTTTGTTTTTTTTTTTTTTTTTTTTTTTTTTTCAATTTGACACTTTCGATTTATTGGCCTCGATTCCCAGATCCAGTGGGTCGGAAGTGAGTGCGGATTTGAGACTTTGCGATTCTCAAATCTGCAACCGCGAATCTCTCTTTGACATTTTCCGTGCTTTAAAAGTGTGATCCGCAACAAATTTTCTGAGGATTTGAAACCACAAATGCGCCTAAGATAATCCGACATCGGGTATTTCATTAGCGTGTGAGTCCTTACTCCGAATTTTTGATTTAATTAAATCCGCGACTGCGAATTTGAGAATCGCAAAGTGTCAAATCCGCACTCACTTCCGCGCCGTCGGATCTGGGAATCGAGGCCATATTATTTTGTTTTTCCATAATTTTTGAGTAATTGTTTTGGGCAGTGGCCTCGATTCCCAGATCCGGCGGGTCGGAAGTGAGTGCGGATCAATCTCCACTTAATATATTGTCATCCAATCTGAAGTGTTATTCAACAGAAAGAATACCATGAAAAAGCGTAATTAGTGGCTAGTCTCTAGGCACAACATCCCACTAGTTTTTTATATATCTACAAAATAATTATTTTTTAATTTCCTTCGGGGAATTTTGATCCATATTAAACAAGTTTTCGACGTAAATTCTTCTGTAAATTTGCTTCCAGAACAAAAGCCGATGAGAAGAAATTATGGCGAAATTTGCAGCTCAAAAAACTATTGTTTATATCGAATAAAGAAATATACCATGACGTGGATGAAGAATCAAAGAATTTTATTGTTTACATTTAATTTCCCCGATATCAATGGCAACTTAACTTTTTATATGCCTTATATTATCTTGATCTGTATGTGTGTGTAGTGTAAACAAATCTTGCAACTTGATTTTGACCAAGTTCCATATAACCGATCAACTGCAAATTTTGCACATACGTATAGTTCGCATAACAATACAATCTGCAATCAAATTTTGCAATTGCGCTCCCCGACCCCAGACATGAATTTTGTTTCATATTACCTAAATAAGTTTTTTTTAAATTCGTCCGAAAATATGCAAATATGTACATTACTGTAAAAAATATTTAGCTACTGCTTTGATTTTTTTCGATATCCCGGCGGCGTGTTATACTTCTCAGAATGGATTTAAAAAGAGTCATCATACTTATCGTAAAGTAGATTCGTACGCAACGATTTAGTTTTTTTAATTGCCTGGCGCAAGTCGAATTATGTAAATAAACTGAGTGCAAATGACGATTGAAAATTACCTCCATTAGTTATTGCGCATTATATTATTTATACTTATCTACGCGTTATAAGTATTATGTTACATTGATTGTGATACGGTCGGAGGAGCAAGTGGTCGAACATCACCGAGACATATTTGGTACAATCCAAACATTTTGGATTGTGCAAGCCGAACAGTTGAGTTCACACGCAACGATCTATTTGTGCCGTGTAGACCTAGCTTGATAATTTTTTTTATATTGCCCCCGAAAAAAAATGAATGGACTAAAAAGTACGAAATAAAAAAAAATTTAAAAACCGACTTCAGAAAAAACCGCATAAAATGCACAAAAAAGGATGAAATAATTGTTTGTAATTCTTAACAACATTAATCCAATCAGAATGGATCTAGAAAGAAGAATCACTTTTGAAGACGGTGCCAGGTAGTATGTAGTTGTCTTTGATTGCACTAACTTTGCTTCGGGAATTGTTTTCATTTCTTTGTTAGGCTTATGCCCTTATTACATCACCCACAGGTGTTAGCACCGTCTTGTTTGTAGATAAATAAGTGATTTAACTTTTTTGTTCAGAATTTTTTTTTGTAAAGTCAATATGCTCGGAGTTATAGTGCTTCAAACTTTATATATCACTTCCTTTGCACTATATTTCCTGGAATCCGCCAGGAACGCGTTAACGGTCAACCCGCCTTAAAAAAATCCTTCCTAAGACTTATAGAACACACAATTATCTATAATTTTTGTTATAATTATTTTTCACATAAGGCTAATATTGCACGAGTTAGGTATAGTGTTTTAAGTGTCGAAAAACATGAATTAAAAGTAGTTTTTTGCCAATATCTTTTTAATTGCACGTTTTATTGCAAAACTGATTATAACGTTTTTTGTGCGTAATTTCATTTCCCATCCCAAGCAAGTCTGATTTCGAGGCCACAAGCCCTTGAAAATTACACAAGTTGGTTTTCTTAGGTACCAAAGAAGAAGTGCGGATATGTGGGAGGCCCACAATGTCAAATATAATATGCAGATAATCCGACAATGAGGCCTCGCCCAGAACACGCCAGTTTTCAGTCCTGTAGGAGAAAAACCTGCTAGTGAAGGTAATAGCAGTGACAAAAGTAGGTTTCCATCCCCTATTTGGAATATGTATGCTATCCTCGGAAAGTAGGTGGACGCAAAGACGATTTCTTGGAATCTGTTGGAGGTGGGAACGCAACCGAAATCGCCACTAAATCAGAAAAAAGTAGAAATAAAGTTGTTAATGGAGAGATAAGTGACACGATTGTCAATTAAAAGGGCAGCGCGAGGAGCCCCTCATCTCCCCCCATATACTAGTTTACTTGGACCGGTGGAAAGTCTTCTGACTTTGCCATTGTTAGCCCAAGGCTCCTGAATAGGAGCAAGGGTAAGATGCCTCTCCGTGAAAGTGGTACAAAGTAGAGGATGCCCTTATAGCGCTCTTTTTTTCTCCAAGGAGCGTTTGACAAGCCCGGACTTCTTGGTTTGTCTAGGGCCGTTTGTCCTACCGCCTTTGCAGATGCCTCTCCAGTTGTCGCATATTGTTAGTTCCGCTTTTTTGGTATTTTGACCATGATACCTTCCGTCCAATCCTCCGAAAAAGTACAGGTGTTCCATGCTATTTCCAGGATTGGCTGAAGCGCACCTGCTATGAGGCTTGATTCGGCTTTCATCAAGCCATCGCATAGATTGCGATTACTATTTCCGTCTTGGATGGGTCCAAAGTGACGATTCTTATTGACTGTGCATTGATGCTGTTTTCTTGAGGTTTCTTTGCAAGTGAACCATTCAGGGTGGCGAAGAAATAATCTCTCCATCTTTGGAGTTGCTCCTCGTCGCTGCACAGCAGCCTTCCATCCGCACTCTTAACGTCATGATTTTTAGTAGAGTGCTTTCCCGAGAACTGTTTAGTAATTTGGAACAGCACCTTTCTGTTGCCTGTGTTGGCCTCGTTTTCCGCTTTTTCTACGAGCTCATTTATTTGCTGCGGACCCCTTCCCTTTACCTCCCGGTGTAATTGGGAGTGTTTCCGTTCTAGTTGATAACGTCTTTCCGGGCTGCTTGTAGAGTTTACGTTATTTTTTAGGGCCCTCTGCGTTCTATTTTTTGCCAGATAGTGTCCGAGATCCAGTGTTGCTGGTTTCTTTGGACATAACCGATGCTCGTTTCCGCAGCCGTCAATATAGCGCCCTTTGTCGTACTCCACAGCTTTTTAATATTTGTGTCGTCAGAAACGGTTTGCTGGTTTAATATTTGTTGCCGGTTTCC
Source organism: Thereva unica (assembly GCA_949987705.1). Taxonomy (NCBI): domain Eukaryota; kingdom Metazoa; phylum Arthropoda; class Insecta; order Diptera; family Therevidae; genus Thereva; species Thereva unica. Next base: position 33,991,652 of record OX465282.1, on the reverse strand, counting down.
GTCGCGTGTTGACCTCATTCAGTCGCGTATAGAACTCGTCCTTGATGCCACCTTCTGCCTCTTCAGTTGGAGCATAGCATTGGACTACCGTAGTACTTCTTAGTCTGGTACGCAGGCGCACGGTAATAATACTCTCAGAAACTGGTGACCAGCTAATGAGGCTTTACCTGGCTTCTTTGGTGAGTATTACGCCAACGCCATTCCTACGGCTTTCAGTTTCCTTTCTCCCAGAATAAAAGAAGGACTCACCATTTGAGCAGATATGTTCACCCACATCGGGCCATTTGGTCTCGCTAATCTTGATTTTATATCGATTCATCTCGTTGAGGACTTCATCCAGCTGTCCCTCTGCCACCAGTGTTCTCACATTCCATGATCCGATTCGTGTCCTTGTTCGAAAAGCAAAGGTCATCGTTGTATTGTCCATCCGGTTCCGAGGCATTGTTTGCCGATTCGTGGTAATGGTGTTTTTTATGCGAGCGGTTTGCTAACCCTCAACCCAACCGACTTAAAACTCTGTTTTGTGGCGCAGAGAGCTCGCCATTCGCCCGTCTTCCGTTAGCTGGGGAGGTGGGATTAGGACTTGCTAACAGGTCTGTTAGGTATTCGTCTGCAGTAACTTTTCTCGGGTCTTGACAGAAGTGACAAATCGGGTGCCACCACCTTCCGAAGTCTTCGTTAGCCGTTTGCTTTGTTACCCGTTCGGGTTGAAAACACCTAGCGACGCGAAAACGAAAATCTAACCAAACAGGCCCGTGACTGGAATCCGCCAGGAACCCGTCGAGCCGGAAGACCTAGAATAACGTGGAGTAGAACACTATTAGCAGAGGCCGCAACAACTGAGAGATCCTGGTCGGAGCTGAGAACTGTCGCGCAAAACAGAGTCCGCTGGAGGGCAACTGTTTCCGCCCTATGTCCCATGAGGGATTAGAGGAGCGTAAAGAAGAAGAAGAAGATAAAATACTATTGTCAAAAATTAAGATGAAGATCCCGAAAAAGGAGGAAAAGTTTATACCTTTCTGGCACTTTTTGAGTTAGCTGAACTTTTTCCCGTGGATTAGCTTCAATTTTAGCATATTGCTCACACTCATGCCAATTCTCCGTAAAGAATTTTTGTTCCTTTCTAAACTTGCTAAAAGTGTTAGATTCGTCTTCAAAAGAAGTAAGCGTCATAACAGCATACAACTATTTATAAACAAAGACAAAATAAATAAAGAACATAACAAGAAATAAATATCCTTCTTTTTTATGAACCATTCTGAAATCGTGACATATAACGTCTTAAGATGCATTTCTTTAATTTTCCAAAGTTGACAGTAAATTGATTACATCTATTTGCGATATCCTCTTGAACTCTTTATGAAATTTCTTTAAAAACGCAAAACCTAATCTTTTAAATGCTGCAAAACCAACAAATACTAAAGAAATATTTGAAATTTTATGAATCGCTTAAAATCTTCAAGGAATTCTTTGCTATGAAATTTTTCTTTCTTACAAAAAAGAAAACGGAAAGAAATATCACGAAAAGAACTCCAGATATTGCAATCTCCTTGCACTCATAAATGCAAGGAACAAAAAGAATATTCCTTTGCAGCATTGAACGAATGAATACACATGAAAATTTTGCCCCATTTCACTTGCAGCTTCAGCATTCAAGTTTCAGGTTATCCAGACTAAAAGCTATCAAAGTTTTCCAATTCTGTGCCCTTCTTCTGTTCGCCTTTTTTTAAAGTTGCTACTACTGTGCGAGGACTTCAAGAACATGCAGACGACGAAGAAAAGAAATAAGATCAGGAAAGAGTAAATAATATTACATGGACGATAATTCAAGGTAGTTGTTTCCATTTCCTTTCCAATAAGAAGAAAAGGGAGAGAAATTTGATATCGTAGCAAATCGCATTCTTGGAAGGTCAAAGCACTCGACAGAGATGAAGTGAAATAAATCTCCTGTGAACGACTTGAGACTCACCTTAATGCTGTGCGGATCTCCCCTCTCGAACTCATCCTTAAAGTGAATTTGAGAAAAAATATATATCCTTTAGGAGCATTCTTTACAATCTGGGGCTCCTGCAACGGCTGCAAGCAAGCAAGCCCTGCAAGCAATGCACAAGCACTTAGTAGAGGTAAGACATCCTGGTTGCCTTGTTATTGTTGCACGCCAGGATGCTTGATAGCTTTGTAGATGTTCTATGGCGAAACCATTACGATAATTCGGAACGTGTGTAAGTCGAAATGCTTACATATATGAGAGGATAATCTGAAAGGAAGAGGAAGGACATGATGTCTTTTCTTTCTCTTAAAATGTCCTTGCACGACCTTACGATAAGAAATTCGTAGCAGCTGGATATAAAAGTGGAGACTCTCAAGGGCATATAAAATTCTCGGTCCTACATATGCTGAATAAATACGAGTAGATGCTGGAAACCTGGGCGGAAGACATGCATGTTAAACCTCCTCCAGAGTATCCTTTCATATCGGGATCTAGGGAAATTTTGTCTGACTTAATGACTATGTGTATTTTTTTTTGTGATACCCTCAATGATTATCTGGCAGATGGAGATGGTGCCATGTTTTTAATATCCATTATCTCAAGGTTATTGTGTCGGCGTAGCCTTCAATCTGTGTGTGCTATTCTCACATCTCAAACTTAGGCCAGGCTCTATAGCATTGTTCCCACGAGCTTCTTTTCACAATTGTTTCGCGCAATTTTTTACGTTGTTGCAAGGACAAAGGACAACATTTCTTCTCTTTGCTTATCGCACAGTAAATCCTACACGTTTTCACTGGATTAATCTGAAAACATTTCAAAAAGATTCGTTCCCACACATCTATTCGCATATATATAAGCCAGGAAATGCTTCCTTTGACTATAAAACAGCTCCAAGAATATTTTCTTATTTTCGTTCCTGTATTCCTTTGCCGTGCCTTTCTTTGCTTAACATTCCGAAAAAATGAGGCTTTCAAGCGAGATGAGTAGGTAGTCCACTTTATAAGGGGTTGCTTTAATAATGGCCGCTTGAGGTTTTTATAGATAAAATTTCCGGCGGGTAATGTTAAGCTTTTCTTTTAGATAAAATGTTTAGCTTTTCGATAAAGTGTTATTTTCATCCTAAATGGATATTATATTAAGAGAGAAAACATTTCAATTTTCTACCTTCTTTTTCCTCTTTTAGTTAAAGAAATTGATAATAAATATATTCATGTCCTTAAATAAATGTATATTCGAGATATTTTTTTCTATTTGCAAATTTGAATTTTTTAGTGAGTGGAGAAAGTTTCTATGTTGATAATATCGAAATTTGTGTAGAACGTACAGTTGAGGCTGTATAATCTCAGCAATTTACTTGATATTATTCTTGCAGGTTCACTTGTTCTTCTTATAATTGAATTCTTACTGCATACATCTACCGATCATTGATCTGGACTAATTGCAAATTTCAGTGATCTAGTGATGCGTTGTTATTACTTGTTTTTTATTGAATTAATCAATACCGTTCAAGTGAGACAAAATAATTTACAAAAATTAATTCCTTAATCTATATTAACGAGAATGAAAATGGGAAGATCCCCAAGCACCAATGGCGATGGGTGTTAGTCGCCTTCGCTGTAGTGGCTATGAAGGTCCTGAGGGACAACCCGGGACTTATGCCTAAATGCCGGATTATATCAAAATCAAAACGGAGCAGCCTAACAGCAGGCCACAATGCAAGTGATTCCGCTCTTAAATGATGAATGCCTAAACCAGCTGGCTAAAGAAAAATACGCCGTGAACTAACAACAGCTTTCAACAGATCGAATTGATGATCTACAAAACAGCCATCGAAGCCGTAGTGAACCAAGTGGCCCGCCCGATTATCTGTACACGGAACAACAACTCCTCACTTCCGACAACGACGATTTACACTCCAGCAACGAAGAAGCGGAGGTGACTGTTGTAGCAGTCGCTACTTGTATATACGTTTTTCGTTGTAATAAGTTTTATTCAAGTATCCACTCAGTTTCTGTTCTAATAATTTTAAGTACAGTGTTTTTGGTTACGTCACAATTTGGATTCTCACTACTACTATGAAATACACTTGGGGAATTTAGATTGTCATATCACGTATGCATACACTGTACACAGAATCAATTTTAAAAACATAGCCACACAAATATTGTGATATTAAAAATTATTTTGAATTTTTGTAAGAGTATTAGTTAGGAGTTTATTCGATAAGGTCTCCTATAATAAGTTGTATAATTAAAAACCGTTATGTAATTTTCGGTGTGACATAATAAAAAAATAGAAAAATCTTAAACTATTAAAAGCTACAACTATTAAATATAGTAATAGATAAATGTTAAATAAACGTATTAAATAAAAGAATAATATTAATATAAAATATGTGAAGTACAAGTTTTAATTGGCAATATATATACATATATCACTTATATATTGCAATGAGATGAGGGAAGACGCAAAAATTAGTACGTCCCCCATTTCATATTGGTGACATTAGAAGAACGAAGAAATTTTTCAAAGAAAAAAGAAGAAAGAAGAATTAAAAATTTTTATGAAAGAAAATTTATGAAGAAAGAAGATATGAAGAAAATTTTGAAAATTTTACGAAGAAAAGAAGAAGATTCAAGAAAGAAAAGCATTTGGTGAAAAATTTTAAGAAGAGGTTCATTTTTTATTAAGGAGACCAAGTATTTATTTTAATTAAATATTTTTCTTTAATTTTAAAATTTAAATTGTATGGAATTGCTTACACTAAAAAAAGAACATTACACTTACATAATTTAGTAGTGGTGACAATTCAATTTATTTTCTCTTTCAAATATTTTTCCTCTAAAAAATTTTTTTTAGGAAGTGAGACTTGAATAAAATTTTCGGGAATTTATTTAAGTTTGAGTATTAATCGACTCTTTTCGCGAACGTCCACGGGTGTTATTTTAAAGTATCGCGAAGTTTTTAAGTAAAGTCGAAATTTTATTGAACTTCTTTTTACGCGAGTTTTATTTAAAAAAATTGTGATTAATATGAGTGTCCAAGGTGGTGATAGTGAAAGAATGCACGTTGATAATGAGAATATTAGTGCATCGGCTGTTAAGCTACCAACTTTCTGGTCTCCATGCCCAGAAGCATGGTTTATTTTAACAGAAAGTCAATTTAACTCTAAAGGAATTAGACTAGATGAGACTAAATTCGAACATGTGATACAACCTCTTCCTTTAGAAATAATAATGAATATATTGGACTTCATTCAAAACCCACCATCGGAGAATAAATACCAAGCATTAAAAACAACATTAATTCAAAGATTTACAGAGTCTGAAGAGAAAAAGTTGGAACAATTATTATGCAATTCTGAGATGGGAGATCGAAAACCATCAGAATTTTATAGATCAATGGAGAGACTTGCAGGAACATCTTCGAATTTAGGAAAGGACCTGATTAGAAAACTTTGGATGCGAAAATTACCGCCTAGTATTAACATCGCATTGATGTCCTCTGGTAAACAAAACATTCAAGATATTCTAACGTTAGCAGATAAAATTTTCGAATGTTCCAGATTTCAGTATACTTCATCCATCAATGATTGTTCTTCAAATCCTTTTATAAACCAAAAATGTATTAATATAAATAACATTGATTATGCTAAGAAGGTTAATGATTTAGAGAATAAAATTGAAAATTTAACAGATTTAATTAAGAAACTTACATTTAATAGGAATAATGAGTTTCATCATAGGTCAAGGTCTAGAAGTAGAAGCCGTGATAGATCGAAATACAATAATAATAATAATAAACCATTTTGTTGGTTCCATTTTAAATTCGGCGACAAGGCTAAAAGATGTATTAAACCTTGCAACTATAATAATCAAAAAAACTAAATATCCCTTCAGCGTGTTTTAAAAATAATACTCCAAAAAAATCGAATAGACTTTTTATTTATGATAAAGAAAATAAACTTAAATTTTTAATTGATACAGGAGCTGAATTATCAGTAATACCGAATTCATATTGTGGAAAATGTAAGAGAAATCCAAATTTAATTCTTACGGCAGCTAACGGATCAATTATCCATACTTACGGAACAAAACTTCTTAAGATAGACTTTGGATTAAGACGAGATTTAACTTTTCCGTTCATTATAGCAAGCGTCGACAAACCTATTATTGGCGCGGATTTTCTTTCTGAATTCAATTTGCTGGTTGATCTGAAAAATAAGAGAGTAATAGATGGTAACACCGAGTTAACAGTTAATGGAATCATGATTAAAACAGATTCTCCTTCACCCAGGCATTGTACCTTTGATAGTGAATATGGTAATGTTTTAGCTAGATTTCCCTCTCTAACTCAACCTCCACGCTATGATTTACCTGTACGACATAATATGTGCATACTATTACCACTAAAGGTCAACTACCATTTTCAAGACCTAGAAGACTCGACACTAATAAATTTAAAATCGCTAAATTAGAATTCGAGCACATGGTAAAATTAGGCTTATGCAGAACATCTTCATCATCAGTCTCATCAGCACTACACATGGTTCCAAAGAAAGATTCCACTGATTGGCGACCATGCGGAGATTACCGGAGACTAAACTCAATAACAATTCCAGACAGATACCCGATTCCTCACATTCAAAATTTTACGTTAAATTTGAATGGTTGTACCATATTTTCGAAGATTGATTTAGTGAGAGCTTACCATCACATACCTATGGCAGAGGAAGATATCTATAAGACAGCGATAACTACACCTTTCGGTTCATTCGAATTTACTCGAATGCCCTTTGGACTTAGAAATGCTGCTCAAACTTTCCAACGATTTATGGATAGAGTTTTAACTGGTTTGGAATTCGTTTTTGTCTACATTGACGATATATTGGTTGCAAGCAAAAATAAGGAGGAACACAAGAAACACTTAGAGCAGGTGTTTGGCCGTTTAGAAGAATACGGAATAAATATTAATCCAGGGAAATGTCTTTTTGGTGTACATGAAATTGAATTTTTAAGTCACAAAATTACGAAGGACGGGATTCTTCCTTCTGAAAATAGAATTAAATTCATCCAGGATTTCCCTTCACCTACTTCCATTAAGCAGATTCAACAATTCATAGGAATGGTAAATTACTTTCACAGATTCATTCCACGATTAGCAGAGTTGTTAAGCCCCATTCATATACATTTAGTTAGGGAGCTTAAAAAACCTAAGAGTTTAAAAAATTTTGAGTGGACGGAAGAATGCGAAGACGCGTTCGTCAAAGTGAAGAAGGTTTTTATTTCGGCAACGTTATTAGTGCATCCAGCGGAGAATCCTACTTTGAAGTTGACGGTTGATGCATCAAACATTGCGATTGGAGCAATGTTGGAACAAATTAACAACAATGAAAGCGAACCATTAGCGTTTTATTCCAGAAAATTAAACAATGCAGAAATTAAGTATTCTACATTTGACAGAGAGCTTTTGGCAATGTACTCAAGTATTAAGCACTTTAGACATTTTTTGGAAGGTCGTGAATTTACAGTATTCACGGATCACAAACCATTAACATCCGCAATTTGGACCAAAGCGGAGCGAAGTCCAAGACAAGCAAGACAATTAGACTATGTTACCCAATTCACCTCCGATATAAGATACATCAAGGGAGAATCAAATGTAGTAGCTGACACTTTATCACGGGTAACCGTAGAAAATAGCAATTGTGACGCGGTTAGCGAAAAGCAAATAGATTTAAGCATTATCGTAGAAGCACAAAAGGATGATACGGAGTTGAAACAGTTAATTGAAAAACCCAAATAAAAGTTCGAAATTCATTTTAGTGGAAACAGATGTACCTTTCTTAGAAAGGAAAATCTGGTTAGAGTGTTCCACTAGTAGAGATCGTCCATTCGTACCAGAGATATTACGAAGAAGCATATTTGACAAAATCCATAACTTATCACATCCAGGAATACGAGGTACAAGGAAATTAATTACAAGAAGATATTTTTGGCCTAGGATGAATACTGATATTAATTTATGGGCGAAGTCATGTATAACGTGTCAAAAAGCGAAAATTCACAGACATACAAAATCTCCGATACAAAAATTCCAGATACCTATTGGAAGGTTTGAACACATCCATGTAGATTTGGTAGGCCCATTGCAGCCGGTGGAAGGATTCGTATACTTGTTAACAGTAGTGGATCGATTCACCAGGTGGCCGGAAGTATACCCACTAAAGAGTATTACAGCCAGCATAGTAGTCAAGACATTATATGAGCAATATTTTCCGAGATTTGGGATTCCATTGACAGTTACTACGGACCAAGCAGGTCAATTTGAAGGAAAACTTTTTGAGGAATTTTCAAAATTATTAGGAACCCATAGGATTCGAACAACGGCGTATCACCCACAATCAAACGGAAAGGTGGAGAGGCTACACAGACAGTTAAAAGCATCTCTTAGAGCTAAGATGTCTAATCCGAATTGGTTGTGGCACATACCAGCTATATTACTAGGTTTAAGAACAACAGTTAAGGAGGATCTTAAGTGTAGTCCGGCTGAATTAGTTTATGGTCAAACATTACGTATCCCCGGAGAATTCTTTGTGAGGGATCCACACCAAGTATCAGATCCAACAGACCTAGTAGAACAATTACGAGATCACATGAGGAACATCGTGCCAACAGATTCTCAGGATCAAAGAAGAAATTTCTATGTTCCAAAAGACTTAGAAGATTGCGAATTCGTGTTTTTGAGGACAGATAGAAGTAGGGGATCCTTGCAGGATCCTTATGAAGGTCCTTTTAAAGTTATTAAGAGACATAAAAAAAATTTCACGATTGACGTCAACGGAAAAATAACGGTAGTATCAATTGATAGATTAAAACCCGCCTTTATTGAAAAAAAGGAAGACACTGAAAAACCAGTAACTAGAAGTTCAAAGAAAAAAGTTTCATTTCGGTTATAAAATTAAAAAATTTTTTTTTTTTTCGTTTTATTTGAGTAATTAAATATTAAAATAAAGTATGATAGTACATTCATGGACGCTCGCGCTGAAGGGGGAGTTATGTAGCAGTCGCTACTTGTATATACGTTTTTCGTTGTAATAAGTTTTATTCAAATATCCACTCAGTTTCTGTTCTAATAATTTTAAGTACAGTGTTTTTGGTTACGTCACAATTTGGATTCTCACTACTACTATGAAATACACTTGGGGAATTTAGATTGTCATATCACGTATGCATACACTGTACACAGAATCAATTTTAAAAACATAGCCACACAAATATTGTGATATTAAAAATTATTTTGAATTTTTGTAAGAGTATTAGTTAGGAGTTTATTCGATAAGGTCTCCTATAATAAGTTGTATAATTAAAAACCGTTATGTAATTTTCGGTGTGACATAATAAAAAAATAGAAAAATCTTAAACTATTAAAAGCTACAACTATTAAATATAGTAATAGATAAATGTTAAATAAACGTATTAAATAAAAGAATAATATTAATATAAAATATGTGAAGTACAAGTTTTAATTGGCAATATATATACATATATCACTTATATATTGCAATGAGATGAGGGAAGACGCAAAAATTAGTACGTCCCCCATTTCAACTGTCGCCGAAGTAAAACTCACGAAAAATTGTGCAGGTGATTCAGATTAGTCTGCACCACTGTAAAGCAGCGTCCGCTGCGCTTTTGCTTCGAGCGACATCAGGCGAAGTTATATATAGATTTTCGAGGGATACCGAATCAGACCACTATTTGCGGGTCCCTTTTCGTCCCTCTGCCTAGAGTCATCTTATTGGGGTTGCAGTGGGTTGTCCCATTGCTCCCTTGCTTTGATTCCCCTAGTTATCGCAAGCAGCTGATTGAAGGGAGTCTGCCTCATGTCCTCCATCCAATGGAGTCCAGTTATGGCAGCCCTTTTTCTCGCCACCGCCGGACAGTGACACACTATGTGTGTGGCCGTCTCAGGTTCCTCCAGGCACATCCGACAGGTGTCATCCTCCAGAATTCCCATTCTTCTTAGGTGATACCTGAAACATCCGTGTCCTGTAATCAGTGCCACCAACCACCTGAGGGTTCTCCTTTGCATATGCAGGATCCTTCTTCTGGCTGCGGTAATCGGCAACGTAAGCACCATCTTAGCCTGCCTACACGTGGTCATAGCGTTCCACCGTCTCCGGTGTTCCTCAGCGACCCATTTCTCGATGCAGTTCCTTACCAACCCTCTGTCAATGGCAGAGTATGGCTCCGGTCCCCAGAATTCCGAGGTTGACCCCTGTTTTGCCAGGTTGTCAGCCTTTTCGTTCCCATCGATGCCTGTATGTCCTCTAACCCAAGCTAGCGTCACGTTGTTTTGTTTCGCACACCTTTTCAGTTTTTGGACACATTCCAACGCCAGAGACGCATTAATCTCTGTCTGATTCATGCGCTTAATCACAGCCTGATTGTCCAGTGCAATAAGGATACTTCTTCCCTGCACCATCATTTATGTGATCCAGCGCGTGAAGCAGAGCAAACATTTCCGCCTGGTAAACTGAGGTGTAATTCCCCAAAGTCAGAGAGCAGGTCAGATTTAAGTCCTCTGAGAAGACTCCCGCACCTGCTCTGCCGTCAATCATGGATCCATCAGGCGAAGTTAATGTTGCTCTACCACAAGAGCCATGGATCGTTGGTAAAAGGATCTATGGCTTAAGGACGCCTAATTTTAATTTCTTCAACCCCAAAGGTAAGGGAAAACTGCGAAAAGGTATTCTGGTCAGAAGTGATATAAGCTCCTTTTTTACTTCCCAGTATAGGAAGTTATTGTAATCGGTCCGAAAATCGAAATAGAAAATTTCGACGTATTTTCATCTTTCAAAGTCCCAGGAGCATTTTAAGCAAAAAATTGGGAGGAAGTTTGTGTGTGTGTGTGCGCGTACGGATGTGGTCATTTTTTCCTGCACGATATCGCGCGAACCATAAAAGATATCGACTTCGTTGAGGTGTCGTTCGAAGCGTATTAACCGAAATATGATCTGAAAAGATTTTCATAAAATTCGGTCGAACCGTTTTTTTGCTTATATGTATGACGTTTATTATTTTTGTACCTGATCTATAGCGCGCGAAATAAAAACTATATCGACTTCATTGAGGTGCCGAAAAAAGAATATTAACGAAGAAATGCTCTGAAAAAAATTTCATAATATTCGGTCGGGCCTTTTTTGTTTAAATAGAAAAACTTCGGCTAATTGTCAGAAAGACCTTAAATTGACAAGTTTTGCTATCTAATAAAATCGATGGAATGAGACCCCTTCTAACCGAAGTGATCTTTTTCGGGTTCTGAACAACGATAGCCTTCGAACAAAACATCACTTGTCAAAATCCGACAACCTTTCGAAATCGTGCAAAAATTTCGTTACCCTTTGACGGGGAATTGTGATACAGTTTCAGGAAATTGCGGATTATCCCGGGATTTCCAGTAGTTACCGCGAAATTTGTTCTTTTTGGTCAAGTCTGACAAGTGCTTAACAGTTACAGTTTTGCTAATATCTCCGGAAAGCTTCGGAATTTCCAAATGAAGTTATTCGCTTCTCAGTTCGTGCGCTTCAGCACGCTCAATACGAATTTGAACACCCGCTTTAGTGCAGCGAACGAAATACGGAGGACATGTTTGTTTGCTAACGTTCAGGAAAAACAAATTCTCTAGAAAAATCTTTGGATTTACTACTATTATAGTTATTTGAACTAACTTCTCTCGGGATTGCTTTGTCATCAGTTCTGATACTAGCCAATTTTCCACTAGTGCTAAACGTATAACTATTTTGTAAGAAGTCAGTTTATTCCATATTCGTTTATCATACTGGGAAGTTAATCGTGTGGACCGAAGGGGTCAAACCCACATCCCAACTAGTTTCTCCTTCAATTAAGTGACGGAGACCGTACTGTAGTCGACCCAGAGTTAAAACAGAAAAAACTCAGGAAGGCCTCTTTTTATCTAGCCAACGACGATGAGGGCCCTCTATCTCCCACGGTCCTGGTTATTCGAGGTGAAACAACGCACACCACATACAGTGGGGCAACATGGACACCAATAATCGAAGCGAGGGTATTTTTAACTACCTAATAAACACCAACCTTGCTATTTGTAAAAAGGTAATGATTCGACCATTGTTGCCAAAAACTTAGAAGAAATGCCGGACATCACCTTTGTCTCAGACTGCCACTTCTATCAAATAACGTCCTGGAAAGTTTCGAAAGAACACTCCTTCTCAAACCACTGGTTCATAGAGTTCCAACTGCACCACACTAACCTAACCACCCCCTTCTAAACTAAAAAAAAAAAAACCTTAGAAAGACAAACTGGGGTTACTATACTACGCCAATCGCAAAGAATCTTACCTCTAAGCTTCCCTGTATTCCCAAAAACCAGGTACAACTCGATAGCAGACCGCATAAAGAGGCTTACAACCCCCTTGGTAGTCTCTCAAACTTGAAGCGCTCCGAATGGAGCGCATAAAGGAATTTAATTCAGCTAGACCCAGCAACAGCGCAACCCCCTGGAGCTGCTATAAGTCGAAACTGAATATATACAAAAGGGCAATAAAGAAGGCCAAACGTACCTCCTGGGCCACCTTTTGCAGCAACATTGAGTCCACATCGAAAGCCTCGAGGCTGCGTAAAATATTAACTAAAGCGCCAACAATGCTTAAATATTTACGCATAAAAAACGCCGATTGGACTGACCCGAGCAGGGAATCCCTTTTTTTATAGACGCTAGAGGCAAGGCCCTTTATACTGTCGACAATCTATTTTCTTGGTATAGAGTGCAATATCGAGTAGCAGCTCTAGTCGGGGAGGAAGGAACTGCCACAACCTAACCGCGGTGACATCCGTTTTAGAGGAGCGGGGAAGGGCTAGGGAAAGCTATGACAGAAGGAATCAGGAATGTAAAAAGGGAAGAATGAAAGTTATGTAAGTGGGAAAGTGGAAAAGGCGAATGACCGTGGGGCTGCCGGGAGGTCCAGAGCCGACACAACTGCAGCGCACTATTGGTTACATAATGCCATGGCTGCAGACCATGTTTGCTGGGTGCCTTCAGAATAATTGCATTTTCTCTATTTGGAAAGAGGTCAGAATGGTTTTAATACCTAAGGCAGGAAAAGCTTCCCACGCAACACCCAAGATTTCAATCCAATTAGCCTATAATCCTTTCTTTTAAAAACTTTAGAAAGTCTAATCTACATACATCTGAGGCAGACCTTATTAATCTCGGAACTCTCTGGCGCACAACACTCCTATATAAAGGGCAAATCTACTTATACTAAATCTCTCGAGGTTAAGGGGTATACACTAGTGACGTTCCTTGACATAGAGGGAGCGTTTAACAACGTATTCCCGGACGCCATTACCTTGGCCTTGACCGAACAGAGGATCGAAGCATCGTTGGTGTCTTTCATCCACGAAATGCTTACTAGATGGTGAGTTCAGTCTTAAGCGACAGCTCGGTCCAAAGGGTCGAAAATAGGGGCACTTCGCAACGAGGAGTACTTTCCCCGCTCCTATGAGTCGTAACTATGAACCAGTTGTTACGGCGCATGGAGGCAGAGGGGCATCACGTCCTGGCATGCTCGGATGACACTGCTATCATCATAAAAGGCAAATTCCCTCAAGTCCTCTGTGATCTCAAATCCTTTCAAGCTGGACTGCCACCCGCAGACTCAGCGTTAACCCAGTAAAAACGGAGCTAGTACAATTCACAAGAAGGTATAAGATCCTTCCTTTAACACACAGTTCGGTAAGGCAAAGCATGATTGGAGTTATATTCGCACGTTCATAGAGTACTTGTTTCGAAACCCATTGAGTGAGGTGCAGTGCCTTAACAGGATTTGGATTTTCTTAGCCGCGAGCACGTACACTATACAATACTGGAAAAGCATAGGCGGTTATGAGTCGGTTATGGGATAGTTTTATGCAATAGGATTTTCGTGTTGCTATAGAGATTCATGAAATTGATCAGCAGTCTCAGCGTGAACGACACGACTTTGACCTTTTTAATTTTCCATCTAACAAGGGGATTCCATTTCAATCTATGATGGAAAAGGGACAACGACTCCCCAGCTGAATATAGGCTGATTTAGTATAAGAGTTGTGTTAGTTTGAAGAACCAGGTGTATGGATTAGGTGTGATTTTTTTACAATTTGTTGTTATTATTGTTCATTTATTTTAAAAATATCCATTCATAATATTCAACATTCATCTTACTGGGAAATTGATCGTATGAGCCCAAAGGGTCAAAGCCACAACCCAACTAGTTTTTAATTAAATTACTTTATTATATCCTGTATAGAAAGACATTGACTGCATGATGGCAAAATAATTTTGAATAAAAACAGTGAAACAATCCTCTTTCTAACCTTGTTTTATAACTACAAAAAACCCGGGGGGCGTTTGGGAATTTATTAGCGCCATTAAAGTCATTTAAAATATTATTTTCACCTCTAAATGAAAAAATCATTTTAAAGTAATTTTTACGCTCCTTACCATTTTAATTATTAATAAAAAAAGAAACTGAAAGTAACTTAGCTCACATTAAACTTTTTGCAGGTTTCGAGCTCTGAATACTTTTCGGTGTACTTTTACGCAGAAAACGGTGGTCAAGATGAAGAATTAATACCCGCCACAAAAGGTGTAACACTTTCGTAAGTATCCTTTTTTATCCTTATCAAAACTTGACGAGTATTGCAATACTTTTCTCATTTGTTGTTTTTTTGTTTGTTCATCTTTGCAGTGAAGCCCTTAGTGATGCCCTTAGGAAGAGAAAGTTAAACTTTTCGCAAATAACAATTTCAGACAATAATTTTCCAAGTTTTACAGAGTCAGGTACACACTAAGAAACTTGAACTTTTTGAAAACGGATTAAAACAAAATAAAACACAATAATGGCATCCTTTTTCATTTGCTTTGTTTGTTTTTTTTTCTAAATAGGGTCACCACCATACACAAGTTCTTTAGATGAAAATACAGATGTGGAAAGTTTAGCTGGGAAACTTTTGATAGTTACAGAAAAGGACGGAAATAAGAGAGCTGGAACATTACAAAAGGCTGCATCATTTGTAATATTTTGAATACGATTTGAATATATTAATAATAAATAATGTCCTCTTTTTATCAAGGGTTCAAGAACACGTCCGCCACGACTTTTATCTTCAGCATCAACAGAAGAAACTATTGATTCAGAACAAAAAGCGATTCCTGGTAAACAATTGAAGCAGCGATGGTCGGGGCTGTTTGGTATTAAAAATCCACAACAGAGTCAACTTTGTGAATTGTTAAATAATTATGCTAAAAATGGCGTTCCACAAAAATCGTCTTCCTTAAATTTCGATCATCCGGATTTTGATGCTGCTTTGGAATATTTGGATAAAATGCATAAAAATTGGAGAGATTTTGTGAATTGTGATGGAATGTTAGAAACTGAAACGAAAATACAAACTGCCATTTGGGAATTAGTAACGACGGAAGTGGATTATATTCATGCGTTGCAAACTGTAACTGATGTAAGTAGAACTATTTTAACAACTATAAAATATATTAAGCAACAAATCTAGTCAATGAGAACCTTAGCTGAGTTTAATTAATAAACATTCCTTTTGCAATGAACTTATACTACGTAAACAAATAATAGGTTTTGATATTAAAATGATTTCTGTCGGTAAAAGTGCCTAGGGCAGTGATTCTCAACCTTTTTTTTGTTGCTGCACACTTTTAACAATTTCAGAATTTGGCGGCACACTAACAATACAATAAATTTAAAAATAATTTACTTATAGATTGTCAGCTAGTGACAGATTTAGGTGCCCCATTTTCTCATGCGAGCTTCGAAGAGGGTTGAAAGGTAGATCGATGTTGAGTTGGAAAAAGTTAAATTAAGGTGCCACTCCTGGGGGTTACGTAACGTAACGTATTTTTCGTAACAGAAATAAGAGGCGTAAATACGTTACATTACGGTATCCTCAGGAGCAACACCTTAATGATAACCCTATGTTGTAGCAAATGAGGGGCATTCCGAAAGAGTTTCCTTAAAAATACCACTCAAAAAAAACCAGCGATACTGAAGTGAGGTATGCATTATCAGTTTTTTATAATGGCCCTAGTAGGCAAACCTTATTTCAAATTAAGTGGGGCGATATCTGCTCTACATATTCAGAAAACGTTTCAAAAACCTTCAAAAAAATACCCCGGCATATAATGTAGTTTAAACATATTCAACTGAGGAACAACAAACCTCAGTTCGCATAACCGGTCACAAAGTGAAGTTGAATGTAGAAGCTCGCGTTGATGTATTGCTTCATGTTTCAGGCAATAATGTTGGTGACCGCGAAGGGTATCATTTAGCATGATCAATAGACCGGTTCTGTTTAGATTACAGGGGCTAAGCAGCATTGGACGTAATTAGTATACTCAGTTGGGAGACCGTATTTTTAAAACGATACTTGAAAAATATAAAGTTTACGACACAGGCGCAGTTATTATTCACATATCCACGCCGAACTTCTCAAACTTTTCGGAATCCCTTTTCCACTCGGAATTGAGAATCAATGATTTTTTCTCCGGGGGGCCAAATGAGGCATTTTCGTATGACGAGGCGCAAATGATGCAATGGATAAGATACTCGGTGTGGGCATTATAGGGTAATTTACTCGGGGTCCACTCTCATTCCGTTTATCATTCGACTCGATGAGGTTTTAGTGATTTGAATTAATTGCTCTAGAAAATTCAATTGCTTTGTAGATTTTTGAACATAGCGCAAGATCATATCTGTCTTAAACTCAATGAGGTAGGTCTCTATATAAAACTCTTTCGTCTTTTCAATTACCTTATCTTAATGCGAGTATGTGATCGGTTATGGACTTTTGTTTCCTGAATTTGGCGGCACACAAAAGTGCCGCGGCACATTGGTTGAGAATCACTGGCCTAGGGAGTAAGGCATCTGGCTACCATCCCAGAGCTCCCGCCTTCGAATCCCGGCCAGCTCCACGGTCCTTCGCCTTTTCCACTTTCACACCTTCATCACTTTTCTTCTTTCTTCTTCCCTCTTTACATTCCTGATTCCTGCTGTCATAGCCTTTCTTAGCCCTTCCCCGCTCCAGCAAAGCGCATGTCACCGGTTGGTTGATGAGATTCATCTCGTTTCAGGAGGCATAACACTCCAGCGAGCTGTTTCTCGATGCCCCGATGTCAAAAGTCGCGATAGTAATGGTTGGGAGTAGGCGGACTAAAAAATATCGGGGGTAGGCTGTGGCAGTTCCTTCCTTCTCCGACTAGAGCTGCTGTTCGACATTGCACTCTATGTGAAGAAAATAGATTGTCGGCACAGTATAAAGGGCCTCTAGTCTTGCACCTAAAAAAAGTGCTGAGAGCTGCACCTGATATTACATTCCTACGCCCCCTAAGCTATCCGGGGCTGGACAACTCTTTGGAAACTAGCTCCTGAGAAGCCGTAATTGAAAAAAGGTGTTTACATAAACTTCTCCTGCTACTCTCCAAAACGATTAATAATCAGTATAAAGCTTATTTAATACCTAGAAATTGGTCTTAAGCTGGAAACAGATTGGAATCTCATAAGCGGTCGTCAGCGCTGAGAGATGTCTAAATCAAAATGAATACGCACAACCTAATCGTAGTGAAAAGATTGCACGGTTATCAGCGTTCATCAGCGCTGGAATAGGCTCTATTTCTATTCTGATGGACATAAATAGTTCAGCGTTGTTTGACGTTTCTGGTAATTGTGATTGTCAATTTAGGTTGTTTTTTATTTATTGTTTTATAATTTAAAAAGAAAGTGGCTCTTTTTTTTATTATTTAATGTTAATTTTTTTTAAATGTTACATTAAATTATTTTTAAGCATCAAGTTTGCCAGCGCATGCAAACTCTGATATCCAATTACGCCCGAAGATAGGAACATTTTGACATTTCACAGCGCTGGTGAGCTTTAATCTAGAAATAAGCCTTGAAAATACACCGCTACAAAAATACCGGGTTACAAAAATACAGGATAATATCCAAAACCTTTGCCAACCCGGCCGCTCTGTTATTTTCACAAAACCCTGCTGATGGTTTCAAACTCTGTGACGTTTGGCGTTTGGTACAAAGCTCTTAAATATGTTTAAAAGCTCGATAAAGCTTCATTTAACTCCTCCTATCAAATCACATGCTTACATCGTTGCCAACTTAATGGTTTTACCACTAGAACTGGTGGTTTAGACTTCCCAATAGTGGCGAAAAATCGTATCTAATGGCTAATGTTTTTTCTGGTGGTAAGAGGAAAATAAACAACTATAAAAAATTGGTGTTGGCCATGCATTAAACCATAGTAAAACAAAAATTATTACTCACCTTATGATTCACTTAAGTAAAAACCATGAGTTTATTGTAAAAAGTTGATGAACAGCGGCGTCAAATCCATCATTACTAATTTTGCCACATTCGAACACCGATGTTGAAAAGCTTTAGCAGCATAAACATTGTCACGAATATGCATGAGTAGGTGGCGGAGAACCCCGAGTTTGTATGAGTTCAGAGGCAACCGTCGGGGCTAGTGAAAGACATTCTCATTGGAGTCTTACGCCTCCAGAAAATGGTGGATCATGGTGAACAAGCTGACAAGGGCTGTGGCGCAGATTGGGTAAAGGCCCAGCCTTAGTTGGACTATGGTAACCCTATTAACCAGCTAAGCCGCCAAGATGCGTTATTAGAGCAGTGTATACCCTTACGAGTTCCGGGTAATGCTCCGGCTTCACCTACCTCAGCTCAATAATATTCAGTTCTATCTACATAAGTGGCTTCACCGGCTAAAGTCCAGTTCCTGTTCAATCCATGCTTGAAATAGTGGCTGCTTTTCCGCCAGAAGCTAGAAAAGCAAAAGCTAACTGAAATCGCATTCCATTATTGCAGTTGATTATTCTCTTTGCAGCAGTTTTTACTGGTTGAGAATAATTTTAGAATTATTAGATTCACTTTGGATCCTAAAAAAGAACTAATCTGAAATAACATAAAATATGAGCTCTTTTATTAGTGAATATTCATTATATAACATAAGTGCGTATGAGCTAAGTTTGCGTAGTTTGGATCCACCATTATCCTCAGTTGAATATATGATCCACCATTATCCTCAGTTGAATATATGAGGTTATTTTCAACTTCAGTTCACCAATTTACTCAAACTTGTGCAGTTCAACCGATGAAGCCAGGGTATAATGATAACTGGTCAAAGCAATTATGCTGATTCTATTATTAAAATATTGATATTTTATAGCATTTAATGCAGCCATTTTTTTTTTTTTTTTTTTTAATTAGTTGTGAACCGCGTCGATCCAATATTAAGTTTAAGGAACTTAAGATTTACTCCTGTATTCTAAAACCAGTTACAAGTCACAACGCAAGTCAAGTCACTATTGTTTGGTTAGTCTCTCTCAACTCAATTTGAAGACCTATACTAAATGAGAAGTAATGTATGTAGAAACGAATCAGAAGTGAAATAGACGTAACTGAACTCAAACGTGAAGCAGAAGTGAAATAGACGGAAAACTATTATTTTATGAATGAAAAAGTTCATGTATTTAAAAGAAAATTTTTCATCATTTTTTTAAATTATTTGAAATTTAAGGTGAGTTGCACCAATTAACTTTAACCGTAACAAAAGCTGGATGCGTTGTCAAATCTCCGGTTAGACAAAACGAGAGTTACACCGTTTAAGCACTGTTAACATGCCATTTTTAATAAACTCACAAACTGTTAAACTTATAAATACACAAAAATGGAAATTTAAATCAAAGTAGCCGCTAACGATAACTTTAACAAACGGTTGGGTGGTGCAACTCATTTTTACAAACTGGAACTTTAAAAACTTTGTTATTGTTAAAGTTAATTTTAACAATAACTTTAATCAATAATTTGGTGCAATTCACCCTTAGGGATGAGAAATATTTCGCATAATTATAGTAAAATTATGCTTATTATGATGAATAAAGTAACTTGTTCAGCTGGGTTTTTACATGTTCTTAAAATGTCTGCCCAATACAAGATAAATTAACTTTATTCATTCATTCTACTTAAGACAGATTCTTCCTTTGGAAGATCTCGATTAGCTTGTACTTTATACTATGAACCACACCAAGTGCCTTAACAGCTACTTGTCTATCAGATAACAGTACTGTTCTAACCTAATCTAATTTGGAGCCATCTACCTTTAGCATTACGCCATACATCTAGTCAGACTGCACGTTTTCCTATCCCATCTGAAAGGGATCTCGACGTCAAACCTGGGTTGAAATTGAGCTTCGATATCTGCAGTAAGATGGTCCCTCTACCATGCCCATAATTAAAGAGCTCAGATCCATACCCCTTCTCCACTCCACCCAATAACCTGCTTTTCGTAGCCTCGGGCGTGCAGGGCCCTCCTTTTCAGTCCTCTATTTTTCGGCCTTCCATCCTGGCTCCAAATAAATAGTGTAATCATGACGACCACTTTGGCAAGCGCCTGTCCAACATTTCACTTAGTCGCCCGATGATATACAATAGTCAAGATCAGGGAAAAGAAGCGTAGAACCACCAACAAATAGGTGAGTGAAAGTAATTTGGTTACAGCAGGTCATACTGCTGCCTATTCAGAATGGCTCCTACATTTTTTACTTTTTCAAGTGCACGCAAGTGAGAGTGATCCCATTCAAAACGGTTTCTGGCAGAGAAGGACGAGAGATAGGAGTGAGAGAGAAAAATGTGCAACGGAACTTCCATGGATTTAACTGAAGTAGGTTCAACGCCGACTTGTCGACTTTCAACAGGCATATGACTCAATAAACAGAGAGAGGCTATACGAGATCCTATCGGAAATAGAAGTCCCCTCAAAGTTGGTACATCTGGTCAAATGCGCCACAAATAGCTCACTGGCGAAAGTGAGGATTCAGAATGTTATAACAGAGGAGTTCGAAGTACGTCAAGGGCTTAGACAAGGAGATGGGCTGGCCCCCATGCTTTTCAACCTGGCCCTAGAATGGGTGATAAGGAAAACGTCAGTCCAGAGAAGTGCATCAATAGCTACCCAGTCGGTACAATTACTTGGATATGAGGATGACGTAAACATCGTGGGAAGGTCCTTTTTGTCAGCAAAAGAAGTCTATGTCGAATTAAAAGACGCGGCAAAGGACATAGGCCTGAAGATAAACGAAGAAAAAACGAAGGTGATGCAACAATTCAGAGCAGGAAGATTTAGAATGGGAAGAAATATAACCATCGACGAACATAACCTAGAAGTAGTCGATAAAATAGTCGATAGAAGAAAAAGAAGAAATAACCAGACGTATACTACTGGCTAATAGAGCCTTTTATGCCCAAAAACAAATCCTGCACTCAAGATTTGTACACAGGAAAACGAAACTCTCACTCTACAAAACAGTAATACTGTGTTATAGTAGCGAGACTTGGACTATGGCCCAGGACATAGAAGAACGAGTCAACAGGTATGAGAGGAAAATTCTCAGATGCATAATAGGCCCAACCAGAGAGGATGGAATATGGCGAAGAAGATACAACAACGAGTTTTATGAAATTTTTAACGACCCACAACTCTCAACTTTCATAAAAATCAACAGACTGAGACTAGCCGGCCACATAATCAGAATGGAGGACAATCGTATCCCAAAACGGCTTATGGCATCAGAAATTTCGGGAAGTAGGCCAGTAGGTAGACCCAGGAGGAGATGGATAGACTCTGTGACGGCTGGACCGTCAAATTTGGAGAAATGCCCTAGAGGAGGCCAAGGCCAAAGTCTAGAAATTAACAAGTCTTTCATCTTCATATGGTTAATGAGTGTAAGGCGAACAGCTGCATGCACAAGTTTTTCAAATGACGATGTCAGGCTATCAGAGAGAGAATGCAACATTTTTATAGGCGCTGGAATACAACCATAAGTCGGAAACTTTTATGAGTTTATATGGGGATGTATTGGTGCATATTTGCTCGTTTGTTTTGATGACTTCAATTTTGACAGCTGATTCAATTGTCTTTCCTTTTCTGGTCTGCATACTTGATCGAAGAGAGAGAATCTGGCTTTGTCTGGCCGAGTTCACGAAGTATGCGTTGAGTTTTGCTCAGCAGTGATGTTCATATATGCACACACACAATCAACGGTCGGAAATTTTTGTATGAAGATGAAAGACTTGTTATTACTAGACTTTGGCCAAGGCTCGATTTCGGCTGTAGCGCCATTGGATGGATGGATGGATGGAGGTTCAACGCCGACCGTGAACTGCGGCGTAAATCTGCCTTAATCTTCTCTACACAAGAAAAGATTTGGCTTTTTGGTGCAGATATATATAATTGAACATATGAATATTGCAGTCCACTGAAGGAAAATCATAATGGAAGCTTGAGGGACGCCCGAACTAAGTATGACAATTGAGGAACGAATTGCAGGCACCTGGTTTAACTTGTTGAAAGCGGTGGATTAAGAAATTATGCAAAAGTTTAAAAGCATTTTGAGAAAATTGGACTTGTGAAGAGAGTTTTTGCAAAAGCATAGTGAGATTAACGCTATCGAAGGCTTGTGAGAAATCAAGCAACAATAGGCAGCACACGCAATGCTCATCAAGAGAAGCACAAATATCATTCGTGACTGGGTGTAATTAACACCCCCAGCTTCCCACAAATAGGAAACTTTGATACCGTAATACAGCAGTTGAATATGTGAGTCAGCAAGATAATAGCATTTTTAGAAACCTAGGTGAAATATTATCGCTACTAGCTGCTTTAGATTTGATCGAGTTAAGGGCAGAGATGACTTCAAGGGATTCAAGCAAAAAATTAAGTGTGTAAAATTTAGAATTATCGATCTTTTGAATGACAAATTCGATTTCTTTCCATCAAATTACAAAAACTAGGGTTGAAGTGTTAGAAGATGGTCTCGTGTTTAGATCTTACTTTGAGTACATCTTCGATCAAAGTACCTTTTACAAAAGATACCCTTTTATATTTTTAAGTTGGCAATGCCTTTGAAATATTATCGAAAAGCACTCTCTTTTTCGTTATTGGATTTCTCACTCCTATTTCTAGATCAATGTAAAACTCGAGCTCGATTAAACAATGAATTCTTTGCCCAATCCCCAAACTCGGATTATATAGCGATAATCTAGGTTGGTGTTTGATAAAATCACGGATAAGGATTATTCTCAATGATGTTTACGAAACTGAGAATTCTTTTTTAATTTTTACGGCAAAGTATGGGCGAATGATCCTTTTCTAAAGAATAAAGATAAACTTAGAGTATTAAATTTTGGTAATTAAATTCTCGTTTGATCTACAGTATTATTTTGAAAAACATCATAATGAAATAAAATGTTTGCTTTTTGTTTCTTTCCAGCTCTTTTTAGCGTGCCTAGAAGCAATCCAAGATGAGAAATTACTTATAGACGTTGATCAAAATAAATTATTTTCAAATATTCGTGATATTTGTGAGGCAAATTTAAAATTTTGGACATTATATTTATATCCAATGGTTGCTAATAGTATATCAACGAACGGTCCATTATGTATTGATTATTTTCAACCGGGATTTGTGACATTTGCAACAACATTTGCACCATATAAAAAATATTGCGCAGAGCAAAGCACATGCCAATTTTATTGTAAAGAATTAAATCGTAACAATGCTCTCTTTACTGCGTATTTAGCATGGTGTGAGTCTCAAAAAATGTGTAATCGGCTTAGATTAGCCGATATATTAGTGAGACCGATGCAAAGACTGACTAAATATAGCTTATTATTAACAGCTATTAGAAAACATATAGGAGATGAAAATGATGGTGATATTATGGATTCAATGGTAACTTTATTTTTTAGAATCGTCGTTATTACTATTTTATCTTTTCAGATTCATTCTGTAGAAAATTTTGTTTATAGCGTTAATACTCATTTAACAACCAGGCAAGAAAATGAACGACTGAAAGGAATTATGGCAAGGATAGAGTCGTACGATGTTGTGGTAAGTTAAAATTGAGAAGATTTCTATGATGAAGTTGAAGTCTGCAACCTGCTGATCGTCAAAATATTTGTTAATTTTATAAATAAACTTGAAGCTCTTAGCTACATAAAAAGTTTTCCAAGAAAGATAATGCTTTTTGGATTAACCATTTACAGACCAAGAGAAGTTTCTTGTGCGCAGGGTCTTTACCGCAATTTTAACAATGCTTTCTCTTATATGTAAGCGATCATACAAAGATAATGTCCAATTTTGAATGTGATGTTATTTGACTCTCGACTATATCCACTATATCCAAATATAACCATCACAAACTGGATATACCAATACAAATCTTCAATGATTGCATACCTCTCTCCAAGAATTTCAAAGTAGATACCCACTATTAGGAAAGAAAGGACGGCTCAAATCTATAAAAATCTGGAAGACGACACTGTTAAGCATCCAATGCACAGTTTTGGAAATCCCTGTAGAAATTTGGTGCCAGGGGCATCCACCCCACGCACACACGCTCTATCTTAGAGCGTTTGTTTACCCTGAAGTATTTTAGGTTAACCCCAGAATAACCTATCTTGCATGCTCACGGAAGGAGGCATAAATTTCGAAATCTCGCTGGCGTTTAAAGGCGCTTTCTATATCTATTCTGCCAAAGTATATTGTTTGTAATACAAGGTGTTCTCGATTGTACCCACCACCTCGTACACAGCTGTCTCCGTGGATCTACCACTGAGATAGCCATGTTGAGCTGGTAATATTAAAGTCAGATCTACCGACTTGATTCGATGAACCTTTAGTATCTTGAGCACGAAGTATGTCAGACTAATCGGCGCAGATTCGTGACTTCTTCTCCCTATCTCTGGGATAAAGACTACCATCGCCCGTCTCCAACTCCTGTGGACGTAGCTGAGTACCACGCAGCTCTCAGCTACCACCTATGGTATTTTCTATAACATGACTGGTAATATGCCATCCGGGCCGGGTACTTTGAGAGAAGCTATTGATCGCCCAGAGGACCTTATCCATTGTAATAATAGCGGAAATCTCCTCCTAGGAGTGTCTCTGTCCATTCCCTGACCCTTTGACCTCATTTTCGTCCTTGCAACCGGGAAAGTGTGTGTTCATTAATAGTTTTATAGACTCGGCCTGCGACTCTGTCCAAGATCCGTTCGCCTTTTTTATAAAGGACGGACTGGAGTGTTCTTTGCAGAGGATCCTGCAAAGTCTGGCAGAGTCTCCTAGACTCTCGATAGATTGGCAATACCCTTGCCAGGTATCTCTCTTGGCTGAGGGGATGGCTTTATTGTACAATTATAGACGGTCTTTGTAAGGCTCCCAAAGGCCTTGTTTCTAACAGCTACTGCAGATCTTTCTCTAGGTTTGAGTTAATGATATAGTAGTCGAATAATGACTTTCCCGCTCGTTATTCTCGCTGCTTCCCAAAAGCGTATGCCTTGGATTGGCGACGGCCCCTATGACCATCCTGGCTCTGGCTGGCTGTTTCTTCTGCACGAACTCCCCGGGGAGTGCACATAGGTCATGAAGCAAGTAAAGACCCTTCTCCCTCCAAACTCCAATCTAACTAGGGTTAAGTCAGTTGAACTGAATTTCGGACAGGGGAAAGCTTTGATGTTCCTATGAACCAGGATGCAGGTGGTAAAAGGTGTTTTATTGCCTGTCTGATTTCCCCTTTATGTCCCGTTCTCGTAGCCGGGGCTCTTGTATTAAGGCGGTTGTTTGTGGCTATTTTGGAGTGTTGGAGGTTGATCTGAACGATCACCCAAACCCTCTGCAAGTTCCTTCACATTCGGAGATTCCTCCTCTGAGGAAGGACTTTAAAAATTTCTAGTTAGCGAGGTTCTATTGTTCTCTAATATCTCGAGGTATTCCTCGTTGATGAGGAGAAAGAATAAAATTCTTTTCTTCACTGGTTCCTCTGTTTTGATGACCTCCCAGGTATCCATGGGAACTGCTGGATTTTATGCTTGGAGACACTGATTCCAGTTTTGCTTTAGGCAACCAGATGCGAGCTCTAGGTCGGCTCGGGATATCCAGCTAGGATTAGCTTGAAACTTTGCTTTATGCAGATATCAGTGACGCATTTGCCTAGTAAGTCCCTTGAGGCCTGGCCTCTACGGTAGGTGCTAAAAGCTCTGCGCTCTCCTGCTAATCAGATTAGTTCTTGTGCTAGTACTATCGAAATTTTTCGATTCCATAACAAGAATTGTTTTTACAGAAGAGGTTATTGTTATTTTGTTTTGGTAATAGAAACACAATTTTTACTGCTTATTATAAAATATTATTTTTCTCACTTTCACTATCCGTGTTATACAATTAATTAGTTAGTTATGACAGTATATTTGCATATGCAAATATGGACAAAATTTCGAAAATATCACTTTTTGAGTGAGTTTTTAGCCAAAAAGCAATTTTTGAAAACTTTTACCGTGAATAACTTTCAAAGTGTTAATGGGGGCAACTTTGTAAGAAGTAAAGTTGCAGAGAATTTCATTCAACACTTTCAGCCCTCGCACGAGGTTGTGCGACCTATAGAAACCAAGATACATACATGGAAAACTTGGGGAAAACGCAATATCTCCGGCGGCCATGTTTTTTGTAATTTTGGATTCCGAAATTGTTACCTTAAAATGTCACAAACAAACCGTGGGCCAATTTTCAGCCATTTTGGAGTTTTGTCTCCTTTCATCGGTTTTTTTTGGTAATTTTCTCGGACTATAAGAAATTCTGAATAAACTTATTGGAACTGATGAGCTAATTACCACACAAACTTATTAAATATTTTTTCTAGTAGGGACTATTAAATATTTTTTCTAGTGGAGAGTACACGATAAAATACTCATGGGTAGAATCGAAAGAAAATTAATCAATAAGTACTTTTTACTCCTTCAAAAATACTGGATCCTTTGAGAATCGATGAATACATTTTTGACATCTCTGCGAACTGCCATAGCGTATACCTTACTCGATTTTCGACTGCGATAGACTACAAATACTTATGTAGCTTACATCCAGCGTGAAAATGGTTTAGCTGGTGAATATTTTGAAAAGCGTATACGCGCTGAAGATGGAAGATGTATGCACGCCTCTATTACAGATGCGAATGTATTCGTAATCGACCTTTCCAAACAGGGTTTAGAATTTCAAGGTCTCTAAATACTTCAAACAGTTTGACCGTATACAATAACTTTATTGGATAACTATAAATTCACTTATACTTATTATGCACAGAGACTGATAGCGATATATTTGATAAATATAAATTCACTTGTACTTATTATGCACAGAGACTGGTGGCGACGAGAGTCGAGCTCGGACTGCCTTCTGATTTTCAATTTTACTGTGATCGACCAGATCACCGTGCCGTTATTACGGCATCGCTTTTACTTATGTCCCTTGAACCTCGGCTCTTGTCGCCACAAGGGTTATCGTTTTACCAAGCGGTCCCCCAGCTAAGTACTTAATCACGTTCAGTGCTCCTTGACCTGTTCAATCGAACGAGAACCCGTCTGCAATCAAGCCCACGCATAACATGTAGGTTTTTGAGGTGCTCAATCTTAAGTTAATCAAAACGCAGTATAATATGGCCGAGTCATTTCCGGATGGATTACGCCAGGTGAGTTGCTGTTTGAGTGGATGGCACAAGATGCTGTTGCCAATGATCAAATTGTTGACGCTGCAAGAAAGGAGGCGTAAGCCGTTGTCGTTAATTACTACCTGTCCGAATTCCCCCATGGTTCCTTCCCAGCTGGTTCGTCCTGCTCCTGAATGTACATTAAAGTCCCCCGCGCGAGTATGATTAACTCGGTTCGAGGTATAGTATTCAAGGTCTGTTGAAGCTGACGGTAAAATTCGTCTTTGTTCGCGTCCGGTTGGCGCATAAACGGATATGATATGGGTCTGGATCGTTTCACCGATGTTTATAATCGCCAAACGCTTAGATATCGGTTGGAATGCGATAACGCTGCTGGTACCCCGTCGGTTGAACATAAACCCAACGCCGGCTTCTCGTTTCTCACCACGACAATAGTAATCCGTCATCGTTTCGTCGATTGTTGGCGGGACGAACGTCATTGTCCCGGATCCGGTAAGTTTTAATTCCGATAGGGCTGAACTGATAATTTGCATGTCAATAATTCCATTGCTATGATTTCCTTTTGACCGACGTGATGTCCTGTTCGTGCATTTCACACGACGAA
Source organism: Thereva unica (assembly GCA_949987705.1). NCBI lineage: Eukaryota > Metazoa > Arthropoda > Insecta > Diptera > Therevidae > Thereva > Thereva unica. The sequence continues at coordinate 33,963,428 of OX465282.1, read as the reverse complement.
TTGAATTTCTATTTTCGATGTGACTAACTTGGGTGTTCGGCCAGTAACCAACTTCTCAACAGCATCCCTGGTCCCCAGCCCTGGTGCTTTGGCTGCCACGGATACAGTAACATTATTTCGGCCAGTAACCCACTTCACACCAGTATGCATTCATTTTCTGCCTCTTTTTCGTGTAACGGTTGTGGTGCCTTTGTCGTTGTACAATAAACGCGAGTGGAAGGGTGAATATCTCATAGTTTTTGCAGACCCCGAGTGCGATGTTATATTTGCGTTGTTGTAATTGATGGACGGGTGAGTCTGGCACATTTTTAAAGCAAAAGTGAGGAAAAAACACACATTTCCCCGCGACCCCTTGCTTAAACAACCCGTTTAGTATGGCAGTAATATATGAAATGATGAATAACACAGGCCTGCAAAAAACGAGTCATTTTTTTTTCTTTTCAATTTAATAGTCGTATCCTAAGTATTTTTTCGCGCTGAATCCGAATCCGTTGGCCAAATTGCCCTATCACGTCAGGATTTTGAGCAATCCTAACCTAAAAGTGCCAAAAAACGTGTTTTTTGCACTTTTGCGCGTTAAATATCTCAAAACTATGGCAGTGGCGGATTTAGGGGGGGTTATAGGGGCTTCAGCCCAGAGCGGCAAATTTTTAGGGGTGGCAAATTTTCAAAACATTTTTTTATATTTTAACCGGACAACGTATATATGAGAACGAATGATAATTTGAAACCACATGTCATAAAGAAGGTAGTAATCAGAGACTATTTACTGTACACATTTAATCCCAATCGTTTACGATATCCTTTCTAAACCAACCGTCGTGCGTAATATATTCATCTGGAGAGCTCCGGTATACAGAAACAAGGTAGTGTAAAAGACTGTATACCGTAAACGATATTTTAGTGCTGACGTCACGTGGGGCCCACTTTCCATATAAAGTCGAAGCTGTTGTTGTTGTTTCTGCATTAGGGCTGACGTCTCTAGGCGCCCAATTTTTACGGTATTCCAAGCTGTCGTCTCTTTTACATTATCTTATTTTTCTGTATACCGTGCTGGAGAGCGATGTGTCAGATGGGTCTAAAGGCCCCAATACACGAGCACTCCATTATGGCGACACTACAATGTTGCCAGTGTCCAAAATTAGGGCACACACACGATATCGCCTGAGCCAGTCAGCCGATTGCAGTCGGTTAGACGAGCACAGTACTTAAATACAACAATATGTGATATCGTCGTTTCATTTTCAAACAAAAAATCACGAAGGAAGTTATTTTAGTTTTGAATTCAAAGGCTACCAAATCATTGTTTTAAATGACTTAGTTTTTAACTGATATTGTGATTTCAGTTAAATACGGCAAGTTATGAGTTGTTCAGTGTTAATGTAAGAGTAGAAAAAAATCCCTCGCTTATACAGAATGGAAATGTTAGATTACATTCCTTTTGTAAGGAATTTATTGTAATGTAAAGGATAAGAATGCTACATATATCATTAATATATATCTATAAAACTATTATCTCTGTTTTTTCATTTCCGAAATCAATATAAGTTGTCGTAAAATATAACATTAGGAATAGGTATTATTTATTTTAAATGATTGTTGTTGATGGTGAGTTCATGCTTTTAAGGGATTACTGCTGACATTTTCCGTCACTGATAGAGTCTCTATCTAACGTGAAAACTAAATTTAAACTTAGGTTGAATAAATATTATTTTTGTTATTTAAGAGTTATAACGGGCATTTGCCATCACCGATTAAAGATAAACAATTTTTATTACATTTTAGGTTTTTCTCTATCATAGAGAAAAACCTAAAATGTAATAAAAATTGTTTATCTTTAATCGGTGATGGCAAATGCCCGTTATAACTCTTAAATAACAAAAATAATATTTATTCAACCTAAGTTTAAATTTAGTTTTCACGTTTTTCGCGATAGGCTAGTATTTGTGTGGTAATGTTGTTTTGCAGTGATTTTAAAAACCTGGTTGATGGATGACGTAAGAGCGGTGGTGGGGCGGCAGATATCTTCCAGCCCTTAGGCGAGAATTGTGTAAATCCGCCCCTGAACTATGAAATTTTAGGGCAAATCTGACAACGGGATCGTTTTCAGCATGCCAAAATCTACAGAAAACCATGTCGAAAGCGGGAAATTTGAAAAAACTTTTTTTGTAATACTGAAAAGAAAAACTTCGGTGCAACGATGATATCATGTGTTAATAAAAATCGTCGATTTCGCGACAAGAAGTTTTTCTTTTCAGTATTACAAAAAAAGTTTTTTCAAATTTCACGCTTTCGACATGGTTTTCTGTAGATTTTGGCATGCTGAAAACGATCCCGTTGTCAGATCTGCCCTATCATTCCATAGTTTTAAGATATTTAACGCGCAAAAGTGCAAAAAACACGTTTTTTGGCACTTTTAGGTTAGGATTGCTCAAAATCCTGACGTGAAAGGGCAATTTGGCCAACGGATTCGGATTCAGCGCGAAAAAATACTTGGGATATGACTATTGGATTGAAAAGAAAAAAACCTTGCAGGCCTGTGTAATGTAACTTGCATCAATGGTACTCAATAACTTTGCCATGTAAAATTGTTCCACAGCAGATTGCAAGTGATTCTTTTCAGCCCAGGGCACCGTTTTCTCTTTCCGTCAGCTACTTCATCACCGTGTAAGGTGAGCCTATCGAATGAGTCGAGCTCTTTAACTGTAAAAAGGGCCTTTTCATAAACACAATGCCGCAGTCATTCTGCAGTATTCAGCGATTTCAAGTCTGCAGCTGAATATTGCAGAATGACCGAAGTTCAGCGTTAATGAAAATGCCCAAAAGAAGTACAAAATAAATTCAATGCGCCGAACGAATTTTCGGTGGAGCATACTTCCATCGAAAGCTATCAAAATTCTATCTTTTGATCTCGACTTTTTATAGCAGTTCTATACTCTATCCAGGTATCAGAAGTTTTAGTTATATTGAAAAGTTGTTGTCTTTCTTGCAGCCCTTGTCGCTTTTCATGGAGCACCAGAAGGCTTTGTGTTTCGTAAGATTCTAGTTCATCTGCGATACTAATGCTGCTATGTGAGCAATGAAACTCCAACTATACGAGCACTTGGCCGGTTAGTCTAGGAACTTTCTACTTCTGTTTCCTGCTTATGGCCACTTAATAATTTGGGGGGCCTCGGAAGTCTAGGGGTAATGCGCCTGACTACTATCCTAGAGGTCCCGGGTTCCAATCCCGGCCAGCCCCACGGTCCTTCGCCTTTTCCACTTTCACACCCACATAACTTCCCTTCTTTCTTCTCCCCTCTTTACATTCCTGATTCCTCCAGACATAGCCTTCGCTAGTCCTTCCTCGCTCCACCAAGCGCATGTCATCGGTTGACTGATGAGATTCAACTCGTTTCAGGAGGCATAACACTCCAGCGAGATGTTTCTCAAAATGCCCCAATGCCAGAGTCGCGAAATGTTTGGAAGTAGGTGGTTTAAAAAATATCGGGGGTCAGTTGTGGCAGCTCCTTCCTACTTCTCTCTCTTTCTACTCTCTATCTTCCGGGTAGAGCTACTGTTCGACATTCTATTCGAAAAAAATAGATTGTCGAACAGTACAAAGGGGCTTTCCCTAAGCCTCTAGTCTATCACATAAAAAAAGTGGTTGCGATTAGCTAAGTCAAAAAGCAGAAATAAGTTAGCTAACAGCGCTAAACAAATTACTGTTTAGGCCGTTGTTTACTTGCCTAACTCAGTTAAATTTACTTTTGCATAAACGCGGCCATGGACGGTCATATAAAACCAAAAATGGCACAAGAATTGTAAATAGTTACTACAACAAAGATGCGCATATACTATAGAGTCGTCCAGCAGACATTTTGGGCTCTTTTTCTGATCATCACTAAAAACACATTTCTTTTGATTTTTTTTAGGATTCAAACAACGAACACTTAGATAAATTAGCAAAACAATATTGCACAATGCTGGATCTATGTTCACCAATGAAAGGTTGTGCAAATAATCAAGGACGCCATCTATTTATGGAAGGTGATCTGAAGTTGAAAGATAATCAAGGCAAATTAGATGTTCACTGTTTTCTGCTTACTGATGTTTTATTAATATGCAAAACAATAGCTAAGAAAGGCCAAGGGACTTTAAAAGTAATACGGCAGCCATATTTAACTGATCGTTTAGTTGTTAAACATAAGGATAATACATTATATTGCGTGTACTTAAATGAATTTCAAATGGTTGTATCAGCATTTACATTACAATGTGCGGAAGCAAAAAGTTGGAATGATTCAATAACAAAAGCGAAGCATATCTATTCAAGACTGAAACAAGGATCCAATTGGGATGGCTATAATTTACGATATGGCGCAAGTAATAATAGTACTGCTGGACAGGGTGCCGCTGCTGATACATTGGGTGTAAAGAAATCACCATTAAATAGCTCAATAGGAAGCAGAGTATCTAGTCTTAATAATAGCCATAGTGGTTCCGTTGAGCTCAATGATTCAAGAAACATATCAGTAGATTTTGAAAAGACAAATTCATTATCTAGTGATGAAGGATCAATGATAAGTAATTTTATTTGATTTTTAATAGTGTTTTAAAGTGATTTTATTTTAAATTTATTTATTTAGGTACTAATAATGCCGTGCCTCAAAAGCCTAAGACTTTAGCAACTAGTCCCCATAAGCTAAAAACGTCATCATCAAACACCCTTGCTGTTCAGCCACTTAATAATTTGGGTCAAAGCCTTCCAAATTTGACTATACATCATAATCAGAGCAGGTAAACCCCTTAGCTTAGCCTCGCCTTTCAATACACACCGCAAGCAATTTCCTCCCAGAAATGTCGATGTTAATATTTATTGTCGTTCGTTATAGTAACCTTTACCATACTTATAGTAACAACACGCTACTAGTACCTGGTACAAGTAGCAGCCATTCTGGAAATCTACTTCTATCACCATCCCATAGAGGAATTTCTTACCCGCCACCAAGTCCAACGAGGTAAATTGATTTTTTTATTTAATATTTTTCCTTTATTAATAATATATTTTTTTACACATTTATTATGGAAAAAATATACATGTTATTTTACTTAGGGCAACACTGCGTCGAGGCTTTGCATTTTCGTCATCAATTAAGAATCCACCATTAGTTAAAACTCGTAATATCACATCACAAAGTAGTATTAATTGGCACCCAACACCAATGACTCCGTCAGCAAGTCCACAACCGCAACAACAGCAGCAACAACAACAGCCTTTGCAAATTACACAACAAACACAATTGCAACAAAATCAACAGCAAGCGACGTCACCAATTCCAATGTCCACTGGTGGTCTAACAATAAGCAACGAAAGCGATGTTTGATTTAGTAGGTCCTTGCCGAACATCATCATAATGTCCTAGTGATTGCTAATCGATGATTGATGTTCACGTAAAGATTTTTTGGCCACTATGTGGCAATAGGAACCAATTCACAAACAGCCACGGCTTTGCTTTATTTTAGTATTTCTTGGTAAAACAAATGAAGAAGAAAAAGAAACAACTTTGCACTTTTCAACGTGATAGAAATCATAGATAATAGTGATTTATTATTAAAAAAATATATTAATATAGAAATAATGCTTTAACATTGATTTAAACCAAAACTGTAGCTTGTAAGACTGTTGTTAGTTGATTTGTAAGGTATTTGGATAATTGTAGATTTGTTTCAGGACTAATTGCCAGTAATTTTAGTAGTCTTTGAAAGCTTTTATAAGAAGTCTGTGTAATAGTCATGTTAGTAGGTATATTTTTAATTAGAAAGGATTTCTGCACAGACATGACATGATTTGGAAAATTTCAAAGTGGTCAAAACTGTAGTACAGCTGTATAGCAAAGGATACCACAAAATAGTCAGATCTGCAAACATTGTCTGTAAGCTCCAGCCAGCCGCCTTGGATACAATACAACTCGTATATATGGGCAAAAACCAAAAACCTCCTTGGCTTCTCGACAAGGTGCAAAATCGTGCCCTGCAACTCATTGGTGATGACCCTTTCGCGCCTCCATAGACACCTTAAGCCACCGTTGGAATGTAGCAGCCCTCTCTATACTTTATCGCTATTGCCACAGCGACCGTTCCACTAAAATTCAGGACCTACTGCCTGCACGGCAATATTTTTCCCGCAACACAAGACTAGCCCGCCCGGCTCACCCCCTTACCTTAAAGGCCGCCCGTTCGCGCACAATACGGTCTGGAAGTTCGTTTGTAAATAAAACAATTCGACTGTGGAATAATCTCCCGCAGTCAATATTTCCGAACTCGTACAACACCTTAGAGTTCAAACGTGAGGTCGTCGTTTTCTTCAACACCCTTCAGACCCCCCTAACCTTTCCTATTCTCCTCGTTTCTTCTAACCAAGCTTACTACTAGACATGGCACCATGACCTGCACGACTGACTGGTTGTACATATAAAGGGTTACTCCTAAGCTTGGTTTTTCATATAATAACAAATAACATATGTTTAAAACTCCTACCTCCGACTTGTTTAATCGATGCACAGAATTAACATCTAACTATTCCTTTGGTCTTCTCCTCATGAACTGAGACATCTCCGTCGCCTCTTCAATGACTTTTTTAATAAATGAACCCATATGGTGAACACTGCGTCCAAGTTAGGCCTATTATGTACCGCCTTTCTTCTTCTTCTTCCAATGGCGTTACAGCCCAACTCGATCCTTGGCCTCCTCTAATCTTTTCCTCCAGTCTACTCGATTTCCAGTCAAAGTTCTCCAGTTCAATGTGTGGAGTAATGTATCCCCATCTGCTACAGCCGAATCCTTGCATCTTTTCGCGGCCTGCCTACGAATCTTTTTCCTTCGATGATGTCAGTAAAGACCTTATTTGCTGCTCTGTCTTTCGGCACGCGCTCGACGTGTCCAGCCCAGTGAAGTCTATTGAGTTTTATGAACGTCACTAAAGCCCGCAGCGTTGCCAACTTAATGGTCTTACCAAGGACCTAGCCAGGGGAGGGGTTTTACGGGTCTGAATGAAAAAAAAAACATCGCAAATAACATGAAAAAACAAATAATAACATAATTTTTGAACGTGCTCCATATATACATATATTAAATAATTTATCTTAAATTTTATACTAAATTTGATATAGGCGGAACACCTTTTTTTAGAAATACGTTTGGCGACACAGGTGTATATTCCGAATCAAACGAGATGAGGTTTCTCAAAAATAGATTTTCCATGCGCAGTAGCATTCGTAGTAGATTTCGAAGCGGAAATTGGAAAATACCTAAGTTCATGTGTTATTAATATGTGCGCAATGTTTATTTGTGTGTATTTTTCATTTCCTGATATGCGGGAGGAAAGGAAAAATATCTATGAATAAAAAAGTAGAAAATAAAAAAATCTAGAGCTCTAAAATCACTTATGCCTTTGTTGCGATTATTACCTTATATGTACTTTTCTAATTCTAAGAGTAGTGATCTTAGAGTTCATACTCTGTTCATTGTAATTATGTTCCATGTAGCCAAATCAAAGTCCATATCTCGCCGCTTGTGTCTTAGCCAAGTGATCAATGCGGTCCGAGGCCTTCTTAGAGGATTCGTAACAGTAGATTTTTCTAGTACCAGGTCGTTAGCCTGGAGGCCAACCAGTACGTTCAGTTTTGAACACGACTGAGATAAAAAATATACAGCTTACCTACCTTTATTTTCCTATGTTTTATATTAACTTTTTCCACTAATTACAACTATTAAGAACTTTTTTGGGTTTCAAATTGAAACTGCAGCTGTAGAACTCTTTTATCACACAGAAATTTGTATGCATTCAAATACAGAATTTTGTAAGCATACAAATTTCTGTGCAATAAAAGAGCTCCAGTGCAATTAGTCGAAAAAAGGGCATGAAATTGCATTTCATGTTGTACGAAATTTTTTTTTGGAATTTGTTTGGGTGTATCTGACAATGTTAAAACCAAGTTTGTGGGGTCGCAGTGTGTTGGGAAAAGCCGCCACTGAAAGGGAGTGCAATAGTTTTTGCGAAAATAATGATTCTAAGCTACTATTCCCCATTATTATAATTTTCCAAAGTTGTTAAATAGCCCAAAATATAGATAATTCAGGGCGTTATATAAAATTCTAATTCATCCGACACAAGAAACTGGCTGGAAGCGAGTTATTCGTCAAGAATTGTCGTAACCTGCGCTGTTGATTTTTCACCCGTTATGTTGCGGACATGAAACGACATAGAGTTTCGGTCAATAGCCCATTTGAAAGATATTTTAATACCCGTATTTCTGCTGCTTACTACATTATCATATGAGCATTGAGCAACCGTTACCCGGTGTCTCCTCGAGACAGAAATCTTTCAGATATCTGTGCTGGCATTTCCAGATTGCCTGAAAATGTTTCGTGGAGACTACTATGGCAGGACAGAAACATATGGCAAGACGGCTACGTCCTGAAACATGTTTTGGCATTGCCGTCTTGACATCTTACAAATTTTTCGAAAATTAAAATTGCGGGAATTGAAGTTTGATACACAAGCAATTGTTAGCAGTATTAAATATATTATAAAATTACTGAAAATAATGAAATAAAATAATAATGGATTTTTTTAAAGAAATTTGCTTTGTTTGTACTCATTATAAATACTTTCACCACTAACATATCAATGGCTACGTTCAGTTAGTGGCATAATGTAACATAATTTAAAATATGGCAAAAGAAAAGAGAAGGGTAGAATGTTGCATTATGTAACGAAACTTAACTGAACGATATGTGTTGGAATATACCACAACTGTCAAATTTACTATGACCAGCTTTCAACTGTCATTATGCAAAGTTTGGAGAAGCAAAATAGCTTCATCGGTTTATGTTACATAAACGACATAAAATCGTTGCTAAGTGAACGATTTTTTGTGCTACAAATGTCAGAAATATTTTACATAGAACCTTAACTGAACGACTTTGTGTTACATTAGTCACATAATGTAACATTGTGCTACTAAGTGAACGCACTCAATGACTTTCACAGTATGACAGTTGTCAAATAATGAAATGTTAAAACTTCAGTCCTGCCAGAAGTGCCCACTCAAAAATAAATGTTTGTTCGATTCCATCTGGAAAGACAGAAATGTCTGGCTGACATCTGTCTCGTGGAGACACGGGGTTAAGGCGATATTAAAAAAAATGGCGTTATCAGTTATTTCAGGCACGTGCAGTACGAAACTTGGCGTTGGATTACTCGCAAACTATACAAGCTAGAAGGACGACTAAGGGCTTATTCTAAAGGTAATCACTAGCACTTTAAGTTCGGTAATCAGAATTAACCCACACAAATTAATATCTTACTTGTTAATCGCAAAAAACTGCATTCAACCCCAACCACATGATCAAGGTTGAACTTTGAGCGGCCATAACTTTGAGCCAAACCAACTTACAGACCTTGTTGAGGGCTCATTTTGTAGATAATTTTATTCTCCAACACCTTGCAACTGATCATTTTCAGCTATCATTACAAGGAAACTGGTTATTTGGTATAAACGACCTCCACCTCTTTTTCAAGATGGCGGCTTTTCCCAACACACTGCGACCCCACAAACTTGGTTTTAACATTGTGAGATGTACCCAAACAAATTCCAAAAAAAATTTCGTACATCATGAAATGCAATTTCATTTACTAATTGCACTGGACTAAGAGCTGCACTTCCACTTTGACTTGGGGATGTAAATAGAGCTTTATACATAAACGACATAAATTTATTCGAATTTTTTTATTTTTGTAATAGGCGAAATAAGAAAATGTCAAAAATGAAAATCACACGCCCTCTTCTCTTTGGACTCACATCAAACCTTTTTGTATTTGATTCGAGTATTACACGATGCACCTTATTTTCTGCCTCTTTTCCGTCTAACGATACTAAAAGTAAATGGGAATTCTCGTGAACCCCACAGAACAAAGTTATGTTAGTGTAATTTGTTATGTTAGTGTAATGTTACGTTCTCACATAACATTGTACACTTCCTTGCAACTAGGCAAAAACCGGTTTGTTGGAAGTGATTTGAAAATGTTAGGCCCTGTAATTATGCCCAAAGAGGTGCACCTTTACAGTAACTGTTTTGTTTAAAAAATTAAACGAAATTATGTTTAAATATAGGTACTATTTCGATAAAATTTATTAACCTGCCTCCTTAAGAATTTTCTTCCAAAGTCTTCGGTCCTGCGTCTCTTTCTTCCAGTTGGTGATCCCAATTTTGCGTATGTCAATTTCGATGCCGTCTGTATATTTCTTAATATGTCTTCCTTGTGACCTTCTTCCCTGTGGCGTTCGGAGGAACAGGATTCTTAAGAGCGCTTCTTCAGGCATTCTCATTACATGTGCCAACAAGCGTAGGCTCAAATTTTTATTTCGGTAATCTACAATGTGCTGTTATGGGGAGAAGTCTGGAAGGCCCTTGACCTAGAAGGTTCCGTCTGCTCTATAGCCTCAGCAATTGTTTAGTATATTTTTATTTTAGGCTCCATTAAAAATTTTCATTGTTAATTTTTACTAATTCCTTGGAGATCAATTTAGAAAACCAATCCACCGCGCTTTTCTTTTCCTATTTTTCTGACTTTTCCTGTAAGGGGTCGTGTTACACTTGCCATACTTGCCTGCACCTGGTGCAACAAGCAGTTTACTTCTTTTCGATTAAAGCAGACAACCGTGTCACACAAAAACCTCCAATAACTACTGTTGAAGTGAGCACTTGTGTATTTTTAGCTTTTAGGCGATGTTCTAATAGAAAAGAATGTGCTTTATATTCAAGGAGGTTGAAATTTGAAAAATTATAGTAGCAATCAACAGAAATAATACAATTAACGATGGCGAAACACATTTAATTCTGAAAGAATCTGTTAAGAAAATAACAAGGAAAACTCGCAAGTACGACAAAAAAATTTCAGTGGACTGGAGATGAAAATGAGCCTATTCCACTTTTTGTGTCATTTGTTTTGAAAATCTTACAAATGAAAGCATGAAATCTTCCAAATTAAAGCTCCATTCTGAGGCAAACCACAATCAGTACCTTCAAAAATAAATTTATCGATTTTTTTAAAAACAAACTTAAGGATTTAAATCAGTCTCAAAAAGTAATGCGGGGTTTGACAGAAACAACTTTGGAGCGCCTTCTACTCTCAAATAATACGGTTATCGACGAATCATTGATCGATCGACTCTCCTCTTGAGCCAGCTTCATAAGTTCTCTATAATGTTGAGGTCTCGAGACATGGATGGCCACTCCAGTTCCACCACGTTATTGACCCTAAACCACTCCTGGATCACCCTAGAGGTATGAACCACGTAGGAGTTAGACAGGTTAGAAAATCTATCCATGATGGACCTTCCATTATTTTTTCCACGAGCGGATTAACTTCTTCTAACATGTCCCGGTACCGTAGTCCTGTCTCGGTTCACTCGATGAATTTGAGCTTCGCTAATCCTTTAAGTGAAATGGTTCTCTATTTCATTATTCCTCTTCCTCATTCCCGGCGGAGAGGTCTAGTTAGAAAGCTATTTTCCTTCCACGCATAAATCATTAAAATAATATACATATCCGTCCGCTCCGTCAAGGCAGAACCGTTTTTCGTCTGAATAGATAGCTTGATTCCACTTTTCTTTCCAGGTCACGCGAGACCGAGCGAATTTCTGGCGTTTTTCATAGAGTCTGGGTAATAATAGCCGCTTTTAATAAATAGGTTTAAAGAAAAATCAATAATAAAAGTAATTGATTGCAAAATTTGGAGGAAAACGGAAGGCAGCAGTGGAAACGTATAGAGTTTAGTCGTTAAGTTGAAGTGTCATTTCAACTCAATCACAACTCAACTCGACTCCCTTGAAAACACGGTAATGGATGAATTTACCGCTGTTCGTAGGATCCTACTTCTTTCTCTCTTTCTTTGTGGCCCTTGATCTCCCTGGTACAGAAGTCGTGTTCCTTTTCCGCTATTTTTCACTAGTTTTTACTTGAAACTACACCTGGTATCACAGAGCAATAGATAATCAGAGTAGTTTCGCAACTAACATCCACTAGGGGAAATTCAACACTTGTGTGTCCATTGTGAATTATTTACTGAGAAGTTCATAAATGACTTTTGATTGTTTTGAGCTTTTTTTATATAAAAATGTCTATAAATAAAATTTCAATCGAATAATTATCTAAAACTTTAATCTTTCGTTTATTTTAAAAGTTTGCAGCATTAATTTCTGTTATGTAGTAAATCCTTCTAACTTTTTATTTGTATACAAAAATGAAATAGCATCAAAAATATTATATTAGGTTTTACTCAAAGCGACAAATTTAGCGTTCCTTTGTGTTAGGAAAGGAACACAGCTAGTGCTAGCATATGAACAGAGTGTGCAACTTCACAGGGCCTCAGGGGGCTTGGGGCCCCTCGAGCGAAGCTAGCCAAAAAAAAATCATTTCAATTACCGTATGCATTTTTACTTCATTCAGTAGGCCACATAAATCAGTTAAAATTTCCTGGGGCCTCTCACTGAATTTTTGCACAGGGCCTCCAATTGTCTGCCAGCGGCACTGCCTTGGTATTAGCTTCCTACCGTTATTTTCGATCACCTTCAGCAAGTTATTGATGACTTTGGGGCTTCTACCTAATCTAACGACGATTTGACTGTTAAGGCGCGTCCACACCAAAGAAACATTTATGAAACATAAACATTTTTGAAACAAACATGTATCCGACACATTTTTTAAATATTTTTAGAATGTTCAGAAACAATTCAGAAACATTTTTGAAACATTTGAGAAACACCCGCCACTGTTTCTTTGGTGTGTACATGATTTTTCAAGTTCCTGGAAACATAAATGTTTACCCAGTGTTTTCCATTTGAAGTGGGAAACAATGAATGTTTCTATTGTGTTTCAATCAATTAAGACACAGTTTTTATGCATATTTGTCAGTGGATTCGTAATCTTCAAAGCATCAACATAGATAACTTCAAATGGGATATGGATTAAATTCGCAAAATACTCAAAATCATTGGAAGAAATTCGGGTAAAATTTCTAAAGCCGCTAAGAGCATCGATCTTAAGGGGAGGTTCTCATATAGACGACGAAAAAATAGCTCAACTTTGGAATTTTTTTATAGGAAAATGAAAAAAGGGATAGAAATTCTTTTCGGTTTTTTGTTTATTGTATATTGAAGTATACGTCAGTATTTTTTTTTCGACCATTATTGGCTTTTTCAGAAAGCATGTTTTCAAAACATTGCCAATCGGTGGAAGAGATCCTGGTTCGACATCAACCTGAAATCAAAAAATCTAAAATGGGGATGAAATTACATTAAATTTGCTAGAGGTTAAGTGGAGCAGTTATTAAAAATTTTGAAAATTCACGAAATGGCGAGTGCGTGAAATTCAAGTGCATTTTTGGACTAATTTTCGTCTTAAATTGTTGCTTAAAAAATAATAAAAATAATATTTTTTCATATTTTCTGCTTCGTAGCTCCAATAAAATGTTTATACATTAAAATAAAAGAAACCGGAAGTAAATCGGTTAAGCCGTTTTCAAGTAATCTCTTCCACCGTTTTGTGAAAATGGAATGTTGGGGAAATTAGTTTGAAGTTGGAGTCCATTTACTCGTGATTTGTACCAAATTTTTTGTTCAGTTCACTTAATGCAGCTCAACTTTCCCTTCGATTTTAAAAACGAAATCATACTTCTGTATGGTTTTTGAGCTTCTGAACCCGAATCAAGTATTATTTTTTTTTTAAATTCAAAATGGCGGATCCAATATGGCGGACCAAAAGTAAAATGTTAACTGATTCTGTTGTTTTTTATCGCCGCTCCGAGCAATAGGCTGTAGAATCGGTTCTACTGCTCGGATCGGTTTAAAATTTGAAAACAATATTTTTAACTTCTTACTCTTTCGGAAAATGTAATAAAAAAAATCGAAAATTTCAAAACTCTATATGAGAACCCTTAAGGTCACTTAGTAAATTTAAACCACTGTACTCAGTTATACTTTTTAAAAACTTTCTCTGCCAAATTAATCTTCTCTTTTTAATTTTTTTAGCAGAAATGTTCATTACGATGTAACAAGCAGAAACTAGTGCCGCGTAATCAGGCGAATACATTTTACAATACTGAAACAAATCAGAAACAAATTCGTTTCCTCATTTCTTGTACAATTGTTCTTCAAATGTTTCAAAAACGTTTTTCAAACATATTCGAAACATTTATTAAACAGTTTTAAAAACTTTGGAAAACATTTATTTTGTAAAAAAAAACTCTGCGTTTGTTTTGTTTCTTTTACAATGTTTGCTTGGTGTGGACGCGCCTTTATTAGAGTACCCTTCGTCTTTCAACGTTTTGATTCGCTCGATTTCTTCACCGATATAATTAAAAAACTCTTAGTCTTATGAGGTTTTTTAAATATTTTTTTTTTCCAAGTTGTACCTTACTTTTTAGAATAATTAGTAAAAGTTGGTAACCAAATCATCAATATCTCACAAAATCAACCCGGAAGTCTTAATTACAATGGGTAATTCAGCACGAGCGTACACACGACTCGACAAGAGTTGGCTGCAAAGGTTGTTTATGGGGAAGAGGGTGAGAGGGGGCGAAGGAAATTGTGTCCCTTTCATACCCTTTTCTCCGTAAACCATCTTTCCAGCCGACTATTGTCGTGTCGTGTGTGCGCTCGTGTGGAATCAGACACCATTTTCTGCCTGAGGTCAAACTTTAGTCGCGGAGTGTATGCATTTTTGGACGAGGAGTACTTAGCGTTACGAAAATTATCGTAGGGGTACACAGACGTCGAAAATTTGGGAAACACTGTTTTAGTACATTGCCACTTGTACATTGCCGTTGAATCAAGATTTCTGTATTACCTTGAGCTCGTCCGCTAGGACATTTTGTGTGAAACACGTTAAAGTCAGGAATCTAAATAAAACTTTTATTAGCAAAACGATGTTCGGGTTTCAGCAGATTGTTAATAGAACGGTCAGTTATAAAAATATTCATGCCGATTATACAACTCGCCGGATCGTCCGCGGAGGGAATTTTATTTGGATTTGACGTTTGGCGTATTATAGGAATCCGTCGAATGAAAAATAACCAAATGACGGTAATGCAGTGTGAAAAATTTATATTGTAGAATCCGCTCGTGAATAACACTCTATACAAAAATTTTCATTACAAATCCGCATCAAATTTACTGCGGAAGTGAAAAATTTCGGCGTAGTTTTTTTCAATGGAGACTTATAAAATATGAATTTAAATGTTTTTAATTATACTGTCAATTATGAACAAAATAAGTTTACAAATAAAATTCTTTACGCACAACGAACCGAGTTCAGTTTGAAGAAATGGTTCGAATGATGAAAACGCATCCGGATATACGGCAAGTTCTAAGGCATGTTGATATAATCCATTTCCAAACGATGATTTAAAATATAAAATTGTAATTAAAAAATCAATAACTGAGCAAATGATACTTACTAAATACATATAATAATTTTCATTAAAATGCTCATTGGCTTATGTACTTTTTTTTTCATAAACACATAGGTTTTAAAAAAAGAATTGTCACACAATTAGTTATTTCAAATTACAGAAAATGTAAATCCATTTGTAAACCAATTTACAATTCTAAGTAGGAGAATCACAAAAAAATCATTTTTATTAAATCTATTATTTATTACTGTCTAATATTTTACAACTATTTTATTCTTCAATTTTTACAACTAGGTTAAGACTACATATTAGTGGAATTCAAAACGCTTTTTAATAGTACATAATAATAAAATTACTAAAAAAAAATTTAAATAAAAAATAGAAGACCCTGCTATATCAACTGGCAACAGAATTACAGCAAACAATTAATATTTAAACAAACAAAAAGAGGAAAAATCTTCCAATATTTTATTATAATTGATATTTTTGATGTATAAATAAAGATTTGAATAAAAAATAATATTAAAATTGTATAATATATAAAAAAAACAAGATGAAATAAAAACAGCTCTAAACTCACAGAATGAGTAGGAACAGAGGTGGACAAAATTATTATAAAAAAAATAAAATAGTAAAGTAAAATGATGATTAAAAAATAAATCAATAAAATTATTTTTAATTAAGCAATAATTTTTTTGTAAGATTGTAAATAAATTTTAAATCAAAAACACAAAACAGACAAAAAAAGCTAGTATACCAAAACATAAGATCTTAAAACAAAAAGGAAAACAAGTTTTAGATTAATTTGTAATTATGAAAAATGTTTAAAAAAAATTGTGTAACTTTGAAACAAAAAATGCTAGAATTAAAAAAAATTAAACAAAACAAGTATAAGCAAATAAAGCCAAAGATGATTTTGCATCTTTCTTATAAAAATTCCAAACAAGTATTGTTTTAGAAGTGATTTAAATTTAAGAAATAAAGAAAAAAAGCAAAATAAAAAGAAATAATATGTTTGTAAAACTGATTAATTTATAGGACGAAAAAAAATATTTAATAAATAAATAAACAAAAAAAATATTTACGAAATTGATAAAATTTAATAATACAATTAAACAATGTAAATAACTACAAGAAAAAAAATATATTTAATATCTTGTACGCTTTTAATCTAAATTATAAATTAAAAAAAAAACTTCCGCTAAAAACTAGGTTTCTTCCGTTTTATTCTTATATAAAGAGAGTCTTGTAAAACCCCGATTCAGTTACATATGTATTTATGTGTGACTGACTGATTATATAAATAAAAATATAATGACTGTATATTTAAATTTTTGCTATAATTTATTTATTTTTTAAAATGTACACTTATTGTAACTTTTTTTAAACATAAAAAAAGTAAAAAAAAAAGTCAAATGAAAACTGTGTAACTATAAAACATTGTTGAATTGTTATGTTTTTAATGTGTTGTAAAATATCATTTCATTGTCTATTTGTAGTTGTGAACAATTTTTAAAATGTGGAATACATAGAGAGAGGGAAAACTTTTTTGTTGGATTTTTTTATTTTTATTTTTTATTTTTTTTTTGTATCTAAGTCAGCCATTTTACGTAACAGAAGTCACATGATTTAACTACCCCATTTTGTAATACACGTGTATATGTAGTTGGTAATGTGAGTTTATTCTCATGTGCATTCATATGAATCGCTTTATTCGCGGGAAGGAATGCATTGCAGTTGTGGAAAGGGAAGGAATGCATTGCAGGTTTATTAGATTAAATAAAGAGCACGTCTACCTTATGCAAAGATCTCGCTCCAATTAAACCAGCCAATATAACCAGTTTGGAATTGTGGAATAGGCAATTGGTTCGGACTTATTCGCTTTTCTCAATGCCCTGATTGTGCCCTGTATTACGAAACAAAAAGAGAGTGCATAAACGCAATAAAAACTAAAGAACTGCATTCAGTACGTACAAGGCTGTACATCAAACTAAGAAAATCGTTTAAAAATCATCTACCATCATAACAGGTTTTGAAATAAACTCTTTTTGGTAGATCAATATTACGCAAGCAAACCACCACATAAAAAGACACGATTGCAAACTTACTCTCTTTATTGAACAGCACAAAACTTTTCTCTATTGACATGCCGGAAGTAAGTCATAGCTAAGCAAAAATAAAAGTAAGAAGAAGATTAACAATATTAAGGCTACGTTTACACATTTAGATATGATTCAGATTACTTATCCTAACACTCTTGACCGCTGGCAGCAGACACTTTTGGACCTTGGTAAATTCTATTAAGAAGTATCCACAACCCAAAATCTGAGGTCGACTTACTAGCATCTCTCTTCGTGTCATTTGACCGACACCAATATGCCACCCCTGCACCCAAGTATTTTACTCCTACGCTCAATAGGCAGGGTCTTCTTAAGAACTTGCGAGGTACATATATTGGTGACTCAAGGTGCTCGATGCCAACACACCCCGTAGAAATGAAAATATTGGAAACGACCATGGACAAAAGGCTAGAATCCAACCAATTGCTGAGACAGCTTTAGATTTCAGCGACCTTTTAGTGTATCTAACATAGGTTCTGAACAAAAGTATGCATCAATTTGTTAAGTCTCCAGAGCTTTTGATAGAGTATGGCACCTAGCTCTGTTAGCTATACCTCAAGTTATGTGCATTGACTCCATCTCTTTTCTTTGTTCAATCAAGGCGGTATAATATTGGGAAGCTTCAAATCTGACTCTACACCCTACCTCTGCCCGTGCCCCGCAAGGGACAATATTATCACCCGATCTTTTCCTAATGTTATAAATTACCTACTCTCAGTCTCATCCAATCAACTTTAGAATCTCGCTAATGACGATATTCTACCTTACTCTTGCGCCTTCGTTAATGGAAAACAAGTGGGAGCCGTTGGATTTTTGTCTTCCCGACATCCCGTAATTGGACAGGGTTCAAAAATTTCCTTGGCGTGGTAAATAATGTACAAAAAAGGATGAAGACTACGCTATACTATCCAAAAAACAGGATTCACCGCCATTTCCATTCCCTCAAAACCCCAAACCTATTCTATCCCTCGTGCAAAGCTTAGATTACACATAAAAAAAGGTTACTACTAAATACTGCATCATTACGTAGGACTGGCAGTACAAAAAGGTGTTTGTTAACTTATATCTACCACATAAAGCAAACTAGTCTGAACTAAATCTGCCGCATGAAAATGTTGATTGGGTGGGTTTCGCTGGTACTGTAAACAAAAACCGGACAGGTAGGTAAGAAAAGTCAATAGTCTGTACAAAGTAGTGTGGCACGATCGGCGACTCATGAAGATAAACATTTACGAAAGTAGTCAGTAAACTAAAAGTGGTTTTAGAGCCAGGGGCCGTATTTGGTTTCTCGAGTCAATGTCGATTTCTGTCGATAAGTAAAAATTCATAATTCACGATCTCCTTTTGACAGAGTTAAATAGCTTGCTCATTAATGAATGCCGACCCCAACTAATATCTTAATAACAGCTTGGCTATCCGATTACAAAGTTGGCTCGCTTCCTTGCGTAACTCTGAGAACGTCCCTGCAACGGATACGCGTCTTGAACTCCATTCATGATTCGTTTTCATTTTTGACGATTTTTATTCTTAAAGTCGCCTTCGATATTCTTTAGCCCGGTTTTCTTCGGTGCCGATCGCTAAATTCTCCAGTTTGCCGGACGATCTCGCCAGGGAAGATTACATGGCAAACGATTTTCATCCATTCGGCAAACATGTTCAAAGGCGATCGCGGAGTAAGACACCAAGAATCTGCCTCAAGCATCGCATTTGGAAGACTTCGTGCTTGTTGACGTCCTGCTTGAGCAGACTCCACTTTTCTGCATAAAGAAGAATCGGAAGGATCAACGTTCGGTAAAGGCTTACTTTCGTTTTGATTGTATTATTTGTTCGTATCCATATGCATGACTTGAGCGAGGCGAATGCTGCGGTTACCTGCGGCCATCGATGGCACTTTCGTTTCCTCAACCAATGATCTCAAATATTTGAACATCGGAACCTGTTCGATTTGGTTTCCATCAACACTGGCTTTCGATCCGTCCGTTGTGAGCACTTTGTTTTTTTCTGCATTGATTTATAACCCGCGCGATGAGGGAAATGTCGTATAAGATGTTAGTTGCTTCGGCATCCGTGTCGGCGAAGACGGCGCTATGGTTTCGAACTCCACGTCGTCCATCGAATGCTTCACGCAGAATCGCTTCGATCACAAAGTTGAAGAGAAGTGGCGAAGCGACGTCTCCTTGTCGAACACTTGTTTGAATCGGAAATTCCTCGGATAAATTGCTTCAAATACGAACGCTGCTGGTTGACCCATCGTACGACGCTTGTAGAAATTGGATGATTTTCAATTGACGTGCGTATTGTTCCAATCGACGCAATCGAAAGCGGATTTGAAATCGATGATAACGACGATACACGTTTGGCGCAATAGATTTTTTCTTTCATTAGCTGACGGAGAGCCAATATTTGATCAACCTCGATGAGGTCTAAATCCTCCTGGTTCTTTCCGGCTCGATTGTTCTCGATGTTTCTGTAGCTTCGATTGTATGATTTTTGAAAATACTTTTGCCGACGATCGAAAGGAGGCTAATACCGCGATAATTCCTGCATTCCCGACTGTTGCCTTTCTTCAAAATTGGAACAAAGATCGCTTTCCTTCACCCCGACGGGACACGATCCGAATGTCATATTTGTGTTAAAGTGACATGGAGTTGTGGTGATCAGACATCACCTCCGGCTTTGATCATCTCGGCGGTTACTTAGTCTGTTCCCGGCGCTTTTCCATTTTTCAGCGAATTTATTACTGTCTTCACCTCGATAATTGTCGGATAGGTAGCGAGAAGCTAATCGGTCGGCTAATGGGGGGTTCGGGTGCTGAGTCTTGTGGCGGATCGTGGTTGTACAGCTGGTGGAACAATTCTCTCCACCCCGTTGCAGGTGCCCATGTTCAACGAAAGTTCCATCCGATTTTTTTAATGTTGTTTTGTCTCCTAACCGCCGGATTTTTTGGTACAACGTCCGGAACTCGTGCCTCGACGCCGCTTCTTCCATGTCGGCCGCAACGTTATTCCAGTGCGCTTCCCGTTCCGCTTTCATTTTCTGTTGTGCCTTTAGGGCCAACTGCATCTCCTTCGAATGGGAGTGGCTTTTCCTCTTTGATCGTACTCACGATATACAGAAACAAGGTAATGTAAAAGACTGTATATCGTAAACGATATTTTAGTGCTGACGTCACGCGGGGTCCGCTTTCCATATAAAATCGAAACTGTTGTTGTTGTTTCTGCATTAGGGCTGACGTCTCTAGGCGCCCACTTTTCACGGTATTCGAAGCTGTCGTCTCTTTTACACTACCTTATGTTTACATATACCGTGTTTCTGTATACCGTGGATCGTACTGTATGTCTATTTCGTATGTTTTTTATTTTTGGTTTTGCTTTTTTTATTCATATATTGCTCCCATGAATAATGGCTGAAAAAGTACAGTACCCGGCAGACCAGCATATCGTGGTAAGACACTTATACCCGCCGACTTTACCTATTTTCCAGTTGCCTTATTAACCCCATTAAGCCTTCTGTACGGTACCTTAACAACTTTGTTCAAAAGCGGTAGATTTGGATTTGGAGGAGCATTGATAACCAGGACAATTTTCAGATGGCTGCATATAAAAGGTAACGCACTTATTAACAATATTTTTTGAAATAATAAAATGTTTACAATGATTACTTATTACATTTTTGTGTTTTTTTTTTTTTTCTTCAACAAAAAAGGTTTCAATCTCTCCTATCAATTTTCTTCCACAAAACGCGTAAAATAATTTCTAAAGTAACTAACCAAAATATTTTATATTTAAATAAATACAAGAAAGAAAAATATATAAAAGTATATAATACATTGAAAAAAAAATTATTTACTACAAAAAACCATAAAAGTTTTTTGAGATTTTTGTAAAATAAATAATAATAAAAAAGAAATTTTTGTAGAAAAATTATTCAAAAAAGGAGAAAATTATGGCACTACGAAAAAAATCAAAATGCTACTTAAGCATTGTAGGAAAAAACAATTAAAATTTACAATTAAACGAAACTAAAAAGTAAAAAAAGAAACATATTTTTGATGAAATCAAATACAAAAAAAAATTAACATTTATGACTTCAAAAAGATATAACTACATTATTTGAGCTACATGCTTCGTGTAGTAATTGAGGGAATACGTTGAACCATATGCTGTTTGTTACTATAATATTTACTCAAATTTTAACTTCTTCTAAAGTATCATATTTTATTTTTAGAAAACATATAAAAGGTGCCCTTAACGGACAACTATTTGAGGAATAATCGCCGGCAGCAATAATGGTTCAATCTGGAGCAATTCAAGCAATTTACGGCAACAGCAAGATGTATCAATTTGAAAAAATGTTTTGCAACAACAATTTTGAGCGATATGGAGATTGCTCAACTAATTGCTCCAGATTATTGCTAAAAAAATTGTTCGTGTATGTGCTAAGAAGTTTCATTGATATATCGACGGTGAAGTATTACTAACTTTTAGAGGGAGGAACAAAAACAGAATAGGATGGTAATTTCAAAGAAAAATATCCACTTTCTTTGCAAAATAACTAAATAGACACTTCTTATCATTGCATTTTTTGAAAAATAAATTTTTTAAATATATAAATTACGAGGAGGATACGAGGCATTACTTTTACTTTTGATTTATACATACCTTTTGAATACGAGGTATTCGAAAGCTATTAACAAAATAGAATGTAAATTTTTGCGGGTTTCGGACTAATTCTTAGAATGAATGAAGAATGGGTTATATGCGATACATTGATGTAAAAATCAGCTGAAATTGTGGGTTACGAGGTATTAGTACTTAATCGTCGATATATTATACTAGCTGGACTCGACATAACTGCGTTTTGCCCGCAACAGTTGGCCACCAGACGGCTATTATTACTACGTATACATCGTCAATCCAAATGCAAACTATCGAAAATGAAAAATGCCTTTTTTTGCTTTATTATAATTGCACTCTAGACGCCTTTGTGGTGGCAAAATATCGACGCCGTATCCCTTCTCCAATATTTTCCAACTGCGGTTGCAATGTACCAAAAATTAACTTCTTCAAAAAAAGTAATTAACTTCTTCAAAAAAAGTAAAATTTTGTTGTTTTTTGACATTCCTGAAAACTTATTCGATAGTTTGCATAGTTGCGGTTAAGTTGAAAATAAAAAAAAACACTATACCTTACAAAAATCACTAACAAAACACAGAGAATCTGCTATCAACTAAATTCAACTACTGAACTCGAATCTATATGCATAATTTCAACTCAACCCAGGTAACAGAGCTGAGTCGAGTTCAGTTGACTCTTAATAAACATGTAGTTAGACTCAGGTTCAACCTGAGTAGAACTCATCATGTATACGATCTATATGTCGTACGCGATGACTTTTAGTTGTTTACAGTTATTGTGACATTTCACACCATGTGCATATTTTGTTTGGTAATAAAAGCAATTCAATATACTCAAATGTAATTCATCTGATTTATTATGTTTTATTTGATTTTGTAAATGTAGTTGAATTTAATGTAATCGTAACGATTCGTGTGTCGGTAATCCAAAAAAATTAGATGGTTTGCCGATACGTGAGCACGTTACATACAATTGGCCAAGCAAATAACAAGGATTCTCCAAATTCAGACCACAAACATTGAAGGATTTTCCCTGAGATTTGTTGGTTTTCAGTTCGAATGCTAATTTTCTTCAAAACTTGTACTATCATGTACTAATAAAAATAAATCTCAAAATCCAAAATCATGTTGATAATGAAAAAACAGACTAAGACAGCCAGTTTTTCAACCAAACTTATGTTTTTTCTTTATTAATACGTTTTTGGGCGTTTTAAATCAAATTTTTTTTTACTTTACTTTTTTTACAAGTTTTGAAAAAAAATTTAAGCTTTCAAACGTTGATCTAGAGAAATCCATGCACCAAGAGGAAAGTTTTTACAAGAACTCCTTTTTTTTTACAAAAAGTGAAAGTTCAAGGAAACTGTTCAATAGTTCGTAACAAAAATAACACCCCTTTTTTCAGCTAAGAAGAACCAATATTTGTATCAAATAAGAAATATGTAAGTAGCGTTAAACAAGTTATTAACAAATTAAAAAAAACTTGATTTTCGGCAGTTTTTCTAATTTTTTTCTATGTTTTGCGGCCTAACCTATAACTCAATATTCATCAATCGAAAAATGATTTTAATAACTACAAACTTAATACATTATATAGTTTTTCTTCTTTTGCTATTCGACTTTTCTCATTTCGTCTATCTAATCGACTTCA
This sequence comes from Thereva unica, assembly GCA_949987705.1. NCBI lineage: Eukaryota > Metazoa > Arthropoda > Insecta > Diptera > Therevidae > Thereva > Thereva unica. Next base: position 33,939,567 of record OX465282.1, on the reverse strand, counting down.
TTGTGTGCGCCATAATGGTTCTGTATCTTCTTTTCTACCAGTACCTTTGGGGGTTCCACAAAGTTCAATTCTTGGTCTCCTTCTTTTCTCATTATATGTCATGATGTCATATCGGTTATCCAATATTGGTGCTTCCATCTGTATGCTGATGATCTCCAGTCCTCCTAGTCAGATTAGATCTTGCATCTCTGATTTTAATAATTTCCAAATAAACGAGTGGAGTTCATCAAATTACCTTCAATAAAATCCTAATAAGTCGAAAGCTGTCATCCTTAGACGTCCCACTTTCTCTGGACAATATTCCTAACATATCCCTTAATTATATTCCTCTTCCATTTCTTGACTGTGTCAATAATCTTGGTATTGCTATTAATTACAAACTATTCTGCTGCAATCAATTCTCACTTATGCTCTCGAAGATCTTTGCTACACTGCATAAACTTTGGCTTTACGGTAATCTCTTATCACCATCTATTCGTGCCGAACTGGTGGTCAAAATTCGAACACAAAATAATTGAACTTTATTCAAATAGAAAGCAATACAATTTTTATTCATTTAAAATTATAAAATTTGTAAATGCATTAATAGGCATCTGCCGACTACGTGCAAAACGTTTCTTCTTTTTTTATTAAATTAAAATCAAAATATGTAGGGGAGAGTGGGGTAATACAGGAACAGTTTTGTTAAGAGCTCATAAAAACTAAATAAATAATTATTTCTTTATTTTTTAACGTTGCATCCTTTAGTTGAGTTTATTAGCTTTCGTAATGTATAATAGAAATTGTTAATAATAATGTTTTTCACTAATTTATAGCGGTTTTAAAAAAAAGTGTAAAACCGGCTTTTTGAAAAATCGTGGGTTAATTCGGGAAATGACACAAAGAGTGAATTAACTGACTTATACCATGATTTTATTACATAATTAATTTATTCACATAAAAATCCTGCATCCTAACAGATAACATCCTGACGAATACTTTTCACATATTTACCTTGTTTTCAGGTTCAAAAACCATTACATTAGGTGTCCGCAAAGCCTGAGCCAAAAAAACTTTGAATAGTAGCGTTTTTTATTAATTGTCCTTATGAAGTAAATAATACACGTAGTTGCGTTTAATTTTCATGAAATAATGAAAATGGTCGATACTAACACCACACACCACGAAATACCAACTTAAAAATATTAAAAACCCTTTAAAAATGCATTTCCCTATTTACCCGCACTTCCCGAATTACCCCACTCTCCCCTACATGACCTTCAACCACTATTTTCAAATGGAATTCAAAATCAAGTCGATGTGTTTCCAGATATATTTGTTTGAACTCTTCAATTGTAAAGCCAGTTTCCTTAAACCAATCTAATAGCTTTTAAACCAACCTGGGGCCAGTTCACGCAATTCGACACTCGACGTCGACATCGACGCTTTATGAAAACGACATTAGTTTCAACGACGCACAGTGGGGCCCGCTCATAGGAGGTTCTGCTCAAAACTCAATTTTCAAAATGTGGAAATTTTTCAAAAAAATTGTATCATCGTAGTTGTAATAATGTATCAGATCACGTGTAAAAATATTAAGTCGCTGACTGTTATGAGTTATCGAGCGCATGGGCATAAAGTTCATAGTTTAGGCAAAATAATACTTCTGCGAAAAAAGGGATGCCAGTTTATGCGCGACATAAAATCATTAATTTCTAACGTTTAACGATAAAATCTATGGAAGTGTATTATGTCGGTGATCAAGCAAGGTATGTTAATTCTTATTTAATTTTGTATTATATGATAAGTTCATTGGTTTGTGATACAGGGCTTAAAATTTGTGGTAGTGTATATTTTTTCGTAGGAGGTTCTTTAAATGACATTTTCTCTAAAATGCGCAAAGTTATATTTTTGATTCTTTTTTTATTATAAAAGGAAGGCTTTGTATATTAGTTAAACGAAAAAATTAGCAATAGAACTTTGCGCGTTTTCGAGAAAATGTCATTTAAAGAACCTCCTACGAAAAAATATACACTACCACAAATTTTAAGCCCTGTATCACAAACCAATGAACTTATCATATAATACAAAATTAAATAAGAATTAACATACCTTGCTTGATCACCGACATAATACACTTCCATAGATTTTATCGTTAAACGTTAGAAATTAATGATTTTATGTCGCGCATAAACTGGCATTCCTTTTTTCGCAGAAGTATTATTTTGCCTAAACTATGAACTTTATGCCCATGCGCTCGATAACTCATAACAGTCAGCGACTTAATATTTTTACACGTGATCTGATACATTATTACAACTACGATGATACATTTTTTTTAAATATTTCCACATTTTGAAAATTGAGTTTTGAGCAGAACCTTCTATGAGCGGGCCCCACTGTGCGACGTTGAATTTGGGTTCATGTAAGTCGACATGTCGAATGTCGCTTTTACAAAATAACTGACCCCAAAAAGTATGCAAACTCTCATGAAACCGAGATAATAATACTGCTACTTTTAACATAAGCGGGAAGAGCTACACATAATAATAATTAATTAAACAAATTCATAATAACATTTGAAAATGTGTTTTTTCTAACTCGAAGCAGTTTTAAAATTTTATTTTTCGACTAACGCAGTTTATCTTTTTCTGTTGCTTTTCGCTTGTTCAGAATTGCATGCTTGCTTGTTCAGAAATTTTGTGTGAATTTATTTCTTCTCTTGCAGTTTTTCTTCAAGAATAATGTGTGCTTCAGTAGATAAAAAGAGATAAAATTTGTTGATGCTAATTGAAGCGTTACATACTTTGGCAGTAGCTACTTGATCCGTAGGCCTAGATGGAATAATTTTGTTTCCACCGTTAGAATTTGAATCTGTTAATAAGCTAATGAATTCATTCATTCATGAGAGAATTTCTTGTAAAGGCTATTTATCGAGGAGGAACATTCTGCAATACTGCTGCCAGAGCCAGGTCCATATGATCTCGCATGTGGGACACTTCTAAAGAATGAAGAATGAAAAACTTCATACAATCCACAACGAGTCAAGCAATTGAATTCTTATTTGTCACTAATGTTCCTTTGATGTTATATTTAAAACCTCGCCATACCTAAAATATATTTAATACAATTTTTTTCTTTATTTATTTAAGATACTTTGTGCTATCCGTTATAATTTCTTATCAGTTAATTGGTATCACAGCTAATTTTTTTAAAACGTCAAACATAAAACGTCGACTTAGGTGAACCCAAAACGATATTTACCGCGTCGTTTTCAGTCGACGTCGAATTGCGTGAACTGGTCCCTGCTTCTCTATGTCTGGTCCTTTCTGTTTTTCCCAAAAGTGTTCTTTGACTGAGCATTTTATTCAACTAAACTATTTGAAATTCTGAATGCATTAAATAATAGTCAATAGTCAAATAAACTTGAAAAACACAATTCATTTATTTCAAAACTCACTACATTCGTTATGTTTAAAAAAAAATACAAACAAATTACATGCCTTTCGTTGAAACACTGCAGAATGTTCTTCAAATTCTCAGTAATATTGCTCTAAATTCTTTGGTCGAATGCACTTGAACAAAAATGTACACGAAAAACACACTCACTTTCGGTTAGCTTGAGTTCACAAACAGAATGTATTGCATTTTACTTTGTAAAGAAAGGCTTATTCATCCACTTGCCGCTTTTCTACAGTGTTGTTATTGTTGTAATTCACCTGTTACTTCTACTTAATTTTTACCATTGAAAGATCTCATCAGTGTTGTTGTCCACCGATTGCATCAACGTTTCGTAAACATTTTTTTATCATTCAGCAATGATTAGATTGAACCGCTTCTTGCAGCGCATCACGGTCGTATTGTTGCTCACGGTTCAGTTCTTGATCGAACGCTTGTTGCATGGGTCGATTCACCGCAATCATGCCAACCTGAATTATTAGTTTATTTAATATCGTAATGCACAAATCCTCAATGGCAATCACTCCTTCGTTGTATATTACGTCGCACACTAGCATTTTCGCATTGTGCAATGTTTTTCGTACGCCATGAAATACATATGTGTGTCTTCTCACATGTCCTCCTTGTATTTGTTCCATAACTTCATAACGAATTCTTTTTCTTCTTCTTCCTCTTTGATCCGTTAGCTGGCGGTACAAGCGGTATATACCCGCAACGGATACGCTGCTGTCGGTGCCGCTATAAAAAAATCGGTTTCTTGCCTAGTTTCTTTGGTTTCCGGATTCTGGTCAATTTAGCTGGTCGACCACCCTCCTCCTTTCACACCCTGGACTTGGGACCAGACGACGGCGGAGTTCTATAACGAATAGCGTTCGGAAGCAGCGATTGTTTGGTTCCATTGGGAATCGTCCTCCAATAACAAAGATGACCATTGTGTTTGACAAAGATGACCATTTACCGTTCGTAAATGTGTGAATGATTTAGGGCCATGTACGTTATGAAACAGCAAGCGCAAGTGGCAACATCCAAACTCATAAGTTGAGAATTCCACTGACCGAGGTTTTATTTATTTACCCAGATGCCAGCCTCTTCCTGTAATGCAGAAGCCTAGACTTTTACCTAAAAATTCAAATTCCAAACTCCCTTATACCGATTTTCATTGGAATCGGAATAAAACTGGCAAACTCGTCTGCTATATTGATGCGGCCATTTTGAATTTATATTTTGATCACTAATTCGTTATTTCCACCGTAAAAAAACCCAGATACCGATTTTCATTTGAATTGGAACACAATTTGCAAATTTGGCGGCTATATTGGTGCGGCCATTTTGAACTTATAAGTTTTGACCATTACCATTGACCATTTTGATCATTATTTGCGACCTTAAAACCCCTAGATACCCACTTTTATTGGAATGGGAATGAAATTTTCAAATTCAACCATATTTCTGCGGCCATTTTGAATTTAAAAAATTCGGTTTTGAGGTGCCCCATGGAACACCCCTATGGACCTTTATGCAAAAATGAAACTCTGTGAGTACAACGAAGCTTTTACAGCGCCATCTTGAGTGGTTTTAGAAAGTAATAGAGTAGTTTATGTTCTAAGTTTAAATGCAAGTAGCACCTGGGTAAAATTTCACTTACATCCGTACAGAGGCACAATTCCACACACAACGGATTCCTGTACTTACGTCTTTGAAGTATGTGTTGACCTCATAATAGAGCATCGCCTGGACTTAGCCCGCATGATGGGAGTACAGCACCATCATCACATTCTGTAGTTCGGTTCACGGTTGTGAAGTAATCGACACATCTTGCTTTAATTTCACTTATGTCGCTTAATATTTTCCATACGTAGGTTCATGCTATCTGGTGTCACTTTTTCTAAAGTTTTCCCAGGGGTCATTGTTCAAATATTTGCAGTTTTGCACTTTTAATTCTTCCCTCCCTTTGTAATCAAACGACTGTTGCAAGCCAGGCCTTAAAAACCTGAATTTCATCATGACCTCCTAATTCTTTTCTGAAATACAAAAACCTTGGAAATGGGATTTTTTAAATTCTTTTATTTAACTTACACTGTTTTTTTTATTCGTTACTAAAATCGAACACAACACGTAATACCCATTCAAACAGGCTTACTACATACGGCCATCATCAACACGTCATTCTCAACATCATTTCCGTGATTCTGATGCTCAACCCTTTTCTCGTTAAATGAAACAGAACAACCCTTTCAATAGGATGGAAAATGAGGTGAACCTATAAAAAAAAGCACAAAGGCGCTAGCACGATTTCAGTAGTTTTGAAGGCAATAAGGATGAAAAAACGTTGCAAAACAATTACTTGCACGATCTATGAAGAGCCAGTTTACAATTTGTTACGACATAATGGTGTGTTGCGTATCCTTATTGGTATTTTTAGAATAAAGTGCATTAAAAAATCATTGAAATAAATATGGTAGGCTATTAATGTAGACTGACGATTCTGTTAGCTTTAATAGCTTCATTTAATATTTACAATTAAAATGTATTTGTAGTTGTTTTTTTTTTTTTATTAAATTTATTTAAAGAGGGTATCCAACCTGATATTAGATTATATGTACCCTATGTCTTAATGTAGTTACATTATATTTTTTTTATTCTATATGTCGTTTATTAACTTAAGGCCTGAACATGTAACCGAAACGAAACGAAACCGAACCGACACAAAGGAAATAAATTGTATGAAAATGTATGAACTCAATTATGTAGCGAACGAAACCGAAACGGAGCGGAGGATATAAATTCATTTCATTTCGGCTTTCGTTTCAGCTATTCAGCACTGGAAAGTACTGATCAGCTGATTGTCAGATTTCAAAAGTCAAATTTTCCCTATGTTCTTTGGGCCGTAAATAAGCATCCGTAAAAATGTTAACTGGGGACAAAGTTGAAAAATTAATTTTTGCTGTCGGCAGTTACCGGGAATTATACGACAAAAGTAACAAAAAATATAGGGATGCGTGAAAAAAGAGATTATTTGGAAAGGAATTTCTGAAGAGCTTGAGTGCACATAATATTTTATGATATTTATTTACGTATGTTATAGATAATATATGTATTTATTACAACCAATAGCTGTTCAACTGCAAATATATTATTTAAATTCAAAACTTTTTAATTAAAACTTGTTCCTTTTTTTTTTTTTTTTGTGGCAAGATGAAGCTTAGGAGTCACACGAAGTCACATAAAGTTCGCGAGGACCCCCCTATCGAATGCTTTTTTATAATCTACAACTATTGCGAAAAGGGGGTTTTTATTCGAATTCAATTGAATATCAACTACTGTAGTCCTATATAAGACGTTGTAATGTTTTATAGGTTTAAATTTATATCCTACCCCAAGTAAAATTTAGTCTCGCATGTCACCCGAAACAAGCGCGATATGTCTGGGTAAAAATGGGACCCTCCTCATGCCTAAAGCAAGCGCGGACAACATCAAACATGACCTTTACATGGTACCCGAAACAGGGACGGTACCGCTGAGTAGAAATTCTACTTTTCCAAATAAGACTCGCTACAGGCATGAACAGAATAGTCGAATAGAATTGGGGCTTTAAAAATTGTATAATATGATGATAACGGGCAATTATCTTGGTGATCAGAAAGAGTGCCATTAAGCGTACTCCGTAGACCGGAGTCTCTGGCTATTGCGCTGGTCAAGCAGCATCGGCCGTGGTTAGTACTTAGTTGGGGAACCTCTTGTTAAACGACACTCGCCTTTGGCATGGTCAATTACGAATAGATTCTTATCTGTAACAGAGTAAGTAAGTAAGTAAATTATTTAGTCATTACGTATTTGTAATCTGTCACATTCCAACATCGAACAATGTTTACGTGGTGAGCAAAAATATCACCAAAAGTATTCATCGATTCCCAATGGATCGAGTAGTTTTCAACTAGTAAAATGTACTCATTGAGTTATTTTCTTTCGATCCTTCTCATGAGTATTTAAATGGAGTACTCTCCACTGATTTTGTATCCCTACCCCTGAGGTGGTTTTGCTACTCCTTCACTGTATTGGAAGTGATGAAGAAATCATTAGTCAGAAGTGAATCATCTTATAATCTCGTAGGTGAAACTTTCAAAAGTTTGTGCGCCTTTGCGCAGTTCGAAAGTCATTGCTGGTAACTTAAAAAATCCCAAAGGGGTTGGATGTCTAGTGGATGTTATAAACATTAACTGTCATAGCCATAACAATTTAACAATCGATATATCAATATTAAAATAATAAAAAAAAAACGAAAAAATTACATTTTTTAACAGATGACCATTATCACCTTTGGCGAAAACAGCTTTAAAAAATGTAGTTATATCTTACTTCAAGATTTAAAAACGATTTTTGAAAAACAAAATTATAAAAAACTAAATAAAATAAAATTTAAAAACAAAATGTAAATAGCAACTCTTAATATTAATAGTGGTAATGGTAATCAAAAACAAATTCAAAAACTAAAAAATTTTACGGAAATCAAAACGCTTATTATAGTAAAAACAAAAATATAAACAAACAAATGTTCAATAGTACAATAGAGAAAAAACGATGCTTTTATCAAAAGTTCAACACGAACGTCAAAACAATATCAAAATAACAAAATACAAAAAATCACTATAATAATTCATTGAGACCAAGCACAAGTTACAAATACCAAGAAAAAAATAATAGTAATAATTATATAAAAATAATAACAAAATATAATGACACAAAGCAATACTAGTTTATTATTTTAGATGAAAACTTTAAGATAAATCAAATAAAACTTTCTAGTATTAAATAAAAAACAAAATAAATAAGTAAATAAAACAAGTAATAGAAAAACTGTTGATTGTGGAAAAATAACATTTAAAATAACACAAATGATATACATAACAAAAAATATTGAAAAAAACGGACCAAAATTAATGTTGAAACTTACATTTAAAAAAGGCGAAAATTAAAAAAATTAATTGTTAATTATATAAAAAATAAATTGTATAAAAAATATATATACAATATAAACATACATTTATTGGAAACTGATCGAATATTTTGAAAAATCGAATTCAGAAGAATCTAATCTATTAAAAAATAATTTGGAAAATTTGAATTAGTGTAAAATAACTTTTTTGGTCCTCATTCATTAATTTACTGTAATTTTTCAATTAATTGATATAATACTTTTTTGTGTGATTTCTTAAGCCTAGTACCTTGTTCGTGCGGAATTCAGACGCCCCTTTAAAATGCATGTAAAACAGTGTGCGGAATTCAGGTTAGAGGACGGTCTAAATTCCATCCATAAAGTTTAGTATCCTGTTCTTGCGGAATTGAGACCCGTAAATGAGCTTTGTATTCTAGAAAATAGATGGGGTTTTTTTCTGAGTGGAGACTTCTCGTTTGATTTGCTGCAGGATACTTAGCTTCAAGAAATGTATTTACTATTTTCATGAGCGAAAATTGTGACGTTTACTTTGCGACGGCATACGAGATTGAAAAGTGTAACATTAACCAATGTTCGCGTCAAGTAACAATGATTTAATTGTAATGTGTTTTTTACATTTTAAATCCAAAATCTTCCCTTGATTATTTTTACTCTCTTTTAAAATCTTTTAGCTAGTCAAATTTACGAGGATATATGTATGTATAAAATATGCATCTTTAATAAAATTCTGTTGGATATACGAAGTACCTAACTCATCGTACACACATACATATAGAACTTAGAGTAACACTTGTAAGAAGTTTTTGTTCTCTCTTTTTCTCTTTTTTTATTTTGTTAGACAGTCAGTCGTGAACCTTTGGAGATAGAGGTTAAATAAATAATCGTGTTCCAAACGCCGTGTGTTTTATTATTAATATATTATTTTTTCTTATCTCCCTGCAAGAGGTTATGGGCCCAGGGTACGCGAAAAAATAATAAAATCATATCGTGTTGGTGTCGCGAGAGTAACGTGAAGAACGTTTTTCGGAGCCAGGTAAAATGGCAACTTCAGTAAGGATTGAACCGCTAAACGCCGAAAATTATGACACATGGAAGTTGCAAATGCGTGCAATACTAATTAAGAATGATTTGTGGGCATACGTGGAAGGAAGCAAACCCTGTCCTGTAGTCAAAACAGATGAAGAAGAAACAACAACCCTTGAAAAAATAGCTCTTGAAGAATGGAAGCGCAATGACCAAAAAGCGTGTGCCGACATTTTGTTGGCTATGACCCCCTCGGAATTAGGGCTCATCAAGGAAAACACCACATCGAAAGAAGTATGGTTAAAATTACAGTCAACATATCACTCGAAGGGACCAGCGAGAAAAGCAACGCTACTGAAACGTGTAGCACTAGCACGCATGAAGGAAGGAGACAAAGTTAGAGAACATCTCAACGAATTTTTTGAAGCTGTTAATAAACTCAAGGAAATCGGTGTATCTGTAGGTGATGAATTTATTGACCATATTGTTGCTGTATAGTCTGCCGGATACATACGAAACATTTAGATGTGCTGTAGAAACGCGCGACGAATTGCCGACGCCTGATGTTTTAAGAGTTAAAATTTTGGAAGAGCACGAATCGCGCAGAGCCAACGAAGACCGAGAAGACTCAAATGCTTTATTTACAAGAAAATATGATCGAAAATATAACTCGGCTAAATTTAGAGCAAGTGTGCCTAAGAGAAATGTAAATGAGAAACAAAATAAAGCATCAAAAGAGCAGAGTCGTCAAGTTACATGTTTTAGGTGTGCAAAGAGAGGACACTATGCAAGGAATTGTACCGCGAAAATACAAACACAAAGTGCGCGAAAAATTGAAGAAAAAGAATTGGCCTGTTCTAGTCCAACGCGCGCGGATGTGGCGCTAAATTGTGTAGAAACTGTATTGTTCAACACAGACAAAGTTGAGAAAATTAACTGGTGTCTGGACAGTGGATGTACGGCTCACATGAGTGCAGATAAAAACTCTTTTGACAATCTGGCGAAAGTAAACAAAACACTGAATCTGGCAAATGACCAGTCAACACAGATAAGTGGTGCGGGAAATGTCAAGTTACCAATAAGTGATCGAAATCTAAACCTGGAAAAAGTATTATACGTATCAGATTTACGAACGAATCTGATGTCCGTTTCAAAAATAACAGACAAAGGTTACGAGGTGAGATTTCGTCGAAATAACGCGATAGTGGTAGATAAACAGGAAAATGTATTGTTCAGTGCAGATCGTATAGGAAATCTATATTATGTGAAAAGACGGCAAGATGTGGCAAATATAACAGAAACAAGTAAAAAACCGACGAGTGAAATAGATGAGTGGCACTATAAAATGGGACATTTAAATGAACACGACTTGAAGGAAATGGCGCAAAAATATATGGTTCATGGCTTGAATATCAAACAGGAACAAAAATTGTCAACGTGTGAAGTGTGTATTAGTCAAAAGCAGACAAGATTAAGTTTTCCGAAAGGTAAAGAAAATCGTACAAGTGAACTGCTTGAAATTGTCCACAGTGACGTGTGTGGCCCTATGAGGCATTTATCGCATTCAGGTGCACGATTTTTTGTGACATTTATAGACGACAAATCGCGTTGGTGCGAGATATATTTTTTGAAACATAAATCAGAAGTGTTAAGCGCCTTTCAAAAGTTTAAAGCCGCGGCCGAGACTTTAACCGGAAAGAAAATAAAGTTTTTGCAATCGGATAATGGGAAAGAATATCATAACCGCGATTTTAACACATATTTAGAAGGGTGCGGGATTAGAAGACGATATGCTGCACCGTATACACCGCAACAAAATGGGTTGGCCGAGAGAAAAAATAGAACAATTGTGGAAATGGCCAGGTGTATGATGAAACAAGCAAATGTACCTCCAATATTTTGGGCGGAAGCAGTGAATACCGCGTGTTATATTCGTAATCGTTGTCCCACAAAAGCGTTAAATGGACAAGTGCCCCACGAAGTTTGGACAGGCAAAAAGCCAACGATTGTACACATGCAAGTTTTCGGAACAAAAGCATACGTCCTAAAAAAGGAAAAATCAAGGGGAAAATTCGAGTCTCGATCTGAAAAATGTGTGTTTGTTGGTTACTCGAGTGAGTCAAAAGCGTATAGACTATGGTCGCCGAATTTACGAAGAATAATAGTGACCCGGGATGTAAAATTTTTGAAAGAAAATGTATTCGAGGAAACAAATGAAGATTTTTTTAAAAGTGGAAGCGACCTAAATGCGAATCGCGAAGAGATTGAAATCGAATTTTTAAGTGAAAAAATTGATAAACATCAAAATACCGACGAAGAAAAACCATTAAATATAAGTTCAGCACCCCCAAGACGAGGCAAGGGTCGCCCTAAGTTGCTTAGATCTGGATTAAGAGGAAGACCACGGAAATTGTTTCAAATAACAACCAACAAGAAAGAAGAAGAAATGACTGGTGATGAAGTTAACAAAGATGAAATCATTGAGTGCAACATTGCAAACTTCGAAGAAGTAGACGATCCAGTGACATTACAAGATGCGATGGACACTAATGAAGCGGAAGCGTGGAGAAGAGCCATGGAGGATGAATATTTAGCACAAATAAGAAATAAAACTTGGGAAATAGTTCAACGACCGAAAAAACGAAAAGTAATCAAAAGTAGATTTGTTTTTTGTACCAAAGATGATGGCACAACAAATGGAAAGAAAAAAGTGCGCTTAGTTGCCAAAGGATGCTCACAACGGCCAGGGGAGGATTTTCAGGAGACATTTTCACCAGTAGCACGTTCTACTTCAATCCGATTACTATCAGCAATAGCAGCAGAAAAAGGTTTGGAAATTCACCAAATGGATGTAGTGACAGCGTATTTAAATGGAGAATTAAAAGAAGATGTCTACATGGAAGTACCTGAAGAATTAACGACCGTATTGGAAAACATAAAATCTGGTAAACAGGTGGGATCAAATACATCTAAATATTTTGAAAATCAGGTTAAGGAGACTACTCTACGTTGGATAGAAGCATTATCGAAAGAGGAAGATGCAGTATGTTTGCTAAAAAAGGCTCTATATGGATTGCGTCAGGCTGGAATACAATGGTATGAGCGACTTACAGCCAAATTACGCGAATCAGGATTAGTACCTTGCATTGAAGATCCGTGTTTATTTACTTCTCAAAAGAATAACAAGCTGTTATTAGTTGCAGTATATGTTGATGATTTGCTAATAGCGTCAAGTGACATCGAAGGAATAATTGCGTTGAAAAAATCATTGGCAGAGTCATTCGAAATGAAGGATATAGGGCATGTTAAACGCTGTGTGGGAATCGAGTTCACACAAAATCTGAAGTCACATCTAGTTTTCTTGTCACAGCGTCAATATACTGATAAAATCTTAGAGCGATTTGGCATGAGTGATTGCAAACCAGCTCGAACTCCAATTGAGAAAGAGTGTAATTTACGTAAACCAACAACACCAGATGAATATAAAATGAGGATGTATCCATACCAACGACTCATTGGCGCGCTGTTGTATTTATCAGTGACAACACGTCCAGATATTACATATGCAGTAAATTTTTTGAGTCAGTTCAACACTAATTACAGCGAAGATCATTGGAAGGCCGCAAAAAGAATATTAAGATATCTAAAGGGCACAGTCAACTACGGTATACTTTATAAAAGATCTAACATGGAATTGTACGGAGTTGTCGATGCAGATTGGGGAGCAAATCTTACTGACAGACGATCTTATTCAGGATATGCGTTTATATTAGCAGGAGCTGCCATAAGTTGGGAAGCGCGCAAACAGCGGACGGTGGCACTGTCCAGCACTGAAGCTGAATACTTGGCGATATCTGAAGCTGCCAAGGAAGCATTGTATTTGAGAGGCATCTTAATGAATATTGGGATCACTTCTGAATGCGTGACACTATTAAATGACAACCAGGGCGCCCAAAAACTCATAAGAAGTTTTGGTTATCACTCAAGGACCAAACATATTGATATCCGTCATTACTTCATTCGAGATTGTGTTCGAAATAGGATAATCGAATTGGAATATCTATCATCTCAGGAAATGCCTGCGGACATTTTAACCAAAGGGCTAAATGGCACCAAGCATCGTAAATGTTCAATTGCATTGGGAGTTGCATGTGAGGATATTCAAAAGCCGATGACGTCAGCACTTCGAGGGGAGGTGTTGGATATACGAAGTACCTAACTCATCGTACACACATACATATAGAACTTAGAGTAACACTTGTAAGAAGTTTTTGTTCTCTCTTTTTCTCTTTTTTTATTTTGTTAGACAGTCAGTCGTGAACCTTTGGAGATAGAGGTTAAATAAATAATCGTGTTCCAAACGCCGTGTGTTTTATTATTAATATATTATTTTTTCTTATCTCCCTGCAAGAAATTCCTTTTCAATTTTCTTTTTTTCCAAATAGTGGATTTTCCCCGACAGGCTGGCAATTTTCTCAATTTGTCATAACGCGGGCAGAAGCAGTTTCAAATTACCCAACTGTCAGGTCTATGTACAGTGTCTACATAACTCTCCCAGCTAAGCGGAATTTAGACTAGTTATATAGATTCTCTGCAGAGCGGAATTCCGCACGAACAGGATACTAGGCTTTAAGAAGAAAATTTCAATAACACGAAACAAAAAGTTGCCGCAAGCTTGGTGTAGGGGCGAGAGAGGGCTTGAAGAAACACGAAACAATGCCATGAAACTTTTGAAGCAACTTTTTAGGAAACAGTTTTGACAGATTCAGGTTTGTTGTTGTTTCTCTGATCTCTCTGTTGTTTCTCTTTCGTAGGAAATGAAAGTATAAGGAGGAATTAAAAACAAAAATGGCCACTTAAGTTTTCCAAACAAAGCGACGGGTGTGTGGGCAACTACAAAAGAGAAACGAGCAATAAATTTTGACGTATTATTTGCTGCTATTACCCGTGTAGACATCGATAAAATATTGGAAAACTTTGGTTTCGTTACGCGTTGCATCGTGTAAAATAGGCCTTAGTATGTCGTTAAGTAGTTACTACAGAATAGTGTAGTACAAGTAAGTTGAGTCGACATAGCGGAGGTTTAGAAATTATTATTCATATTATGATAATACGGGATAAAATAAAATCGAAATTGAATATTTCCAACAAAGGAATTCAAATTAAAAGTGGACTTACATGCACTACCTCGCTTACATGCACGACAAACTCTACCTTCATAAATAATAAAACCAGGACTAGCTTCATTATCTCGATAAAGTAAGAAGGTCTTCTTTCTGATCGTCAAACTCTGCTATGTGTCGGTGCTCAGCTATGTCCCAATGAGTTGGAAATGGGCGAGGATCGTCTTCATCTCAAAGATAGAGAGAAGAGGTAACGAATCCGCGAAGGACTGTAGGCCGATTAGCCTGTCATCCTTCGTGCTTAAGCCACTAGAAAGAGTCACCGACTCTCACGTCCATACCCATACTCCCACATAAAATTGGCAGCAGGCTGTGGTTTGGCAGTCAATTCGGGAAAAACTGAGGTGATGCTTTTTACAAATTGCGAGGATGTATTCCCACCTTATCCTCTAGAGTGCAATTTCTAGGTGTACCACTGGATCCTTAACTCAACTGGAAGACGAACATCGACGAAAGGTAAAGAAAGCCTGTGTAGCCTTCTACGCCAGTAAAAAGACTTTTGACAAAACATGTTGTCTCAAGCCAAAGATGGTCCTGTGGATGTACAGAATTGTGGTACCCCCAATACTCACGTGTGGGTAGCTAGTATGGTGGGTAACTAGCAAGGCTCTCACCTCACAAAAATGGGAAGGATCCAAAGAACGGCAACAGTAGGGGTAATAAGAGCCATGAGGACATGCCTCATGAAAGCTCTCGACATTCTCTTGCACCTACACCCTCTCTCCCGAGAGATTGAAGGAATCCGGGGCCTAAACCTCAAAACCCTAAGGGCATAGCAATATTTTGAATTTGCTACTTGAGGTCGCTACAACCACAGACTACCTTCCTCTAGATTGACGTTGAGGAAGGACTTTTACGTTGAATTATTCTCATAAAAAGAGTGGAGAAACGGAGATGTGCGATATTCGATGTACGAATATTCACCGAAGGCTCCAAAACGTGAGAGGGCGTCGGAGCAGGGGTTTATCTAGAGACCACTAATAGTCCACTGTCCTGGCATCTCCCAGTGTACGCTAGTGTCTTTCAAACTGCAGTGCTTGCGATCCAGGAAGTCTGCCAAACAATGAACTTAGAGCTTACATAAGTTGTAGTATTGGAATTAGACATAGACAGCCAAGCCTCTATAAAACCTCCGGATTCAGTAATGATGTGCTCGAAGTTAGTGGAGCGATGTAGAGCTGAGCTAGATAGGCTTGGTAGAAAGCACAACGTGATTCTCGTCTGGATTCACGGCCATAGAAACATAGACAGGAGCGAGAAAGCCGACTATCTAGCCAAGCAGGAGATGGTTAGCCTAATTAAGGCTGTGACACAATGGTCGCACTTCGTTTTTTCAAGAAAATTAAACCGACGCGGCTTCGAATATCAAATAGCATTTGATTGGGGCTTCGGATTCGAAATCGAATCCGAAGCCGAAGCAGCCATTGTGTAATAAGTACTGGCACGCTTCCATTTGATTCTGACAGACATCGGCTTCGAAATCGAAGCCGAAGCCACCATTAGCCGTGTTTTTTTAATGAACTATATAGTTCTTCCCCATAAAAATCTCAAGACCCAGGTTTTATCGGAGTCTCTATCGAGGTTTTGGGAAATTTCATAATTTCCCTTTCTTTTCGGAATGTTGTATACTTTAAGGGGTCGAAAAGACGTAATTTAAAAATAAAAATAACAGGAAAGTTATGAGAGAAAATTTATAGAAAATAATTGATTTTTTAGAAGTAAATTTATTAGGGAGGGGATTTCGTGTTACAGTGTAAAAAATAACACTTAACTTCCATTTAATTTTGAAATTTTTAAGCATCGAAGTAGGCGCTTCATAAAATTCCCCTTGTTTTTTAATGAACTCGATAAAAGAACTATATAGTTCATTAAAAAAAATAAATGGTTAAAAAAATTTTTTAAAAAAAATTCTTTACATTAACTAAAAAATGTACTGAAAAGTAAAAAATAAAAAATATTTTAAAGAAAGCGTGAAATTTCAATTTTAATGAAAAAGTTAATTAAAAGAATGGCGCATTTTTCATCAAAAATTGAAAATATAACTGTAAATCGCGTGAGATTTACAATAACCCTCAATTTTTTGCTTTGTTAATTTCAAATTCTAACAAAATTTTTTGATGAAAAATGCGCCATTCTTTTAATTAACTTTTTCATTAAAATTGAAATTTCACGCTTTCTTTAAAATATTTTTTATTTTTTACTTTTCAGTACATTTTTTAGTTAATGTAAAGAATTTTTTTTAAAAAATTTTTTTAACCATTTATTTTATTTTCTACTTTTTAGTTTATTATATGTATTCCGCCATTTTATGATGGCAATTCTATTAGATTTAAAATTACGTCACACAGTTTACTGTATTCATTTGATACCCATGTCGTGGGCTCGGTGGAACATAATTGCAAAAACGGCCGCCATCTCGGAACCGTCTTCTTGATTTTTTTACAAAAAGGTCAGATTGCATTTAGTACTTATACATGATGAGTTGAACTCAAGTTGAACCCAAGTCTAACTACATGTAAACGGGAGTCGAGTTGGGTTAAGGTTGACTGAACTCGACTCAGCTCTGCTACCTGGGTTTAGTTGAAATTATGCATACGGACATGAGTTCAGTATTTGAGTAGTTGAATTTAGTTGACAGCAGTATCTCTGTGTTTGTTTGTGATTTTTTGTAACGTGTATTGCTTCTTTATTATCAACTCACCCTTAACTCAACTATTCATCTCATCATTCATACACATTAACCACCCGAACTACGAGTGTGTGCAAAATTGGTAGTTGATCGGTTATATTTTCTACTTTTTAGTCTATTATAAGCTTTCCGCAATTTAGTGTTGGCCGCCATTTTGAATTTGGAATGACGCCACATAGCTTATTGTGTCCTACCTGTCATATCCTTTCATTTGATACCCATGTCAGAGGGACGCGGAGCACAATTTTAAAAATCGGGCGCCATTTTGGATCCGCCATCTTGATATTTTTACAAAATGGCCAGATTGCATTGTCATCCAAACTAAACGTGTATGCAAAATTTCAGCTCTATCCGAAATCGGGAAGTGGGTCAAATTTAACTTCCAAGATTTGACGACAAACAGTGTAAGTGTTGGCCGCCATTTTGAATTTGGAATGACGCCACATAGCTTATTGTGTTCTACCTGTCATATCCTTTCATTTAATACCCATGTCAGAGGGCCGCGGAGCACAATTTCAAAAATCGGGCGCCATTTTGGAACCGCCATCTTGATATTTTTACAAAATGGCCAGATTGCATTGTCATCCAAACTAAACGTGTATGCAAAATTTCAGCTCTATCCGAACCCGGGAAGTGGGTCAAATTTAACTTCCAAGATTTGACGACAAACAGTTTAAGTGTTGGCCGCCATTTTGAATTTGGAATGACGCCACATAGCTTATTGTGTTCTACCTGTCATATCCTTTCATTTGATACCCATGTCAGAGGGCCGCGGAGCACAATTTCAAAAATCGGGCGCCATTTTGGAACCGCCATCTTGATATTTTTACAAAATGGCCAGATTGAATTGTCACCCAAACTAAACGTGTATGTAAAATTTCAGCTCTATCCGAAACCGGGAAGTGGGTCAAATTTAACTTCCAAGATTTGACGACAAACAGTGCAAGTGTTGGCCGCCATTTTGAATTTAGAATGACGCCACATAGCTTATTGTGTTCTACCTGTCATATCCTTTCATTTGATACCCATGTCAAAGGGCCGCGGAGCACAATTTCAAAAATCGGGCGCCATTTTGGAACCGCCATCATGATATTTTTACAAAATGGCCAGATTGCATTGTCATCCAAACTAAACGTGTATGCAAAATTTCAGCTCTATCCGAAACCGGGAAGTGGGTCAAATTTAACTTCCAAGATTTGACGACAAACAGTGTAAGTGTTGTCCGCCATTTTGAATTTGGAATGACGCCACATAGCTTATTGTGTTCTACCTGTCATATCCTTTCATTTGATACCCATTTCAAAGGGCCGCGGAGCACAATTTCAAAAATCGGGCGCCATTTTGGAACCGCCATCTTGATATTTTTACAAAATGGCCAGATTGCATTGTTATCCAAACTAAACGTGTATGCAAAATTTCAGCTCTATCCGAAACCGGGAAGTGGGTCAAATTTAACTTCCAAGATTTGACGACAAACAGTGTGAGTAAAATAAAAGCGGGCGCCATTTTGGAACCGCTATCTTGATATTTTTACAAAATGGCCAGATTGCATTGTCATCCAAACTAAACGTGTATGCAAAATTTCAGCTCTATCCGAAACCGGGAAGTGGGTCAAATTTAACTTCCAAGATTTGACGACAAACAGTGCAAGTTAAATAAAAGAATTTAAAAACACGGATATTGTGTCACGGCCTTGACGCACGCTATCGTTAGATGTTGGTGCACTTTGTGCATCCGAAAACGCGTGAGTATCGTAAAGTTTTGAAACCATTGACCTGCGCAGAAGATGGCAAAACGAAAAACATTGTTTATCCTAAGGCATTGCCACTAACATCAAAAGATTTCAAAAATTTAATTCAATTGAAATTAATAATTTTGATCCAAATTGATATCTCTTTTATCTTCGTTGTGTTTTCCAGTCAGTTAATTAATTTTATGCAGAACTAAGTCTGCTGGATCAACTAGTGTATATTTAAAACTTTTATCACCGCATTTTATTATTAAACAATCCATATCCAAGTTCTTTTCTTAACGGTAGCGGTCAGCTCCTGTGAAAAATGCCAAAAATGTTATCGTCAGTCATGTGCATGAGCAGTCTATGTACACAACCATATTCATGAGTGCGAGCAAGCCGAAACTAAAACCTTTCCTTTACTCATGATTTTATAATGAGGAATTTATAAGTGCTCACTCACGAGTTTGCATTTTCGTATAGTTTACACTTCATTCCTTTAGACAAAAGGCGTGATGTAACGTGTTGTAGAAGGGCAAAATAACTTCTGTAAGCAACGTTATTTTCCTTCTAATCTCCGTTGTCTCGCCACTGTCAGCTTTCAATACTGTCTCAAGATAAGTAAATTCTTTAACAGTTTCTATGTTATATGAGTCTATTGGAATGTTTTGCCTTGGAGCTATAATCTTTTTGAAGTGCAAAGATACTTAGTTTTTGTTTCGTTGATGAGTAATCCCATTATTTTCGTAGGTGCTTTCAGTTTGATGAAGGCTTCTTTCATACTAGACCTACCTATTAGAGCGACATCATCAGCGTAAGCCATTGTTGTCTCTATTGACTTGTTAAAGATGGATCCCCTCGTTTCTGCCCCAGCTTCTCTTGCCACCTTCGCCAACAATATGTTAAATAGGAGGCAAGACAACACGTCATCTTGAGAAAGTTTAGACGGTGCGCTCCAAAGCACTGGCCCACGAACTTTGTGGATAAAGGGAGAGTGGGGTGATATCTCTTATCATCCCCACTTCTCCCTTCATCCACAAACATTTGTGAGGCACATACTCTGGAGCGCACCCATCTAAACCGGCTCCTTATTTCAGGCCTCTCTGTGATGTGAAAATTTCTGAGAGATCTCGTTCAACTTTTACTCTGCATCGTACTACCTTTATTGTAGCTTTTATAACTTCGATTAGGTGTTCTGGAAATCGGAAACACTACATAGCTCTAAATGGATCCTCACGCTTGACGCTGTCATATGCTTGCTTGAAGTCTACAGGATGTACCTGTGAAAGTGTGGAAATGCTTGGCTATGGGTAGGCCTTGGTAATACGAACAAAAATTGTATGGGTGGGGCGGGAGCGTACCGGTTTTGCCGTTAGGGCATTTTGAATTTTTTTGGTAGAGAATTATATATTACCCAGTAGTTTTATAACCGTATTTGATATTTTCACGAATAAGGCAGCAATTTACGCAGAATAATCCCACCTACCTAAAACTGTAAAAGTCAAGGTTTCAACTCACCAACTTCCAGAAAGAGAATTTTGTTTCTTTTTTTTTCAACTAAAATTTCCACTTCAACCTCCCTTTTCTCCAAAAAAATACATAGTTAATAAATTTTTTTTTTACAAAATTGGAAAGCTTGAATAATTTCCTATGAATAATATCCACTTTTACGCCAAAGCAATTTTTCTGCCTTTAGTTTCTCCTAGATTCGCCAAATCTCACACAATAAAAGAAGACATGGTCTGCGATATGCGTAACTCACTTCTTCATACTACTTTGCAAACCATCTCTCCACGCTTGGTTAAGGCTGTGGATGCACCTACCCTTAACAGACCCTTCCTACTGCCTTTGCCAATCCGTTATGATTTCGTTGTTTTCTACCACCGCACTGTATTTGGCTTGTCTCCAACATTATGCTGGGTCATAAAGAAGCATGCCTACTCTCACCAGTATGTCTTTAGAGATCATCTCTGCGCACGCCGAATCGTTGGACGTGATCCTGTATACACAGCACGCACGGAGACCGCTTAGTTTATATGCGGACCTGCATTTTCTGCTGTTAACCGTCCTCTTCAACGTTACTGCCTACATTGCTGCGTATAAAACTGCTGAGATAATCAACTTCGCCATCAGGAGGCGACGCCTTTTTATGGTGCTCCTATTCGTCCGGTCGATCATCACTCCCAGGTAACTTAGGGCGAGCTGATCCTCAGTTTTGTGCTCCTCAAGAGTCATACAAGCACTTTCAGTCCACGCTTTTTTTTTCCTGTGTGAGGTATTAGGTCCAAAGGTACTGCGGCCATTAAGTTGGCCTATTGTACTACAACCCCTACACCTCAAATTTGTAGGCCAGACCGCCTGAACAAGTTCAGCAGTCTGCCTAGTGGTTTGTCGCTTAGACTTGAGTGTTCGAGCAGGGACTTCTCGAACAGAGAGACCCTGCTCCTTGCTATTGCAGGGCACTCACAGAGAACATGGAGGGCAGACTCATCCTCTTCTAGGCAAAGCCCACATGTAGGGTCCTCCGCCCTTCCTATCTTCCATAAGTGGTAATTTAAGGCACAGTGTCCGGTAATTAAGCCAACAAGTGTCCTAACATCACTCCTACTGCGCCGTAATAATTCCTTGGCCGTCTTAGGGGACGGCACTGGAAGGAACCGCTTAGAGTTGGCCAGTCCAGGCGCGGACCTCAAGCGTTCAATATGTTTCATCAAAGTCCGATCGGCCAGGGCCCTTTGCAGCAAGCTGGACGGTGCCTCAATAGCCGGCTCTGGACCAATGAATTCTAAATCAGAGCCCTGTGTAGCCAGGGCATCCGCACTTTCATTGCCTTCGAAGCCCCGGTGACCCGGGACCCAGACAAGTGTAATTTGATTGAGAACGCCCAACTCATGAAGAGCACGTTGGCAGTCCCAAACTAATTTCGACTTGGTCCTACGGGACCTTATCGCTCTAATTGCCACTTGGCTATCAGAGAAGATAAAAATCCGTTTATTTTGGTAGGCCCTTCTTAAGTTCTCATGAATGCATGCCAGAATAGCGTACACCTCTGCTTGAAAGACAGTTGCCAGAGTGCCTAGACTTATAGCCTTGCTGAATCTGGGACTTTCACTCCAGATTCCGGCGCCTACACCTGTCTCCGTTTTAGAGCCATCCGTGTACCATACTAGCCCGCCCGGCAAAACTTTATCAAAAGTCCAGGTAAGCCTTTCCTGTATATGTACAGAAGGTTGCTTAAATTTTGAGATTTTATAGGGCATGCCGTCCGATAGCATATCCGCTTCCGGAATCTCTTCTATGATGTTGATTATTATAGAATGTCCTCGCCCAAGACCAGCGCCCAAGTAACCATTCGCTTTCAGCCGCAGCGCCGCGTTTATGGCGGACTTCTCTACCTCAAGGTGGAGGGGTACCAAATTGAGGAGAGTCTCCAGCGCTGCTGCCGTTGGGGAAGTGCGAATGGCCTAAGTGATGGAGAGGCAAGCCATTCTTTGAATTTTGCTTAAAATGGTTAAGCTTCGTTCTGTGCCACCAAACTAAAGCTCCATAAGTTACCATGGGTCTTATGATGGTGGTGTATATCCAATACATGGTTTTCGGTTGCAAACCCCAGGTGGAACCACAAGCTCTGCGGCAAGCCCACAGGGATCTGCGCGTTCTACACATCAGAGTGTCCATATGCTGTTTCCAGTTGAGCTTGGCATCTAGCGTCACTCCTAAATATTTGGCTTGTTGTGAAAAGCCTATAGTTCTGCCCGCAAATGTAGGTTCCCAAATTCCCGGTCCACGCTTTAATCGCTTCGTTTGCGCACGATTCGATTTCATCGAGGCGTCGTCGTCCTATGACCACTTTCCCAATGCAGTCTGCGAACCAAAACGTAACTGCTCCTTTTGAGAGGCGTGGCCTCAACACATTGTGATCCACAGGAGAGGGCCCAGGATAGACTCCTGCGGAACTCCTCTTGTTGCCCTGTACATCGTCGACCCGATTCACAATGAAGTGTCCTACCTTCTTTTTCCTTTTTAGATAAAATACCAAAACAGTTTACGGGAGAGGTGAGGCCAGGCAACCCACCCGGGCCTAACACGAGCCGCCGGCATTGTACATAGATATGAAATAATCTCATGCAGAGCAAGGATGATTGTATTTGACTCGATGAACTGCACTAATAAACTCATTTGGTTTTTGATATCTGCAAAAATTCTAGCAGAAATCAAAAGGTGGTGGTTTCATATACAACATGTTCATATTTTAGTTTTTTAATTCGAATTCCACAGATATTTAGAAAAACGTAAACTTGTCATATGAGATTTATTTTAACGTCATATTTTTCAGGTACTTGTCTTGCCAACACTTATCTCTCTTTAACATACTTTTGTCATTACAATGTTGAAGCATATTATCCTTTAAATTATTGGGTATAAAATAACGAACGAATATTATTAATCTTCATTTCATTTAAAGTTTTAGTTAGTTAAATTGAAAATATTTCTCCTTTTCTATCACACAAAATAAATTAAAAAAATACAGTAACTTTTAATAGCTGGAAAAATACTTATTTAAAAAATATATACTTTAAAAAACTAAGTTTGATTTAGCTTAGTTATTAAAAAAACAATAATTATATATTTTCTAGTCAAAATAGTAAAAAGAAATGTAAAATAAAATTACATATAAGAAATTTATAAGTCACCTTACATAGGACGTGTAAAATATAATATATATAAGAAACCAAAATATAATAAATATATAAATAAAAGAAAGGCCTAATGAAAAAAATAAGAAATTATATTTATTTAACTATTTTATAAAGAAATTGAAAGTAAATCTGTTCTTGTAAAAAAAACGTAATAATAACTACATTTAAAAAAGGTTTTTTGATGTAGAATGAATTTAAAAGCAAGCCTAAAAAAATTAAGAAATTTGAAAAACAAAAAAAAGATTTATTATAAACTTTGTGAAATTTATTGACATACAAAGAAAAACAGAAAAATCTCTTTGGATATTTAAAAAAAAAAGAAAACAAATTAATTTTTTCTGAAATCTTTAAAATGATATTTAAAAAAGAAAGAAAAATAAATGAAATACTTATACACTCAAAACATGTCGTTTTTGTTGAGTTGAATTAATTTCAGTTAAAAAAACGGATTTAAATAACAATCACCGTGGTCAGTCGGTCAGCAATGGAATAGGGAGAATAAATTGTACGGTAATATAGTCTAAGCTCCCATAACAAAAAAGGTACCCCATCGAACACCTCAAAACAATAAAATGAGATTGGCTGAAAAACATGTAAAAAAAACATGTAACGCCCGCCAGACTAGTAAAAATTTGTTAATTGCTAATTTTTATGACTTTTTGAATTTCCTTAAAAAACAATAATTTTATTTTCCAAGACACCTGTCTGAAATTTATACAATTTGTAGTAAATAATGAACCATTTTTGAAAAAATTTGTCCGTCTGACAATTTTTGTTAACTAGCTTCTGACAGACCTTATGTTATAAATTCTTTTTTTTTATAAAAATGCACTTCATAACACCTCCTTGATTCTTGTTTTAAATAAAGTTTAAGATCTCGTCTGTCTATTAAAGCTTGTCTGGCTGGCAATTTTTGTTAATAAATTTGTCAGACTGAGTTTTGATTGCGCAGCATCAATGCATCATTGTTTTTTAACGAAATTCAAAAATTCATAAAAAATAGCAATTAACAAATTTTTACTAGTCTGGCGGGCGTTACATGTTTTTTATATTTTTTTCAGCCAATCTCACTTTATTGTTTTGAGGTGTTCGATGGGGTACCTTTTTTGTCATGGGAGCTTAGACTATAAACATCAATCACGATTTTAAATATATAGAATCTTTATTTATAATCCGAGATGAATTTTTAACAACCCAGGGGGAAATGTAAGCCTTAGAAATGCATTGTGAAGTCAATGCTGCGAATAAATTGAAGCATTACTATTTGCAATGTTCAACAATTCACTGGCTGAAACTAAATAGTGTAAGAAGGAACGGTTTGGAGTTCACCTAAAATACCTCGTATAACTTCTGTGTCTGCTCGTCTGGCCAATGCAAATAATACGTCTAATATGAGAGTAAGACTGTTAATGCATTTCCATTGAATCTTGAAGTTTGCTTGAAGCGCACTTCAAGTACAAATGTAAACGCAAGCAGCTCGGTTGGAGTCAAACAAAAAGAATCCAGATTTGAAAGCTTGAATGCTCGAAATTATTTAGTCGTAGTCAATCGGTTGCTCAAGCACTCAAGCTCATTTCAAGCCAATATGTCGCCTCAACTAGGCAAAGCTCGAGTTCTTCAGATCGAGCACTCAAGCTGTAATAGAAACGCACTTTGATATTGTTCCGAAATAAGTGGGGCGCTTGAACACGGACTTTAAATATACAAACAAGCCGCCGCACACAATGACGGATTGCCCCTTTACGGCGACAAAAATAAAAAAACTGATACCATTTTAACTGACCAAAACTAACAAGGATACATTCTTAAATAACCACTCTATAATACTACAAATAAACAATGGCAAGATAGTGACATATGGCTGGTAACGCGCGCTAAACTTCCCCTCTCTGACCCAAAGTCAACGCGAGAATTAATTGAGCTCGAAATTCCTACATACCTTGTTTTGAGTTATTTAAATTAAGAGTTGTGGCATTTCAGTGTAGAGGAAGAAGCGACAGGCATTTTTTTTTTTTTTTTTTTTTCAAAAAATGTTAATTTTTTTTTTTTTTTTTTTTTTTTTCATTGACAGACTAGAGGCTTAGTGAGATGATACCCGAGTCAACGTGTCTCTGCAACACACTGCCAGTTTGTTGAGCGGAGGTTATACACGACTCAACACGCTACACGCAACACTCTGTATAATAACATGGCGATTTTATATGTGTGGGTGTGCATTCCAAATTATTTTCATCCCGAATCGCTTGACAGTTATGCATAAATAAACATTTTTCAAGCAACTGGAGGGAAAACAGAAATCGTTTCTAGTTTCAGTCAACACCGCAGACTTCACCCTTACCCGTCCCTTGGCCTACGAACTGCGCATAAAAAGCTCGTGTTGATCAACATGTTGACCCGTGTATCATCCCCCTTAGGGAAAGTCCCTTTGTACTGTCGACAATCTATTTTTCGTATAGAGTGAATGTCGAACAGCAGCTCTAGCCTGAAGATAGAGAGAAGAGAAGGAAGTAACTGTCACAACCTAGCCGCGATATTTTATTCCACCTACTCACAACAATTTCCCGACTCTGACATCGGGGCTTCGAGAACAACTCGCTGGAGTGTTATGCCTCCTGAAACGAGTTGAATCTCATCAACCAACCGATGGCATGCGCTTGGTGAAGCGGGGAAGGACTAGGGAAGGCTATGACAGGGGAATCAGGAATGTAAACAGGGAAGAAGAAAGAAGGAAAGTTAGATGGGAAAGGCGAAAGACCGTGGCGCCGCCGGGATTCGGACCCGGGACCTCTGGGGATAGCAGTCAGGCGCCTTACCTCTAGACTACCGAGGCGGCAAATTAAAATACTTATGTAGTATATAAGACGTTTTTCTAAGTATTAAATAAATGACTACCACAAACTGTAATTTTAAGCTTTTTAAAAAAAGATCCACATAGTTCCACTTTATATCGAATTTTTTTAAAACGCAATAAATATTAATGATTTTAAAAAATCCATAAAGCGGTCCCCATATTTCCCCCTTTGTTAAACAGACCTTCATCTACCAAGTTGACATTTTTGTTAAAAAAACCCAAAAGTTGGACTTTGACAACTTATAACTCCTAAACTTGCGGACATAGAACCATCAATTTTAACATCATATACAAGCGGAGGAATTTTGCGTTCATTGGTACCTTACTCATGAAAATAGGTTAAAGGGTTACAAAAATACAGGGTGATATGTAAAACTGTACAGCTCTGACCGTATTTCATCTAATATTACATCATCTAATATTGCTCTGTTTTATAATTATGTTAATTGACATATTATGCTGAGATGATATATAAGCCAAAAAATATAAAATATGTGTGTTCTTATTTTTGTCGTCGTAAATTGGCTATCTGTCCCAGTGTGCGCCGCCCGCATAACCTCACTTGATAGTAATACTTTATTGCTTCCTCGTTTAAATCTCCTCTCATTCACCCTCATTCAATATTTTAATATTACCAATAGCTTAATTCTCCGTTCTCCGTGCTCCGCTTCCTGTCAAAGTTGATTACAAAGACTTAGTATTGTTTGACCAGATAACCAAAAAAGGAACGGAACGATATAAACACGGAAATGGAGAAAATAAACGTTTGTACGGATTGACGGAAACGACACCTCACTTTTTCGTAGATTGAGTAAATAGAAATCGCAAAAGCCATCACTTGTCAATAAAATCAAGGTTGCCATGGAACCCTTGTGGCTAATATAAAAATCCATGAAAACAGGGAAAGACAGAAAACGGAAAGTTGTGACTTACATAAAAAGAAATATCGGAACACGGAAACACGGAGAGACGGAAAACGGATAGATGAAATCCGGAACATGTGTGCTATGTGGCGCGCATCCTAGAAAAGGTTCGTCGCCGCTTGCTTACATAATGAGTGCAGAATTATTTTTAATTAAGATGGCGAACAATTAATATATGCAAAAGAACTTTTGTTATTTTGGGTCAAAGCAAATTATATTATTAATTTAGCCATCATTATGCAATCCATTGGTAATGGTAAGTTAAACTACCCACCCAGCAGAAATTCTAGGCAGCCTGCACTTACCGATGGATCACTGATATAAGTAGTCATCTGTTAGAGGGTACTTATATTTCCTTTGGCGTTAGTTGAGCCCTTATCTAACCCATTACAAGAGAAGGCAGATGGTAAGGTGTAATCCAGAATTAGACCCAAACAAGTGAGAATTTGCGCGATGACTTATTTGTTTCCATATTTTTGTAATACGTAATTTGTAACTGCTCTAAGATGATTAGCAGTTCTATAAGTACTCAAAGGTAAGAACTTATGTATCTAACTACTCTAAGGAAAGAGAAAAAGGAGGGCCTTACCTTCTATGTGTGTGTAAAAATAAGCACTTCTGTATGGGGTATGGTCTACCCCTTACTAGTAAGTGCTTATTTCAGTACAGGTTACAGGTCGTACAGGTTACAGGTCGTACTGTACAGTCACGTATCTCCCCAACGCTGATGCCTTCAGGCAGGCATTGAGCTCATCTATAGCAATTCCACGGGGAATCACTGGCATAGTTTGTTTTAAGTCTGCTGCCAAAAAAAACATTTGACCGCCAAATATGTTGCTGTTGCGTAGAATACATTGCAGTGAGAAGTTTAGTGCTTCAATTGATTTCTCCTGTGCCATTGTAGAACGCAGAAATAACGTAAACTCTACAAACGACCGGGAAAGACGTCGCCAACTAGAACGGGAATACTCCCAGTTACATCGGGAGGTTAAGAGAAGTGTCCGACGTGATAAAAGGCAGCAGATAAATGAGTTCGCAGAAAAAGCGGAAAACGCGGCAAACACAGGCAACAGCTCTCGAGAAAGCACTTTACTAAAAAGCATGCCGTTAAGAGTGCGGTTGGAAGGCTGCTGTGCAGCGACGAGGAGCAACTCCAAAGATGGAGAGATTACTTCTTCGCCGCCCTGAATTGTACACTTACACAGGAACCTCAGGAAAACAGCAACAATGCACAGCCAATAAGAATCGCCACTCGGGCCCCATCCAAGACAGAAATAGTAACCGCAATTCATGAAATGTAGAAACTGTTAGAAAGTAAAGAGTCGAAAAAAAAAGAAATAGTAATGTTAATAGTAGATATGCTATACCGGTTCTAGCACAATTTAACATGGGGTTTTACATATAACCCCTAGATTCACCTTTTCCGCCATCTTGGATTTTATTAACTGTGCCAATTGGCTTGTGACGTCACAGGGTCATGTACGAGGGAAAGAAAGGGCAAGTGAATGTGTGTGTGTGTGTATACGAGTGTGTGTTCGGCGACGGTGGCTTGGGACTCGATGACGGTGGCTTGGGACTCGGCGGCGGCGGTGGCTTGGATTGACCAATAGGCTATGGGCGTTCTAGCCCACTTTCCCCATATAAAATACATGGGGGCAATCTCGCCGTCTCGGATTTTCCTTGGCGGATTTTCCTTGGCGTACTAAAGGTTTTGGATGTTGTGAAATAAGGTTGTTTTTATTTTTGGGGACTCTCATTATTCGAAGAAAGGATATTAATTATTAACATCCGCTAATAATATATAATTTGTAATAAAATATTACAAGAGAACAATCAAAGTATTTATTTGAAAGCAAAATAGCTGTATGCATCAAGCGAATCTAAAAGTAAAGTAACAGGAAATCAGACTTGAAGAAAGGCCACAAGCACAATTGTTGATCTTGATCGCAGTTGAAAAAAAGCTCGCGAAATCTAGTATGAGAAAAACAAATAAAAAATACTCTCGGTGGAAGCAGCCAGCAAATTGATTTTGTCAGATATCTTTTTTCACTTGCAACAAAATCTGCTAGAGTGCATAACTTTTGCAAAAGCTTTTCGTTCTTGCCAGTAGACAACTTTTTTTTTTAATGTGTTTTTACATATACACGACAAAGGTGTTCTAAGTATATTAAAATCTTTTACACATGCGTATCTGCTAGCTAGCAAAAAAAAATTACATCGAATTTTTGTTTCGTTTAAGAATGGAATTTCTTAATTTGGTGTAACCACCATAGATCGAGATTAGTAATAAATAACACTCCAAAATAAACTGCCTTTTGCTGTTTTGTCCAGTAATAAACTCATTTTTCTCACACTAGCTGTGCTAATTTGTATAATGTAAAAGAATAGAATAGAAGAGGAGCATATTTTAGTAATGTAGCAGAAATATTAAAACCAGCCATCCTATATTTTTTTATTATTAACAGCAATTAATAATATTATTTTTAATAAAAAATGTTATGCGAGAACAAACAAAAGCATCAAAAGCAAAATAATTACGGGATGTGCCAGTGAATCTTATAGCAAAGTAACAGGGACACAGTTAAAGAAAAGTCAGAAACACGCCGCACAATTGCGCATGAGGTGATCACGGTTGCAAAGAGCCCGCGAAAAGATATGGAAAAACAAAATCGACAACTAAGTAAATTGATTGAGTCAGCAGGTTTTTTTACTTGCAGCGAAGTCCGCTAAGTGCAAAACATTTTAACATTTACTCGAAGGGTACCCCATATATATGTACATATTAACATTGCTACAAGCATTAAAGCTTTAGTGTTCAGTAGAATAAAGTGTCTTTCGCTGGAGGAAAAAGTGATTTTTACTGAATGCGTTTATGAATGCCTGTTATCAGCCTGTTAAAATGAACCTATGATGTCAAATTACCATTAACCAAGTCTAATTCTTTAAACATGTCTTGAATTAAATCACGCAAACCATTTAGAAAATCATAGCATCATTTTTGCACAACAAAAAAGTATAAAAGGAGTAAAAATAGTTAAGTAGTTCATTCTTCACCTGTCAGTCACAGAGACAACAGACAACGGCAAAGGAATTTCTAATAAAGCAAGGCCAATAAGAAATAATATGGAAAGTGCAGTGAAAAATTTTGTTCAAAGTGCGAAGGCAGCTTTTACAAAAGCTCAAAATAACTGGGGATTAATTGAACGAGGCGTGTTCAGTCTTAGTTTCCCTAAAAGAAATATATATCAGCAAATAATAAAATTAATATTTCCAAACATACTTACCTTGAACTAGTTCCTGTGTTCCTCCAGTCAAAATTAAACAATCAGCAGTATCCATCCTAAAATGAAAACAAATTACCACAAAGAAATAATTCTTACAGAAAAATACTAACCTGACAACACCAAGAAAGACAAAATCCAGCGCTCCACCGCAACATAACTCCTAGGCTCCCATTAAAACCCTAAAGGAAAAAAATAATTAAATTAAAATATACATATGAAAATAATTATAAAACTTACCGAGCCGACAGAGCTGACAGCCAAGTGTCAACACTGACGCACACATAGGAAACACGATCCACAACAAGTTCTGAAGCTCCCCACCAAGCTCCGCTAAGGAAACACGATCCACAACAAGTTCTAAAGCTCCCCACCAGGTCCCACTGACGCATTACAGTGGAGCAAATAAATACCGAAGCGCGTTGCCCAAAAGCTTCAGATCACTCTTGATCTTCTATACGAATTTGAGGTAGAAATCGAAGCGATCTCAACTCGGTCACATTAGACGTTTTGAAGCTAATGTGAATTTCTGATTATATTAGCTGTATTGGGCTAATATAAATTCTGAATCTCTTGTTATATTAGCTGTACTGGGCTAATATAAATTCTTGGTTGCATTAGCTGCCCTGAAGCTAATGCAAATATCTTTATTAACGCAATTTAACTTTCAGCAAAGTTCCGCACCACCATTGTCAGGGAGATCTACCATCGTGACCACGCAAAGTTCTAGGAGTACCAAATACCCGGAGAAAGCTGTTACCAACAAAGGTTCTACAGTCGAGACCATCCAAACGTAGAGGAAAACTTCGAAGCAGGAGAAAAGCTGTGTGTAAAGGTTGTACAAGTAAAAATCGAAAAATTGGATTAAAACAATAAATTTTAGTTAATAAGCAGATTGTAATAATTGAAATAAATTAAGTATTGAGTGAACCCTTGCAGTCTTTTTCTCTAACGTCGCATTTATTCACTGAGTTTGTTATAAAGAGGCTATCGGAGCCCTAAACATTTTGGTCCTTCGAGCCGGATATAAGTCAAGATCCCGGTATAATAAATATACTCAGTGAGATTTATTGTGACGTAGAGAACTGCCTGCATCGTCAAAGGTCTTAATCAGAGTTCATTGTCGAACTATCGCTGAATCCAATCATGGATAAACTTATAAAAAAGCAAGAATTATTAGTTGAGGATCTACAAAACTCCCTCAGAAATTACGGAAAGGACTCGAAAACACGGAAGACGACCCAGTATCTTAAAAGGCGTCTTGCTCGCGTGAATTCGTTATGGGAACAAATTTCAATTAATCATTCCACCTTAGTAGATGCGGCCGCAGAGGAAAAACCCATCGAAGCCGTAGCTGACTATATATCAGGACCAACCTTCATGGAAACAGAGGAAGTCTACCTGCTTCACGTGGGTGAATTGGAAGACCTGATATCATCAGCAGAAACTTCGAAAACCAGCCCTCCTATCCAAAACTGTGCTCCATCGGGTTCCCCTGGATCAAACGCAAATATTGATCCCGGAGAAAATAATTCGCTAAAGCTCCCTCGCATTTCATTACCAAGCTTTTCCGGAAACTATGCCGAGTGGACGTCATTCCACGATCTTTTTGTAGCCCTCATACATAATAAGAGAAATTTATCTAATGCCGAAAAACTGCATTACTTGAAGGCAAGTACCCATGGTGAGGCTGCGCGACTCATTCAAGGCTTCGCAATCACCGACCTCAATTACGAGACAGCTTGGAATATTTTGAAGGAACGGTTTGACAATAAAAGAATGTTAGTACACGTTCAACTCGATAAATTGTTTAACCAGGCCCAAGCTAGCGAAAACGCCGATTCAGTTAAAAAATTACTCGACACTACCACGGAAAGTGTCCAAAATCTACAAAATCTAGATGTACAAGATATCTTTGATCTAATGTTAATTTATATCGTGACTAGGAAATTGCCTAGAGACTCCTTGCAGCTCTGGGAACAACAAATCGCCAGCGATAATAAGCTACCTTCTTTCGACACTCTAAAGCAATTCCTAGAAACTCGCTTTCGTACACTGGAGGCTATCGATTCAACTAAATCAAACCCAATTAGAAGCATCCAGCAAAGCAAATCTATCCCTAGAATTCAGTCATTCATCGTTAATCAAACTTCTACATGTGCGCATTGTGGAACGGACCATTCACTGAGGAATTGTCCACAGTTCATCGCGCTTCCTCTCACCGAAAGGAACGTCATCGTGCGACATAGTGGTCTATGTATTAACTGCCTAGGACGCGGACATCGTGCTTCAGCCTGTCCTAGTAAACATACCTGCATCCATTGCAAGAAACGGCATCATTCGCTTCTCCATGTTAATCCCACTAAACCAGAGGCAAGTCCAATCCACACGACTCCACATGCGCGAGACATCGCTAATACAACTCAAACGGCTGTTCCGCAAGTCCAAGTAAACGCATTGAATTCTTCATCACATAAAGAAGTTCTTCTCTATACAGCCCTCATAACATTGCAAGGAACGCATGGTATACAGCGAACGTTCAGAGCACTCCTTGACCCAGGCTCACAGTCATCCTTCATATCGGAACTCGCCGTTCAAACATTAGCGTTGCCCAAAAAGCGTATCACCGCACCAATATTTGGAGTAGGACAAGCCGAAGTTGGGACAGCTGAGACCATGGTGGAAACTGCTCTAGTAGTCCCATCACACAACTTTACGCTGGAAGTGACAGCGCTAGTGTTCAAGAATTTAACCAATCCATTGCCATCTCAACCTATCACGTCAACCCAGTGGAATCATGTACAAGGGCTCAAGCTGGCTGATCCTACATTTAATCTTCCAGGCCGCATCGACGTCATTCTTGGTGCAGATATCTATGGATCACTCCTCCTACCCGACATTCGCAGAGGTCTGAAAGGTCAACCTACCGCGCAAAATACGATCCTTGGCTGGATATTAAGTGGAGAAGCATCTAAAGAAGACAGCAACTCGACCCCGATCAACTCTTTTACATCAATATTGTCTTTAACCAGTTTCAGTCAACAAACCCAGAAA
Organism: Thereva unica; assembly: GCA_949987705.1. Classification (NCBI taxonomy): domain Eukaryota; kingdom Metazoa; phylum Arthropoda; class Insecta; order Diptera; family Therevidae; genus Thereva; species Thereva unica. The sequence goes on along the minus strand of OX465282.1, from coordinate 33,905,739 downwards.
TTTCAACGTGTTGAAGAAGTCCCCACAACAGCAGAACTCAGACGTGAACAACAGGGCATTCCAGTCACGGACAGTCCGTCCAACATCGAAAATCGGCTAATGTCTACACACAAGCCAGGATTTAGTCAGTAATTAGTTCGCCAGAAGCATATCGAAGCTGCTCCTGTTCATCCTCAATCAAAACTCTACTCAACACCAAAGAATAGTCCCACGCAGAATTCAACGCCCACATCGGAAACCAGTGCAAAGAATCCGCTCCGTAAGCCAAAACCTATTCGTACACCTCTCAGTAGCGGAATCCTAAGAAAGCCAAAGTGTTTGCCAGATTTAGTTTCACCAGTGGTCAGCAAAGTTTCGTCTAGTACTAAACCCCCCGGCAACGGCATCAACAACAACAGCAGCAAGGTTGTCAGCAGGAACTTCGCCACTACTAAAGGAACTCCGAAAACCTCTCCGACTCTGAAGAGACCCTCATCACATCGCAGTCTCAACTCCGTAGCAGTTTCTCGCAGAAGGCTAGGCCCTTTGCAATCAAAAAACTCTCCTGCCGCAGGACAGCCATTCACATCTGGACATCAGTCGCCGCTGAAATCTTCTACATCGGTATCAAGACTGGATGAAATCAGCTTAAAGACGAAGGCAAGGACATACGCATCTACAGATAAATTGAACCAAAATTGTAAATCGTCCAAACATAAATCCGATCGGGGCTCGAAGAAGCGCATTTCGGACAAGGTCTTGGATTCTATTGCAGTACGAAAACCTAGGAAGAAAAACGCTCTAATCGACCAACGAGATGTAACTTGTCACCCAGCGGCTGAAAGGAATTTAACCGAGATTAACCTTTATCCACAAAGAGATGCAACGAAGCAGCAGCAGCAACAGTCTATGATGCAAGAACTACAAACTCACTCAGAAAGATTAACACTAGTAAATATGTCCCTTGAAGCTCAAATCGTTGAATTATCAAAATGCCAATCAGAGATGATACAACTACGTGACAAATCCCTTTTTTCGGCCAATAAGAAACACCAACAGGACTCTCAACGGTTGCATAGCTCAGCATCAGCATCAAAAACGCTTCCAAATAACCGTGAAGCTGATGGAACTCCATGCGTTACTCCGGATTGGAATAAACATTCATCAAGTATTGAAATATCTGTCGCCTGTCTGCAGGACAAATCCATTGAAGAAACCCACTATTCGACAACACGTCAAGAACTGGCCGTCCTCCAGTCGCTTCTGACTGAACTTCGATTATACAATGACCCTTTTCTAGAGAAGAAAGATGTCCCTTTTCAATCACTGTGTCGTCCAACTGAGAAACTCGAAGACTCTCGCCCTCAAATAGGTACACTACAAGAGTTACCATTTCGGAAATCTAGCCAAACTATCGATACTGGAACAACGGAACGTGAACGAAAACTTTTAAATATACTAAAAAACGCGCAGAAAGAACATCAAAGTCTACTCATTAAGCAAGAAGAATTGAACTCAGAACTAAATGAACTCCGCCAAGCCTTAGAGAAGTCGACCCATGAAATCGCAAGACTCCGTGAACGAACTATCTTTCTAAACTCGACCACTGATGCCGTTAATGTAGAACGGAAGCAGATCGAGTCTCAGCTAGTACAAGCCAAGTACAAAGTCTCAAGGAATAACGCAAAGTATGCACTATCTGACTTTGAGTACCAATATGAAAACCTCCAAGTATCAACAGATCCAGGACAGTACAAACGAATTGCAGGATCAATACAAATACCATCGCCCCATGTAATAGTGGAACCCGCCTTATGGGAGAAAATTAAGGCCCTTCCACTACCATGGACAAGAATTATGAACGCCAAAACATCCTATCGCACCCAGTTCGAAGGGAAAATCTTACGATTCACCCTAAGCAAGGAACGAACGTGCCGGGTGGTACTTCACCCCCCAGGGAAATCACACCAACAAGGGCACTCCACCAACGGACTGAAAAAGAAGCAAAAAAAACAATAAACCAAAGAACTGAATTTTAAATCAACCAAATGAATTCAAACTTGTTGTTTATTAAATAAAATTCAACCCAGATCAGGTAAATCGTGTATTTTATTGAAGAAAATCAAAACAATATATATCAAAAAAACAAATAAAAAAAAAATCCATCAATAGCCTTCTATTGAAGCGAACGCTTCAAGGCCCCGGAGGATGTTCAGTCTTAGTTTCCCTAAAAGAAATATATATCAGCAAATAATAAAATTAATATTTCCAAACATACTTACCTTGAACTAGTTCCTGTGTTCCTCCAGTCAAAATTAAACAATCAGCAGTATCCATCCTAAAATGAAAACAAATTACCACAAAGAAATAATTCTTACAGAAAAATACTAACCTGACAACACCAAGAAAGACAAAATCCAGCGCTCCACCGCAACATAACTCCTAGGCTCCCATTAAAACCCTAAAGGAAAAAAATAATTAAATTAAAATATACATATGAAAATAATTATAAAACTTACCGAGCCGACAGAGCTGACAGCCAAGTGTCAACACTGACGCACACATAGGAAACACGATCCACAACAAGTTCTGAAGCTCCCCACCAAGCTCCGCTAAGGAAACACGATCCACAACAAGTTCTAAAGCTCCCCACCAGGTCCCACTGACGCATTACAGTGGAGCAAATAAATACCGAAGCGCGTTGCCCAAAAGCTTCAGATCACTCTTGATCTTCTATACGAATTTGAGGTAGAAATCGAAGCGATCTCAACTCGGTCACATTAGACGTTTTGAAGCTAATGTGAATTTCTGATTATATTAGCTGTATTGGGCTAATATAAATTCTGAATCTCTTGTTATATTAGCTGTACTGGGCTAATATAAATTCTTGGTTGCATTAGCTGCCCTGAAGCTAATGCAAATATCTTTATTAACCCAATTTAACTTTCAGCAAAGTTCCGCACCACCATTGTCAGGGAGATCTACCATCGTGACCACGCAAAGTTCTAGGAGTACCAAATACCCGGAGAAAGCTGTTACCAACAAAGGTTCTACAGTCGAGACCATCCAAACGTAGAGGAAAACTTCGAAGCAGGAGAAAAGCTGTGTGTAAAGGTTGTACAAGTAAAAATCGAAAAATTGGATTAAAACAATAAATTTTAGTTAATAAGCAGATTGTAATAATTGAAATAAATTAAGTATTGAGTGAACCCTTGCAGTCTTTTTCTCTAACGTCGCATTTATTCACTGAGTTTGTTATAAAGAGGCTATCGGAGCCCTAAACAAGGCGTTAAAGATTGTAGTAAGCATCTAAGATTTTTAAATAATGCTTTAAAGAGCGCATCAACAACTAGCGAACGTCATCACTTAGGTAATGGGATTAACCTCTTACAAGGATACCGGACCCAATTGAAGCAGTTGCGGTTAGTGACAGGTGCTGGCTTATCAAAACGAACCAACTGGGCTTCAAAAAGAGTTCAATGGGAAGATGTGCAATCTGCTTTTAATGGCCGCATTAGGACAGGCGCTATTATCAACCTAAAGCATAAAGAGCCAAAGGAGTTCCTAAATGATTGCATTGGACTTTTCAACCGTCGTATCAATAATGAATTGAAGAAGGAAGCTAAAATCAAGGTCAACGCAGTATTTTGCGGTGAATTTAAAACTATAAAGGCTGATGCGGAGTTATTTGAGTTAAAATACATGAATACGAAGAACGTGCCCATATACAGAGATACCGACAGTAACACCTGGTTCAAACAGAATGTTGAGGAACCAATATTAAGAAAACTGGAAGAATTCCAGGAACAGGATAGTGGCTGGGCTTTATCTGCAATCATCAACCTAGCCGTTAACATTAATAAATTCACACCTCAGCTAGGATCCTCATATATTGAGCTGCCACAACAAATTAAGCGCAAAAAGGCCTGCATCAATGTGAAAAACGATGACAATGCTTGTTTCGCCTGGGCGGTAGTTTCAGCTTTGCATCCAGTTGAGAGAAATGCACAACGTGTAACACTGTACCCGAAATATTCCCACGTTTTGAACCTAGGAGACATTAAATTTCCGATGACAATTAAGCAGATTCCCCGATTCGAGAAGCAAAATAATCTATCGGTGAATGTATACATTTTGATGAAGATTAAACAAGATAATTTTAAAGTTCTACCAACGTATTTAACCAAGGAAAAGAAGGAAAAACATATAAATTTACTTATGATACAAAATAAATACTGTGATGAGGTGGATAAGAACAAGTATATCTACAATGAAGATGAAGATCCCATCAAATACCATTTCGTTTGGATCAAGAGCCTCTCTCGGCTGCTATCATCACAGTTGTCGAAAGATGCTCATCAAAAATACTTTTGCGATCGCTGTCTCCACTACTTTTATTCATCACCTGCACTAGAACGTCACTTGGAAGACTGCAAGGAACTCAACAACTGTAGAATCCGGCTACCAACAGAGGCACAGAAGGAGCTTAGATTTAAGAATTTTAGAAATAAGATAGAAGCGCCGTTTATTATTTACGCGGACTTAGAATGTCTTTTATTAGATAGTAATGAAAAGGACGATATTCAAAATCATGTGCCATGTAGTATAGGGTTTTATGTTAAATGTTCATATAACCCCACGCTATCGTTTTTCAAATCTTATCGTGGCGAGGATTTTATTGAGTGGTTTGTGCGCGAGTTGAATCAATTCGCTGAAAATTTAGAATCCATTTTTCTCTGCCCTCTACCGATGGACCAGATGACATCTGATGAAATGGAGTTCTTTCAGGCTGCCACTCTCTGTCATATATGTGAGGAACCATTTACTGGGGATGATAAAAAGGTTCGCGATCACTGCCACTTAACAGGTATGTACCGAGGCCCAGCCCATGAAGGATGTAATATAAATTTTCAAGATAGTCACACCGTGCCCGTAATTTTCCACAATCTTAGTGGCTACGATTCCCATTTCATTATTAAAAATATAGCTTCTGATATCCAAGGCCGCGTTGATCTCCTGCCTATAAATAAAGAGAGATATATTTCTTTTACAAAACATTTAGATGGATCTCCAATTAAATTTCGATTTATAGATTCTTTTCGCTTTATGGCCAGTAGCTTAGATCCTCACATTTAAGTTCTTTTCCAGTTTTAAAAGCTCAATTTCAAAATTTATCTGAAAATCAATTCTATCTATTAACACGTAAAGGCGTATATCCCTACGATTACTTCGACTCTAAAGATAGATTTTTAGAAACTTCTTTACCTCCCATTTCTAAATTTTATAATAGGTTAAATGATTGTGATATTAGTGAGGAAGATTATGCACACGCCTGTAAAGTTTGGCATGAATTTAATTTAAATAATTTGGGTGAATACTCCGATTTATATTTAAAGATAGATATTCTATTGTTAGCTGATGTTTTTGAACAATTCCGTGCAAGCTGCTACAAAACTTATGGACTTGATCCCGCTCATTACTTTACTCTACCAGGTTATACTTGGGATGCGATGCTCAAACATACTGGCGTTACTTTAGAGTTATTAACTGATATAGATATGCTCATGTTTGTTGAGCGTGGAATTCGGGCGGCCTAAGTCAATGCTCAAAACGTTATTCCAAAGCAAATAATAAATATTATATGGCCGACTACGCTGCCGTGCAAAGGACAAAAGACCTAAATGCAAAAAGCTCGATTTGAGTAAAACGCGTTTCAAGTGTTTTTTTGTTACTTTCTGTAAAATAAGAAAATGAAAATGAAGTTTATTCAAATTATCTAAACTTAGATAATTTGAATAAACTTCATTTGCATTTTCTTATTTTACGGAAAGTAACAAAAAAACAACTTGAAACGCGTTTTACTCGAATCGAGCTTTTTGCATTTAGGTCTTTTGTCCTTTGCACGGCAGTACGATCGCTCCCAACCTTCAAAATTTATACAATATTATGATATTAATAACCAATATGGTTGGGCAATGTCACAACTTCTACCTCACAGTGGCTTCAAGTGGGTGGAAAATGTATACAACTTTCAGATTGATGATGTGCTCGACGACTCACCCACAGGCTACATTCTGGAGGTAGATTTAGAGTATCCCCAAGAAATTCATGATCTTCATAAACATTTACCATTTTGCCCTGAACATAGAGCGCCTTCTGGTTCAAAACAAAATAAACTAATGGCTACACTGTACAACAAAACCAAATATGTTTTACATTATAAAAATTTGAAACAAGCTCTCCGTCATGGATTAAAATTAACAAAAATTCATAAAATTCTTCAATTCAATCAGTCTGCATGGCTCAAGTCTTATATTGACCTAAACACCTGCCTTAGAGCATTAGCTAAAACTGATTTTGAGAAAAATCTCTTTAAACTTATGAATAATGCAGTTTTCGGGAAGACTATGGAGAATGTTAGGAAGCATAGCATTGTTAAGCTAGTAACCAAGTGGTTGGGGCGATACGGTGCCGAAGCTCTTATATCCAAACCCGAATTCAAGACATCGACAATTTTCAATGAGAATCTGGTAGCCATCGAACTTAATAAGACTGAGATTTATTTCAATAAACCAATTTATGTGGGTATGTGCATTCTCGACTTGGCAAAGACTACAATTTATGATTTTCATTACAACTATATGATCCCCCAATTTAATTCCGACTGTGCAGTTTGCTATACTGATACAGATTCTCTTATTTATGAAATTACCTACCCCGATTTATATGATATAATTAAACATGATTGCCATACTCATTTTGACACAAATGACTATCCTCTCAATAACATCTGGGGCATCCCTCGAGTAAATAAAAAAGTGCTGGGTCTCATGAAGGATGAAAATAATGGTCGCATAATGACTGAGTTTGTTGGACTAAGATCAAAGATGTACGCGATCCGTGTAGAGGGTGAGGATAAAACTAAAAAATCGAAGGGTGTAAAAAGAAATATTGTTAAAAATAGATTAACTTTTGATGATTATGTAGACTGTTTGAATAATAATGCCGAGAAAATAGTTAGCCAAAATTTAATACAATCGAAAAAGCATGAAGTAAGCACCATCACTCAATCAAAAATTGCGCTCAGTCCTCACGACGATAAGAGATATTTAGTATCGAATTCCTACGACACGTTACCGTGGGGCCATTATAGTATAATGGATATAGAATAAGTTAAGGATAATTAAAGTACACCGTTAAGATAACAAATAAGAAAAATAATGTGAAATGTATTATAAGAAAATAAAAGAATATTTTATAATGTTTTAAACACTGTTTTATTTAAAAATCCCTAACACTATTTGCCGAGCACATCAACCATGGTGCATTATACAACATAATCTATTTGCTTCCCGAGTTGTGAGGTTTGGACACCCGACTGTGTAACTTCATTTAGATCTTTAGCACTACTCAAAGAAAAATAACAATTAGTCCCTTTAACAACAAGGGTATTGTGAAGCTTAACTCAGTAGAAACGCCACTTTGGGGAAATTTCAGCATTATGGACGTCGACTTAGTAATAATTAATTTATGCAAATATATTTTTCCTTACTAATAAACAGAACTTTAATGGCTTTATTTCAAATCTACTTTCTCTGTTGCAGCCAGCATGACACCGCGAATAGTTTTAAATATTCGAGAATAAAAAAAATATTTTAATGCTTCAGAATACTGTTTTTTTTTGTTTCAGATATTTTTATCATAAATAAAAACAAAATTTCACATAAAGTATGTAACTTAAATAAAAATTGTCGTGTGCGAGAGAAAGAGCATGGTGTATGAGATCTTCATGTTACATTATGATGAGAAAAAGGCAGTTTTATTTTCGGTTTATCATCATCGTTCATTATCATCGGAAGAGAGGATATTTTTTTATCCAACATTTTCTTATTACGAGTATTAATTATTTAAATAAATGATACTATAGCAAAACGAATCATCAAAAGCATTTAAAAACGAAGTAAAGTGCCTGTAAAAGCAGCGAAAGTAACAGGATCACAGAATTAGAGAAAGGTACAGCACGACTATTATTACACCTCACCAACTAAGTCGACTTTGTCGCACATAAACTTGCTCGACAGCATCATCCGCTTTATCCAAGCAGTTTTCGTTGTAAAATTCATGATGCGATTGCTGGTAAAAAAACAAGTAAACAAACAGCTGATGAACTGGGCTCCGAGTTGTATGGATAAAAAGCAAAAAAAATTCTCATGAGGTCAGTGTAATTGTATATTTCGAATGAACTGCAAAACCTCCACTTTTTTTTTTTTTTGCTAAACATTTTTTTTTACGAGCATTAATTGTATTAATTGTTTGTTACGTAACAAAAAAAAATCATCAAAAGCATTTTTTAAAAACGAAGTTACAGAACAAAGTGCCTGTAAAAGCAGCGAAAGTAACAGGAATTCATGCATAATTGCACGCAAATACTCGAGTGCTTTTTCTACTCAACTTGTTTTGGTTAAATCGCATCAGCCGGCATAAAAAAAAAACAATCGGGCAAAAGCTACCTCATGCATTTCAATGCATTCGTGTGCATTTCTTTATCTAGATTCTCTTTGTCGCCTTCTTCGCTTCTTTCTTACAAAAGCTTTCAACAAGAGCACAGCCAGATCAAATAAGAATCGCTCAAGTGCAGGGCGCAGCCAACGCAAATTGTAGTTTATGCAAGTGGATCGCAGCCAGATCTTGATCGCATCTGGTATAAGAAAAAAAACAAATAACAAATACTCTCGGTGGAAGCAGCCAAGCAAATGGTTTTTGTCAGATATCTTTTTTTACTTGCAACAAAATCTGCTAGAGTGCATAGCTTTTGTAAAAGCTTTTCGTTCATATCAGTAGACAACATGCTCCTTTTTTATATAGGTATTTTTATGTATTTTTATGCATTCTTATGCATTTTTATGTATTTTTATGTATTTTTATGTATTTTTGTGTATTTTTGTGTATTTTTATGTATTTTTATGTATTTTTATGTATTTTTATTTTTATGGCTTTTTACGGCTGCCCAGACATCGCTGTAGATAGGCAGAGATAGAAAAAGACAGAGACAGCGATGTCTGGGCAGCTGTAAAAAGCCATAAAAATAAAAATACATAAAAATACATAAAAATACATAAAAATACACAAAAATACACAAAAATACATAAAAATACATAAAAATACATAAAAATGCATAAGAATGCATAAAAATACATAAAAATACCTATATAAAAAAGGAGCATGTTGTCTACTGATATGAACGAAAAGCTTTTACAAAAGCTATGCACTCTAGCAGATTTTGTTGCAAGTAAAAAAAGATATCTGACAAAAACCATTTGCTTGGCTGCTTCCACCGAGAGTATTTGTTATTTGTTTTTTTTCTTATACCAGATGCGATCAAGATCTGGCTGCGATCCACTTGCATAAACTACAATTTGCGTTGGCTGCGCCCTGCACTTGAGCGATTCTTATTTGATCTGGCTGTGCTCTTGTTGAAAGCTTTTGTAAGAAAGAAGCGAAGAAGGCGACAAAGAGAATCTAGATAAAGAAATGCACACGAATGCATTGAAATGCATGAGGTAGCTTTTGCCCGATTGTTTTTTTTTATGCCGGCTGATGCGATTTAACCAAAACAAGTTGAGTAGAAAAAGCACTCGAGTATTTGCGTGCAATTATGCATGAATTCCTGTTACTTTCGCTGCTTTTACAGGCACTTTGTTCTGTAACTTCGTTTTTAAAAAATGCTTTTGATGATTTTTTTTTGTTACGTAACAAACAATTAATACAATTAATGCTCGTAAAAAAAAATGTTTAGCAAAAAAAAAAAAAGTGGAGGTTTTGCAGTTCATTCGAAATATACAATTACACTGACCTCATGAGAATTTTTTTTGCTTTTTATCCATACAACTCGGAGCCCAGTTCATCAGCTGTTTGTTTACTTGTTTTTTTACCAGCAATCGCATCATGAATTTTACAACGAAAACTGCTTGGATAAAGCGGATGATGCTGTCGAGCAAGTTTATGTGCGACAAAGTCGACTTAGTTGGTGAGGTGTAATAATAGTCGTGCTGTACCTTTCTCTAATTCTGTGATCCTGTTACTTTCGCTGCTTTTACAGGCACTTTACTTCGTTTTTAAATGCTTTTGATGATTCGTTTTGCTATAGTATCATTTATTTAAATAGTAATTAATACTCGTAATAAGAAAATGTTGGATAAAAAAATATCCTCTCTTCCGATGATAATGAACGATGATGATAAACCGAAAATAAAACTGCCTTTTTCTCATCATAATGTAACATGAAGATCTCATACACCATGCTCTTTCTCTCGCACACGACAATTTTTATTTAAGTTACATACTTTATGTGAAATTTTGTTTTTATTTATGATAAAAATATCTGAAACAAAAAAAAAACAGTATTCTGAAGCATTAAAATATTTTTTTTATTCTCGAATATTTAAAACTATTCGCGGTGTCATGCTGGCTGCAACAGAGAAAGTAGATTTGAAATAAAGCCATTAAAGTTCTGTTTATTAGTAAGGAAAAATATATTTGCATAAATTAATTATTACTAAGTCGACGTCCATAATGCTGAAATTTCCCCAAAGTGGCGTTTCTACTGAGTTAAGCTTCACAATACCCTTGTTGTTAAAGGGACTAATTGTTATTTTTCTTTGAGTAGTGCTAAAGATCTAAATGAAGTTACACAGTCGGGTGTCCAAACCTCACAACTCGGGAAGCAAATAGATTATGTTGTATAATGCACCATGGTTGATGTGCTCGGCAAATAGTGTTAGGGATTTTTAAATAAAACAGTGTTTAAAACATTATAAAATATTCTTTTATTTTCTTATAATACATTTCACATTATTTTTCTTATTTGTTATCTTAACGGTGTACTTTAATTATCCTTAACTTATTCTATATCCATTATACTATAATGGCCCCACGGTAACGTGTCGTAGGAATTCGATACTAAATATCTCTTATCGTCGTGAGGACTGAGCGCAATTTTTGATTGAGTGATGGTGCTTACTTCATGCTTTTTCGATTGTATTAAATTTTGGCTAACTATTTTCTCGGCATTATTATTCAAACAGTCTACATAATCATCAAAAGTTAATCTATTTTTAACAATATTTCTTTTTACACCCCTCGATTTTTTAGTTTTATCCTCACCCTCTACACGGATCGCGTACATCTTTGATCTTAGTCCAACAAACTCAGTCATTATGCGACCATTATTTTCATCCTTCATGAGACCCAGCACTTTTTTATTTACTCGAGGGATGCCCCAGATGTTATTGAGAGGATAGTCACTTGTGTCAAAATGAGTATGGCAATCATGTTTAATTATATCATATAAATCGGGGTAGGTAATTTCATAAATAAGAGAATCTGTATCAGTATAGCAAACTGCACAGTCGGAATTAAATTGGGGGATCATATAGTTGTAATGAAAATCATAAATTGTAGTCTTTGCCAAGTCGAGAATGCACATACCCACATAAATTGGTTTATTGAAATAAATCTCAGTCTTATTAAGTTCGATGGCTACCAGATTCTCATTGAAAATTGTCGATGTCTTGAATTCGGGTTTGGATATAAGAGCTTCGGCACCGTATCGCCCCAACCACTTGGTTACTAGCTTAACAATGCTATGCTTCCTAACATTCTCCATAGTCTTCCCGAAAACTGCATTATTCATAAGTTTAAAGAGATTTTTCTCAAAATCAGTTTTAGCTAATGCTCTAAGGCAGGTGTTTAGGTCAATATAAGACTTGAGCCATGCAGACTGATTGAATTGAAGAATTTTATGAATTTTTGTTAATTTTAATCCATGACGGAGAGCTTGTTTCAAATTTTTATAATGTAAAACATATTTGGTTTTGTTGTACAGTGTAGCCATTAGTTTATTTTGTTTTGAACCAGAAGGCGCTCTATGTTCAGGGCAAAATGGTAAATGTTTATGAAGATCATGAATTTCTTGGGGATACTCTAAATCTACCTCCAGAATGTAGCCTGTGGGTGAGTCGTCGAGCACATCATCAATCTGAAAGTTGTCACGGTGTTGTGATAATAAAAATAAGTTTGTCTAAAATGACGCTAAGATCTGCGAACGGGAGCTTTCTTGTAACATAAAAACATGCCAAAATACGAGGTGTGGCTATTAAATAACGAGACTGACCCTGTTACAGAAGAAGTGCGCATGCGCCAAACGCCAGCAACCAACAGCTGTTATCGTGAAGCCTTCTCTTCCGAATGTAGTGCCTCTCGCTTCTGTAAACAAATCAGTGCAGCCGTAGCCATCGTTCGCATTAGTGTTGTTTTTTTGCTTCGCCGGAAAAATGTTAAGTGTAACAGTAGAGCAACGAATTGTTGTGAAATTTCATGTGAAACTTGGAAAAACCGCTACTGAAACTTATAATTTATTGAAAGAAGTGTATGGCAATGAATGTTTATCGCGTGCACGTGTTTTTGAGTGGTTTAAGCGTTTTCAAGATGGCCGAGAAGACGTTCTAGATGATTCACGCCCGGGTCGCCATTCCACGTCGAAAACGGATGACAATATCGAAAAAATCGGTAATCTGATTCGATCTGACCGTCGGTTAAGTATTCGTGCGATTGCTGAAACTGTACGAATTGATAAAGAATCCGTACGGCAAATATTACATAACAATTTTAACATGCAAAAAGTGTGTGCTAAAATGGTGCCTAAAATTCTCACATTTCAAAAACTAGAAGTTCGCAAAAATGCCAAATTCAGCATCCCAGTGTTAGACCATCCTCCTTATTCGCCGGATCTTGCGCCGTGAGACTTATATCTGTTTCCTAAGGTGAAATCTGCATTAAAAGGAACAAGATTTGAGTCTGTTGAAGCTGTGAAAGAGAAAGCGGCACGCGTCCTGAAGGAGCTGACAGAAAAAGACTTCCAACACTGTTCCGAACAATGGAAGATTCGCATGGAGCGTTGTAGGGATAAAGGAGGGGTGTATATTGAAGGTGATAATAAGTAAAAATGTATGAAATAAAAATAAAATGTTTTACAGCGTCAGTCTCGTTATTTAATAGCCACACCTCGTATGTCCAAACCGAAATCGGATCTGCTCCTTTTTTCAAAATATCCTCAAATAACGATTTTTCGCAAAAATTCACTAAATTTCCAATATGCGAAATGTTAAACGTCTCTAAAATTGCATGCAATGGGAAATACACACATATACATATGTATTTACACATATATATTTGAAATGTTTATATACAAGAATATATATACATTATATCGATGGGTCTTACGAAAAAGATATTGTTTCAAAATGTTGCTGAAAAAGATATTGTTTCAATTTATTGCTGAAAAAGATATTGTTTCGGTTTCTCGCTGAAAAAGATATTGTTTCGGTTTCTCGGTGAAGAACATATTGTTTCGTTTTCTGGCTGCAAAACATATCAGCTAAAAAACGAAACAATATGTTCTTCACCGAGAAACCGAAACAATATCTTTTTCAGCGAGAAACCGAAACAATATCTTTTTCAGCAATAAATTGAAACAATATCTTTTTCAGCAACATTTTGAAACAATATCTTTTTCGTAAGACCCATCGACATAGTACCTCACCTGGGGGCCTAATTGCATCATTTTGTAGGTGAATTATAAAACGCACTAAAAAAACACTAAAAAACGCTCCCACGGCCCAAAAAAGAAATCGTAACGGTCCCTACTATAATTAAAAATAACATAAAAATCCACCCTTGCCTCTAAGGGGGCTTGGGAACTGCACGAGGGGCTGCAACAGGTAAAATGCACTTATGCACTTTACACTTTTACCTCCCACAGCCCCAAAAAAAATCGTAGGAGGCTCGGAGACCCCTTAAAATCTTCGTAACGGTCCCTACTATAATTAAAAAATAACATAAAAATCTCCCTTGCCTCTAAGGGGGTCTGGGGGCTGCCCGAGAGGCTGCAACATGTAAAATGCACTTATGCACTTTACACTTTTACCTCCCACGGCCCCAAAAAAAATCGTAGGAGGCTCGGAGACCCCTTAAAATTTTCGTAATTTACCGTACAACAATTAAAAAATAATATCAAAATCCATGATTGAGACATGGAGCTTTTTATCTTACAACTACTACAATAAATTCACAATAAAGCTTCGCGATGCATTAGACCCTTTTGCCTAATAGACTACTGATTTTTATATTATTTTTTAATTGTTGTACGGTAAATTACGAAGATTTTAAGGGGTCTCTGAGCCTCCTACGATTTTTTTGGGGGCCGTGGGATGTAAAAGTGTAAAGTGCATAAGTGCATTTTACCTGTTGCAGCCCCTCGGGCAGCCCCCAGGCCCCCTTAGTGGCAAGGGGGGATTTTTCTGTAGAAGATTTTAAGGGGTCGTGGAGCCTCCTACGATTTTTTTGGGGCCGTGGGAGCGCTTTTTAGTGGTTTTTTATGATGCACCTACAAAATGATGCAAGTAGGCCCCCAGGTGAGGTTGTATTATATAATGTATATATATTCTTGTATATAAACATTTCAAATATATATGTGTAAATACATATGTATATGTGTGTTTTCCCATTGCATGCAATTTTAGAGACGTTTAACATTTCGCATATTGGAAATTTAGTGAATTTTTGCGAAAAATCGTTATTTGAGGATATTTTGAAAAAAGGAGCAGATCCGATTTCGGTTTGGACATATTTTGGCATGTTTATATGTTACAAGAAAGCTCCCGTTCGCAGATCTTAGCGTCATTTTAGACAAACTTATTTTTATTATCACAACACCGTGTTGTATACATTTTCCACCCACTTGAAGCCACTGTGAGGTAGAAGTTGTGACATTGCCCAACCATATTGGTTATTAATATCATAATATTGTATAAATTTTGAAGGTTGGGAGCGATCGTAGTCGGCCATATAATATTTATTATTTGCTTTGGAATAACGTTTTGAGCATTGACTTAGGCCGCCCCGAATTCCACGCTCAACAAACATGAGCATATCTATATCAGTTAATAACTCTAAAGTAACGCCAGTATGTTTGAGCATCGCATCCCAAGTATAACCTGGTAGAGTAAAGTAATGAGCGGGATCAAGTCCATAAGTTTTGTAGCAGCTTGCACGGAATTGTTCAAAAACATCAGCTAACAATAGAATATCTATCTTTAAATATAAATCGGAGTATTCACCCAAATTATTTAAATTAAATTCATGCCAAACTTTACAGGCGTGTGCATAATCTTCCTCACTAATATCACAATCATTTAACCTATTATAAAATTTAGAAATGGGAGGTAAAGAAGTTTCTAAAAATCTATCTTTAGAGTCGAAGTAATCGTAGGGATATACGCCTTTACGTGTTAATAGATAGAATTGATTTTCAGATAAATTTTGAAATTGAGCTTTTAAAACTGGAAAAGAACTTAAATGTGAGGATCTAAGCTACTGGCCATAAAGCGAAAAGAATCTATAAATCGAAATTTAATTGGAGATCCATCTAAATGTTTTGTAAAAGAAATATATCTCTCTTTATTTATAGGCAGGAGATCAACGCGGCCTTGGATATCAGAAGCTATATTTTTAATAATGAAATGGGAATCGTAGCCGCTAAGATTGTGGAAAATTACGGGCACGGTGTGACTATCTTGAAAATTTATATTACATCCTTCATGGGCTGGGCCTCGGTACATACCTGTTAAGTGGCAGTGATCGCGAACCTTTTTATCATCCCCAGTAAATGGTTCCTCACATATATGACAGAGAGTGGCAGCCTGAAAGAACTCCATTTCATCAGATGTCATCTGGTCCATCGGTAGAGGGCAGAGAAAAATGGATTCTAAATTTTCAGCGAATTGATTCAACTCGCGCACAAACCACTCAATAAAATCCTCGCCACGATAAGATTTGAAAAACGATAGCGTGGGGTTATATGAACATTTAACATAAAACCCTATACTACATGGCACATGATTTTGAATATCGTCCTTTTCATTACTATCTAATAAAAGACATTCTAAGTCCGCGTAAATAATAAACGGCGCTTCTATCTTATTTCTAAAATTCTTAAATCTAAGCTCCTTCTGTGCCTCTGTTGGTAGCCGGATTCTACAGTTGTTGAGTTCCTTGCAGTCCTCCAAGTGACGTTCTAGTGCAGGTGATGAATAAAAGTAGTGGAGACAGCGATCGCAAAAGTATTTTTGATGAGCATCTTTCGACAACTGTGATGATAGCAGCCGAGAGAGGCTCTTGATCCAAACGAAATGGTATTTGATGGGATCTTCATCTTCATTGTAGATATACTTGTTCTTATCCACCTCATCACAGTATTTATTTTGTATCATAAGTAAATTTATATGTTTTTCCTTCTTTTCCTTGGTTAAATACGTTGGTAGAACTTTAAAATTATCTTGTTTAATCTTCATCAAAATGTATACATTCACCGATAGATTATTTTGCTTCTCGAATCGGGGAATCTGCTTAATTGTCATCGGAAATTTAATGTCTCCTAGGTTCAAAACGTGGGAATATTTCGGGTACAGTGTTACACGTTGTGCATTTCTCTCAACTGGATGCAAAGCTGAAACTACCGCCCAGGCGAAACAAGCATTGTCATCGTTTTTCACATTGATGCAGGCCTTTTTGCGCTTAATTTGTTGTGGCAGCTCAATATATGAGGATCCTAGCTGAGGTGTGAATTTATTAATGTTAACGGCTAGGTTGATGATTGCAGATAAAGCCCAGCCACTATCCTGTTCCTGGAATTCTTCCAGTTTTCTTAATATTGGTTCCTCAACATTCTGTTTGAACCAGGTGTTAATGTCGGTATCTCTGTATATGGGCACGTTCTTCGTATTCATGTATTTTAACTCAAATAACTCCGCATCAGCCTTTATAGTTTTAAATTCACCGCAAAATACTGCGTTGACCTTGATTTTAGCTTCCTTCTTCAATTCATTATTGATACGACGGTTGAAAAGTCCAATGCAATCATTTAGGAACTCCTTTGGCTCTTTATGCTTTAGGTTGATAATAGCGCCTGTCCTAATGCGGCCATTAAAAGCAGATTGCACATCTTCCCATTGAACTCTTTTTGAAGCCCAGTTGGTTCGTTTTGATAAGCCAGCACCTGTCACTAACCGCAACTGCTTCAATTGGGTCCGGTATCCTTGTAAGAGGTTAATCCCATTACCTAAGTGATGACGTTCGCTAGTTGTTGATGCGCTCTTTAAAGCATTATTTAAAAATCTTAGATGCTTACTACAATCTTTAACGCCTCGTTCAATTAATCCCCAGTTATTTTGAGCTTTTGTAAAAGCTGCCTTCGCACTTTGAACAAAATTTTTCACTGCACTTTCCATATTATTTCTTATTGGCCTTGCTTTATTAGAAATTCCTTTGCCGTTGTCTGTTGTCTCTGTGACTGACAGGTGAAGAATGAACTACTTAACTATTTTTACTCCTTTTATACTTTTTTGTTGTGCAAAAATGATGCTATGATTTTCTAAATGGTTTGCGTGATTTAATTCAAGACATGTTTAAAGAATTAGACTTGGTTAATGGTAATTTGACATCATAGGTTCATTTTAACAGGCTGATAACAGGCATTCATAAACGCATTCAGTAAAAATCACTTTTTCCTCCAGCGAAAGACACTTTATTCTACTGAACACTAAAGCTTTAATGCTTGTAGCAATGTTAATATGTACATATATATGGGGTACCCTTCGAGTAAATGTTAAAATGTTTTGCACTTAGCGGACTTCGCTGCAAGTAAAAAAACCTGCTGACTCAATCAATTTACTTAGTTGTCGATTTTGTTTTTCCATATCTTTTCGCGGGCTCTTTGCAACCGTGATCACCTCATGCGCAATTGTGCGGCGTGTTTCTGACTTTTCTTTAACTGTGTCCCTGTTACTTTGCTATAAGATTCACTGGCACATCCCGTAATTATTTTGCTTTTGATGCTTTTGTTTGTTCTCGCATAACATTTTTTATTAAAAATAATATTATTAATTGCTGTTAATAATAAAAAAATATAGGATGGCTGGTTTTAATATTTCTGCTACATTACTAAAATATGCTCCTCTTCTATTCTATTCTTTTACATTATACAAATTAGCACAGCTAGTGTGAGAAAAATGAGTTTATTACTGGACAAAACAGCAAAAGGCAGTTTATTTTGGAGTGTTATTTATTACTAATCTCGATCTATGGTGGTTACACCAAATTAAGAAATTCCATTCTTAAACGAAACAAAAATTCGATGTAATTTTTTTTGCTAGCTAGCAGATACGCATGTGTAAAAGATTTTAATATACTTAGAACACCTTTGTCGTGTATATGTAAAAACACATTAAAAAAAAAAAGTTGTCTACTGGCAAGAACGAAAAGCTTTTGCAAAAGTTATGCACTCTAGCAGATTTTGTTGCAAGTGAAAAAAGATATCTGACAAAATCAATTTGCTGGCTGCTTCCACCGAGAGTATTTTTTATTTGTTTTTCTCATACTAGATTTCGCGAGCTTTTTTTCAACTGCGATCAAGATCAACAATTGTGCTTGTGGCCTTTCTTCAAGTCTGATTTCCTGTTACTTTACTTTTAGATTCGCTTGATGCATACAGCTATTTTGCTTTCAAATAAATACTTTGATTGTTCTCTTGTAATATTTTATTACAAATTATATATTATTAGCGGATGTTAATAATTAATATCCTTTCTTCGAATAATGAGAGTCCCCAAAAATAAAAACAACCTTATTTCACAACATCCAAAACCTTTAGTACGCCAAGGAAAATCCGCCAAGGAAAATCCGAGACGGCGAGATTGCCCCCATGTATTTTATATGGGGAAAGTGGGCTAGAACGCCCATAGCCTATTGGTCAATCCAAGCCACCGCCGCCGCCGAGTCCCAAGCCACCGTCATCGAGTCCCAAGCCACCGTCGCCGAACACACACTCGTATACACACACACACATTCACTTGCCCTTTCTTTCCCTCGTACATGACCCTGTGACGTCACAAGCCAATTGGCACAGTTAATAAAATCCAAGATGGCGGAAAAGGTGAATCTAGGGGTTATATGTAAAACCCCATGTTAAATTGTGCTAGAACCGGTATAGCATATCTACTGTTAATAATTATTTATTAAATGATCAACTCAAATTAAAATTTTCCAATATTTCCTTTTTCCCATATGTATTTGTATATAGCTTAAAATGTAAGGAAGAAACTAGAGGTAGAAGGAAGACATGTCTTGAATGAAGTAAAATCCATGACAGTACAATTATAATCTCTAACCACAAAATAAAATCTAGTATGCGCGATACTTCCGGCAGTTTGTAAGCAAGTACCAAGTACCAAGATATTTATGAATTTAACATCAAAATGAGTAAAATGAAAAAAAAAGGTTTCCTTGATAATGGATAAATTTTACCCCTATCACATCATTTAAATAGGTATGTGCGACCTTTCCGGCTAGAAATCATTGGTCGGCCGGGTTTTTTCTCAAAGAATATGATATTTCCCACAAAATTGTCTATGAGATTAATCAAAATCCGTGATGACGGAAAAAAATTATGGAAATTTAATAATATATAATACCTGTGACACACTATACTTTCATTATGATGGTAACTTTCATTATGATGGTTAAGGAAATGATGGGGTGACACATTTACTTTCATTTGCATGTGTCATTTGCAAGTGATAAAAGATAAGATACTAACCGATTCTTTTGGCCACAATTGCTTTTTTTTCCTCGAGTTTTCCTGAGACATCGTTATTTTTGAAATACTTGGGCTCAGATTTGTTTGTTTGTTTTGAATTGACTGTTAAATTGTCAGTTTTAATGAGAAAGGAGAGGAAATTTATTATAAAAATTAGTTTCCAGTTTTGCAACAGATGTCACTTATCCGAAATTACAGTCCAAATGAAGGTAAAATACTTTCATTTTGAACTTTCATTATGATGGGGTTTTGCCGCGATAATGAAGGTTACTTTCATTATGATGGTAAATGTGTCACAGGTATAATTTATTTAAAATTTTTTCGGCCAATTAAATCCACGCCGACCAAGCGAATCTTATTCGTCTGAGTGTTAACTTTTATTTTTATTTAAAATTTTAGTAAGCGTTATCACGGAGCTTTTAGGATTGGTGGCTCCTGGACTACACTAACACCAAATTGCGGCTGTTCAACTCCAACGTTAAGGCAGTTCTTTTGTACGGTTGCGAAACATGGAAATTCACCCAATTCATTACAGGGTGCCTACAAGTCTTTATCAACAGATGCCTTCGTCGTATCCTAAAAATCCGCTGGCAAGACAGAATTTCAAACGAAGAACTATGGCGCCGTGCAGACCAAGAAAGGATAGACGACCAAATCAGGCGAAGGAAATGGAATTAGGTTGGCAACACCTTGCGACGCAAAAACGAAAATCTAGCAAACAGGCCCTTGACTGGAATCCGCAAGGTTCCCGTCGAGTAGGAAGACCTATAACAACGTGGAGGAGAACCCTACTAGAAGAAGCCGCAACAACTGGGAGATCCTGGTCGGAGCTAAGAGGTGTCGCGCAAAACAGAGTCCGCTGGAGGGCAACTTTTTTCCGCCCTATGTCTCTTGAGGGATTAAAGGAGTTTAAAGAAGAAAAAGAAGATTGTATATTCGTCCCAAAGAATTAGTTTGCATTCAATCAGTTTTCCTGTTGTGGGGGATGATGTTGCACGTTGTAGTTTAAGTTGTGTTCAAATTCAATAGCAATTCGAGTGCGGAATGTGCAGTACGTCCTTCGTCTAATAGCATCGCTGCTACCCGGAATGATGCGAGATCTAGTGCAACGTCAGCTCGCGATCGAATTGTGGTCAGAATCAGCGAAATAACGAATGTTTTTTTCTGTTCCACTTGGCGTATCCAGGAAAAAGATCCCACCAATGTTGTTTTCCACCGATTGCATCAATGTTTCGTAGGCATTTTTTTGTTGATCATTTGACAATGGTACATTCGATCGAACCGCTTCCTGCAGCGTATCACGGTCGTATTGATGCTCACTTCAGTTCTTGATCGAATGCATCGTGCATGGGTCGATTCGCCACAATCATGCCAACCTGAATTTTTTGCTGTCATCATACACAAATCCTCAATGGCCATCAGTCCTTCGTTGTAAATTTCGTCGAACATTGCCTTTTCCGGATTGTGCAATGTATTTCGTACGCCATGGAATATTTCTTCGCACATGTCCTCCTTGTATTTGTTCTAAACCCTATATGTTGAGATGGATAGCATGTTTTCATCTTATTTGATGCGCATTCGATGTGGCCACGGAATCAGCGATTATTTGATCCCCTTGGGAATCGTTCTCCAATGAGCTCAAACGCTGACACGCCTATCGATATGTAGATGACCATTTACCATTCGTAAATATTTGAATGATTTTGGGCCATGTGCGTTAATCAATAGCAAGCGCAAGTAGAAACATTCAACATTCGATGGATGAACAGCGTAAATGCGTCCTAACGCATCAGTTGAGAATTCTATTGACCGAGGTTTTTTTTATTTGCCAGATTCCAGCCTCTTCCCGTATTGCAGAATCTACTGTTACCTAAAAATTCAAATCCCACATTTTCGCTTCTCTTTACCATATCAAATAATAACAAACTTGTGGTTGTCCCTGTGCTTTTACTATATTTATGGCGAATTCGATTTTTATAAGGTGTTTTCTCCATTTGCCAGCATAGGTATTAACATGCGATTTATCCTTTCTGCTTGGGGGAATTTGTAGCAATTTTTATGTGTTGTATATCCTAATTCGAGGAGAAGGTTGAAAAATCTTCTAAGGTAAAACATGATCCTCTATCGGATATAATTCTACTCGGTTTATTATAAACAGAAGAGTAAGCAGAAAGACACTGAATAACTTCTTTGGTGTTCGTAGTCTTCACTGGGTATAATTTTACAAACTTGGTAAACGCAACCACTACCAAAGAAATATATTTTTTCGAGTTTCTAGTTGAAAGTGGTAATGGACCATAATGGTCATCATGAATGGTTTCAAAAGGCTTATCCCCCTTTGGGATGCTGTACATTAACCTTCCTTTTCCCCACAGGTGGCGAGAAATGTATGCACTTGAGACAGCTTCCGATATATTCTTTGATGTTGCTTTAGTTCAAGAGGTTGGTTGCCCCATCACATGCAATTTATCTTTTAGCTCCTGTAACGTCGCCTGGCCGATAAAAGTATTGACACGTGCCTCCATGTGGATGAAATTTCTTTCTCTTTTTTTGTTTTCTAAAATTATGGAACTTTCTCAAAAATACATAAATTTTCTTATACTTTCTGTTTTTTAGAATAACACATAAGCACTTTTACACTAAACTTTGAGCCGATGGGTAATAATTATTCTGGATTTATTTTTTTGTTTTAGGACACTATCCCACTTCTAAAATTCTGTAGCAAATAAAAAGAAAAATTAAAAAACACGACTTTTCCCGACCAAAGGTTTATTGCGACTCTTATCATTTTTATCATTTTTATGAAGCAAAAGCGGATGACGTGGTCATCCGGGATTGCTTTGTACGTGACTACTAACGGTGAGCATTAGCTATGGAACAAGTGCGCATTAGCTATGGAATGCATTTGAATTTTTTTTTTAAATGACTACATATCATGTACCGATTTTCAGTGGAATCGGAATACAACTGCCAACCTCGTCGGGCATCTTGGTGCGGCTTTTTAAATTAATATTTTGATCATAAAAGATTAAAAAATCCCAGGTAGAGAAAGTGCAGCAAATTTGAAATACTGCAGGTAATTTGGAATACTCGGTTATCTCAGTCAATGTAAACACTATCTGTCAATGAGTACTAAAAACAGAGCACCATCTTGAATATCTTTTGAAAGCCATACGAAACAGTTTTTTAGTTTGATATAAATTTTGAGAAGGTTCCTAAGTTTTGTTTTCTTTGATTGTTTTCATTATTAAAGTTAAATAATTTTCCTTTACTACTTACTCCCAAAAAACAAACTGGTATTCCAAATATGCTGCAGTTCCTCAACCGATTTTCATCGATAGGAACACAATTTGCAAATTCGTCAACCCTATTGCCGCTGCAATTTTGAATTTATAAGTTTTAACCACAAATTCATTAAGGAACCCAATCCCGCATCAAAATTTCAATCCCGCAATGCCGCGGGATCGAGCTAAACAATCCCACGGAGCCGCCAAAATTAATAGATTTTGTTCTTTTCTGTTGACAATTAATCGCACTGTAGTGAACGTTATATATATGAAATCGTGAAGAAAAGTGCTGCTAACGAGAAAAGTCTCATTTCTCTTTATGATTTTTTGTTGATAAATGTACGTCATTTCTATACAATTTCCGAAAAAAAAAATATATATGTATATATCTGTCACTTTCACCCAGAGCCGTCATGGAAACAGCATTGAGCTAACTTATGGGGTAAAGCTTTCTATTTACTAAACGAAAACTACCTCTGTTCATGGAAACCCAGGAATACACGTGGGTAATCCCCTGTCATAGGCGTAGAGTAACTTGACACTTAAACACACGGGCGCAACTGATTTTAAATCGGTGTTAGTTTTAGGTAACGAGGTTTTGGCAAAATGTCAAATAGTTCAGATGAAGTGCAACCACGCATCTGAAATTGCTTCCAACAGGCAAGAATAGTCGCACCCGAGCAGTTCAAACTAGATTCAAATGGGTTTCGCTTCTGTCGACCCGTGTCACTTCCGTACACGGACAAGATCATGAAACAATTTCGTTCGCAAATGGAATTGCAAAACAGTCAACTCGTGTTCTCAGGGCCTAATTCTATTTTTATTAATACTTTGCAATATTGTTAGTATTTCTCTATTAAGTCCCGGTTCTTATTACAGTTGATTCTACTGACCAAGTCCCGCTAATCCAGCGGATTCAGCATGTCTAGCCCCGCATTACTGATTGGATTCCCTAATCAAGACCCTCTCTACTGAAGGCCATGAAGTAGTTTTTCGTGGTGTTGATGCCGCTTTCATTTGATACCCATACCGAGTGGGTTGTAAAGAAAAAGGTAGCCGCCATTTTGTATTGGCGGCTATTTTGTATCTCGAATGACGCCGCATAGCTAATGGTATTCTACTTGTCTTACCCTTTCATTTGATACCCATTTGGGGGGGTCGGGGAGCACAATTGCAAAATTTGGCCGCCATCTTGGAACCTTAATCTTGATTTTTTTACAAAATGGTCAAATTGCATCTAAACTAATCGTGTATGAAAATTTTAGCTCAATCGGAAACCGGGAAGCTTGTCTTGCTTGAACTTGCAAGATTTCCACACATATGTAGTTACAAGGGAAGTTAATTAAAACGCATTAATACGGACACTTGTTACGGACACCCTCCCTACAAACTGTGGCAAATTTTGCTTCGATAAGTACATTTTCCTCTGCTTGGTATTTTTTGGTGTTCTTTGTCTGAACTATACGGTGAGTAACGCTGTCTCACAGTCAGACAATTTAAATTCACAAGTTCAAAGATGATCTAGCCTAGGGAAGAAAAGAAAGACTAGTAGGTGCCAACTACATCGCGTAGTTTTTTAGTTTTAGTTTTTTGTGTCTAAGAGCTTCTCCATATCTCTTACAAAATGCTGGCAATTATAAAATATCCCTACTGAATACGATCCCCAGATCCCCGTTCAGCGTATAAAGCGGATTTCACTTCTTCAACATAGAACGTGAAAATACCACCACTGATTTATTTGATTTCATTTCCACTCTGCCTAAAATTACTTCTGCCTAATTTTATTTTTATTTACATTGACCTTACTTAATAACGCAACTTCCCGAAAATTGAATTACTCATAAAACTAGTTGGGATGTGGGTTCGACCCTTTCGGTCCACACGATCAACTTCCCAGTATGATGGATGTTGAATATTATGATTATGATATTTTAATAATAAATGAACAATAGGCAATATAGAATATATGCATAATACTGAGAATTTGTCACAATTGTTTATCAATATTTTCGCTAAAATGTCAAACTTAATGTGCGCACTTACAAGATTAGGATGACGAAAATGTATATAAAATTGATGTATGAATGTTTTTCGGCACCTCAATGAAGTCGATATAGTTTTTAGTGCGCGCGGTATCATGCAGGTACAAAAATTACTTAAGTCAGTTAAACCAAAAACCCGCTGGACCGAATATTATAAAAATATTTTCAGATTATATTGTCGCTAATACGCTTCGAACGGCACCTCAAGTAAGTCAACATCTTTTGTGGTTCGGGCCATATCGTGCAGGTACAAAAATCACTTACGCCGCTTAAACAAAAAACGGCTGGACCGAATTTTATGAAAATCTTCTCAGATCATATTTTGGTTAATTCTCTTCGAACGGCACGCCAACTAAGCCGATATCTTTTATAGTTCGCGGGATATCGTGCAGGTACAAAAATCACTTAAGTCATTTAAACCAAAAAACCGCTGGACCGAATATTATAAAAATCTTTTCAGATAATATTGTCGCTAATACGCTTCGAACGGCACCTCAAGTAAGTCAATATCTTTCGTGGTTCGGGCGATATCGTGCAGGTACAAAAATCACTTACGTCGCTCAAACAAAAAAACGGCTGGACCGATTTTCATGAAAATCTTTTCAGATCATATTTCGGTTAATACGCTTCGAACAACACCTCAACGAAGCCGATATCAGTTTTGGTTCGCGCGATATCGTGCAGGAAAAAATGAGCACATCCGTACGCACATACACACACACACACACACATACTTCCTCCCAATTTTTTGCTTAAAATGCTCCTGGGACCTTGAAAGATGAAAATACGTTGAAATTTTCGATTTCGATTTTCGGACCGATTACAATAACTTCCTATACTGGGAAGTTAATAATGATTATGTTTGATTGATTTTATGTCAATCAAAAGCAACAAATTCAATCGAGGTTTAGAGGGTGTTATTAAAGAATTTCTCTGAAGCAGGTACAATTATGCACCATGACCTGAACGACATGATGGACTTACTAGTAACTAGTACAATGGGTGACTCCTAAAATTGGTTTATTTTTCATTCTATGAGCAATAAATAAAAGTTCTCGCACCAAGATACGCTCCCCCATAATGTAAAGAAACCAATTTTTTATAGTACTTACCACAATCACAGAGCAACTTTTCTATGCCGGTTAAATGCCACACAAAACTATTCTCAACCACGGTGCTATCTCCCAGTAATTATCTAGAGAAATTAGGGCGGCAGTCTTCTAATCATTGGAAACCTGCCCTCACTCAAATACTCGCATATAAACAACGAAAAAGGATACCCGAACGAGAGTGGCTGGCGCTATTAAAAATTCCTTAAAAATTGCTCATCCTTCAATTAAAATAATTCTGACCCACTGCCGCCACGAACGGTCAGTAAAGAAACCCCGCCGAACCCATTTGGAGCCTCACCCACTAAAAATAGAAGCGAGAGGCAAAACCTAAGAGTCTGATCCAACTCCTAGGAACAGGTTTTCAGCAGGATACCGAAAAGTCTTTGCAGGGGCTTATTGAGGTTATGACGTACCATACCCACCCGTCCTGGTAGTGACGACTCTTAACCCCATCACGGATTACATCACCCCCTACGCAAGTGTAAGCGAGCCAACTGAGGAGGCTCCATGGCTGGAATCCTGTTTCTGGTAGGGTAGACCAAGTTTGGTTTGGCCACGTCGGTTTCCATGGCTCCATCCCCTTGCTCGAGCGCCCATAGGGGGTATGTTAGCGTGATGGTTGTTCTGGTTGCTGGAGCCGCTACTGCCCAGCGGGTTGGCTGGATTGAGTATCCTTACGTGCATAAATTATCGGCTAAGGGGAAGAACGTGCACGCAATTCGATTTCGTATGGGCTCCCGTTTAAGGGTAATCGGAAAATGTTTCCTTGATTGATGACATAGCAGTTTGGGGTTGATTTTGATATCAAAAGCCGAGAGACAAATACGAGTATTGATTATATTCGATTGATTTGTGGGCTACCAGGTGCAAATGTGTGTTAAAATATTTTTCTCTTCACTTTTTCTTGATATAAATTTAAGTCGGTTTTTTCATTTGATATAGCATATGGAGGAAACGTTTGTGTATTGCGTGTATTTCATTCGAATATTTTGAATTATAAATAGGCACCTTTATGACGTCGATTAAAGTAAATAGCTTAAGAATTATTAAACGCCCTTTTTTATTTTAAATTATATTGAACAGATATACTGAACAAAGCAAATTTTTTATCCATTTTTCGCTAGATATACAAAACATAGCGAAAGGAATTATTTGTGTGCGAAGGACTGCGTGGTATTGAGTAGTTTATGTATACCAGTATTCTATTACATTTTTTAAGTGAATTTCTAAGTGCAGGTGTCACCCTTTGTACTTCCAGTCCTATATGTCGTTCACGGCATTGTACAATGTTTAGTGGTAAGCTTAGCTCGACGAATAGGGAAGTTAAAGGAAGTCCGGGGGTGCAAGAGTAGGAGGCGGAGACTTCACGTCTGAACTCTTGGACGAGCTAGAGACACAACGTCAGGGCTCTCGTATGTCGTGTGTCTCCTGAAACAAGTGACTCCCGCGTACCAGCAGAAAATGCTGTGATGCCTGCCACCAGACCACCAGGTGAACAAGGAGGTGTACCGTCCGCTAAGGAAAGAGTTATTGTTATTATTATTATTATTTATTTCGCAATATTTTTACCAAAGAAAAATTCTTAAATTACTATAATAAACGGAGGAAAAAAAGACAAAATGAAAAATTAACAATAAAGAATAACCTACTTACTAACTAACATTATATCTTATAATATACATAAATAGTAATTCAAAAAACAAAAGATAAAGTAAAAAGGAGTGTGCGTAGGACCACACTTTAGAAGTGTTAACTTCTATGGCTAGTCTAAATTTCCAAATCAGTCTTAATACATGACGATAAGGATTAATAGACTAAGTGCCCGCGAACAAAAAAAAATTTATACATATTTTCTTAAAACTTTTTGTATGGTTTAAGGACACCTAGTCTACCATCTTTTGCTCTGCGAAAATTTATGCAACCGGGGCTTTTTTCCTCCAGGTTGCTCGAAAGTCAACCTTTTTATGGTGGCCAAAAAATTTATAGATAGTGTTTTTCTAACAATCATAGCCGCATGAGATGGCGATGATACGCGCGAAACAATACTCGTCCGACAAAAATGTTGAACCGTTAAGGATGTCTACCACCCCAAACCTGCTAAGTTATGGGCTTCCAAAAATTTATTAATAACCACCTGATTTTTTCAGGATCGCTTAAGAAAAATATGTGGAATTACATGGTATATGTGTCCGACAAAATTTGTTTACCGATTTCGCCGTTCGACGAGTCAAAGTCGTCTATTTCATGAAGGAAAAAATTTATACATAACCTCTTTTTTCTTTGTTTTTTTTTTTTTTATAATAAAAAAATCATCATTCCATATACGTTGTCCGACAAAAAAACCTTGTCTTTAGCGTGATAAAGGAACAAAAACTACAAATAACTAGCTGATTTTTCCACACGGTTTCATAAAGATTATGTCTAATTGTCTAATACATTTCCCACAAAGAGAGTTACCTATAGGTGAAAATTACACTACCCATAACTCGGTCCTCACATCAAAACGGTTCGGTGATTCAGGGTGCAGGGATTGCACTAAGCATTCAGTTTTCTGTCTTTTTTCGACCCCCGAGCTCTGCTTCAGAGTCAACTCTTATATCGGCATCCAATGCATCAAGAACAGGAACGCTTCAACCCTACACTTTTTCCAGTGATTCTGAAGATACACAGACGATGTATGAGCAACAACAGTGAGCAAAATATAATATTAACTTTTAAACTATAGTTCTGCGTTCCTTATACGGTTGAGGTATGAATACGAGATAATATATTTTTTTATGTTCCCAGATGTGCAAATGACCATTCGTTGGAAGAGTCGCAAGCTGCTACCGGAAGTACAGCGAACGTTAATATTGATTTTGATGGTGGATCTTCCATACAGATTTTCGACAGTGAAGGCAATGGCAAACAAGGTTTTTTTTTGCAGTAAAATCTGTATCCGCCGGAATTTCAAAAATTTTTTTTGCCGTCAAATAAAAAACAAACATGTGTTTTTACAAAATCTTTAACGGTATGCGACGGTACTAAATGACTTATACCATGTTCGGAAAGTGATTTTGAAATTATGTAGAACCGTTCGCACTGGATTGAAATGATTTCGTTTGACAATTTTTTCTAGCACTACTCATGTCTTCGTTTTTTCCTGCCCGAATTTCACTAGCAATTGCTCCTATAACAAAGCCCACAGCTTATTTTATATATCTTGGGCACTGACATATAGTAATGGACTGCTGATTGACGATGCTGAATGGGACCATTTTTCTCCAGAAATAGAAAACCTTTTTTATGCAAACAAAAAATTTTTCTTGCCATTTTTTTTGTATGGGATTTTGCTCATTTAGCAGTCCATTACTAGAGGTCGCGCCAAAAGAGTTGATGCCGGAGCGCGCAGCTGGGGAAATTAAAGCTGCACACAAATAAAAATTGCGCACATATTGATAAGAAATGCGCTTATGTATTTTCAAATTTCCCCTTCGAAATTTGTTGCGACTAGGCTAAGGGACGGGAACGGCATGCGGGGATTCTACTGCGCATGGAAAACGCGACTTTCTCGGCATCAACTCTTTTGGCGCGACCTCTATATGTTAGTAGTTTAGCTCCACCTAGAAACAGCAGCGTAATTCTATGTGTGCGAGGCAAAATAGCCCGCGCTTGGTGGGAGGGATTGGGTTTGAATGTTGCTGACTGCTATGAGTCATCGAGCGCATGAGCATAAAGTTCATAGTTTAGGCAAAATAGTACAGGTACAAACAGGTTGGCACGAATTTTGTCGCGGAGCCGGTGTCCGTGGCTGCAAAATCGATTAAAATTCACGCACCACCATATATGCTACCACAAAGGCGCGGAAGCGACTTGTCGCGCGGCCAAATTCAGGTACAAACAGATTGGCGCGAATTTTGTCGCGGAGGCGGTGTCCATGGCGGCAAAATCGATTAAAATACACGCACCACCATATATGCTACCACAAAGGCGCGGAGGCGACTTGTCGCGCGGACAAATTCGAGCTATTTCGAATTCTGCCGCTGGTCGCCCAGTGGTACCAACCATGACGAGCTGATTTAGTACACATTTTTTGCTTTGAACTGCTGTCTGCCTGCAAATTGACAACTTGTTCGTGGCGGTTATTTTTAAATTTAATTCGTGATTTTTTTTAGTTTTTTAATGCAATTTATTATAAAATGGCAAAAAAGAAATTTACCAATTATGGGGCATAAAAAAGACTGTGTTGCAGGTATTTAAAACTAATTATTGTAATAAAATCAAACAAAAGCAGTCAACAATAAAAAAAAATTTGTCTCTATTTAGCAACTCAATGTGATGGTTAATTTAAGCTTTTGGAGGTACTTCAAGTTTATTTTTTAGTGAAATGTTTATATTTATCCCAGAGGAATTTAACATAGGATTAAAAACTATAAAATTCCGGAGCCGGAGGAAAAACAGGAGCCAAAGTAAAAGAAAAGTATTAAATTAATTTCTGGGAAAGTTTTTAGTTAAAGTTTTTGGTCAGATAAAATTTGAATTAAAACATGCTGAGGGTTCAAGCTGGAAATATTGCTGATAGATGTTTTAGGCGAACACGCGGAAGGAGAATTTTTTATTACTTTCTAATGATGTAATATACATAGTTTAAACTTTCAGGTTGTGAAGCAGGTGGTATTAAATAGGCAAAAATAGGTTTTACAGAAAAGACACGAAAGAATTTTGATCCAAAACTTCCCTGAATGACAACATACATATGACCGTTTCTTTCTCTTGTTAACAAGAAAAGTTCCTTCTCCATGACAAGGTGTTACACACCCATTCAGGCTCTTGTATCATAAAATGCGAATACGGGAAAACCCCTGACGACCAGATTCTTGAGCCATCTTCATTCTTATATGAGCAATTTATTTATTTGCTGAGTATAGTCATAAAGAATAAAGGGTTTAAAAACTACCTAAGTAATTTTGGGTACATGGGAAAATGTCATTATGCAGTTCAATGTAAAAAACAAACCACCCATCTCCTACTTGAAGGTAAAATTATCTAATTTAGTACCATAAAACAAGTCATGGAACCACCCTCTTTCAATAAAACCCTTTAGTTTTTAAATTTCAGGTAATTTTCTGTAAATGGCAAAATATTATCTAACACCTCAATTCTTCCTTTTTTAATTCCAAGTAAATTTTGCTTTATTCAAATATTGAAAAAAAAAAACAATATACGAAAATATTGAAAATAGCTTAAATTTTTATTTCTAGGTAAGAGCACAGTTATAATTAAGGATCATGTGTTTTCACATAATAAATAATTAAAAAAGTACAAAATAAATTCATTAAATTATATTGGCATTAAAAATTTCAAATTCATTTATTTAAATTCCATCGTCCGTTAAATTGTCCGCGCCGCGCCAATCTGTTAGCTAAGGCGGAATCTAAAATCCGTCGAGCGGCGCGGCGAAAGTTGTCGCGCCAATCTGTTTCTACCTTACTTCTGCAAAAAAGGAATGCCAGTTTATGCACGATATAAAAACATTAATTTCTAACGTCAAACGATAAAATCTATGGAACTGTATTATGCCGGCGATCAAGCAAGGTAGTTGATTCTTATATAATTTTGTATTATATTATAAGTTCATTGGTTTATGATACAGGGCTTAAAATTTGTGGTAGTGTATATTTTTTCGTAGAGGTTTTTTTAAATGACATTTTCTCTGAAATGCGCAAAGTTCGTTTGTGTATTGCAGTTTGGGAAACTCTTTGAATGCTATAAGCCTAAATTCGAAGAATATATTTTTTTTGCAAGTTTATATTTTCATAATTTTGCATTATTTTTAATTTCTTCTTCTTCTTCTTCTTTGATCCGTTAGCTGGCGGCCGGGCGGGACGTCCCCGCAACGGATACGCTGCTGTCGGTGCCGCTGGGTCCCGAACTCTATTCACGATTCGCTTCCATTCTTCTCGGTTTTTGGCGGTGTCTCGAGCCTCGGTAACTGATAATCGTTGATTCTTTAAGTCACCCTCGATATTCCTCAACCAGGTCCTCTTCGGTGCCGATCGCTGTATTCTCCAGTCTGCAGGACGGTCTCGCCAGAGAAGTTTACGTGGCAAGCGGTTATCATCCATTCGGCAAACATGTCCAAACCACCGTAGTCGACGTTTTTGCATTTCTTCTTCGATCAGTGTTTGCTGATCGCATCTTTGTCTGACAACCTCGTTTCGAAGGCGATCACGGAGTGAGACACGGAGGATCTGCCTCAAACATCGCATTTGGAAGACCTCGAGCTTCTTAACGTCCGGTTTGAGCAGTGTCCACGTTTCAGATCCATAAAGAAGAATCGGAAGAATCAACGTTCGGTAAAGACGTAGTTTTGTTTTGATGGAGATATTTGCTCGTTTCCATATGCACCACTTGAGCGAGGCGAATGTTGCTGTTGCCTGGCCGATACGGCTGTGAACGTCGGGCGTCGATGCTACTTTCGTTTCCTCAACCAATGATCCCAAATATTTGAACCTTGGAACCTGTTCGATTTGGGTTCCATCGAGGTGAACACTGGCTCTAGATCCATCCGTTGTGAGCACTTTGGTCTTTTCCGCATTGATTTTTAACCCGTATGATTGGGCGATGCGGGAAATATCGTATAAGATGTCCGTTGCTTCGGCATCCGTGTCGGCGAAAACAGCGCTATCGTCGGCGAACATTAAGTCTGTTACGAAGTTGTTGTCGTCGTATTGAACTCCGAGTCGTCCATCGAATGCTTCACGCATAATCGCGTCGATCACAACGTTGAAGAGAAGTGGCGAAGCGACGTCCCCCTGTCGGACACCCGTCTGAATCGGGAACTCCTCGGATAAGTCGCTTCGAATATGAACGCTGCTGGTTGAGCCATCGTACGACGCTTGGAGAAGTTGGATGATTCTCAATGGCACGTGTTCGGTTACCAAGACTCTCCACAAGCTGTTCCAATCGATGCAATCGAAAGCGGATTTGAAATCGATGAAAACGACGACAATTCGTTTGCCGCAACGAATTCTTTCTTCCATTAACTGACGGAGGGCGAATATTTGATCAATGCATCCTCGATGTGGTCTAAATCCCGCTTGTTCCTCCCGGCTCGTTTGCTCTCGATGTTTCTGTAGCCTCGATTGTATTATTTTCGTAAATACTTTACCGACGATCGAAAGAAGGCTAATACCGCGATAATTCTAGCATTCCCGACTGTCGCCTTTCTTCAAAATTGGGACAACGATCGCTTTCTTCCATACCGAAGGGACACGATCCGAATGCCATATGTGTGTTATGAGGACATGAAGTCGTTGTGATAAGACATCACCTCCAGCTTTGATCATCTCGGCGGTTACTTGGTCTATTCCCGGCGCTTTTCCATTTTTCAGCGATTTTATTGCTGTCTTCACCTCAATAATTGTTGGTTCGGTATCGAGAAACTGATTCATCGGCTGTTCGATAATCGGTGGTTCGGGTGCTGGACCTTGCGGCGGATCGTGGTTATACAGCTGGTGGAAGAATGCTCTCCACCGCTCCAGGCGTTCATGGGCAGAAGTCACAAAAGTTCCATCCGATTTTTTGATGTTGTCGTTTGTTGATGTTGTTTTGCCGCCTAACCGGCGGATTGTCTGGTACAGCGTCCGGTACTCGTGCCTCGACGCCGCTTTTTCCATGTCGGCCGCAACGTTATTCCAGTACGCTTCTCGTTCCAATTTCATTTTCTGCCGAACTTCTTTGTTCAATCTTCGGTATTCCTCAAAGTCGACGTGTTTCATGCGCTTCCGCTGATCGACGAGGTCCAGACAGCTGTCTGAGATCCATGGCTGCGTCCGTTTACGGATAGTTGGACACAACTCCATTGCACACTCCACAATAGACTCCGACAATTGCCTTTCTTCTACATCGATATCGTCCGGTATTGCAAGCGCCGCGAATTTGTTGGATAATGCCATTTGAAACTCTCGCCCGAAGACCGGGTCCCGTAGGCACGCCCAATTTTTCTTGGCTGGTGGTGGCTCCGTTTTCTTCGCTCTTTGCAATCGCATCTGCAATTTCGCTCGAACAAGATAATGGTCCGATCCGCAATCGGGTCCACGCATTGCACGTACGTCTTTAAGCGTCGATCGGAATCTTGTGTTGATCAAAACGTAGTCTAACATCGCCGAGTCTTTGCCGGATGGATTTCGCCAGGTGAGTTGGTGTTTGAGTGGATGGCGGAAAATGCTGTTGCCAACGATCAAGTTGTTTGACGATGCGAATGAAAACAGGCGTAAGCCGTTGTCATTGATTACTCCGTGTCCGAATTTGCCCATGGTTTCTTCCCAGCCGGTTCGATCTACTCCTGAATGTGCATTGAAATCCCCCGCGAGAATTATTAATTCGGTTTGAGGTATCATATCCAGCGTCTGTTGAAGCTGATCGTAAAATACGTCCTTGTTCGTGTCCGTGCTGGTCTCGGTTGGCGCATAAACGGATATGATATGGGTCTTGATCGTTCCACTGATGGTTATAACCGCCAAACGCTCGGATATCGGTTGGAATGCGATAACGCTGCTGGCAGCCCGTCGGTCGACCATAAAGCCGACGCCGGCCTCTCTTTTCTCACCACCGGAATAGTAAAGCATCATCGTTTCGTCGATTGTTGGCGGGACGATTGTCAATATCCCGGATCCGGTAAGCCGTAGTTCCGATAGCGCAGCAATTGATATTTTGCATTTCAACAATTCCATTGCTATGATTTCCTTTTGACCAACGTGATGTCCTGTTCGTACATTCCACGCAGCGAATTTTAATTCCCTTTTCGGTGTGACTAATTTGGGTGTTCGGCCAGTAACCCACTTCTCACCAGCATCCCTGGTCCCCAGTGCTGGCGCATCGGCTGCCCCGGATGCAGTAGCATTATTTCGGCCAGTAACCCACTTCTCACCAGCATCCCTGGTCCCCAGCGCTGGCGCATCGGCTGCCCCGGATGCAGTAGCATTATTTCGTGAATGGTTAGTTCGTGTATCCATGCGGTTTCTTGCCTAGTTTTTACGATCGACTCGGCAGGTCGACAACCCTCCTCCTTTCACACTCTGGGCTTGGGACCAGACGAAGGCGGAGTTAATTGTTATTTTTAATTTAAATTATGAAAGTTCACATAATATTAAATTATTTTCATAATTTATATTTTTATAATTTAATTTATATTTTAAAAACTTATTACTATAGAACCTAATCGCGGGTTTTCTACAATTTCATTTAACTATCAAATTCCCTAAAAATTTTGGAATATTGCATATAAAGTATCAGCTCAGTTGAAGCGTTTGTGGCAAAACACCAACTCTTTACACAACTCAGTTTGGGCAACTAGTTGGCACGTGGATGGACCCCATAAGTAGCCATGCATTAGGTAGGGCAGGAGTAGCGCTTTTGCAAGGCGCAAACGAAGGGCACAATTCATCAAGTTTCCATACAGACGGAGTTTCCTGAGAAGGCAATAGGTTTTACTCACTATATAACGGATTTGGTCACAACAGGTCATGTCGTGGTTTAGAGTTACTCCGAGATTTTTAACACGATCTACACGCTGAATAGGATTGCCATTTAAAATGACCCTGGGAAAAACCAGACTGGGGTTAACAGAGTGAGCTAAAACTAGATATTACGACTTGCCTGGATTGAGTGATAGACGATTAACCGAAGCCCATAGAAGAACATTTTGTAAGTCCTCGGATAATTCCCGCACTCCTGACACCAATTGGTCCTTAGGCATACATCATCAGCGTACATATGGATTTTGGAGTGGCTTACTACTGCAGGAAGGTCATTAATAAATATACTAAATAGGAGAGGAACAAGAATTGAAAATTGCGGAACACCACAGCAGAGGATGGTAGAGGTTGAAGCACGATTATGCAGCATTACCGGTTTCGAACGGTTATTCAAGAAACTATGCATAAGCTTGAGAGCAGACGAGGAGAAACTAAACTATGTGTGGAGCTTTTCGAGAAGTAGGAAGTGATCAACATTGTCAAAAGCCTTGGAAAAGTCTAGTAGTTCAAGATAGCAGGCTTCGTTCCCAGGTTCACTTTTTTTTACAACGCTCTCGGTATGGATACCAAATAAAAGTGTATGATGAGTACAGTACAGTAAGCTGGGTGACCTCATTTTAAATATCGGTCACCATAAAATAACGGAAGACATAATAAAACTAAAAATATAGTTTAAAATACTTAAAAATACGCTTTTATTTAAAAATGAACTAAAAAGTAAAAAATAATGTTGGACGTGAACTTTTTATTGCTCCAGCCAGTATATATACAGGGTGTCCCACATAAACTTACAAAGCGGCCGGCTGTGGATAGGTCTTGGATAGACGAACAAAAAATCGTATGGGTGGGGGGGGGGAAATCGTAACGGTTTAGCCGCTAGGGCGTTTTGAAGTTTTTTTGCTAAAGTTTTACATATCACCCTGTATTTTTGTAACCGTATAACCTATTTTCATGGTTATGGTACCAGTGCACGCAGAATTCCTCCACCTATCTACAACGGTAAAAGCAATGGTCCTATCTTACCAACTTTTGGAGTTATGAATCGCCAAAGTCAAAATTTTGTTATTTTTTCACTAAAATTTCAACTAAAACCACCTTTTTCTCCAAAAAATACCTGATAAACCAATATTTTTTTTTACAAAATTGGAAAGTTTGGACAATTTCCTATGAATAATGTATAATAACTTTTACGCTAGGGCCTTTACTTTTGAAGTTGTAAGCAATTTTAATGTTAAAATTGGGTGCTTATTTGGTACTTTTCGATAAAGCTCAGTAGGAAAAGTACTAAAGAAGGACGAAATACAGCCAATTTCAACATTAAAAATGCTTATAACTTCAAAACTGGAGGCCGTAGCGTATAAGTTGTATTACATTATTCATAGGAAATTGTCCAAGCTTTCCAATTTTTTTAAAAAAAATATTGGTTTATCACGTATTTTTTGGAGAAAAAGGTGGTTTTAGTTGAAATTTTAGTGAAAAAATAACAAAATTTTGACTTTGTCGATTCATAACTCCAAAAGTTGGTAAGATAGGACCATTGTTTTTACCGTTGTAGATAGGTGGAGGAATTCTGCGTGCACTGGTACCATAACCATGAAAATAGGTTATACGGTTACAAAAATACAGGGTGATATGTAAAACTTTAGCAAAAAAACTTCAAAACGCCCTAGCGGCTAAACCGTTACGATTTCCCCCCCCCCACCCATACGATTTTTTGTTCGTCTATCCAAGACCTATCCACAGCCGGCCGCTTTGTAAGTTTATGTGGGACACCCTGTATATAATATATGGGGCGCTAGCGAAAAGTTCCAGTGAATAAAATAAGAATATAGGTAAAATCTCACGTTTTTTTTTACATTATTACGTTTAAGATTTCACGTAATTCCCGGCGGTGCTCAGCGTTGGGGTGGGTGATAGATGATTTTCTTATTTGGGCGCCACGTAGTTTTAACGGTCTACGAACCGATTATTATAACAAAAAAACTTGGAGGACAGTTAATTGTAATTTTATTTATAATTTAATATTTAATTCTTGACAAATTTAGTTTAGCTAACCAATAATCAGTTAATTGTAATTTTATTTAATTTAAAACTTCAATAGTCAATATTCTCAATTTATCATAAAGGCTATAAATTCCTACCTGTGCCTTATCCCGATCTTAATCTCCTTCAAATAAACTCGATCTACGGTCCTCGATTTACGGATTTTCTCGTTAACACGAACTATCTATAATTAAATTTCTCTTCGCCGTTAATATGCACTATACTGTAACTATATCACTTTCTACACTCTACCGTCTCAAAAGAAAACCAAGAGAGACTACTACACAAGGGCCCATGTTTATATAGGGAAATGGCCCCTATTTCCAAAGGTTCCCGCTGTTTACCATACTGTTTCGTACCGTTCCAATGATGCTGGTTGGAATTGGTACGTCGGTTATAATCGGTAAACTTTTGAAATATTATCAATAATATTTTTTTTTATAAATCTTGGACCTTGGATTTTTGGCGGCCGGGTGCTACTCCTGGGAAAATTCTACGTGCAAGCATAATCTCGCGAACGGCGAAGAAGCCAGACGTATGGTCTGGATATGCTTGCCGGATTTTCCAGGGCTAACCCATTTCTTCAGTTTATTATCCCCTAGAGCACTCCTTGGTAGTTAATATGCCTTCTGGTATTATCATGTAGTCTTGTGCTGTGAAGTTCAGTATATTTATTTTATGCGTGATTGTATTTTCGAGATTAAAATCGGTACGGCTCAATTCACAGGTGAGTTCTATGTGTTTAATTAATACTGTTTACTATTTTTTTTTTTTATTTAACTAGGACTATTTATTAATTTATATCTAATTTTTTTCCTTTTTGGTGATCGCCTACGGCTGCTTCGCTTCTGGTGGTTGGTCCCGGATTTCGAACAAAAAAGGTCCTGGATTTCCAAAAAAAAAGAGGTCCTGGATTTCCAAAAAAAAAAAGACCTGAAAAGAGAGATCCAGCAGCAGTAAGGTTCCTTAAGGGACGACACACATAGATAAGTATCTATATCATATTATTATATATTAACTATTAACGCCTCTCTATTTTTAGGTCGTAACATACCTCCCCTTCCTTCAAGAGATTTCGAAGAATAGATTCGAAGAAATCTCAAGAGGTATGAACGTTAGCTCTCTCTAAGTGTCAATTTCACTCTATAACCCTAACTATTTACCATCACCCGGCCTTATCCTATTTCTTATCACTACAAGTTAACCACCACCATGTCTTATTCTACTACAAGTTACCACCACCATGTCTTACTCTACTGCTTTAATCCTATAAGCTTATTTATAACTAACTTCTCCTTCAGCCTGGAGTTGACACATCCGAATTCTCGGCTATCTTTAAGTCCTTGGCATGCCAAACTCCAGCATCTTTACCGGTGCGATCTTTTAATTGATAAGTCCACGGAGACAATACTTTTGTTATGGTAAATGGCCCCACGTATTTCGGGGCTAGCTTTGCACTGAAATATTGCGCGGCATCGGACAAAACATAGTTCTTCCGTAAAACTAAGTCATTAACGTAATACCTCTGATCTCTTCTTCTAAGGTTGTAGGTGTTTTTCGTTGCTTCTGCTAATTTACTTAACCTTGCCCTGACGTCTTTCCACACGTCTTGCAGTACCTTCGAACGGACTTCGGGGTTGTCTTCTCCCTGACTCGCCCCATGCGCCTGACCATGTAACACCATTTCCTTGCCGAAGTTAATAAAGTATGGCGTTAACTTCGTGCCCTCGTGTGTTCCAGTTCGAATTGCGCAGCCAATTTTTGCTAGGTATGTGTCCCACGTCCGATGGTTATCGGATACATAGGCGCGCAACATCGACTTAACATTTTGATTCATCCGTTCAGTCGGGTTCGCTTGAGGGTGGTAGAATGCTGTGTAATTGATTGTTACCCCATATTCTGCACAAATTCCCTTAAATTCTTTAGACTTAAACTGCTGCCCGTTATCGCAGACTAGGACCTTAGGTACGCCGAAGATTAAGAATATTGACTCCTCTAAGATGCGGCAAATAGGTGGACCGGTGGCAGAACGTAAAGGGAAAAGCAAGGGAAATTTACTGAAATAATCTACAATGGTTAAAATATATTTATATCCGCGGCTAGATCTTGGTAAGGGGCCGATTAAATCAATACATACGCATTCCCAAGGGCGACTACCGACCACGCGAGTAGACATCAGGCCTGCCGGTTTCTTTCGCTCTGGTTTTGTCGTTTGACACGTCATGCAACGTTTGACATATGAAGCAACATCGCTCTTCATTTTCGGCCAATAAAAACGTTGGGCAATCCGGGCGTAAGTTTTCTTTACCCCCCCATGTCCTGCGGTTGGAACATCATGTGCCTCTAGCAAAGCTTCTTTTCTTTCTGCTTTCGGCAACACTCTTTTCCAGTCAAAATCCTCCTGAGATAACTCTGTGTACTTCGGTCGTATGTGCTTCCAGAGTTTACCGTGCGTGATCTTCCAGTCTGGAAACCGTTCAGGATTCTTCTTTATTTTCTCTGCTATACGCTGGTACCATGGATCGTCGGTTGTAGAGCCATCCCCTAGTGAATCTATGGCCGGAACTGATCGCGACAAGAGGTCCGGCAACAGGTGTTCCTTGCCTTTCCTATGCACTATGTCAAAATCGTATTGTTGTAATCTAATTGCCCATCGGGCTAGTCGGCCTGTAGGGTCCTTCAAGTTATGAAGCCATACTAAAGATGCATGATCTGTAACAACTGTAAAACTGGTTCCCTCGATATATGGTCGTAGCTTCTCAATGGCCCATAGTACGGCGAGGCATTCGCGTTCCGTGGTAGAATAATTTCTTTCTGCCTTATTCAACGACCTACTTAAATATGCTATTACCTTATCCTGTCCTTCGATGTGTTGCGTGAGCACTGCGCCTAATCCATAACCCGAGGCATCGGTATGGATTACAAAAGGGAGTTCGAAGTTTGGGCAAGTGAGTATGGGTGCGCTTACTAAACAATTTTTCGCTTTCTGAAAGGCTTCCTCACACTGTGGCGACCATACGAACTTAGTTCTTTTCTTCAGCAACGCCGTAATCGGAGCAATTAAGGTAGCGAAATTGGGGACAAATCGACGGTACCATGACACTGCGCCAATGAATTTCCGTACTTCCCTGACCGACTTCGGGGTTGCGATATTTAAAATCCCCTGTACCTTCTCTGGATCGACCTGAAGCCCATTCTCTCCCACCACGTAGCCCAGGTATTTTAGTTCCTCTCTACAGAATTCGCATTTGTCAAAGTTAATAACGAGACCTGCTTCTCCAATTTTTTTTAATACTTCGCTCAGCACCTCCTTGTGTTCCTCGAATGACTGCGTAACAATAATGATGTCGTCCAGGTAAACAAAGACTTTGTCGTCCAGGGGTCCGGACAGCACTTTGTCAATCAAACGTTGCCATGTTGCGGGTGAATTGGTAAGTCCGAAGGGCATCCTGTTAAAATGGAATAGTCCCCGACCAGGAACGGTGAAGGCGGTAAATTGCTTGGACTTTTCTTGCATGGGTACTTGCCAAAAAGCCGACCTTATGTCCAGCGACGATAAGTACTTGGCGTCGCGCAACTTGTCCTTGGTGGCCGAAACGAAGGGTAAGGGGTAGGCGTCCTTCTTCGCTACCTTATTTAGTTTCCTGTAATCGACGCAGAAACGATATTTCCCGTCCTTCTTCTTCGCCAACACGACTGGCGAGGCCCACGCGCTGTTGGAAGGTTCTACCACTCCAGCTTCCAACATCTCTTCCAACTGCTCATTAACTATCTTTTGCATGGCTGGCGATATAGGGTAATAGCGTTGTTTGATGGGAGGCGAATCCGTTTCGATCGCATGTTCCACAACGTTTGTGCATCCCAGCTTCGTCCCCATTTTCTGCTTTGCTTCCTCGATAACCTGCTCTAATTCTTCTTGTTGCCTTTCCGAAAGCCTTGATTTGCTTTCCAAGGCGTGAACTCGGACCTCTGTCTCCTGGTCCTTAAACCACCAGCTGTCATCCTCGAAATCTGTTATAATTTTCATCTCCTTGCAGAAGTCTACCCCCAGAATGATCGTGTGCGGCAACTCCGGAATTATCAACACCTCCTTGATCTTCACTCTCCCTTCCACTGACAGTGGTAGGTCTACTTTTCCTATCACCTCGACTGTCCCTCCATCGGCTACATTAACCACCTTCCTCGGTGTGCTACTGATCTCCACCTTCATTTCCTTTAACTTCTCCCAGCCTGGCCTGCCGATGACAGTTGTTGTCGAACCAGAGTCGAGTAACGCGCAAAATTTCACGCCAAGAATATCTACTGAAAGGTGAGGTCGCGCATCGTTTTCCTTACCGATGAAAACATAATCCACTTTTTCGTGCTGCGCTCCCTCTATAGTCTCCCTTTTAACAGAATGGTCCGGCAGCTGCGGCTTGGTCGGATCTTCGCTAGTTACGGCTCTCTGCGGACTACCCGGCTCGCCGTCTAGGCTCGGGCTCCCTGGTCGTTTCCCGATCCCTGTGTCTGACGCTGCTCCCCCTGAACGGAACGTTGTTCCTCTGCTGGTCTCCGATTGCATCGGTTACAACGCGAGCGGATTGTCCCTGGTGTACCACACCCGAAGCACCTTAGTACCCGACAATTCCTGGCAAAATGCCCTATGCGTCCGCAACGGAAGCACCCCCTCCCGTTTCCGGTCGCACTCGCCCTATTAGGTTGGTCGCGGTTGTCTGCTACCGATAACACTTGATGTTCGACTCCGAGGTA
The DNA here is from genome assembly GCA_949987705.1 of Thereva unica. Lineage (NCBI taxonomy): Eukaryota > Metazoa > Arthropoda > Insecta > Diptera > Therevidae > Thereva > Thereva unica. Next base: position 33,863,298 of record OX465282.1, on the reverse strand, counting down.
CGCTAGGTCTGGCTCCAGTAGAAAGTGGTTGCGTCTTGACGGAGGAGGGATGAAAGCCTCTGCAGAAGATCGTATGGCTTCGAGTTTCCGACCTAATTCGACCATTTCGGTTATCGACTCTATCTCCTTCAACCCCAGTTGGGTCTGGTAAAAGGGATGTACAGTCCTTCGCAAGATTCTAAGCTGTTCCTTCTCTGAAATTGGGTCGTTCAAACGCGCGAACATATTTTTCATTGTAGCCACGTAGATTCCCATTGGCTCGTCCCTTCCTTGCGTCCTCCTGCGAATTTCCTCTAGCAGTCGCTCGTCGTAATCCGGTGGTAGAAATTCCTTCCTCAACTCCCTCACCAAGTCGTTCCATGAGTGCAAGGAACCCTTGTTTGCCCGGTACCAGATTAACGCGCGCCCATCAAACAAGTCCAAGGCCGAACGGTACAGCTGGCTACGGTGCATCCCCCTTGCTTCAGCCATTTCATTCACTCGTTCTAAAAATGAACTAACTGACTGCCCCCGCTCCCCGGTGAATTTAATTCCCCATTTGTGTACTTGAGCTTGAACCCTACTGGTAGTCATTACCGCCGCGGGAAGTGACATTTCGGCAGCCGCTTCGGACGAGTCGTCGTCCGGGTCATCCCCTTCCGCCTTTGTGTATAGCGCACCCAAGGAAACGATCAAATCCCCCCTAATACGTGCTTTCTCCTTTCTTTGTGCCTCATCCTCCGCTGGCATACGACCCACCCTGGCTAAAGACCATTCAATTTTTGTCAGCAATTTCCTGTACTCTCCTGATTCCGAGTCACCTTGGAAAGCTTCCTGTAAGGTGCTTATCTCGCTTAACTTCTTGAGTAAAGCCTGGGAATCTTCCTCGAAGGAAAAGGGATAGGGTTCCGCTAGCACTCGTTTACCTTCTTTCTCCACTTTTAGGGCCGCGCGGAGGGCCACTCTCATCTCCTCCACCCTACCAGTTGGTAAGTCCCTGATTGCTAATTCATATGCCAGTTCGTCCTGGCTGAGTCGATTGACCTCCATCTTAGTGTGCGTAAAATTTACGAAACGTCACCGCTAATAACTTCCTCGTAAGTGTCGCAACCCACCAAAGCCCAAAATGCCGCAAAAAATTTAAAAATAAAGACCAAGAAACAACTTAAAATCCACAAAAACCAAACAAAGGAAAACAAACCTAATCGAGGCAAAAGTACCACAGTCTAATATCCAAGGAATAGTAACATCATCAATAAAAAAAAACTGCCCAATCAAAATGAAGTAAAGAAAAAAAATATAATCTTATCAGGGCCAAAGCATCCAGGGATGGTACAATAGGGCTGGAAGTGGTTGTAATCGCACCAAACAAAACTTGGATTCCTTATTTGACTCAATCAACTCCCACGATCCTATTACTCAAGGCTGTTTTTAGAACAGTAATAACCTTTGGACCGCCACAAAATAATAGCAATCCACGTATCGGTTCAATGATTTCCCCAGTTCCAATTGATCACATATAATTAATTCTCAATAATGTTTTATTCAAATAAAATTCCACGCCTCCACACTACGATCTCCAAACTTCCAAGCCCCGAATATCCTAAAAAAAATTAACTGCCTATTGGAAAATGTACTCGGATATAATTAAATAGCGAGGCGTGTCGGTTGGTTAAATCTTCACAGTAACTTCGTCCCTTGCTAGTATAGTCGAAGATCACTCAGCACAAAAAAACAAAGGCAAATCAAAAGCATGAACTTGACCCACAAATCACTTCCAATCGTTTTTTTTTCTTTCTAGTAGAGTAATGGCCGATCGCTTCAAAAATAAAAAAAAATTTGGTCCGGTGTTGTGAGACTTCCTCACCTCGCAGTATTGGATGATTATTCCCCAAAAAAAATTTATAATTCCTTGCAAAAAAAAAAACTCCAATCCTCTCTTGATAATGCAAACAACAATTTCTCTTATCCCCTATGATCATTCATAGTCGCACATTGACTACTCATTCGGAACGGGCCAGTTGTACGTAGTAAGTAACGCCGGACGGTTTATGGTACCCACGTTGTACCACGTTTTAATTCGGGTGTAGTAAACGATTCGTGAAATAGTGCTAAGCGTGTGAAATAGTGCTAATATAAAGTTTTTCAATGAAGTGGAAAATCCAAATAATAATCCCGTGAAAGGCGGTGTCTTACTGTGAAAAATTAGTGTGTATTTTCTGTGGCAAAAAAAGGAAAAAATCCATTGATTTTTTACAGGTTGAGACAACCTATGCTACGAGGGATAACGCATAAAATCAACCATCTCTTCACTAAACCGTAAGTGTGCATTATTTGAAAAATATGTATAATTGTGGCAGGAAAAAAAATATTGAGTGGCGTGGTTTGTAAAAAAAAATTGGTTTACTATGTTTCGCGCTTCCAAAGTCCTGCAGCTTTCCAAGCTTCGCAACTTTCAAAGTCTCTAAAGCTTTTAAAGTTCCGCAACTTTCAAGTTCTCGCAAGCTTTAAAACTTTCGCAACTTTCGAGTTCTCGCAAGCTTTAAAACTTTCGCAACCTTTAAAGCTCCGCAACTTCTACGGCTTGGCAGCTTGTTGCCTCGCTCACTGCTCTCACACCACCACTAATAATGCTCCACGATAATTATATTTGAGAGTCGTCTGGTTGAACAGCTGACCGATGCCCTTGAAATTAAATGTCACTCTTGCCGGTTCCAATGCCACAAGAAAACTCAACAAATGCCACAAAAAATTTACACCAATCACTATTGCTTTTATTTTTCCTTTCTTGGGATACGAAAAAAAACTCAAGTACGGTATCTTAAACTGGCACTACACACCTTTCAAATTAAACTTTTCTGATCACCACTGTCTTTCGGCTTTCTGAATAGTTTTCTTTTCACTCCTGTAATCAGAAAAAATTTAAACAAAACGAAATTTTATTTCCTTCCACCACAGATTTTTTTCTTTCAGCACTACCTCGAAAAACTGTTTTTGGTTTGAAGTTTTTTTTTTTTTTCTTTTATAAAGTCCACCTAGGTATTATTAATAGTATTATCCCCACGTCACGTTGGGCGCCAATTTATTACGTTTAAGATTTCACGTAATTCCCGGCGGTGCTCAGCGTTGGGGTGGGTGATAGATGATTTTCTTATTTGGGCGCGTTTTAACGGTCTACGAACCGATTATTATAACAAAAAAACTTGGAGGACAGTTAATTGTAATTTTATTTATAATTTAATATTTAATTCTTGACAAATTTAGTTTAGCTAACCAATAATCAGTTAATTGTAATTTTATTTAATTTAAAACTTCAATAGTCAATATTCTCAATTTATCATAAAGGCTATAAATTCCTACCTGTGCCTTATCCCGATCTTAATCTCCTTCAAATAAACTCGATCTACGGTCCTCGATTTACGGATTTTCTCGTTAACACGAACTATCTATAATTAAATTTCTCTTCACCGTTAATATGCACTATACTGTAACTATATCACTTTCTACACTCTACCGTCTCAAAAGAAAACCAAGAGAGACTACTACACAAGGGCCCATGTTTATATAGGGAAATGGCCCCTATTTCCAAAGGTTCCCGCTGTTTACCATACTGTTTCGTACCGTTCCAATGATGCTGGTTGGAATTGGTACGTCGGTTATAATCGGTAAACTTTTGAAATATTATCAATAATATTTTTTTTTATAAATCTTGGACCTTGGATTTTTGGCGGCCGGGTGCTACTCCTGGGAAAATTCTACGTGCAAGCATAATCTCGCGAACGGCGAAGAAGCCAGACGTATGGTCTGGATATGCTTGCCGGATTTTCCAGGGCTAACCCATTTCTTCAGTTTATTATCCCCTAGAGCACTCCTTGGTAGTTAATATGCCTTCTGGTATTATCATGTAGTCTTGTGCTGTGAAGTTCAGTATATTTATTTTATGCGTGATTGTATTTTCGAGATTAAAATCGGTACGGCTCAATTCACAGGTGAGTTCTATGTGTTTAATTAATACTGTTTACTATTTTTTTTTTTTTTTTTATTTAACTAGGACTATTTATTAATTTATATCTAATTTTTTTCCTTTTTGGTGATCGCCTACGGCTGCTTCGCTTCTGGTGGTTGGTCCCGGATTTCGAACAAAAAAGGTCCTGGATTTCCAAAAAAAAAGAGGTCCTGGATTTCCAAAAAAAAAAGACCTGAAAAGAGAGATCCAGCAGCAGTAAGGTTCCTTAAGGGACGACACACATAGATAAGTATCTATATCATATTATTATATATTAACTATTAACGCCTCTCTATTTTTAGGTCGTAACAACATTTCAAAAGCTATGTTGTTTGACCAATATGAGATCCGTACAGTAGCAGAGATTGCTGCAACTTTACTCACATCAGGAAAAACAGCTCATTCTATGTTTAAGATACCGATCGAAGAAGATCATATGGAAAATCCTGCCTGGAACAAATCTATAAACCTGCGTGGAACAAATCTGGAACAAATCTAAAGTTTTACAAGACTGCATGATGGATGTCTCGGAACGCGATGAGTGTACGTACCATGGCAAATAGAGTATCTATTAACAGAACACCCCGAGATTTAAGATGTAAAAACCAATTATTTTGAGGAGTAACTGCTTTATTAGTATAGATTCCGGGCAAATGTTGCCGACTGTTCGAACAGATATGTGGGCCGATGATATTGATGCATGTCTGAAATGATCACTCATTTAGGGACAGATTGGAAAATGTCATTTAAGACAAAAGATAAGAGCATAATCGGAGAACTCAGAATTCAGTACTATTCTCCTCAACATAGGATATAGAAAATGTTCTGAGAATTATGAGAATCTGACAGTGAGTTGAGACATTTATTTTTTTTATCAGCGACATTTATGACGATTTCGAAAATATCAACTCAACTAATAGTCCAGTAAATATGTCGAAAAAAAGGCCTTCGTAATGCGAAAAATACCGCATGCGATTTTTTTTACCAAATGTTTTTACATATATTTATGAGCTTAAATTCAAAATGGCGTCATCCCCACCACCCTTATGCTTCACTTACAATGAAAGGAAACGCGTTTAATTCTATATCTCAGAAACTATGCGTTTTACGACAAAAATCTTTTTTGTAGATAAATAAGTGAATTAACTTTTTTGTTCAGAATTTTTTGTTGTAAAGTCAATATGTTCGGAGTTATAGTGCTTCAAACTTTATACATTACTTGCTTTGCACTATATTTCGTTAACGGTTAGCCCGCCATAAAAAGGTCCTTCCTAAGACTTATAGAACACACGATTATCTATAATTTTTGTTGTTATCATTTTTCAATAGGGCTAATATTTCATTCAGTTATAGCGCTTTAAATGTCGGAAAATGTAAATTCAATAAAAAAATAATTTCCTAATATCTTTTTCTTTCCCCGTTTCATTTCAAAACTGATTATATCGTGTGTTGAGCTCATCATTGCCTACATTTGTTGCCTTTACTTTTTTCTATAAAGTTGATATTTATGGATTTATTACACCTCAAAAGTTTATTAAAAATGTTTTTTTGCAAATATCTAGTCAACTATTTATTTACGATGACAAGTTATACCAACAAATATGTTTGTTATAAAATTCCGGTGAAACATTTTTTCTAGCATTTATACTTTAGCCGCAATTCAGCGCCGATTGTTTCATATATGTAGATACACAATAATGTTCATAATTTCGTTGGCGTACAAACCCCTTTCCACACCGCTTTGGAGGTCGAGTTTTTGGCGCGTTTTTTATTGTGGTTTCCCCAGTAGGCCTAATCCACAAGAAAAAGATACAATGATGCTATAACATGTAATTTAGCCTCATATGTTTCGAAGATGTCGGTTGACAATCGGATAGACCAAAGAAGCTGCCATCTAATGACTTGACGTTGTCTTCGTCGAATGATATATATGGGAGACTTGAAAACTCGCAAATGTTCTCATTCATTTCAGTTCTCAAAGTTGTAGGTAACATAATTTTATAGTCAACTCTTTTTATGTAGTATACAAAATCATGTTTTGCAGATTTGTTCTTTGATTCATTATACCCTTTTCTTATGCCGGACTATGCACACATAATTTCGTTTTATTAAAAGGCGTTGCAGCGCACGCGGGTTTTTGCTAGTTCAAAATAAAGACGGCATCCGCAGCAAAATTGAGTGTAATGGAGGTAGCAGAGAAAACAAGCATTTTTACAAGCAAACACACGTCTTTGGTCAACATCGAGCTAGTGCGTTATGAGTGCAGAGTGCAGCAGTCTTTTTTTTGTGCGGCATGGGACATATTGTGGAAACAGTTGTCCTCTTATTGTGGCCTTTTTTATAGGATTCTCCTCCACGTTTTTCTAGGTCTTCCAAACATACAAAACAATTGCCTTAACATTAAAGTTGGAAGTTTTGTAATTTGTGATGTCTGGGACAAAAAGTTATAAAACTTGTATTGGTTTCTTTCCGAAAATGGAATTTACGAAAAATGAATAAGGCACCACCTTGTCCGACGAAAACTTGTACCACCAAATACATTACAATTCAGCTGGTTTCTCATACCTCATCTATTGCCTATTTTAACTCACATTCTCAACTCCTATTCCCTATTCCATTCCCAAATGCCCGTCTCCTACCCCCGATATTCGGCCTTTAAGTATTCTTCCATTTCTGGCAAAACTCCTTGAAAAGCTGATGGCGACTCAAGTAATTTCGTGTTGTGAGCGCTTCAAACTTATAAATATAAATATGGCAGTCTGGTTTCGCAAACATCACAGCCTTTAACCACGTCCTGCTTCTGCGAAAACTGACCTCACAAACACATTTTGTTCTTTCTGCTCTTTAGCTTTTTCAAAGTTTCTTATCTAACCGCCCTCAAAAAGTTAAACTAGGTGACCAAAGCTCCTCAAGTGCCCTAAGTTGGACTCCCCAAGGCTCAATTCTTGAGCCTCTTTTATTCGGTACTTTTACTAACGATATTCTAAGATTCATATGTATGCAGACGATGTACAGCTTTATTTCCCTGCGCCAAGAGATGAAATGCATTATGTGGGTAAGAAGCTCGCTGTTGACTGGCATCGTGTATCCTACTGGTCGAACTAAAATTTGCTGCAACTAAATCTTTCGAGATCCCAGTGTATTTTTATCTCTCACTCTGCTTCTGTTCGCCCTGACATTTCCGTTAGCACGCTAGCGTTAATAAAGCAAGAAATCTTGGGGTTGTTCTGTATAGCAGCATGACCTCATGCGATAACATTAGTTTCATTGTTAGTAAAACATACGGGCCCCTGTCTAAACTTCGTTATCATTGTGGCCTTTTGAAAAGATTTGTGGGTATGAGTTTGCTTAAAGGCTTACTACTACCTCTTTTAATGCATGGCCTTTCCATCTATTCCTCTCTCGATTCCTCATGCGCCGATAAGCTTGAAGCAGCGTTTCACAATTGTGTACGCCGTTTTGACCACATTTAACCCTATTGAACTCCTCACTAAAGGCGAATTCATTAGCTGCTAATAATCTACTGAGAAAGTTGAAAGCCGGGTTACTTTACTCGCTACTCTCTGACGTGTGGGCTTATTAGCTAGTAAACTAACCGTGTGCTATCGTAGTTGCTAATGAACTAGCTGCGAGTATCTTATTAATTGATTTCACTGACTAAAAAATGACGGAATTAGTTCGCGCTAGCTAGTTGGCTACTGAGCGAGTGAGTGGAAAGCTTTGAGTGTTATCGTCACTTCTAAACTCGCCGGCTTGTAGTTAGTAAACTCGCTCAATGCCATCGAGCCTTAGGCTGGTCGTCCACTGGAAGCGTATTCGAGCGGCTTCGCGCTTCGGCCATACAAATGAGCCGCTTGTAGCCGCTCATATGTATGGCCGTAGCGCGAAGCCGCTCGAATACGCTTCCAGTGGACGACCAGCCTTAAGTGGTTATGGTGAGTATAGGCTTTTGCGACTGTTTCATGATATCATAAAGAAGCGCAAACCGGTTTGTGCAACTTTCGCAAATCCTTCAGAAATTTAATAATTCCGCATTTCCGCACTGTCATTGGCCTTGATTCTTTGTTTGTCTTTACAGCACAACTTTGGAACTCGCTCCCTAAATTAAATTAAATTTGAATCACCCCGGCCCCGGGTATCATAATGCATTTTCAAAGTGGCTCTCGATTCCATTTGGGTTAGCCACTCCTGTTCTAGACTATAAATAATATTATGCAATATTTTGTTTTATGCAGTATTATTGACGGTCTGTGCAAGGTATTGAAAGATTGTCTGGTCAATATTTTGCTCAATATTACTGCCAATATTATTGACAATGTAGAGGCCTTTTAGAGCGCTTATTTTCTGAGCCCACTGATGTTTGTTTAGTCCATCCGTTTGCAATTAATTCATTCATTTTTCGCAGCACCGGTTGCCAGAGACCCAAGCAACAGAGAAACGTATTGATTGCATCGCGACCTTAGAAACTACAGGAAGGGCGCTCGACGAATTAAAGCGTAGTGAAATTCTTTTTGTATGAGTGCCCACGCTTTGGTAGTTGTTTGTACACTACAAGTGAAAAAATCGAGTGGAATAGAGAAGGAGGAAAGAGCGAGGTAAATTGAAGAGTTATCTAAAATAAAATCTTGCCCCCAGAAATGAACTTTTCACGCCGCCACTTCAACATCTAATCAGCTGATCCCCTTGAATTTTGCGTACGGTCAGGTCAATTAATGTAAACAAAGTATTCTAAACAAATGAAATTTATATTATTTGAAGTATTTAGCTCAGTGATAACATATTTATTAATGTAAATATGTAATATATGTGTTTAGTAAGTAATTTATTTAGCACATTTGCTTGAAGAACGATTTTCCGAAATTTCAAATTATTCATACATTCACACACTGCACACTTCATTGTTCTTTTTTCACAGAAAACTCACTTTCAGAACTTTAATTACAACTAAAAACCATTGTTTAAACTTACTTTTTTATTTGTTAGTTATTTTTGCGAAAAACTTTTTGTGTAAGCCTTATAACAAAAACTCGTTTTAACGAAGTATTCTACCGGGAAGTATTCTTGCGGGAACGCAAGCAATCAACTAACCCAATTTGACAGTTGTCTGACACCCAGATTTCACTACACTCACCTACAGGGATTTTATAAATAAAAGCCTTTCCTGTAAAAAACCCAGATGGCGGTTCCAAAATGGCGGTCAATTTTTGCAATTGTGCTCCGCTGCCCTCTGACATGGGTACAAAATGAAAGGTTATGACAACCAGAATACAATGCGCTGTGTGGCTAGCAATTCCCAATTGCGGAAGGCTTAGGTTAGGTTAGGTTAGGTTAGATATGGCTGAGCTTTGGTTCAAGCCCACACACTTAGGTCAGAAGGGATAGGCCCATTGTGATACCATAGTGATCCCACTTTAAACTTGATGTTAAAATGTCGTTTCTTCGTTAAACCATCTCGAGGAAGTAATGAATCTTCTAAGTTGCGGGATCCCAAACTTCGAGATTTCCGCAAGGTTGCTTAGAAAGGGTTTACCAAATGTGGTTAGCCTTATCCTGCTTAGGGCCGGGCAGTGACATAGGAGGTGTAGTACACTTTCCGCCTCGTCAATGTTCTTACAGCTTCTGCAGAAGTCGTGGGTCTCAAGACCTAAACGGGCCGCATGCGTCCCTATCAGACAGTGTCCGGTTAAGACTCCCACTATAACTGAGAGTTCTTGTCTCCCAAGGCTCAGTAATAAGGTAGTTCGCCTGAGATCATAGGAGGGCCAGGTTAATTTGGCCAAAGTGCATTTATTAAGATCCCTCCAATGCTTTTTCGCTTGTGTGATTGTGTGTTGCTTGCATCGGAGTTTAAAGGAGGCCCAAGGCATACCAACTCTTTCCTTTTCTGGAAGGAGAGTAGCGGTCGTGCCTCTCCTAGCCAGTTCGTCAGCTTTACAATTTCCCTCTATATTTCGGTGACCGGGCACCCAAACGAGGAGGGTCCTGAACTGCTGAGCCATCTCGTTAAGAGATCTGCGACATTCAGAGGTAGTTCTAGAGCTGTTTGTGCAGGAGCGCAGGGCTTTCAGAGCTGCCTGACTATCTGAGAAGATGTATACAGTCCGGTTTCCATCGCCTTGCTGGTTAATTTGCAGAACAGCTTCTTGTATGGCTGGAATCTCCGCTTGATATACACTGCAGTGATCGGGAAGTCGGAAGGAGATTTCAATCCCAAGTTCTGGGGAAAATACTCCTCCTCCCACTCGACCCTCGAGCTTAGAGCCATCAGTAAAAACGTTTATGGCATCCTGAAACCTATGTGGTCTATTTATCCATTCACGACGTGAAGGGATGTGGACTCCGTAGTTCCTCGTGAAGGTAATTTCGGGAATCCAGAAGTCGGTTTTTGTGGGGATAGTAACTGAGTTCAGTACCTTCGTGTGCTCTCCCTTGATTCCAGTCCAGAAACCGGATTCTTTTATTCTAAGGGCTGCGATGGTTGCGCTTTCCCTTGCCACGAGATTTAAAGGAGGGAGGTATAACATAACATTTAAGGCCTCTGTAGGCGTGGAGCGAAGTGCTCCTGTTATGCATAACTCCGCACATCTTTGTACTCTCTGTAATTTGTTTAACACGGTGGATTTACTCAGAGTTGGCCACCACACTAAAGCCCCGTAAAGGAGAATTGGGCGGACGATCGCTGTGTAGATCCATCGCACAATGTAAGGGGAGAAGCCCCATTTCTTACCAATGGATTTTTTGCAGGCGAAAAGCGCGATGTTTGCTTTCTTAATGCGCTCTTCTGTGTTTTCATGCCAGAGGAGTTTCTTGTCCAGGATTACACCCAGATATTTGGCACTGTTGTTAATTTTGAGCCTAACTTTGTTAAGCCGGGGGGGTGTTAATGGAGAGGTCTTGTACCTCCTTGTGAAGAGGACCAGCTCCGTTTTTACTGGGTTAACGCTGAGTCCGCGGGTAGCAGTCCAGCTTGAGAGGGTTTGTAGCGCTGCCTCCATGAGATCACAGAGGACTTGAGGAAATTTTCCTTTTTTGATGATAACAACATCATCTGCGTACGCCAGGACGTCATGTCCCTCTGCCTGCATGCGTCGCAACAGCTGGTTCATAGTTACGACCCATAGCAGCGGGGAGAGTACTCCTCCTTGCGGAGTGCCTCTATTTACGGCCTTTCGGGCCGAGCTATCGCCCAAGATCGAGCTCACCATCCTGCCAGTAAGCATTTGGTGGATAAGAGACACCAACGATGTCTCGATCCCCTGTTCTGTCAAGGCCAGGGTAATGGCATTCGGCAAAACATTGTTAAATGCTCCTTCAATGTCAAGAAATGCTACTAATGTATATTCCTTAACCTCGAGAGATTTTTCAATGGTTGAGACCAGTGAGTGAAGAGCAGTATCAGTAGATTTGCCCTTTGTATAGGCGTGTTGTGCGCTAGAGAGTTCCGAGGTCAATATGGTCTGCCTCAGATATATTTCGATTAGCCTCTCCAGAGTCTTTAATAGAAAGGATGATAGGCTGATTGGCCTGAAGTCTTTGGGTGTTACGTGGGAGGCTTTTCCTGCCTTGGGTATAAAAACTACTGCGGAAGGCTTATAATAGACTAAAAAGTAAAAAATATATATACTTAAAATTTTGTACGCTGTGACAATTAGTATGTATACATGATGAGTTGAATAGTTGAGTTTAGGTTGAGTTGAAACTAAAAAAAAAGCACTACACGTTACAAAAAATCGCAAACAAAACACAGAGATGCTACTGTCAACTAAATTCAACTACTCAACTTCTGAACTCATGTCTGTATGCATAATTTCAACTCAACCCAAATACTAGAGTATAGTCGAACTCAGTCGACCTTAACCCAACTCGACGCCCGTCTACATGTAGTTGGACTCGAATTCAACCTGAGTTCAACTCATCATGTATAAGTTCTAAAAAAAAAATGTGAAAATTTAAAAGTATTATTATAAGTTTATGTACTTAAATTTCGCATAATTAAAAAAAAAATTGCTTGTAATTGACATATTAGTTAATATTTAAAGTATTATATTTGTTTGCTAGTAGTCTGTAAGATTTTTTTTCTGTAGACGAATAATAAATAAATAAAATAAAATAAAAATAAAATAAATAAATGCAATTTGACCATTTTGTAAAAAAATCAAGAAGGCTGTTTCAAGATGGCCGCCGATTTTTGCGACTATTATCCATCCACCGAACCCACGACATGGGTATCAAATGAACGAGTACGACAGGTAGAATTCAGTTAGCAAGGTAATTTTAAATCGAATAAGGCCGCCACCACAAAATGGCGGAAGACATATAATAAATACACTAACAAATAGAAAATAAAAATAAATACATACTTTAAAAAAACTAAAAAATAAATTGAGCCAAAAAGTAAAAAAATAATTTTGAGTGTAAAGTTTTTATTGCTGCAGCCACTTGCTTAAATGTAAAAACGTGGGGCGCAAATGAAAATTTCCAGTATGAATAAAATAATAATGTAGGTAAATAACGCTCTAGAGGAGTATTTCCTATGAACAATGTCGGCACAATTTTAATGTTACGGATTTATTTTTAGTTATAAGCAATTATGATGTTAAAATTGGCCTTATTTTGTACTTTTTTATTACTTTATCACCTAGTGCCATGTTTCCACCAAACAGACAGCTTAGCAAGCTGCTACGTAATAACGGCCATCAAGAATTGAGTCAACCAACTGTTTCATCATTAATGTACAAATATCCAGGGTGATGAATCTTTTTCATTCAAATTTATGTAGCTCAAGCAAGAAAACATTTAAATTTCAAGAGGTGGGAGATGAAAACAATAACAGAGCTCCTGACGGGCCACTGTTCGTTCAATTATCATCTAAGCAGAATTAGGGCTGGTAGTTGATTGTGGCTGTCGGTTCTGCTTCTGTAGGACATCTCTCGAAACTGCGGAGCACTTTGAAGCTACAGCAAGGAAGAGATTGAGTCTCCTCCATCGCGACTTCCCTGATCCCAGGGATATTTAGGATATGAATCCTAAATCAATTTTAGGCTATATTGAAAGCCTTAACCTGGAAGGTTTTTAACTATGGGTTTGGCACAATAGACCAAATAGAATATGTCGCAGTGCCCGCCGATGCGCCTTTTAACAAGAATAGAAGCTGCAGTGCAATTTTTTTTACTACACCGTAAATTGCTTCAAACTGCCCTTTTAAGAAAACTTTTAAACCCTTTTCCACAAACATGATATAATCGCTAAAATTTTTGCGCATATACTATTAAAACTAGTTGGGATGTAGGTTTGACCCCTTTGGTTCACACGATCAACTTCCCAGTATGATGAACGTAGACAGAATGAACTGACAAAATAGTATTCCGTTTAGCAGTAGTGGGAAATTGACTAGTATCAGAACTGGTGACAAAGTAATCCTGAGATAAGCTAGTTCAAATTATTATAATAGTGGTAAAGCCATATGATTTTTCTGGAGAATTTTTTTCCCGAACGTAAGCAAACAAACATTGCCTTCGTACTGCGTATGCACGCTACACTAAAACAGGTGTTCGTATTGGTATTGAGCGTGTTGAAGCGTCAATGATAATGACATTTAGAAATTCCAAAGCTTTTCGGAGATATTAGCAAAACTAATCAATATACTTGTCAAACTTGACTAAAAATATCAATTTTTTCTGTAACTACTGGTAATTCTGGTTCATCCCAATTTTCTGATACTGTAGGACATAGAAAACAATTCCAAAGTGCTGATCCAAGGCTTGAAAAATTCGTGATGTTTTTAAAGGGTAACGAAATTTAAGCACGATTTTTAAAAATTGTCGGATTTTGACAAGTGATGTTTCGTTGGAAGGCTATCGCTGTGCTGAACCCAAAAAAGATCACTTCGTTTAGAACGGGTCTCATTCCATCGAGTTTATTAGGTATTGCAAAAGTTATCTATTTAAGGTCTTTCTGACACTGAGCCGATGTTTTTCCATTAAAACAAAAAAGGCCCGACCGAATGTTATGAAATTTTTTTGTTAATATGCTTCTTTCGGCACTCAAAGAAGTCGATATAGTCGTATAGTTTAAAAATCACGAACGTCGTTTAAACAAAAAAAGGGTTCAACTGAATTAAATGGAAATCTTTTCAGATTATATTTTCGTTAATACGCTTCGAACTACACCTCAAGTAAGACCACCTATCTTTTGGGGTTCGGGCGATATCCTAAAGGTGCAAAAATCACTTATGTCGTTTGAACCAAAAAACGGCTCGACCAAATTTTATAAAAATCTTTTCAGATCACATTTCCATTAATACGCTTCGAACGACACCTCAACGAAGTTGTTATCTTCTTGGTGCGCGCGATATCGTTAAGGAAAAAATGACCACATACGTACACACACACATATACTTCTTCTCAAATTTGCTTAAAATGCTATTGGGACCTTGAAAAATGAAAATACGTTGAAAATTTCGATTTCGAGTTTCGGACCGCTTACAATAACTTCCCTATGCTGAGAAGTTAATAAATATATTGTTTAGCTGAATGCCACACGGTAATCCACACGGTAATCCTCTTTTAACAAGCACTTGAAAAAGTTTTTGCTACTTTGTTAATATTAACATTACCCAAAATATCTTCCAAATTCTATATTTAAACAAAAAGGCAGTTCAATAAACTTGATTATACCTATTTTAACCTATTCTTCTCTTTGCCCAATAGACTTGTAACCTCTTGCGAGGCATGCTAAAAGTTCAAATTCAAAAGTATTAGGCCCAATTTTTTTATTACTCTATAAAACATGAATTCACACCCAAAAGTTTCCAACGAAGAACTAACGAAATCACCATTCAACATGCAAAAATTCATCTATCGTCATTATTACTTTGTCATCAAAAACAAAAACCAACCAACTTTCGTTTGGTTGTAAACAAACCCCCGAAGGACAATTAAGATTTCACACGAAACAATGCGTGTTGATGACGTCGCGAAGACAGGCAACTTGTGGCATGAAATGTGTATTGATATTCGTTACGGTAGTGATTGTCCTCATCAATAAACTAATATACAAAAAAGAACAGGACCTCTACCTGCACCTTGAAATGTGGAAAGCCTAGCTCGTAGTTATTAACCCAACGACATCCTTCCCAGCCAGAAAGCTCCTACATTGAACACGGATAGACTAGGATGATTGAAGTAGTGTGATATGTGACCAACACTAAATTCCAAACAAATCCAGCCAGTAACGCTCACTGTCGCTAGTCACTAGTTATCGAGTTGTCTATCAGGGCGGTTGGATATCGGCTAATTTATTGAGACGGAAATAAAAGTTTCCTTGTTTGAAATTTTTTTTATTTTCCAAAATAATTTAAGGAGTTTTTGTGTGAATACAAAAAAAAAAACGTTTAAAAATAACGAAATTCGAATTGTTTAAGATATTTAACAAAAAAAATATTGAAAATAGTGAAAAAGTGAAAGTTTTTAACACAACTTGACTCAAGTGTTTTGCTAATTCATATCCTAATTCTTTTTTACTGGAACTAGATGATTATCAATTGAAAATTTAGCAATCAACAATACATTAACGGTAAAAAAAATATAATTACAAAAAAAAATAATAATAAAAACTGTTATAAGGGCCTGCTACCAAGGTAACAATCAAGCCCCATTATAGAGCGGGAAATACGAGTATGTTATGCATATGACAGTGTCTCATATTTGTCGATTATTCCAATTTTTTTCTCGTCCTTTTTACCTATATAACACAAGTGGTTGTTCATACACGGCCTCCCTGTTTCACCCGATGCATTATCGGAATCAGTAATACTTGATGTATGTATACATATGTATGTATATAAAAAGGGGCTTAGTGGTTGGAGATTATCTATTATTTAATAACCATGAAATGGAAATTAAAAGTAATCCATAGAAAAAATTAATTCCCCTTTATCGTGTGGCATGCAATTTTGTCGATATATGTATGATTTTTTTTTATTATTATTAAACTGTTGTTCTTAAAACTCAAATATGCGTCAATCAACAATTAATTGATTTCAAAATCAGTTTAAATTTTTATATATTTTTTTTGCCATGTCACAAATATTTTCGAGAAGTACCGAAAAATTCGTTTTAGTTTAAATTTTCATTATAATCGTCCCTTTTCACCGTTCTCGATATTTTTGTATATAATATATATAATACATATTATGTACTATTATTTTAGTATCTTTGCCTAGTCCATGCTTGTAGTATGCCTTGCATACTCTCAAACGGCTAACATATGAATCTTGAAATAGGCTAATTCAGGGTCGTTATATATTTGATACAATTCATTATTTTATCTACTTCTTCATCTACCACTTTCGCTAACAGGGCCTAATACAGTGTCGGACACAAGGAAGGTTCCTCATTCCCCCCTCTCCCCGCAAGAGCTAAGGATTACTTTATTGCAAAAAATTACTGTCTTTTCACTCCAAATTCAAGTGTAAAACACTCTAGTGTTAATTTCTAAAAGATAAAGTGTTTAATGATGGGAATTGTTTACTTTTAAAACAGAAGTAGCGATTAAGGCACAAAATCTAAAGTGTTTTATTCCTAACACAGAAATTAAACGCGTAAGGTAATTACCAAAAACTTCTAACCTGAGCACACGATTTTGAAAAAAGAAACACTTATTCGCCGATTAAACACTTGTGAAGGTAAACATTTAGTTATGATAAAACACTTATGGGAAACTAAACCCTCTAAGGTTTTATTTCTAAATGGTAAAGTGGAAAGTATGTCTCTAAAAATAAATAGTGGGCAATCCATTGAGACGTATGTATTCTAAAGAAAACATTTCATTTATCGAGTAATTTTTATTATCATATAAAAGAACTAGAATTTTAAGAAACAGCAAAGTTTGCAACTAAACTTTATGAAAAGATAAAAAAAAACACTTTATAGCTAAATTAACAATACTGCAATATAATGCGTGTAAGTAAGTTTCTAGCAAACCTAATGAAATGAATAGGCTTCAAAATGATACAGTCCAAACTATGGCTCAAAATATGCAACAATTGGCCAAAAAACAAGTTCAACATCTCCATTTTTTCTAAAATAAAGGTTCCGAAATTTATTAGCATATCCGTAGTTTTAAATCTGTTTTTTCAAAATGACCGAAAGGCAATTGTTGTTTTTTGAGTTATAAACAAATGTAAAATAAGTAAACAAAATTACATTTAAAACATTTCTTTTTTTATGCATTCGCAAGGTGGCGTGGAGTCTACATTTTGGAAAAAAAAAGTTTTCATTTTGGACTTAATTGATTTTATGCAGGCCGGCATTTCAAATTTTAGATAACAAATGCATTTTGGCCTCCAACTTTTTAGGGTCTTTTTACCAAAAAGTATATTTACTGAAAGTTTCATAGTAATTGGTCCAGTTGATTGTGTAAGGCACTAGAATGAAAATTTTTTTAGGGTATGAACAGTGAGTCAAAAAAGTTTACGTACACCAGCCTTTTCGTAATTGCCAATAAATCCTCGTTATACGTACTTCAGAGAACGAGGATTTATTGGTAATTAAGTGGCTGGTTTTTAGGTTGTCCTGATCCGATTTATAAAACCAAGCTTATTCACATTGAAAAAATGCGACCCAATTTGTTAATTGTAGTTGCGTACTTACATAGTTTGAAATTTTACAATACTAACCTGACACGACGGTAAATTGTACTGAGGCCTCAATTTTTTTAACTGTTTCGATAATTTTCTACTACTCTTGGTATATGTGCGTATAAACCTGCATCATCACCCACCCAAACCCCCAATCTCAAGGGGCACAGCAACACAATCAGTTTAACTCTTGAAAACGAGTTATAGCTTTTAAAATAAAATATTATCACTAATTTTTGTGTTCTAGGGCTTATAACTTCTTAATTATTCAATTTACCACAATTTACAGCCTTATAATAAAATGTAAATAATTTTATTCTAAACAAAAAAACTCTTTACTAATTTTCTGTAAGATGTACTGTTACTGTTACGAAATAACTATTGTAAATTCTACATGTATGTGTAACTGCCATTTGGAAATTAATTAAAACGACTGGATAAACTGATGTTTTATTTGGGCTAATGATTAATAATAAGTTACGGGTAGAGTTTCACGAGATGCAACACTAGTGTTGCAACTCTCGCACTGTCGCATGCGAGACAAGACAATACGCGAGACAACAGCTTCTGCCCCATGGCGAGAGTAGCGCGACAGTAAAACAATCCCAGTCTCGCCGAGACAACACTATCGAATGCAAGACTCTCGCGCTCTCGCTCAATCTCGCGGGATTTCCCAGTCGGTTAATTTTTTTCCTGGATCGTTGCGGGATTTCCCGATTCTATAGAAAGTAGAGCTTTATATTTATAAGCTGGACAACCCCAGTGTTCCAGTTCCAGAGTTTAAAGGTACATCCCCAACACGTCGGCGACAGCAAGAGTGCATCCTTCTAAACATCCCATTGTCTGATCGAGAGAAGCGTCCCTACACTAGGCACACTACTCTCGTGGAGACACTGGGTGGTGTGAATAAAAACTAAGTGAACACTCTGAGTGGATTCTCTTGAGAAGGGTATGTCGTCCAGAGTGAACTCTAATTAGGAGGGAATAAAAATTCTCTTAAATGTGAATTTTATGTAAAATTTTACGAAAAGAAATTCTTTTTCAATGTATTTTTATTCTGTTTAGATTTAGGGGTGGGATTAAAATATATTTCATAAATGTTTTAATAATATTTCAACAATTTTTAAATCTTTTTTCATATTCAACTTTAATTTTACCCCCTTAAAGGCACAAACAAATTGGCGCAAAGCTCGTGGCTGGGGGAGATCGAGAGTGCTACACTGACTCTCACAAGAATAGCGCGATACTATCGCGACACAACACTATAATATCACTGTTGTGCTGGGATGCGAGACAAGACAACAGTGATCTCACTCTCGCACAGCGAGATCGAGACCGCGGCCGACTGTTGTCTTGTCTCGCTCTCGTGAAACTCTAGTTACGGGACTAGTGGTACAAAGGGTAATTCCTGAGCCTACTCATGCCACATAAAAAATAAAACAAATGGAAAATCTTCTTTAATCAATTAAAAGAACGGACAGCATGGATACACTTATAAATATGTTTGAATAAAAGCAGCTTTTTCGTGGCCAAGATATCTTGCTACTTTAGATAATTTGACAGTTTGAAAATAGCTGTTCCCGAAGCAGCTACACCAGATATCTTGAACAGACCCCGGGATTCACTTGTTTCAGGAGACATAATCCTCATACGACCCGAATAAAAATAAAATGGACGCAATTAAAACCAAAAGACCACCTGAGACATCGTAGTCGAGATCCTTAAGGCGGTTTAGCAAACCCACTGACATAATAGGAATGGACTGCTGATTCACAATGCTGAATGGCGCCATTTTTCTCCAGAAATAGAAAATCTTTTTTATGTAAACAAAAAAAAATTTCTTCGTATTTAGGAGAAAATAAATGATAAGATGGAATAAAACGTGCAATCAAAAAGATATTGACAAATGTGTTTTTTGACACTAAAATAAGTACGTAAAAAATAATTATAACAAAAATTATAGATAATTATGTGTTCTATAACTCTTAGGAAGATTTTTTTATGGCGGGCTAACCGTTAACGAAATATACATAGTGCAAAGAAATTGATACATAAAGTTTGAAGCACTATAACTCCGAACATATTGACTTAACAAAAAAAATGTCTGAACAAAAAAGTTAAATCACTTATTTATCTACAAAAAAGATTATACACATTTTTGTCATTAAATGCATAGTTTTTGAGATATAGAATTAAACACGTTTCTCTTCACTGTAAGTTAAGCATAAGGGTGGGGATGACGCCATTTTGAATTTAAGCTCATAAAAATATATACAATTATTTGGTAAAAAAAATCTCGTGCGGTATTTTTCCCAAAGAAAAAGTACCTATTTACTGGACTATTGTTTTTAAGTCAGTTGATCTCCCTGCTAGATTCTTCTCAGCTTGATGGCGGCAGCAGAGGATTATCATTAGTTATTACTGGAGCGTCCAATTCCTCAGTTATCTTGCCATTTAGGAATTAACGAAAGTGCTCTTTCCATCGCTCCAAGATACCTTTAGGATCATGATCACATTCTCCTCTTCTTGCAATATATGCAACGTAGTGTGAATTCCGCCATACCACGGGTTCTTCGGTAAAACTCCCGCCCCTGTTGCGACTTTCGTTGTCTATGTACTATTCTAATTTACTAACGACATTTTTCCCCAGGCTTCTCCACCTGTAAACTTTCTGAAGAAGAAATGAGCCTCAAAAGCAAAACAAATAATTATGGTTTAGTACGTCAAGGATCTGAAAAGAAAAAACATTCCAAACTATTTTTTATTTAACATATCCATTTTACAGGCTCCCAGGTAATAACTATTCTTTTCAATCAGTGTCATTAAATGGGTAGCTCTTACAAATCACTCATATTGTGCTGACAACTGAAAAGGAAACTAAAAGTCGTCCCTCTTCTCCACAGCTAAAATCCAATTTCACCAATTAATCCACCGGAATATTATTAAATGTTAATCTCTACAATTTTGACATTATTGGGTTGGTTCCCTCATTTCCGCGCTATAATGATAAATGTCCTCCGTCAAGGGATAGTTTCTGCTGAGTTGAGAGGGATGATAATCGCGAGTCATTGACTCTTAGGAAATTTTTACTATAATTCAATTTTTTGTGCTTTAAGAATATATAAACAGAAAGGTTATCGAACTTTAATAATAAACATTGCTACAAGAATTTATTCAGTTGCATGAATTTTTCAATATTCTATTACAGTAATCGAAATGAAAGGATTAAAGGTTCAAGAGCGTTGAGAAATTTAATTAGAATTTATTTAAGGGAAATTATTTATATTTCGTCCTTGTTGGAGTTTCATATCTTTGAGTTCGGTACAATTATTCAAAAATTAGATTATCTTTACTTCAGATAAGAAAAAGGGTTTTTTACAAAAATAATTAGTAATCTACCTTATATCAATTAAAGAATAATGCTGTAGACTTGGGTGGGCTAAAGCGGATGCAGCACCGTTCATCGTGATCGTGCCAGGCTCAAAATTCAAAATCCCCGCTTAGCTCCAATATGGCCGAATTTGCTAATTGTGTTGTGATTCCAATGAAACTTGGCATCCACGGGTCTTAAGGTCGCAAATAATAACAAATTTTTCATAAAAATTTAGAAAATGAAAATATGACATCAAAGATGAAAATGTCCACAATTTTCTTAGAAAAACCCCGAATTTATGAGAAGTCAATGCCAAATATCACAAGCAGGGCTGGACTATCGCCTACGCCAACAACGCCATGGCGTAGGGCGGCACATTACTAGGGGCGGCAATAATGTGAAAAAAAATTTTTTTTAATATTTTGGAATGAAAATTTTTTTTTTAAATTTTTTTTAATACATACTATTCTACGGTTTTTAAATTCGTACTTTTCGAGCTTTTTTCTGAGAAGTCAATGCCAAATATCACAAGCAGGGCTGGACTATCGCCTACGCCAACAACGCCATGGCGTAGGGCGGCACATTACTAGGGGCGGCAATAATGTGAAATTTTTTTTTTTTTTAATATTTTGGAATGAAATTTTTTTTTTTTAATTTTTTTAAATACATACTATTCTACGGTTTTTAAATTATAGTCCAGTCAAATAAGGCAAAAAAAGGGGTCAACCTCGGAATTTGAGGTAATAAGCTAAAAATTGGCATGAAGCTTTGTTTTGGCATTTTACATGATGTGTCAAAAGTCACATATAATCTCGTGTCCGCGTCTTGAGATATTAGAGGTCAAAGGTCACAAAAATCAGTTTTTCGCAAATATCTCGTATATTATCGGCTTTACGCAAATTTTGGTTGAGTAAACTTTGTTCATTAGACAAATCTGCATAAAACTGTCTTGTACAGAATTTACGTAGAATCAATAGTTTTCTTTTCCTCACCACCTTGGAAGTAGAACTCAAGCAGCCTTTTTGCATGGTATCCCCAGTAGGCCTAGCCCATAGGTTACAGGTTATGAAATAATTTTATTGATTATCTCTCTAACTCTTCTATTTCCACTTCTTTCATATTGCCATCTTCATCTGTAATCATCTCAGAAGAGAATAATGAAAGGTGGTCGGCGTTATCATCGTTCAACTCAGGGTTAATGGGACATTGAATTGAGACACGACGGGTCCCGACAAGAGCCATACGCTACGGAACATAACAATTTCACTTTTCTGCATTTACTTGTCAAATTACAGTTTGACCTCGGAATGAGAGGTAATAAGCTGAAAATTGGCATGAACCTTTGTTTTGGCTTTCTAAATGATGTGTCAAAAGTCTCATATAATCTCGTGTCCGCGTCTTGAGATATTAGAGGTCAAAGGTCACAAAAATCAGTTTTTCGCAAATATCTCGCTTTCTATGCTTTAATAGTCCGGGCGCTGGAGCATTTCCAGTGGTTTTGGCGTGATGTAACGGACTTTTTTGGTGGAATCGGTCAGAAATGATATCCTCAACAATATTTAGGGGGTGCGCAAGCATGAAACTCCCAGGAAAACTTTTGGTAGCCCAAAAACTGAAAAGTTCACTAAAAATTCCCTGTTTTTTGGCCTTTCTTGTTAAATATCTCTTAACGAAGGCTTCTAGGCGAAAAATTTGTTGAGCATGTTTTGTTCGTTATTAGATTTGCTAAAACTTACCCTAAGGTGGATTTTTGAAATTTGTATTTTTGCATTGCAAAATAGCCGAAAACCGCGAAAAAAAGTACCTCACTTTAAAGTTAGCACAAGGAAAGGAGAGACCATTATCTTCCAATTTAATTTTGGAATTAGATAGTTAAAGGCGTGATTAACTTATATCCAAACCCCGATCACGGTCGGTCAAATAGTTTTTGCATAATGAATTTTGCAATTAAGTGAATTTAAAAAGTTAAATTTGTTACTGCGCCAAAAGAAAAACTCCCATGTTGGTCCTGATTTTTTTACGTATACTCAAAGACTCTCTTTACAATATCCAATCATTAAAATTCTGGTTTTAACATTTTTTTTATGGTTTTTAATTTTTTTAAGATTTTTGGCAAAAACCTGCAACTAAGGCGTTTTTTCCACAAAAATTGCTAACTCGGCGACGCCAGGAATACTAGGCGCGTTTCAAATTCGCTCGAAAAAGGACTCAGTTTCTATTGAGCACAACTTTCAATAAAATATTGTTAAACGTAAACATATTAGAAAAAATACCGAATTTTGTTTGAATTTTTTTTTGTTACTAGTTCGGACGCGGTGCGGCTCGCTGCACGGAACGCTAAAACATTTAAAATAAATCCAAAACTTCAAAATTAAAATCTTCATAACTAGTGAACAAGACAAAACTAATATAGTCTTGGCCTTAGTCTTGCGAGCACGGCTAAGCCTTGATCTTGGTCTTGCGAACATGGCTAAGTGTTAGTCTTATTCTTGGTTTTGCTTAATGTACAAGCCAAAGACAAGACTTCAAGACCAATATAGAGGTAGGGAAGAGCTTTAAATACCTAGGAACAATAGTGTCGTCAACAAACGAAGAGATGGAGGAAGTTAAAAGCAGAATACAACAGGGCAATCAAAGTTTTTATTCACTGCGTAAAGTACTTCAATCAAGATTGTTATACAGGAAAACTAAATTTGAACTATACAAATCTCTTATAAGGCCTGAAGTCGCAAACTAATTAGGAGCTTTTGAGAGAAAAATCTTAAGACACATTATTGGACCATTAAACGTAAACGGTATGTGGAAAATCAGATACAATGACGAACTGTACCAAATTTACAAAGAAATAGACATCGTCAACTACATCAAAATAAATAGACTAGGACGGGCAGGGCGCGAATGCAGGAAAACAGACCAGTGAAAAAAATATACAAGGGAATCATAATCGGTGACAGCAGGATGGCCGAGGAAAAGATGCCGTAGATACAAACGCTGAACACCTGTTGGGCGTACGAAATTGGAGGACTTTAGCCAGTGAGCGAGAAGGTTGGAGGACAAAACTGAATGACCATTTTTGTACATCACTATTTTTAACTATTAACGAAAAACCAACTGAATTTGTTATGATTGCTTCCTCTTTTGCTCTCAATTGCGATTCCCCGTGGGAAGTTATTTTGTAAAATGGCTCTAAAGGACAACAGCCAACCAACATAGTAGGTCTAATACTACTACATAGAATATGAGCTTGTATCATAAATATCGACGAAAATCCAAGACCCTCTAAAAGTATGGGGTAGGTACCTACGTATTTCTTATAATGACAACGTAATGATTATTTTTAAATCAAAACCTATTACAAATGAACTTTATTGCACTTAAGTCCTAGTTGCAATGCAATGCTGTGCATGGTATGTTTGGGACGAACGGACAAACGGTCATCGGTCAGTCATACGCAGTACGATGCCTTGGCATAAAATAATGAGCCCATAATTTTTTTTATCAAAGGGCACACCCAGAATGAGGGTGATTAGGCCCATTCACTCATTGAACGATATGTAAAAAGTCAGTTTAAATTGGTGGACCAATTTATACTCCCGACGGTTCATTGTCCCAATTCGAGCTGCAAAAAAGCAAGAAGACCCTTTCATTGTAAACGAGTCGTGCCACGAAGATTTTTACGATCTCAAGTGCTGTTTTATTTAATGAGCGGTATATCGGACCTTAGTTTATAATGTCGACCTTATATTTGAAGTTGTATAAAAATAAAATAGTACTTACTGAAGTGAATTCCCCAATCTACAGCAGTATTTCTTCGGCAGTAGTGAAACCGGTATTTTAGGATTTAGCGTAAGGGAACTGTAATAACCTGCTCACGAGAAAATTTCGGCTTGACTTAAAGCATACTATACTTTATTCGCTTTCGCCTACTCTTACTCGCGGTCTGCAAGTATAATTTACCGACACGAGCATCGATATTTCCGTGTAAAGTTAAGTAAGTCCCAGCGGGAAATGTAATGACTAGGTATGCGAGGTGGTAATGAGCTGGTTACTTTTACATAGGGAGTCCTAGGGTGGTAAGTACTTACCGTAGGTATTATAGACGAAGACTTATTTCAGAGGTGAAATGTATTAATTGAATACATATATTACCATGTAAGGCATGCAGGATAAATTACTGCTACTGTTTTCAGCATTGCTTTCCGAAATTACCATTCCATTTATGCTACATTTGGTGAGGATTTTACCAGCAAGAAATCTTTTTGACTGCACTTTGTCACGTTCCACTCTGAACGAATTTTGAGGACGGAATAAACTCAAGAAAAGAGGCTTCGACAAAACAAAGACAAAGAATAATAAAAGCACATTACATCTCCAACTAATATATTCCACAAGTCATTAGCTAGTTATGCTAACCTAGCCATTACAATGTAAAGACTTCCAATTTCCTAAATTTCCAGTAGAATTTTTCGATTACCATGCAGGCCGTCACACAAATCATTAAAGAATTCTTGGGTTACAAGAGTAACCCCTCGCTAGTTTTCCCGCTAAAGTTACTCGCGATGAAAGAATACCAGTGTAGATTAACTTGAAGAACCGGCTCTGCTGCTGCTGAATGAATATTAGTCTAGAAACTCACAATGACATCCTTTGTATTGTACAATTGTACTAACACCACGCTCTAAGCAACTACTCGGCCTCTACTAGTCTGAACAAAATTTGTCCATATCGATTCATCCAGTAAAATTAAACCTTTTTGATTCCTTTTTGAAATATAAAAAAAAGCAGCTAAATTGGTGCAATAGAAACTGAGTCCTTTTTCGAGCGAATTTGAAACGCGCCTAGCATTTCTGGCGTCGCCGAGTTAGCAATTTTTGTGGAAAAAACGCCTTAGTTGCAGGTTTTTGCCAAAAATCTTAAAAAAATTAAAAACTATAAAAAAAATTTAAAAACCAGAATTTTAATGATTGGATATTGTACAGAGAGTCTTTGAGTATACGTAAAAAAATCAGGACCAACCAGCGCCGTAACTAGGCATGTGCAGGCGGTGAGGCGCACCAGGGCCCCCGGCCCTGAGGGGCCCCCGAAGATTTCTTTTTTTTTAGAATTCGTTTTAAAGTATGAGCTAGAAAAGATCTTCGATAACGTTTTTATAGCATTGTATAAAATTGGATCTACTTTTTTATGGAAAGGGCCCCTGGAAAACTTTATTTTCTAGAACACTCTACTATCTACCTAATACAGAATATAGTGTAATAGTATGTGCACACATATGAGAAATAAAGAAATTGTTTAAACCAAAGCATAATGCTGTTTTCAATTTCTCACGACCTTTGAACCCTTTTTTTAATGGACTTCGAAAAGGCTTCGAAATCACTTTTTTTTTAGAAATTCATTTTCAAGGGCCCCTTACGAAATCTTGCACAAGGGCCCCCGAGACCCTCGCTACGGCGCTGGGACCAACATGGGAGTTTTTCTTTTGGCGCAGTAACAAATTTAATTTTTTAAATTCACTTAATTGCAAAATTCATTATGCAAAAACTATTTGACCGACCGTGATCGGGTTTTGGATATAAGTTAATCACGCCTTTAACTATCTAATTCCAAAATTAAATTGGAAGATAATGGTCTCTCCTTTCCTTGTGCTAACTTTAAAGTGAGGTACTTTTTTCGCGGTTTTCGGCTATTTTGCAATGCAAAAATACAAATTTCAAAAATCCACCTTAGGGTAAGTTTTAGCAAATCTAATAACGTACAAAACATGCTCAACAAATTTTTCGCCTAGAAGCCTTCGTTAAGAGATATTTAACAAGAAAGGCCAAAAAACAGGGAATTTTTAGTGAACTTTTCAGTTTTTGGGCTACCAAAAGTTTTCCTGGGAGTTTCATGCTTGCGCTTAAATATGCTTAAATATTGTTGAGGATATCATTTCTGACCGATTCCACCAAAAAAGTCCGTTACATCACGCCAAAACCAAAAGTTCTAGGTTTCACTGCTCTGGCGCCTGGACTATAAATGATATTTTCATTTATAGTAACAGTTCAAAATTGTTTATACAATTAACCATTTTGGAGATAGTAAGACATTTTTGGCGTAATGCAGGGTCAACCGCGAACCCCAGACAATAGTCGTTGTATAAAGCTTATTATTCATTAAAACAATTATAATTCATTTTCAAAGATTTTTATTAACTGAATTATTAACTTTGGGTCTTAGTTGTCCTCTTCTTCATCATCATCATCTTCGTCCGGTCGCTCGAAAATATCGAAATCTTCGTCAACAACGATATT
Source organism: Thereva unica (assembly GCA_949987705.1). Classification (NCBI taxonomy): domain Eukaryota; kingdom Metazoa; phylum Arthropoda; class Insecta; order Diptera; family Therevidae; genus Thereva; species Thereva unica. The sequence continues at coordinate 33,836,014 of OX465282.1, read as the reverse complement.
TGTCTCCAAACCGTCTAACATTTCGGGGTAATATGCAAGAAGAGATATACATATGTGATATTGCTGCCAACTCCTTTGCACTTGGTTTAGTTGTACATTTTTGTATGCGTTCATCGTAAATAACAGCTTCTTTCGGAGTTACAATTTTTATCATCCCCATAACATGAAGAGTATTATTACCGTCAAGAGTCGAGACATTTAAATCTGCATTGTCGCCAGCATATTGTACTAGTGCACCTGACTCTGATGATAGAATACGAGGTTGTGGATGGTAAACTACTGAAATTTCATACTGTATAGTATTACTGTACGAAGCTGCAAATCCCAAAGTAGATAAAACATCTAATAACCTTTTAGACCCATATCTTCTATGCAGAAATACTGAAAGGCCTAATAGTAGCGGCGATGAAAAATACCGTTCTCGTATTGAAGCCATTATTGCGTGACTTATAGCTGTGCATTTCGCTTTTAAATGATCTGTTTTTCCTTTTTAAATTTGTTAAAATAACTTCTTGTAAAAAATGTAATAAAGTTTTTGGTATTTCTTCATTAACATTATCTAGCATTTTACTAGGTGGTGGATAAGACATGGTTTCAACAATAGATGATCGAATATCTTCCCTAATAATAGCTGCAGCAGCTTCTACAATTCGTAACCGTTCTTCTTCAGGAGTGCTACTTTTATTGTCGTACAAAGCTTTTGATAATATGCTAGCCTGTATATCTCGAAAAGATATGATAGTAAATGACCCTACCTTTTTCGTAATTATTACATTAGTTAGATACTTTTGCTGCAGTTTTGTAATAATGGTCTTATCATCTGGTACATACTTTGTTAGAATATCTTTAAGCTCTTTTAATGTAAATTGTGAGTCTTCATTATTCTCAATATAAGAAAAAATCTCTTTCATTGCTTGTGTGATTTGATCATCTAGACCAGGCTTTTTATCTGGGTTTGATAGCTTTAAAAAATTAACATAGCAATTGGTGTGATACTTTGCTTCAGCAGCGATCAAGTTAAACTCATAACGTATGCGAGATTTTATTAATTCTCCTAAGGCATCGGTTCGCTCCTCTGCTTTTTGCATGACGTTGACTTTGAATTCAAGAGTACATACTTACTTTACTAATTGTGCGTCTGTATTTCACGGTTTTTTTCGTCTCTGCTGCTTCATCGGCTTCTTGGCCACAAAATAAGCATAACTTTTTGAAATCAAATGCTTCATTTCTTTTTTTACGAGATGTACTTAATGATGTTGACGGTTCACCCTCATCGAGGCGTCGTTTCGATGCTGCTATAGAATTTTTACTTGTATATACTTTTCGACACTTGGTATGCACATTAACAGAAGTTAAGGTACTTAAATAGTCTATGTGTCCGTCATTTCTTGCAATACTTGCAGTTTTCAAAGTGTGTAAGCCACGAACAACATTCACAGATTCATCCTTTGAAAGTGACTTATTACAAATAAAACACAAATCAGCCATATCTCTTAAAATTGTACGTCCGTCGTTGCCAAGAGACAATTAAAAACTAACGAATAAGATATAAATAATTATAATATACCTAAAGTATGTCACTTCGTTACTTTTCAATTACATGAAAAAATAAAGACGCGGACACGAGATTATATGAGACTTTTGACACATCATTTAGAAAGCCAAAACAAAGGTTCATGCCAATTTTCAGCTTATTACCTCTCATTCCGAGGTCAAACTGTAATTTGACAAGTAAATGCAGAAAAGTGAAATTGTTATGTTCCGTAGCGTATGGCTCTTGTCGGGACCCGTCGTGTCTCAATTCAATGTCCCATTAACCCTGAGCTGAACGATGATAACGCCGACCACCTTTCATTATTCTCTTCTGAGATGATTACAGATGAAGATGGCAATATGAAAGAAGTGGAAATAGAAGAGTTAGAGAGATAATCAATAAAATTATTTCATAACCTGTAACCTATGGGCTAGGCCTACTGGGGATACCATGCAAAAAGGCTGCTTGAGTTCTGCTTCCAAGGTGGTGAGGAAAAGAAAACTATTGATTCTACGTAAATTCTGTACAAGACAGTTTTATGCAGATTTGTCTAATGAACAAAGTTTACTCAACCAAAATTTTGCGTAAAGCCAATAATTTACGAGATATTTGCGAAAAACTGATTTTTGTGACCTTTGACATCTAATATCTCAAGACGCGGACACGAGATTATATGTGACTTTTGACACATCATGTAAAATGCCAAAACAAAGCTTCATGCCAATTTTCAGCTTATTACCTCAAATTCTGAGGTGAAACCCCAATTTGACTGGACTATTAGTACTTTTCGAGCTTTTTTCTGAGCAAAATCGTCAATTAACAATTCGACATCTAGAGATCGATTAAGCTCAGCTTCAATGCACAATATTGCAAATGAATTAAGTCTTTCATCACCTACACTGGTACTTAAATAATTTTTTATTCTCTTTAACACTGAGAAAGATCTTTCACCACTACAATTATATAATAATTGTATAAAATCATTATACTAAATAATCATATATGTAATATGTTATAATATTATCATTATATTTACCCTATATGTAGGTAAAAAATTTAAGTTTCCAGAAACGCTAGCTTTAAGGAAGCGGCAACTTGCGATTGGCGTGGGGGCGGCACTTGGTCTAGTCCGGCCCTGATCACAAGCTGTAATTTACAAAAAAACTGCCTCAAGTATTCGACTACAATGTAGAACTGACAAAAAAAGAATTTCAATGACAATTTTAGGTAGATGGGAGTATTCTTTGTACACTGATTCATGAAAATATGTTATAGCGTTACAAAAATACAGAGTGATATTAGGTATTTCGCCCGAATAAAAAGAAATGGCATTATTAATTAACACCTCAGCCACATTTACGAAGTATAGCAACTATACAAAATTTCAATACTCATTACAAACGATAATCTGAGATACTTTTCTTTTGCGCCGGGCCTGAGGCAATTTTGAATTTTATGTACATATGTTGTTTCAAAACACTTCCCAGTAGGAAGAAAAGCGCTCCAAAAGGTCTTTCAAAGCGGCTTTTTTAAAACGAGTAGCGCTTCCCCATTAGTAAGAAGATTCATTTTACTAAACATTACATGTCCTCAGAAGGAAGCGCTTTAATTAAGCTGATTTATAAGCTCCAATAATGCCCTTTAAGGTAGTTCGGTCGTTTCAGCATAATGCACTGAAATTTTTTCGGGAGTTATTGCAGTCGATAGAGAATTAAAAATGCGATTTTTTATGATTTTTTAATTATACCCTTACCGACCGGGCTTTTGTAAAAGATATAAACAAAAATAAAAATAAAAAATTTGATATTTCTCAATATGGCAGCCCTTCAGTTGACATCGGACGGAAGTAGCATTGCCAGTCCAACGCAGTGCACAATTCAAATTGGTTTCAGTTGGATGGTTCCAATAAAAATTCCTTTTATATTGTTTTCAATCGTTTTGTTTGTAATAAACATATTAATTAATTAATAACTGAATTAATTAAATCATTGTACAATAAAAATAATAATTTTTATATAGTAATACGAAATAAAAATGAGGAAAATGTTTGTCTGAAACCAACTGAAACCAATTTGAATTGTGCACTGCGTTGGCCTGGCAATGCTACTTCCGTCCGATGTTAACTGATGGGCTGCCATATTGAGAAATATCAAATTTGTTATTTTTATTTTTGTTTATATCTTTTACAAAAGCCCGGTAAGGGTATAATTAAAAAATCATAAAAAATCGCATTTTTAATTCTCTATCGATTGCAAAAACTCCCGAAAAAATATCAGTGAAAATTTTTTCAGGAAATCGAATTTTATGTGGTCATATCGTACTTTTCCATAAGAGCCAATGTTAAAAAACACGAACTTCAAGTCAAGTTTTTGAAAAACTTAGCCCGGTAAGGGTATAATTAAAAAATCGTAAAAAATCGCATTTTTAATTCTCTATCGATTGCAATAACTCCCGAAAAAATTTCAGTGAAAGTGCTGAAACGACCGAACTACTTTAAATGAAGGTAGAAGTAAGCAGTTCTACTCACAGTTTCGGTTTGATTTGGAGCTTTAGCTCAAGCTCCAATAGCTCCATCTCAACAAGAATAAATAAAAAAAACAAAAGCAAAACTTGACACACATTGCCTTAAGGAGCCTTAAAGAAGGAAATATCAGTGCTGCGAGTAAGCTTCCAAAGCAGGGATCGTAAATAACTGTTATATTTGTATTTTTGACTTAAAAAATCAAATAGTAAATGTTGTCTGATCTGCATAAAATTTATACTGGATACTCAGAATAGCGAGTTCTACGCGGTGGTGGGGTTACTTTTAAATTTTAGATTTTTATTATAAAAGTCAAGTTTAATAGTTAAAATTAATTTTAATTTTTTAAATAAAAAATAACAGTTATATTTAACTAAAAAAGTTTTAGGTCATTAAAAACACTTATTTTTGTTTTTTATTTGAAAAGTCTTTCAAAACTGTTATGAGATGACTTTTATTTTTAAAATCAAAAATAACTGTTAAAAAAGACTTTTATTTTTTTCTGTCTTGCATAAAAGTCTTTTTAAGATTTTTATTTTTCCAGTTTTTCTATAAAAGTCTTTGAAGACTTTTATTTTTAAAATATAAAAATAAAAGTCTTTTGCTGAAAACAGATAAATAGTCCATTCAAAACCTTTAGAAAATCGAACCCTGAAGGTCTTTGGGGTCGCTGATCACGAAAATCGGGGTCCTGCGGTCCTAAAACATGGGCGTCACCCTTAAAAATGCAAAAAAAACACCCCTTTTTGGGCATGTTTGTAGTTTTTGATGTGAAAACTTTTTAGGCACGTTGGGCAATTTTCCGTCACGGTCAGTTTTTATGCGTACCGTGGGAAAAATTTTCCTTTGGGGATTTCAGTTTTTATTGTATGAGTTAGTACTATGTACTACGTAATATATACTATGTTTTATGTACTAAGTGTGTACTATGTATTAGGTACTATGTACTCGGACTATGAACTGTGCGCTATGATTATGAACTATGTATTATGCAGTATGTACTACGTACTGTATACTATAAACTATGTATTATCTACTATGTACTATGTACAAGGTATTGTGTACTATGTATTATGTACTAGGTATTATGAATATGTAGTACATAGCTCTGTTGTATTTTGTACTATGTAGTAGATGGTATGATTAAGTACCATATACTCTGAGCTATGTTCTATGTACTATTTATTATGTACTATGTACCAGGCATTATGTACTATGTATTATCTATACACGGTATATTATGTATTACGTACTAAATATTATGTACTATGCACCATAAATTATATACCATGTTATATCTATTATATACCATGTACTACGCACTATGTATATTGCTATGAACTATGTATTATGTACTATGTATCAGTGTTGGGCACAATCAACTAATTTTTTAATCAGGCCAATAATCATGATTAAAACCAATAATGATTGAGGATTAATGATTATGAAATCTATTCTAAACCTGGATTGTGTTCCCATTGTATTGAATATCAGTATCGGGAGGTTTTAAGGACTCCCAATAACGAATTTGTTGTCAAAATGGCGGACGAATTTTGGGAAATGTGTTCCGATTGTACTGAAATTCAGTATCGGGGGGTTTGAAGGGTTCCAAATGACGAATTTGTGGTCAAAATTTTAAAATTCAAAATGGCGGACGAATTTTGGGAAATGTGTTCCGATTGTACTGAAATTCAGTATGGGGGGGTTTTAAGGGTTCCAAATGTCGGATTTGTGATCGAAATTGTAAAATTCAAAATGACGGACAAGTTTTGGCAAATGTGTTCCGATTGTACTGAAATTCAGTATGTGGAGGTTTGAAGGATTCCAAATAACGAATTTGTGGTCAAAATATTAAAATTCAAAATGGCGGACTAGTTTTGGCAATTGTGATCCGATGGTATTGAAATTCAATCCAACATAATGGTAAATAACGTGCCAAGGTAAGAAATTATAATTAGTAAAATTTGGAAGTCTCATTTAAATCGAGGTATTTCATCTCCAAGATTCAGAGACCCACTTGTGTTTAAATTCTTCTTCTTTGTTGGCTCTACAACCGGGATCCGGTCCTGGCCTCTCGCAACTGTCCTCTTCACAGGTCCCGATTCTGATCCGATGTCATCCAGTTTGACATCCCTAAGCTCTGAGCGTCTTGGTCTACACCACCCTTCCAACGAAGGCTGGGTCTCCTTCGCTATCGCACCCCATAGGTCCTACCGCAGAGAACTTACGAGCAGGCTCATTTTCACTCATACGAGCTAGATGACCTTCCCACCGCAGCCTACCGAGCTTTATTTTCTTTACAACATTCATATCACGAAAGCGCTCGTAAATCTCGTCATTGTATAGTCTCTGGAATCGTCCTTCCTCCCATACGAGGCCAACAATCCTCCGAAGTGTTTTCCTCCCGAACACGGCTAAGAGGTTTGAGTGCTTTTTGCTAAGCACCCTCGTTTCAGATGCATATGTGAGTACAGCTAAGACCATCGTCTTATATAGTAAAAGTTTAGACGTTATAGTTAGATGCTTGGATTTAAAGAGCCTTGACAGACTATAGTAGGCTTTGTTGGCTTTTAGCAGTCATGCGCCATTTTGAATTTTAATATTTTGGCCACACATCCGTCATTTGGAACCCCTAAACCCCGATACTGAATTTCAGTACAATCGGAACACATTTCCCAAAATTCGTCCGCCATTTTGACAACAAATTCGTTATTGGGAGTCCTTAAAACCTCCCGATAGGTACTGATATTCAATACAATGGGAACACAATCCAGGTTTAGAATAGATTTCATAATCATTAATCCTCAATCATTATTGGTTTTAATCATGATTATTGGCCTGATTAAAAAATTAGTTGATTGTGCCCAACACTGATACATAGTACATAATACATAGTTCATAGCAATATACATAGTGCGTAGTACATGGTATATAATAGATATAACATGGTATATAATTTATGGTGCATAGTACATAATATTTAGTACGTAATACGTAATACATAATATACCGTGTATAGATAATACATAGTACATTATGCCTAGTACATAGTACATAATAAATAGTACATAGAACATGGCTCAGAGTATATGGTACTTAATCATACCATCTACTACATAGTACAAAATACAACAGAGCTATGTACTACATATTCATAATACCTAGTACATAATACATAGTACACAATACCTTGTACATAGTACATAGTAGATAATACATAGTTTATAGTATACAGTACGTAGTACATACTGCATAATACATAGTTCATAATCATAGCGCACAGTTCATAGTCCGAGTACATAGTACCTAATACATAGTACACACTTAGTACATAAAACATAGTATATATTACGTAGTACATAGTACTAACTCATACAATAAAAACTGAAATCCCCAAAGGAAAATTTTTCCCATGGTACGCATAAAAAATGACCGTGACGGAAAATTGCCCAACGTGCCTAAAAAGTTTTCACATCAAAAACTACAAACATGCTTTTTAAAATGAACTAATAAAATATAAAAGATAATTTTAAAATTACAGTACTTAAATGTAAAAATTCGGGGCCGATTTTCAGTGCAATCGGAGCACAATTGCCAAAATTATTCCCACTTTTTAATTCACAAATTTTGACCACAAAACTCTTAACTGACGGATTCACAAAATAAAATATTCAAATAAAACATTAAAATCCAACGTTAAAACTTAACATCTCCAAAAAAAATCATTTTTAATCTAAAATTTTAATCATGATTGCGGTTGAAATTGATCAATCATCAATCACCTAAAATGATTACTTCTCTGATTAAATATATCAATCTCTAATCATGATTACAGACTACAGCTTTTAATTGCAATCATTAATCATCAATCAGATTAAATTTTGCCCAACACTGGTACAAATCAACCACCTTCGCAAATAAATATCAAAAAAGAGTATTTCATTACATTAGTTTTCATTATTATCGAAATAATCGCGAAAAACCCCGGAAAAGGGGTGTTTTTTTTTGCATTTTTAAGGGTGACGCCCATGTTTTAGGACCGCAGGTCCCCGATTTTCGTGATCAGCGACCCCAAAGACCTTCAGGGTTCGATTTTCTAAAGGTCTTGAATGGACTATTTATCTGTTTTCAGCAAAAGACTTTTATTTTTATATTTTAAAAATAAAAGTCTTCAAAGACTTTTATAGAAAAACTGGAAAAATAAAAATCTTAAAAAGACAGAAAAAAAATAAAAGTCTTTTTTAACAGTTATTTTTGATTTTAAAAATAAAAGTCCATTTTAATTATTATTTCGGACAGAAAAAACAAAAATCTTTAATAACAGTTTTAAAAGATTTAAAACAATACTAGGCAAAAATTAGAGTTAAAAATAACTTTTATTATTTTTCGTAAAATTTAACTGTTACTGCTGTCTTAAATCATATATATCTCAAAATAATTATTATTTTCTGATTTTTTCGATATAAGTTATAACAGTTACGATCCCTGTTCCAAAGTCTGCACATAAAAAGTGCTTTATTTTTGGTTACAAATGTGCACCAAAGAAGCGCTTGGACCTCGCTTCTGTTTGAAGCTCTGATAATATTGTTACGTTTTCACGGCTTAACGGATTCGTAGGATTAATTAAGGAATACACTTTTTAATTATCGACACAATAATTTATTTATCACAAACCAAAACACAATTTAATTACAAACACAATTCTTACAGTTCACTATAATCACTTTAAATTTAATAACTCGCACTATTAAACTCTATCTATCGCTTTATAGTTCACTTTTAAATCACTACTTTTCACTGTTTTCACTTTAGAACACTTTTATCGCCTTTCAAATCAAAATTGACTCGATAGCGGCTGCCAGGCGCTTTTATATAGGCAGCTCCACCTTTGTCTACTTTCTGGAACCTTCGTTTTCTGGTTCCTTGTGGTATGTTCTTTTATTTCCTTAAGTTTCGACCAGCTTGAAGTTGTCTTCGCTTATCGCTCGTTAGTTTAGTACATAAATTCTTAGTTCAGACAACAACCGAAAATCGTTGATTCATCCTCTCGACAAACAGATGGCGCATAATCATCACATTGCCCCCTTCTTAGGACTGTTCGTCCCGAACAGTTGTCCATCCTGGATCCGGCTGATGATATGGGCACAGCCTGTCTATGTGCACAATCTTCTTCTTTGCTTTGGGTCCTTGTTGAATCCTGTAGACCACATCGTTGATCCGTGTTAGGATTTTATAGGGCCCCTCCCACTGACGCTGAAGTTTCGGAGACTTACCTTTCCGTCTTCGAGGGTTGAACAGCCAAACGAGGTCACCTTCCTGGAATCCGCTACAGTTTGCTCGGAGGTCGTACCTTGGTTTCATCCTGTCACTGGCCGTCTTAGGATTCTGCCTTCCGATTTTCTCAACTGAGGTCCCAGCGTTATATTGTCGTGTTTCTTCTTTCGTTTCTCCTTTACTTTTGCCAGAGTTTTGTTGACTCCCAAATGTCCTCCTGACGGGCTATTATGACACTCCTCGAGAATATCTGTTATTCCAGCACGAGGGACCAGCACCTGCATTCGATGAGAGGTACCATCAGCTGTTTCCCATTTGCGCTTCAATACTCCTCCTTCGATATGCAATGAATCCCATTGGGCCCAATAGCTCTTCAGGATTTCACTTCTCTCTGCGATGTCTTTCCATTTAGGCTTCTCGTTGTGTTCTTTCCATGACAAAATCGCAGAAATGTCCGGGTCGTCGCGTTGCGCATCTCGAATTCCTTGGTCCTCATATTTTATGCTTGGCTCCGCAGTCGTCTTTTGACACTTTTCCTCAATACGCCAACGATACTTAAAACCTGGTTCGCATGGTCGCCGGGACAGTGCAGTATCCATTGGAATTCCCCTGTTGTGGTGTTTCATCATCAATTCTCCAAGGTCCAATAGTATTCCGTGTGTTGTCATAAAGTCCAAACCAAGAATACACTCGTCTACTATGTCAGCTACCAGGAACGAATGTGTAAACTTAATGTCGCCGAGTACCACATCCATCATTGTTTCCCCATGTAATTTCACTGGTTCTCCTGTTACAGTTTTCAGAATGTACTGGTCCGCGTTTTTCAGCCACTTTCTACCGACCAAATCAGCCCTGATGACAGATCTTGAAGCACCTGTATCCACGGTAATTGTGTATTGTTCATCACCAACTTTCCCCTCGATGACAAGGCTGTTGTTTGCCACGCTGCAGTTGGGTGATGTTGACGATGACATCAGGGGTCTCCATTTTCCCCACTAACTCCCTCCGGTCGCCTTTCTGCCGTTGTCCACATTTTTCACAGCATGTTGAGCCACTCCTACTCCCTGGCGATTCCACTCTCCTTCGCTTTCGGCAACTCCTTTGTAAATGGCCCGGCTCGCCACAGTTCCAGCATCGTAGACGTCGACGTACTTCCGAGGTGTTGACTCGATGGCAAATGTTCTCAGTCATATTGATTCCCCTGAGGTGGACCGTATTCCTTGTTGCTTGCTTCGCTGCCTCGTATGCCAGAGCATATGGCAGAACTTCTGCTGTAGTCTTCTTCCCGGCCAATCTGGCTGCCTGTTGTAGATCCCGGTCAGCAAAAGAGTTAAGGAAAGCCTCTCTTGCTACTTCGTTGATGTAGTCTTGGCCGAAGCTAGGATAAGCCAGATGCACTAACCTCTCGATATCGGCGCATAGTTATTGTAAAGTTTCTCCTGGCTTTTGAAGTCGATTGCGAAGTTGAAGTCGATAAACCTCTTGCATGTGCTGATCACCGTAACGCATTTCCAGCGCTTGAACTAAGAACCCGTAGCTGTTGCGATGTTCTGCTGGTATTGACTGCAATATTTCTGCTGCTGTGCCCCTTAGTGACAACGTTAAGGCCGTTGCTTTCTCCTCCTCAGTCCAGCAATTGCCTGCTGCTGCTGCTTCGAATTGGAGCTTATAAGTAGACCATGGGCTTTGCCGTCGAAAGTTGGAGGCTGCAGTTTCCTAACTCCGATGACTTCGTGAGATGCCGTCGCTGGGTGGTGAATCTTAACCCTTTCTAGCTCGGCTCTGACCGATTCTAGCTCAATCTTTAACTTTTCATCATTTTCCCTCATGGAATTTTCGAGCTTTTCCAGATCATTCTCTACATTTGCTTTAATGGAAGATTCGAGATTTTCCAGCTTTTTGTCAACAGAGAGTGACATTAGTTCGAATTTCTGCTCCATCTGGTTTCTCTGTTCTTCCATAGACTCTCTGAGTTCTGCTAACGAGCGTTCTTGCGCCTCCTTCATCACCATCAATGTTTTAAAAAGTTCTGCCATACTCACTGTCGTTTCTTCTGGCTCCGCTTCTACCTCGTCTTCAAACATGTAGGTTTCAGGATCCTTCCCTTCGTTCACCATAGCTTCTCGAAGCAGGGCGGTTAGGGAACTTTTAGCCCCCACCGTTGACAACGAGCGTTTACTTAATTCTTTTTTTAACTCTACAGTGCGCAAATCCACTAGCTTTCGACCCATTTTATTAATAAGTCCTTCTTTCTCACGCACAAAATTTAAATTCCAATCACAATTATTGTTCAAGTTCACTTATTTCACTTATTTCACTTATCTCTTAATTAATCCCACTTCTGACACCAATTGTTACGTTTTCACGGCTTAACGGATTCGTAGGATTAATTAAGGAATACACTTTTTAATTATCGACACAATAATTTATTTATCACAAACCAAAACACAATTTAATTACAAACACAATTCTTACAGTTCACTATAATCACTTTAAATTTAATAACTCGCACTATTAAACTCTATCTATCGCTTTATAGTTCACTTTTAAATCACTACTTTTCACTGTTTTCACTTTAGAACACTTTTATCGCCTTTCAAATCAAAATTGACTCGATAGCGGCTGCCAGGCGCTTTTATATAGGCAGCTCCACCTTTGTCTACTTTCTGGAACCTTCGTTTTCTGGTTCCTTGTGGTATGTTCTTTTATTTCCTTAAGTTTCGACCAGCTTGAAGTTGTCTTCGCTTATCGCTCGTTAGTTTAGTACATAAATTCTTAGTTCAGACAACAACCGAAAATCGTTGATTCATCCTCTCGACAAACAGATGGCGCATAATCATCACAATATTTTATTTATTTATTTGCCAAACAAGGCTAAGTACAATTACAGATATAAAAAAATACATATTAACATTAATAAGGAGCATTGCAAATATGTATTTAATATTTAAATAATAAGCTAAGATCTAGGTCTATAGTGTTAATTAGAAGACGACTGCAAGGAAATTAGTTTTCTTTTATAGGAACTTTTGTTAATTGAGGGAGAGAAACAGATCGCGTAGGAATTGAAGGTAATGCAGCACCTGTTAACGGGCTCGTTTCTAGAATATTCAGTGCGATGCGGGTACTCTTTAAGCAGTTAGGAATGTCTTGTTTGTCGAGTATCGTTAAATTTGATTGTGTCCGACAGGAACTGCACCTTGAGGTTATTGTTTAGGACATCCATGGTAAAACAAGATATAAGCAATTTCCGTCTAAGGGATAAAGGCAAGAGATCAAGGATTTTGAGCCTGTCCTTATAGTGAGGTTTTCTACTGGGTAGATCGAAAAAAGGCCTTCATAATGCGAAAAAACCGCATTTTTTTTACCAAATGATTTTATATATTTTTATGAGCTTAAATTCGAAATGGCGTCATCCCCACCTTTATGCTAAACTTACAGTGAAGGGAAACGGGTTTAATTCTATATCTCAGAAATTGTGCATTGTGCATGTGCATGTTTAATTCTATTTTGTAGATAAATAAGTGATTAAACTTTTTTGCACAGAATTTTTTTTTTTTTGTAAAGTTAATGTACAATGTTATGGTGCTTCAAACTTCATATATCGCTTTCTTTGCACTATATTTCGTTAATGGTTAATTCTACGTGAAAAAAATTCTTCGTAAGACTTATAGGATAAACAGGTCCTCACTCGGTTTTACTAGGTCAAAAGTTCAATGAAATCCCTATGATTTTGAATAGTATTTTTAATAGTGATTGTGCATCAGAAACTGCGCATCCGAACTTTGTGAATGAAGGGGATGTGGGAGTGATGAGAGGTACCAACCCATTTCTTCGTTCACAAAGTTCACGAGGAACGTTCCTAGGACCGGAGTGTCTAAACAGACAAAAGTACTAAGATATATGGAACCTAATGCAGTCTTTACTCGATATTTAGACCAGTTCTGTTATCAGTTATCATCTCAGTTATCGTAAAACCTTTGCTTCGTTTTTTTTTTAGTTTTTAATGTAAATAGGAATTGATCAATATCGATATTTTCAAATTGTACTTATATCAAGCCCTTCGGTAGGTCGTAACTATAACTGTCGTAACTGCATCTGTCGTTGTCCTGACTTTTCTCAAAGCGTGCTATATATCCGACAGACCTTCCACAAAAAAATTTTACTTATTCAGGGTGGCCTTAAGCACACTCATATTTTTATCAAAAAGATTTCAATCGTCCAAAACTGATATTTTTCGCCTTTTTAAGCGCTATAACGTATTGCTTTTTAATACGCTTTTATTAGCTTCACTTGTAACTATGTAATCAAAACTTTTTTTTATGTGGCAGTACTAAGCTCAGGAGTCACCCTTTGTACTACCAGTCCGTCATGTCATTTGTCAAGTCATGGTGCAATGTCTAGCAGTAAGCTTAGTTCGTGGGGGGGTTATAAGGGTACGTTGGGGTATTGAAGAAGGTGGTGATGAACCCTGCGTTTGAACTCTTGGGTGTTGTAGGAGCTCGGAAATACTGACTGCGAAAGATTATACCTCAGTCGAGTTGTTCTATTAACAAACGAATTCATATCTTATTGAGTGCGTGAAAGGGGGAGTTGTAGGTGGAGGGAATGAGTCGAGTGGGCTAATCTGGTGATTGCCGTGGAGGCAGGAGCGAGTTCATTTCGGAGGAACAGTCACTATGATAGTAGCAATAACATTTTGTCAGTGCTGCTACATTCCTACGGTGGCTCAAAGGGTCGATGGTGGAGCAGGCGGTGTCGTCATCAATTAATTTAAGTGCCTTTTTTTGCACCTTATCTAACCATGCCAAGGTGGTTATCGAAGCGTCGCCCCAAACGAGGGAGCTATACTCGAGAAGAGGCCGAATGTAGGATTTATAAATAACAGCACGGGCCGATGGCTGGAGGAGGAACTTGCACCTCTTAAGAATCCTCCTGGGATGCTTGTTTGGCGATTTGGAATATGTGGTAATTCCAACGCATGTCTTTGGCTAATGTCACGCCTAAGATGTGTAGGATGGGTCGGCCTTTAGTTCAACGTTACCCACTGTCAAGGATGTTGAGGTGTTGAACTCCTTTTTTGAGATAAAACAGTACTTGGTTTTGGTGGGGTTGAATTCGACACGATTCTTTTTCCCCACTTTAGAATGAGATTAATGTGGTTATTAATAGAATTGGACATTAGTTAACGATCATCAAGACAGGATCTGGCATGAGTCTGTCTTGTATCGAAGCTGTACGAGTAGCGTAGGGTACCGTCGTCAATAAAGCTGAGAAGTGGGTTGGAGGGGATTGAAAGTAGGTCATTTATGAAGATGAGAAATAGGGCCGGTGATAAGATTGACCCCTGAGGGACCCCCGCAGAGATAAGGCGAGATTCAGATTTGACGCCATCCAATACTACCTTAATTGAATGGCCGGAAAGGAAACTCTTAACCGACTTATACAGAAGCGAGTCAATTCCAATAGCTTTGAGTTTTTATCTAACAAGGCTGAGTGCCATACTCTATCAAAAGCCTTGGAGATATCCAAAGCAACCAAACAAGATTCACCAGATCCATGCAAACTTCGGTTGAAGTGTTCTGTAAGGCAAAATAAAAGATCACCACTGGATATTTTTTGTCGGAAGCCGTATTGTTTGTCATTGGATTCTAGATATCCCATAAGCTTTTTGTTAATTATCGTCTCCATGGTTTTGGAGAGAATAGAAGTAATTGCTATTGGGCGGTAGTTGGAGGGAAGGCTGGAATCACATTTTTTCGGTATGGGCTGAACATGGGCAAGTTTCCAAGAGTCTGGGTAAACTCCGGAAGAGTATGATAGGGCAAAAAAACTGCGCAGAGGTTTTGCAAAGGTGAGGCGCATTGTTTTAAGACGATAGGCGGTATATTATCGGGTCCAGTGGATTTGTTGACATCGAGCTCCTTGAGGCATCTGTACACCGCGCGAGTCCTGAAAAAAATCCTGTCCATTAAGGGGGTAGACTACAGTAAAATTTTCAAAAAATTCATTTCTTTTTTTTTTGCTTTAAATTTGAAATCAGCCACCTCGAAAACCACCGAGTTAGAAATTTCGTCACAAAATAATCAAGATTTCATGTTTTGGCCAGAAATTTGGGACTCTGTCCCACAGTGCAATGTTCAAACGCGTTTTTCTCGAAACGATGTTTTTCAAAACGGTGTACATGATATCTCAAGATCTAATCAACGAATTGACTTGAAATTTGACACACTTCTTTTATGGATGAGTGCCTCTGGCGTCACGTAGGATTTTTTCATTATCTTGCTTTGTTCAATAATTATTAACAATCATAACATGAAATTTGTGCCGAAAAAACGTATTTGCACAAATTTCATGTTATGATTGTTAATAATTATTGAACAAAGCAAGATAATGAAAAAATCCTACGTGACGCCAGAGGCACTCATCCATAAAAGAAGTGTGTCAAATTTCAAGTCAATTCGTTGATTAGATCTTGAGATATCATGTACACCGTTTTGAAAAACATCGTTTCGAGAAAAACGCGTTTGAACATTGCACTGTGGGACAGAGTCCCAAATTTCTGGCCAAAACGTGAAATCTTGATTATTTTGTGATGAAATTTCTAACTCGGTGGTTTTCGAGGTTTCAAATTTAAAGCAAAAAAAAAGAAATGAATTTTTTGAAAATTTTACTGTAGTCTACCCCCTTAAATGAGCGCTATGCTCGAGAACCGGGAACTTAATGCCTGCCCCAGGTATGATGTAAAAATCATACTGGGAGATCTGAACGCCAAAGTAGGCCGGGAGCCCATATACAGGCAATATGTCGGCAACCACAGCTTGCATGAAAACACTAATGACAATGGACAGCGAGTTGTAGAGATGGCAGCAAGTAAGAACTTGGTCGTTGCAAGTACTAGATTTGCGCGTAAAGATATCCATAAAGCCACCTGGGTATCTCCTGATGGAGCCGCTCGCAACCAAATAGATCATGTGTTGATAGACCGCCGCCACCTTTCGGGTCTGATGACGGTACGAACGTACCGAGGTGCCAACTTCGACTCGGATCACTATCTTGTTGGTATGGTGCTCCGAGAGCGCATTACAACGCAGAAAAGCTTTGTATCCGCTGATCAGGCTCGAATCAACACAGCTGCACTACGCAATGAAATGGCCAGAAACAGCTACGGTCATGCATTAGAACTCGCCCTAAGTCCTGGGGATGAGTTGCCGGGCGTCGAAGAGAACTGGACCCGCCTTAAAAATACTGTCATTAGTACTGCTGATTCCATCTTAGGCAGAAGTCGTAAAGATCCGAACGACTGGTTCGATAATGAATGCAAGCTGGCAACTGAACGTAAGAATGCTGCGTACCGAGCTATGCAGCAGTCTCAGAGAACACGGGCACGCGAAGAGAACTATAGAGAGCTCAGAAAAGAAGAAAAGAGAATTCACAGACGGAAAAAGGAAGCCTGGGAAAAAAATCTCGTCTGTGAGCTAGAACAGTACAGAGAACGACGGCCGCACCAAAGTCTAGAAATTAACAAGTCTTTCATCTTCATATGGTTAATGAGTGAAAGGCGAACAGCTGCATGCACAAGTTTTTCCAATGACGATGTCAGGCTATCAGAAAGAGAATGCAACATTTTTATACGCGCTGGAATACAACCATAAGTCGGAAAATTTTATGAGTTTGTATGGGGATGTATTGGTGCATATTTGCTCGTTTGTTTTGATTTATGAAAGAAAACAGCTGATTCAATTTTCTTTCCTTTTCTGTTATGCATACTTTATCGTAAAGAGAGAATCTGGCTTTGTCTGGCCGAGTTCACGAAGTATGCGTTGAGTTTTGCCAGCGAGCACTAATAACAAGAGTGATTAGGTAGAGCTCAAGGACAAGTAAAAGAGTTAAACATATGAAAGAAGAGATTAGAAATAACATTAAGCAAAAATGTCAAAAAAATAATAACAAACGCGCGATGGAAATACATCTTATGCAAAAAATACATTATTACGAAAGAAACAGAAGATGTTCCTTGATTCCCCTACTGGAATGTTTACATTCAAATGGAAGCAAAACTGGAACAGAGCAGTAATTTGATGGGTAAACATTTCGTGTTGGTATAGCGATTTTGGCTTACGAATGCACATGTATTGTTGTTTTGGGCGTACGAATGCACTTGTATTGTCCATTAAAAAAGGCGGGAATCTTATAATATACATTCCAGCCACTTCCCCTTCATTTTTTATCTTTCTTTCACATACGCTGCGTTTAGTGGCTAAGTAATTCTGCCTTCTTTTATCATAGATATTATTTCTTTGTTCATTTTGACTTTTTCACTCCTATTGAAATTTTTATCAGCTGATTTCAAGGGCAATGAAACATTTTTAAAAATTTGTTCTAGCTCATCACTCTTGTTATTAGTGCTCGCTGGTTTTGCTCAGCAGTGATGTTCATATATGCACGCACACAATCAACGGTCGGAAATTTTTGTATGAAGATGAAAGACTTGTTATTACTAGACTTTGGGCCGCACCAGGCGCGGGAGTTCTACCAAAGAGTCCGCAGTATGACGCAATTCACACCACGTTGCACATACTGCAAGGACAAAGAAGGTAATCTGATCACCGATCCTAAAGGCATCTTGGAGCGATGGGGAGAGCACTTTCATGAATTGCTAAATGGCAAGAAGTGCCATGCACTTTAGCGAAGAAGAAGAAGAATGCTCGAGAACCGGGGGTAGCGTATCAGTTTGGGGTAAAGAAATTAAATTTGACCTACTTCCGGGTTTCCGAAATTTTGCATAAACGTTTTGTTTGGATGACAATGCAAGCTGACCATTTTGTAAAAAAATCGAGATGGCGGTTCCGAAAATGGCGGCCGGTTTTTTAAATAATTGTGCTCCGCAGCCCTCTGACATGGGTATCATATAAAATGAAAGGATATGGCAAGTAGAATACAATTTGCTGTGTGGCGTCATTCCAAATGCAAAATGGCGGCCAGCACAAAATTTCGGAAGACTTATAATAGACTATAAAGTAAAAATATAACCGATCAACTTAAAATTTTGCACACATTCAACACACGTTGAATAGTTGAGTTGAGATGGAGTTGAAAATAACAAACCACTACACATTAAATCACAACAAAACTCAAATACTGAACAACTGAACATTCAAATACTGAACAACTGAACTCCTGTCTGTAGGCATAATTTCAACTCATCCCAGGTAGCAGAGTTGAATCCAGTTCAGCCAAGCTTAACTCAACTCGACTCCCGTCTACATCTAGTTGGGCTCGAGCTCAACCTGAGCTCAACTCATCATGTATAAGTACAAAAAAAAGTAAAAAAAATCAAGAAGGCGGTTCCAAGATTCGTACCTAAACCGAATTTGTTCGTACCTAAACCGTGAAAACCCCTATTTCCGTTACTATTATTAACATTAATTAATTCATGGTGTCTGTCATCTGTTGACGTCCATATTATTTTGTGAATAGTCTTATGACTAAATCTTTTTGGGAGGAGTTATTTTGACATTCGACGCGTCGCACAGTGGGGCAAAGGGCCGAAAAGGGCCAAAAGTCTTTAACATTAACCAATTAATTTGAAATTTGGTATACGGGGGTTTTTGAGGTCGGTGATCACGAATTTAGTGTCCATTTTTTCATAAACAAGATGGCGGCTTCAAAATGGCGACTAAAAGTAGTAAAATATCCTTCAATTGCTATAAAACTTCATATACGGGGGTTTGGGTACCTGATTACGAATTTAATGTCCAATTTTTCATAAGCAGAATGGCGGCTTCAAAATGGCGACTGAAAGTAGTGAAATATCCTTCAATTGTTGCAAAATACGTGGTATACGTGGGTTAATCGGGTCGTTGATTTCGAATTTGGCGGCCTTTTTTAAATAAAAAATTAAAATTTTAAATAAAAACTTGCAAGGAAATCACTCCTGAAAATATTAACCATGTAGACCAACAAAGGATTTATTTAACGTCTGATGATCTTTACAAGTCGTAAATAAGTGGTAACGAGTATTTTAAATCTTTAAAACTGAAAATTCAGAACATTTTTTTGCAAATAATAGTAGGTATAATATACAAATTTTTTAAACACTATTTCATGATAACCACCACAAACTGATATTTTGACCCTAAAACTCCTAGATGAAGGGTAGAAAATCGGTAGACTTTATAACCCCTTATAAGAACCCTAAAAGGAAGCTCTCTGCCACATTCAGTTTAGCCTGTACCCAATCATTTCCGCTATTTCGCTTTTTTTTTTTCAAATTAATTTACCTATACTGTTTCCGAACTCAACAAAAAAATTTTGTCTATAAAAACAATATTCATATAAATATATTATATAATACATACATAGCATATGTAATATGAATCCATTAAAAGGTTATTTATACACAAATATGGTGGGAATAACCCATAATATGATGCACTTCTTAAATAAAAACGTCCACCGACTAGAAGATCGCAAAAAGTCTCAATTTTTGTTGTTTGTATTTTGTGTAGAAATGTTTAAGGAACATATTAAAAAAATTTTAAAGCGGGACCTAGCGAGACTTTTTTTGTAAGGCTTCTTTAACAAAAGATTTTGTAGCAAAAATAATAAAAATTTTACTGTCTTTCATTAATTAATTAATGTATACAGATATGACAATAGACAATATTGTTTATAGAAATGTTTTCTACATATCTTGAGGATCAGAGTCCATATTTTTTTAATTTAATAACTTTTCACACGGTTGAATAATAGCAGCTTTGTCAAGGGCTTAAAAATTCACACAAACACTTGCTGTAACGGTCACTTTTGAACCAATCCTGCGAAGAGAAAAAGGACACCTGACCGCCATAAACCGGTTTAATGTGTGGCAGGGGTCTCCTACTAGATATTTATCAGGCAAAAGGTTCGAAAATCGAACTTCGATTTTTCGACTTTTGGCCAGCTTTTTGGCATTTGCCCCACTGTTCGTCGACTTACGTGAACCCAAATTCAACGTTGAAGAAATTAATATCGTTTTCGTAAAGCGTGGACGTCGAGTGTCGAATTGCGTGAACTTGCCCCAGGTATTATTATTGTGGTTTTTTTAAATTTCTTACAAATAAAAAACTAATCATCTGTGCTGGTCATCACATTCATATTTTGCACATTCACAGAAGACATCAAAGATGGTATATCACAAAAAAGTGCGATTAACACCAAACCCATACATATAACTGACAAAAATCTCTCTTTGATTGATTCTTTCAACAATTCTTTCAAAAATACTCGAAAAACACATTCAGCTCTTAAAATACCCTGTTATTATTCTATTTGTTCATTTTACTATTATGATATAACGTAGCCACTTACACTACACTATTTTAGATAGCAAACAAATTTATTTTTAAGCCCAAAAAACAATAGTTTCGTGCCCTCGTCCTTTCTGACACCCACGACAAGCCCTTGACTAAGTTTATATTTAAAACGAAATCCTTAAAAATTTAACACAAACAAAGCGTAAAAAAATAAGGCATAAAAATAAATACAAATCCTTCGTGAACAATAATTCAATAATAAGGAAACAAAAGGAACAACATTGTGGGAAAATAACATGAAAGTAAAAATATGTTCCGATTTTCAAACCTTTTAAATCAACCCGCTTCGCCTAGCACATATCTATCCCCCAAAATCGATAATATATAGTTTAGTTTCCCCTTCTACCACTTGGCGTCCTTAACACAATTTTTCTTGTACACTTGGCGGAAATATAAAGTAGCATCGCCCACGCAGAATGTACAAATGATGATAACACAACTGACTACCCCCGTTACTGTTTCAGATCCTCCATCCCCTGAACGCTACCACTTCAACCCCTTCGGCCGCTATTAAACTGTTAGTCACGGCATGATAATAAATTCCCCCTTGTGCAGTTTGCTACCTTCTGATCTAAATTTGATTGAAGTGGTGGGTGAATGGGGTGGCATTGTAGGGGAGACCACAATTTAAGGTACCCTTATCATGAGTAAAAAATAGTGGAGATCAGAGCAGATGTTTCCCGACCACATTTGTGTTGGCTGCTCTCTATAGCTTTTTAATTGACTCCTACGCGACATTACCCGACCACCAATTGTACGGTATAAATTGTTTAACAAGGATGTCAAGGATTTGAATATTAACTTTGGGCTGTCTTTAATTAAATTCTTGATTTTTTGTTCTCAAATTTAATTAACAATTTCTTTCTCATTTCAATTCTATTTCAGGTGGTAATGATTTTGTACAGGTGAACAGGATACGAATTAAGAAGGGCTTGCATATACTATGAATAGTGATTCTGAACCATATGTGAGCGCATTTCAATTCAATACAGACGACAATAAGTATGTGAACGACTCTAATGAAACTGGAATTGGTAGCAGTAACGAAAGCGATGTTAACATTGAAAAATATAAACGCCAGCACAGAAATTCGATAGGTACATTCTTGTCGGTGTCATATTTCGAGCATGAGTCGACACAGCCGACAAGTGCACGACGTGAAATTGCTTCAAGCCCAGCTAAACCAACAAGTTCAAGTATGTTCTTAAAAAATCGACCAAGAAGATTTAGTCAAGATTCTGGAATCGTTACTGGAAGAGTTTCGGGTGTTGTAAGTATTGTTATCTTTACTGAATGTTTCTTAAATACATACCAGTATGCGTCTGTTTTGTAATACTTTAAGGACCGTAAACATCAACAAGGATTTTTATTATATCGAATCAAAGATTACCTTTATTCGTAATCCGAGATATGCTTAGCACGTTTAAACATCAATCAGAGTAGAATATGTATTCAAATTTTGACAGTACTTTTCGCTTATTTTCGAAAATCACTACTTTTATTAACCAGAGTTAACTTTTGTCAGACTGAAAAACAAAATTGATGAATTTGGAGAACTGTTTCTCAATGTAAAAATATATGCATTGCTTGATGTGTCCTAGTTTGGAAGGCGGCCGGGGCCGTCCGGGCGGGGTTTTAAAAAGTGTCTGGGGAAAAAAATTTTGTGTCAGGGATGACCCGATCAATTCAATAAATTAAAAAAAAAACGAGTGTGCATAGGACCACACTTAAGAAGTGTTAACTTCTATGGGTAGTTTAAATTTCCAAATCCATCTTAATGCAGGACGATAAGGATTAATATATTCTATTTATGAATATTCTGTTAAAGTTTATTTAATTGTTACTTATATGCACTCACTCCAAAATGTGTTGCAATGTTTTGGAAATTAAACTATTTGTCTTAAACTTATCACACAAAGATCGGACGATGGATGACTGGGATAATGTAGTTTTTAGTAAAAATAGTAGATAATATATAGTAATAAATACACAGTAAGTACATAGGTTAGGTTAGGTTAGGTTAGATATGGCTGAGCTTTTAGTTCAAGCCCACACACTTAGGCCAGAAGGATAGGCCCATTGTGATGCCATAGGGATCCCACTTTAAACTTGATGTTAAAATGCCGTTTCTTCGTTAAACCATCTCGAGGAAGTAGTGAATCTTCTAAGTTGCGGGATCCCAAACTTCGAGATTTCCCCAAGGTTGCTTAGAAAGGGTTCACCAAATGTGGTTAGCCTTATCCTGCTTTGGGCCGGGCAGTGACAGAGGAGGTGTAGTACACTTTCCGCCTCGCCAAGGTTCTTACAGCTTCTGCAGAAATCGTGGGTCTCAAGACCTAAACGGGTCGCATGCGTCCCTATCAGACAGTGTCCGGTTAAGACTCCCACTATAACTGAGAGTTCTTGTCTCCCAAGGCTCAGTAATAAGGTGGTTCGCCTGAGATCATAGGAGGGCCAAGTTAATTTGGCTAAAGTGCATTTATTAAGATCCCTCCAATGCTTTTTCGCTTGTGTGATTGTGTGTTACTTGCATCGGAGTTTAAAGGAGGCCCAAGGCATACCAACTCTTTCTTTTTCTGGAAGGAGAGTAGCGGTCGTGCCTCTCCTAGCCAGTTCGTCAGCTTTACAATTTCCCTCTATATTTCGGTGACCGGGCACCCAAACGAGGAGGGTCCTGAACTGCTGAGCCGTCTCGTTAAGAGATCTGCGACATTCAGAGGTAGTTCTAGAGCTGTTTGTGCAGGAGCGCAGGGCTTTCAGAGCTGCCTGACTATCTGAGAAGATGTAGACAGTCCGGTTCCCATCGCCTTGCTGGTTAATTTGCAGAACAGCTTCTTGTATGGCTAGAATCTCCGCTTGATATACACTGCAGTGATCGGGAAGTCGGAAGGAGATTTCAACCCCAAGTTCTGGGGGAAATACTCCTTCCCACTCGACCCTCGAGCTTAGAGCCATCAGTAAAAACGTTTATGGCATCCTGAAACCTATGTGGTCTATTTATCCATTCACGACGTGAAGGGATGTGGACTACGTAGTTCCTCGTGAAGGTAATTTCGGGAATGCAGAAGTCGGTTTTTGTGGGGATAGTAACTGAGTTCAGTACCTTCGTGTGCCCTGCCCTGATTCCAGTCCAAAAACCGGATTCTTTTATTCTGCGCTTTCGCGCTTTTCGGTTGCGCTTTCCCTTGCCAGAGATTTAAAGGAGGGAGGTATAACATAACATTTAAGGCCTCTGTAGGAGTGGAGCGAAGTGCTCCTGTTATGCATAACTCCGCACATCTTTGTACTCTCTGTAATTTGTTTAACACGGTGGATTTACTCAGAGTTGGCCACCACACTAGAACCCCGTAAAGGAGAATTGGGCGGACGATCGCTGTGTAGATCCATCGCACAATGTAAGGGGAGAAGCCCCATTTCTTACCAATGGATTTTTTGCAGACGAAAAGCGCGATGTTTGCTTTCTTAATGCGCTCTTCTGTGTTTTCATGCCAGAGGAGTTTCTTGTCCAAGATTACTCCCAGATATTTGGCACTGTTGTTAATTTTGAGCCTAACATTGTTAAGCCGGGGGGTGTTAACGGAGAAGTCTTATACCTCCTTGTGAAGAGGACCAGCTCCGTTTTTACTGGGTTAACGCTGAGTCCGCGGGTAACAGTCCAGCTTGAGAGGGTTTGTAGCGCTGCCTCCATGAGATCAGAGAGGACTTGAGGAAATTTTCCTTTTTTGATGATAACAACATCATCTGCGTACGCCAGGACGTCATGTCCCTCTGCCTGCATGCGTCGCAATAGCTGGTTCATAGTTATGACCCATAGCAGCGGGGAGAGTACTCCTCCTTGCGGAGTTCCTCTATTTACCGCCTTTCGGACCGAGCTATCGCCCAAGATCGAGCTCACCATCCTGCCAGTAAGCATTTGGTGGATAAGAGACACCAACGATGTCTCGATCCCCTGTTCTGTCAAGGCCAGGGTAATGGCATCCGGCAAAACATTGTTAAATGCTCCTTCAATGTCAAGAAATGCTACTAATGTATATTCCTTAACCTCGAGGGATTTTTCAATGGTTGAGACTAGTGAGTGAAGAGCAGTATCAGTAGATTTGCCCTTTGTATAGGTGTTGTGCGCCATAGAGTTCCGAGGTCAATATGGTCTGCCTCAGATATATTTCGATTAGCCTCTCCAGAGTCTTTAATAGAAAGGATGATAGGCTGATTGGCCTGAAGTCTTTGGGTGTTACGTGGGAGGCTTTTCCTGCCTTAGGTATAAAAACTACTTTAACCTCTTTCCAACTAGAGGGAATGCAGTTATTTTGGAGGCACCCGGTAAACATGGCTTGCAACCAGGGCATAATATAACTAAGAGTGTGCTGCAGTTGTGCCGGCACTATGCCGTCAGGGCCTGGTGATTTATAGGGCTGGAAGGTGTTTACAGCCCATTTTATTTTTGCTCTACTTATGATAGATCTGATCAGCTGTTGTAAGGCTGAAGAGTTGATCGTGATAGTTGTATCAACTGTAGTACTACTCGGGAAGTGGGTGTCCATAAGTAGTTTCAGGGATTCCCTGCTTGAGTCGGTCCAATCGCCGTCTTCCTTGCGTAAACTAAGCATTGTTGGCGCTTTAGTTAATATTTTACGCAGCCTTGAGGTCTCCGATGTGGACTCTATATTACTGCAAAAGGTAGCCCAGGAGGTACGTTTGGCCTTCCTTATTGCCGTTTTGTATCTATTCAGCTTTGACTTATAGCAGCCCCAGGCGGTTTCGCTGTTGCTACGTCTCGCTGAATTAAATTCCTTTCTGCACTCTTTTCGGAGTGTCTCAAGTTCGCGAGACCACCATCGGGGTTTGGAAGCCTCTTTATGTTTCCTGTTCGGACAAGCTTTATTAATGGCGTAAGTGCATTGTTTCGTGAAAATGTCCACAATGCTGTCGAGTTGTTCCCGGTTTTGGGAATAAAGGGAGGCTTGGGGCAAGGTTTTTTGCAATAAGCCTAGTATAGTAGCCCCAATTTGTCCTTTGGAGTTTTTTTATTTTGGAAGGGGTGGCTGGGCTCGAGTCCTGCAGTTGGAACTCTATATTTCTATGATCTGAAAAGGAGTGTTCCTTCAAAACCTTCCAGACCACTATTCGGTCGGAGTGCCAGACCGAGACAAGGGTGATGTCCAGAACTTCCTCTCTGTTCTTGGTAATAAAGGTGGGGTCATTACCTTTGTTACAAATAGCAAGGTTGGTGTTCAGTAGGTAGTTAAAAATAACTTCCCCTCTATCATTAGTGTCCGTGTGGCCCCATTGTGTATGGTGCGCATTTGCATCTCCCCTCATAACCAGAACCCTGGTAGGATGGGTTAATCTTACCAGGTCTTGAAAGGCCATAGAGGGTAAAGGGCCCTCATCATTGTGGGCTAGATAGAAAGAGACCATCCTGATTTTCTTCTGTTTCAACTCTAGGTCGACCACAGTAAGGTCTCCGTTGCTAAATTGAGGGAGAAGAAAGGTGCTTATGTTATTTTTGACCAGAATACATGTTCTGGGTTTTCCCTTTCCTTTGGTATAAAAGAGATTAAATTTAGGTGTCCTTAAGCCACAGATCCTGTCACCAGAGATCCATGGCTCTTGGACTAGAGCAACATCGACTTCGCCTGATGCCAGGTAAAGCAGAAGCGAAGCGGATGCTGCTTTACAATGGTGCAGGTTTATCTGTATCACCTGCACCATTTTCAGGGTATTTAGTTTCGACGACAGTCACATCCGCTTCATCGTCGCTGGAGTTGTCTTCGTCGAAGTCCGAACTAAGAAGTTGTCGCTCCGTGAAGAGGTTACCGACGGCTCTGCCCAGCTCGGAGTCTGTCGATGCATCGCCATCGCTCTGGTTCCTCGCAAGTGGTCTTGGTGCAGGCCGCTTGGTTAACTACGGCTTCTATGTCGGTTTTGTAGACCTTGAGTGCGATCTGTTGGAAGCCGTAGTTCACAGCGTAATTTTCTTTTGCCAGCTGGTTCAGGCATTTTTCATTTAGGAGCAGAATTACATGCTTTGTGGCTCTGTTAGTCTGCTCCGTTTTGATAACTTTCCAGTTATCGGTGTAGATGTGAGGGTTGAAGGCCTTCAGCATAGCGATGATTTCCTCAGGCTCCGATGGAGCCACTGGAAACCATGCTCTGGCTCTCGGACGAGATGGTATGTCCGCGGCATTGACTGCCTTGAGCCGGGCGCCTGGGTAAACTTCCCCAACTCTAGCTACCGCAGCTGTATAAAGCTCTGCAGATCTGGTGTTATCGCAGGCCGTAGTTTTATACTGCCTTGATACCAACCGGCATCAAAGCATAAGGGGGGAGGTCCAGGGTTGTCTTTCAGGACCTCCATAGCCACCTTGGCAAGGGCAACTTGAACCCACCGCCATTGGTGTTTGGGGATCTTGCCATTCTCGTCACTTTCGTCCAGGACGCCGATTATTTTGCGATCCTTCGCTATTTCTGCGAAGGATAACGCTTTGGTGCCATGCGTCTTGGACCTTTTCGGAATTGGACTGTGGGTACTTGGTTCCTCCACAGATCGTTGGCGTTTAGAGGCTGGTGCACTTCTAGACTCCAATGTATAGTCTGGTATGACTTGTTTAGCCCAAGCGATGTCATCTAGGACTTTGGTGAAGTCCTCCTTCGACACTTGGTCTTCCCTGATCGGGTTGGTGGCCAAGCGACGAAGGATGTTGCGGGCTTTGCGGATTAGTTTAGGACCTGATTTTGCCGGGTCTGGTCTTTTCAGGTCTTTGGCCCTTGCGCAGACCATCCGCTCTTCTGATCCCCCCGCAGCGGCCGTGCCCGCAGGTGTACGCTGGGCAGCGACGTAGTCGCTAGGAGGAGCAGGTTTGCTAGTGGTCGCTTCTGGGGCCTTTTTTAGAGGGGTGGAGCTTGTAACTCCACTTCCGCTAGGTTTGGGTTAGCTCGAGGGTGCCGTAGCCTTGTTATTAGCGGGATTTGTGGTACCTTCCGGTTTTTGTTTAAGGGAACCGGTCCCCGGATTTGTTGGTTTTTTGGATTTTTCCATAATTACTCCCACGAGTAGCGGAGAAATGAGGTCCACCCGGGCAGAGATCCGCCGTACCCAGGCAGTACAGTTCATAGGAAATATGTAGTACATAGTACACAGTACTTATCGTCGGATTGCTGCAATAGTCACGAAACAGAAATTTTTGCTATTTTAAACATTGTGCAAATATGCAAAAAAGTCATATTATATTCAGCCAAAGTCACGGTACTAAATTTTGATGGGAATGTACTGGATTCAATTTGATTTTTTTCAGAACATAGTACATAATATGCAGTACATTGTATATAGTACGTAATAGATAATATATAATACATAGAAAATAATATAACATACCAGTAGGAAATGTACGTCGATCCGACAAGAAAAGAGGACTTAACCCAGTCCAAAATTTTAGTTATCAAACGACTCAATGTCCAACCGATTTCTTTTCAGACCGAAATGAGGTGATATAGGAGTCATTAAGGTTTAAGTAGTAATTAAACAATAAAATAGTTTTTTTTTTATGTGGTAGAGCTATGGTCAGAAACCAGTCCAGTCTTGTACCACCAGTCTGTCATGTCGTTTGTCACGTCATGGTGCAATGGCTAGCAGTAAGCTTAGTACGAGCGCGAGGGGAATAGGTTCAGGGTTATGAAGGTACGGAGGCATTGAAGAACGTGGTTTGAGCTCTTGGATGTTGAAGGAGCTCGGAAATACTGACTGCGAGAGATTATTCCACACTCGAGTTGTTTTATTGATAAATGAATTGCTATCTTCTTGAGTGCGCGAACGGGCAGGCTGTAAGTGGAGGGAGTGAGATGACTAGGCTAATTGTGTTGTGGCTATAAATTGCCCGTGGAGGCAGAGGAGGGTTTATTTTGGAGGAACAGCCAAACACTTGGCACTGGCACAAACCCGACAGACCTTGGTTTTCTTGTATAAAAACGTTCAAGCTTTAATTTGATTATAAGTTGAAACTCTTATTCGATAGGTCAGTTGCGGTCCCAAAACAACAAAAAAAACTTGGTCCGCTAAGACACTAACACCAGATTTGAGCAGGCAGACAACTTTTTTTACTCCATAAGTACTAAATTTTAAGAGTAATTCCAAAATCTTACTCGATAGATCACGTTGCGGTCCCAAAAATTTTCCGGATAATGGACATACAATATTTATTTATTTATTTATTTATTAATTCGCCAAACAAGGCACACTTAAAATAGATTTACAAATTCTTAGATTAAAACATAGTGTACAGTCTTTTATAATATATTTGACTACTGACAGCTACTAAAAACCTACTATTGTCAAGAGGGGGTTATGTTAGTAGGGATTTGAGTATTTTTTTATAGGATGCCTTGTTGAGGGAAGGGGAGAAAGAGGAGCTATGGCTATTAAAAACCATACAGCATCTGTTGACGGGCTCGTTCCTTGCGTAATCGGTGCGGTGAGGATATTCCTTGAGTAGTTTAGTGTGTCGCGTGTGTCGGACTACATCATTGAATTTGATTCTGTCCGACAGAAACTGCACTTTAAGTTTTCCACTTAAGACGTCAAAGGCAACGCAAGATATGAGCAGTTTCCTCCTGCTAGACAACGGCATGAGATCAAGCACCTTGAGCCTGTCCAAGTAGTGCGGCAAGGTTTGATAGTTATGGGGGTTGTGTAGATGTCTCAGGGCAAAAAGAAGAAATCTCTTTTGAATGGATTCGATCCTCCTGCTGCTCACTTGGAATATAGGATCCCAGATAGGACACGCATATTCCAGGATAGGGCGGACTAAAGAACAGAAGAGTGTTTTTGTGACCCATACATTACCAAATTCTTTGGCTCCCCTCTTAATGAAACCAAGAAGTTTGTTGGCTCTGGCAGTTATATTATCGTAGTGCAGGTTGAAATTGAGTTTTTTGTCTAGGACGACGCCTAGATCTACGATATGATCAACCTGATCCAACATTATGCCATTGAGATAATAGTTATGGTTCCTTGTGTTTTTTAAGCGGGAGAAGGTAATTGCATGACATTTGCTGGTGTTTAGTTGCAGTTTGTTCACGGTGCACCAGTCGTGTAGGGCATTGAGTTTTGTCTGCAAGAAGGAAGCATCAGTTTGGGTCTTAATGGCACTATAAATTTTGAGGTCATCCGCGTAAAAGAGATGTGGAATATTTGCTAATTTTTCGGATAGATCGGAGATGAAAATATTGAAAAATAGGGGACCGAGATGACTACCCTGAGGAACGCCAGAGGTTACTTCGATCTCATTAGATAGATACTTTTTCCGCCCAGGCAGACCCATTCCCACAGACCCCCATCACCATTTTTATACTTGCAGCATCGCCATTCTGGATTTAAATTTTTTACGTTGCTGATTAACTTTTGTAAAAAATTCTTGTGTCATTTGAGTTTGCTGATTCTTGTATTTCGCTTATTTCTTCTTCCCAATACTGGGTTTGCAAGAGTGTCAGGTATTTCAGACCAAGGTATACAGGAACAAAGTAATGAAAAAGAGACTGACATCTTCGAATACCGTAAAAAAGGTCCCATAGTGACGAAACAGTAACAACAGCTTCGATTTTATGTAGAAAGGGGTCACCAAGGGACTTCAGCACTAAAATGACATTTCTCTTTTACATTGCCTTGTTTCTGTAAACCGTACTTCGATCAACTTCGTGAAGTACTTCGCCGAAGCAACTTCACGAGTAGTGAAATACAGGATTTACGTCCAGTAGGTTCTCATATTCACCCCTAATTTGCTCTTCTTTTAATTCTGTCACATTGGTTTTCACTTCTAGTTTTTATTTACCCGTTTATGACTAGGTTCAACCCAGATTCAACCCAATCATTAATGGAGGTCTAGTTGAAACTCATTTTTTTGCATTTTAGTCCGCCATATTTAATTTTCTATTTTAAATTTTAAAAATCTGATGTCAGATTCGTGATCTACGAGTCAAAAAACCCTTATTTATTAAGTTTCATGGAAAAAGGTTCATTTTTTGAATTTTGGTCCGCCATCTTGGCTGCCATTTTGAATTTTGAAAATCTGACCGCAGATTCGTAAACAGCGACGAAAAAACCCCGATAAACAAGTTTTGGTGAAAATTGGTGACGTTTCAAAAATATCCAGGTCAAAGGGTTCAATAAACATTAATGATTATAAACAAATACTCATAATTTTTGAAATCTTTGAGAGCCCATCGAGATTTTTTATCGAGGTGTTGAAGTTTCGGGGTTGACGGATCCGCCCAAACGGGGATTTCTTCTGATGGTTCCAAATTCCTTTTTTTCCAGGGGCTGAGGTGGATTTAAATTTGATGCGAGCTTTTTATAAACACGACTTTACTTTATAATTCACCATATTTATTACTCTCACAATATTTTAGTTACTTAATTTTAATTCAAGAGATGTTATACTAAAACTGTTGCTTCGGTGGATGCTCGCTGCCAAGTGCCATCCTGTGTGAAATTTTTCTTCGTTGAGGTCCATCGATGAGAAATGATCATGTTATCAATCCCGTTAAAATGTGCTCGATCATTTTGTGACAAAAGGTATTGTTAAGAAAAATATATCGGACGGGGGCATATCGAGTTGGCGTCGTTGTAAAGTTTTGGTGGGAGTTATTTTTTTTTGTCGTTGTGATGACGTTGTTTTTCCAACATTCTGGGCCCCCTTGAAATCCTTGATTTCAATAGTCAACTGGTTCGGATTTGTTGATGCATCTGGTTGCTCGCTCGGCTGGCTTCTACAACTTAGATCATATTAGTAATAAAGGAGGATAAGGAAGCGGGATCACCGGAAATGAGGAAGATGTTTCATTTTATTCAAATTGTAGTACTAAACATAAGGTTTTTAATGAATGCGCGAATGCTGAAATTAAATTTAAGAGGCAAATGAATCCACTTGAGAGTTTTCCACCGGGTAGGCGGCTTCTTGGCATGGCAAGAGACAAACTTTGGTGATGGGTCGTTGGAGTTCCGTGGTGTCAGTTTTGACCGTCACTACTCGGACGAGGGCATCGGATCCCGGATGCGTTTTTATAATACGGCCAAGTTTCCATTTTAACGGGGGGAGGCGATCGTCCTTCAACAAAACTAAGTCGCCTTGCTTTAGATTAGGTTGCGCGCGGCACCATTTTGGGCGCTGTTGTAGCCGTGATAAATATTCGGAGCTCCAGCGAGTCCAAAATTCTTGCCGACTCCGTTGTATGAGTTGCCATCGGGTAAGAAGGTGTAGCTTACAATCCAACAAATTGGGTTCGGGGGGGGACACTATGGGGGAACCTATGAGAAAGTGGGCCGGGGTCAGAGCACCATAATCGTTGATATCATCGGATAACGGGCATAGAGGACGCGAATTGAGACAACCTTCAATTTGAGTAGTAAGGGTGATGAGTTCTTCATAGACAAAAGATCGATTACCAGCGATTCGTCTGAAATGATACTTTAGGGATTTCACGCCAGCCTCCCAAAGGCCGCCGAAGTGGGGCGACGCGGGTGGAATGAAATGCCATTCGACGCCCTGTGAACTGAGGGTTTGGGCGGCTTCCTTCCCGGCTTGGTGAATGGCCATTTCCAGGTCTTTATTTAAGTGCTTCTTTGCGCCCACAAAGTTGGTTCCGTTATCAGAAAACACCTTTTTACATGATCCTCGACGTGACGTGAATCTACGAAACGCCGCAAGGAAGGCCGCAGTGGTCATGTCTCCAACTACTTCCAGGTGGATAGCCTTTGTACACAGGCATACAAAGACTACCAGGTATCCTTTGTACGTTTTTGCTCCCCGAACGCGGCTAGCCTTGATGTCCAAATGACCAGTATAATCGACTCCGACGTACGTGAAGGGTCGACTGACAATGACGCGTTCCGCGGGTAATTGCGCCATCAACTGCGACTGATTGTGTTTCCTCCAACGAAAACAAGTCAAGCAACTATGGAAGCACTTTTTCACACTATGGCGGGCTCGAAGAATCCAATATCGTCGCCGCAAGAAAGACAACATTATTTGTGGGCCGCCATGAAGCGTATGGTAGTGGGCGTTTTGCACGAGTAGTGTCGTGAAGTGTCCTGTATGGGGTAACACGATAGGGTGCCGTTCCTCATACGGCAAACCCGAGTGCGCTAGACGGCCCCCCACGCGGATGAGGTTTTCTCCATCCAGGAAAGGATTCACCGACATGGTCTTGGAGTGTTGGGATAAGGATTGGTCGTGCCGTAAATTGTCAACTTCTTTGGGAAAGTGCTCTGACTGTACGAATCGGCACCAAAATTTAAGGCTTTTTTCGAGTTCCTCACGCGACAGCGGAGGGTTATGGGGTCCATTGTGGGTGGTGCGGCAATAGCGAATGAATCGGAAACAGTAACTAGTGACCCGCAGTAGGCGATTCAACTGCGAAAAACGATGCAGAATTCTGTTCAGGTAACATTCCGACGCTTGGACCAGAAATCCTCTTACGGGTCGCAATTCGAGGACCTGAGGATCTTCGGGCTGACTGTGTTTTGTTTGCGGCCAATGGTTTTGGGGAAGTTTTAACCAAGGGGGTCCTTCAAACCATAACGGATCCTGGAGCAGTTCCTCCCCGAATCTTCCGCGGCTACTTCCGTCGACGGGATTCTGTGAAGAGGGCACATGACGCCACTTTCGAGCCCCAATGTTCGTCAAGATGGTTGATATTCTATTACTGACAAATGTCTTCAGGGTATTTACCGGCCTCCCCAACCATGATAACACGATCGTGGAGTCAGTCCACAAAAACACTTGATCGTCTGGAACCGGTAAGCAAGGTTTTAAGTTTCTCGTGAGCTTGGATAGTAGGACAGCCCCACACAATTCGAGTCGGGGCAGAGTGACGGGTTTCACCGGAGCCGCTTTGGTCTTACCAGCTAAGAGGAAAAGCCGTGTGTCGCGCGAATTTTCCACGCGTAGATAGATTGCTGCAGCGTAGGCGCGCTCTGAGGCGTCGCAAAAGCCATGCATTTGGAGGTGGCTTGGGTACGATGGTAGGACATGACGGGGAATTTCAATCCGTTCGATCGCCGGAAGTGAATCAATAAAGCGCTGCCATTGATGTTCTAAGGCTGCAGGTAAAGCTTCATCCCAGGTGAGGCCATGTTGCCAGAGAGTTTGGATGAAAATCTTCGCTCGGATGAGTACGGGGGACAGCCATCCTAAAGGGTCATAAAGACGGGCGATATACGAAACGACTGTGCGTTTCGAGAAAGGGGATTTAGGTTTTTCAGCACGGAGGCGAAAACTGAAACGATCCGTGGTTGGATTCCAGAAAAGTCCTAAGGTTTTAATAACGTCATCCGGGAGCACGCTAACGGATTGGGATTGGGGAGCTTGATCGATGGGTTTGACCTGCTCCAGTAGCTTGGGGTGAATGCTGGACCATTTATGAAGATGAAATTTTCCCTTTTGAAGGAGGGCAATGAGGTCAGCTTGCAAAGACACAGCTTCGGACAGCTCATCGGCGCCTGAATATACGTCATCTACATACGTGTCATTTACTAAGGCGTCCGCCGCCCTCGGGGTGCTAGCTCCCTCATCCAAGGCTAACTGGTGGAGAGTACGGATAGCTAAGTAAGGCGCGCTAGCGGTCCCAAACGTGACGGTTTTCAATCGACAATCTTCTATGGGGAGGTCGGGGTTCCGACGCCAGAGTATTCGTTGATATTCGGCGTCTTCCTGGCAAACTAGGATTTGCCGGTACATTTTCTCGATGTCGGCACAGAACACAAATCGTTTTAGGCGCCACTTTAATATGAGCTTGCAAATGTCTTGTTGAAGTCTCGGACCTATTAGGAGGCGTTCATTTAGGGAAAACCCATTCTGGGTTTTACATGAGGCATCAAACACCACACGACACCGGGTGGTGGTACTATCGGCCTTTACGATCGCATGATGGGGTAAATAACAATGTGAGGCATTGGAATTTTCCCACTGGGGTGGTAATGTTTTGTCCGCATGCCCTAACGTAAAGTATTCTTCGATACACTTAATGTATTCCTCGGCTAACTGCGGATTCTTATGAAATTTTTGTTCCAAATGTCGGAAACGCCGCATTGCGATTTCGCGGGAAGGTCCGAGTTGAGACTCCTGAATGGGTAGTGAAACGAAGGGCAGCTTTACGACGTATCGACCACTAGGATCGCGAGAATGAGTCTCCTGATACAACTTTTCGCAAAGCCGCTCGTCGGAGGTAAGGGCGGGGGGCTCGTACACTTCCTCGATTTCCCAGAACCTGCGAAGACATTCGTCGATGTCAACCCGGTTATGTAAACTGACAATTGATGAGGCCCTAGAAGATGGATTCTGAGGAATTTTCCCAAATAGGATCCACCCTAAAACCGTCTCTTGGGCCGTTGGGGATCCTGCCTCTCCCTTTTGGATTGCTGGACGGACTATTTGCGCATACACGTCCACTCCTAAAACTAGATCAATCGGACCTGGTTCATGAAACAGTGGGTCTGCCAGTGGGAGGCCATGTAGATGTTGCCATTGCCCACGGGCAATTCTTTCGGGGGGAAGCGTGCCTGTAAGCGTGCTCAGTACGAGAGCCTGTAAGTCCATTTGGAACTCGGGATCAACGGTGGAATGAAGCTGCACCTGAACCGTATACTCTGAATTGGTTAGGGGAGTCTGGCATAAACCATGAATTTCAGTACTAACGCGCCGTCTCGGCAGTCGTAATCGCTGCACCGCTGCAGTCGTAATGAACGACGTTTGACTCCCGGGATCAATTAGAGCCCGGACTATCATCAATTCACCAGAAGCGGCGAGAAGAGGGACCAGGGCGGTAGCTAGAAGGGAGGTCTGGGACTTGAACGTGAAATACGTAAGAACCGGGGATGATGACACATTCGGTAGTTCGACACTCTGGGGATTCTGTTGCGAGCCTTTATCTTCTTGACTAGAGGGGTGGAGTGGAGTTGAAGGGTGACGATCGACTTCTCGGTGCAACAGCGTATGGTGTCTGGCGCCGCATTGGAAGCACCCTTGTTGGCTAGAGCATTGTTGCACTTGATGCTTGGTGGCTAGACAGTTAAACCAAAGTCCCTTTCGCTTTACGAGGCTGCTCCGGTCGGGTGTAGACATGGCTTTAAATTTGGGACAGACCTTTATTAAATGATTGGCGTTGCAGCACGGACATCCGAGGGAGGGGGCAGTATGAAACGAGTGGATCTTCGGGGGTTTTTCACCCTGTCTCCCGATAGGAATAGTTCTGACCGGTATGGACTGACGGACGGGTCTTTGATCACGGGTGGCTTCCAAAGCTCGCACTCGGCTCTCTAAAAATTGGAGCAGTTGCGAAAGTGAGGGAAAGGAAGTAGAAGATCCTTGGTCCTGTTCCCATAACTTCCTGGTATCAGCGGGTAACCGAGAAACGATTAAAGTTACAGTTATAGGATCCCAAGTCTCCACCTTAATCGACATACCTTTGAGTGCTGCTAAGTATTCATTTGTAGTGTCTGTAAGCTGACGAATGTTGGCTGAACTTTCAAAGTTGACCGAGGGCTGTGTTAAGAGCGATTGAACGTAACGTGTAATTAATAAACGAGGGTTCTTGTACCTATTACATAACATACGCCACGCGCTTTCATAGTTTGCTTGGGTAAGAGTCAAATGTCGAATTAAGTGCTGGGCCTCGCCCTTTAAACTGCTCTTCAGGTAATGAAGCTTTTGAACTTCGGAGATGGAGGGGTGTTTATGAACCAAAGATTCAAATAAATCGTGAAATGTGATCCAGTCTTTATAGTCCCCTGCAAACTCGGGTAGGGTGATGCGCGGCAGCTTAATATCCCACTGTGACCTGAGGCTGGAGGGATCGGAGACTACCGGGGTCAAAGTATTCATCGAAGCGCGATTTTCGTGAGGGTCGCTATTTTTGCTGGGGCCGCCTTCGCCTAACAAATCCAGTAAAGTACCTTTCCAGTCACTTACTCGAGTTTCGGTCTGGCCATAGTGGTCTTGGGTGAAATATTCCAATGACTGGCGATCGCTCGCGGTTGCGACGGAATCAATTTCTTGATCTTGAATCTGATATCGGTCCCACAACCTATCTAAGGCGTCTACTCTACCCCTCAGGTACCCCGGAGTTATTCGATGTTTTGGAGATTTATTGTGGTTGACCCAAAACTTCCGGAGTTGCTCGCCCGTTGACGCCTGCTTCGCGAGGAGCACCGTGATTGTAGTAAGGTCTTGGCCATTTGGTTCTGGGGACGGTTCGCGCATGGTAAAATCGAATCGTAGCTATCGAGTTTATTGACGAAAATGCCCAACTTTTACCAAAAGAGAAAATTTATATAAGATCAGCCCAACTCAAGCAAAGTATATAACGGGATGTATATACTCCTAGAATTTCTTTAACTAAATTTCAAATTTCAAAACAATAGAAAAATCTTTTATGAGATCGGCCCAACTCTAGCAAAGTATACAACGGGATGTATATACTCCTAGAATTCCTTTAAACTAACTTTCAAAACAATAGAAAAATCTTATATGAGATCGGCCCAACTCGAGCAAAGTATATAACGGGATGTATATACACCTAGAATTCCTTTAACTAAATTTCAAAATAAGAGGAAAATTTTATATGAGATCGGCCCAACTCTAGCAAAGTATATAACGGGATGTATATACTCCTAGAATTCTTTAACTAAATTTCAAAATAAGAGGAAAATTTTATATGAGATCGGCCCAACTCTAGCAAAGTATATAACGGGATGTATATACTCCTAGAATTTCTTTAAACTAAATTTCAAAATAAGAGGAAAATTTTATATGAGATCGGCCCAACTCTAGCAAAGTATATAACGGGATGTATATACACCTAGAATTCCTTTAAACTAACTTTCAAAACAATAGAAAAATCTTATATGAGATCGGCCCAACTCTAGCAAAGTATATAACGGGATGTATATACACCTAGAATTCCTTTAACTAAATTTCAAATTTCAAAACAATAAAAAAATCTTATATATGAGATCGGCCCAACTCTAGCAAAGTATACAACGGGATGTATATACTCCTAGAATTCCTTTAAACTAACTTTCAAAACAATAGAAAAATCTTATATGAGATCGGCCCAACTCGAGCAAAGTATATAACGGGATGTATATACACCTAGAATTCCTTTAACTAAATTTCAAAATAAGAGGAAAATTTTATATGAGATCGGCCCAACTCTAGCAAAGTATATAACGGGATGTATATACTCCTAGAATTCTTTTAACTAAATTTCAAAATAAGAGGAAAATTTTATATGAGATCGGCCCAACTCTAGCAAAGTATATAACGGGATGTATATACTCCTAGAATTTCTTTAAACTAAATTTCAAAATAAGAGGAAAATTTTATATGAGATCGGCCCAACTCTAGCAAAGTATATAACGGGATGTATATACTCCTAGAATTCTTTTAACTAAATTTCAAAATAAGAGGAAAATTTTATATGAGATCGGCCCAACTCTAGCAAAGTATATAACGGGATGTATATACTCCTAGAATTCCTTTAAACTAACTTTCAAAACAATAGAAAAATCTTATATGAGATCGGCCCAACTCTAGCAAAGTATATAACGGGATGTATATACACCTAGAATTCCTTTAACTAAATTTCAAAATAAGAGGAAAATTTTATATGAGATCGGCCCAACTCTAGCAAAGTATATAACGGGATGTATATACTCCTAGAATTCTTTTAACTAAATTTCAAAATAAGAGGAAAATTTTATATGAGATCGGCCCAACTCTAGCAAAGTATATAACGGGATGTATATACTCCTAGAATTCTTTTAACAAAATTTCAAAATAAGAGGAAAATTTTATATGAGATCGGCCCAACTCTAGCAAAGTATATAACGGGATGTATATACACCTAGAATTCCTTTAAACTAACTTTCAAAACAATAGAAAAATCTTATATGAGATCGGCCCAACTCTAGCAAAGTATATAACGGGATGTATATACTCCTAGAATTTCTTTAAACTAAATTTCAAAATAAGAGGAAAATTTTATCTGAGATCGGCCCAACTCTAGCAAAGTATATAACGGGATGTATATACTCCTAGAATTTCTTTAAACTAACTTTCAAAATAAGAGGAAAATTTTATATGAGATCGGCCCAACTCTAGCAAAGTATATAACGGGATGTATATACTCCTAGAATTCTTTTAACTAAATTTCAAAATAAGAGGAAAATTTTATATGAGATCGGCCCAACTCTAGCAAAGTATATAACGGGATGTATATACTCCTAGAATTTCTTTAAACTAAATTTCAAAATAAGAGGAAAATTTTATATGAGATCGGCCCAACTCTAGCAAAGTATATAACGGGATGTATATACACCTAGAATTCCTTTAAACTAACTTTCAAAACAATAGAAAAATCTTATATGAGATCGGCCCAACTCTAGCAAAATATATAACGGGATGTATATACACCTAGAATTCCTTTAACTAAATTTCAAATTTCAAAACAATAGAAAAATCTTATATATGAGATCGGCCCAACTCTAGCAAAGTATACAACGGGATGTATATACTCCTAGAATTCCTTTAAACTAACTTTCAAAACAATAGAAAATCTTATATGAGATCGGCCCAACTCTAGCAAAGTATATAACGGGATGTATATACACCTAGAATTCCTTTAAACTAACTTTCAAAACAATAGAAAAATCTTATATGAGATCGGCCCAACTCTAGCAAAGTATATAACGGGATGTATATACACCTAGAATTCCTTTAAACTAACTTTCAAAACAATAGAAAAATCTTATATGAGATCGGCCCAACTCTAGCAAAGTATATAACGGGATGTATATACACCTAGAATTCCTTTAACTAAATTTCAAAATAAGAGGAAAATTTTATATGAGATCGGCCCAACTCTAGCAAAGTATATAACGGGATGTATATACTCCTAGAATTCTTTTAACTAAATTTCAAAATAAGAGGAAAATTTTATATGAGATCGGCCCAACTCTAGCAAAGTATATAACGGGATGTATATACTCCTAGAATTTCTTTAAACTAAATTTCAAAATAAGAGGAAAATTTTATATGAGATCGGCCCAACTCTAGCAAAGTATATAACGGGATGTATATACACCTAGAATTCCTTTAAACTAACTTTCAAAACAATAGAAAAATCTTATATGAGATCGGCCCAACTCTAGCAAAGTATATAACGGGATGTATATACACCTAGAATTCCTTTAACTAAATTTCAAATTTCAAAACAATAGAAAAATCTTATATATGAGATCGGCCCAACTCTAGCAAAGTATACAACGGGATGTATATACTCCTAGAATTCCTTTAAACTAACTTTCAAAACAATAGAAAAATCTTATATGAGATCGGCCCAACTCTAGCAAAGTATATAACGGGATGTATATACACCTAGAATTCCTTTAACTAAATTTCAAAATAAGAGGAAAATTTTATATGAGATCGGCCCAACTCTAGCAAAGTATATAACGGGATGTATATACTCCTAGAATTCTTTTAACTAAATTTCAAAATAAGAGGAAAATTTTATATGAGATCGGCCCAACTCTAGCAAAGTATATAACGGGATGTATATACTCCTAGAATTCTTTTAACAAAATTTCAAAATAAGAGGAAAATTTTATATGAGATCGGCCCAACTCTAGCAAAGTATATAACGGGATGTATATACACCTAGAATTCCTTTAAACTAACTTTCAAAACAATAGAAAAATCTTATATGAGATCGGCCCAACTCTAGCAAAGTATATAACGGGATGTATATACTCCTAGAATTTCTTTAAACTAAATTTCAAAATAAGAGGAAAATTTTATATGAGATCGACCCAACTCTAGCAAAGTATATAACGGGATGTATATACACCTAGAATTCCTTTAACTAAATTTCAAAATAAGAGGAAAATTTTATATGAGATCGACCCAACTCTAGCAAAGTATATAACGGGATGTATATACTCCTAGAATTTCTTTAACTAAATTTCAAAATAAGAGGAAAATTTTATATGAGATCGGCCCAACTCTAGCAAAGTATATAACGGGATGTATATACTCCTAGAATTCTTTTAACTAAATTTCAAAATAAGAGGAAAATTTTATATGAGATCGGCCCAACTCTAGCAAAGTATATAACGGGATGTATATACACCTAGAATTCCTTTAAACTAACTTTCAAAACAATAGAAAAATCTTATATGAGATCGGCCCAACTCTAGCAAAGTATATAACGGGATGTATATACTCCTAGAATTTCTTTAAACTAAATTTCAAAATAAGAGGAAAATTTTATCTGAGATCGGCCCAACTCTAGCAAAGTATATAACGGGATGTATATACTCCTAGAATTTCTTTAAACTAACTTTCAAAATAAGAGAAAAATTTTATATGAGATCGACCCAACTCTAGCAAAGTATATAACGGGATGTATATACTCCTAGAATTTCTTTAAACTAAATTTCAAAATAAGAGGAAAATTTTATATGAGATCGACCCAACTCTAGCAAAGTATATAACGGGATGTATATACTCCTAGAATTTCTTTAAACTAAATTTCAAAATAAGAGGAAAATTTTATATGAGATCGACCCAACTCTAGCAAAGTATATAACGGGATGTATATACACCTAGAATTCCTTTAACTAAATTTCAAAATAAGAGGAAAATTTTATATGAGATCGGCCCAACTCTAGCAAAGTATATAACGGGATGTATATACTCCTAGAATTCTTTTAACAAAATTTCAAAATAAGAGGAAAATTTTATATGAGATCGGCCCAACTCTAGCAAAGTATATAACGGGATGTATATACTCCTAGAATTTCTTTAAACTAACTTTCAAAATAAGAGGAAAATTTTATCTGAGATCGGCCCAACTCTAGCAAAGTATATAACGGGATGTATATACTCCTAGAATTTCTTTAAACTAACTTTCAAAATAAGAGGAAAATTTTATATGAGATCGGCCCAACTCTAGCAAAGTATATAACGGGATGTATATACTCCTAGAATTCTTTTAACAAAATTTCAAAATAAGAGGAAAATTTTATATGAGATCGGCCCAACTCTAGCAAAGTATATAACGGGATGTATATACACCTAGAATTCCTTTAAACTAACTTTCAAAACAATAGAAAAATCTTATATGAGATCGGCCCAACTCTAGCAAAGTATATAACGGGATGTATATACTCCTAGAATTTCTTTAAACTAAATTTCAAAATAAGAGGAAAATTTTATCTGAGATCGGCCCAACTCTAGCAAAGTATATAACGGGATGTATATACTCCTAGAATTTCTTTAAACTAACTTTCAAAATAAGAGGAAAATTTTATATGAGATCGACCCAACTCTAGCAAAGTATATAACGGGATGTATATACTCCTAGAATTTCTTTAACTAAATTTCAAAATAAGAGGAAAATTTTATATGAGATCGGCCCAACTCTAGCAAAGTATATAACGGGATGTATATACTCCTAGAATTCTTTTAACTAAATTTCAAAATAAGAGGAAAATTTTATATGAGATCGGCCCAACTCTAGCAAAGTATATAACGGGATGTATATACTCCTAGAATTTCTTTAAACTAAATTTCAAAATAAGAGGAAAATTTTATATGAGATCGGCCCAACTCTAGCAAAGTATATAACGGGATGTATATACTCCTAGAATTCTTTTAACAAAATTTCAAAATAAGAGGAAAATTTTATATGAGATCGGCCCAACTCTAGCAAAGTATATAACGGGATGTATATACACCTAG
The DNA here is from genome assembly GCA_949987705.1 of Thereva unica. Taxonomy (NCBI): domain Eukaryota; kingdom Metazoa; phylum Arthropoda; class Insecta; order Diptera; family Therevidae; genus Thereva; species Thereva unica. The sequence continues at coordinate 33,793,534 of OX465282.1, read as the reverse complement.
AATTCCTTTAAACTAACTTTCAAAACAATAGAAAAATCTTATATGAGATCGGCCCAACTCTAGCAAAGTATATAACGGGATGTATATACTCCTAGAATTTCTTTAAACTAAATTTCAAAATAAGAGGAAAATTTTATCTGAGATCGGCCCAACTCTAGCAAAGTATATAACGGGATGTATATACTCCTAGAATTTCTTTAAACTAACTTTCAAAATAAGAGGAAAATTTTATATGAGATCGACCCAACTCTAGCAAAGTATATAACGGGATGTATATACTCCTAGAATTTCTTTAACTAAATTTCAAAATAAGAGGAAAATTTTATATGAGATCGGCCCAACTCTAGCAAAGTATATAACGGGATGTATATACTCCTAGAATTCTTTTAACTAAATTTCAAAATAAGAGGAAAATTTTATATGAGATCGGCCCAACTCTAGCAAAGTATATAACGGGATGTATATACACCTAGAATTCCTTTAAACTAACTTTCAAAACAATAGAAAAATCTTATATGAGATCGGCCCAACTCTAGCAAAGTATATAACGGGATGTATATACACCTAGAATTCCTTTAACTAAATTTCAAATTTCAAAACAATAGAAAAATCTTATATATGAGATCGGCCCAACTCTAGCAAAGTATACAACGGGATGTATATACTCCTAGAATTCCTTTAAACTAACTTTCAAAACAATAGAAAAATCTTATATGAGATCGGCCCAACTCTAGCAAAGTATATAACGGGATGTATATACACCTAGAATTCCTTTAACTAAATTTCAAAATAAGAGGAAAATTTTATATGAGATCGGCCCAACTCTAGCAAAGTATATAACGGGATGTATATACTCCTAGAATTCTTTTAACTAAATTTCAAAATAAGAGGAAAATTTTATATGAGATCGGCCCAACTCTAGCAAAGTATATAACGGGATGTATATACTCCTAGAATTTCTTTAAACTAAATTTCAAAATAAGAGGAAAATTTTATATGAGATCGGCCCAACTCTAGCAAAGTATATAACGGGATGTATATACACCTAGAATTCCTTTAAACTAACTTTCAAAACAATAGAAAAATCTTATATGAGATCGGCCCAACTCTAGCAAAGTATATAACGGGATGTATATACACCTAGAATTCCTTTAACTAAATTTCAAATTTCAAAACAATAAAAAAATCTTATATATGAGATCGGCCCAACTCTAGCAAAGTATACAACGGGATGTATATACTCCTAGAATTCCTTTAAACTAACTTTCAAAACAATAGAAAAATCTTATATGAGATCGGCCCAACTCGAGCAAAGTATATAACGGGATGTATATACACCTAGAATTCCTTTAACTAAATTTCAAAATAAGAGGAAAATTTTATATGAGATCGGCCCAACTCTAGCAAAGTATATAACGGGATGTATATACTCCTAGAATTCTTTTAACTAAATTTCAAAATAAGAGGAAAATTTTATATGAGATCGGCCCAACTCTAGCAAAGTATATAACGGGATGTATATACTCCTAGAATTTCTTTAAACTAAATTTCAAAATAAGAGGAAAATTTTATATGAGATCGGCCCAACTCTAGCAAAGTATATAACGGGATGTATATACACCTAGAATTCCTTTAAACTAACTTTCAAAACAATAGAAAAATCTTATATGAGATCGGCCCAACTCTAGCAAAGTATATAACGGGATGTATATACACCTAGAATTCCTTTAACTAAATTTCAAATTTCAAAACAATAAAAAAATCTTATATATGAGATCGGCCCAACTCTAGCAAAGTATACAACGGGATGTATATACTCCTAGAATTCCTTTAAACTAACTTTCAAAACAATAGAAAATCTTATATGAGATCGGCCCAACTCTAGCAAAGTATATAACGGGATGTATATACACCTAGAATTCCTTTAAACTAACTTTCAAAACAATAGAAAAATCTTATATGAGATCGGCCCAACTCTAGCAAAGTATATAACGGGATGTATATACACCTAGAATTCCTTTAAACTAACTTTCAAAACAATAGAAAAATCTTATATGAGATCGGCCCAACTCTAGCAAAGTATATAACGGGATGTATATACACCTAGAATTCCTTTAACTAAATTTCAAAATAAGAGGAAAATTTTATATGAGATCGGCCCAACTCTAGCAAAGTATATAACGGGATGTATATACACCTAGAATTCTTTTAACTAAATTTCAAAATAAGAGGAAAATTTTATATGAGATCGGCCCAACTCTAGCAAAGTATATAACGGGATGTATATACTCCTAGAATTTCTTTAAACTAAATTTCAAAATAAGAGGAAAATTTTATATGAGATCGGCCCAACTCTAGCAAAGTATATAACGGGATGTATATACACCTAGAATTCCTTTAAACTAACTTTCAAAACAATAGAAAAATCTTATATGAGATCGGCCCAACTCTAGCAAAGTATATAACGGGATGTATATACACCTAGAATTCCTTTAACTAAATTTCAAATTTCAAAACAATAGAAAAATCTTATATATGAGATCGGCCCAACTCTAGCAAAGTATACAACGGGATGTATATACTCCTAGAATTCCTTTAAACTAACTTTCAAAACAATAGAAAAATCTTATATGAGATCGGCCCAACTCTAGCAAAGTATATAACGGGATGTATATACACCTAGAATTCCTTTAACTAAATTTCAAAATAAGAGGAAAATTTTATATGAGATCGGCCCAACTCTAGCAAAGTATATAACGGGATGTATATACTCCTAGAATTCTTTTAACTAAATTTCAAAATAAGAGGAAAATTTTATATGAGATCGGCCCAACTCTAGCAAAGTATATAACGGGATGTATATACTCCTAGAATTCTTTTAACAAAATTTCAAAATAAGAGGAAAATTTTATATGAGATCGGCCCAACTCTAGCAAAGTATATAACGGGATGTATATACACCTAGAATTCCTTTAAACTAACTTTCAAAACAATAGAAAAATCTTATATGAGATCGGCCCAACTCTAGCAAAGTATATAACGGGATGTATATACTCCTAGAATTTCTTTAAACTAAATTTCAAAATAAGAGGAAAATTTTATCTGAGATCGGCCCAACTCTAGCAAAGTATATAACGGGATGTATATACTCCTAGAATTTCTTTAAACTAACTTTCAAAATAAGAGGAAAATTTTATATGAGATCGGCCCAACTCTAGCAAAGTATATAACGGGATGTATATACTCCTAGAATTTCTTTAACTAAATTTCAAAATAAGAGGAAAATTTTATATGAGATCGGCCCAACTCTAGCAAAGTATACAGGGTGAGAGAAAAGTCCGGCACCGGTTCGATATTTCCTAAACGGTAGGTTTTCGTGAAAAAAGTTTGAAGCAAAAGTTGCTCAGCTTGGAGGGTAGATTCGTTTGAACACAAAACTCACCCCCACCCACTCACCCCCTCGCAGGGGGTGGGGGTAACTCCAAATTTTTAAATAGCAACCCCCATTTTTTTTCACGGATTATGATTCTCCGAAGAAAAATATGAAACTTTTGCCTTAAAATTTTTTTAATCCGAAGCTTCCCTGCACCCCCAAAACGAATTTTTGAGGGTGGGGAATAGTCCGGCACCGGTTCGATATTTCCTAAACGGTAGGTTTTCGTGAAAAAAGTTTGTAGCAAAAGTTGCTCAGCTTGGAGGGTAGATTCGTTTGAACACAAAACTCACCCCCACCCACTCACCCCCTCGCAGGGGGTGGGGGTAACTCCAAATTTTTAAATAGCAACCCCCATTTTTTTTCACGGATTATGATTCTCCGAAGAAAAATATGAAACTTTTGCCTTAACATTTTTTTTATCCGAAGCTTCCCTGCACCCCCAAAATGAATTTTTGGGGATGGGGAATAGTCCGGCACCGTTTCGATATTTTCTGAACGGTAGGTTTTCGTGAAAAAAGTTTGTAGCAAAGGTTGCTCACCTTGGAGGGTAGAATTGTTTGAACACAAAACTCACCCCCACCCACTCACCCCCTCGCAGGGGGTGGGGGTAACTCTAAATTTTTAAATAGCAACCCCCATTTTTTTTCACGGATTATGATTCTCCGAAGAAAAATATGAAACTTTCGCCTTAACATTTTTTTTATCCGAAGCTTCCCTGCACCCCCAAAATGAATTTTTGGGGAAGGGGAATAGTCCGGCACCGTTTCGATATTTTCTGAACAGTAGGTTTTCGTGAAAAAAGTTTGTAGCAAAAGGTGCTCAGGTTGGAGGGTAGAATCGTTTGAACACAAAACTCACCCCCACCCACTCACCCCCTCGCGGGGGGTGGGGGTAACTCTAAAATTTTAAATAGCCGTTATGAAAATTGAGACCTCCAGTATCCTGTTTTTCAAATCATGAATGTCAGCAGGCTTACTTTCGTAGAATGGATTTTTCAAGACAAGAACGATTTCTCAGAACAACAGGGTCTATCAGTGTAACTCCGCTTAATCAAAATTTCAATACTGTCTCTTTCTGAGAACATATCGTCTCGGTTAAGAATGTAACAAAAAAACAAGAACCTAACAAGAACGAATTCTCGTGGATACTTTTCAATAAACATTTGTAAAAGATCAGAAGGCAAGAGTGCAATTTCAGATCAATAGTTGATGCCTTTAAATTGGAAAAATCTTTTTCAAACTTTGAATACCGGCCTGAAATATCTGGTTTCATTTCCATTGGGATATCACACCTACGTTTTCTTCTAGAATTGTACTTGTAATCTAAGTTTATTTTATTATAACCATGCCTCTCACTGAACGAGAGAGGATTGAAATTTTGATTATGCGGGGCTACGGAGATCGAAAACGCTCTAATCAGGAGACTGCAAACCTATTTAATGAAACACATCCAGAACGTGCCATCCCGATAAACAAATCTACCGTCAAGCGAACAGTTGATCGGTTCGTAGAAACAGGTAAGTCCTTTAAATGGTTTTGCTGATTTGTTAGGTAAATGCTGCTTTTTTGCATTCAATAAACAGGTTCTGTCACAGACAGGCCGAGACTCGGACGTCCGAGAACAGCTACAAATCCTGAAACATCACTGAATGTTCTCCTCAACTTCACCGAAGATTGTCATAAGTCGACACGGAAAGTAGGTCAGGCAATGGGAATTAGCGATTGGTCCGTGCGAAAAATTTTAAAAACTAACAAGTATCATCCATACAAAATTTGCTTGGTACAAGAGTTGACGGACAACGATTTCGATCTGAGAGTCGAGTTTTGCGATGTCATGATGGATCGATATGATCAGAATCCAATGACATTTTTCTGGACCTGTTTTTCGGATGAGGCAAAATTTGAGCTAAATGGAAATATGAATCGACACAACAGCAGGTACTGGTCTAGTATAAATCCACACTGGATGAGAGATTCTCACACACAATACCAGCAAAAAGTTAACGTTTGGGCTGGTATTGTTGCAAATCAGATTGTGGGACCATTCTTCTTTGAAGAGAATCTCACAGCTACGCGATATATGAGAATGCTCCAAGAAGAAATTGTACCTGCAATCCGAAATATCGTTGAAGATCAATTTGAGCTAGTTCAGTTCCAACAAGTCGACAGTATTCATTCGGGAATGCAGGGAAGCTTCGGATAAAAAAATTTTTAGACGAAAGTCTCATATTTTTTTTCGGAGAATCATAATCCGTGAAAAAAAATGGGGGTTGCTATTTAGAATTTTAGAGTTACCCCCACCCCCTGCGAGGGGGTGAGTGGGTGGGGGTGAGTTTTGTGTTCAAACAATTCTACCCTCCAAGGTGAGCAACCTTTGCTACAAACTTTTTTCACGAAAACCTACCGTTCAGAAAATATCGAAACGGTGCCGGACTATTCCCCATCCCCAAAAATTCATTTTGGGGGTGCAGGGAAGCTTCGGATAAAAAAAATGTTAAAGCGAAAGTTTCATATTTTTCTTCGGAGAATCATAATCCGTGAAAAAAAATGGGGGTTGCTATTTAAAAATTTAGAGTTACCCCCACCCCCTGCGAGGGGGTGAGTGGGTGGGGGTGAGTTTTGTGTTCAAACGAATCTACCCTCCAAGCTGAGCAACTTTTGCTACAAACTTTTTTCACGAAAACCTACCGTTTAGGAAATATCGAACCGGTGCCGGACTATTCCCCATCCCCAAAAATTCATTTTGGGGGTGCAGGGAAGCTTCGGATAAAAAAAATGTTAAAGCGAAAGTTTCATATTTTTCTTCGGAGAATCATAATCCGTGAAAAAAAATGGGGGTTGCTATTTAAAAATTTGGAGCTACCCCCACCCCCTGCGAGGGGGTGAGTGGGTGGGGGTGAGTTTTGTGTTCAAACGAATCTACCCTCCAAGCTGAGCAACTTTTGCTTCAAACTTTTTTCACGAAAACCTACCGTTTAGGAAATATCGAACCGGTGCCGGACTTTTCTCTCACCCTGGGTGTACGGGATGTATATACTCCTAGAATTCTTTTAACCAAATTTCAAAATAAGAGGAAAATTTTATATGAGATCGGCCCAACTCTAGCAAAGTATATAACGGGATGTATATACTCCTAGAATTTCTTTAAACTAAATTTCAAAATAAGAGGAAAATTTTATCTGAGATCGGCCCAAACTCTAGCAAAGTATATAACGGGATGTATATACTCCTAGAATTTCTTTAAACTAAATTTCAAAATAAGAGGAAAATTTTATATGAGATCGACCCAACTCTAGCAAAGTATATAACGGGATGTATATACACCTAGAATTCCTTTAACTAAATTTCAAAATAAGAGGAAAATTTTATATGAGATCGGCCCAACTCTAGCAAAGTATATAACGGGATGTATATACTCCTAGAATTCTTTTAACAAAATTTCAAAATAAGAGGAAAATTTTATATGAGATCGGCCCAACTCTAGCAAAGTATATAACGGGATGTATATACTCCTAGAATTTCTTTAAACTAACTTTCAAAATAAGAGGAAAATTTTATCTGAGATCGGCCCAACTCTAGCAAAGTATATAACGGGATGTATATACTCCTAGAATTTCTTTAAACTAACTTTCAAAATAAGAGGAAAATTTTATATGAGATCGGCCCAACTCTAGCAAAGTATATAACGGGATGTATATACTCCTAGAATTCTTTTAACAAAATTTCAAAATAAGAGGAAAATTTTATATGAGATCGGCCCAACTCTAGCAAAGTATATAACGGGATGTATATACACCTAGAATTCCTTTAAACTAACTTTCAAAACAATAGAAAAATCTTATATGAGATCGGCCCAACTCTAGCAAAGTATATAACGGGATGTATATACTCCTAGAATTTCTTTAAACTAAATTTCAAAATAAGAGGAAAATTTTATCTGAGATCGGCCCAACTCTAGCAAAGTATATAACGGGATGTATATACTCCTAGAATTTCTTTAAACTAACTTTCAAAATAAGAGGAAAATTTTATATGAGATCGACCCAACTCTAGCAAAGTATATAACGGGATGTATATACTCCTAGAATTTCTTTAACTAAATTTCAAAATAAGAGGAAAATTTTATATGAGATCGGCCCAACTCTAGCAAAGTATATAACGGGATGTATATACTCCTAGAATTCTTTTAACTAAATTTCAAAATAAGAGGAAAATTTTATATGAGATCGGCCCAACTCTAGCAAAGTATATAACGGGATGTATATACTCCTAGAATTTCTTTAAACTAAATTTCAAAATAAGAGGAAAATTTTATATGAGATCGGCCCAACTCTAGCAAAGTATATAACGGGATGTATATACTCCTAGAATTCTTTTAACAAAATTTCAAAATAAGAGGAAAATTTTATATGAGATCGGCCCAACTCTAGCAAAGTATATAACGGGATGTATATACACCTAGAATTCCTTTAAACTAACTTTCAAAACAATAGAAAAATCTTATATGAGATCGGCCCAACTCTAGCAAAGTATATAACGGGATGTATATACTCCTAGAATTTCTTTAAACTAAATTTCAAAATAAGAGGAAAATTTTATCTGAGATCGGCCCAACTCTAGCAAAGTATATAACGGGATGTATATACTCCTAGAATTTCTTTAAACTAACTTTCAAAATAAGAGGAAAATTTTATATGAGATCGACCCAACTCTAGCAAAGTATATAACGGGATGTATATACTCCTAGAATTTCTTTAACTAAATTTCAAAATAAGAGGAAAATTTTATATGAGATCGGCCCAACTCTAGCAAAGTATATAACGGGATGTATATACTCCTAGAATTCTTTTAACTAAATTTCAAAATAAGAGGAAAATTTTATATGAGATCGGCCCAACTCTAGCAAAGTATATAACGGGATGTATATACACCTAGAATTCCTTTAAACTAACTTTCAAAACAATAGAAAAATCTTATATGAGATCGGCCCAACTCTAGCAAAGTATATAACGGGATGTATATACACCTAGAATTCCTTTAACTAAATTTCAAATTTCAAAACAATAGAAAAATCTTATATATGAGATCGGCCCAACTCTAGCAAAGTATACAACGGGATGTATATACTCCTAGAATTCCTTTAAACTAACTTTCAAAACAATAGAAAAATCTTATATGAGATCGGCCCAACTCTAGCAAAGTATATAACGGGATGTATATACACCTAGAATTCCTTTAACTAAATTTCAAAATAAGAGGAAAATTTTATATGAGATCGGCCCAACTCTAGCAAAGTATATAACGGGATGTATATACTCCTAGAATTCTTTTAACTAAATTTCAAAATAAGAGGAAAATTTTATATGAGATCGGCCCAACTCTAGCAAAGTATATAACGGGATGTATATACTCCTAGAATTTCTTTAAACTAAATTTCAAAATAAGAGGAAAATTTTATATGAGATCGGCCCAACTCTAGCAAAGTATATAACGGGATGTATATACACCTAGAATTCCTTTAAACTAACTTTCAAAACAATAGAAAAATCTTATATGAGATCGGCCCAACTCTAGCAAAGTATATAACGGGATGTATATACACCTAGAATTCCTTTAACTAAATTTCAAATTTCAAAACAATAAAAAAATCTTATATATGAGATCGGCCCAACTCTAGCAAAGTATACAACGGGATGTATATACTCCTAGAATTCCTTTAAACTAACTTTCAAAACAATAGAAAAATCTTATATGAGATCGGCCCAACTCGAGCAAAGTATATAACGGGATGTATATACACCTAGAATTCCTTTAACTAAATTTCAAAATAAGAGGAAAATTTTATATGAGATCGGCCCAACTCTAGCAAAGTATATAACGGGATGTATATACTCCTAGAATTCTTTTAACTAAATTTCAAAATAAGAGGAAAATTTTATATGAGATCGGCCCAACTCTAGCAAAGTATATAACGGGATGTATATACTCCTAGAATTTCTTTAAACTAAATTTCAAAATAAGAGGAAAATTTTATATGAGATCGGCCCAACTCTAGCAAAGTATATAACGGGATGTATATACACCTAGAATTCCTTTAAACTAACTTTCAAAACAATAGAAAAATCTTATATGAGATCGGCCCAACTCTAGCAAAGTATATAACGGGATGTATATACACCTAGAATTCCTTTAACTAAATTTCAAATTTCAAAACAATAGAAAAATCTTATATATGAGATCGGCCCAACTCTAGCAAAGTATACAACGGGATGTATATACTCCTAGAATTCCTTTAAACTAACTTTCAAAACAATAGAAAATCTTATATGAGATCGGCCCAACTCTAGCAAAGTATATAACGGGATGTATATACACCTAGAATTCCTTTAAACTAACTTTCAAAACAATAGAAAAATCTTATATGAGATCGGCCCAACTCTAGCAAAGTATATAACGGGATGTATATACACCTAGAATTCCTTTAAACTAACTTTCAAAACAATAGAAAAATCTTATATGAGATCGGCCCAACTCTAGCAAAGTATATAACGGGATGTATATACACCTAGAATTCCTTTAACTAAATTTCAAAATAAGAGGAAAATTTTATATGAGATCGGCCCAACTCTAGCAAAGTATATAACGGGATGTATATACACCTAGAATTCTTTTAACTAAATTTCAAAATAAGAGGAAAATTTTATATGAGATCGGCCCAACTCTAGCAAAGTATATAACGGGATGTATATACTCCTAGAATTTCTTTAAACTAAATTTCAAAATAAGAGGAAAATTTTATATGAGATCGGCCCAACTCTAGCAAAGTATATAACGGGATGTATATACACCTAGAATTCCTTTAAACTAACTTTCAAAACAATAGAAAAATCTTATATGAGATCGGCCCAACTCTAGCAAAGTATATAACGGGATGTATATACACCTAGAATTCCTTTAACTAAATTTCAAATTTCAAAACAATAGAAAAATCTTATATATGAGATCGGCCCAACTCTAGCAAAGTATACAACGGGATGTATATACTCCTAGAATTCCTTTAAACTAACTTTCAAAACAATAGAAAAATCTTATATGAGATCGGCCCAACTCTAGCAAAGTATATAACGGGATGTATATACACCTAGAATTCCTTTAACTAAATTTCAAAATAAGAGGAAAATTTTATATGAGATCGGCCCAACTCTAGCAAAGTATATAACGGGATGTATATACTCCTAGAATTCTTTTAACTAAATTTCAAAATAAGAGGAAAATTTTATATGAGATCGGCCCAACTCTAGCAAAGTATATAACGGGATGTATATACTCCTAGAATTCTTTTAACAAAATTTCAAAATAAGAGGAAAATTTTATATGAGATCGGCCCAACTCTAGCAAAGTATATAACGGGATGTATATACACCTAGAATTCCTTTAAACTAACTTTCAAAACAATAGAAAAATCTTATATGAGATCGGCCCAACTCTAGCAAAGTATATAACGGGATGTATATACTCCTAGAATTTCTTTAAACTAAATTTCAAAATAAGAGGAAAATTTTATCTGAGATCGGCCCAACTCTAGCAAAGTATATAACGGGATGTATATACTCCTAGAATTTCTTTAAACTAACTTTCAAAATAAGAGGAAAATTTTATATGAGATCGGCCCAACTCTAGCAAAGTATATAACGGGATGTATATACTCCTAGAATTTCTTTAACTAAATTTCAAAATAAGAGGAAAATTTTATATGAGATCGGCCCAACTCTAGCAAAGTATATAACGGGATGTATATACTCCTAGAATTCTTTTAACCAAATTTCAAAATAAGAGGAAAATTTTATATGAGATCGGCCCAACTCTAGCAAAGTATATAACGGGATGTATATACTCCTAGAATTTCTTTAAACTAAATTTCAAAATAAGAGGAAAATTTTATCTGAGATCGGCCCAAACTCTAGCAAAGTATATAACGGGATGTATATACTCCTAGAATTTCTTTAAACTAAATTTCAAAATAAGAGGAAAATTTTATCTGAGATCGGCCCAACTCTAGCAAAGTATATAACGGGATACTCCTAGAACTCCTTTAACTAAATTTCAAAATAAGAGGAAAATTTTTTATGAGATCGGCCCAACTCTAGCGAAGTATATAACGGGATGTATATACTCCTAGAATTCCTTTAAACTAACTTTCAAAATAAGAGGAAAATTTTATCTGAGATCGGCCCAACTCAGATTTAAAATTTTATCACATGTCACTAGGAAGAATCCTAATTTACAACACTGGATTCTATTCATTTGCGAAACAAAGAATTTGTAAGCCTATACGGAAAACAATGTGAGAGCGCACCGTTGGTTCGAACTCTGGACTTGCTTCAGCTTCGCGAAATGCTTAAATTGCACGTTTTGCCCGGGTTATGGAAACTGGACCGTTAGCCGAAAACACTATAATATACACTATTGAGTAGATGCCACCTGGAATTAACTTTATCAACCGATCACCATAATTTGTATGTCTTATTGCGATCACCGCTATGATAGTTGTCACCTTTTGCTCTAAATGGGATTCGCCATGAATTTACCTTCAGCACAGTTTTATTTTAATTTATATACGAATGATATATAATTAATTTTATAATGTAATTTGCGTTAGCAGACATAAAATGAAACTATATCTTCACTCACCTGAGGTTTTGGGGTGGAGGACAAGGACTCGGTGTGCGTTGTATTGTGTCACACGACTTTAAATAGCGGGCCGCTGTTGCTGTCTTTCCACGTGGTGCAGAATCTACGACCCACGGATTCCCGCGAGGCAATTTGTGATCGGTGGCAAACAAATGGGGGTGAACCGTTGTCCTACAGGGCTGATCCGGCTCGAAGGACCAAATGATGAAGTTTCGGGGTTGACGGATCCGCCCAAACGGGGATTTCTTCTGATGGTTCCAAATTCCTTTTTTTCCAGGGGCTGAGGTGGATTTAAATTTGATGCGAGCTTTTTATAAACACGACTTTACTTTATAATTCACCATATTTATTACTCTCACAATATTTTAGTTACTTAATTTTAATTCAAGAGATGTTATACTAAAACTGTTGCTTCGGTGGATGCTCGCTGCCAAGTGCCATCCTGTGTGAAATTTTTCTTCGTTGAGGTCCATCGATGAGAAATGATCATGTTATCAATCCCGTTAAAATGTGCTCGATCATTTTGTGACAAAAGGTATTGTTAAGAAAAATATATCGGACGGGGGCATATCGAGTTGGCGTCGTTGTAAAGTTTTGGTGGGAGTTATTTTTTTTTGTCGTTGTGATGACGTTGTTTTTTCAACAGAGGTGTTAGAGTGACTTCTCCCGAACATTTTAAGACCAATAACGTCCATTTCAATGATGGGGTATTTGAGAAATTGAGTTTTAAAGTTTTTTACTATTTTTTGACCTTTTGACATTGAATTCGAAAATATGTTTATGTTTTTCAGCAAATTTGTTTATAAACAACCCCTCTGACCTGAAAACATGTAAAACCTATCAAAAACGTCGACCCCAACGAAAGATATAGAGCCAAAATCAAAAAAGAAAGTCAAAATTCATGAAAATCCCGAAAAAACACATTTAATTTTTATTGATCAATAGATTAATGAAAAAATTCTAAAAATTTTTTTTGTAGTCTTAAATAGTTGCCCAAAGTCCCTGAAAAGTTTCAGCCAAAACGGAGGGGGGTCGAAAAATGTTGTCCGATTTGACGTGGAATGTCCCATATACGTATATATCAAAGATTTCCTAAATGCTAAAATTGTCTGCCATTCCAACCTGTGGCGAATTTGCAGTCTTGGTCGCCCTAGGCCGTGTAGTACCAACCGACCTTTCACCAGGAAGTAGCTCACGCTTTCGATTGCGTCGAACGCCTCTTTCATATTCCTGTGCAAAGAACATTTTTTTTAAGTTTTTTTACTTGTGGAGTTCATGCGATCCAGTAAAAATTCCCAAAAAACAGTCATGAAGGCCGTTTCAAGACGTTCCAATTTCAAACTAATACTTCTTGCTTCACATATAACGGTTCTCTTCTGTTGTGTGTCATTTTCGATGGAGACTACCGTTCTATGGATTTCATTCCACGAGTCGCGTAAACTTTTGCATGGATCTGCTACGAGCTGACCAACGAGTCGTTGATAGACTTTTGACGTTGAAATGGGCTTGAAGGAGTTCCCAACGAAGAGTTCTTGAAGTTGAAGTTCAGCTGCTCATTAACCTACTAAATTGATCAAATGTGATGAGCAGGGAACATACTCTGTGATGAGCAGGGGACGTATTCTTCACATGCGGTTGAAGTGAAATAGCTCATATGTCCTGAGCCTGGATTCCCACAAGTTTTTCGAGGGGTTTATGCAGCCCTTGTTTGATGGGTTTATTCCAATTCGAACAAAACCCATTACTGAAAAATCGAAGCCTTGGCTCAGTCCTGAAATTAAGTCCTTAATTGTTGAGCGGGAGTATCTTTATTAAAGAATCGTAAAAATAAAATTCGAAAGCGCCAAAAGCTCTTATAAGCGACTTCGTAATATCACCATGGCTAAAAATTAAAGAAGCCCGCTTCAATCCTTCGATTCTGCCACCGAAGAAACTATGGAATAACTTAAGTAAGTTAGGGGTGCAATCAAAAATAGAGCCTTTAGCTCGTGACTTTGATGCTGAAAGTCTGAATTCACACTTTACTTCAAGTAATTCTGCCCGCAATGCTCATATTCCTCAGTCTTTGTATAGTGGGTTTGGTTTCCGCTGCGTAAACCACACTAAAATTCTATGTGCCATAAATCGCTTTCAATCTAATGCGCAGTGCGCCCTACAGACTTCCGTCCTATTAGAATCTTACCGTTTTTAGCAAAAGTTCTTGAGAAATTGATTGCATTTCAAATTGTCGAGCTCTGTGAACATTGTCAGCTTATAAATCCCTGCCAATCTGGTTTTCGAAAAACCCAAAGAATACTGCGCTTCTTAAAATCACATCCGACTTTAGGAATTACTTAGATGGAAACCAAGTCTGCTATTTTGCACTACTAGACTTTCCCCAAGGCCTTTGATAATGTTGACCACTACACAGTTTAGTTACTCCTCGCCTACTCTCAAGCATATGCATAGTTTCTTAAATAACCGTTCGCAACAGGTAATGCTGCATAATCGTGCTTCAACCTTAACCGTCCTCTGCTGTGGTGTTCCGTAAAGTTCTTGGCGCTCTTTTAGTCAGTGCATTCATTAATGACCTTCCTGCAGTAGTAAACAACTCGAAAATCCACATGTACGACGATGATATACAGCTGCACCTCCTTATTCCTAAGGAATCAATTGGTGTCAAGAGTATGGAAATTATCCGAGGACTTACAAAATGTTCTTCTATGGGCTTCGGTTAGTCGCCTATCCTTCAATCCAGGAAAATCGCAATAACTAGTTTTAGCTCACTCTGTAAACCCCAGTCTTGCTTTTCCCAAAGTCGTATTAAGTGGCAATCCTACCAAAAATCTCGGAGTAACTCTAAGCCACGATATGGTTTGTTATGACCACATCCGTTATAGTGCAGTGACGGTTCGTAAGGTTCAGGATAAGGGAAGCAATGCGCAAGGTGAACGATAAAAGTATCGAAGCCTTTAACTAAAAAAACTGAAAAATAACATATAGTGGGGTCAGATAAGCGAAACATAAGGAATTGTTTGCAGTCTAAAATATGAAACATGTTAGTTACATCGAATACTATAAGAAATGGACATTTTCTAGCTCTAGCAACCAAGTTATCGACCATTTTGTGAAAATTGTATCACTTTGGTTGTTCTTTCTAAACATAGATGCGTATAATGTGTAGGTCCGAAAAAAGCAAAAAATAGAGGCTGTTCGTTATGATATTGGCTATCAGCGATTACAATATGAAATTTTTATCTGTACACATAACCTCAAAAAAAACTTAAAGAACTGCTAAATTGTTATGTTTTGGTTATAACTTCGGATTTTTTCAGTGAACTTTATATTATAAACACTGACTGGTTAGAATTTAGGTCAAAATATCTTATACAAATCCCAAAAATTGACCTTCAATTTGAAAATTAATTGCCCTTTAATATTTGTGCATCGCATCGTATGAGGTATTTTTTTTAAATGTAGTATTACTTCATGATGGTGAACAAAAAAATTTGTTTAAACATCAAAAAAGTGAAAAAAATCGAATCGCATTTTTCGTTAATTTTTTCGAAATATTTTTGCTGCTAGTGGGCGTTTTGCGGCTTTTTTCAGATTATATTTATAATTAAAGTGTCCAAAAAAAGCCGTTAAAAAACTACAACTGCTACTTTCATCTCATTTAATTTGATCATACAAATGGGTGTTTCTCACCAAAGTGAGTCCCTGTCTTTGGCAAATATTACATAAACTATGGGGATAAATATTTATATTTCTGTAAATTGCAATTTATAACTATCTAAACTATAGTATGCAATATAGAAAATATCTCACTTAAAAACCTATATGGTTTCAATAACGTATTTTTTAGGTCTAAAAACAGTCCCCTGGTCAGTCACCAAACCAAAATATTTTCAATTGAGTTCATTAATTTTACTAATATTCTCAAAACAATTAACTTTTATATAACACAATTTAATCAATATGAAATGATAAGCTAGTAGATTCTAATATTAATTAATTTAAACTATTTTTTGATTAGTTTAATTTAACCTAAAGTTGGTCCCCGAATTTCATGAACAGTCCCTCTGTCAAAGTTTCGAGTTACACACCAGGCCATCTACAGTAAAGACAGACTTGTTAATGGGCGTAACGAAACGTGAGCGACATGAGGTTAGCTCTGTTACCCCCAAAAGTAGTTAAAACTCATTTTGTTTAGTGTTACACGAGTTAGCGGGGCACATGCGCGCATCGGTACGCAACATTCGACAGTCCCCTGTCAAGTGGTATTTTTCTTTTTTTAAAGTGTTCCAGTTATCTATATTGTGCATGGTTTTAAATAAGATGTCTTATAGTTTCTATATTAAAAAATAAAGTAATAATAAAGGGATTTTATGGTACCGTAACAATTACACAAATTAAACAGTCCCCTGTCAACAGTCCCCCGCTACATACAGAAACAGGAGACTTTTTCATTTATTAGAGGACTGTTGTTGCACTTTTGCCTTTGTTTTAGGCCTATAACCATCTTTTAATCATGGCTCGAGAAAAAAAAGAAAGTGTCTAAGGAAGAAACAAAAGTTCACAAGTTTACTTGGAACTACACAGAGAACTTGGAACTACCAAAGAAGACTGTTTTATATATATATGTATATATATATATATATATATATATATATATACTAGCTGGGACCCGGTGCGCCTACGCTGCACCCATAAGTCAATAGTAAACAATAAAAACCATCCATTGACTTAATATTTTTCGAGATATGAATTTTACGCAGATGAAATGCCTCAAAGAACATGGGTCTTGCGTCGGCCGCCATGGATCATTTTAGTTTCAATAGCGTCATGGCCTACCTATTCTTTGACAGCTGCGTAAATTTGAAATTTTCATTAAATGTAATGATTCAATTTAATGACAATTTTACATTTGTCAAACAATAGGTAGGCCATGAAGCTATTGAAACTAAAATGAAGTGAAAATTCCTAAAATTACCATTTTTTTGTTTTTTCAGGCAATTTTTTTAATTTTTCTCTCCGTAAGAACCATCCTCGTACTTCAACGAATATTCGAAAAAAAAATTAGTCCAATAGGTCCAGCCGTTCTTGAGTTTTGCGCTTAGCAACACATTTAGCGATTCATTTTTATATTATAGATATATATATATATATATATATATATATATATATATATATATATTGTATATATATATATATATATATATATATATATATGCGTTATAAAGAATGTTTTTAAAGTATGTATACTACTAATAAATGCTTATTTCACTTATATATATACAGTCCTCTGACATATGCAGCAGTCCGCTGTGTCGAATTTTTTATATTTGCTCAATAAGTCCTAAAATAAAACAAATATATTTGAGTCCGTTACTGTTTATTATCCACCAGATAGATATCTATTTAATTGTATAGTTTTTTTTATATTCACGTAAAAAAGTTGCTGGGACAGATTTCTTGCAAAAATTTACCAGTTAACAGAGAAACACCCAAATGCATAATTTTGGCTCAACATCTAAAAACCTTCTATTCTTGGTGTTCCAACAACAACCTTGTGCTTAATATTAGTAAATGCGAGATCATGACTTTTTGTGGGAAACGTGGTGTTATAACTTATGACTATACTTTCCTTGACAACAAGGTCTCCCGTACTGAATCTGTAATCGATCTTGGGGTTAGGTTAGAAAGTAAGTTGGATTTCTCCACCCACATCAATTATATCTCCTCCAAGGGCAATTCAGTCCTGGGATTTATAAAAAGATGGTCCAAAGAGTTCAACAACCCCCTCGTCACTAAACACCTGTACGTATCTTTGGTTAGGCCTTTGCTTGACTACGCTTCCCAGGTATGGTCTCCTTACTACTTCTCCCATGTTAGTAGAATCGAATCGGTTCAAAGGAAGTTCGTCCGGTTTGCACTCAGCCACCTCCCGTGAGATGACCCACTCGCTCTTCCGCCTTATGAGAACAGACTTAAATTGCTCAACTTAAGCTCCCTTCATGAGCGCCGTGAGGTCGCTGACGTTATATTCGTTCATCGACTGATGAATGACAAGGTGGACTCTGGTTTCTTAAGAAGCTGCGCGTCATTTAGAGTGAATAACTACAACCTGAGAGGTGAACCTCTCTTGCACATTAATTCCTCTAACACCAATTATGGCATGTTCGAACCCATTAATCGCATGCTTATAAATACTAACAAAAATAGGAGTGTGTTTAGCTTGCTAACTAGTGAAGTTGTCCTTAAACGGACCCTTCTCAATGTGGCGTGACTCTCTGCGTGCCTCACTCCCCTTTTTAGTTTTGCATGCTTCTCTGTTTGATGTTTTTGATCTTTTATGTTTAGACTTCTTAATGTGACGTGAATCCTTGGTGTACCCACTTCCTTTTTGTTGTAGGACGCTTACTTGTTAGAGTGTTTTAGTACTTATATTTATTTCTATATGTTTGCATGTCTCAGCCGAGCCCACGGGGTCGTGGTAAATGTTTCTCAGCCCACCAGCTGAGAACTGCGCCTTCTGCATAAGAAGGGAAACTCTATTATTAAAAATAGTAATAATAAAACCCTGCATACTCCTACAATTCATTACAATTCATAAAAATATTCTCTATGCCTTGGGGTGTTCCTTAAAAACTTATAAAGTAAAGACTTGACGTTGCTGAAATTCTTTCATGACTTACTTAAACGGCGGAAACCCTTCTACCTCCCTAAATTCTTCCAGCTCTCGCAATCGCGTAGAAAACAATTTAATCATTCCTTGGTTTCGTTTTTTTATTGTTTCTAATGCAGCTCTGCTTTGTAAATCTCTTCCATATAATCTTCAATTATCGAATCAAGCTGTGTTTTTATAAGGCGTCTCTCAAAATTCAAATCTATTTTTTCTCCTCTTTCCCAATAATAATTTATACTTCTTTTTCTTTTTTTCTGCTCTTTTCTTTCTTATCTTTCGTTTTTTTTTTTATTATGATTTTTATGACTAATAAAACGGTTCCAAGGTTTGATTTGTATCTCTTTCTTGTAATTACTTCTCAAGCCTGTCGTAAATTTCACTCGAACCCTATAAAAATTCCTGGCCATTCAAAATATCTCGGTATTCGGCTATTTAATCGTCGCGAATGTGGTATAAAATCATTAACTTACCGCAAGCTTGGAGCTTATCTGGGCTAATCTAGGTTGATGTTAATGATAAAATCTGCATTATCCTTAATGATGTTTATGGCCCTAACCCGGAGGCCAGTCGATTAATTTTTCGATTGCAATATTGCATTGCAGCATTAAAATTGATCGTCTAGCCCCTGTTGCAATATTGCATATAATATTGTAAATGGTTACATATGCCACAAATTCTGAATTTTTTTAAAACAAAATGGCGGAAAGTGAAAAAATCTAACCAGAGGAGATTACTTGACGCTGGATTACTTAATGTTATGTGAATTAACGTAAAATTTTTTTAAAAGGCCAAAGTTGAGGCTGTTAACAATTTTTTTATTATTACAAAATGAGTGAATGAATGAAAATTAGTACCAAACACAACACCTATATCCTGCGCATTTCTTGTAAGAATGAAATTGCAATGCAATGAAATTCCTGCAATATTTCAAATCACAATTGCAGACAAATTGATCGTCTAGCTCCCGGGTAAGCAGTAAAGCAAAATAAAATTGGGCAAAGCCTCATAGTTTGTTGATTTTTTTAAATATTGTATTTTGTAACTAAAGATATTTTCATTTCATTGAAGCCACAATCATTTTCATGCGAAAGTCCTAGTTTAGAAGTCATTGGTTTCAACGTTTAGATAGAAGCAACTTACTGGACGTATCAGGAGTTTCGAAGCGCTGGATGTAAAATGTTGGTATAGATGGTTGTCTTGCAGACTACGGACACGAAAATAAAAATATAAATAACTCAGAAGAGAAGAAAAAAGTTTGTAGATGAAAAATGGAAACTTGTGATATAAATCTCGCATGTGAACTGAAATATTACAGAGAGTGAAGACTGGAGTCATAAGCAAAGCTCTACCGAAAAGTCAGCGGTATGACACGATTCAGGCCACGTTGCACATATTGTAACGATAAAGAGGGTAGTCTTTTTCTAAAAAAACAATTGGAATATGACAAACTGCATTTAAAGTCTCTCCAGGCATCCCGGCATATTTGTTTTATTTTATGTGATAGTCTAATCTCAGGTGTCACCCTTTGGACTACCAGTCCGTCGTGTCGTTCACTTCTAGTAAAATGTCTAGTAGTAAGTTTAGCTCGAAAAACAGAAAGAATATAGGATAGATTAGAGGGGGTCGAGTTGAATCTGATCGGGTGGAGCGGGAAGGACTAAGAAAGGCTATGAAAGGAGGAATCAGGAATGTAACGAGGAAGAAGAAAGAAGAAAAGTTATGTAGGTGGGAAAGTGAAATAGGTGAAGGACCGTAGCGCTGCCGGAATTCGAACCCGGGACCTCTTAGGTGGTAGCCGCACGCCTTACTTCCTAGGCCTGTGTTTGCCGCATTTTCCACTTACTCTGCGAGCTCGTTTATCTGCCGCCTTTTATCACGCCGGACGCTTCTTTTTACTTCCCGGTGTAATAGAGAGTATCCCCGTTCAAGTTGCTCACGTTCGTCCGGTTTGCTTGTAGAGTTCACATTGTTTTTTAGGGCCCTTCTGTGTTCTATTTTTTGCCAGGTTGTGTCCGAGATCCAGTGTTGCATTTTTCTTTGGGCATAGCCGATGCTCGTTTCCGCTGCCGTCAATATAGCGCCCTTTGCCATACTAAACAGCTCTTCAATATTTGTGCGTTTGCTGGTTTAATATTTCTTGCAGGTTCCTAGCAAATTCTCGCCTCTTAATGCTCTTCCCCAGAAGATCTACTTTACACCGTCTACGGTTTATGGCATCGCGTTGGACGTTTCTGATTACGACGATTTTAAGGCGAATAGTTGCTACTACCAAATGGTGGTCGCTTCTCGTGTTTGCTCTCCTAAAGCTCCTGACATGCTCTAGAATAGTTCTCCATCTGCGGCTGACGGTTATCTGTGATCTCTCTGATTTCTCGTTCTTCCATCGGGCGATACCCAGGTCTCCTTGTGTATCTTTTTGTATCTTTACACCATCAGAAGGGAAAATTATTGCTTAAGGGTCATAGGTCGTTTTTCAAGATAGGTGGAGGTGTTACTAATGGAAATTATTAGAGCATAAACTGTAGTCGTTCCATTTTATTCTGGATGGATATGCCGATTTGGAGTTTCACTAAGGGTATCAACACACCAGGGGAGACAATTTATTTTTTGGTTCTAAACGTATTCATACGGCAGCATTATAGAAGGTTTTACAAGACTTGAAAAGCTACGTTTACAGGACTAAATGAGAGCGCGTGGACACGGAGATTACCGAAAGACTCCTCGGCATTAGAAGAGCGATCGAAGAGGACCATAATGCATACACAGCAGAGATGGTCTATGGTCCAGGAATTTGTCTACCAGGAAATTTTTTTTAGATTCAAACAGCCCAAAGATAACGGAAAATAAATTTGTGAAGCAGCTCAAGCTACACTTCTACGCGGTTAAACCATTAACTCCATTAACTTCCAAACTCGTAGAAAACCATTCGGTCCGAAGAATCCCCGAACAACGGCACACTTATTTTTGCGGGATGACAAGGATAGAGCACCGCTGACGTCGCCATACGAGGGACTTTTTAAGGTAATGAAAAGAGGACCAAAGACTTTCAAAATTTTACGAGAATGAAAATAAGATATCATATCTATCGATCGAATCAAATCCGTTTCCATGATAAAAGGTCCGCAGCCACAGCCACACAGAATTCGGAGGAATCTGAAAAGATTCTAGCAAGGCGAACCAAAATTATCAAAATTACTCGATTTACCGAAAAAATCTAATATCTAAGGTGGCTACCCAACTAACACAAAAGGTTTTAAAAATGTTGTAAGAATCTTTACACAACTTTTTAACAAGTGCAGTAGTTTTATAATTTAGTGTTGGAAACGTTTTACCAATATTAAAAAAACATTTATAAACCCCTGTATGGTTTATACAGCAAAATTGCTCTGTAAGTGTCGTACGTAAAGGTCGTTTAATCGCTTGTTCAGCAAATGATATCACTTTTACACAGTAACTGATAAAGCTGTTTTAAAACTGTTGAATAAAGACATTATACAGAAATTTTCTGCGTATAAGTGGCTATATGACTTTAAAAAAACATTTTTATAAAACCTTATATCCTTACATTTTAGAGGATTGCTGCAACCATTTTGTTGTACAGCTATTTTCATTAGATATTACAATATTAAAAAACAATATGGTAACATAATTGCTGTTGACTGACTTGGTATTTGACTAATTTTTATATTTTTCGCACTGTTACTTTCTGCATATTATGATTATGATGACATCAATAAGGTCATCTTATAATAATATGATAATTTTAAATTCGAATATTGGCTTTGGAGGAGTGAAAATTACTTGCAAAGCTCACTTTACTGTGGAAAGTCTTGGTAATAATTCGAATAGGTATAACGCGCCATTAAAATAATGAAAATTTAACAAAAGTTTATTTTAAACTCATTTTTGAATTTTAATTATTTTAGGATATTATTCAAACGTACAATTTTTTTTTATTCTATCTTAATATAGTATCTACTATGTACGTAGATATTTCAAACCATTTAAGCAGTGCAGTGGAGAACAAAAAAAATTGTTTTTTATAAACGGTTTTTGTAATATGGCGGCTTCCCTTTGCTTACCATTTTCAAAACCTAAATGTCTTCTCTTGCAGTAAGACTATTTTACTTTTACTGAAACTATTAGAAAGTAATTTAGATACTTGGTAGATAATAAAATTTATAAGAAGTAAATTTGGGATAAAATAAGTATCAATAAAACAATTATAGAATAATCAGCCGTGTAAAAGGATTTTGCGTGATATTTTTGCTCCGAGTATTATTCATTATGCTGTATAACTAGCTCTTACAATTACCTTTATAAAACATGTTCCCTCTTATTTCAGCACTGTTTATTCTTTATTGCTATATAATGGTTGTATTAAAGATCGGGAGCTGCCAATGAACAGACTTATAATTTGTACCAAAGTGTATAATCACTAAATATAGTTGTAAGAGAGTGTTGTAGATATGCCTATTACACTTACACTTAAAAGAGCTTTAATAAAGCATCTATAAAGCTTATACACCAGCCTTTAGGCTCATAAAGCAATAATGTTTTGTAACGTAGTTGTGTGAACCTTTAAATTGCTATTATATTCAGTTTTTATACAGAAATCACTTGTTTTATAATTACGTTATAGATTGGTTTTCAAAGCATTTATACAATAATTATAAATGTAAAAACAAATCTGGATATCTTTAAGTTCTTAATTGGTTTCAAGGTACCATTTATACAATATATTATAAACCAGTTTTATAATTTTGTCGTGAAAGTATTCTCTCAACTTTATTTTACAGCTAAATGCATTTGAGTGAAAATACAATTAATAAAACATTAATTCAGCCAAAAGTATTAACACATGCAATTAAAAAACATATATAAAACAATTTATTTGTGAAGAGAAATATTTGTGCTAGTTCGGTAGATAGAGGCCGCGCCAAAAGAGTTGATGCCGGAGCGCGCAGCTGGGGAAATTAAAGCTGCACACAAATAAAAATTGCGCCCATATTGATAGAAAATGCGCTTATGTATTTTCAAATTTCCCCTTCGAAATTTGTTGCGACTAGGCTAAGGGACGGGAAAGGCATGCGGGGATTCTACTGCGCATGCAAAACGCGACTTTCTCGGCATCAACTCTTTTGGCGCGACCCATACATACATACTCGATTTGTAGCTTTTGTTACATCCCTATCCTTCCAACTCTTCTGGTTTGGAGCTTGATATTTGCCAGACAAAATTCTTTCGATACTATCATAGAGATTGCTCCTCTGAAATAAGCGCCCTCCTTCAATCACATATAGACACAAAACGAGATTGGCCCACTCGGACTTACATATTCATAAATTGAACAATCCGACTGTGGAGCAACCTTATACAGTGCGCTCCAGCGTTCAAAGTCAGGGTTAATCGCCGTCTCCTTCAACACCCTCTTGATCCTGATAACCCCTTCAAACTAAGCTTAATGCTAGACATTGCACAATTAAGGGCCGTAAACATGCTCGAAGACTACCCTTAAGTTTTACCTTTACCCACAATCGATGGTATGTTTAAAATTCTTAAATAACAAATACTGCTATTCCACTTATTAAACTGTGGTTAAAACACACCTCAGTTCGCCCAACTGTACTTAAACTGAAGTTAAACGTAAAAGCTCGCTCAAAATAGAGTAATCAACTGGAATAATGGAATGTCATTCCAGTGAGCTTTTGCATTTCTAACTTCTGACGAAAAAGCAGGAACAAATTCAAGCACGAACTGTACTTTAACTGGACTTTAGCCGGTGAAGCCACTTATGTGAATTATTGAGCTGAACCATACTGAGCTGAGGTCGGAGAATCCGCGGCATAAAACAAGGGAATTTTTAAGTTTGGCAATTTTTTTCTAATATTTTCGAAAATCACTGATATATTGTTTCGTGACTTTTGCTAACGTTTTCATATGTGGATCTCTCGCTCTTACTTCTATTTCAATATAACGCTCAATTCCATGGTAAACCTCACTCCAATTTTGTTTAAGGGGTGTTGATATGCAAACTAACATCTTTTAGAGCCACTTTCGAATCATCTCCTCACATCTCAAATCATGGCATTGTTGTAATTTAGAAAAGTTTTTAAATTACTCATTCGAAGAATCTTGGGTTTCGAGATTTTATATATGGCGAATGCGGTGTAAAGTAATCGATTTACCCCTTATCATTGGGTTAGGTTGATGGTGATGTTAGCCTTATGATTAAGGGTTACCTTCGTTGATGTATACGGTCCTAACACCCTAAGGGGTGTAATGAAAATGATATTGATTTACAACAACCGATAATGAGACACTTTTAAAAATATCTTTGGGAATTTAGACATATTAAACAAGTGTTGAAAATTGCAGATGTGATATTATTCTTAAGCAAAATTTACAAAGCGTTTTATAATTATTTTTGTATGTTCCTATCCGATAAATTAACTACTGTTTTCAGCATACAAACAACAGCGATCCTAGCCTTGTAATACGTCACAGCACAGATAACATTAGGAATTTACAAATCTACCAAAACACCGAAACGCAAAAATTAACAATCACAACATCTTTGCACGAAGAAGACGACATAATAGATAGTCCCTTATCGCTGGAAGCCCCAGTACAAGAAAAATGGGTCACAAACTCTCAATGCGCTCTTGTACCAATGCCAAAAGCTGATGAGCCTTTGAAAAGGTACTGAAAAATCTCATTGCCAATTATATTATATAATCAAAACTATCCCTAAATCAGTCCTACTATTGCCAAAGCATTTGGTCCCAAAATCGGTGCTGAAAACATCCCTGGAACTCCGATGGTTGGTATTGAATTGATGCAAGAAACTAGCTGCTCGACAATGGAAGAAGTGAAATTTTCAAATATTGCCCACGACGACCATCAAAGATGGAAGAATGCCGTGGAAAAAGTTAAAACTCCGAGCTCCTACTTGGAGGACACCATCAGCAACAATGAAAGCTATTACAGTAAAGAGGACACGCGAGAGAGTGGGGATCCCTCGAGGCGGGTTAGCAAGCAGGACAAAGAGGTAGTACATCTAAAATAGCTTTAAATAATAAAAATCTCTTTTTATAACATCCTTACCAGAGCCTTGACCCAGAGTCGTTGTTATTCCGAGATGGCAGACGACAAATTGATATGGTTCTCGCTTATGAGGAAGAAAATGAAGGCGTTATGACTGAAGCTGAGGCACGTCGTCGTGAGCAAAGGCGAGTTTTTCAAGAAAACCTCATTAAAGAAGGATTGGAACTGGAACTGGAAGATAGGTCGCAGGCTTTCGACGAAAAAACGTATTTCCTTAAAATTCATATTCCCTGGAGACTAGAGACTAGATATGCTGAAGTCATGAATCTTAAACTGCCCATAAAACGTTTCATAACTATCAGCGTGAAGGCATGGGTGGGTATTGATTAAAGATTATTTTTTTACCTTCTTTTGTTATGTAAATGTTATCGTAGGATGATGAGAATGTTGTTGTACAAAAGCTGAGAATGTGGTCAAATCTCTATGCGAAGTTTAAAAAGATGATTGCCTTAGATGGAAGCTTTTCAGACGAGGAGGCAACTTTTAAGAAAGCGACTGCTGGTGGTAATCCTGAAGAACAGTGAGTATTTATTTTGGTTCCCAAGTAACAAAATTCGTCTCATAAGACTCTACTAGTGTCTTATGAGAGGATATTCGACTTTTTTAAGAGAGTATCACTCTCATAACTTACTCTTATAGAACACTACAAGTGCTTTATGAGTGCGTTGTGAGAATTAAATGGCACAATTATGAGAGTTATTTTTGTCTTATAAAAATACCTTAGCTCTCTTTGCAAGGGTAACTATAAGGGCGCTGTAAGAGCTATACTCTCCTTAACAGAACTGTTAGAAAGGGAGCAATATATGGAAAGGCGATGTGGTTTAGAATAAAATAATTTTTATGAGAGTTATTTGCTCTAAATAACTGTCATAAAAATCTATTCGAAAAATATAACACTTAAGAATTTAATATTTATTATGTATGATAATAAACTTTAGAATTCGATTTTTAACGAAAATATTAGTCGCAATTTTATTGCGATTGAAACTTTACCGATAATAACAACCATTCTACCTCGATAAAAATCAAAGCGCCTTAAAAATAATCAAACTTTAACATATTTTTTGAAATTTTATTTCTTAAGAAAAAAATAAAAGCTTTAGTATCGCTCAATAATTTATTTTAAATTGATTTATCATCTGAAAGAAATAACTTTGTATACTTTGCGCATATTCAATTAGGTAACATTAGCTTGATTTGTGGAATTTCGTTTCAGTATAAAATTCTATATTAAACGAAAGTATGGCCGCTCGATGGTTTACGTTTTTTTATAAGAACAAAATTCTGGTTATGAGATGGTAGTCTTATTGCACTAATAAAAGTCTTCTTATAAATGTTTTAACATTTTTCGTCTCATAAGAGCATTTATATAAGAAGGGATATACTTGAAGTCTTGTAAGAACTTTCTTATAAGTGTCATAACACTCATAAGGACATTTTTTGACAGTTAAAGCCTTTGAGAGTAAAGCTTTAATAAAAAAGACACAATAAGAATAGAGGTTTTCTTGCACTCAATATAAGAGTATAAACATTATCTCATTATGAGAATGAAAGGCTTAGTAACTCTAGTAGACTTATTATCTCATAATAATACTACTATGAGTGTTAATTTAATTCTTATTACAAGAGCTATCTTCTTGAGGGTATCGAAGAGTGTTAAGAGAGTCTTATGAGATAATTTCACAATTTCCAAGAGTTTTTCTCTGGAGAGTTTGTTAGTTGGGTTATTTTTTCTTTCTTTGTTTATTCAGATATCGCAATTCCCAATTTAGCCTATTGTACCTTTGGGAGCTCCTAGACCTCAGATTTGCAAGCTAGATATCTCGTTTATGACTAGTGTGAAAGGTTGAGTTGACGTTGAGTTGAAAATTCGACCACCCTGTATGATACCGACTGGATTTCACTTTAACTCCGCCATGGTCTGGTCCCTAGTCCGGGGTTGAAAGGAGGAGGGTGGTCGACCTGCCGAACAGACGAGAATCGGGAAACCGAAGAAACTAGGCAAGAAACCGCATTTTTTAAAGCGGCACCGACTGCGACGTATCCGTTGTGGGGACGTCCCAGTCGGACCGACAGCTAACGGATCAAAGAAGAAGAGTTCACTTTGGGTTGAAATAGAGTTGAACTGAAATCAAAACAGAGCCTCAAATTTTTATGTGAAATTCTCATTTATAGCTACGTAAAAATTCAGAACGAAATAATTTTTTATTCATGTGCAAGCAAAAACACCGAACATAAAACTAACGCCGAAGGCGGACTTTGCGAATGGTAAACAAACAAAAAAATGTCACTTCAACCCAATTACCCAATTATAACTCATATATTCTATAGGCAAAATATCAACTCGACCCAGGGTTGAATGGACCCAGTTTCAACTCGACCCCCGTTTATGACTAGGTTGAACCTGGGTTGAACCAAGCCATAAACGGCATAGGAATAGGCCTAGTAAAATTATTTGGTCAAGCAAAATAACAACGATCAACAAAACCTTGCTCCACGCTATCGCAGGAGTGACCGAGAACGGGAAGGGCAGACCCATTGTTTTCAGGGCGTGGTGTATAAATGAGATCCTTTGCCGTTTCGATCTTCCACAGGTGTTAATTTGGAAAATTACTCTGGCAAACTTGCGAGACGGCCAAGGATAAATCCTTTAGAGTTGAGCACACTAGGTGTGGACCTACAGTGTTCGGACATCAATAATGCGTCCCAAATTGTTGACTTATATATATGAAAATTTAAGCTCAGGTGTCACCCCTTAAACTTTCAGTTTATTAACTATTGACATACGTGATCAATGGCTCCAATGCAATGCTTGTCACAGAAGTCACACTTCTACGCTTTTATGTTTCTACGCTTTTCAGCAAATTTGTTGATTACTTCCTGAACCAGTTAAGGTCTTGGTGCAATGTCTAGTAACAAGCTTGGTTTGAAGAATAGAGGAGAATAGGAAAGATTAAAGTGTGTTGGGGTGCTCAAGGAAATGTCGATTAACCTTATGATTGAGCTCTAAGATGTTGTACGAGTTGGGAAATACTGACTGTAGGAGATTACTCCACAGTCAAGGCATTCAATTCATAAACGAACTTCTAGTTCCCATTGTGTCCGAGGGGGCTGGGCTGTAGGGTGTGGGTGTGGTAGGAATGAATTTGACGGCACGATTTTGCACCTTGTCGCAGCAAGCCAAGGTGGTTTTTGGGGCGACTATCTAAATGTACGATTTGTACTCAAGGTGGGGCCGAATGTAAGATTTGTAGATTTTAGCCAGGGAGGCTGGATGGAGGAGGAACTTGCATCTCATAAGAAATACAAGGCATTGGGAGGTTTGTGGGGCGATTTGGAATATGTGATCATTCCATCGCAGATCCTCCGTTAGGGGTCCATTAAACGATAGGTTTTGCTGTCAGTTTATCACAGCTTTTGCTATGACTAATGGAAAACCTACCGTCTAAGGTGATGATTGATGTAACTATCTGAATATTTTAATTCTGACCAATTCTAACCAATAACGACTAATGGAATTAATTGACGTTTGCATGAACGTGTAATGGACGTCTTAAAGGTACCCCTAGGATGTTAAGAGTTGAGTCAGCCGTTAAGCCAGCTCCAGACTCACGCCGTGAACAACCGCGAACACTCGTATACTCGAATGTGGACGGTTTTCATCTCTAGTTCGCTCTTTGCTTTCCGTTCTAAGTGGATACAGTATAAATTCTCGCCGTGAATTCACGGCGTGCGTGTCGAGATGACTTTCCATTCTCTCCTCCCACGGAGATAGGAGGTATATCGGTGTTATCGAGAAAACTGGGTTAAATTAAATAAAACACGTCTCTCCACTAAGATATGGCTAAATCCTACAAAAAAAATTTATCGCGGTTGTACGAACGCCACAAATAGCAAAGTAGCCCCTGGATTATTAAGCCGCCACCGGCTAATCTACAGCGTTCGAGCCGGATGGGTGCGACCCGCGGGAAGGCCTGACTTGCTGTGTTCACGCCCGTAAATGCGTGTTGCAGGTGTAAATACTAATGATTTTTTTTAAAATTTGAAAAATCTCACGTGAGATTATGGGGGAGGGGGTCGCACTGCATTCTGATTTCGTAAATTCGTAAATTGCCTACATACATACACAGAATACCGCATTTTCTTACGTGACGATTTCTCCCACCTCTCTCTACCCGCAAGCCGCGTTAAGGAACTTCGTTCCAAAAATGGACGGGAAAGTTAGCGTGAAATCAAATATTGTCCGAATTCCTCCCTGACTTTAACCACTATTTATGAGCCACTTGCTATCCGCATTCAAGGTACAATAAGCTATTTTTCTGCTGATATTTAAAAAAAAAACTTTAACATCAGGTGATATTTATAGTATATTTTCTTCGCGCTGAATGTACCACCAAAATTACAAAATTATATTATTATGTTCAGGACCGGATTGGCCTATGGCCCATTCGAGTAAATGCCCTCCTAACCTTTCTTCCCCGCCTTAAGCTCGCTTTTGGCCAACCGCCCCCGCCGCCTGTGAGAATTATTTCTCAGAGCTGGCGTTAAATCGAAGGAAAATGTAGAGGGGAAATTAGAACGGTGCGCACGGTGCGTCTTTTGCACGGACCGGTCCAGGATCCATGCAAAATTAACATAGACTCGAGAAAGTACTTCACAGACCGTGATATAGACGTACGGCACATAAAATTTAGGCCGGTCCCTACAGAAATGCTCGGGCTGCTAAGGGGAGCCAATCCGTCCCCAATGTTCAAGTGGGCAAAAAATGGATGATAAAGATCAGGTGAAAATATAAAACTGAAAGCAGACTGAAATTTACCGAATTTTCCAATATTTAAGACAACGAAAATTTTACTTAAGGCACGGTCAAATTGGATATATGTATGTACATGGAAGTGCGGATGTATGACCAAAACTATCGATTGGAGCCGGTCGGCCGATCAAAACTCATTGCGCCTATAGGTTTGCTGAAAATCTGGATGTAAATGCAATTTGACCGTGTATGAAAGAAGCCCCCAGTGGATAAGCTTACAACTAGTGCCACTCGTTAAGCAGCATGCTAAACTAAAAATATCGCGGGTAGGTTGTGGCAGTTCCTTTCTTCCCCGACTAGAGCTGCTGTTCGACATTGCAATCTATACGAATAAAATAGATTGTCGACAGTATAAAGGGCCTTTCCTGTGACTCTAGTCTTTCACATAAAAAAAAAAAAAAAAAAAATGCTACCAAAAATAGTATTAAATATTGGGCTTTAATACTAATGTCTCAATGTGAATTACAGCCAACATACAATTTCTTTCGTAATTTCTATGATACAATCTTTCTTTTTTTAGGTTCATCGTAAAAGATCGCGCAACCAGCTATACAAGTGCTCAAAGAAGTCTAATTGTAATGCAAATTCTTCTACGAACAAAATTTGACGAAACCGAAAGAGTTGGTATACGTCGCCTATTGAATGATTACACATACCTGGCCTGCTTTCCACTACACGAAGGCAGATACGACAAAGCTCATTCTAGTGGTGCAATATTTGACCGAAGAATACTGTATTTAAATTGGGCTCGACCAACGCAGTGGTATAAAAAACAACCTCTATGCCTTATTAGAAAATACTTTGGTGACAAAATAGCTTTATACTTTTGTTGGCTTGGATTCTATACGCAAATGTTAGTATATCCAGCTATTGTTGGAACTCTCTGCTTTTTGTATGGACTAGCTTCTCTGGACTCGGAGGATAATACACCCAGTAAAGAGATTTGTGATCCATTAGGAACAGGAAATACAACGCTTTGTCCACTTTGTGATAAGGCATGCAGCTATCAAAGACTTTATGACTCCTGTCTATTTGCTAGACTAACTTACCTTTTTGACAATCCATCGACTGTATTTTTTGCCATTTTTATGTCCTTTTGGGGTAAACTATTATTCAAACATAAAAATTCCTCTGTATGTTACAAATTTATCATTTTCAGCTACAACATTTTTAGAATTGTGGAAACGAAAACAATCAGTTGTGGTATGGGAATGGGATTTACAAAGTATTGAATCCGATGAGGAGAATCGTCCTGAATTTGAGACATCTGTGAAAACTTTTCGCATGAACCCTGTTACTAGAGAAAAGGAGCCTTATATGTCCACATGGAGTAGAGCTATTCGATTTGTGGCGACTGGAAGCGCAGTTCTTTTTATGGTAAACAAAATATAACTAATCCGAAAAAAACTTAACTATTTTTATTGTAGATATCAATTGTACTGGCTGCTGTTTTAGGGACCATAATTTATCGAATATCGTTGGTTTCTGTGATTTATGGTGGTGGAGGGTTTTTTGTAAAAAACCACGCCAAATTATTTACTTCTATCACTGCTGCTCTTATTAACTTGGTAGTTATTATGATTTTAACTAGAGTAAGTATTTTGAAACTATTTATCTATTTTCTTAATAGTTTTATTATTTGTTCACGTAATACGGCATTAATTTGGCATTGGAACAAAAAAACAATAATAACTTCTAAAACTACTCATATAAATTCTTATATAGGGCCTGTTTAAACGCTTCGGTCCTAGGAACATTCTCAAAACCCCCATAAATGGTATGGCCCGACGAGGTAAAAACCCGCGCCAACAAACTTATAGGTGACGGCAAACTTTTACGCCTCCATAGTAAATTTAACTTTCGCGACTGTAACTTCAAGATAGCATTATAGGCCAGCCAAACTGTCGAAAAAACCTCAATTTCCGAAATGTCAAATATGGGTAAAATAAGAAAAATTCTGTAGAATTTGTACACACGACACGATAAGAGTCGGCTGCAAAGGTGGTTCATGGAGAAGATGGTGAGAGAGGACGATGGAATGAACACAATATCCATCGCCCTCTCTCACCCTCTTCTACATAAACCAATTTTGCAGCCGACTCTTGCCGTGTCGTGCGGAATCAGACTGAATCGTTACGAATAACAGTTGTTTCAAACTTCTAACAGCGCATAAAGCATCACAATATATTGAGCGAATCAAACTGGATTTGATATTTATTGTGCACAGCGCTGCAGTCCTTAGTTAATATTGCGCTCTAATTCTCATTTATAATTAAATGTCGTGTCGTAAACATCGTTGTTCGATAGATAAAAAATCGGACTCGTATTATTATGGCAAGAATTAAGATATCTAGAGAAAAAATAAATACAGCAAGTTGTTAAAATCTGTAAATTCACTTACTCTCAGATCATTTAGTAAATCTTCATGAGTGTAATGGTCCCTCTTTTAGTACCATTCATTCAATTAAAGTCGAAATGGTGGCCCCTATTCCCATTGTCACCTCACTTTTTTTCTCACATCACATTTTTTGTCACCTCACATTTAAAGTGGTATTCTCATAGTCGAGTGACAAGGAAAAAATTTGTGAGATAAAATGTCACAAAACTAGGTGTGATATTCTCGAAGTCATTTTTTGTAGCAAATGCCGCTGAAAATTATCATTTTTTATCACTTGGAAATTGTAGGTGACGCTACGATTTTTTTTCAAATAGATAGTGACAAAGGGTAAGAAACATGTTTTATTTTAATATTTCTGATGATTTAACATTATTCTTACATCCTAGAATTAAAATAATGAACGGGAGGCAATTTGATTGCCTTTTTGGCTTTATCGTAAACAACAAGGAAATAGGGAAGAAAATAATAAGAAATAAATTGGAATAAGAAAATAAATTGAAAAAATTGTTCGCTAATTATGAACAGTTAAGTGACATGACAGCCGCTGAGTGGTAAAAGGTACGAAACAAATGCCGTCACTTTTTCTACAACAGGTGACTACGAGAATAGGAAAATTGGTTTGTCACATTTTGCAATGGGTGACGTGACTATGGGAATAGGGGCCGGTCTAGGCCAGTGATTCTCATTATTGAAGTGTACTGCCAAATTTTAGAAATGCAAACAATCAAAATTATTTTGTATGTACAAATTATTGGAATAGGACCGAGACGGGAAAAATATTTATGCCGCAATCATTGCAGCGCGTCCTCGGGATTATTGTTATGCCGACTTAATTATTCTGCCGAGCCGATAGATTTCATAGATTTAGTACACAAAAAAGAGGACCAATTTGTATTTCCATCTACAGAGGAATTACGTTACTGAATGTAACATATAAAATATTCTCGTATATCCTGTATACTCGCTTATTGCAGTAGTATGACAGAGTAATTGGAAAGTACCAATGAGGATTGAGGAACCAAAAGTCCACAACCGATCACATATTCGCATTACGGCAGGCAATTGTAAAGACTTTAAGACAGCAGCGAGCAAAAATCTACGAAGCAGTGATGGAGCAGAACTTTCGGGTCCAATTAATTCAACTCACTCAAACCTCATTGAGTCGAGTGATAAACAGAGTGAAAATACAAAGCAATGTATCGGTCTCCTTTGAAACGAACAGAGGCCTCAGGAAAGGGGACTCCCTAACCTGCTTACTATTTAACATCTTGTTGGATGTTAATGCCGGTAGGCACGCATTGAATCCAGAGGGACAATTCTAAACAAGTCTATTCAGCAAATGACATATGCAGATGGCTGGATAGGATAATTATTGAGAATACCTGAAGAAGGTCACAAGCAAGACCTAGGAAGAGATATAAAGATGACATCGAAATGGACTCACGCACTATTGGGATCACCAACTGAAAGAGAAAGTCGCAGGACCGAGGACGTTGGAAGTAATTTTTTGAGGAGGCCAAGGCTCACAGAAGGCTGTAGCGCCAATGATGACGATGATTATAAATTTTACAACCAAATACAAAAGTTTTTTCAAAAATCATCAAGCTCAAATTCCGCATTAAATGAATTCCTATAATTAATTTTTAATTAATCTTCAATGAACATTCTTAGCCTTATTCTCGTTGTCGAGTGACGTGACAGATGTGTCACTTCGATCTTAAATTCTCATTGTTAATCTAACGGACTTCTGGCGAGTAAATCAACAAAATTCGTATTTAATTGCGCAAGGTGGCGTGTGAACTGACATTTTCCTCAATACTTACGTAGGTATGCACCGCGTCCCTCGGTCGTCACGTCACTCGCCAACGAGAATACCACCTTCTGTTTTCTTTGCGGTCATATTATTTTATTTTACATTGAAAATTATTATCATAAACTATGTATTTTGCACGTATATTATAGGTAAGTACAATTCTTTTAAACTTATTTTATTTGGATTGTGCCCCCAAATTTTAAAATTACTAAAACTGTGCCACAAAAATAAAGTGGAGAATCACAGTGATCGAGAGATCTGAAACTTGGATGAGAGGAGCTTGGATATACTTACATATAAAAACAGTGATAATGACATTTAGGAGCAGTTTTAGTTTGAAAAGCGATGAAACTGTTCTAAAGTGATAAAAGTCACCTAAAACGAAAAGTGGTGATTGAAAAGTGAATTAACAAAAAGCGATAAATAGAATTTAATAGTGTGAGATATTAAATTGCAAGTGATAATAGTGAACTTTAAGAATTGTGTTGTTATTGAATTTTGGTCGGCTTTTCATAAATAAGTTTTTGTGTGAACATTTAGAAACTGTATTTCTTAATTAATTATTCCTTAAGCTGTAAAAACGTATCTATTGATAATGTGTGGCAAAGAAAGAAAGCGTGAATATTTTGCTCAATATTATTGCAAAATATTATTGATAGTCTAGGGGCCAATAAACTATATGTCAAAGACAAATTTTATATGGGGCTGAATGAGGTTTTTCATTCTATTCCAAAGGATACATCATTGTTTTGGACTTAAGGGGAGGTCCAACCCAAAAATGATAAAAATTGAAAAAAAAAAAAAAACTTTTTTTATTGTGTTTTCAGATACTATGATTCTTCTAGTATAGTATTTATTAGTATTTAAACTTAGATTAGAATGTAAATAAACTCGAAAAAAAATGAAAAAAAGCGTTGCTTTTCTTTGATCGCCATTATCTCTAAATGTCATTTGTCATGTTTTCTCGTAGGTGGATTAATTTTTCTCAGTCAATTTACAGCCGATTTGCCTGAAATTTGGTACACACCCTCTTCGAACAATAATAAAGATTTTTGTAAAACAGATTTTTGATAACGATATTTAAAAAAAAGTCATATCGCTTCAAAAGTGAAAAACACTCGAAAATAGCCCCAAAATAGCGTTTTTCTTGCATGTCATTATTCCAACTAGCGTAACTTCGTAACAAAATAAAAATTCAAAAATCTGTTTTACAGAAATCTGTTTTGTTTAAAGATGATATGTGCCAAATTTCACGTCAATCGGATGAAAATTGGCCGAGAAAAATTAATCCACCTACGGGCATATTTTTCACTCTTTCATTCAAAAAATGGTGGGGGAAATTTTTGGAGAGGGTTTTCGTACACATTTTCTGTTAAAGCCAATTAAGATACACAATATATCTGAAAATTATGCAATTCGATGAAAAATTGTAGATTTTAGCCATTTGGGTTGGACCTCCCCTTAACAGGCACAGGTGCTGGCAACACCGGCCTTGAAAACACAATTTGAAAACAAGGTATGAGAGCCAAGTCACTAACAGCAATGGTGAACTTTCGTTTATTTTCATAGTTCCACCAACTCATGGTAGGTGGAACTTACTTTCGTATAGATTGTATAGAAGACGTCGTTATGTGATCCATCAGGTTCCGGGACAAAGTTTGCAAAAGTGCAGGAATGGAATGGGTCGGTAACCTTCAGCCCAACCGTATTTAAAATCTTTTTTCTGGCACAGGGGCCTCGCCATTCGAGTTTTTCTCGTTAGCGTTACTTAAAATCATTAACATTCCCTGACCCTCATCACTAGGGATTTAGAAAGCGATATTGGACAAAAAACCTTGATCTGCAAAGTGCCTTCCTTTCATCAGCTGATATGTTCGTTGTGTAATTTAGTATGTTGCTGTTTACAATGAACGTAGTTTTAAGTTTGCTTACTTAATTATGGCTACTGATAAATTGAACAGAGCTACTGGTACAATGGTCCAATGTCATCTAATACTTCTTATTAAAAATTTGTCTTATTCAATTATTAATTTCAAGTTACATTGTTCACTAAACAAATTAATTAATCACTAATACTAAATTTACTTTATTATTATATTTCTAGATATACCACAAGCTTGCGATACATTTAACAAATTTAGAGAATCCCCGAACACATACAGAATATGAAGACTCATATACATTTAAAATATTTATTTTTGAATTTATGAACTTTTACAGTTCATTAATTTACATAGCATTTTTCAAAGGACGATTTTTTGATTATCCTGGTGATGATATTGCTAGAAAAAATGAGTTTTCCCGTCTGAAGAATGACATTTGCGATCCTGCTGGATGCCTTAGTGAGCTTTGTATTCAATTAGCTATAATAATGGTCGGAAAACAATGTTGGAATAATTTTATGGAATACTTATTTCCAAAATTTTATAACTGGTGGCGTCAGCGAAAACATAAGGCAGCAACAAAAGATGAAACGCACCTGCACATGTCGTGGGAACAGGATTATCATATGCAGGATCCTGGTAGATTAGCATTGTTTGATGAATATTTAGAAATGAGTGAGTACATATACATATTTATAAACATCTTTAAAGGAAGTTTGCTTATTTCTTGCTTTAAATTACAGTTTTACAATATGGATTCGTAACGTTATTCGTAGCTGCATTTCCTCTAGCTCCATTATTTGCACTTTTGAATAATATAGCTGAGATTCGGCTGGATGCATACAAAATGGTTACACAGGCACGGCGACCATTAGCTGAAAGAGTAGAGGACATCGGGGCGTGGTATGGAATCTTAAGGATAATAACATACACTGCTGTTGTGTCAAATGCATTTGTGATTGCATATACTAGCGACTTTATACCCAGAATGGTCTACAAATTCGTTTACTCAGATACACATACTCTTGAAGGATACATTCAGCATTCTTTGTCTGTATTTAACACATCTGACTATAAGGAGGAATGGGGTGCATCAAGTAGCGAACATGACCCAGATACCTGCCAATATAGAGGATACAGGTAATGTTGCTGATAATAATGCATGCATAGTGTAAATTCCAAAACTTTGTAGGATCATTTATAGTGGTACAATTCAAGAAAAATAATTTTAAAAAAACTATCACCAAGTTAAAGAACTCTTTTAATGGTCCTCTTAATAAATGTGCTGATAGAAAAAAAAACAATTATTATTAATTATTGATTATGCGATCGTTTCCGAATCGGATCACGCTTTGTGGGTCCTTTTTTGCCCCTGTGTATAGAATCATCTCAGTGTGGATGCGGGGAATTGCCTGTTTTCTTACTTCGAATACTCCAGTTATCACGAATAGTTGTTTGAAAAAATCTGCCTCATGTCCTCTAACCAGTGATGCGGACTTCTCCTCAGAAGTGCTGGACAATGACACACAATTTGGGTAGCCATCGCACACCTCTTCAGCAAGTAAAATTTTCGCTGCCATCCACCCATCCAGCTATCCACCACAATAGAACTAGAGATTTTCTTTCTGATTTATTTACGTTCCATCTATATTACGAGGGAGCTGAACTAGCGCAGCAGAAGTTTCTAATGAAGGTTAGAAACCAATTGGTGCAATACGTTCGTTTTACATACATACACCGAGCTTTTTTGCAACCTTTGATACGGCGCATACCCACATTTAGAAGGAAAAATTATAGTAGTATAGCTGTGTTGGTCCGGAGCGCCTATTTCAAAATATTGAGTAATTTGCTTTTGGTTTGTGTCTTCGGCTGAAGCTTTTGCGGTTTGTGTCTTGGGAACTCTTTGGGGTTTGGTGAGCTTTTTTTGATTTCTCTTTCGAAACACGTGTGAAACTAACTGAACTTTGCTGTAGTGTGTATCGGATGGGCTTTTATTCTGGGGTAGTCTACAATTCAGAACAACCTATCTATCTAGCTTCCTTTATAGCTGTCCACCTGGGAGCTTTAATTTAATTTATAATGTTTCGCATACAATTTTATGCAACTATACAGATAGACCAGGCAGGCAGCTACACGGCTAGACTAATTGGTCTATCTGGCCTGTATTTCTGTTCTTTATGGTCTGTCTGCCTGGGTTGTCTCTCTAGACTCTCTAGACTATGTAGTGAAGATGAGTTGTGTGTGTTTTGTGTGTAAAACTATTATAAAAAAGGTACTAGCTTCAATATCCAATGTGTGTGCGAAACAATTTAAGTTCTTCAAACTGCAAACGCTTCCGCAGACACAAGCCGAAGCTTCAGCCAAACAAACGAAAAGCTCGATTGCGCAACCGTGATATCGGACCAATGGTTCGATGGGCAAGCAGAACTACAGCACCATAAATAATTGATAAAATAATCTATAATACGTATAATGCATCAAATTAAATTGTTTAGGGGGTAGGAATACAGAAGGAGCTCAATGGCTCTAATACGCTTTTCCCGCGATTCTTACAAAACCTCTGTGTGAATTTACAGTCCGGTCGTTCAATGACGGAAAGTTCATTACTTAACAAACTTTTCATAATTCTACGATTGGATCATACGCATTATGTGAAAACGAAACGATGCTCCTTTTGATAATTTTAAATATTTATTCGCTCATTATTACTTATGAGTTGAAGTAAAGTTCGGCCTCCTAACTGGCCGAAATCTTAACTTATTACCGAGCTTCTTGTAGGTATAATTTGAAAAAGCTCGAGTTGTAATTATATTCAGATGTAAATATTTCAATAAAAACATACATAATTTATGCACTTCCGCCTTGGCTTGGTGTCTATTGTGGTGGACTACATAAAATATTGTTGTACGTGGTGCGGGGCCAATGCTTAAATCCGGCCCTGCATCGAAAACTGTGTCCAACCCAAGGATGTACGAACCTTTGCGTACACTCCAAAGGTAGTGATCCAGCGCTTACAATAAGTCCTATATCTGTACTTTTTTGTGAGTTGTTATTCTGCTTTATCATTTTTGCGACTATAAAGGTCGAAGGCCAATGAGAACACATAGAACCGAGCATGGCACGGCATCTAAATTGACACCCGGTTGCGGTTCATGTCCAATGGCAGCACCGAACGAGCCGTGAAATAAAGGATTTAAACCGCGAAAGGATTTAAAGAGGACATGCTCCCTCATAACCCATTTCTCCACTTTTAGTATGAGTCTATGGGTCCATTTGATCCAAGTAGACTCATCGTACCTGCTATGCTGCCAAGATCCGTCGCACTGCCTTAGCATATTGCTGGTCGTACCAGTTCCTACT
Source organism: Thereva unica (assembly GCA_949987705.1). Classification (NCBI taxonomy): domain Eukaryota; kingdom Metazoa; phylum Arthropoda; class Insecta; order Diptera; family Therevidae; genus Thereva; species Thereva unica. The sequence continues at coordinate 33,753,367 of OX465282.1, read as the reverse complement.
CCCCTACAGTTCGTACAGTAATTAACCGTACATGTGATCCAGAGGAGGGAGGCCTACGACAAAGCATTGAGGAGCTCCGCAAGTTTTATTGTACCCACTTACTCCCTCGTCTGACTGGCAGTGTAGTGTCGTACCTGCAAGGAATTTTATAACAATGCGTAGTACATACTTCAGTGTATCCAGCTTTATCAACGGCTCGACGATCTTGCTTTACTTCCTGGTGTTGAAATGACGGCAAGCTATCAATGTGTCGAATTCTTATTCGCATCCATTGCTGTCCTGTCCTTGCTTCGACTCCCTGATTCCTTTCACGAGATCCAAGAACCTCATCTACTTGTTTTGAGCTCTCGATGGATGGATTCAGTGTTCACTGTTTGGAAGTCCAGCAGTGATCAGCTCGGCAGCACTTCCATCACGGTAGCATGTATGGTACGAAATGCACCACTAATACCCACGTATACCACTGTCAAAATGCCCCTAACCGTTTCCTGTGGTAACAGGTGGTCTGCACGGTCCTCCGGCTGCATTAAGCCGGCTGCTGTTTCGAGAAGACCTACGGTCACAGCAATATACTATGCACCCTACCACAACAAATGGTAGTAAGACCCACCCCCTACGCCGTCGCAAAATTAAATTTTAGCAGAGACCTCAATATCCGAATTCCTACCAGAGAAGAATGGGAAGAACTCCTTTTACAACTACGCCTTAGTGATGCCACGCAAGCATATCGCCAGAATCGACACCGACCGGGTCAATTGGGCACCATGCAGCCGGACTGAAGATTCCGCATAACACCCTCTGCGCTAGCTACAGAAAGGATCGGCCAGTGAAACGACCGAACATTTTCTCTGCGGATGTCTGGCTCTTCCCAATATCAGACACCGTGTGCCGTGGCTGTTTCGTAGATCAAAATGTAAGATTTAATCCGGTATCTAAATATGATCTGAATCTAGAATCTCTTCTAGTTTACTGACTCTTTTCACGCAAAAGTTTTTTACAAGTGCGGCTACAAAACGGCATACATTTGCACCAGTTGTGTCCCAGCCTCCGTCTTGGATGCGACTGCCGCTCCTACCTACCATACTATCATTTCAAGTGGTCTACGCCAATTCCTTATAACAATCTAGAATACGCTTACAGACAAACTAGTGTTGCTTAAAGGCTCAAACAGAACCAATTCGTTCCGTCCGTTTTTAAAAGTTGGAAATTTGACATTTACATAAACTTTCCATGAGACGAACGGAGCGGTAACTACAATCAAGCGGACCGAATGTCAAAAAGAACAAAGGAAAAACGTGGAGCGGACGGAACGGATTGGTTCTGCTTGAGCCTTAACTCTCAGAGTAGTGTTTCTGAATTATAATGTTTTTTCCTATTTCAATATTAATTTAAAATATTATTTATATATTAATTTTTTTTATTATTTACAGAAATGGTCCCAAACATGACGAACCCTATGGGTTAAGTCCCCATTACTGGCATGTATTTGCAGCCAGATTAGCATTTGTAGTAGTTTTCGAAGTGAGAAACATATTCTGCATTAAATATCATATTAAATTAAACAAAGCATTTATTTTATTTAAAGCATGTCGTTTTTGTGATAACAGGAATAATGCAATTTATAATACCTGACATACCCGCCGAAGTTAAAACACAAATACAAAGAGAACAACTTTTAGCCAAAGAAGCCAAATATCAAAATGGATTGAAGAAAACTCAACACGATGAATACCAGGATCTTTTAGCTGTTCTAAGAGATCAACCGACTGGTCGATCCGGTGTTGGTGGTCACCGAAGTAGTTGGGCTAGACGACTTAGTCGCATGAGCGATGGCCTGGATGCCCACGTGGAAGTGGCTAGTCGACCTAAACGATCCGTTGAATCGACTGTTTGGGAAGTTACCTAGCAGTCAGTTATTCCTGAAGAGGATTAAAACACTAAAGACATTAAAGAAAACAAATATTTTGTATGTATCATCTTTTTTTAGATATTTGTAATTATTATATTTGAAAATTAAAAATTTTAATAAAATTGTATATAATGATAAGACTAAGAATAATTTGTATACCTTTAAGAGATTTGTGTTACTTTCTATTTATTATAATAAATCTTTAGACACACATTCTTTTCAAATCAACTATTTATTTATACAATAAACATATAAAAAGTCTAAATTTGGTTGCTTAGTTAGTTTTCAGAATACATATTTTCCCAACAAACAACGGCGACAACAGTTACATTGAAATTCGCCAAAAACCGGCAAGAATGGAAACGAATCGTGAATAGAGTTCGAGACCCAGCGGCACCGACAGCAGTGTATCCGTGGCGGGACGTCCCGCTCGGACCGCCAGCTAACGGATCAAAGAAGAAGAAGCATTCTAGCAGCCACAATGCTCGCCATAAGCCGTGGGCTATGAAAGCTCTATCGTTCTCAAATTATGCCATCGCTGTCAATCGTTAAACCAGGGAGACTATACAAGGAGGTATAACTCCGTGTTGTCACTTTTCGTTTGATTAATGAGGGCGCCACAGTCACATGTACCCCAAAAAACAGGGCCGAGTATATTCATCCGGTTGATGGCAAAGTCCGTTAACTGCTAAGATATTTTATGTTTACGCCTAACTTAAAAAATCAGCTTCTAAATTGGATTTATATCGATGTCATTTTTCGTATTTAACCAATTTATGAATTTTCCAATGAATTTTTATTATTTTCCAATGAATTATTTTTGCATTGCTTCATTTTCGGGTAAAATTCAGCTAACTTCATGTGGGGCACCTCAGCTGTAGGCGACATCTGTGGCAAACAATGAACTAGAAGTTGAGTTTCTGCTACCCATCCTTTTCCGGTTATAAGAGTTATATCTCCTTGTATAGCCTCCATGCGTAAAACTAAAATTATAATAGAGCAAAGCGATACCGTAGGCCTTAGAATACAAAACTACAGGAAGGGCCCTCGCCGAATTAAAGCGTAGTGAAATTCGTTTTGTATGAGTGCCCACGCTTTGGTAGTTGTTTGCACACTACAAGCATAAAAACCGAGTGGAATAGAGGAGGGGCAAGAGCGAGTTCAAATGATGAGTTATCTAAAATAAAATCTTGCCCCCAGAAATGAACTTTTTACACGGCGTCACTCCGAAATCGAATCAGCTGATCCCCCTGAATTTTGCGTTGGGTTAGTTAATGTAAACAAAGAAATTCAAGCAAATAAAATTTACATTTTTTGGACTATTTATAACAGTGATTCACATATTTATTAATGTAAATATCTAACATATGTGTTTAGGAACTATTTTATTTAGCACATTCTCCTAAAGAACGATTTTTCTCGCGCAAATTTCGATTTATTCCTACATTCACAAACTGCACACTTCATTGTTCTCTTTTTCACAGAAAACTCACTCGCTAGAACTTTAATTACACTTTAAACTATTCTTTATACTTTCTTTCTTTGTTTAAGTTAGTTTTGATAATTCGGATAACTTTATAAAAAAAACTCGTTTTAAAAAAGTATTCCACCGAACGCGGGAACACAAACAGCTAACTAACCCAATTTGACAGTTGTCTAACCCCCAGATTTCACTACCCTCACATACAGGGATTATACACACGAGGGCCTTTCCTGTAGTTCTCTATTCCAAGCCGTAGGCGTTGAAAAAATTGTTTTCCTGTCAAATGAGTGGGCCTTTTCGTAAACTTCAAAGCAACAGAGCAACTGAGCAACAACGCATCGGCAACAAAGCAGCGCAAACTTCTTTTCGCATAAGTATGCGGTACATTAGTCCGTTCCTAATCGCAAAGTTTTTAGTAAGAGTGAAAACGAAAAATATAAAAAAATAAACATTATAAACAACTAAAGCCAACATTTGTACTTAGTAAGAAAAACTTCCATCCACTACTCAAAAGCATACATTCGAAAATAGCTGCGCTGTTGCTTTGACTGTTGCGCAACAAAATTGAATCTTGTACGTTTCCGAACGAATGACTTTGCATCATCTGCGTTTACGAACTCGTTGCATCGTTGCAAAGCATACGTATGCGTTTACGAAAAGGCCCAGTTTCAAATTTAAATTGAAACTAATTTAAACTAATATGAGAAAAAATAAATGGTTAAAAAAAATTTTTAAAAAAAATTCTTTTCATTAACTAAAAAATGTACTGAAAAGTAAAAAATAAAAAAATATTTTAAAGAAAGCGTGAAATTTCAATTTTAATGAAAAAGTTAATTAAAAGAATGGCGCATTTTTCATCAAAAAATTTTGTTAGAATTTGAAATTAACAAAGCAAAAAATTGAGGGTTATTGTAAATCTCACGCGATTTACAGTTATATTTTCAATTTTTGATGAAAAATGCGCCATTCATTTAATTAACTTTTTCATTAAAATTGAAATTTCACGCTTTCTTTAAAATATTTTTTATTTTTTACTTTTCAGTACATTTTTTAGTTAATGAAAAGATTTTTTTTTAAAATTTTTTTTTAACCATTTATTTTATTTTCTACTTTTTAGTTTATTATATGTATTCCGCCATTTTTTGATGGCAATTCTATTAGATTTAAAATTACGTCACACAGTTTACTGTATTCATTTGATACCCATGTCGTGGGCTCGGTGGAACATAATTGCAAAAACGGCCGCCATCTCGGAACCGTCTTCTTGATTTTTTTACAAAAAGGTCAGATTGCATTTAGTAGGTACTTATACATGATGAGTTGAACTCAAGTTGAACCCAAGTCTAACTACATGTAAACGGGAGTCGAGTTGGGTTAAGGTTGACTGAACTCGACTCAGCTCTGCTACCTGGGCTTAGTTGAAATTATGCATACGGACATGAGTTCAGTATTTGAGTAGTTGAAATTAGTTGACAGCAGCATCTCTGTGTTTGTTTGTGATTTTTTGTATCGTGTATTGCTTCTTTATTATCAACTCACCCTTAACTCAACTATTCATCTCATCATTCATACACATTAACCACCCGAACTACGAGTGTGTGCAAAATTGGAAGTTGATCGGTTATATTTTCTACTTTTTAGTCTATTATAAGCTTTCCGCAATTTAGTGTTGGCCGCCATTTTGAATTTGGAATGACGCCACATAGCTTATTGTGTTCTGCCTGTCATATCCTTTCATTTGATACCCATGTCAGAGGGCCGCGGAGCACAATTTCAAAAATCGGGCGCCATTTTGGAACCGCCATCTTGATATTTTTACAAAATGGCCAGATTGCATTGTCATCCAAACTAAACGTGTATGCAAAATTTCAGCTCTATCCGAAACCGGGAAGTGGGTCAAATTTAACTTCCAAGATTTGACGACAAACAGTGTAAGTGTTGGCCGCCATTTTGAATTTGGAATGACGCCACATAGCTTATTGTGTTCTACCTGTCATATCCTTTCATTTGATACCCATGTCAGAGGGCCGCGGAGCACAATTTCAAAAATCGGGCGCCATTTTAGAGCCGCCATCTTGATATTTTTACAAAATGGCCAGATTGCATTGTCATCCAAACTAAACGTGTATGCAAAATTTCAGCTCTATCCGAAACCGGGAAGTGGGTCAAATTTAACTTCCAAGATTTGACGACAAACAGTGTAAGTTAAATAAATAAGCGCCATTTTGGAACCGCCATCTTGATATTTTTACAAAATGGCCAGATTGCATTGTCATCCAAACTAAACGTGTATGCAAAATTTCAGCTCTATCCGGAAACCGGGAAGTGGGTCAAATTTAACTTCCAAGATTTGACGACAAACAGTGTAAGTTAAATAAAAGAATTTAAAAAAAGAATGCAGCACGTGCATTTTATTTATTTTTAAAATAAAGCACCCTCATACACAGCAAAATTTGTCAAAAAGGCACTTTTTTGTCAAAATAATAACGTTTTATTTGTTGACAGCGGTATTTTTTTGTATGTATGATTTGGTAGAACTGTAAGCGTCAACCAAAAAACAGAAATATGTAGGTTCTAATTTTTATGGTCGCAGTTATGGTCACTTCGCCGATAGTTTCATTTTGTTCGTTCCTAGATAGATAGTATCTATTATTTGACAACGAAAAGCTTTTATAGCCCACGGCTTATGGTGAGCATTGTGTTCCAGCTAGAGTTTGTGTCCCGGGAATTCCCGTCCCGGGAAGTCCCGGGACTTCAGCTTGTCTCGATGTCGGGAAATATAGCTCGAGATATTCGAGACATCGAGAAATAATAATGAATTGCAGATGTACCATGGGGAGTCACACTTCTCTTTGCAGTATGTTGCGCGCGCGATTCCTACGTAGAGGCCGGCGGCGCGGTGTCCTTCGATACAGTAGAACCCCGATGCAGTCAACATTTCATTGTCGTAAACTAAACGACTTCACACTTAAGGCCCCCATACACGGTCAAATTGGATGTACATGTACATCCAGATTTTCATCAAACCCGACCGTGTATGGGGGCTCTTAGTGGTAGTCCTATTTCTGACCCTGCGCATATCTATGCGCAGAGGGGAAATTCTGAAAAGCATTGGAGGAGAAAGTTGACTACATCGAAAGAGTTTCTTTAACTTCGTCGGCGTTCTAGTGTATTTGTATACGAGTTGCCGCCGGCAATCGAGCTTTACTGTTAACAAGTTCGGATCAGTCGGTGTTTCTGAGCGTCAGTTATTACGACATATAACTACAAAAGCAGGTCAAGGTAAGCCATTAAAGATTAGATATAAGATTTATGGGCACGAGTATGCGATTCGTTATCGGTACGAGAAAGGGATTCGATCTCTTGCTCCGCTTTTATCGCCTTCGAATTCGTTAACGAGTCGTTAACGAGTTCGATATCGAAGCAAGCTTTCGCTTTTGGCAAATCGTTCTCGAATCGTTTTCGAATCGAAATGTTTGCAGGGTACATTTACATACCTACCGATTAGGCCAGTCATTAGAGCGAAAAAAACGGCAAATTTTGTTATAAAATTGTACAGCAAACTGCTTGCACTACTACTTCAGGGGTATCTCATAGATTACTAAAACCAAAAAACCAGCCAAAATTTACTCATGTGGAATTGTTTAAACAATAATTAGCAACAAAAATGGGTACTTTTTCCGTTTTTGGCGTATACAATAAAAAGTACTGGACGAATCACGTTACTCCCAACAGGATATTTGTAGAGAATTGAAAACCCTACAAAATGGGGTTAACTAGAACTCGATCGGATAATTTTTCGCCGAGAAAAGCTAGAAAACCCCTTAAAAAGGCCATTTTTTTCAAAAACTCATACCTCTGTTACTTTGCAATATTAGGGTATGATTTTTTGGGTCATAATACCCTGGTACATATACTTTGAACTGCCAAAAGATGAAATTTGTCCCACGTATAGTTTCTGCATAATTGCGGTATAAACAAAATAGACCCTAATCTTGCACATTGCGCCAATATTAGCAGAGTGGCCCGATTGAAATTTCCAAAACGGTTTCTGAAAGTGTAGGCTAGGGGCTACAATTTGTCTATCTCACATTTTAGTATAAGTTTGGAGAACAATGCTAAAAATGCTTTTGAAAGTGGTACATAGGGCGAACATTCTAATTCGAAATGTATTGGGCCTATATATATATGTTGTGGGTGTGAGTATACTTCTTGTACGTGCAGGAAGCATGGTTTAAAATGCTGTACCGAAATAATGTACTCTAACATATCTATAGAAGATATTTGCATAGAAGAAGATGAAAATCAATTATAAAATAATTTATACGAATTAAGCTACAAATAGAATGATGATCGCGAGAATGAAAATAAAAGTATAGATGTAAGGTAGCTAAGCGAAGAAGAGACTGTTACACAAAAAAGCATGATGCTTAAGCTGGTTATTTTATTCCATATTTCTTAGTTGATGCCTTTTATTTTTTTCCATTGAATAAACTGTAAAATGTTCATAATATTATTAATAATTATTTATTTTCAATCAAATTAAGCATTGATTCCTAATAACGTATGTTCGCAATATATAATAAAAAAAAATGTTATGTACCTGTTACCATTATAAAAAAAATATGATAGTGTATTTTGTTAAATAACATTTTCCCTTAATAAGTATCTGTTCAATTAAATATAGGTATATGTAGTATATTTATTACTTTAAGGAAAGAAGGTCTACTCCAATAAGACTTAGATAGAGTATTTTCCATTTAATTTATTCAAAAATTAAATTATTCTTCATACATTTAGCTTTCATGAAGTTCATTTACCATGAAGTTGTCAGTACTAGTACTGGGCTCCATGCTGAAAGGCAACTCAAATATTCAATTCATTTGAAAAAGTGCACGAAGCTTCACATGCTTATTAGCTACATATTACACTTTTTTTATATGGAACAAATCGTCACATTCTGCTTTGCTACATTTATATTCAAGCAATAGTGACGAAAAGCTGCATATGAAGCTTTGGTATGCGGCCGGCCTAACGCCTCCTTCGTTGCTTTATACTCCGCCACCGCTACCCGGAAACTTATCGAATTAGAATGTTCGCCCTATGTACCATTTTCAGAAGCATTTTTAGCATTGTTCTCCAAACTTATACTAAAATGTGAGATAGACAAATTGTAGCCCCTAGCCTATACTTTCAGAAACCGTTTTGGAAATTTCAATCGGGCCACTCTGCTAATATTGGCGCAATGTGCAAGATTAGGGTCTATTTTGTTTATACCGCAATTATGCAGAAACTATACGTGGGACAAATTTCATCTTTTGGCAGTTCAAAGTATATGTACCAGGGTATTATGTCCCAAAAAATCATACCCTAATATTGCAAGGTGACAGAGGTATGAGTTTTTGAAAAAATGGCCTTTTTAAGGGGTTTTCTAGCTTTTCTCGGCGAAAAATTATCCGATCGAGTTCTAGTTAACCCCATTTTGTAGGGTTTTCAATTCTCTACAAATATCCTGTTGGGAGTAACGTGATTCGTCCAGTACTTTTTATTGTATACGCCAAAAACGGAAAAAGTACCCATTTTTGTTGCTAATTATTGTTTAAACAATTCCACATGAGTAAATTTTGGCTGGTTTTTTGGTTTTAGTAATCTATGAGATACCCCTGAAGTAGTAGTGCAAGCAGTTTGCTGTACAATTTTATAACACGAAAAAATCTCTAATGACTGGTCTAGATTTGGATTTGCTAGTTTGTATGAATTTAAAATCTCTTTATTGTACAAAAGAGCAACTTAATACCTAAAATACAGAAAATAATATGTACAAGAGCGGGATTTTCCCCTATGGGAATTTTTTAGATTCAGTAATCAGTTATTATTTAGAGCACTATACACTGCCCGGCACGAGTATTTAGCGCTGACCTACCCGGCCCAGCCCTAAAGATTCTTGCCAGGCGCTATATAATATATTAAAGTCGGTACCCTACGCTCGTTTTGCCAAGTTTTATTTTATTTTATGAAAAATTACTTGTTTGTTATAGGTACCTACATACATATATGTATGTATTTTAAAAGAAAAGTATCGTGACTTGATTCGAAATGGATGGAGCAAGTTCAAAGGTCTGGAAATATTACAAAAAAAATAAAGATTCATCTGATGCGCAATGCCTGAAATGTCCGAAGAAAATAGGATGCAAAGGATCAAATACAACTGGGCTTTTGAGACATTTACAGCGCATTCATAAGATACAATTTGATGAACCAGAACTATCACCAACTGAAACGGAAACATCTGAGGCATCGACCAGTATCGCCAAAAGTGTATCTGCGCCAAAGAAAATCAAAGTTGACACTCAACAAAAATTAAATTTTGAAATCCAGCCGAGAAAATCTTTGGGTGAAATTGTTGCCACACTTGCAGCCAAGGATGGATTAACTATAAGAGCCATTACCAATATTGATTTCATACGGGAATCACTAGCCGCAAAAGGGTACAAGCTATCTAGAGACCAAAACACAGTCATGAATTTAATTTTGGAATTTTACAACCAGAAAGAAAAGGAAATGATACGAGAGCTGAAAGAGATCTGCTCGTCAGGAAAAAGGCTTAGTCTCAGCGTTGATGAGTGGACCAGTCTCCGAAACAGACGCTATTTCAATGTTTGTGTGTATACTGCGTTGGGAAAATGTTACAACTTAGGTTTGATATTCATACCAGGAAAATGCGGTGCAACCGAAATCAGAGAAATAGTAGAACAGCGCATAAAATACTTTGGTGTGGATTTCGAACACCACGTCGTTGCTGTTACGAGTGATGGACCCAACGTTATGAAAAAGTTTGGACGCGAAAGTCCCTGCGAAATGGTTCTTTGTCTTAACCATGCCATTCATCTTGCCGTATTAGAGACCTTTTGCAAGAAAACGTCTGAAGATACAGTCCAAGATAATGTGTCGAAAGAGTCCAGCAATAATGACGAATCAGCAGATGAAGATTATGAAGACATGTCTGATGATGATGGAGAAGCGGTAGTTGATGCTGTTGGCAACCGTCTCATGCAACCTAAAGATGACATAAATAAAGTGTTAAAAGAAACTCGCATCATTATAAAAATGTTTAAAAAAAGTCCTTTGAAGAATATAACTCTCCAAAAACATGTAAAAGCTGAATTTGGATTGGAATTGAGCCTACTTTATGATGTTCAAACCAGATGGAACTCTATGTTGACCATGATCGAGCGTTTTTTGAAGCTAAAAAATGCTATCAAAAAGGCGCTCATTGATTTGGAATTATCCAGCAAGTGGAAAGAAGAAAATATTGCAGTATTAGAAAAACTGGAAAAAATTTTGAGACCCACAAAACTCGCGGTCGAAGCATTGAGCAAACAGGATGCCAATTTGTTAACAGGAGAGGCGATAGTCAACATACTGCTCAACAATTTGGCGAGTATGAACGACCCTTTGGGTCAGACACTATTTAACGCACTTAAACTCAAAATCGCAGGCCGACGAAACACACATCTTATATCACTGATTAATTATTTAAACAGTTCCGAACAAAACAAAAGTGACTACTTCTTAAACAGCAGCAAAACTAACATGATCAGTTTCGCAGAGGAAATATTTAACAGACTTTTCCCCGCCAGTGCCAGTGCAACAGCTACTGCTGAAACTGACGTTGATTCAAATTCCGAAGCAACATTTATCAAACAACCAGAGTTGGACACATTTGAGAACCAATTAGAAAATGCAATTAAAGGCATTTTGACTAAAGAAACTCAAACCAAGGAGCTTTCGAAGAGCATTATTAAAAAGGAATTCCAACTCTATGAAACTACAGGCCAAAGATCTCCAAACATGGAAAGCTTGTATCAAGCTCTACTTTCGGTTAAGCCTACCTCGACCGAAAATGAGAGGGTTTTTTCGATGTCGGGAAACGTCGTGACTAAACTCAGAAGTCGCCTGTCCGACAAATCCCTTAACGCCATTATTTTTTTCAAAGCCTTTTTTATTAATAAAAAAAATAGGTTTTAAGTAGGTAGGATAGTGAACAAAACTTAATAATAATATAGTGATTTTGCGTGCCAAATTTAATTTTAACTGTTCTTAATATTCTTAATAATTAATTACTCATTATGTTACTGTAGTTTTGGATAACAATTTTTATTTTATTTTCGTTTATGTACCTTACTTAGTTAGAATCTTGAATTATTTTGCGTGATATATGTATACAGGAAAAAGAATTTTGTTTAATTATAAAATGTATGTTCCAAATTTTGATTTTCTTTAAATTCCCTTTGAAAATCTAAAATTTCTCGAATGTCTCGAAATTCCCGGGATATTTAGCTCGAGACGTCTCGGAACCCGAGACTTTAAAAACCTCGAGACTTCACAAACCCTAGTTCCAGCTAATGGGGGTAGCAAAAATTTATTTCAATAAAGCTTGACATACTCTAAGTACTACTCTATTTTCTTCAAGGTGGAGTTTCAAATAGAACGCTTTGGTTGATACAGTACTCACAGAAGCTGAGCTAAACGCAGTTTCTTCGAGAAGAACAGTGGGTTATGAGAGGTCAAAGATAGAGACATTTTCTGTATCCACCATATTCTCCTCGTTTTCTTGGTTTCATGTTCCGGCTTCGAGGAATATTAAATTTTCGCTTAAAATTTTACTTCAAAATTTTGTTTTTGACTCTTCTTAAAATATGAATTTTCGTTTAAGTTATTGAGTCAAGAAAAAAGAGATAGAAGATAGGTGAAATTTCTCTTTATCTTTTGTTTTTCTAGTGGGTGGCAGGCGGTGTTTATTGAATACTAGCTGGAACCCGTTGCGCCTCGCTGGACCCATCAATGTGGTTACATTGGGTAACCATTGTTCCCGATTACATTTTCAGAAATCAATGCTCTTGAATACCGCTTTGAATATTTCTAACATGCATCATGATTCAGTCCCATCCCATTGTGGATTGCAAGTAAAAGTTATGAACAAATCTGACGACCATATTGATATTGGACATATGCTTTCCGACACACAATGCATCAACGATTTTCCAACGTTCGTTTCGAACTGTATCGACTTTCTTTGCTGAACCTAACTAAAATTGTTAAAGTAACCGCTCGGCTGCGCCAACTTTGATATTTTTTGTTCTTTTTTACATATGCCTTTGTCGAAAACTACTAAATAAAGTCCATTTTAACATAAAAATTGGGTCAATAGCAAGAGAGGGAAGTATTGTACCTTGTTCAACAAAAATTTTTGCTTAAAAACTAACACATGCACAAATGCCTTATAGATAAAGAAACATTACTCGGCCATAGCCGTTGATATCCCATCTAAAGATAATAAGTTAAACTTGGTGAAGCAAGACCCATGTACCCCGAGAGTATGATAACAAACCGGTTAACCAAGTGTTAAATATTGACCCGTGTACGCCAGCCTAATGAGAGTAGCATGTAAACGCACTCTAACGTTACTAGATACTGTTACGTTTCGGTTAATGCATTTATAATTTGACACCACTATCGCTGCTACAATCCTTTTTTAGAACGATTTTACTTTTTTTTATTTCATTTAATAAAACAAACCGATGTCACGTACAAATCATATCAATTAAATGCGAAGAAAAAATTTCCAATAAGGATATCGACAATTCTTTTTCAAGCGCCATTACAAAAATACCAACAAACATAATCATGAAAACTATAAACCTTGCTATTGAGGTCTTCTAACATAAACCACACTCAATCAGTCATTTCATACAGCCAATTTTTCAAACATCGATTACATACAAAACAATGATTCATCCTTACTAATATTATAAATGCGAAAGTAACTCTGTCTGTCTGTCTGTCTGTCTGTCTGTCTGTCTGTCTGTCTGTCTGTCTGTCTGTTACGCTTTCACGCCTAAACCACTAAACCGATTTTGATGAAATTTGCTACAGACATAGTTTAGACCTTGGAGACGGACATAGGCTAATTTTTATGGAGAAGAAAAGGGTTGAAGGGGGTGAAATGGGGTTCAATAAGTTGTAAGGGGATTTTTTATCTTTACTTTTTTTTTTCTATTGTATAAAAAGTAACTGACTGACAGACAACGCACAACCTAAACCGCTGGAGCTAAAGGGCTAAAATTTTGACAGTGCATCCCTATAATGGCGTGGACATCCACTATAAAGCGATTTTTCGGAATTCATCCCTTAAGGGGGTGAAATAGGGTTAATCCAAACCGCTGGAGCTATAGGGTTGAAATTTTAACAGTGGATCCCTATAATGACGTGGACAAAGAAAGAGCGATTTTTCGAAATTCATCCCCTAAGGGTGTGAAATGGGGTTTTTACAAACCGCTAAAGCTATAGGGCTGAAATATGGACAGTGCATCCCTATAATGGAGTGGACATCCACTATAAAGCGATTTTTCGAAATTCATCCCTTGAGCGGGTGAAATAGGGTTTATCCAAACCGCTGGAGCTATAGGGTTGAAATTTTAACAGTGCATCCCTATAATGACGTGGACATCCACTAAAGAGCGATTTTTCGAAGTTCATCCCCTAATGGTGTGAAATGGGGTTTTTACAAACCGCTAAAGCTATAGGGCTGAAATTTTGACAGTGCATCCCTATAATGACGTTTACATCCACTAATCCACTAAAGAGCGATTTTTCGAAATTCATCCCCTAAGGGTGTGAAATAGGGTTTTTAGAAACCGCTAAAGCTATAGGGCTGAAATTTTGAGAGTGCATCCCTATAATGGAGTGGACATCCACTATAAAGCGATTTTTCGGAATTCATCCCTTAAGGGGGTGAAATAGGGTTAATCCAAACCGCTGGAGCTATAGGGTTAAAATTTTAACAGTGCATCCCTATAATGACGTGGACATCCACTAAGAAGCGATTTTTCGAAATTCATCCCCTAAGGGGGTGAAATGGGATTTACCCACACCGCTGGAGCTATAGGGCTGAAATTTTGACAGTGCATCCCTATAATGACGTTTACATCCACTAAAGAGCGATTTTTCGAAATTCATCCCCTAAGGGTGTGAAATAGGGTTTTTACAAACCGCTAAAGCTATAGGGCTGAAATTTGGACAGTGCATCCCTATAATGGAGTGGACATCCACTATAAAGCGATTTTTCGAAATTCATCCCTTAAGCGGCTGAAATAGGGTTTATCCAAACCGCTGGAGCTATAGGGTTGAAATTTTAACATTTTTATATATAGATAGATAGATAAGCTGATAACCATTGATTATTATATACTTACTCTATAACACAGCTCCACAAAAAAAATCGGAAAAATTTGATCTGACGTCTGACCATACCTACTATATGGTTTTGAGGTCACTGAATCCGAATCCGAGGTTTATCAACCCCTATTACTTTAAGGTTTTACATAACCTACAAATTTTAGTCCAAACACCAAAATAATCCCTTCAATTTTTAATCCTTTTATTGCTTAAAAGAAAAAAAACCGGAAGCAGGAATTTTTTATGGCTCACAGATAAGATCGCTGTTCAACGATACTAATTACACCTCGCACATGACAACTGTTGAAAAAGCTGCATGGAACAGTTTTAAACAAGTCTCCAAACATTTTCTTGGAAATCATAAAAGTCCAGACTATAAAAAGATAGTTAGTGATATGGTAAACAATTTCGGCACTCTTGGTTGCAACATGAGTATAAATCTACATTTTCTTGATTCACATCTCGATTACTTCCCAGATAAACTCGGCGACTATAGTGAAGAACATGGAGAGACTTAGAACCAGGACTTAGATTCTATCAATTTGCCCATCCAAATCACATTTTCAGAATTACAGGCATATGCTCCTCACAATCATTGGGATATGAAATAACTTATTTACGGTTAACGGTGTATGGGGTTGTTAAATTTTAAAGTTATGATGTTTCACGAAGATGGATTTCTGATGTTATGTCTATTTACAGTAAGAGTCAATTTCTGAAATTACCGATCAAGCCATTTCTGATCGATGGATTTGCAGTATTTGGGGATAATGTATCTTATTACAAATAGAATTTTGAGTAGCTGAGTTTCAAGGTTATTGGAGTTTTTGGTCACATGATTACAACATTTATTTTCTCAGGTTCTACCGATATGCCGATACAGTGCAAATGTCCAGAAATACTGGCATACACGGCTCATGATCGTTGGGTAGCGAGGTCTTGGGGTTAATGAGTATGTAAGATAACAGCTTATGGGATTTATAGGTTTTAGTGAAAAGGCTAAAATAGTTACCGTTTTTCTTTTCTTTTAAGCAATAAAGGGATTAAAAATTGAAGGGATTATTTTGGTGTTTGGACTAAAATTTGTAGGTTATGTAAAACCTTAAAGTAATAGGGGTTGATAAACCTGGAATTCAGATTCAGCGACCTCGAAAATATATAGTCAGTATGGTCAGACGTTAGATCAAAATTTTCCGATTTTTTTGTGGATTATTCTCGTTTTTAAGCTAAAATTTTGAGGTTATGGTTTTTTCGATTTTTTGGTGGATTATTCTCGTTTTTAAGCTAAAGTTTGAGGTTATGAAAAATCCTGACGTGATGGAGTTAAATGGACCTCGGATTCGGATTCAGTGACCTCAAAACCATATAGTAGGTATGGTCAGACGTCAGATCAAATTTTTCCGATTTTTTTTGTGGAGCTGTGAATGGACTCCGACAAGGAAACGGTCTGGCCGGCCTCCTTTCCAACCTTGCGTTAGAAAAAGTGATCCAAGATTCGGATTTCTGGGTTCTGGGGTATCCGTTAAGGAACAGTTTACCTGCCGATATTACATAGCACGGGGTCTTTGAGTGTGTTCAGGAAACGTCTTTTCAGTTACTTGACTATTCAATAACATTCTTTCAATCTCAATTCTTGTTGGTATTCTTTTTTTTATTAGTTTTGTTTTAGTTGTTGGTTTAAAATTTCTTTTAAATATACATTTTAACAACCATATTGTACTTTCAGCGTTTAAAGATACTTAATCTTTGATGTACTGGAATTAAAATAAAGAACTGTTCCACTTCTGATGAGATATTAAATTTTGCTGTGGCGAGAGAAGAGGCGGCCAGGGAAGAGTTTCAATATTTGCTCTGGATGTATTGCCTAGGATCGATAAGGGTGCATTTTTTATAATAAATGAGTTTCTACAGGTCGTTGACAAATACATCTACATAAAGATCCTTCTCGTCACTGCGACGTTTTAAAACCGGGTCAAAACCAATTATGAATACTAACTAGCATATTATTGAATCACCAATACCTTATTATTATTCTTGTTGAGGGGCGCCTTAGCGGGCACTGCGACCTATTTTGTTTGTTCTATTGTGCCATCCCCGTCTTTAAAAACCATCAAGGTTAAGGCTTCTTAGGTAGCCTAAAACTGATTTAGGGTTGCTGTCCCAAATCTCCCTGGGAGTAGGAAAATCACGATGGAGGAGGCTCAGTCTTTTCCTCGCTGTAGCCTCACAGTCGCACATCAAGTGCTCCGCAGTTTCGGGAGCTGCCCCGCAGATTCGACAGCCAGAGTCGGCCACCAGACCTATTTTGTTTAGGTGATAATTAAGCGAACAGTGGCCCGTCAGGAGCTCTGTTTAGCTCCCACCTCTTGAGAGGTCAACCCAATTCTTTATGGCCATTTTTACGTAGCAGCTTGCTACGGAAAGGTTCCGGACTAATAGGCAATGAGTTTGCGCCTACTCTAGCCAGGCTATCGGCAATCTCATTACCAATGTGACCTTCGTGGCCCGGAATCCACATCAGCGCGACACTATTGTTCCTGCTGAGGAATTTCAGGGATTGAAGACAATCCAGGACAGTCTTTGATGAGACCCTGTGCGATTTAATGGCCAGCAGTGCAGCTCGACTGTCCGAGAAAATAACAATGTTAGAGCTATTTGGAGCTCTATTAATACAAGTCTGAGTACACACCTGGATGGCGAGTACCTCAGCCTGAAAAACAGTGGGGGTAGTGCCCAGAGCCATGGATATTTTGCTCCTTGGGCCATAAACACCCAGCCCTACCCCTTTATCGGGTTTGGAACCGTCTGTGTACCAAAAGGCCGTGCTTCCTCTAAAGAGAGGCCTGCCATGTTGCCACTCTGACCTACTTCAAATAATCGTCGTAAACGGTTTGACAAAGTCAAGAGTAGCAGGAATGGTATCGGACAAAGATATTATTGGCTCCAAGTTCAGCTCCTTGAGGATCGATAAATGATCCAGCAGGTCTCCTGGCTTAAAGGAGAATAGCTCCCGTAGACGCAGTGCCCCTGCCAGAGCCTCTTTTTTCACCACCAGGTGTAGCGGAGGAAGGTTCAGTAGTGCCTCCATAGCCACAGTCGGACAGGTGCTTTTGGCCCCAAGACAGGCCAGTCTTTGCACCCTGGCCAGCTTAATCATAGCACCCTTTTGTTTGGTCTTAGCCCACCATGCGATGGATGCATATGTGATCATGGGTCTTACGACCGTGGTGTATAGCCAAAACATTAACCCAGGTTTAAGACCCCAGATTTTTCCTACAAATTGGCGACAAACATGGAGAGATGCAGTTGCCTTGGCAGTTACTCTCTCAATTTGAGATTTCCAGGAGAGCTTTTGATCCAGGATTATGCCTAGATATTTAGCCTCCTTTGAGAAACCTATTTATTTGCCGTCCACAGAGGGAGCTTTTAAATTTAGCTTCCTTCTATTAATAAACGGTACGATGACAGTTTTTTGTGGGTTAATACCCAGATTCTTGCTACGGCACCATCTATGCACATGTGACAAAGCGGCTTGCATGAGGTCTGAAACGGTGCTATCATGACCGCCGCTAATCGTTATGACGATATCGTCAGCATAGGCCTGTGTTTTAAATCCACGGTTATTCAGGTCGGCAAGAAGTTCGTCGATCACGATTGACCATAGGAGGGGTGATAGAACACCCCCTTGAGGACAGCCTTTAGCAGCAATTACCGTAATCGATTCACCATTCATCTCAGCAGTTATCAATCTGCTGCTGAGAAGCGACGTGATTCATCTCGCAGTGAGGCGAAGAATACCTTTTTTTACTGCTGCTTCATTGATCGCGTCGAAGGTAACGTTGTCAAACGCACCCTCAATGTCTGCAAAGGCGCAGAGAGAGATTTCCTTGGCCCTGAGGGACTTCTCAATATCTCTCACTAGCACATGAATGGCAGACTCTGTAGATCTGCCTGGCCGGTAGGCAAATTGCAGACAGTGAAGTGGGCTCGGTGTAAGACCCTCTCTAATATGACTGTCTAAAACTTTCTCCATTGTTTTCAGAAGAAAGGAGGAGAGGCTGGTGGGTCGATAGGATTTTGCTTCTCTATATGATCTTCTCCCCGATTTAGGGATAAAGACTACCCTAGCCTCTCTCCAACACCTCGGAATATGGGCCAGCGCAAAGCTACCCCAAAAAAGTGGTAGCAGGACCGGTAAGATCTCTTCCAAGCCTCTCTGAAGGACTGCTTGGAAGATGTGGTCCTTTCCAGCAGCCTTGAAGGGACTGAATTACCTGAGAGCGGGGGAAATGAGTGCTCATTAATAGCTCCATGGTATCCCTGGTGTTCTCCGTAAAGGACCCTTCAGAGGTCTTGAGAGAGACAATGCCATTAGAGTGATCCTTAGACAGAACTTTGTGTAACCTCGTAGAGGCTGGAAGTTTGTCTATTTCTTCGCAGAAGGCTTTCCATGACCTTCGTTTGGATCTTCTCAAATCTTTATTGTAATTGGTAAGGGCTTTCTTGTAGGGGTCCCAGTTGCCCAAGACTTTAGCCCTATTAAATAATTTTCTGACTTCTCTCCTTTGCTTGCAGAGATCATTGTTCCACCATGAAACCTTTCAGTTAGTGCTTCGAGGTTTCGCAGGGCAGCTGCTCTCGAAGGCTGCGATGATCGTTTCCTGCAGATTGGTAGAGACAAGGTCGAGATCGGCCTCAGTAATGAGATTAGTATCCATATGGCTGATTCCTAAACTGAGAGCTGTGCGATAAGCGTCCCACTCAGTCTGCCGTAGAGTCCTAAATGCTTCCGAGGATATTGCAGAAGCTCTCAAGTTAAACCTTATATGTCTATGGTTAGACATTGACGGCTCACTTGAGAATTAGCAATTTAATTTCTGACTCAATAAAAAAGGTGCCGGAAGGGTGTGATTCAATAAAAAGATAACCTTTTCCACAAATCAAAATTACTATTTATTCGCAATTAATTCTTAGATTTTCTCAAATATAACTTCAATAAAAATTCAACAAATTGCCAAAATAATTCAATTCAATCTTTAATTCGTTATTTATTACTTGAAATTTCGTATTTGTTTTGTAAATAAAAATTACCAAAATATTGCTTGCTTTGGTAACTTAAATGAATAACGCCACCTATCTGTCAGCGTGATGATTGATGTTTCGACTGATGTGTTCTGCAATTAGAACAGCCAGGAATAACCTTTGTGTTGCTGCACTCTGGTTTCGTTTCTTGGGAATCGCTTGGGATTTGCTTGTTGTTTGCTGCCTGGTTGCTGCTTGCTGCTCTGGTTGTGGCTTGCTGGACTGCTTTGCCTTGTTTCTTCGCAAATTCGTCCCTCTGTGGTTGGTTAGAGTAACTGCTGAAATCAATTTTGGTGATTAAGTTACTGCTGTATTAAAGACTTCAAAACTGTCTTTAATTCGGGCTTTACTGGGAAAAGACCTCAATTCTGTCTTTCCAGAATGCTAAGTTCGATACTTAGGCTTTGAAATTGCTTTATTGCTAAAACCTCAATACAGATTTTATCTTCTAGTTCAAGACTCTAGAAAGATTAAAGGCCCAACTATAATGCACGTAAGAAACGCACGTCAATCGACGTGCGTAAATTTCGTCAAACGCAAAACCGACTAATTGGTTTGCGTATTAGGAGAGACTTCAAAGTTTAAAATTATTAAAATGCTTGAATATTATTCAT
This sequence comes from Thereva unica, assembly GCA_949987705.1. Classification (NCBI taxonomy): domain Eukaryota; kingdom Metazoa; phylum Arthropoda; class Insecta; order Diptera; family Therevidae; genus Thereva; species Thereva unica. The sequence continues at coordinate 33,733,041 of OX465282.1, read as the reverse complement.
TGACTATTAAAACTAGGCTATTAATATTTGCATATTTTTAATAATCGTGTTTATTTTCAATTATAATAAATTTCTCATCAAAATCGCTATCATGTATTTGAACCACAACATTTTCCATACTCTTTTTTCTTTAAAAACCACAAAACAACAACAAAAAATTAGCTTTCATCGATGTAACTACAAATCATCTCACAAAACGTACGTAGAGCGCGGTTCTTTTCCCATTTTTACGTTTAACGAAACTTAACGAAATAAAATATGACTGACGTACGTCCAATATGGCCGAACACATTAATTTCCATGAGAGCGCCGAGATGACGTGCGTTTCTTACGTGCAATATAGTTGGGGCTTAAAAGCAATCTGATTTAACGCCGTCTGTGCGTCGGTATTTATTTCTATTCGAACAATAGCTGCGGCTATCCTTTGGCAGGGGGCTTCGTTCTCGAAGTACATAATATGATGATTATGCGCCATCTGTTTGTCGAGAGGATGAATCAACGATTTTCGGTTGTTGTCTGAATTAAGAATTTATGTACTAAACTAACGAGCGATAAGCGAAGACAACTTCAAGCTGGTCGAAACTAAAAGAAGCATAGAACATACCACAAGGAACCAGAAAACGAAGGTTCCAGAAAGCAGACAAAGGTGGAGCTGCCTATATAAAAGCGCCTGGCAGCCGCTATCGAGTCAGTTCTGATTTGAAAGGCGATAAAAGTGTTTTAAAGTGAGAACAGTGAAAAGTAGTGATTTGAAAGTGAAATATAAAGCGATAGATAGAATTTAATAGTGCGAAATAGTAAATTTGAAAGTGATTATAGTGAACTGTAAGAATTGTGTTTATTGTTAAATTGTGTTTTGTTTCGTAATAAATAAATTTTGTGTGGATAATTAAAAAGTGTATTCCTTAATTAATCCTACGAATCCGTTAAGCCGTAAAAACGTAACAATTGGTGTCAGAAGTGGGATTAATTAAGAGATAAGTGGAATAAGTGAACTTGAACAATAATTATGATTGGACTTTAAATTTTGTGCGTGAGAAATAAGGACTTATTAGTAAAATGGGTCGAAAGCTAGTGGATTTGCGCACTGTAGAATTGAAAAGAGAGTTAAGTAAACGCTCATTGTCAACGGTGGGGGCTAAAAGTTCCCTAACCGCCCTGTTTCGAGAAGCTATGGTGAACGAAGGTAAGGATCCTGAAGCCTACATCTTTGAAGACGAAGTAGAAGCGGAGCCAGAAGAATCGACAGTGAGTATGGCAGAACTTTTTAAGACATTGATGGTGATGAAAGAGGCGCAAGAACGGTCTTCAGCTGCGCAAGAACGGTCTTCAGCTGCGCAAGAACGTGCCTCAGCGGAGATGAAGGAAGCGCAAGAACGGTCATCAGCAGAGATGAAAGAAGCGACAACAGAGATCAAGGCGGAAGTGTTGGCCTTAAAAGATGAACAGAAATTATTAGCAGTAGCTCATGAACGCTCGTTAGCAGAACTCAAAGAGTCTATGGAAGAACAGAGAAACCAGATGGAGCAGAAATTCGAACTAATGAGGCAAATTACACGGCATAACATTTCTTCCATCAACACTTCCAATAATTCCAATAAACCGGTTTTATAGGCAAGGGGTCGCGGGGAAGTTTGTTACTTGTGCATCCCAAAAAATTCTCGACTGCACAGAGCAACACACTAACACAATCATAATTTCATTCTCGGGGTCTACGAAAATGACATAAAGTTTGTACACAGCTACATAGACAATAGAATTGTTACACGAAAAAATGCAGAACAGTCAGTTTATCGTGTAATTCGTATAACACGCACAAACCGGTTTGTTACAGAAGAAAGTGTTATGCCGTGTAACAAGCCTCATTGTCATTCTCTGTTGACAAAAAGCTGGAAAACCTGGAATCTTCCATTAAAGCAAATGTAGAGAATGATCTGGAAAAGCTCGAAAATTCCATGAGGGAAAATGATGAAAAGTTGAAGGTTGAGCTAGAATCGGTCAGAGCAGAGCTAGAAAGGGTAAAGATTCACCACCCAGCGACGGCATCTCACGAAGTCATCGGAGTTAGGAAACTGCAGCCTCCAACTTTCGACGGGCAAAGCCCATGGTCTACTTATAAGCTCCAATTCGAAGCAGCAGCAGCAGGCAATTGCTGGACTGAGGAGGAGAAAGCAACGGCCTTAACGTTGTCACTAAGGGGCACAGCAGCAGAAATATTGCAGTCAATGAGGCGAGTTACACGGCATAACATTTTCTGCTGTAACAAACCGGTTTGTGCGTGTTATACGAATTACACGATAAACTGACTGTTCTGCATTTTTTTGTGTAACAATTCTATTGTCTATGTAGCTGTGTACAAACTTCAAGTCATTTTCGTAGACCCCGAGAATGAAATTATGATTGTGTTAGTGTGTTGCTCTGTGCAGTCGAGAATTTTTTGGGATGCACAAGTAACAAACTTCCCCGCGACCCCTTGCCTATAAAACCGGTTTATTGGAATTATTGGAAGTGTTGATGGAAGAAATGTTATGCCGTGTAACTTGCCTCAATACCAGCAGAACATCGCAACAGCTACGGGTTCTTAGTTCAAGCGCTGGAAATGCGTTACGGTGATCAGCACATGCAAGAGGTTTATCGACTTCAACTTCGCAATCGACTTCAAAAGCCAGGAGAAACATTACAACAACTATGCGCCGATATCGAGAGGCTAGTGCATCTGGCTTATCCTAGTTTTGGTCAAGACTACATCAATGAAATAGCAAGAGAGGCTCTTCTTAACTCATTTACCGACCGGGACCTACAACAAGCGGCCAGATTGGCTGGAAAGAAGACTACAGCAGAAGTTCTGGCATTTGCTCTGGCATACGAGGCAGCGAAGCAAGCAACAAGGAATACGGTCCACCTCAGGGGAATCAATATGACTGAGAACATTTGCCATCGAGTCAACACCTCGGAAGTACGTCGTCGTCTACGATGCTGGAACTGTGGCGAGCCGGGCCATTTACAAAGGAGTTGCCGAAAGCGAAGGAGAGTGGAATCGCCAGGGAGTAGGAGTGGCTCAACATGCTGCGAAAAATGTGGACAACGGCAGAAAAGCGACCGGAGGGAGTTAGTGGGGAAAATAGAGACCCCTGATGTCATCGTCAACATCACCCAACTGCAGCGTGGCAACAACAGCCTTGTCATCGAGGGGAAAGTTGGTGATGAACAATACACAATTACCGTGGATACAGGTGCTTCAAGATCTGTCATCAGGGCTGATTTGGTCGGTAGGAAGTGGCTGAAAAACGCGGACCAGTACATTCTGAAAACTGTAACAGGAGAACCAGTGAAATTACACGGGGAGACAATGATGGATGTGGTACTTGGCGACATTGAGTTTACACATTCGTTCCTGGTAGCTGACATAGTAGACGAGTGTATTCTTGGTTTGGACTTTATGACAACGCACGGAATACTATTGGACCTTGGAGAATTGATGATGAAACACCGCAACAGGGGAATTCCAATGGATACTGCACTGTCCCGGCGACCATGCGAACCAGGTTTTAAGTATCGTTGGCGTATTGAGGAAAAGTGTCAAAAGACGACTGCTGAGCCAAGCACAAAATATGAGGACCAAGGAATTCGAGACGCGCAACGCGACGACCCGGACATTTCTGCGATTTTATCATGGAAAGAACACAACGAGAAGCCTAAATGGAAAGACATCGCAGAGAGAAGTGAAATCCTGAAGAGCTATTGGGCCCAATGGGATTCATTGCATATCGAAGGAGGAGTATTGAAGCGCAAATGGGAAACAGCTGATGGTACCTCTCATCGAATGCAGGTGCTGGTCCCTCGTGCTGGAATAACAGATATTCTCGAGGAGTGTCATAATAGCCCGTCAGGAGGACATTTGGGAGTCAACAAAACTCTGGCAAAAGTAAAGGAGAGATTCTATTGGCTTCTTATGCGGGAGGATGTTACGAACTGGTGTCGTAAATGTGAAGTTTGTGCCGGCAGTAAGGGCCCTCGAGTCAGAGCGAAAGAAGAAACGCGACAATATAACGCTGAGACCTCAGTTGAGAAAATCGGAAGGGAGAATCCTAAGACGGCCAGTGACAGGATGAAACCAAGGTACGACCTCCGAGCAAACTGTAGCGGATTCCAGGAAGGTGACCTCGTTTGGCTGTTCAACCCTCGAAGACGGAAAGGCAAGTCTCCGAAACTTCAGCGTCAGGGGGCCCTATAAAATCCTAACACGGATCAACGATGTGGTCTACAGGATTCAACAAGGACCCAAAGCAAAGAAGAAGATTGTGCACATAGACAGGCTGTGCCCATATCATCAGCCGGATCCAGGATGGACAACTGTTCGGGACGAACAGTCCTAAGAAGGGGGCAATGTGATGATTATGCGCCATCTGTTTGTCGAGAGGATGAATCAACGATTTTCGGTTGTTGTCTGAATTAAGAATTTATGTACTAAACTAACGAGCGATAAGCGAAGACAACTTCAAGCTGGTCGAAACTAAAAGAAACATAGAACATACCACAAGGAACCAGAAAACGAAGGTTCCAGAAAGCAGACAAAGGTGGAGCTGCCTATATAAAAGCGCCTGGCAGCCGCTATCGAGTCAGTTCTGATTTGAAAGGCGATAAAAGTTTTTTAAAGTGAGAACAGTGAAAAGTAGTGATTTGAAAGTGAAATATAAAGCGATAGATAGAATTTAATAGTGCGAAATAGTAAATTTGAAAGTGATTATAGTAAGACTGTAAGAATTGTGTTTATTGTTAAATTGTGTTTTGTTTCGTAATAAATAAATTTTGTGTGGATAATTAAAAAGTGTATTCCTTAATTAATCCTACGAATCCGTTAAGCCGTAAAAACGTAACAATAATTTCGGGTTTATGTACTAGATCGGCGTGTGATGTCCGATCAGCTGTTCTTGCTTATCTTACGGCTGTCAAATGGAGTTTTCTGGTAAGTATTTTTTATCCTGTCTTTTTCTTTAATTTATGTATTAATTTTAGTTTTATATTTTAGGTTGTTTTTAGTGGGGGATGGAAAAGGAGGAGTTTGCAACGTTAGGGTTGACAGGTAAGAGTTTTAGTGGAATCTGTTGTGTATTTTTTTATTAACCCTCTTGTTTACAGACTTGTGATTTGCCGACGGCTTTTTGCGTCTTCGTGGGATGAATTTTCTTGTTGCTTTTTCATCGCCTTGGGTTTTGATTTTTCATCCCCTTTGGTTTGTAAAAGGTAAGAACTTATGATATATATTTCAATATTTGTATTTTACTAACTCCTTTCTTTTTTCAGGTACGAATTTGTTGTTGTTGTTTGTTTTTGTGTAGTGCTGTCCCTGTGCGTGTTTTTTGTTTATACTTTTTGTATTCATTTATGTAGTTTTGTTGTTTTTTAATAAAGTGCAAGAAATTGTGAGATTTTGTGGTTTTATTTAATATTCCCTTTCGGTTTTTTAGTTTTCCTTTCAGGAGTTTGTTTTGGCTTTTTTTAGGTGGGCTTTTATTTTAGTGTCGCCGGAACAGACTCTGTAGATCTGCCTGGCCGGTAGGCAAATTGCAGACAGTGAAGTGGGCTCGGTGTAAGACCCTCTCTAATATGACTGTCTAAAACTTTCTCCATTGTTTTCAGAAGAAAGGAGGAGAGGCTGGTGGGTCGATAGGATTTTGCTTCTCTATATGATCTTCTCCCCGATTTAGGGATAAAGACTACCCTAGCCTCTCTCCAACACCTCGGAATATGGGCCAGCGCAAAGCTACCCCGAAAAAGTGGTAGCAGGACCGGTAAGATCTCTTCCAAGCCTCTCTGAAGGACTGCTTGGAAGATGTGGTCCTTTCCAGCAGCCTTGAAGGGACTGAATTACCTGAGAGCGGGGGAAATGAGTGCTCATTAATAGCTCCATGGTATCCCTGGTGTTCTCCGTAAAGGACCCTTCAGAGGTCTTGAGAGAGACAATGCCATTAGAGTGATCCTTAGACAGAACTTTGTGTAACCTCGTAGAGGCTGGAAGTTTGTCTATTTCTTCGCAGAAGGCTTTCCATGACCTTCGTTTGGATCTTCTCAAATCTTTATTGTAATTGGTAAGGGCTTTCTTGTAGGGGTCCCAGTTGCCCAAGACTTTAGCCCTATTAAATAATTTTCTGACTTCTCTCCTTTGCTTGCAGAGATCATTGTTCCACCATGAAACCTTTCAGTTAGTGCTTCGAGGTTTCGCAGGGCAGCTGCTCTCGAAGGCTGCGATGATCGTTTCCTGCAGATTGGTAGAGACAAGGTCGAGATCGGCCTCAGTAATGAGATTAGTATCCATATGGCTGATTCCTAAACTGAGAGCTGTGCGATAAGCGTCCCACTCAGTCTGCCGTGGAGTCCTAAATGCTTCCGAGGATATTGCAGAAGCTCTCAAGTTAAACCTTATATGTCTATGGTTAGACATTGACGGCTCACTTGAGACGTGCCAGTTTAGTATTCTGGAACTGACAAATGTGCTAGCGAGAGTCAGGTCAATTACCTCTTGCCTAATCACATTAGAAAAGGTAGGTTCGTGCCCCTTGTTCATAACCTGTAAATTGTAGGTAGTAATGAAATCAAGAAGGTAATCGCCCCTAGAATTAGTATTGGTGCTTCCCCACACAAGGTGGTGCGCGTTGGCATCGCACCCAATCCTAACTGAATATTTCTCCTAGTGCAGTCTTCCACAAGTCTCTTGGCATCTGGCGGTGGTGGGGCAGGCTCTTCACCAGGGAAGTAGGCCGAGGCTATGGGAAGGGAAGGCTAATTTAAACCGGAGGCCGCCTGGTATCCGGAGTCCATAGTTAGTAGTACATAATCTAACGAAGTACCATTCATGCCTTCAGCACGATTGTTTACACCTTGGGATTGCGCGCATCTATCTTAGTCACGCAAGCCTCACCACCACGACAAGGTGTAGATACGTCGGCGAGGACCAATACTTCATAGTATTTTACACATATTTATTCGTGTTATTTCCAATTCGCAAAATTACTTAGGAAGAAGGCAAACTAAACTATGCCTGCGAGTTTCGAATATGACAAAACAACTTTGTAAATTTACTACATGCCATCTTTTATTATCCATTAAAGAAGTAAAGAATAAAGAATGCCCTCCTAGTTACAATCATTCTTTAATTTAGTTCAATAAATAATTGCATATATTTTTCTAACTATACAATGCTACGCGACATTATGCACTAACGATATACATATATTATGCTACGCACATTAAAACAAATTAACTATCAAATATTACAAAAAATGGGTAATTGTATGATAACCTGCAATGCACATAACATCATATGGGAATAACTCGAATTATTTAATCTTTTGAGGCTGTTTCGTGCATTTGGGCTTAGCACGAAATATATTAGGATCTAATTGACTGTACGACTGTTCAGGTAACGGCTGAATTAATCTACCACGCCTCTGTTCTGTTTCCTCGAGTAGATGTGGTGCCAGGAGAAGAAATAATTGCTGTAATTTCAACATAACAAATTATTTAAAAATCTTTTCATTAATTGCAAAAGAAATTACTTCTGTCCAAGATGGCAGTCCAAAACTAGAAAAACATAATTCCCAGTACGGAAGACCCAAATGGGCAATAGCCATTCGTAAATATTCACTAAACGTTTCCGCTAAAAACTGCCATTTAAAGGTATTTAACTCCAGCAAGTAGATTTTCGGGTTTCCTAGTCCTGTCATCTCATATACAAGGCAGACCTAGAGAATACATATAATAGATTTATTGTTACAAAATTAATTTCGATCATTTCAAAGCCTTTCAAGCTATTGTTTTGGCTATTCGATATTTGATAATTGCATATAATTTTATTTATTGATAATTGCATATAATTTTAAATCAAATAGTTTCTATAAATTTTTGTCAAAACTCATGTCTTTGTCCGTTTATTGCCTCAAATAAGCTATTCTTAATATTATTCTTTATTGCCATATATTTTTATAAACTTCGTAATTAACCAGATTAGAAGGTTTTTTAGATGGCTAGTTAACAATAGCTAAGCTTAGGTGTCTAAACTAGTACGTTTGATACCATTAACTCCCCTCGGTACAAATGCCCTAGTAAGAGTTCAGAACACTCTTGCGGATGCCTTTAAACAGGGGGATGAGCTGGTACCTATGCTATTCAACCTAGCCTTGGAAACAATCATCAGAAAGACGTCAATACACGCTGTCGATGACATTAGCATAGTAGGCAGGTCAGTCAGGATAGTTAAGGAATACTACTCAGAGCAGCCAAAGAAGTAAGCTTGAGAATCAATGAGGATAAAACCAAGGTATAGCTGGAAGCACGAGCAACGATAGGTAGCAGCCTAACGATAGATGAACATAAGTTAGAAGTAGTGGGCTATTTCGCATACTTAATATCAAACGTGACGAATCAAAACGAAGAAGTAGGAGAAATCAGTAGGAGAATTCTACTCGGAAATAAAACCATTTTCGCACACCGTAAATTGCTGAAACCTCGAGCAATACATTGCAAGACGAAGTTTACATAGTTTACGGGGTTAAAACATGGATAGCGGACATGCTAAATTTCTTTGAAAGGACGATTTTCAGAAGCATTATAGGCCCAATTTTTGAGGAAGGAGCATGGAGAATCAGATATAACAAGGAGTTATTATATCAGATATAACAAGGAGTACCGGAAGACAGAGCAGCAAAGAAGTTCTTCTCTGGTATCATCGAAGAAGCAAGACCCGTAGGCAGGCCGGGAAGCTGTAGAAGGATGCGGTTGTAGTAGAGGGAAGAAGAAGAGCAAGTGGAATATACCAGAGTTTTGACAGATATGAATTTTATATATTTTTTTAATTAGTTTAAAATTTTATTAAAAGTTATAACTGTTTTTAAATTAATAAGTGAAATACGGACTATAGCACTATATACCTAAATTTTTAATTGAGTGGCAAGGTGAAAAACTGAAAAGTGATTAAAGTGTGCCTGCAAGGAGGTAACATAACCTTCCAGCAATATGGCTAATCATGATGAGAACTGTGGGAAATGTAAAAAAAAAGTTATTGGTGATGATTGTATAGGATGCGAAGGGATCTGCCAAAAGTGGTTTCATTCAACCTGTGCAACAATTACGGGTACTGAGATGAAAATGATCAAAAAGAATAAAAACCTAAAATGGATGTGTGATGAATGCAATGAGCATTATGTTCATATGATTGATACCTCAGTAAAGAAAATCATGACTGAAATGATGGAAACTATGAAGGTAACAATGGAAAAGGTGGTGGCAAGAACATTAAATGAAATTATGAATAAAAATATGAATGTGCGGGTGCAGAACGACAAGAAGCAGCTGTATGCAGACGTGGTGAGAGACTGCCCAAGAAGTACTCATTGTACACCCAAAAAAGCTGAATCAGTCCAGCGAGACAACAAAGAGAGATTGCAAGGAAAAATTAAACCCTGCTGAGATTAAAGTTGGTATTGAGAATGCTAGGAAAATAAGAAATGGTGGAATTGCAATAACATGCAAGCCAAAGAAGAAATCCAAAAGATTAATGCTGAAGTTGCGAAGAAAATGGGAAAGGAATATGAAGCGAAAATTCCGAAGTTGAGAATCCTAGAATAAGAATATATGATGTTGATGAAGTAATGGAGGACGAGGACCTGTTGCAAGCAATAAGGAATCAAAATCCACAAATAGTTCTGAGAGAATCAAAAATAGAGGTGAAAATAAACAAGAAAACTAAGAGCACACATGTGTTGGTCATTGAGGCTGATCCTAAAACTTTCAGTAGAATGATGATGGAGAAGAAATTGAAGATAAAATGGCAAAGATGTACTGTACGTGAATATCTGGGAATCTCCAGGTGTATGAAGTGTTATTCTTACGATCACTGGAATGAAAATTGTGAAAAAGGAAAAATTTGTATGAAATGTGGGGGGGAACATACGGTAAAGGAATGTAGAACATCGGAAATAAAATGCATGAATTGTGTATCTGCAAATGGAAAACTAGGCTTAAAACTTAAAACTAGATGTGAATCACAGTGTACTCTGCAACGAATGTCCAGTGTGTCAAAGGAGAATGAATATAAAAAGAAGGGCAATTATGTATGAAAGTATATAGCAACCCAAAAAGAAAGAAAATTTTAGAAACGGAAGTGTACTAGTTTGGAATGTGAATGGTTTAATTGCTAAAAGGGACATGATTGAATTATTTATGGCGGAAGCCAAACCAAGTCTACTAATAATTGTTGAGTCGCATGTAACAGATATGGACGAAGATGCTTTAATAGAAATTGAGGGATATTCCAGTATTAGATGTGATTCTGATACTAGCAGTGGCGGATTAACCATTAGGCAGACCTAGGCAGGTGCCTAGGGGCCCCGGTGGTAAAGGGGCCCCCGATGCCGAGAGCCCAAAAAAAAACCTTGTCACGTTTAGACTGCTACTTGCTTTTGGGAAAAATAACTCAAGTCAAATTAACTTCGGACAAAATGATGGTTTTGAAGTTATCGATGGAGCGTATTAAAAATTTGTATAGGTAATGAAAAAACGCTCAAAACGTTATCCGAAACACGATGGGAAGCGCATGCAAACGCGACAAATGCAGGGGCCGGTTCACGTAGCTCGAACGACGACAATCGTTCGAAACGAATTTGAATACGAAAAAATTTGTCTCGAAAAAATTGAGCGTTCACGTAGTTCGAAAGAAAATTTAAGGAAACCACATTACTAAAACACGATTTTCTTTACAAAAACCGCTGTAAAATTATACAATTTGTTGGCATCAACTTAATTAAATTTTTAAAAATAATTTACATATGTAATAACTTATAAAGTAAACCAAGTAAACGATGGTAATGCTCCTGAAGTAAACCTGTCACCTCGTGATGATTTCAGGATAAAAACATTTCTTGTAGTTATTGATAAGATTATCGTTGAAATCAACAGAAGAGGACAGGTTTATAAGGAGATTTACAAAAACTTCTCATTTCTAAATGATTTTTCATTAACGGATGATGAGTATGAAACCGCGACTGAAAACTTGGTGCGCATTTATTCTAACGATTTAAATTATTTTGCTCCCGAGCTGAAACAGTTCCACCATTATGTTAAATCGAGATACGGAAATGCGCAAAAATCTCACGGCAAATTATATGAGATTATCGTTGAAGACAAACTTATTAATGTATTTTCGAACGTTGAAGTAGCTCTTCGAACATTCCTGACAATGATGATAACGGTTTGTTCGGCAGAACGTTCGTTTTCAGGGTTGAAACGAATTAAGGCTGCTCAAAGAGCTACTATGCAACAAGAGCGACTAGACCTGTTAAGTATGTATTCTTTTTATTGAATCCGACATTTTAAGAAGAATTGATTTCGATGATGTGATCGATAAATTCAGCGAGTCGAAATGCAGGAAAAAGTGTGTATAAAGTCAATTTAAGCGAATCGTAAATATTAATTATAAGAATTCTAAGTGTATGAATAAATTTATTAAAAAAACTTATTTCTGCAATTTTTTTTAATTTTTACTGGAAGGGGGGGGGGCGGGGGTAAAAATAAGGGGCCCCACATTTGCTGAAGGAATTAGGATATTTAACAATAGAAAACGAAATTAAAAGGGATGTTCTAACATTTATCTATAGATTAGAAAATAAATTACTGCCAGAATATTTAGAGTGTCTGGTTAGCAAAAATACAGATATACATAATTCCTACTAGACAAGCACATCAATTACATCTTGTGAATGTAAATAGTTCAAAATCAGTTTTTAATAATGAACTTGAATTATATAACCAGGTGCCAGTCGAAATTAAACAAGTGAGATCAATAAAAAAATTTAGGGAAAAAGTAGGCTTATGGCTTGATAGTAATTACAAATGTTAAAGTATGAAGACTGTTTTAATAATTGTAATGTGATACGGTGCTATAACTACAAAAGACTGTTAAATTTATATGTACTTGTTAGGAATATTTAATTTTATATGTAAGTGAAAAAATCTATAATAGTTACATATAAGAATAGCTGTGTATGTTATAAATATATCTGTATATATGTATTAGCCGTAGGCTATTTGTAGTTAACTAAATAAATAAATAGAGGCGTTGCTATACACATCGAACAGGAGAACTTCGGACAGAAAACGAGAAGTCTGGAGAAAAAGATTCGAGGAATCCAAGGCTCGAGTTGGGCTGTAGCACCATGAAGAAGAAGTGTAAAAAATTCTCATTCGATCAAACAAAACAGAAAATAAAAAAAACTTCTTCTTCTTTACGCTCCATTAATCCCTCATGGGACATAGGACGAGAGCAGTTGCCCTCCAGCGGACTCTGTTTTGAAAAAAATTTTCTTCTGAAGAAATTCTCGTTTGATTTCTTGGAAAAATGTTGAAAGCGGTAAAACTAGAATATTATTATAGATTTCTCACCTTAGACCACACCCGAGCGCAGGCACACCTTGCCTAAAGTTTTCTCCTATCTACTTACTTCTCCTATTTTACTTACAATAGGTTGTGTTTTCTTCTTCCCGATAACAAAGGGTTTTCAGCAGTCGGGTCTCCCGTTATTAGGAAGCGACTGAATGATTGATAGAGTTCACAGAACTTTAAAAGGCCGTGGGCATGAGCTACCAAACAAAAACTGGTACGCAGTCTTGCCATTAATACTATCAGGATTGTGAACAGCAAATTAGACAGAAAACCCGGGCAACCGCTGAAAATTTCCTTCAAAGGACATCATTGCGCTTACCAGGGAGCTCTTCGATGATAAGCAGGCAAATATCAACGCAAGGGAATTTGTAAAGGCATTAAAAAATAGAAAAATCGAAATTGGATCAAATCCGCTAAAGCCCGCATTCTCTTAAGAAAACAATGTTACAGAAATCGTACAATTGCAACATAAAGACATGGCGAGCGATAGAACAAAACTAGCTTTACGATTGAACGGTCGATGGCGATCGCCTTGTCGATCCCTGATGTATACGAGCCTTACAGCATTTTAAGTTGAGTCCGCCTAATACCACGTAAAGAGTCTGAAGCTTTCAGAGGCGTATGCAATTTTATTTAAAACACCGCAAAAAAATTATAGTACAAACCTTAGCCATATCGTTGATATTATTCAATTCAAATATTTTTGTTTTTACAGTCATCACTGGTGCATTCGACTGCTGCGTTGAAGAACTACTATTATTGTTATTATCTGGCAAAACCATAGTCTCGATATTTTCTCTTAGAAGTGTTATTTGTAGCAAATGCGGAAAATGGATGCAGCCAACTCGCCTCAAATCGTTAGCTAAAATGAAAAAGTATTTACTTTATACATGTGATAAACAAATTTAAATTAGTTACGAGCATATTGGTAACTCCAATGCAATATAAATCCATCAGTAGATAAATAAAATTTCTTCATATCTTCTGGCAAATAAACATTATGCCTTTGCTCCCAATTCATTACTTGAGCCTTTTCACATGGTTGCCTCTTCTCACAAACAACATTTGCCACTCTTGGTACATTTGCTATAAAAAATAAAAATAAAATTAATATATTTCTTAGTTATATTATATAAAAATTGAAACTTGCATAAAATTTTTATTAATCCAAGTGTTAAATTTTCATAAAAAGCATCTTCAGGACTTTGTTTTTGAGTCATTTTAATTGAATACTTCTAATAGAGTTTATTATTACATACATATATTAATAATTTTGACCCCGATTACTTAAGGACCATCGATTTGGTTGTGATATAATTGTTGCTATGGTAACTAGTCGATAGATGTAAAATCTTCTTTAAGGTATTTTTGATTATTTAATTAAGAATTTGAAAATTAAATATTTATTTGTTTATTTTAAACAATACAAATATTCCGTTACTAATTTGTAATAAATAGTACAATATGTACTATGGGCATACAAGAATTCGACTAAAAAAATAAGTCCGTAAAAAATTTCCCTCATATTTAAAAATCCTTACATCTGGCAGTCCTACAAATATTGTTTTGCAAAAGCAGAGAAAAGAGCAGAAGGCCGCCATCAAATCAAATTGAAGAACAGGAATTAATTTTGTAGTTTTGTGTGTTTATTCATTGTTAAATATAATTTAAAAGTAAGAAAAATATTCTCGTCTTGAGTTTGAAGTGTTTTTTTGTTTTTTAACACTTGACTGTTGCAACTTATAATTTGTACATCTGTCAAATAGCGCAAAAACTTCGGTCAGTCACACAAGTAAGTAGAAATCATGCGATTTTTAATCGCTACCGTTTAAAATTCTAACTGTTTATCTATAATGTCCACCCATTAATATAAAATGCAATTACTGAACTTATTTCTCTGCCGATTTGTGTAACATCCGGTGTATGTTTTTGAACATAAAGCAAATAAGATCAGCAGCCTTGTCGCCCTTGTCCTATTTCTTGTATAGAGCTGTAGCAATTTCAAAAAATTCTGCTCTTGCGGCTTTGCATCGTATGTTCTTTCCAAATAAAATAATTCTTTATTAAGAACACTTAAAGCAAACTTATCGCCTTATGTTTAACAAATATATTGCACAACTCTTGTATTGGCGTTTGCGATTTGTACAATTATTTTTAATATAAAATCTGATAAATAGATAATGCGTCAAAGTCTCGCCTTTCTAAAGCTAATTTAAATACTAAAGCAGTTAAATTGTATTGTTTGGGTCTCTGATGCTATGGTAAACAGATTCAAATTTGTAAAGTTCATTATCACAACCAGAAACCTTTACATTACAAATCGATTTATCATACTTTACCTATGACTTTTCTGAAATTTATTTTCTATGTGGCTATTTTGGACAATTGTGTTTTGAAACGATTCATTTGAATCTTTATAATATAATTTATTCTTTGATATTTTAGGCTTCGACTTTTAATAATTAAAAAATGAATACGGACGAGGGAACTTCACAAGATGCGCAGGTATGACACATTTAATTCCAGAAGTTGTAAATACCATTTTTGCTATTAACTAGGCGAATCCTCGCGAACTAGAGAAGCTAGAGGAAGAAAAATTGAAGGCGAAATATCCTTCAGGAGGATTAAGAGGCCCTGGAGGCCATTCTGCATTTTTACAAAAGAGGCTTCAGAAAGGAGTGAGTATAAATTATATAAAGCTTAATTTTAAGAATAATATAAAATACTGCCATTGGAATAACTCATCGGATTACACTGTTTAAAGGAATTCCAAGGCAACACACTACGCATTTCCGGACTTACACGTAATTCCTTTATAAAGCCATGTGGCCTTGACATGGTTTTTATAATGTTAATAATAATAGTTTATTTGACAAAATAATAAGAATCAGTCATTATAAAATGCTGCTGACGCTCATAATGAAAAGCTGAAACAAAGTACATTAAACCTCGTTGGGGAAACTGGTATTTACTTGTATGCCGTTTCCATATAATGTCCATGAAATATACTTCAAATTGTACGAACTAACGTTTCGATGCGCCCTTTATTTTCATATATCAGAGTGCTCTGTTGCAAATTTACTATATTTTTAAGTCACTTCGGCGTGAGTATATCTAGTCGAGAAACTCCTGTAATTCATCATTTGACGAGAAGTAAGGCAGCAAAGACTGGTCCTTGGTAACTTCCATCAAGAAGAATTTTACCTCCTCCTTAACCCCTCCATTCATTTATGAGAAAGAGGTGATAACAGAAAGCAAATCCAAGGCCGATTGGCATCTCTGTTCGCCTCAAATTCTTTACGTCACCACGGGTCCTCAAGCGCAACGCCCATTCAATGGACGGAATTTTCTTCAGGACACAAGAGGTGTATAAATGTTTCAAAGAGCTTGACATCTATAAATCCACCGGCCCTGATAATATTCCCTCTATGGTATTCAAGAAATGTGACTCACCCTAATCTCTGCGCAAACTTTTTGCCCTGTCATATTTCTCCGGAGTTTATCCCAACTCTTGGAAACTAGCTCATGTTCAGCCCATTCCCAAAAAAGTGAAGCCAGCGACCCTTTAAACTACCGCCCAATAGCAACAACTTCTGTTCTCTCCAAAATTATGGAGACAATAATCAATAGAAGGCTGAGGAAATATCTAAAATCTAAACAAATTATTCACGATAGGCAGTACAGTTTTAGACCAAAAGGGCGACTTCTTGTGTGTCTGACTGAACACATCAACCAAAGCACATGGCTTCGGTGAGTCTGGCCTGGTTGCTCTGGATATCTGCAGGGCCTTCAATAGAGTATGGCATCCCGCTCTTCTGTCTAAACTCCAAGCTATTGGTATTGACTCAGTTCTAAGGAACTGGATTAAGAGCTCTCTTTCTGGCCGTTCAATCAAGGTAGTATTGGATGGTGTTGAATCCAACCCTCACATCATCTCGGCCGGCGCTCGTCAAGGGGCGACTCTCTTATTCTACTCTCTTATATTTATTGATGATCTGCTCTCAATCCCCTCCAATCCACTTCATAGTTTTGGCGATGATGGTACTCTGCGTTACTCCTACCCTCCAACAACATAGGACAAACAAGTGCCAGATCTTGTCTCTTACAACGTGAACTCAAGCCCAACTCTCTTAACGCGGACATTAAACTCATTCTTAATTGGGGCCGCAAGAATCGTGTCGAGTTCAACGAAACCAAAACCAAGTACTGTCTATACTCCACTTAAACCTGCACCAGCCTTCCCTCCATTTCAAGGGGCGAGGATTATATAACAGCTGACCCATCTCTTAACATCCTCGGCGTGACTTTATCCAGCTATCGGCGATGGAATAATCACATACTCCAAGTAACCAAACAAGCGTATCAATGCCTCGGCTTCCTGAAGAGATGCAAATGTCTCCTTCATCCAGCTGCCTTGGCTACAATCTCTAGGGTTCATTTCTACATTCGGCCCCGCCTTGAATACAACTCGTATATCTGGGCGGGCGCCCCTAAAACCACCTTGGCTTAGCTAGACAATCTTACAAGCTGCCAATCTTACAAGCAGCAAAGCGTTAAAACTTAGCGCCTATATAATGAATGAGTACTAAAATTTAGCTTTAATTTAATTGAAGGAGCGTTAAAAAATTTAGTGCTATATTTTAATGATAACAGCCTAACTATAGGACATAATTAAAGTTATTCGAGCGAGCAGTAGTTCTTCTGTCGCAATTCAAATTGAAATACCACTTATCTTCCACTTGGTAGAAGAATTTAGTACAAATACGCAATAAGGAAAAGCACAATATGAAGTAGAGAATGCGTTCAATTCCTGTTTTTAGGAAATGGTCGGTTAATTTTCAGAAGTTGTTGCTCAAGAACTATTTCGAAGCATAAAAGCGCTAAGAATTTTTTGAAAGCACTAAACAAGCACTTACGAGCTAAAGGCTATTTTTAAGCGCTAAAACACATTGATTAGCACCAAATCTACCGCCCAAAGCGCTAACTTGGCAACACTGCTCGTAACCTATCCTATCTCATCTATCCTTTAGATCAAGCTTACTACTATACATTGCACCATGACTTGAACGACATGACGGACTAGTAGTATAAAGGGTGACTCCCAAGTTTCATCTTACCACAAAAAAACGTAGGTTCATTCCCGGATCTTCAATCCAAAGGGAAACTCCCGATGTGTTTATAAGCAATGGGAGTGAAAATCGAAAATACTTTCTTGTGTCGTATTCCCCGCGAGGCGCATTGTGTGGAATGTGTTTCGTTAAAATCGAGTTATGTTAAAATCTGCGTTGACAATCTGGCAAAGTGCTTGTTGGTTAATAATCAAAGAAGGGCACACAATATTCGACACACTTCAAATCGAATTCTTTCATTGTACGACGAACAAAACCCCATAGAAGATAAGACATTTATTAATTTGCGCGAATCGTATTTTTGCTGATTTGAAGAGCTGAAAGGAATGTCGTTGCCATTTTACTGGATAATATATGTCTCGTAAAAACATGTTCTGACAAAAATTTCCACGGATATTAGAGTGACGCCAGATAACACGGTTAAAAGAGAAAACCATCAATTACATATATTTACCGGTTAATAGAGGTTCCAATTAAACGCGGTACAAATAATCGAGGCTCAACTGTATAAATTTCGGAACGGTTGGCACCAAAGAAAACCTGGCTAAAAAATATCGAGGGCTCCCTAAAGAATCAACGGTTATCAGTTACCGTGGCCCGAGATGTCCCCAAAAATCGTGAATAGAGGTCGCGACCAGCGGTACCGACAGCTTCATTCAAGATGGCGGTACCCAATATGGCCGACCAAAAACCTTAATTTTACACATGAAAATTTAATATTTTTGGTTCGCCATCCTGGAATTATTAGATATCATAAGTGTAAGATCTAAGGTAGCCGAATCATTACTCATATTAATTTCCCGGAAAAAGTGTAAAATTAAGGTTTTTGGTCGGCCATATTGGGTACCGCCATCTTGAATATGAAACATTAAAAATATGTAAGTTACTCCTTAGAGTCCATGGACGCAAGAATTTCACTTGTTAGAACGTTTGGTATCCATTTTCGGTCTTAAAAAAAAATCGTCTTTCTCAAAAATAGATGAAAATTTGGGCACTTTTTATGAAAAAATTTGTTATAACTTTTCAACAACAAAGTTTTGACAAATTTTGAGAGATTTCCATCTGAAAGAGCATTAAATTCTACGTAAAGGCCAAACCTAAATGAAAAGTAACGCAGAAGCGAAGTAAACGTTACTTCCACTGATGTAAATGTAACTTCCACTTACTTCCATTTTGGCCATTCTCATACATTCTTATGCAATGCCACCTAACTTTCACTTCACTCCCCAATTAGGTTTGGCCTTAAGATATGATACCTTCGAACTTTTTTTAAGCCTTTTTTTATAAAAATTATGAACGCGCAAAGATTAGGTCAAAATTCGTCCGTTTGGGAGTTAATGGGTTAATGCACAAACATATTTCCCATATATTTAATTTCTCCGCATCGCCTGCCTATTGTGTCAACAAATATGGTGGTTCGTGTATTTTGAATGTTTGCAGTCACCAATCTGTTTGTGCCTTTAAAGTTTTCATTGAGGCCATGAACATTTTTGCACTTGAATTAACAACCTGCTATGCTTAACTGTCGTCTTCGCCAGTGTGTTTATAGGGAATCGTGAGGGCGCCTGTATGGCACGGACTTTAAGTGAATGGGGGGAGAAACATTTTTAAATTAATTTCACCCAGTTTTCTAGCAATTTTACACTGCTTCTTGAGGAAAAGAAATTACCTGATATTTGCCGAGACCCCCCTCTCCACCACGTGACATGGGGTAAGATTTGGCTGGACTCCTGCCCTCTAAACGCCTCACACAGTTAATAGTTTATTAACGAAACTGTGAAGTAGGTTGCATGGTATGGCGAGCAAATGCTTCTTAAAATATTTGGGTGAATTCAAAAACTCATCACTGCAGAGTTCAGCTACAGACTTCAATTTGAAGTCTGTAGCTAAATTCTGCAGTGATGAGTTTTTGCATTCACCCAACACCGTAGATAAAAGCAAAGAAAACATTACATCTTCATGTTACTTTGGTGGACCCATTGCTCCGGCAATTCCAATCCGATTGGCCATGTACGCAGTATCTGGACTCTTCGTCGAAATCAATAGTTCTAACAATAATAAAAAAAAACTCATAAAACTTCTTTCTTGAAAATGTTCTTTGATACAATGAGTTTAAGAGAATTCACAAGAGCTTAAGATAACTCCATGGATAATCCGCGAAAACGTTTTGTTTATCCGGAACGAGCCGTGATATAATCTTGAATTTTGTATTTGATTCTTGGTGGGCTTCTGCTGTGGTACATTGAAGTTTAGGAATTACCCTTTGTACTACTAGTCAGTCCGTCATGTCGTTCAAGTCATGGTGCAATGTCTAGTAGTGAGCTTGATTTGAAGGATAGAAGAGAAAGAATAGATAGGGGTCTGGGGGGTGGGTGAGTAGATGACGATGAGCTTTGCATTTTAACTCTGTAATGTTATATGAGTTCGGAAACACCGGCTGTGGAAGGCAGATCCACAATCGAGTTGTTCTATTTATAAACGCTTAAACAAACTACATATCTATATATCTATTATAGAAAGTTAACGAAAGTTTAGCATTATTATAAGATAACTTACTCATTTTTCTATATTGCAGCAGAAATATTTCGATTCTGGTGATTATCAAATGGCAAAACAAAAGGGCGGTGGTATTAAACAAGTGTTCGCTAATAAAGTGCCAACCGGTGAGGCTATACCAACACCCGAAACAGTGCCTGCACGTAAAACATCAATCATACAAGCGTGTAGTAATAATAAATTCACAACAACGAGTTAAAATACGATTTTAATACTTTTTTTCTATTTTTCGTTTTGTTAATCGAAATTTCTCGTAAATACGCGCCTGTTGTAAAATTTATGAATACAAAAAAGAAAATCGTAAAGTTGTTCCCAACTAAACAACTAATATGATTATATATTATTAAAAATAATTTGTAATTTGTAAAAAGAAATTGTAAAATTCGTCAAGTCTTGAAATGGGACTTACACCCATCCAATTCGGAATTTAAATTTTGTTTTAAACCTGAATAAGAATTCAATCAGATTTAAAAACAAATTACACAATTTTACTTTTCTTTAACATTAAATATCGAATTACTGCAGTTTAGAATTTTGATTTATTAAAAAAAACTATGTATTTTTGTCTAGAAATGAAGAGTGTTTAGTTTTGAAAATATTACTAGAATGATAAAATAATAATTTTAGTTCAGTAATTTGAAGCTTTTGAATGCATGCAAATTTATAAAAAGATATCCAAAAAAAATAACTTGATCTTCATAATTGTTTACTTTATTTTTGCCGTTATTAATTACAATTAATGTTGTTCCTTAATCGTGGTTTAGAGTTTTCTGATATAAAAAAATATAATCAGTCCGTTAACTCTTCTCCTCGCCTCCTCAACTTACTTATAATAATTTTTCACCCAGAATGTTACACTAAGCAAAATAACAGATTATCTTTTTTTTGTGAGGAAATTAATTTTTACCCTTTTATTTTCCTTAGTTTGTAAGATAATTTCTAAGTTATAAATAAAGTTACTACGCTAAAAATTTATTATAATTGCAAAGAAAAATTGAAATAAAGTTAATTTTTATCAAAGTTTGTTGTGTAATCAATCTATGGAGTCAACAGTCATGTCAGTACGACTTAGACAAAAACTTCTACTGAGGACTTTGATGCGTCTTAACAAAGCGCCTTAAGAAAAGCATATATCACTCGGGTGAGTGTTGCTCTAGATAGCTCCAATCATGGGATCGTGCTCTTTAGCTAAACTTCAACTTTATATTACCTTAGAACTTGATTGAAATTTTCCTTTCAATGAAAGTAGTATGGAAGGCGTAAAATCTGAACCAAAAATCAATCCTTTCTGGTTTCCTCCTGCCTTATTTATAAACTTCAACATAGCGCAAACTAACGTTGGCATCGCGATAATGATGTTAAAGCCATAAATAGTTCCACTTACATATTTAGAAATGTGTATGTACTCTATAAAATGATTTGAAAACTTGGAACAAGATTTGATACGACGATTTCAAATCAAATCGCAGCACGCAGGGTTTAATAGCAAGTTGAATGTGTAAAACGTGTCATTTTGCTAGTGCGAAATTTCAAAAAAAGAAACCAAAAAAATCACATTTCTTACATATAGACACATCAAGATTGACAGAATATCAGAAAAAGCACGGCATCACCTTGCCGAGCTTGGCAGCAGAATACCATCCCAACGGTCCCAGCGATTCGAATCTACTTTGCGACTCTGTCCTTCGTTGTTTCTATTTCTCCTTGTTTAAAAATCTTAACTACGAAAGTAACACTACAACCCCTATACCATAGTAGGGCAGTCTAACCATAATTTCCCTCTTTTCTTTTGATTTCCTTAGCAGCACTGCTTCTAAGTACAGCCACCGAACAATAATAATAAGAGAGAACAAATTTTTAAAAATGTTTCAGTATCCTTGAGATCAGCTGATAAAAATTTCAATGCGAGTGAAAAAGCCAGAATATGAAAGAAGTAATATCTATAATCTATAGTCTGTCAAGGCTCTTTAAATCCAAGTATCTAACCAAAACGTCTAAATTTATACTATATAAGACTATGGTCTTACCGATTCTATGCAACGTGGGTCGGGTGCTTAGCAAAAAGCACTCAAACCTCTTGGGGGTGTTCGAGAGCAAAATATTTCGGTGGAAGGACGATTCCGGAGACTCCAATGACGAGATCTACGAGCGCTATCGCGACATAGATGTTGTGAAGAAAATAAAGCTCGGTAGGCTCCGGTGGGCAAGGCATCTAGATCGTATGAGTGAAGATGAGCCTGCTCGGAAAGTTCTCTGCGGTAAGACCTATGGGGTGCGACAGCGAGGGAGACCCAACCTTCGCTGGAAGGATGGCGTAGACCAGGACGCTGAGAGCTTAGGGATGCCAAACTGGATGAATCAGGACCGGTGGAGACGCCAGGACCGGATCCAGGTTGTAGAGCCGTTAAAGAAGAAGGAGAATATCTATGATAAAAAGAGGCAGCAATACTTTAACACTACACGCAATGTGTATGAAAGAAAGATAAAAAATGACCAACATGAAATTTTTACGCATACATACTTAAATTCTGGTGCTCTGTTCCATTTGAATGTGAACAATGGGGGAATCAAGGAACATCTTCTGTTTCGTTCATACTCTTGTGCTTTTTGCACAAAATGTTTCTCCATCGCGCGTTTGGTAATATTTTTTTTGGAATTTTTACTTAATGTTTTTGCTTATCTCTTCTTTCATATCTTTAACTCTTTTACTTGCTCTTGATCTTCCAATGTTAGGGTCGCGATAGTTATGGTGGAATAAAAATATCACGACAGTTCCTTCCTTCCGACTAGAGTTGCTGGTCTCTCTATATGAAAAAAATAGATTTGTCGACAGTACAAAGGGGCTATCCCTGAGCCTCTAGTCTTTCATATAAAAAAACCCTCGAGAGGTACCTCGGAGAATCTGATAAGTCTTCCTCGGAAAGGGTGCATCGTCATTGCTTTAGTTCAAGAACCTTGGGTCAACACCTCCAGAATCAGAGGTCTTAATCACATTATAGTCTATTCTACAAGCTTGTAGACGACATTAATGGTAAGCCAAGAACACGTGTTCTGGCAAGGAAACATGTTAATGCATATATTTGCTCTAATTTTAGCTATACAGATATTACTTAAGGAAGGTGAAAAAACACCATTACTATGAATCGGCAAACAATGCCTCGGAACCGGATGTATCTTTGCACATCGAACAAGGACAGCAATTGTAGCATGGAATGTGAGAACACTCCTTGCCTCAGCTTGGTCCACCCTCATTAGCTGGTCACCAGTTTCTGGGAGGATTAATACACTGCGCTTGCGTACCAGACTAAAAAGTACTACGCTAGTCCAATGCTTCGCTACAACTGAGGACGCAAACAATGACATCGAAGACGAGTTCTAGATATTACACCGGGAGGTAAAGAGAAGTGTCGGCATGATAAAAGGAAGCAGATAAATGAGCTCGCAGAAAACGGAGCATATACCTTCGACACACAGCATCTCTTAATGGCCAATTAGCACTAAATGGCCATTAAGTGGCTGTATGTCAAATCACCATTAAAATTTTGATCATTA
Organism: Thereva unica; assembly: GCA_949987705.1. Taxonomy (NCBI): domain Eukaryota; kingdom Metazoa; phylum Arthropoda; class Insecta; order Diptera; family Therevidae; genus Thereva; species Thereva unica. The sequence goes on along the minus strand of OX465282.1, from coordinate 33,709,369 downwards.
ATGCTTAATTAACCATTAAGGTTAATGGCCATATTATTTTGACCATTAGCATGTAAACGTTTTAAAATGTACTAGATTATATGAAATATCGTAGCAATTCTGACAGTTCGGAATTGTCAAAAGAGGTTTGATTTCCAATGTGTATTAAATGTTTGTGTCCTGTCTTTTTAAAAACTGCAACCTTTCACATAATTTTTCGAAAGACTTTCGACTCATGCGAAAATGTTCTTTGAATACTACTTCATTATATAATGGTACTTCCTCCTCCCAGAAATAACTTTTTCGATCCTACATGAAAGTAGTTAAAATTGTATATGTATATAACTTGAGTTGAAGTTTTAATTTAACATGCTAATTTCCAAATTCGTCTACGAATTGTTTTGGCTGGTATAAACTTTTGGGAAAATTTACTATTAAATAGTTGTGCACTTTTATTTAAATTAAATATTTTTAGACAATAATATTGTTGTAAATATATATTATCTAACAGTCTTTTAATTAAATATATTTTCCTCTTTAAGAATATATTTCTCTTTTTTAAATAATAGTACAAAAGTAATTGTAAACTTTCCTTCCTATTTTCCATGCTGTAGCCAAATATGACAATTCACCAGCTGATTTTCACTAACTGGCCTCGCTGTGTGTCACTATTTGCTTAAAAGCTCAATTAGTGTTAATGGTCAATTAGTCAAATGGCCATTAAGAGATGCTGTGTGTCGAAGGTAATACACAGAACACAGGCAACAGTAAGGGGCTGTACCAAATCAATAAACAGCTCTCGGAAAGCACTCTACTAAAAAGCATGCCGTAAAGCCTAGTATCCTGTTCATGCGGAATTCCGCTCTGTAGAGAATCCATATAACTAGTCTGAATTCCGCTTAGCTGGGAGACTTATGTAGACAATGTAGACCTGACAGTTGGACAATTTCAAATTAATTATTGCACTGTCCTTTATTGCGCTTCTGCGGTATTAAAACAAAATAAATAAGTTCAGAAAATTGCCTGCATATCGAGTAATTCTATTATTTGGAAAAAAGAAAATTGATAGAGAATTTTATCAAAAATGCATGTTCTGTACATATATCCTCGTACTTATAAATTGGACAAGCATTTTAAATTAAAAGAAAGTAAAATAAATCAAGAGAAGATTTTATGTAAAAAACATAAATTATAACAAAATTATTTGTATTTGGCGTGTTCATTTGCTAATGTTGCACTTTTCAATCTCGTATGACTTCGAAAAATAAAAGTAAACGTCAAAATTTCCGCTCATGAAAATAGAAAATATATTTCTTGGGCTAAGTGTCCTGCGGAAAATGAAACGTGAAGTCTCCACTCAGAGAAAACGCCATCTTTCTTCTAGAGTACAAAGTTCATTTACGGGTCTGAATTCCGCACGAACAGGATACTAAACTTTATGGACGGAATTCAGACCGGCCTCTAACCTGAATTCCGCACACTTTGCATTTTAAAGGGGAGTCTGAATTCCGCACGAACAGGATACTAGGCTTTAAATGGATGGAAAGATTAAGGTAGGGACACACTGAGCCCACGTACGCAACGTATCCCACGCCGATCTGGATCGACAGATATAACGTTGCGTGGGACGCGTGTGACAGTGCGTATGATAAGTGTGTTTCTAGGCATACAAATTCAACCGTTTAGATTTAATAACGCGTTGCGTACGTGGGCTCAGTGTGTCCCTACCTTTATTTGCACAGAAACCTCAGGAAAACAGCAGCAATGCACAGCCAACGAGCCTATTCACACAATGCCATAAGTATGTTGAGCAAAACCGGTGTTATTCAACACCTCGGAAATCACACGGGGCATAATTATGTTGAGTAAATTTGAAAGATTTACAGGAACTTTTAAACGTATTGTAGATGAAATTCACCTGTTAGAGAAAAACAAAGAAAACAAGAGATAGAAGTAACAAGTTTTCACGCGTTCACTTTACATGAAAAATGTTTCGTTAAGTTCTTCCGCTGCCTTCCCTCTCTCATACAATACATCCTCTGCTATCCTTCTTCAAACCTAGTTTTCTACTGGTCATTGCATCATAAAACTCGCCGTGACTGTACCATAAACTATTATCGTAAAGCCTAGTTTTTTCACATAAAATAAAATATTCCATTCAGTGTTGAGGATTTAAGGCTCAAAAAGAACCAATCCGTTTTGTCCGTTGTTAAAAGTTGGAAATTCAACTTACCATATACTTTCCATGAGGCGAACGAAGCGGTGGCCACAATCAAGCGAACGGAATGTCAAAAAAATTGAGTTTATGATGGATTGTACTAGTTAAGCATAGTTAAGGCTCAAACAGAACCAATCCATTCCCTCCGCTCCACACGCATTTTCTTTGTTTTTTTGCGTTCCGTCCACTTGACTGTGGCTACTGCTCCGTTCGCCTCATGGAAAGTTTATGGTAATGTCGAATTTCCAACTTTTAAAAACGGACGAAAAGGATTGGCTCTGTTTGAGCCTTAACTAGTACAATCCAACATAAACTCAATTTAATTCGAGTCAAACCAATGCTCTACTCTGTATGTAAACATACCACATACTTTGTGTTTCTTCTTACCATTATCAGCGCTACTTTTCTATAAGTGGTAAATCTGTAAAATAGCGTGGCTGTCATAAAATTTGCAATTGTCAACAAATAGTTGAAGTCGTTTTCTATTTAAGATAATTATCCTCGAAAAGGGTTTTTTTGCAGCTTAATTTTGTAAAAATTCATATAAAATAGTACTTTGTAATAATCGTTTATAAGTCTTCAACAAGACATAGTAATATGTTCAAGAAGTGCATCATAAACACCTGTAATACAACAAAGAATGGTGATGGCGTGACACTTCATGGGTACATGAATCTCAATTGCTTTAATTTATTGGATTTATTTAACTTAATATTATTGTTTTTAGGCTGCCAGAAGATGCGGAAATCAAGGAGGAATGGTTTCTGGCTATATTAAATGAAACTGGCCAAACTGTGTTTAGTGATGATGATGTTATATGTTCAGAACATTTTTCGCAAGACTGCTTAGAATTGAGGAATGGTAAAACAACTTTAGTTCCTGACGCGATTCCTTTTCAGAATTTGGACCAGCCTCCTATAAAGAGAATTAAACGTAAAGAGGTAAATATTAACCGAATTGTAATTCATGAAATTCGACGAAGTATTCAAGTTTTACTTCCATTAAATTTTGCTGGTGAAATTGATTTATTATTATTGATTTATATGTTACGTGATTTAAGTCTGGACTGCTTTTAATCACATGGGAATAAATTCTAAGAGAATGTAGAACGTGCCGTAAAGATGACTCTATTAATCTTGTTTTTTAACACCAAATAACTTGAGCCCATTTTGGTTCTATTTTGAAACCTAATTTGGCTTGTAAATGATCGATAAGTTGACGTACATGAGTTTTCACTGCTGTTGCTGTTAAACCAGTTTTGTAGATAACTTGCCGGCGTGCCCGAGAATTTTTTTAACAATAAGTATTTTTCTGCCTTGCACATGGAGACGCATGCGGATTTGTTCATGATCCTTCTAAATCTACCCACTACATATCTACGTTACGATTTGTTGTATAACTTGGTCAAATCATAAGAAAAGAAGCATTGTGTAAGGTTTTGTTACTATCCAGGATGAAAGAAGATTAAAGGCTTCAGTTTTCTGGGGGCATGGCTTAAGTTTAACAAATTGTTGTATCACGGAATTTTTCCCATTTGCCATGTATTTGCTTGCTGTAGCTTTTTTCATTTGATCCAATGACATTAATATCTGAGACACACGACTGCAATTTATGACAATTTCCTGTTATTAAGATGAACCGATGTTATCTGATATGATCATTAACTTAAAATAAGTTAAACTATTGTATATTAATATCAATGCTAAGGCATAGGCAACATAGGTGTTGTGTTTTTAGATTTTAATAGCTAAATGCTAGTGTACCACGAGTGTATCTTACTGGTCTGAATGTTTCAGCTATAATGACCATGAGTCAAGGATGTAAACAACTTTGGTGGCCTCTAAATTCCCTCTCTAAAAATCTGTCCCGTGTAACGCGGTCAACGCAGCTGGGACATCGGCTTTAATTCAGTTGATATAAATGTCGTCAATGTTTGTTGAGGTCTGACCAGGCTTGAAAGGATTTATCAATAATAAACATTTATTCTTTAATCTTAATTTTATATATATATTAAAGATTTGACCTTTACTACCTTTTAATGAATTATCCTCCACACTATTCAGGTTAAATTCAAAGATAAGAAAAAAGAAAACATATGTACATAGATTAGAGAGCCCTTGTTAACTAAAGAATGAAGCTCTAGTGCATAAAAAAATGTACTAAGAAAAGTAATAAAAGTAAATTGTTCCATTGATTCTAGGTTGGTGAGACAATTGACACATACAACACAAACACTGGTCCAGATATAAAATTGGCATTCTTGTTTGGCAAAAGATCTAACAGTATGACGTTCCACCGGAACCATACACTTAAAACCCTCTTAACATTCTCTATTACCGCTTCAACTTCATTGGAGTGTCGCGGACGCGTCCAATGAGACGCTGGCGAGTGTCTACAGATTCGTACTCAAAGAAATTCTTCACCAAACTACGAATTGTGCTGTCTGAAGGCGAATTAAGGTTCGGCCCCAATGAACGCCGCGCCTACTACGCTCGCGTTGATGTATCGCAAAGGCACGGCGAACTCGGCAAACCTGGGTCCAATGAAAGCTGGAAATGAACTAGAAGTTTAGTTTCTGCTACTCATCCATTTCCGGTTATTTTCCCCATAAGAGTTTTAACTCCTTGTATATTCTCCCTGATTTCCCAATTCGAAGCTACGTTCGCCGTGCTCGCCTTTCTCATTTGCGCACTGCCATGTGGAAACACACGCTCAGCCTTCTTAATTGAACGATTGCTTTTACTGTAAAGCGCTAAAATTTCAGCGCGTTTTTTCGGTGTGAATAGACTCATAGCAAAAAGGTACTGCATTAAATTTCAGAATCGGGCTCATTTGTCGAAATCGGTCTAGAAGGCGATGAGAGGTATAATAAATAAGACACAATAAAATTTAAGTATAAATTAAAAAGTGAGTCAAAAAAGTCAAAAAATAAAATCATCCGCCACCCCCTTTGAAATATAAGCGCCCTCTTGGAGGTCATGCACCCCAGTTTGGAAACCCCTGTTTTAGACCATGGGTGGCCAACCCAAATGGTACCGCGGGCTACTGTAAAATGCATTATGATCCCACGGGCTGGGGGCATATAGTGGGCGATTCAAATTTAGTTCAATATAATTTAGGGAGAGAGTTCCAAAGTTGTGCTGCGAAGATAAAGAAATAACGGTGATCAATTAACGTGCAGAAAAAGGGAATTATTAAATTATAGTTTCTTAGGAATTATGAAAGCTCCACAAACCGTTGCACCCCTGTAGGATATCGTGAAACATACACAGAAGCCTATACTCACGATAGTTACTTAGTCGATTACATTGAGCGAGTTTAGAAGCTACTAACCGGCGAGCTTAGAAGCCGGCGAAACAGCTAGTGCGATAGTGACGAGTGCCAGAGAGTAGCGAGTAAAGTAATCCGGCTTTCAAATTTTCGGCAGATTGTTTACAATCTGCTAGGTAGTTAGTGAACATGATAACATTGGGCTAGTTTATCAGCAGCTAGTAAATTCGTCGACTAGTAGCTTGTAAAATCGCTCAATGTAATTGAGCCCTAAAAGAGCAGCCCAAACGAAGTTCGAGTAGGGTGAAATGTGGTCAAAACGGCGTACATAATCGTTAAACGCTACTTCAATTTTATGGGCACATGAAGAACCGAGAGGGATGGAAGGGCCATGCATTAGAATTGGTAGTAGTAGGACAAACCGAATAGTAACAGAGTGAGAAAGATTAAAATACACTGAGATTTCAAAGGATTTAGCTGCATCATTAAATTTGTCGACCAGTAGGATACATGACGCAAGTCAACAACAAGCTTCGAGGGACTCCAGGGAGGATTAGGCACTTGAGGAACTTTAGTCATATAGGCCCCTATGCTGAAAGTCGTATTTGCTGTCATATGAAGTGAAACTAAGGGCCTTTTCGGAAACGCAGAACTGCGGTCATTCTGCAATATTCAGCAATTGGAAGTCTGTAGCTGAATATTGCAGAGTGACCGCAGTTCTGCGTTTCTGAAAATGGCCTAATGCGGTGGTGTGCTGATAGTCGATTCTTGTCGTGTAACATCTGCTGACATAAACGACGGCTTATTTGGTGTGCTGACAGTCGTTTTTGTTGTCGTTTTGTTGTCACTTTTGGTCGGGCTGGTTGCGTTAGTGACAAAGTAGGAAAATTTGAAAGAAAATACATATTTGTTATTTTGGAGTGTTTATTTTAAGTTTTTAATATCAGAATAAAAATTACAAATAGAAAACAATTCGAAACATAAGCTCGAATTTTAGAAATCCATCCAGGCTAAAGGGCAGAGATATGCTGAAATTATTTCAATGTTTCGGAAGAAATAATAACATAAAACTTTTAATTCTTCGCGTTTGCTATCTTCATCTTCCGAACTACTAAACCACAACAAGAATTTAACATCTTTTATCTCAAATTGGGTATAATTTATTAAAATGTTTATTCTTCAAACTAAAAAGTTTATTCATTACTGTTATGACAGTCGTAATTTTACTGAAACGACAATTTCTTTAACTCAATCGACTCTCAGCACACCAACTAAAAAACGAGACGACATCGACATCTTCATGCGACTGTCATATGACTCGAATTTCAGCACAGGGGCCCTAGTTTAACCTTTTGAGTGCGGTTAAATATGAAACATTGCAAAAGTTGAAGAGCAGAAAGAACAAACTGAGCTCGTGGGGCCAGTTTTCGCAGAAGCAGGACGTGATGAAGGCTGTGTTGTTTACGAAAGCCAGATTGCCATATTTATATTTATAAGCTTGAGACGTTCACAATACGCAATTATTTGAATAGCCATTAGCTTTTCAAAGAGCTTTGCTACAAATGGAAGAATACTGATAGGCTGAAAATCGGAGGAACTGGTAGGAGAAGGGAACTGGGGAATGAGTATGATTAAAACATGCTTCCAAATCGAGCGAGCATGTGAATTAAAATAGGTAATGCGAGATATAAGCATTTTTAATGGACCGGGAGAAATGTAACGTAATTGGTGTGGAAGTTTTTATCAGATGTGGTGGCACGGTATTCATTTTTCCTATTCCATTTTCGGAAAGAAACGATTCGCAGTTGAAAATTGAATCAAGTTTCACAACTTTTTCTTCCAGACATCACAAATTACATTTTTTGAGTGGAGGAGGCACCACAAATTCTGCCTATATGGGCCTATATCCTTAATCCGGCTCTGCTCAATGCATTGATACGTACAGTTTATGCATTTGGACCCAATCCTAATTGATATTTATATATAAAGAAATCTTTGGTTGAATGATAAACACTCCCGGAAATCGACTACAAAACCAATAACCTTTCCATCAAATTGTACATTTGGATTAGTTCTATTTCTTCTTTCTTTTGAAGTTCATATCTAGAAATCATAGCAGCTTCATCATTAGAAAAATATAAATTTGTGTAACTCTGGAGCTTTAACAGCTCTTTTCTAGAACTCAGAAATAGAGAAATTCCCTACTACATCTCTCTATTTGACATCATTATCTACCACTGTGTTTTTGTAAAATAACTAGAACAAACCTTCTCTAATACAATAAAACCATTCTCTACTCACCACGAGTGGATATACAACTGCAGGTATTTCCGAATAACTGAGTTTCCATGCAGAGTATACCCTGATTTTACTCAGATTAAGCGCCCATGGAAACGGGAATTGAGTAAAGTTTCATTAAATCCAAGAAAATTCAACGAAACCAATCCGATTAACCTGGGTTATGCATATGTGTGAGTTGGTGTATCCCACAAGGAAAATTGAGAATGCTTTCTCTTGGTAGGAATAAAGTAAGCCTTCCTGTTCGTTGCCCAGAGAAGGTATAGAGAATTTTTTTAATTTTATTTCCGCAAAAGCTTCATTCTTAGAATTCGGTTGAAATGAAAATTTCTTGTTTGGACTTGTTCAGTTTTCTGTTTTAAAGAAATCTGTTTTTATTATAGACGCGCACTTTTGTTCGAGCTGTGGCAGTACATGAATGAAGTGGCTATCGAACAAATCCACAGATATATAAACTAACATTTGTAATTAAAAATCATGTTTGTGATTTATTATTCTTCCAGAATGCAAAGTGCAGTGCACATTTAAAGCTTCCAAGAAAAGTCAAATGAAGTTTTCTTATAAAATTCGAAATAATTTGCAAAGAATGTTTTCTTATCACTTCTGCAGAATAAAAACAGAAGACTTCGTAACAACTTCAATAGAAGATAAAAGGAAGTCTTCCATCCAATGAGCCTATTCAGACGCTGCCATTAGTGTGCTGAGATAAACCGGTTTTATTCAACCCCTCGGAACCCAGCGGGAAAAATAAGGCTTCAACTTGCGTTCTGTAAGTACTCCTGGTAATCCGTAGAAGCATTACTTTAGGAAACCCACTTCATTTCTTTTTTTACATTGATGTCCTAGGGAGGTAAGGTATAAGCCAGCTTTATCTTACCACTGCATTACTGGTAAGGCAAAAATATGCACTAGCTTTGCTTACCTCTACATTACTGGTAAGGTAAGGCAGAGGGCAATTGCTTACTTTCAGCTTACCCTTGCCTTCCTTAAGAAGCAGACCTCAAGTTTGTTGCCTACTGCTTATTTTTGCATTACAGATTACTTTCAAGGAAGGCTTACCCTATACCTTTCTAGCGGAAGCATTACCTAATTTCCCGCTGGGAACACACAGGGGGCGTAATTGTGTTTAGAACATTTGAAAGCTTTACAGGAACGTTTAAATGTATTGTAAATAAAATTCACTTGTCAGACAAAAACAGAGCTAAAGAAAACAAGAGATAGAAGTAACATTTTATATGTGTGTAAGTTTTCACGCGTTTGCTTTTGCGTGAAAAATGTTTCGTTAAGTTCCTCCGCTCCCTTCTCTCTCATCTATAAAACCGGTTTTACTTGCCATGAATGTGCACCGTCTGAATAGCCCCAATGACATGGATGGATAAAAAGAACATGAACTAGAGCACGGAAGAGAATGCTTTCAAACTTCTTCGGAAGGTTTCCTGCATTCATGAAATGACATTTCAAGTCAATGATTTAACTAACTCTATGCGTTTCCATTTCTGCCTTCCGTTTTCCTCCATCTTTTTCCATCAATTAATTTTATTATAGGTTTTTCTTTAAAAGTTATTAAACATCTCTTCTGACGTCCAAGCCAGGCTCTTTTTGTACCTTTACCAGTGTGCCGTTTTTAAATGTGTGCGTGAACTCAGTTCAACGTACCTATATTTTCGTTGAATTGAATCGAGTTAAAAATCTTTAACGTAAATTTTTAACTGTGTCCGTTTCCGTGACGTATAACTCGGGCTCAATTCTGATTGAACTTTCATGGAAACTCAGTATATGTCTGTGAGTAGAGTTTTATTTCTCGTTCAGTTGAATATTTTCCCAAGAGCTTTGTGGTGCTCGGGTTTCGGGTTAGAACTCAACTGTGTGAAACCGGGGAAATTTTTACCTCTGCTCGTACAGAAATCTAACGAAGGTTTTAGTTCGTGTGAATTTTTGCAACTTTTCCACTTTCATATTTATTTTTAAAGAAATAGTGCATTTTATTAAAATATATTTAATAAAATAAAACAACGGAGTAATATATAAATATAAAATAAATAAAATAAAATAACGGTAAGTAAAAGTGTACCTATTTGTAAAAGTTATAAAGATATATTTAAAAGTGTGGGATTTCTATATATATAGATATAATAATTAAATCATATTTGTGTTATTTTAGAAGAAATTATGTGCCAGGATTACCAGGCAACAAAAAACAAGACTGCTAGATATTATGAAAGCGAATCCAAGCGTTGGTCGCGGCCAATATACATCAAAAAGCAGTAACATTCAACACGAATTATGCTGGAAGAAAGTTGCTGCTGAACTAAACGCGAAAGCTGGAGGCCAAAAGACTCACGAACAGTGGAAAAGGGTAAGCTTTCATATTTTTCTAAGGGTTTAATCTATATTTTTTCAAATATATTTTTCCAGTGCTGGATCGACTGGAAGGCGGCTGTTAAAAGGCAGTATAGCCAAATAAAAAAATTCAGCAATAGGGCAGGGAATCCCTCTCTAACCGAAGGTCCAAAGCCTCTGCAGAAAATTGATAAAGAGATTATTCAATTTTTCTCGGAGGATTTCGTTGAAGGAGACGGAACACCACAGGAAGCAGGCTTTTACGACAAAACTGTAAGAAATTGTTTGACATTTGCTTTATGGAGTTAATTCTGTTCCATTGCAGCTACATTCGAGTGAACATGACGCCAGACTACTTCCAGTGTATGAAGATTTACCTGTGAAAACTGAACCAGAAGCTGGACCTTCGCATCGATTTACAGACGATGGACAAGAAGGCCTGGAAAAAAAACAGGAAAGGCCTCATGGCAGAAAAAGTTGCTTCGAAAAAGCGAAGCGCTACGTTGATCAACATAATAAGGCTGTAATTGACGAGTTAAAAAAAATTAATGAAAATATGACAAATATTTTAAGTGAATTAAGAGAAATTAAAGAGAAATTAAAATAAAAAATGCTGTTTTAATTATTCTTTGTTTCAAATATAACATAATTTGACAGAACAGTTGGGTATATTGATTCTTCTTAATCTCTCACGTGCTTTCAACACGGTTTGCCAAAGCGTTTTCTTCAATAAATTGTCCTCCAATTGAATATAGCTGACTGTATTCCTAATGATAGCGTCGCCTGTGTCTCTATGGTATTTTATTATCCCGTGGTACTCGTCTTGCGCTAGTAAAATCCCTTATACTTTCTCATTTTATATATGGATGCCTTAACTCCATGTGTAAACATAGATTGAATGTTGTCAATGATAGTTTAAGGTTCACTTTTCACTTTAATCGATTTGGACATGTTTTTGGTCTTCGTCCATCCTTGCTACCTTGCAACTTCTTTACATATCGCGACGTGCATGGCCTATGTTTATGCAATGCATATGTCTATGTCAATGCAACGCTAAAAAAATTAACTTAAGCTCAGATGCTAACCGCTAAAGTTCCAGCAACGACATCCAAGATGTTCTGGCTGACCATAGGAGCAAGTTTTCTGAGTTCGAAATTGCTAGCTCGAGCAATCCAGAGGAAATATCAATGGCACAACATCAGCGATATTACCTACGACGATAACTTTACTCTGAGGTCCCCAACCCTCAACGGCCTCCACCAGCGGACTTTATCTATTTCGGGGAATTCGCCGCTTCATCTACCATCGCTTCAAACATCGAAAACTTCCGGGCGCAGCAGTAGAAGGAGACGGCGGAAAAACCCCCATACGCAGCGGGATAAGTAGTTTCAGGACAGTATCGAAAGCCAACGACACGGTGTCCTACTACTTCCTTAAGGGTGTGCCACCACGATCTGACTTATCTTGGGTAACTTCGTTGTTTAAAACTGACTTATCGATTGATCCAACTGCGAAGAAGTCAGTCATCGAAATAAGAACCCAATAAACCCAGGAGTTTAAAGGTGGCATTGCCCTCAAGTTACGATTGGTTGTTCCAGAACTCTGAGTCAGACATGTTTACCTGGAAGAATTTAACTCTCCACCGTTGGATAGATAGGCTAAGTAGCAAGATTAGCTAAGATTAGCTCTAAGCTAAACCCCACCAACACACTATCCACGAACACTAACGGTACTAATAAGTAATAATCCACTTCCAGTCACTAAATAAGGTGTCAATCTTGTGTACTTTTTTGATTAATAAATATAAATAAAATAAACAAAATCTGTTTCCAATATCCTGATTCTCTTAACCAAAAAATTTATTGTCGATCTTCTTCTTCGATGTTTCAACAGCCCAATTCGAACCTTGGCCTCTATCAGCTTCTTCCTCTAGACGCCTTTCTGTTCCGCAGCTAGCCTCCATTTCTGGTGTTGAGCAGTTTTGTTGCATCGGCCTTAACACTGTCTTCCCACCTTGACCGTGGTTTGCCGACTGGTATTTTGCCATTCGGTAGTCAATACAGGTAGTAAATGGTATCTTTCGGTAATCCATTCTTTATACATGGCTGGTCCAGTTTAAACGCATTGCCTTGGCATGTGTCGAAAGTTTACACTCTTTGTATAAAGGTCGCTGGATCTGCTTGTGCCAACAGGCTTGCGCAAGTCAATTGCACATGTGGATTGTTCCGTGTAAACGCAGCTTTTTGGCTTGCGCAAGCGAAAAAGTTTGTCTTGTGCAAATATGAGCTCATAGAAAATCGGCTTGAGATTGGTGTTTTGGCATGATGCAACAACATTCAGCATGCCCTTCGATGAATGGTGACGTTCGCCCACCTGCTTCTCCGACCTTATCATAATCAATAATATAATAATCGTGTGAAATAAGCAAAAGAGTACCTACTTTTTGTAATTAGAATCAAAAGGCCTAATGTTTTTGGAAAAGTATTCAAAAATACTGCCACTTAGTTTATTTGCACCAATTGACTTGCGCCAGTCACTTTACACAAAATAAATCGTTGCGTGTGAACCGATTCATATTCACTCAGTTTAGTTGAATTAATTGACTTGCCCCAGCCAACTCGCACAAGCAAATCGTTGCGTGTAAACCGACCTTAAGTCGTACAATTTGTGATTGTAGCGTATTCTCCATGAATTGTTTTTATTGACTGAGCCGTAAATCCTGCGTAGAACCTTCCTCAAAATATATCCATCTTATCTGCGAATTTTTAGGAGAAACTCCATGCCTCACATCAATACGTAGCTACTGTTAGATTTCGTTTTGTAGATTATTATTTTGGTTTTTCTGTGGATGTCTCAGGATGGCAGCAGTGAGAAGTATGTTCTATTTGCGGCGTTTATTTTTCTTTGTACGTCTATCGTCTCATGGTTGTCTTGGCTGACTGTGGAACCCAAGTAGTAGTAGTAGATTGGTGTACCATTTCGAAGTTATATTCCCCGCTGGTGGTGTTGTAGTGTCTTCTTTTTTCCACCATCGATTGACTTAGAATCTTGGTCTTGCCTGCATTTATTTGCAGTCCTATGTATTTCGCTCCATCTGCTAATTCTGTGAATATTTCTCTAAAGTATGGCAGTGATCTGCCAAGGCGGTTTATGTCATCGTCAAATTTATTTGCTGAAAATTACAGAAAAAACAGAAAAAAATCAATAATCTCAAGGGAAGAAAATCAAGGAGACTTTTTCACCAATCAATTACAACCCTCTGAATTTATTGATTTCCTTTGCTCCAAAGTTGTATCCACATCTCAAATCCCAGCGATCAATGATACTTTCAACTTAAGCACCAACCATTGGACGGTTTGTGACCTCAATGAGGTACTCAAACAAAAAAAAACTAAGACCGCACCTGACACAGACAAAATCACCTATGAGCTGCTAAGAAACTTGTCACCCAATGGAAAAAGTGCCTTCATCCAAACCATTTGTAATTATTTTAGTTCTGAAGACATTCAGAAAGAGTGGCTAAACATTAAAATTGTCCCAATTCTTAAACAGGGTAAAGACCCAAAGTCAATAACTAGTTACAGGCCCACCTCTCTTATAAATGTACCTCTAAAAGTTACTAACTTACTGATAAAAAATGATATCGACAAAATCCTAGAATCCAACAGTTTTCTTCCTAACTATAGTTTTGCCTATCGGAAAGGTAGGTCTGCTTCCACCTGCCTAAATATTATTCACCAAACTATTCATAATTACAAACGCACTAACAAGGTTGTGGCTATGGTCACCCTTGATCTTGACAGCGCCTACGATAGAGTTGACCTTTCTTTACTTTATACCACACTTTTACAATGCAATATTCCCTTAAACCACATAAATTGGATTACCAGAGTTTTTGCAAACAGATAAATTCACCTGGGTAAGTTCTCAAGGAAAGTGGGTTGGGGTATACCCCAGGGCAGTTCGTTAAGTCCTTTACTCTTCAACATTTATACATCCAAACTTCATGATGTCACCATATGGGATGTCAAAGTCTTTCAATTCGCCGATGACTTCATGTTTGTCACCGGAGGTGACTGCACTAGTTCGGTGGAATCAAAATTACAAACTGCCGTGAATCATTTTTACAACATTGCTTCAGAAAGAAAACTTTAATTAATCTCTCCAAAACTCGAGCTATGTTTGTTGGAAGGTAGAAACAGATTTCTTTATTCATTGATTCCCATCCCATTTTGGCGGCAAAAACCCTAAAATTCTTAGGCAGAATCTTCTCATTCAGCCTGAATAGTCGAGTCCACTTAAATGAAACTATTGAGTCTCTTGAAAGAACTGAAGATCTAAAATTGAGTATACTAGACCTCTCTCATTTGATGAGTCCAAAACGTTTGAAAAAAGATTCGCGACTATCACTAACTCTTACCTCAGAAAGTGTCTGGGTTTAACTCCATCAACACCTAATCATGTGCTATATGCTTTCGCCAATGAACTTCCTACGAATCTAAGAGCGGAACTTTTAACAGTCAAAGAGCTAGCGAGATGCCTAAGAGCCGACAGCAGTTTCCGCAATGTACTTACAGTAAACCCCCCGTTCACATCTTTTGAAAAAATCATGAGCAAGTATCTCGAATTGTTTGAGTTACTGGTTCTAGAGACACCAATTAAGGTAGTTAATCACAATCTGAAATGTGACGTATCTTTTCTTCAAAATCTGGGGTCAAAGGATTACCTAGAGAATAACCTTATTCAAAACATTATAAAAAAAATGACTTTCCCCATCGAAACTTCCATCCGGAGGGAAACTCCGCTTATAAACGTAGTAACAGATAGCTTAAACAGCTGTGTGGCCCTGCAAAAAGGCTCCAACAACTACCTAGTCACTGAGATACAAAACCTATCTCTAAGCTTTGACTCGGTACTCATTCTCTGGATCCCCTCTCATAAAGCAATAATTGAAAACGAGGTAGCTGACTCTCTAGCCAATGAGGCAAGAGTATCAGGAGAACTCCTGACTCACAATCTGAATTTTCAAGACTTCATCATCAATGTGAACAACAAACTCAGGTTAGAATGGAACAGATTATATCATGAAGCTTTACAGACCAAAGGCAAATTTTTTGCCACAATTTTCCCGTCACCACCACTCACACTCTAGCGCTAGCCTCGTGGCGACTCATTCCCAATGACACCTGTAGTATTTGCAATATCAGAAATGACCCAGATCATATAATACTTCGATGTAAAAGATTCGAATCAGTCAGAAGAAAATATAAGGACCTTGGTTTGTCTCCGTTTAATACTGAAAAACGAAGAACAATTGCCAATTTTGTATCTGAAACCAACATATTTATCTAAGAGGTGGTGTCTGAAACCACATTGTTGTGTACTATCAGCAAAGGATTCTAACTGTTATAGTTTTTAAGCTTAAGTCAATTGACATTAAAGGTCAATCGAGACCTTTTGGGTGGGTACTCCCAATAACTCTAGCTTTCCGTCACCAAACATATTATATGATTTCCAAATGTAATTTTCCGGTAAATGACATGAGTGTTTTACAATTTTGTGCACTTGAATAATCTTAGTCATCATCAGGAGCTCCACAGCCTATTGTTGGCCTTGGCTTCCTCCAGCATTTGCCTCCATGATTCTCGATCCCTGGCCCGACTTCTCCAGTTTCTTATGCCCAACTGTCTCAAGTCATCCTCGACGCAGTGTTGGGCAAAATTTAATCTGATTGATGATTAATGATTGCGACTAAAAGCTGTAGTCTGTAATCATGATTAGAGATTGATATATTTAATCAGAGAAGTAATCATTTTAGGTGATTGATGATCGATCAATTTCAACCGCAATCATGATTAAATGATTAAAATTTTAGATTAAAAATGAATTTTTTTGGAGATGTTAAGTTTTAACGTTGGAATTCTATTCTTTAAGGTTTTATTTGAATATTTTATTTTGTGAATCCGTCAGTTAAGAGTTTTGTGGTCAAAATTTGTGAATTAAAAAGTGGGAATAATTTTGGCAATTGTGCTCCGATTGCACTGAAAATCGGCCCAGAATTTTTACATTTAAGTATGTATACTGTAATTTTAAAATTATCTTTTATATTTTATTAGTTCATTTTAAAAAGCATGTTTGTAGTTTTTGATGCGAAAACTTTTTAGGCACGTTGGGCAATTTTCCGCCACGGTCATTTTTATGCGTACCGTGGGAAAAATTTTAGTTTGGGGATTTCAGTTTTTATTGTATGAGTTAGAACTATGTACTACGTAATATATACTATGTTTTATGTACTAAGTGTGTACTATGTATTAGGTACTATGTACTGGGACTATGAACTGTGCGCTATGATTATGAACTACATATGTATTATGCAGTATGTACTACGTACTGTATACTATAAACTATGTATTATATACTATGTACTATGTACAAGGTATTGTGTACTATGTATTATGTACTAGGTATTATGAATATATAGTACATAGCTCTGTTGTATTTTGTACTATGTAGTAGATGGTATGATTAGGTACCATATACTCTGAGCTTTGTTTTATGTACTATTTATTATGTACTATGTACTAGGCATTATGTACTATGTATTATCTATACACGGTATATTATGTATTACGTATTACGTACTAAATATTATGTACTGTGCACCATAAATTATATACCATGTACTACGCACTATGTATATTGCTATGAACTATGTATTATGTACTATGTATCAGTGTTGGGCACAATCAACTATTTTTTTAATCAGGCCAATAATCATGATTAAAACCAATAATGATTGAGGATTAATGATTATGAAATCTATTCTAAACCTGATCCGATTATACTGAAAATCAGTATGGGGGGGTTTTAACGGTTCCAAATGACGGATTTGTGGTCGAAATTGTAAAATTCAAAAGTTTTGGCAATTTTGTTCAGATTGTACTGAAATTCAGTATGGGGGGTTTAAGGGGTTCCAAATGACGGATTTGTGGTCAAAATTTTAAAATTCAAAATGGCGGACAAGTTTTGGCAATTTCGTTCCGATTGTACTGAAATTCAGTATGGGGGGGTTTAAGGGTTCTAAATGATGGATTTGTGGTCAAAATTTTAAAATTCAAAATGGCGGACGAGTTTTGGCAATTTTGTTCCGATTGTACTGAAATTCAGTATGGGGGGTTTTAACGGTTCCAAATCACGGATTTGTGGTCGAAATTGTAAAATTCAAAATGGCGGACGAGTTTTGGCAATTTTGTTCCGATTGTACTGAAATTCAGTATGGGGGGGTTTTAGGGGTTCTAAATAACGGATTTTTGGTCGAAATTTTAGAATTCAAAATGGCGGCCAAGTTTTGGCAAATGTGTTCCGATTGTACTGAAATTGCATATCGAGGGGTTTGAAGGGTTCCAAATGACGTATTTGTGGTCAAAATTTTAAAATTAAAAATGGCGGACGAGTTTTGGCAAATGTGTTCCGATTGTACTGAAATTCAGTATCGGGGGGTTTTAGGGGTTCCAAATGACGGATTTGTGGTCAAAATTTTAAAATTCAAAATGGCGGACAAGTTTTGCCAATTTTGTTCCGATTGTACTGAAATTCAGTATGGGGGGTTTTAGGGGTTCTAAATAACGGATTTTTGGTCGAAATTTTAAAATTCAAAATTGCGGACAAGTTTTGGCAAATGTGTTCCGATTGTACTGAAATTCAATATCGAGGGGTTTGAAGGGTCCCAAATGACGGATTTGTGGTCAAAATTTTAAAATTCAAAATGGCGGACGAGTTTTGGCAAATGTGTTCCGATTGTACTGAAATTCAGTATCGGGGTTTTAGAGGTTCCAAATGATGGATGTGTGGCCAAAATATTAAAATTCAAAATGGCGCATGACTGCTAAAAGCCAACAAAGCCTACTATAGTCTGTCAAGGCTCTTTAAATTAAAGCATCTAACTAACTCTAAACTTTTACTATATAAGACGATGGTCTTAGCTGTACTCACATATGCATCTGAAACGAGGGTGCTTAGCAAAAAGCACTCAAACCTCTTAGCCGTGTTCGGGAGGAAAACACTTTGGAGGATTGTTGGCCTCGTATGGAAGGAAGGACGATTCCAGAGAGACTCTTCAATGACGAGATTTACGAGCGCTTTCGTGATATGAATGTTGTAAAGAAAATAAAGCTCGGTAGGCTGCGGTGGGCAGGTCATCTAGCTCGTATGAGTGAAAATGAGCCTGCTCGTAAAGTTCTCTGCGGTAGGACCTATGGGGTACGATAGCGAAGGAGACCCAGCCTTCGTTGGAAGGCTGGTGTAGAGCAGGAAGCTCAGAGCTTAGGGATGCCAAACTGGATGACACCGGATCAGAATCGGGACCGGTGGAGAGGACAGTTGCGAGAGGGCAGGACCGGATCCCGGTTGTAGAGCCGACAAAGAAGAAGAATTTAAACACAAGTGGGTCTCTGAATCTTGGAGATGAAATATCTCGATTAAAATGAGAATCTTTCCTAAATTTAACTAAAATATAATTTGTAACGAATCCACCCATACCATTCATACTTCCCCTTTATATATAAGTTAGCAATGATACTTCCACCTATTTCATGCTGCCAAAGTCAAGGTTCTCCACCCTACGAACTTCCAGAGGTATTAGTCGTACAAGTCACAAGTTTGGACTTTTTCACTAAAATTTCAACTTCAACTACTTTTTTCTCCAAAAAATGCGTAGTTAATATTTTTTTTTTTTGGAAAGCTTGAACAGTTCTCTGTGAATAAAGTCCGAACAATTATTATGCTACGAGTTATAAGTTAATTTTGACGTTAAAATTGGCCTTATTTGATACTTTTCGACATAAACTCAGATGGAAAGGTACTAAAAAATATGAAATAGAGCCAATTCTAGCATTAAATTTTCTTATAACTTCAAAATTAAAGGCTGTAGCGTAAAAATTGTGTACATTGCGTATATTGCTACCATTTTCATAAAAATAGGCCATAATGTTACAAAAATACAAGGTGATACATAAACCTCTGCATTTCATTTCAAAACGCTGCAGCGGCTAAATCGTTACGATTCCACACCACCCTCATACCTGAGAATTTTTTATTCATCTATCCACAGCCGGTCACTTTGTAAACATAACGGATACATCCTGTATAGAGAAAATTCTGATTCATTATGTCGATGAGGAAAAAGGAAAACAAGAAAAAGGTTCTAAGCACTAAATGAGCGATGGAATGTGTTAGTGAGTAAGATTGTAAACACGTGGAAGATTTAACTAAATAATTGCGACATATGTTAATATAATTCCTCAAAAATAGGGTCACTTGGCACGAAAACCAATACCATCACGGCAGAAGAATTTTCCTACCTATAAGAATTTTCAGTCCTTAACTAAATACTTTTCGAGTAAACAAATAGTGAAGGTCCTGTGAATTGAAAATCTTGGAACCTGTTTGCAAGAACACACTTGCACCACGGACTTCTAACAGGCCTTATTTTTTAGATAATTTCATAGCGAAGAGCTTCACCAATGCATTTGTTATACTAAAAGTTATCAGGAACGGAGATATTAAAAGAAATGTAAAAAAATCCTATTTTATTCACAATAGGTTAATTAAAAAGTTAACCAAATTGTGGGCAAACTTAGGGTATTAAACTACACCCTAAAACGAATCGATTCCAATAATAATCTCGTCTATGGGCAAAAATGGCCATAAAAAAGCCTTGCCGACTAGCCTACAGTGATTTAACTGAAATAATTTCATTTCTTCAAGTATTATAAACAGAAATCGGTCTCTGAACCTTTAAGACGAAATCCCTCGATTAAAATGAGACTTCTAAATTTATGTTGGATTTCAATACAATCGGAGCACGATTGCCAAAACTAGTCCGCCATTTTGAATTTTAATATTTTGACCACAAATTCGTTAATTGGAACCCTTCAAACCCCCACATACTGAATTTCAGTACAATCGGAACACATTTGCCAAAACTTGTCCGCCATTTTGAATTTTACAATTTCGACCACAAATCCGTCATTTGGAACCCTTAAAACCCCCCATGCCAAATTTCAGTACAATCGGAACACATTTGCCAAAACTCGTCCGCCATTTTTAATTTTAAAATTTTGACCACAAATCCGTTATTTAGAACCGTTAAAACCCCCCCATACTGAATTTCAGTACAATCGGAGCACATTTACCAAAACCCCCTCCACCATTTTCAATTTTAAAATTTTGACCACAAATCCGTTATTTAGAACCCCTAAAACCCCCCTATACTGAATTTCAGTACAATCGGAACACATTTGCCAAAACTTGTCCGCCATTTTGAATTTTACAATTTCGATCACAAATCCGACATTTGGAACCCTTAAAACCACCCCATACTGAATTTCAGTACAATCGGAACAAAATTGCCGAAACTAGTCCGCCATTTTGAATTTTAAAATTTTGACCACAATCCGTCATTTGGAACCCTTAAAACCCCCCATACTGAATTTCAGTACAATCGAAACAAAATTGCCAAAACTCGTCCGCCATTTTGAATTTTACAATTTCGACCACAAATCCGTCATTTAGAACCTGAATTTCAGTACAATCGGAACAAAATTGCCAAAATTACTCCGCAATTTACTAAAAAAAACTGGAAAAAATTTCAGGGAGACAATAAGCTCATATTAATCACTAAAGAGTTAATCATTCAATCATGATTAAGATTAGATTTCATAATCAATAATTCTGATGATTAGATTTTCCCCAAGATTACTCGATGTAATCTTGATTAATGATTGATTTAATCATGATTGATTCACTCATGATTGGTTTTAGCCATGATTATTAGTCTAATTGAAAAATTATTTGAATGTGCCCAACACTGCCTCGACGTCATCTATGTATCTTTTCTTAGGACGACCTGGTCTCCGTTTTCCTGGTGGAGCTTTCTCCAGCACTATCTTTGTCGGGTTTCGTTCTCCACCTCGTTGTACATGACCAATCCATCGCAGTCTGTTTATTTCGATCTTAGTATGTAATCATAATTTATCAATTTTGTTAGTATTTTTATAAAACCTTGACTGACAACACTAAACTAGTGACTATGACGACGGTTGCTGTGGCCTAGCAACTTGCCTTTTAAACAGAGAGAGAGTTTCAAAATTTTATTTGGCCACCAACATTTATCTAAAACAACGAAGTTTCATGCTTATATGGCTGAAAGGCCAGGACCATTAAAAGGCCTCCAAGTGCCACGCTAGCTCACAACTAGCAAAAAACAACAACAACAACAACAGAAAAAATGTTTAGTAATTCTTATTACGCCTTGTCATCATGGTTTGCATTCTAATAAATTGTTGACTCGATTGATTGCAAAAAACACGGTGGCTGTGAGAATTTTATTTTAAGTTTTATATAAACTGAAATTTTTAAATAATAAATCAAAGAGCAAAATTGAACTCGTAAGAAAATTTCATGTATTTGAATAAGTTTAAGTATGACTGTTAAGTATTCACTATTTTACTAATTCGTAATTTATTTTTAAAGGTTTTTGCACAATGCAGCGTTTTTTCTTGCGCGAATATTTTATCTATAACACGAGAGAAGCGTCCAGATTTAAAATATCATGAATTTCCAAAAAATCCTCAGCTTGCTAAAAAATGGAAATCGTTTTGTAACAAATTAGATAACGATTTTGAAAATAGTTTCGTTTGTTCGGATCACTTCACTTCATCAGATTATACATGTGGGCCAAAGGCAACCAAAGTACTAAAATTAAAAGGTAATGATTATTAAGTTAATCATAATTCAAATATTTTACTGCACTTTTATTATCTTAGCATGTCCAAGTATATACAAGAGAGAAAACGAACATAGCCAGGATGATGAAACTCCTGCTGGTGCGTCTGTTGAATCTATTGAAGAACATGAAGAAAATGATTACTCAATTGATGATGATACGGTAAGTACACTTTCTATCAAATCTTCTTGTTAGAAAAAACCTCTTTACATCAGATAGAGTTTAGAGTTTATTGAATTTAAATGGTATAATTTTATTGCAAATTGTTTACGTAATGGTATATCGTTGTACTTCTTTGAAAATTGAAACCTAGATAATTCTATATGTTTTACTTCGGAGTGTTTTTACTGTACCATTTCAAAATTTGAAATCTTGTTTACATTTTTATCTGTATAAATATAATTGGAGTGTCTGCCTGTGATTTCAAAATAATTATGCTTTTATAGATTCTAATGGTTATTTACATGATATTAAAACAAAATGAAGTATTTTTAAAATTTTTGGGTGTCTGTATGTTTGTCTGTTTGTCCGGGCTGATCTCGGAAACGGCTAATCCGATTGGAATGGGACTTTACTGTCAGATTCACTATTTCTTTGGGCATGTTTTAGCTTTTTCAGTATGCGTGCTAAAAAATACAATCGTTTCTTGGTCTATATAGCCGCAAGGCTGGACCAGTAAGCAACCCTGTGGTCAGGGTTCACTAGCTTATGCTAGTAAATCAGTTAAACAACAACAAAAAATACAATCTATTTTTATAAAATTGTTGACGTGCCAAGTAAAGTCATTTAACGGTATGTTTTGTGAATGAGAGGAGATTTAAAAGAGGACGGAATTATCAAGTGGTCCTCATGAAGATCACTGCTTGTTTCTGTATCTGCAGTTAGTCTCTAAGCGCTCTTCACTCGAAACAGTCTCACCTTTATTTTTTCCGTAAGGTCGAGTGCTGTCTCGATGTTTTTCTTTCTTTGAGGGCGAAATACGCTTCCTTGTATCTGCTAGCGTAAAGGCTCCCCCAGGGCGAATTTAAAGTTTGGGCGCTCCTAGGCCCAATAGTTTTTGCCACCCACTCTACATACTACTGATGGGAAACGCAAATAAACGTTTAGTCCAGTAAATAGGTACTTTTTCTTTGCGAAAAATACTGCACGCGATTTTTTTTTACCAAATGATTTTATATATTTTTATGAGCTTAAATTCAAAATGACGTCATCCGCACCCTTATGCTTAACTTACAATGAAGGGAAACGCGTTTAATTCTATATCTCTGAAACTATGCATTTAACGACAAAAATATATATAATCTTTTTTGTAGATAAATAAGTGATTTAACTTTTTTGTTCAGAATTTATTTTTGTAAAGTCAATATGTTCGGAGTTATAGTGCTTCAAACTTTATATATCACTTTCTTTGCACTATATTTCGTTAACGGTTAGCCCGCCATAAAAAAATCCTTCCTAAGACTTATAGAACACACAATTATCTATAATTTTTGTTATAATTATTTTTTACGTAGGGCTAATATAGCGCAAGTTAAAGTGCTTTAAGGGTCGAAAAACGTGAATTCAAAAGTAGTTTTTTGCTAATATCTTTTTAATTGCACGTTTTATTGCAAATCCGATTATAACGTTTTTTGTGCGCAATTTAATTTGCGTTATATAGTTTTCATGATTACCCACTGGAGTACGGAAGCCTGCTTTAAGACATGGCGAAGCCTTCTTTTGAAGTTTAGGAGCCCTTCCTGTCCGTATCCCACGTCATATCTTTTTTATAATTGTATGTCATTGGGAGGAAGCGTTGCATTTTCTTCCCGACAGCTTCTTGAGTAGCTCAATGGAATTTCTTTTGTAGGGGCTTTTTCTAAAGCTTTTAAGGAATACACTGAACGCCCACAATATGTGTCAACAAAGTTTCCTGCATAAGGTTCAAACAGTTCGTTTTTTATTTACTTGAAGAACAATTTGTCTGTTGAACAGAAAACTAAAATCTTCCTAACACCTTCCAAAGGATACGATATGGAAGCAATTCTTCACTGCTGATCGAGATTAGCTTCTATATTTTCCCGCTGGGGTCATTTCATACGGCCAATTTTTCAAACATCGATTACACCCAAAACAATGATTCATTTTTATATATATATATATATATATATATATATATATATATATATATATATATATATATATATATATATATATATATATATATATACTAGCTGGGACCCGGTGCGCCTACGCTGCACCCATAAGTCAATAGTAAACAATAAAAACCATCCATTGACTTAATATTTTTCGAGATATGAATTTTACACAGATGAAATGCCTCAAAGAACATGGGTCTTGCGTCGGCCGCCATGAATCGGTATATTGAGTCTACTACATTGCTTATTGTATTCTACTTATCATACCCTTTCATTTGATACCCATGTCGAGGTGGTTGTGAAGAAAGTGGTAATTCGGCCTCTTGAGACGGCCGCCATGGATCTAAAGATATATTTTGTATACTACATTGCTTATTGTATTCTCCTTAACATACCCTTTCATTTGATACCCATGTCGAGGTGGTTGTGAAGAAAGTGGTACCCCGCCCTCTTGAGACGGCCGCCATGGATTTAAAGATATATTTTGTATACTACATTGCTTATTGTATTCTACTTATCATACCCTTTCATTTGATACCCATGTCGAGGTGGTTGTGAAGAAAGTGGTACCCCGCCCTCTTGAGACGGCCGCCATGGATCTAAAGATATATTTTGTATACTACATTGCTTATTGTATTCTACTTATCATACCCTTTCATTTGATACCCATGTCGAGGTGGTTGTGAAGAAAGTGGTACCCCGCCCTCTTGAGACGGCCGCCATGGATTTAAAGATATATTTTGTATACTACATTGCTTATTGTATTCTACTTATCATACCCTTTCATTTGATACCCATGTCGAGGTGGTTGTGAAGAAAGTGGTACCCCGCCCTCTTGAGACGGCCGCCATGGATCTAAAGATATATTTTGTATACTACATTGCTTATTGTATTCTACTTATCATACCCTTTCATTTGATACCCATGTCGAGGTGGTTGTGAAGAAAGTGGTACACCGCCCTCTTGAGACGGCCGCCATGGATCATTTTAGTTTCAATAGCGTCATGGCCTACCTATTGTTTGACAGCTGCGTAAATTTGAAATTTTCATTAAATGTAATGATTCAATTTAATGACAATTTTACATTTGTCAAACAATAGGTAGGCCATGAAGCTATTGAAGCTAAAATGAAGTGAAAATTCCTAAAATTACCATTTTTGTTTGGATTTTGCAGCTGTTTTTTTGGTTAAAGGTATAAAAAATAGCCTACGACCTATTCTCAGACCTACCAAATATACACAAAAAATTTCATGCAAATTGGTCAACCCGTTTCGGAGGAGTACGGTAACAAACACTGTGACACGAGATTTTTATAGATATAGATATATATATATATATATATATATATATATATATATATATATATATATATATATATATATATATATATATATAGACTAGCATAAAACCCGCGTGCCTTGCAACGCCTTTAAATAAAAACTGTTTATTATGTGCAATGTTTTCCTTCAAAAAAAAAAAACCAACAAAAAAGTCAGCTGTTATTATCCGTAAAAAGGGTTTATTATAGTGAATTTTTTTAATAAATATGGTAAACAAATTACTGCGAATATTACCTCTGCTCAACAAATTTGCAATTTTGAAGCAGAAATTGGCATGTATGTATATGTTATCAAGAGAAGTGACATTTTATGGTGCATCCACACTACACGGACTTTGGTCATACGCGCTTTTGCCTCTTTTTTCCATATAGAGTTTAATGGCTTTTTTGTGATATTTTTAATGGCAAAGGCAGCACGACCAAACTGCACCGCCAAAAGGCTATGCTTAAAAAGGTACATTTTACGTCCACACAATACGGGCTTTTCAGAAGCGCGTACGGCCTTTCATATGAAAATTGATTTGTTTTCTCAATTTGCTCACGATTTAAAGCTCATGCGCCCTTTTTTCTGAGGCCGTATGGCGAAAAGCGCGTGGGATCTAAGTCCGCGTAGTGTGGACGGCCCATTAGGGTTTGACGAAGGTTCGTTAAGTTTGTTCGCCTATTTACGTGGGTGTAAGAAATTATGAAGCAATCACAAATAAATATTAAATAAAGTGAATTTCGAGTCATTCATTTCTACCTGATTATAGGGATGCACTGTCAAAATTTCAGCCCTTCAGCTTCAGAGGTTTGGGTTAATCCCATTTCATCCCCTTAGGGGATGAATTTCGAGTAATCGCCTCTTAGTCGGGATGTCCACGTCATTATAGGGACGCAATGTCCAAATTTCAACCCTATAGCTCCAGTAGCGTGGTAACCCCATTTCACCTCCTTAGGGAATGAATTTCGCAAAATCGCTTCTTAGTGGATGACCACGTCATTAAGGGGATGCACTGTCAAAATTTCAGCCCTATAGCTCAAGCGGTTTGGATACACCCCATTTCACCCCCTTAGGGGATAAATTTCGAAAAATCGCTTTATAGTGGATGTCCACGCCATTATAGGGATGCACTGTTAAAATTTCAGCACTATAACTTTAGCGGTTTGAATAAACCCCGTTTCACCCCCTTAGGGGATGAATTTTGAAAAATCGCTTTTTAGTGGATGTCCACGCCATTATAGGGATGCACTGTCAAAATTTCAGCCCTATAGCTCCAGCGGTTTTGGGTTGACCCCATTTCACCCCCTCAGGGTATGAATTTAGAAAAATCGCTTCTAAGTGGATGTCCACGCCATTATAGGGATGCACTGTCAAAATTTCAGCCCTTTAGCTCCAGCAGTTTGGGTAAACCATATTTTACCCCCTTAGGGGATGAATTTCGAAAAATCGCTTTATAGTGGATGTCCACGCCATTATAGGGATGCACTGTCAAAATTTCAGCCCTATAACTTTAGCGGTTTGGATAAAAGCCATTTCGACCCCTTAGGGGATGAATTTCTAAAAATCGCTTCTTAGTGGATGTCCACGTCATTATAGGGATGCACTGTACAAATTTCAGCCCAGTAGTTCCAGCGATTTCGGGTTGACCCCATTTCATCCCCTTAGGGAATGAATTTCGAAAAATCGCTTTATAGTGGATGTCCACGCCATTATAAGGATGCACTGTCAAAATTTCAGTCCTATAGATTCAGTGGTTTTGCGTTGACCCCATTTCACCCCCTAGGGGATGAATTTCGAAAAATCGCTTCTTTTTGGTTGTCCGCGTCATTATAGGGATGCACTGTCAAAATTTCAGCCGTATAGCTCCAGCGGTTTTGAGTTGACCCCAATTCACCCCCTTAGGGGATGAATTTCGAAAAATCGCAACGGACGCACTGTCAAAATTTCAGCCCTTTAGCTCTACCGGTTTAGGTTGTGCGTTGGCTGTCAGTAAGTTGCTTTTTATACAATAGAAAAAAAAGTAAAGATAAAAAATCCCCTTACAACTTATTGAACCCCATTTCACCCCCTTCAACCCCTTTTTTCTCCATAAAAAGTAGCCTATGTCCGTCTCCAAGGTCTAAACTATGTCTGTAGCAAATTTCATCAAAATCGGTTTAGTGGTTTAGGCGTGAAAGCGTAACAGACAGACAGACAGAGTTACTTTCGCATTTATAATATTAGTAAGGATTTACAAACAGGTTGTCTTTAAAGATGAGAGTCGGAATAGGGCATTTTCAATTTATAAGTTTTGATCATAAATTCTTTATTTTTAACCTTAAAACACTTCAGGTACTGATTATTATTGGAATAGGAACAAAACTGGCAAAATTCGTCACTTTCATTGGAATCGGAACACAATTGGCAAATTCGGCCATATTTGCGCGGCCATTTTGAATTTCGAAAAGTGGGCTTGAAATGCATCACTTTCGTAGCTCTGCGATGACCCGCGTATACATAATAATTACATACCTAAAGAAACTTTATTTTATTAATATAAATTAAGATGATATGAATGTTGAATGGCGATAAGGAAATTCCAATGAGAAATGCTACATAAAGCAGAAAAGCTTAAATATAAAATAAATTTATTTAAACAAAACATACGCTTTCATTTTAAAATTAACTGAAATTAAAAACAAGTCTCCTGTCGGGTTTATAAGTATTGCAGCAGTGGTCCTATTACTGCTTTGTAGAGTGAGGCTTTTGTTTTTCTGTGCACAAATCTTGAGTGCAGTATTTTCTATTGGGCATAAAAGACTCTATTCTTTTTTTCTTTATGCTCCTTAAACCCCTCAAGGGACATAGGGCGGAAAAATATCGTTGTGTTGTCATCCGGTTCCGAGGCATTGTTTGCCGATTCGTAGCAACGGTGTTTTTTATGGAAACGGGTCGCTAACTCTCAGCCCAACCTCCTTAAACCTCTGTAGTACCCCAGGGGGCACCGCGGGCAGGTGGGATTAGGACTTGCAAACAGATCTGCTAGGTGTTCGTCTGCAGTGAACCTTTTTGTCAGGTGTTTCTCGACTATTTCTAGGTTGTGTTCGCCGATAGTTATATGTCTTCCCATTCTAGCTTGGAACCAGTCCACCTCCTTGTCTAAGACCTTGTCTTATTTCAAACTCTTCTGTCACTGCAAATTGGATCTTTGCTTTCGCCAGTAAGCAAGGTAGAAAAGTACTAACAAAATAGAGCAAATTTTCGCGTTGTTGTTATTGTTAATTATAAATCTTGTTACAAATGACGCACAGAACAGCACTTGTCATTATGATTTTGACCGATTAATAAATATTTTAAAGATGCAAATAAATTAATATTTCTATGGTACTTTCGAGTCTGTGCCTACTAGCATATGGCCTATGTTTATTCATACGGTAGTTAATCTCGAAGTTGTCACTTGAGAAAAAAACATTGGCATGTTAAAGGCCTATAAACTCTAGTTGAAACATTTTCTTATAGTTATAAGTTTTTTGTAATAGAATTTTCGGTAAACACAACTGTGGTAATTATACTATTATTACCACGTATCTTCTGCTTCTTTAAAGGTGCTACAACTGGGATCCGGTCCTGGCCTCTCACAACTTGTAGTGCACTTCTGAAGCCGCTCCACCCCCACAGTGAAAGATATGACAAACTGTGACTCCAAATCAAATCAACCTTTAATACTCTAAAATACGGAGCCACACCACTCTTACATTGAACGACACGAATGTTGCTCGTTCCGTATTAATTCTTTTTTCCGGGTGTGGCTATTAGCCTCACGCCAACCATAGTTGGAAGGGACTATCCCGATCATATAAGCCTATTCTCTCTCATAGGATAGTTACCAGTGGCCACCGCTAGGAGGTTTTGATCGCACTTCTGTCAGTCCGAAATAGTTTCACCACGTGCATGTTTTGTTACATGTTATTCTCCCTATTCCGCTGATGACTGACCGTCATTATCACGTATACACGACCCAATCCAACGATCCAGAGGTCGAAGGATTAAAAGTGAATCTGCGTATTTGACATCGCCGGATCGAATAATTGAGTTTAAATGTATTCAAACGCAATCTAGAAGCAGCGAACATAACCTGCTATTTATAGTTTTCATATAGTTTTATTATTGTTTCGCTTTGTCATTATGAAAATCTTTATTTATAATATTAATATTTTAATTTAATTTACTGCCCTTAACACGACGAAGGCACAACAATAAAAATAACAACCTAAATAATGTTATGTTGCTGTCATGTCAATCTCTCAATCTTTGAATTCGCGTCTTTACGCCAAAGTTTCCATTCTATTCCAGCCCCGATGTGGGATCGATTCGGTTCGGTATACCTGTATATTTCTAAGATCCAAGCAGGTTTGAAGCCAACTTCAATTTCGAATGTAAACGTACTATATGTTAGTTCGCCAAAATTCTGTAATGTTTGGCTTAACACAACTCAAGAATTTGAAATTATTATTAAAATTCGAACTCGACTTCTTCATGCTTCAGCGAGGACGAATAAAAAGATGGCTGTTGCTGCCGACATATTGCTACCTAGATCTTTCTTCTTGTAAGTTGATTTGCAAAATCTTGCTGCTATAAAATAAAGTAGCGGTTAGTTATTTTGACCCCATTTAAACTTTTATAGTCTCCACCTGCTCCCCAGTCAAATGTTTTCTTCATAATAAGGTGCCTACAATTGAACCAATTGAGTTTATAATATGTAGCTCCTATAAAAAAATTACATGCAGGTAATGTGTAAGCAATGAGTCCATTCGTCCAAAAGTCGGTTTTGAATTGATTTCTCAGTGCTATACAGGGTGTTCCGTTACTCATGGTACAAAGGAAAATGGCAGATAGTACATAAAAAATTATCGCAAAAAAAAAGTTAAAGTGGTGGGGGTACCTCTTTTCGTTTTCGAGATATGGCGTTTTGAAGTTTTTTTGGTAGAGGTTTACATATTACCCTGTATTTTTGTCACCTTTTTAGATATTTTAATGAATAAAACATCAATCTACGCAAAATACTCCCACCTATCTTTTGTAAAAGTCAAGGGGTCAACCCACCAACATTCAGAGTTATGAGGCATCAAAGACAAAATTTTGTTTTTTTTTCACTAAAATTTCCACTTCAACCACCTTTTTCTCCAAAAAATACGTAATTAACCAATATTTTGTTTTACAAAATTGGAAAGCTTGGACAATTTCCTATGAATAATGTCTAACAACTATTATGCTACGACCTTTACTTTTGAAGTTATTAGCAATTTTAATAGTGTAATTGGCTTTATTTTGTCCTTTTTTAGTAGGTACTTTTTCACCTGAGTTTTGTCGAAAAGTACCAAATAAGGCCAACTTTTGCATTAAAATTGCTAATAACTTCAAAAGTAAAGGTCGTAGCATAATAGTTGTTAGACATTATTCATAGGAAATTGTCCAAGCTTTCCAATTTTGTAAAACAAAATATTGGTTAATTATGTATTTTTTGGAGAAAAAGTTGGTTGAAGTGGAAATTTTAGTGAAAAAAAACAAAATTTTGTCTTTGATGACTCATAACTCTGGATGTTAGTGGGTTGACCCCTTGACTTTTACAGATTTAGATAGGTGGGAGTATTTTGCGTAGATTGATGTCTTATTCATTAAAATAACTGTAAAGGTGACAAAAATACAGGGTAATATGTAAACCTCTACCAAAAAAACTTCAAAACGCCATATCTCGAAAACGAAAAGACGTACCCCCCCCCCCCCCCTTTTACTTTTTTTTTGCGATAATTTTTTATGTACTATCTGCCATTTTCCTTTGTACCATGAGTAACGGAACACCCTGTATAGGCAAGTTCTAAATGTTTACCGAGTAAATGTTTGATTCTAAACTCCCCGCCTTTTCTAAATTGTCCGAAGTTTTTTCCAAGTTATGAATTTAAGCTTAAAAGCAGGAGGAAAGCATCTATATCTACGTCAATAACACTCCAGCTCCTACACCGACTCTGATTTGAGTCCATCTGTGTACAAAACAACGTCATCCGGCCTTTACATGGCACAGTATTATTGTTTCTGACGCTGTCACTGTCTCATGTAAACGTCTACAATCCCGTGTTTGTTACTGTCACGACAGTACTGGCAAGGTTGCAATTTTGACAATGCTGTCTAGGAAGTAAGTTGATAGCTTGTGAAATCAAAACGGAGATTTTGAAATGGTAAGCATATGCAAGAGCTCCGCTATGGACGCTTTTAAGTGCTTATTGTATGTTTTTTAACCGACTTCAAAAAAAGAGGAGGTTACTCAATTCGACGTATAGGTATTTTGTGGTCCTGTTCACGCATAACTTTGTAACCCAATAACTTTTTTGCTTTTTTTTGGTTCATTTGAAGGGGGAGCTTCCCACGGTGGTCCCGTTAAATTTTTTCTAAATTCTGATAACGGAGTTCGAAGTTAGGCAGAAAAACTGTTAAAATTCAACCTGTTAAAGTTCAACCTAAACATTTCATGGGCACCGAACAAATTACTTTATTGTTGTAAATCTGGCAGCAGGCCGATGGGGGAGTGGGTAGAACGTCGGATCCTCGATTCAGCGTAGTGTGGCGTTTGCAGGTTCGATTCCTGGTCGGGGCGGCCGGTTTTTTTCTTTTTCTCTTTTTCTTCTTTCTGAAATTATTTATTAACATATTGGTCAGCAGCCGATAGTACTTGACCTAGCGCAAAGGGCTAGAGACAAGTATTCTTGTCTGTGGGATCTGTGGGGTGCGAGTTCGATCCCAAGGGCTCGCGGTGCTTTTGTTTTCTATATATCAACAAAATAATTATATTTTTTAATTTCCTTCGGGGAATTTTGTTCCATATTAAACAAGTTTTCGACGTGAATACGTCTGTAAATTTGCTTCCAGAACAAAAGCCGATTAGAACGAAATTATGGCGAAATTTGCACCTCAAAAAACTATTGTTTATATCGAATGAATAAATATTCCATGACGTGGATGAAGAATCAAAGAATTTTATTGTTTACATTTAATTTCCCCGATATCAATGGCAACTTAACTTTTTATAATTATGCCTTATATTATCTTGATCTGTATGCAGGGCCGGCGCTTGGATTTTTTGCGCCCGGTGCACTCTGCCATATTGCGCCCCATAAACTGTTTATTTTTGGACGCAGTGAAGGACAATGGAAAAGACACAAACATTCGCTGAATGGGAGAAATAATTTTTATAGTTCGCGCAAAATTTAAGATTGCACCATAATAATGCGTATAACATAAAAGAAAGATTACATAGATAGGAAGTTTCACATGGGGCAACATCCAGCCAACAAAAATCTGTTGAAAACATCCTTTATGGAGGAAAGAGTAAGAAAGAACGATGGGGCAGGCAGATTTTTTGAGTCTCTGAATTGGCTACCTTTTACTAGGAAAAGAAAGCAAAAGAAATGGCGGAAGGGAGAATTAATATTAAAAGCAACAACAACAAGCTAAAGCATTCTAACGTATTGATTGTTGGAAAAGTTGGCTCTTGTGAAAGCCCATGCGATTCTTCATCGAATTTCAAAAGGGAATTGACGATTACGTCCAATTTTTGTTGGTTGGTCCATGTAAAACTGGCCATATTAATTTTTTCGACAGTAATACCACGTCTTCACCGGCCGAACTGTTCAAGTTAGAGCAAATTGGTGTACTGAAGTTCGATTTTTGCCTGAGCTCCCATACATTTTCACATATTGAACTTAGGAAAAATTAACCCTAAGTTTGCCCAACAGAAGATGAAATTGAGATTAAACATAAAAGCTCGCTTAAAAGAGAGCAATCAGCTGGAAAATGGAATATCATTCCAGTGAGCTTTTGCATTTCTATGGCGAAAAAGCAACAACAATTTCAAGCATGAACTGAACATGCCAGCCGATGAAGCCACTTATACGGATTGAATTGTACTTCATTGAACTAACTCCGGTGAAGCCGGGATATAAATGAACAAACAAAAAAGGGCAATTAAAGAGGGGTTGTTGCTGCAAGGAGTTTTGTTCTAATCATTTCCTTCATATATCTCTTTTAACAATTCTTGAATCGGAATTTGCAGCAACAGCACCCTCAAGTTCATATCATTCATGGTAAACAGCAATACAAAATACATAGCCATCGGAACAGTTTTTCCTTTGTGTGAGTGGATACGGTGCTTTTTGCAGGAGTTTTATATAATGCTTCAAATAAAGGAAATTTTTCTCTCACTTGGGAGATTTTCTACCGAATTTCTCGAATCTCGATGCTAAAATTTCTGGAAATTGCACGAGTAGAAGTGAAAGATTAAGAAAGTACAGAGACCGACATTGGGTAAATTTGTGTAATTTCTTGCACCCGTGAAAATACCTTCAAAAACATTTTTTTGTCTCAAAGTTTTAAATTTTTTTTTTCTTGATTTTGACCCAGTTCCATATAACCGATCAACTGCAAATTTTGCACATACGAATAGTTCGCATGACAATACAATCTGCAATCAAATTTTGCAATTGCGCTCCCCGACCCCAGACATGGGTATCAAATGAAAAGGTGTGACAAGTAGAATACACTTCGCTATGTGGCGTCGTAAAAACGTAGGCTCCTTGCAATGACAGGCAATATTAAAAAATGAATGGACTAAAAAGCACGAAATAAAAAAAAAATTTAAAAACCGACTTCAGAAAAAAACCATTCCCGCGATGCACAAAAAAGGATGAAATAATTGTTTGTAATTCTTATCAACATTAATCCAATCAGAATGGATCTAGAAGGAAGAATCACTTTTGAAGACGGTGCCGGGTAGTAGTTGACTTTGATTGCACTAACTCTTGCTTCGGGAATTGTTTTCATTTCTTTGTTAGGCTTATGCCCTTAATATATCACCCCCATGTATTAGCACCGTTTTCAAAAGTGATTCTTCTTTCTAGATCCATTCTGATTGGATTGATGTTGTTAAGAATTACAAACAATTATTTCATCCTTTTTTGTGCATCGGAATGGTTTTTTTCTGAAGTCGGTTTTAAAAATTTTTTTTTTATTTCAGTCAAATTATTTTCAGACCAAAATTCCCTTCAATCTCAAAATCAATACGCTTTGAAATGAACGGATTTACCCAATATTTTATTTTCCTGCGCCTCCGTTTTTCTTCATTCCACATTAAAGAGGTAACCCGGGAGCCAGACGATCAATTTGTCTGCAATTGCAATTTGAAATATTGCATGTCAAAGTTTTATCGGCAGGAATTTCATTGCATTGCAATTTCCCTTGCTTTGGTTTTTTTTCTTTCCGCCATTTTGTTTTAAAAAAATCCAGAATTTCTTGCATATGCAACCATTGCACTTACAATATTGTATGCAATATTGCAACAGGGGCTAAAATTGATCGTCTAGCCCCCGGGTTACTACATCACCTGTACATTTTTAAAATGAACTGTCTGTCAGTTGATCGAAATCGGCCAGCTGGACAGTATTTGGTCATGGTCCTAGTCAGGTTGGAAATACTCCCATTCCTCTCTGGTAGGGATCTGTCATTTTGCGACCATATAGTCGGTAGGTCCTGATAACATTTCCGAGAGAGACCACAGTATATACACGCTTCACGCAGCCGGAGCGTAGTACAGGCCGCCTGCTTCCATGTGTAGACTACATTGTCAACCGCTGCATTTGAGCTTGTAGATGTTAACTCCCTCTCAACTTCGATGACTGTTAGTTCATCCAAGCGCTCACTGAGCTCTTCATCGGAGTCAGTTTCTTCGTAAGATGAAGCCGCTTTGAAAACCTTGATACATGCCTGCCTTAGCCTAAAATGGAGTTTATAGTCAACTCTTTCGCGCTCCTCTAGGCCCTCGACGTTGACTCGCAGTACCAGTTGCACTATTTCGCTGGGATTATTCGGCCTTGAGTACTTTCCAGAGGCCTCGGTAGCCTAGGGAGTAAGGTGCTGGCTGCCATCCCATAGGTTCCGGGTTCGAATCCCGGCCATCCCCACGGTCCTTCGTTTTTTCCCTTTTACACCTACTTAACTTTGCTTCTGTCTTTTTCCTTCTTTACATTCCTGATTCCTCTTGTCATAGCGAGCCCTTCCCCGCTCCACCAAAGCGCATTTCATCGGTTGGTTGATGAGATCAGATCGCTTCAGGAGTCATAATACTCCAGCGAATTGTTTCTCGATGCCCCGATGTAAAAGTCGCGACAGTATTGGTTGGGAGTAGAAAATATCGCGGATAGGTTGTGGCAGTTCCTTGTTCCCCGACTAGAGCTGTTGTTCAACATTGCACTCTATACGACGAAAATAGTACGTCAACAGTATAAAGGGCCTTTCTGCAGACTCTAGTCGTTCACAAAAAAAAGATGTCCCTGTTGTGGCGTTGAAGATACTCGAGCAATTTGCCGCTTCACGAACTCATGGTAGTCGAGATATCTTGGCCTCGATGTTGGCCCAGAGAAGGTTCGGGAGTCTGCCTGTACTAGAATTGGCATCTGTTAGTGCCACTAGAAGGTACTCCTTCATTATTTCGCTCATTGACCTGTTACCCGTAGAGTCTTGATTGTTGGGATTCTGAAGTAGAAGCTTCTCCGATTGTGGTTGGTCTTGAGAGCAACAAGGATAAGGCCATTATGAGTAGGCGTTGAGATATCCGGGATCTCTCCATTTTAGTGCGGGAGGCTACCGCTCCTGCTGTCCTTGCATTCTGCAATTCTGTCGAGAACGAAGAGAGCGCGATTGTACCTTCTCTTGCGGATGGATGCCAGTGATCTCTGTTTCTCAGATGCGCCATTGTCACTGTGGCCGGTGACTCCTGGCACGCCTGTGGTTATGTTGCCTGACTTTGAAGTACTGTGGTTGTTACTGGCAAAGCCAGAGCTGGCGATTGTCCCACTTAGAGCAAACTGAGTCTCCCCGAGGGGAAAAGGTTCGTAGTCCTTAGACGTTGCTGTGTCGGGTCGTCTGTGAATCTGCTTATTTTGGTTACTTTTCATTATTATTTTTGTTATTTTTGTTCATGTTGTTCCCACGAATAAATCCGGAAGTGAAGTCCATCTTGCAAGTGCCGTATTCCAGAGTATGGTACTAGTACACACCTTGCCGGCGGGGACCGTTGGCGACCAGCCGGTTTATACCCACTGGTTGGCCACCTTGGCTTTAAAGTTGCGACTCAGACTACGGGTACTCATTGCCAACCGCTTTTGCTGCTTGTGATAATGTCTTTCAAATTGAAGCAATATGTAGTGAACGAAGAGGAAGTTTCGTGAATTTTGAAAAGTATTGAGATTGTTTGGACATATACAGATGATGAACGAAAAGAGATAGACAAAACAAGTATACCAAAAGAGTGCGAATGAGGCAGTTGGAAGGGGTCGTCGTCAGTGAACATACCTCAATTAGATTGAGGAAGTTTCTATCAAAGGCCAGCTTAGGCGTGCCTTAACTTAGTTAATGACAATGTACCTACCTATACGGTCAGTGTTTAAAAAATTTGGCTCTCAAAATAAATTTCAATCATTGTGCTGTTGATATTTGTCTCTGTTAACTAATGAGTTTGCCGACCACTGGTTTATCCAAAACCTATCCACAGTCGGCTTTGTAAACTTAACTGATACTCCCTGTCTAGTGCAAAGGATTCTCATGTTGTGATATTTTGATTTTATATAAGAATGCCAGAGGTAAAGTACATTAAGGCACAAATACAAATTATTGCCAAGAGTGATTTCAATTTTTGTTTCATATTTGAAGACTAATCATTTCCTGGACTTAAACCTGTAACCTCCATCCATTGCCCAATGTAAGAAGCAACTGAGGGCTTAAAACTCAGCCCACTAGCTAGAATTTATCACACTGACACGCAAGGTGTACTTAACTCAATTTTAAAAAAGCTTGAGTGACTTAACACTTTTTACCTCTGGTATGCTCATACATTTATATTTTGATTACTTCTAATATTTTCCATGTACGTTTAAGTGTTTTTTGTCGGTAAAGCATTTTTTAATTTTTCTATCCTGATTTTTAGATTTTCAAAATGTCTATTGAAAAGAAAAAGAAACCTTTTAAAAGGCTTACCATATCATTAGACGAAAAAATAGAGATTTTGAATCGTCTAAAGAAAGGAGAAAGAGTATCAGCCGTTGCAAGGTCAAAGAATATGAATGAGGCTACTATTCGCACAATCAGAAAAAATGAGGCAAAAATACGAAAGCATGTCTCAATTTCACCCTCAGGTAAAGCAAGAAGAGTTTGTTCTGGAGTAAATTTAATTAAAACAGAGGAAGCACTTGCAAAATGGAGCAAAGATTGCATAAATAAAGGAATAGCTGTAAACGGAAGCACCATTAGGCAAATGTCTATTGAAAAGAAAAAGAGGCTTACCATATCATTAGACGAAAAAATAGAGATTTTGAATCGTCTAAAGAAAGGAGAAAGAGTATCAGCCGTTGCAAGGTCAAAGAATATGAATGAGGCTACTATTCGCACAATCAGAAAAAGTGAGGCAAAAATACGAAAGTATGTCTCAATTTCACCCTCAGGTAAAGCAAGAAGAGTTTGTTCTGGAGTGAATATAATTAAAACAGAGGAAGCACTTGCAAAATGGATCAAAGATTGCATAAATAAAGGAATAGCTGTAAACGGAAGCACCATTAGGCAGAAAGCATTAACAATATACCATCATATAAAACTATGCCGTCGTAATAGTGCAGAGCAAGAAACGCCACCGTTTAATGCAAGTAAGGGCTGGCTAGATAATTTTAAGCAAAGATTTTCACTGTGCAGCATCAAATTCCAAGCAGAGAGTGCTTCGGCCGATGTAGAAGTAGCCTTTAAATTCGCTACAGATCTTCAAAGCTTTGTAGAGGAATATAATTATACCGCAGATCAAATTTTTAATGCTGCTGATACTTGGTTATACTGGAAAAAACTGCCTTCATGCACTTATATTTGCAAAAATCAAAAGTTTATATCTGAAGAAAGAGTCACGCTTCTGTTGTGCAGTAATGCATCCGGAGATTATTGCATGAAACCCATGTTTATAAATAAAACATTGAATCCTCGAGCATTAAAAAATTGTAATCATTCACAGCTACCCGTTTATTGGCGAGCCAATAGGAATGCTAGTATGACTGCTGATGTATTTAAGGATTGGTTTTGCAGCTGCTTTGTGCCGGATGTGCAAAGTTACATGTTCAATAAAAATTTAAGTTTTAAAGCTTTATTGCTTGTGGATAATTTTACTGAGCACTTTGAGGAGCTACATCATCCAAATGTGAAAATTATGTTTTTACCGCCGAACACCTCATCACTAATTCAGCCTTTGACTCAGGGACTTATATCAACTTTTAAGTCATACTATATACGCATATTTTTTCAGACTATTTTGGAAAATATAAAATCTGTAAAAGGAAAATCATTAACACAAGAAGCTTGGAAAGAATTTTCAATATTCGATTGTATAAAAACGGTATCATCTGCCATAAATGAACTTGAACCTTCTACACTTAATGCATGCTGGAAAGCGCTTTTACCGGATGTCGTGACCGAAAGCAATTTTATTCCATCCAAAGACATCGAATACAATCGTATAATTGACATAGCTCATTTACTGCCAGGTGAAGGATTTAATGAAATCACTAATCATGACATAGATGAGTTGTTTTTGGAGAAACCTTTAGATGAAGAAGAACTTATTGAGTTTTTGCCAGAGGCAAGTTTGGAAACTGTGATCACAAAAGAAGAGCAAAACTATAAGGATACTTCTGTGCCAAAACCTTCTATGGCTGATCTGGAGTATGGCTTGACCTTAGCGAAAAAGTTGGAGGCCCATTTCACAAAAATAGATCCTTGTTTAACACGTAAAACAAAATTTGTAACAGAACTAAACAAGTGTTTGATACCTTATAAAAAAATGCTTCAAGAAATGAATGCACCTTCTTGTAGCATTAATAAGCATCTTGATGAAGATATTTCTAGTGCTTAGGATTAATTTCCTCTTTTTGACAACGAATTAGTACTAAGCTATAAAGCTATTCGCACATGATTCCCAAGTGTTATTCATTTCATCCACACTTTCTATTCTAGTAATTTAATTTAATATTTTTTATTAAACTGTTTTCGTAAATGTAGTGTTATATTCTTAAATGTAATCTTATAATATTAAAATGATATATTTTTTTAAATTAAGTCTTGTTATTATTACACATGAATTTATAATTTCCAGTCACAGGATACGGTACCGTGTGATTTGTGATATTTCTATTTTTTAATAATAATAAAGATGAAGACCCTCGGGGAAAAACCAACTTAGTCCACTTTTTCAAAAATCAGAGAATTCAGCTCCATCCATTAGCTGCTAAGGTGTACTAAAATTCAAGGTATTAACTATGGGAAAAAACCAACGTAGTCCTGACAAAATGAACGGGAAATAATAAAAGGTTGGGGGAAGAACCAACGTAGTCCTGCCAAAATGAACGGGCAATAATAAAAAGTTCGGGGAAGAACCAACTGAGTCCATGAATCAATGAGGGGAAAAACTTGTATTTTTTGGAATTTTATTTTTTGGACTAAGTTGGTTTTTCCCCGAGGGTCTTCAGATGCTTTTGAGTTGGCAAGGACGACGACTCTGATGTTGTAGGAGCATGTAAATACTGTAGAAGATTTTTTCTAGTTGAGTTGTTCAATTCATAAAATAATTTGAGGAAGAGGGGTTCTGTAAGTGAATCTAGTAGATTAGTTTAGTTTTACGCGGAAAACAATGCGTTGGTGGCAGAGGACGATTTATCTAGTTGGAACAGTCACTGGATGGTAGCAGTAAAATTTTGTTAACGCTGCTTTATTCCTAAAGCGGATCAATGAGTCAATTAATGAGGAAATGGCGTATTGCCAATGAGTTTAATGGAGCGTTTACAAGTTCTCCAGACACGCGAGGGTGTTTTTTGTGACCACGGACCAGTTAAACGGCATATCTTAAAGGAGTCTATTGAGTACTGCTCTTTACTCAAACTCTTCGTTCAAGTTTTACGTTGCATTTTACGGGGCGTTCAAGTGCTGCATGTGACTGGGGACCTTTAGAAACCGCTTCATCCCCGTGAAACATAAACGAAAGGGGTTGCTAAGTTGGGAGATTTGAATTCCCTATTTTTTTATTTAAATAAAAAACAATGTTACGTAACGCGTTTACGTTGTTCGAACCCCCCCTGTAACGCATCGTGAGATTTTACAGCCCCCCCCCCCCATTTGCATTACGTATTACTTGGACACTCCCTTAGCTTCTACCACGAGCAGTATCAAATTTCATCCCAAGATACTGACAAGGATGTTGCTGACTGAGTAAGGCGTAAATTTCGTGCTTCGTGTTGTATCCGCTACTTTTTCGCACGACAAGTATTCAATTTTTGTTTTCTTTCCAGTGCATCTGTATATAAGCAATAGTTATAATTATCCTCATTTGCCACGTCGGATAAACGAGAAATGGGTCCGCGAAAGTGACATCGAAAAAACTACCATCTTCACACAACCCGTCCCCAGCTGTAGCAAGAGTACGGGCGCCGGCCGAGATCTACCAGAATGAAGGTTCTTTCGTGGTGCTGCCTGCCGCTTCGGAAGCCCGCTTTGCACAAAACATTGCTGAGCTCTCCACTCCACAATGACGTTTGTGAATCTATGAAAACATTCAAAGAACATCTTGAGTCCATCGAGCTACGTCTAACTGAGGGTCTAAAGTCCATCGCTGATCAAAACAAAAATCAGCTGGCTGATATTGATTGCAGGATTGAGTCTCTACATGAGAGGGTTTTCTCGCTTGAAAACAATTCCCAAGCAGCTGATCCAGCTATTAGTCTGCAGATTATCAACTCCCAGCTGGCTGATAATAATCGTCAGATGATTTGCGGCGTACTCAGAGGCTCAGCGACATCCTTATTCGGGGCATTCCGGCGCTTTATGATTGTGTCTAGCATAGCCACTTTGATCAACCACCATCCCTCTGACTATTCTAAACCCTTTCGGTTGCGTGTTTGGGGTGGGTTATCGGAATGGATTGGTGGTCAGGCGAAAGCGTTTTTGCACGCTACATTCAAAAAATTGAAATGTC
Source organism: Thereva unica (assembly GCA_949987705.1). Classification (NCBI taxonomy): domain Eukaryota; kingdom Metazoa; phylum Arthropoda; class Insecta; order Diptera; family Therevidae; genus Thereva; species Thereva unica. The sequence continues at coordinate 33,667,941 of OX465282.1, read as the reverse complement.
CTCTTTATGAGCTGGATAGACTCACAGCCGACTCTTCAGTTCATGTGTATGAGAGCCTTACTCCGGCCAACAGTGCTATATTGCGGGAGGCGTTAAAACTGCGTAGCCTAGGACTGGGGCCTTATCATGAAATGCGATACGAAAGTAAATACGAACCGAAATTAATTTGCGGTACGAATGAATCTACCGATCATAGGATCCGTCTACTACGAATTCGCATTGCAAAGGGAGTACTGCCCTACGCAACTTAAAAATTCTTTCAACTTCATGCCAATATTTGACATTTTATAAGTGCGGTAATAAAGTTTGTGAGTTTTCTTTACAAAAATTAAATAATTAAAATAAATTGTTTGATTCATGGTTAATATAGCTGAAAGGCTCGGACCATTAAGGGACCCTCTTGCTGAAAGGCTCGGACCATTAAGGGACCCTTCCACTAGCTTGACTAGTAATTAAAAACAACAACAACAACAAATAAATTATATAAAAATGATTATTGTCGAAGCGTTTTTCTCATCACCTGACAGTGAAGAAGAAAATCTTCAAAATATGCGATTGGTTCGAAGAAAACTTCGTGATAATGCGAATCCTATGGGGCTCCTTGATGCAATATGAGTACACAGACTTTATTAGTTTCTTCATTACAATTATTTTCTGTTACAGCTTTATACAACTCTTTCGAGTATCAAAGCCGGAGTAATTGGATGTGTGGATGGAACACACATAAATATAATTCGACCAAAGGAAAATGAACATTTATTTTATAATAGAAAAGGATATCACAGCGTATTGTTTTTGTGTTGTAGCTTTTCCCCTGAAAAATTGTTTATTTATATAATCAATTAAATATGTAGTTATAAGAAAATATGAAAAATAAATTTACATTTTTTATTCCTAAAGTGTGCACCAATCACTCACGAAATCGAAACATCTAATGCGACAGCTGCACAGCCATCGGAAAAAATTCCGTTTGTAATCGCATCAAACCGATTCGAATTCGCATGGCATGATCGCTTTTTTCGATTTTCGGATAATTTCATTTTCGAATCGCATTTCATGATAAGGCCCCTGCTTTTCTCGGTCTACCCAAAGTCTAGTAATAACAAGTCTTTCATCTTCATACAAAATATTCCCCTGTTAGATGTGTGCGTGAATATATGAACATCACTGCTGAGCAAAACTCAACGCTTCTTCGAGACCTCGGCGAGACAAAGCCAGATTCTCTTTCTTTGATCAAGTATGCAGAACAGAAAACGATAGACAATTGAAACAGCTGTTTTCTTTCATAAATCAAAACAAACGAGCAAATATGCTCCCGTATGCAAAAGAAGGCGGATTACCATTTAGTTCACAACCCCTTCGACATGGGTATTAAATGAAAGGGTATGATAAGTAGAACACCATAAGCATTATAGTATACTCAATTTGGAGGATTACCATTTTCTTCACAACACCCGAGACATGGGTATCAAATGAAAGGGTGTGATAATGTAACTGCACAATGGCGCGACAATATATCGGGCGACATTTATGCGTGGTCCCCCCTTAATCAGAAGCCCGGAAAAGCCTGACCAAGGACACAGCACCAAACATAAGAAAATTCTCAATACAATAGGGTGATGCCGGCCACACGGAGTTGCTAGCTCGCCGGATGGGGTCGTGGGGTGTGTGGCCGGGCCGATGCTTTCATGGTTCACCACTTACCTTAAATGTCGGTGCGATTGATTCCCTTCGTCACTCCATCTATACCTACCTATCGCGACATCAACGAGTCGCGGACCTGGAAAAAACCTTTAACCCATCATCAACGACAGGAAAGAACCCCGGAGTGAAAACTCAGTTCAACCATCCTGGAAAAGAAGTGTGCCTATTTAGGCCATCATAATGAATGAAACAGGTTTAGATTTCCAATTTAACTGTTTATAATTACGTTATTAACTCAACACAGACAATGGTGTAACAAAAAAATTAGAACCTCACAATAGATTTACTATATATAAAAATATATAGGGGACGCAACTACATAAAGTTGTATACAAATACAACATAAAATCTCCGCCCTGGCGCCAGTCGTTGATTTTGAACATTCAATTCAAACATACAGATATATATATACCTTCTATATTTTATAATGGTTTTCATAAACCACATAGCAAATCATAAATTATATACCAAATCTAAAGAACTAAGTGTGGAAAACAAGGTATGAATGTTAGTGTTGTGAAAAAGAAATCTTAACCTAGACACGAATATAATTAATTGAAAAAAATATAATATTTTAATAAACACTTATATGTAAATAATTGGTCAAAAGAAACTCCCTTGCGCTATGTGTAATTTGAAAAAAAATTTCTGGGAATTCATGATGACTAACTTTTGATGTTTGCCTGGGGTTACTGCACCTGAAAACCGAGCACAGGAGAAAAAAAGAACCAATAGTACTGAGTGCAAATTTTCTTCGTCGCAATTCCCTCTTATTAGTAGGTAGGTTTATGGACCAGCCGATCTTTGTCCAATAATATCGACAAACAACAATTATTGAATTCTTCTACTTACTTTTTTCCTAATTGACCTGATTTTGACTATGCACCTCAGGCGATAGTTTGCTTCTGTGTTGGGTAAAAACTCATTTGATTAGACGGGGAGCTGGACATCTCATTTCAACTGGCAGTAGGTCTGCTTCACTCTAGCCTAAAGGAAAGCACTGCACACGTTCGAGTATTTACTTTTTTTGCCTGGTCACTTCTGTTCGAAGGGATTTTCTCTCGTGCAAAGTTACAAACTCACACACGAAAACTTCGATTAAAGATGATTCAAAAATCAAAAAAGGACGATTTTCCAGGTTTGATTTTTAGTAAATTTGAAAAAATTGTCTGGGGTTTCATGAATATAAACGTGATTTCTTAGATTCCCCTTCTGATGGAACCCCTTACCGCACAATGTGCCCTGAAACGGCTTCACAGTCGAATGTGTCTTACGAGGTGATATTAATGTTGATATATGATTGATATAGCTGACGAAACCCCTTGCCGCATTCGTTACAAACAAAATTCCTTGCCTTCGAATGCGTTGATAAATGTCGCATCAATGTATACTGATGTTGAAAATTTATAGTGCGTATACCACATTCCCAGATTTTTGTTGCTTTACCGCCACGTGATAGATATTTCATATAATGCGTATACTTATGCTAGGTTTCCACTTGTCGTTTTGAAATTGACAAATGACCTATTCTTACGTCATTTTGAAAAATCGCAAGTGGAAATAGCGAAAAACTGCCTATAATTGAAGTAACTAACAGCACTAATCGTTTAAATTCTTGGTAAGTCATTGCCAAGTGCTGTTGGTCAATTCAATTATAGGCAGTTTTTCGCTATTTCCACTTGCGATTTTTCAAAATGACGTAAGAATAGGTCATTCGTCAATTTCAAAACGACAAGTGGAAACCTAGCATTATTCTCTTGCTCATGGATTATCTCTGTACTATCAGAATATTCAGAATTAAAACCACTTGTTGAATCTCGCGTTCTTGTTCCAGCTAATTTCTCATTTTCGTTCTCATCAAAATTATTCAACTCCGAGAATAACGATTGAACATCAGAATCAAATGTCGTTGAATTTTTTTGTGTATCCTCTATGTCCATAAATTATCAGAGATAACAAAACTATCATCAATATTATTTTTATTATTAATACTGAACTTTTTTGAACAATTTGAATTGATTTGTATCGCGTATTTTAAAACAACCGTGCCCTCGTCATCATCTCTTCCTGACTGACTCTAAAAAAATCCAATTTTATTTTTCGTGTTTTTTTCTCTACGCCTAGCTTGTTTTAATGTTCGAGTCAGATGCAAGGTGATTTCAAAAAAAAAATTAAAACGACCGACCGTTACAATAAGTAGAACACCATAAGCAATATAGTATACTTAATATATCGTTTGGTCCATGGCGGCCATCTCAAGAGGACGGATTACCATTTTCTTCACAATCCTCTCGACATGGCTGTCAAATGAAAGGGCATCATAAGTAGATTGCAATAAGCTATGTCTTTAGATCCATGGCGGCCATCTCAAGAGGGCGGATTACCATTTTCTTCCCAACCCCTTCGACATGGATATAAAATGAAAGAGTAAGATAAGTAGAACACCATAAGCAATAGAGACATTCTACATCCCTCTCAATTCGGACAAATCTAATTGTGATGGCTTACTGCATATATTAGATGATGTAAACGAATCATGTGCCGGTAATGACAATATGTTCATCCTAGGAGAATTTAACCGCCCCAATCTATTTTTTATTCCAGACGAGGAAGACAATATCTCTCTTCCGGTGTCATAAACACAATCGATATGAACTTATCGTGGCTTTTTAAGGCCATGATCTCCATCAAATCATTAGGTTCTTGCGGTAAATGGTCCAGTTTATATAGCTGAAGTTGACATATAAAATATATCGAAAAGCTTTCTAATAACAACTTGTATTTGTTTTTATTCATACATTTACAATATCTGTGTAGTCTACAAGGAGAAAAATAAGTGAAAGCCCTTCAAAAAAGAAATAAAAGCTTATTTGAACGAAAGAACTCAGGTCGTTAGATTTCAAGGTTTTTTCTCTAATGAAGTCGCAGTAACTTTCGGCGTCCCTCAGGGAAGTCACCTAGGTCCTCTTCTTTTCAATATTTTCATCACCGATCTATCTGAAAAGTTAGAAGAAAATATATAGCGTCATTAAGTCTCAAATTAATGTAGTCTTTTTCCAGTCGAAACTCGATGCATTACATGATTGGTGCACAACTAATAAATTGCACCTGAACACCAGCAAATGTCATGCAATTACCTTCTCACGCGAAAAAAAAAACGTACAGCTGCACTATTATCATCTCAACAGCAAAGAATCATGTTGATCATATTGTTGATTTAGGTGTTGTCCAATAAACTAAATTTCAATCAGCCGTATGATTTGATATTACGGCCAGAGCCAATCAACTAGTCATAGTCTGGACTGGGCCGGCATAGAGTTCGGGCGTGTGCTGCCGCAAGTCCTTCCACTTCGCAATCTTGTTAATGCAACCAAATTCAACTATAATACAAGTGAAATAGTGCAAATCCAAAACAATTCCTAAAACAAAAATAAAATCAAAACAATCATCATTAAAATAGCATAATAAAAGTTAAAATTTTAAGTGAAGTGAAGTGCAAAAAACTAAGGAAACGTCACCAACGCGGAATTCTACCAACGCCGTACTGACGGACAGCAAGTAAATTCCCGTTTCCACCTCTCCCGCTCTCCCAGTTAGACATCGCCGGCGCTGCAACAAATATCGGCCAGCTTGTGGGAATCGTCTTGCTTAAGCAGGCATAACACTGCAGCAAGGCTGTTCCCGTAAGCTCCGATGGTTGCAACGCCGGCCGAGTCAGCCACAAATGAGATCATGGACCTTGCACAGGAAAGGCCCCTAAACAAAAACAAATACTTATCTTTTGTTTTCTGTAACATTCATTCTCCTCGCGAATTTCCCTTTCGTAATGTGCCATCTTCATATTCATGCCCCGGCCATATTCGCACTAAGTGAAACTCAAGTCACTGATATTGATTCCGATCGATTTCAGGTGGCTGGGTATACCTTAGTGCATAATTTTACCTACCATAGGGGAGTCGCCATGTATATATTAGGAATGACGTGGCGTTTCAAAAGGTGTACAATAGTACATCCTCCGAATTTAATCATTTATGGATTAAAATTATGCTTCGTAGCCACGTCATATTTTTCTGTTTTCTATACAGAAGCCCTAATATCAGTAATGAAGCCTCAACGTTAGGCTTCGATGCTATCTCTGAACAAATCTCCGGATTTTTATCTTCCCACCCGGAGTATGAAATCATTGCTGCGGGTGATTTCAACGTTCATAATGTCAATTGGCTAAATTACTCTAATGGCACCATTTTATGTCCTCTTCAACCCCTCCATCTATTAATGGAAAGGAGGTGATAACAGAAAGCAAATCCAAGGCCAATTTTTTAGCATCTCTGTTCGTCTCAAATTCTTCTCTATCCGAAGCTGATACGTCATCACCGGTCCTCGATCGCAACGCCCATTCAATGGACGGAATCTTCTTCAGGACACGTGAGGTGTTTAAATGTCTCAAAGAGCTTGACGTAAATAAATCCACTGTCCCTGATAATATTCCCCCTATGGTACTCAATAAATGTGCCTCACCTTTGGCTAAACCTCTGCGCAAACTTTTTGCCTTGTCATATTTCTCCGGAGTTTATCCCAACTCTTGGAAACTAGCTCATGTTCAGCCCATTCCCAAAGAAGGTGAAGTCAGCGACCCTTTAAACTACCGCCCAATAGCAATAACTTCTGTTCTCTTCATGGAGACAATAATCAATAGAAGGCTGATTAAAATCTAGAATCTAACCAAATTATTCACGACAGGCAGTACGGCTTTAAACCGAAAAGGTCTACTGGCGACCTTCTTGTGTGTCTGACTGAACACATCAACCAAAGCATCCATGGCTCCGGTGAATCTGGTCTAGTTGCTCTGGATATCTCCAAAGCCTTTGACAGAGTATGGCATCCCGCTCTGCTGTCTAAACTCCAAGCTATTGGTATTGACTCAGTTCTAAGGAACTGGATTGAGAGCTTTCTTTCTGGCCGTTCAATCAAGGTAGTATTGGATGGCGTTGAATCCAACCCTCACTCCATCTCGGCCGGCATTCCCCAAGGGGCGATCCTCTCACCTACTCTCTTTCTTATATTCATTAATGATCTGCTCTCAATCCCCTCCAATCCACTTCATAGTTTTGCCGATGACGGTACTCTGAGCTACTCCTACCCCTCCGACAACATAGGACAGGCAAGTGCCAGACCTTGTCTCTTAGAACGTGAACTCATGTCCAACTCTCTTAACGCGGACATTCTTGTCCGTTGTCTTGTTGTTAGCGCGAACTCATTCTTGATTGGGGCCGCAAGAATCGTGTCGAGTTCAATGAAACCAAAACCAAGTACTGTCTATTCTCCACTAAAACCTGCAACAACTTTCCCTCCATTTCAGTGGGCGAGGATAATATTGCAGCTGACCCATTTCTTAACATCCTCGGCGTGACTTTATCCAATGATCTGCGTTGGAATAATCACATACTCCAAGTCACCAAACAAGCGTATCAATGCCTTGGCTTCCTCAAGAGATGCAAGTTCCTTCTTCATCCAGCTGTCTTGGCTACAATCTACAAGTCCTACATTCGGCCTCGCCTTGAATACAACTCGTATATCTGGGCGGGTGCCCCTAAAACCACCCTGGCTTGACTAGAAAAGGTGCAAAACCGCGCCATCAAACTCATTGACGATAGCACGCTTTGCTCCTCCATCGATCCTTTAAGCCACCGTAGGAATGTAGCAGCGCTCAGCAAGTTTTACCGCTACTACAATAGCGACTGCTCCACTGAAATCAAAAACCTCCTGCCTTCACGGCATTTTTTTCCCGCAACACAAGACTAGCCAACTCGGCTCACCCCTTCACCCTGCAGCCTTCCCCTTCACGCACATTACGGTTTAGCAGTTCGTTTATAAATAGAACAACTCGATTGTGGAACTGTCTCCCGCAGTCGGTATTTCCGAACTCATGTAACATCTCAGAGCTCAAACGCAAGGTTCATCGACATCTACTCATGCACCCTCCAGACCCCTAACCTATCCTATTTCATCTTTCCTTCAGATCAAGCTTACTACTATACATTGCACCATGACTTGAACGACATAACGGACTAGTAGTACAAAGGGTGACTCCTAAGCTTCATCTTATCACAAAAAAAAAAAAATATGATTGTGTGTTAAAGAACACAAGGCAGAAGCGAAACATCGCGTACATACTTATGTTCTTTATTATTGTATTTTTTTTCTTCATTTGGGTCTTGTGTTATAATCTAAAATATGAATGAAGCCATAATATTTTAACTCAATTGATAAATCATAGTATAATGAATATTTTGAAAGTAATGCAGTACATTGTATAAAATGCAAAAAGCCATGTATTTTTAAGTAGCTACAGCTTGAAGACCTGGCGGAAGTTTTATACGTATCACCCATTGGAACGCAGCTAGTATCACATTGTAACACTTTCATGTTCACTGCTGTTAATCAAGCACTTGAATTTACCCTTTTTTACTCGGTAGTATACACAGGATGATATTATGGAACACGGCCCTAATCTCAATTCTGGCAATATACGTATGTTTTAATGCAATTCAAATTTTATCATAGGAAAATTCAAGATAATACATTACATGTTAGGAATTTTTCGATCCAATATCACTGAGCAAATATCACTTGCCTAAATAGAAAACAATCCTGTTTGTAAGCCGAAGAAAACCACTAAATGTGACAGCGATCACCTTCAAATACAAGTAAAATGTGATATTCAAAATTCATTTTAAAAATATTTTTCAAAAATTATCTCTAATATCAAACTTTAATTGTAACACTTTGAAGCTAACTAACTGTCGATAATGACAGTTCGAAATTCTTATTCCCTAATGTAATTTTGAGCTCACGAAATGACAATACTACAGTACACAGCCAGAAATGTCTAAGTGCAATTTTGACGATTTTGAGTTTATTGCATTTTTGTATTCAGTATTTTATTCTTAATCATTGTTATAATTCTTGTCTTAAACTGAGCTGTGGTTCCTGAGTTATCCGACCGGAAAAAGTGCTTTAGTGAACAATTCTGTATGTAAAAAAATCTTTGAGGGCGATTGTCGCGAAACAAAACATATATTTTGCACTTACGCACTTCTGGCTGTGTACTGTAGAATACTCAAGTTTTTACATATGTTCCCAAATATATAATTACCAAAAACACTTTTAGTATTAATTGACAAAATCTCAAAAACATTTCGCTGGTTTTATAAAAATTTTATCTTTAATAATTAATTCACAATCTTAATTTTTTAAATAATCGACTTCTCATATTTACTTTACCGATGCCTACGCCATCTATGTACAAATTTTAATAAATTGTAAATATCTTCCTGCTGGTGTGGTAGAATTTGTTTATATGGCATCACTTAATGTAATGTAAATGAGTAAGAAGGCAACTTCCGTTTCGTAGAACTGTCCTTGTTTTCGTTTCACTTTTCTGAATTCACTCGTACTTGCTCGAATCAATTCAAAATCCCGCAACGAGAGCAAGGAAGTTTCACTTCAAAAATCGAAAATATTTCGCTGCTTTTACAAAAATTTTATATTTAATAATTAATACACAATCTCATTTTTTTAAATAACCGACTCCCCATTTTACTTTACCGATGCCTGAGCCATCTATGACCTATTTAAATAAATTGTAAATATTATCCTGCTGGTGCGATGTGTGTCATCACTAAATTTCCGATTATGTAAATGAGTGAGAAGGCAACTTCCGTTTCGTACACCTGTCCTTGTTTTCGTTTCAGTTTTCTGAATTCACTCGTACTTGAGCGAATTAATTCAAAATCCTCAGAACGAGAGCAAGGAAGTTTCACTTCAAAAAACTTCTTGCCTTCATAAAGAGAATGGCTAAAGAATTCGACAACGTATGGGTTACAGCAACACTTTTCTGTAGAATAAATTTCTTGTCTTTAAAAGAAAATATCTGTGTGCGTTTCGATAATTTTGCTAGTCACAATAAAAGTAAAGCACATTCTGCATTTGTTAAGTTTTCACGTCGAAATTTTCTGGTGACTGTTACTACACTACCCGTTCTTTCTATACGTTTTTCGTAAGAAACCGGTTCTGCTGCCGCTGACGGAATACTAATGTAGATTTGGATTGTAGATTGAGTCAGTAATAAACGTCGATACACAAATTTGGCTAGTAATTAAAGTAGATTGTGTCATGATTTAAAATATACCACAAATTTGAAAACAATATTTTAAAAATAATAAAACCATAAATTATAAAAGTATTTTGTTTAGTAAATATGAATATGATGTTTAGTAAAAATGAATATTCTTTTATTTTCAGGCAAATATAATTAACAATGTCAAAAAATGGGAACAGCAAACTTTTAAAATTGAGAATGCTTTTACATTAAATGAATCAGAATCTTCGCAGAGCACCCAAAAATTACCAACACGGCGATTCGGAAGGTAAATATGCCCCTTTGTGATTGGTTGTGAAAGATCTTTGGCATTTTTTAAGCGATTAATAACTAGTGAGGTCTCCAAAATTTTCATTATTTGGAAATCGCCATTATTTTAGGAATTCTTTATTTTTAAAACCCTAATTTAAGAAAAACAAAACCGAACCAACTTTGCTAGAGAAAGAACATTGTATAATAATTATTTGTACTTGCACCAACCATTTTACGACAGAAATTTTTATGTAAAAGATTAGGCCCCTGTGTTGAAAGTCGCTTCGTGTTTCGTGACAAGTGGTTTGAGTTGAAGAAAGTGACATTTCAGTCGAATAACAACATTCAGCTCAGGGGCCTAGAGTGGAAATGATATGTTTAGTTTAGACCCCTGTACTGAAACTCGTGATTCAAATTAAGAGTCACTTTCTTCCGCTTAAATGACTTGTCATGTCGTGACGACTCGACATTCAGCACAGGGGTCTTAAATTCTTATGCTTCAAGTTGTGCCATTAAATCACACTGAGGTGTTTTTACCGGGAGCCACATAGCCCATGTTGTTGTCCAAATTGATTACAGTGTTTTAGTACTCTTTGGACCGATAAACAACGAAGAACGGAGCGATAAAAACGAAGGAGATTGACGGAAATCAGAACATGTATTGTGTATAGCCTATGCTTTATATTGTGTGGTAGCGTAGTAGTGTAGTGCGTCCACAGCTTCCTTGGGATTTTTTAAGAAAACAATTTCGGCATCAACAAGGCCGCCTGAGATATCGTGTTTTTCCAATGTTTACCTTGTACCTCGGTTTCTATAGGTCGTATAAATCTCCTCTTCAAAAAATCACTCAAAAACTTTTTTTTTAAATTTTTTTCTATACGTCAATACGAAACCATATTGCCAACAAAAAAGCCCTCTTGTTTTTTTTTTTTTTTTTTTTCAAAACTTAAGCCTTTCGAAGTTATTTAATGTCAAAGAATCCAAAAATCACAAATCCCAAATCAAATTTTGAGCCCTCACACGGGGTTGTACGACCGATAGAAACCATGATACATGGAAAACACGGGAAATACGCGATATATCTGGCGGCGATGTTTTTATTTTTTGAGATTCCAATATTGTTTAAAGTCCTAAGGAAGCTGTGGACCAATTTTCAGCCATTTTTAAATCTTGTCCTCTTGCGTGCGTGGCTGAAAAGTTGTTATAAGCACAGTTTCTTGGTGATTATGGTCGAAAGACCCAAACCATTAGTAGTCACCTGGTTACACTAACACATTGTGTTAGTGTAGTGTTGCCATCGGTCTGGGTTTTCCGGATTTGTCTTAGTTTGGAGGGCGTCCGGGGGCCGTCCGGGAGGTTTTAAAAGGTGTCCGGGTAAAACTCGAGCACTTTTGTATCACGGGTGATCCGATTAATTGAATGATAAGCAATAAATTAAAACAAATTAATTGCCTCGTAATCCGCATTCTTCGGCGTGGCAAAAATGCTCTCGATTTATTTGAAAGTTTCAATGACATTCAATTATTATACGTACACCGATCCGAAACGAAAAGAGGACTTACTCCCGTCGTTCGAGGAAACCAAGTTTTTAGGTATCGAACGACTCAATGTGCAACCCAATTTTTTCTGATTAAAATGACCTAGCAGGTGCCAATTATAGTATAAAAATGTTAAACTCTAATTTGGTTGTAGGATCAAATTCTTACTCGATAGATTCCAAAACAACAATAAAAAAAGTGGTCTGCCAAGGGATTAGCACCAAATTTGACCAGGCAGACGGAAAAGCATATACCAAACTTGGGTACCACTTGCGCCCTGGCAGACCACAATTTTTCTTATTGGTGCTGTGAGTACCAACATTTAAAAAACATTTCATCCTCTTACGCGATAGTCACGTTTTTGCCAACAGCTACTGTTCTATTACTACATCCCCATTTTTATACTTTCAACATCGCCACTCTAGGTTTAAATTCTTTACGTTGCTGACTACATTTTTCTAAAAATTTCTTTTGTTATTTGAGTTTGCTGATTCTTCTATTTTCTCATTTTTCTCCCCAATTTTTTTGTTTTGTGCATGCTCTTCTCAGTTTATTTCTTTTTTTATACTCCTCTTCAGAATTTATTGTTCCGTTCTTAGCATGACATTTACTACGTATACATGATGAGTTGATGAACAGTTGAGTTGAGGTTGAGTTAAATTTTCCACTCGCATCACAAACAAAACAGAGAGCTGCTGCTATCAACTAAATTCAACTACTGAACTCGCGTATGCATAATTTCAACTCAGGTAGCAGAGTTGGGTCGAGTTCAGTCGACCCTTACTGAACTCGGCTCGCGTTTACATGTAGTTGAACTTGGGTTCAACCTGAGGTTGGTAGGTTCTCAATGAGAACTTCTCAAATTCACCCCTGATTTGCTCTTCTTTTAATTCTGGCACATCCATTTAGCGTCTCTGTTTCCTCTTTGTAAATATCTTTGCCCTAAGTTTCCGAAGTTTCTGTCCTGTCCGAGGTTGTGTCAAAGATTTCATAGCAAGAACTTACGCCAGAAAGGGTAGCCCTGCGCTGGTAGCCGAATATATAGTTGGTTATTTTTTTTAAACGTGTGTCCGGGCAAAAACTCAGTTTCACCCAAATGTACGAGGTTTTTTGTAGCAACACTATGGGAATGGAATAGGCTGTGTTCTGACTCTTGAGAGAAATTCCTGAAAATATAAAAAAATATAAAAAATATAAATAACCCGCAAAATTTAATATATTCATTCGTTTTTTCTTGAAATTTGCAACATTGTACAAAATATAATTTCTGTTCAAACACAATTTTTGGATATGCAAAAAGGTCACATCTAGAAGTTGCCGCTGCAATTTCGTTATACATTTACTGCGTTGTCCAATTTTGACATAAATCGCAGTTGCAGTCCGCCATCGCAGTCGCTATTCTGTTGTGACCTTAAAGCTGGATCTGCACATAAATGAAAGTAAAACAAAGTACACGGTGGCCTCGTCTGCAAGAACACCTAACATTGGTTCCACAATATAGCTTAGGCTATCACATAAGAAAACAAGATAGAGGTGCACGGGTTTGATGTAGTAAAAACTTATCCCTGTCTGTAACCAGGGAAGATATCTCGAAGCATATAAATGAGCTTCCACAGGATTTTTCACCGGGCCCCGATGGAGTTCCTCCTGCTGTTCTAAAATCCTGTGCAGGGGCCCTACTGTCTCCTCTTCTATGTCTATTTCAAAAATCCCTAAATAAAGGGCGCTTCCCAACCTTATGGAAGAACTCTTTTATAATACCTGTCCATAAAAAAGGCTGTAAAAACGAAATATCTAACTATAGGCCAATTGCGAAGTTATCGTCTATACCAAAACTCTTCGAATCTATTATTTATTCTGCTATCGCCCCTATCTGCAAGAGGCTTATCTCAACAAACCAACATGGTTTTCTTGCAGCCCGTTCCACTACTACTAATTTACTGGAGTTCTCTTCACACACAGTTCGAGGCTTAATCACTGGCTGCCAAACTGACTGTGTCTACACAGACTTCAGTAAGGCTTTCGACAAGCTCTCTCACTCTATTATAGTTCTTAAACTAAAGAAATTATGCTTTCCGCATGCCCTTGCGATGTGGTTCTGTCGGCTAAACCTACCAGGTTCTATTGCGCGGAGTCAAATCTAAGAACATCGAAGCGGTGTCCCTCAAGGTAGTCATCTTCGCCCTCTCCTTTTTATTTTATCAATTGACGATATTGTTACCCAGCTAAGGCACTGATGACATCAAACTATATCGCCACATAAGGAGTATAGAGGATTGCAAACTTCTGTAAGCAGATCTAAACACCTTCTATTCTTGGTGTTCCAACAACCTTGTGCTTAATATTAGTAAATGTGAGATCATGACTTTTTGTTGGAAACGTGGTGTTATAACTTATGACTATACTTTTCTTGACAAGGGGAGACCTTGCCGTGCTAAATCTGTAATCGATCTAGGTTAGAAAGTAAGTTGGATTTCTCCACACACGTCAATTATATCTCCTCCAAGGGCAATTCCCAAGGAATTAAACAACCCCCTCAACACTAAACACTTGTACGTATCTTTGGTTACGCCTTTGCTTGAATACGCTTCCCAGGTGTGGTCGGTTCAAAGGAAGCTCATCCTTTTGCACGAGCCATCTCCCGTGGGATGATCCACTTGGTCTTCCGCCTTATGAGAACAGACTTAAGTTGCTCAACTTAGCTCTCTCCATAAGCGCCGTGAGGTCGCTGACGTTATATTCGTTCATCGGCTGATGAATGACATGGTGGACTCTGGTTTCTTAAGAAACCGCGCGTCATTTAAAGTGAATAACTAAAACCTGAGAGGTGAACCTCTTTTGCACATTAATTCCTTTAATATGTACCAATTATGGCATGTTCGAACCGATTAATCGCATGCTTTAATACTAACAATAATAGGAGTGTGTTTAGTTTGCTAACTAGTAAAGTTGGCCTTAAAGGGACCCTTTTTAATGTGGCGTGACTGTCTGCGTGCCCCACTCCCTTTTTGTTTTTGCACGCCTCTCTGTTTGATGTTTTGTTCTGTTTAATATTTTATGTTTGCATGTCTCAGCTGAACCACGACTGCAGTGGTAAATGCTCAGACCTGCTGAGAAGTGCACCTTCTGAGCTAGGTCAGTAGTAGCAACCGAACTTGGAACCAGAAATAGGCGCATGATTGCTAAAAGCCAACAAAGCCTTCTATCGTCTGTCAAGGCTCAAATCAAAATATCTAAAACACTCTAACCTCTTAGCTGTGTTCGAAAGGAAAGTCATTCAAAGAGTTGATGGCTCCTAATCTGAGGGAGGGCGATTCTGGAGACTATAACGACGAGATCTAAGAGCGCTATGGAGACAGAGATGTTGTGAAGAAAATTAAGATCGACCGATGCCCTCGCATCTAGCTCGAAAAGCGAAGACTAGCCACCTCGGAGAAAGGACGTAGCTTGCTGGCTGGAGAAAGGACGTAGCTTAGGACGCCTAGAGCTTAGAGATGCCAAACTTGATGCCATCGGCTCAGAATGGAGACCGGGGGAGATAACAGTTGCAAGAAGCCAGGACAGGATCCCGGTTATAGAGCCGTTAAAGTAAGTGAGAAACCCGAACAGAACAGCAGAACTGGAACCCAGGAATCATTAATCAATTTGTAGTATTGGATGATTAATTTAGTGGTACTTTTTCAAAAATAAAAAAATGGTTTTTGAGATATGGGTTTGGGAAAACTCGAGCATCGGGCATCAATTCTTCAGAAATATTCGTATTTTAGTTTTGAAAAATGCACTAGAATTGAGTTTCGTTTCGTGATTACGAGCCTCAACTATAATGCACGTAAGAAACACACGTCATCTGCGCGCTCGTAGATGTGCTCGGCTATATGTGGGGTGCTACACGGGACTCAAGAAGTACGAAAAAAACGGTTTTACAGGCAAGAACGAGGAAAGAGAAGGGAAAGAAGGCGTGCTTGACGAATCTTTAACGAATGAATTTTCATCCAGAAATTCCCTGGGTGAAAACTAACACAAGCGCACATTTCTTTCTCTTCTCTTTCTGACAAATGAAAATAAAGAAACGCCGCTTACTACACACACAGTCAAGGCTTTCAAATATATGGAATTATCTAAGTTGAAGACAGCCTCGTGTAGCATTAAATAACGAGACTCAAATCTGAGTTCGGCTTACTTCTTGAGTCTCCGTGTAGCACCCCCCTATTGGACGTACGTTAAGCTACGTTAAACGTACAAATGCGAAAAGAACCGTGCTCAACGTACGTTTTGTGAGATGATTTGTAGTTTGTTGTTGTTTTGTGGGTTTAAAAGAAAAAAGAGTATGGAAAATGTAAAAAATATAAAATATATGATAGCAATTTTCCTGAGACAAATATTCTAATTGAAAGTAAACAAGATTATTTATAATATGCAAATGTTAATGCCCAATTTTTAATATTCAATGAATAATATTCATGCATTTTAATAGTTTTAAACTTGAAAGTCTTTCCGAATACATAAACCAATAAGTCAGTTTGCGTTTGACGAAATTTACACACGTAGGCTGACGTGAATTTCTTACGTGCATTATAGTTGGCTCTTTAAAGTTTGTTATTGATGTCAAAGGACTATTGATATGTATGTGTATGCCGGCAACTACATACATACTGTATGTATGTCGCTAAGATAAACAATTGAACGATGATGAGTTGGAAATTCCAAACGTTGCAACAAATTTCTAGAACCAAATCCTTTTCAAGAATCATACAGAAGCCCAAATGCTGCGTTTAATGAAGATTGACATATAACTACATTTAAAAGTTTAGGAGCAATTGCTAGAAGAGGAGAAAATAACATCTCATGATGATGATGATATAATTGAACCTTGGACCTCATGAGAAGTGCTAATAAAATTTATTCATCACATTTTATCTGCAAAGAAATCGCCTTTACAAATATTTATTTATTTATTAATTCGCCAAACAAGGCCCACTTAAAATAGGTTTACAAATACTTAGATTAAAAACATAGTGTACAGTCTTTTATAATATATTGCTATAACAACTACTGACAGCTACTAAAAACCTACTATTGTCAGAGAGGGGGTTATGTTAGTAGGGATTTGAGTATTTTTTTATAGGATGCCTTGTTGAGGGAAGGGGAGAAAGCGGAGCTATGGCTATTAAAAACCATACAGCATCTGTTGACGGGCTCGTTCCTTGCGTAATTGGTGCGGTAACTTTGGACGACTAGACATCATTCTTATTGGAGACCTGCGACAATTACTTCCTGTCTGATCTAGTACAATTAATAAGCTAAAACAACAAATGATTGGACCTCTGTTGTGGCGAAGGTTAAAATTTTACGAATAAACTCAAGATACCATACCGCCGACAAACTAATGAAATTTTTGCTTCTATATACACAATAATTCGCAATTCCATTATCGTGTTGTTTTTAATGTTATATTCTAAGCTCAGGTGTCACTTTTCGTACTACTAATACGTCATGCCGTATAAGTCATGGTGCAATGTCCAGAAATAAGCTTAGCTCGAAGGATAGAGAGAAGCATATAATAGGTTAGGGGGTGTTGGAGAAAATGGCGATGAACACTTGCATATAAACTCTTGGGTATTGTATGAGTTCGGGAATACTGTCTTTGGAAGGTTGTTCCACAGACGAGTTGTTCTTGTTATAAACGAATTTCTAGATCGGAGTGTGCGCGGAGATAAGGGCTGTAAACTGTGGAGGTGAGCCGAGCGTGCAAGTCTTGTGTTGCGGGAGAAATGTTGCCATGGAGGCATGAGGTTACTTATTTCAATGGAGCAATCATTATGACAAAAGCGATAAAATTTTGCAAGGGCTCCTACATTCCTACGGTGGCTTATTGAGTCAATTGAAGAGCAAATGGCGCGGTCATCAATAAGCTTGAGAACGCGGTTCTGCACCTTGTCCAGCCAAGCTAAGATGGTTCTTGCGGCTCCGCCCCAGATTTACGAGTTATATTCGAGACGGGTTCGAATGTAGAACTTATAGATTATAGCCCTGGCAGGCGCCTGAAGGAGGAATTTGCAACTTTTGAGGAATCCTAGGCACTGGGATGCTTGTTTAGCACTTCTGCCGTTACGGTTACTGATATAAATAGAGGGTCGGTGCAAGTCTGTAAGAATTTTTACGAAGGATGAAGTCACAGCGCTGTTAAAATGTGGTTCAATTATTTCATGAAAATGCATCAGTCAACGAATGCAACGTATCTATTTGGCAGCAAGCTCAAGATAGATTTGTTTCTATTGCAATAGATATTATTAGTGGCTGTGCTAGTCATAAACAGGAAGTGATTTAAACGAATTATTCGGATATCACCAGTGTTTCTGGCAGGGATGTCGAGCTCTTTCCTGAGAACAATAACTTGCACCAAATGGTGAAACATCGTACGTGTGTTTCTGACGCTGCAAATCAAGGGGCCCATTTTCTTGATTTTTTTCTTATCTCTCATTGAACACGATACTCCGTCCAAGTCTATTCGCCTCTAGGCAACTCGCATCACCGTCTACTCAGCACTTACTTTCCATATTGATCTCCTACCCCAACCACACCAGCTCGTAGAGGAATTTTTTGGCATCATGAAAAGCCATCCGGTGGGGGTTGATTCGTTTTTCCAAGCTGCTGGAAAGTGCCACCCTCTGTATTACCAAAATTAAGGTTTAATAAGTCTGACAAGGTTTAAGGAAAGGAAAAGTAAAGCGTCTAGATCGGACTCGATAGATCAAATGGCAGCAGATTGAGAATTGCGTTTGTTTCAGTGGAGCCCATACACATCCCCCGTTTCCCAGACATGCCATTCTTTCAACTAGCCTGTCCTGAATTTATTATCCTCTCTTGGATGTTTAACTTTCAATTTATCTTTTGGATTTATCTTTTGGATTAACTAATCGAGAAACGATCAGTGCTCAACCTCTCATTTTAGACAGGCTGAGAACAGGAATGTTTTTTCTATTAGTGAAAAGCAACAGTTCTACCCCTTTCAAGTTATGGGGTAGCCCATAGTGGTTGGACCACTGCCGTGGATGATTTTAATTTTCAACATGCGTAAAATTCACTGACTTAAATCATTGTGGATCTTCGTGGGCAGTTGAAAACGCGCTCTATATCCAGGAAAGCTGCAAAGCTGAAATATTTGTAATTTTTAGGGGGTGGGTAATTCTATGGTACGAAAGTGGCCTAAGCCCATTTATTTCATTTATTTTTAATCAAGATATGTGTCGTTCAATGTAAAAGTGGTGTAACTCCATATTTTAAAATATTAGAGGTTGACGTTATTTGAAGTCACATTTTGCCATATCTTTCGCTATAAAAGTAAAGTAACTCCAAGATATGACAAAATGTGACTCCAAAGCAAATCAACATGCAATATTTTCAAATATGGAGTTACATCACTTTTACAATGAACGAAACATATGTATGTGAGAATTTGATTTTATTATGATAGTGTTTTTGTATTTGCATATGTATGTAATGTGTAATTCACAAGTTTAATCAATAGTAAACAACATTACTTTTGAAATAATAATTTCAAAACTTTTTCGCGGATACTTAATTTATATGATGGTTACTAAGGCAAGGCGCGTATTGAGATGGTGAGAAATTGGCGTGGCGGTGGTGTGATGACTAAGTGGCAAGTGAAATGTTTAACCCTTAGCTGGCCCACCTCGATTTTGTAACATAACTGGCCTATGGGGTGTCCACGCACCCCACGCGAAAAAATCATTTCCATGGAAAATATGCAATATTGACCGTTTAAAAAATCAAGGGGGGGTCTTTGACAACCCCTTTTTATGTACTAATAGTTGAGAGATTTTTTTATTACTACGACAGAAAAAAATTAAAGGTGCGAAAAAACATGATAACACGACATTTTGCTTCAAAAAATCAAAACTCTCTATATTTTTTGATTGTGTGGGATCCCGCACCCGCGTAAAAGCAATGTAAATAGCTCCATCTAACACACAACCTTCAAGATAGTGTACTTCTGTGGTCCCGCATATATTATTTTCAAAATTTATATCATGAAAAACGTTTCTTTTTAGATCTGGGGTGTCCCTGTACCCCCAGGTCCAGCTAAGGGTTAAATCATACGGAATAAAGGGAGACACCGCGCATCGAGATGGGGTGGCCGTGGCATGGTGTTTCGCAGGTGGATTGGCACTAGACTCCAACAAGTTTAGTTTTGGAGTGGCAAATGCGCTTTACTTCATCGCTACTAAACTTCACGGGTTTATATTTTGAGGGAAAACATTATGCCGTATTTTGCATTTTTTTTTTGGTGCAGTGGATGAACCAATGAACTTTTTTTTATCGATTTTTTTATTGCACAGGTTAATGATTTGCACAAATGCAAGAGCATCCTCGTCGTTCGACGACCACATTTTAGTTAAAAAAAACTAGGTGGTATATCTATGCCGCGAAGTGGCACTTACAGCACTTCGATACCATCCCGCTGCCATCCCTTTCTTACACCACTTGCAACTTAACCACCATGCTCCCGCCACCCCAGTTCAATGTGCGCAGAGAGCAGAGAGAGTTGACCAGTAACTCGAACCCAAATACTCGTACGTGATCCGATTGGAATCCAGTACATTTCAATACCATAGTGATTGGCATTCGTTGCTTGACGATTGGAAGTTTTAATTGTGCGATAGTTTATACCACTTGCAAACGCAACGAAAAAAATACTTTATATCATAAAAGCGAATAAGTTGTCAAAATAAAGTCTATTTGTGAGTTCAATTAAAGGCGTTTCAGTCAACGACCCTCCTTTTAACTGAAATTAAAGGCAGTATTAATTTTTTAACTAATACTTTTACTTTTTGTGTGATTTGTTTCTTTATTTTATTATATTTAGCATGGCTGATCAGAGAAAGACTTCGCAAGCATGGCAATATTTTACGGACTTAAAGAAAAATAAAGCTAAATGCAATTATTGTGGAAAAATTATGTCTTATAAAGGAGGCGGTGCCTTTAATCTAATACGGCACATAAGGAGCATACACCCGCATGCTCTTGTTGCAATGGGCGAATCTCCGTTTTTAAATAACGTTACTTCTCGAACAAAGAGTTCGTTTAAACATGATTCAGTTTTACCATCACCTTCTACATCAATCGTATCTGAATCCGAAACATCTGAATGTACCATAGCCTCCACTTCAAGCAGCAATATATATGAGCCCGAAGCTACTGACATTAATACCGAACCCACACAATACTTTTGTAACTCGCCGTCTACAAATAAATATAAGGAATTAAATTTTATGGTTGTAAAATTGTTTACAAAGAATTACCTTCCCTTTAATCTTATTGAGGCACCTGAGTTTAAAAATCTTATTTCACAATTAAATCCGGCCTACGAGTTACCTAGCCATAAGGATTTGTCAAATGCTTTATTGACAGACCTGTATAATATTACAAAAGAAAAAGTGAGGTCACAACTAAACCAGGCAGATTACGTAGCCCTTACAATAGACAAGTGGGCATCAAAGACCAATGACAATTTTTTGGCGGTGACAGCACATTTTTTTAACGAGCAAGCAGAATTAAAAACATTCATGCTAAAATGTATCCAATTCTCAGATAAACCTGCCGCAGAAAACCTGTGCCTAGAGATGAAAAAAATTAGCGATGATTGGAACATCTCAAATAAAATAGTATCAGTAACAAGCGAACACGCTAACTATATCAGAACCGCCATTGAAATGAATGATTGGAATCCAATACCCTGTTTTGCTCATGCACTGAATTTAATTGTGAAATCCGCTCTTAAGAAAATGTACAAAATAACTATGAAAATAAAGCAGATCATAGAACTATTTAGAAGAAGCCCACTTGCAAGGGAAAGGCTCCAAAAGATGCAAAAAAAATTAGGTGAACCTGAACTTAAACTAAAACAATACGACTCAACACGTTGGAATTCCACGTACGATATGTTCGAGACAATTTTACAAATAAAAAATAGCGTAATGTCGACAATAGCTAAGAACTATCCCGATGCGGAAAATATTGACGATGACGACCTAGAAATTTTAAATAGTACCGTAGAAATACTATCTGTATTCAAAGATGCTACGGATGAGATGAGTTCAAATAAAAAATTAGAAATTTCAGAGGTAATTTTTATTCTTTCAATATATTAAATGCTTAATTTGTTTTTGGGTTTTCCAGGTCATATTAATTTCTAATGCACTTAAAAAGCAGTGCATGGAGTCTTTATCGGCGAACACACATCCTGCTTACGTTGAAAGAATGGCACAATGTCTTCTGAATGAATTGTCGACAAGATTTTCGTTTATTGAAGCTAATAACATATTTGCGGAGAGTACCATTCTGGATCCGCGTTTTAAGAGACATGGGTTTAATAATGAGCACTGCTATGAAATAGCGTACATAAATTTGAAAGCTATAGTGGGGAAAATTGAAATTAAACCCCTTTGTGATACTGAAAGTACGCCATTACCCATAACATCGTCCCGGCCTTCAAAGCGAAAACGTAGTATTTGGGATGATTTCGACAACGAGGTGTGTGATTTAACACAAAATAAAAAAGATCCGACAATGGAAGGTATTGCAGAACTGGATAGATACCTGAAAGAACCATTGCTATCTAGGTCGAGAAACCCTTCGCAGTGGTGGTTTTCTAATAAAGATGTATATCCTAGACTGTATCAACTATTTAGACAAAGACTGTGTAGTGCTGCAACTTCTGTACCTTCAGAACGCGTTTTTTCTGAAGAGGCCCAAGTTCTAGTGGAAAGAAGGAGTAGGCTAAGTGGCACAAAAGTATCCCAAATAGTATTTTTAAATTCTAATCTGTAGGTATAAATAAAATATTCTTGTGTAGCTGTAATTATATGAAGTTTTATTTTGAATGGACAATAGTGTTTTATACGTAATTCTAATCAATCATAATTTATAATAAATAAAAATTCCCAATATAACAGAATAAACTGAAACAAGTACGTATAACAATTGAAATGGCCATTTTTATTCATTTATTATTCTTTTGTTGTATCTCCCTGTTTCTACATCTCAGTACCTCAGAAAGCTATGCCTTAAGATTCTGCGGGGAGAAATTGTCGCAGATAAACTAGAACTGTACAGAAACCAAAAGCTTTATTAGGTGCGATTATTCTACCGGAGAGTCGAGGGTAATACACGTCAGGTTGCACATTCTTGCTTGGGGCCGTAAGAATCGTCTCGAATTCAACGCAACCAAAACAAAGTACTGTCTTATCTCTACAAAAACCTGCACCACCCGTCCCTCTATCTCAGTGGACAAAAAGAATGTAATAGCTAACCCATCTCTTAACATCCTAGGCGTAACCTTATCATCAGATCTGCGATGGAATAATCACATATTCCAAATAGCCAAACAAGCTTTCCAATGCCTGTGATTCCTCAAGAGATGCAAGTTCCTCCTCCAGTTAACTGCTCTGGCTACAATATACAAGTCCTACATTCGGCCCCGCCTTGAATACAACTCGTATATTTGGGCGGGTGCCCCAAAAACCACCTTGGCTTGGCTGGACAAGGTGTAAAATCGCGCCATCAAACTCATTGGCGATAGCACCCTTGGCTCCTCCATCGACTCTTTAAGCCACCGTAGGAATGTTGCAGCACTTAGCAAATTTTACCGCTATTACCATAGCGAGTGTTCCACCGGAATTAGAAACCTCCGAAACACGGCAATTTTTTTCCCGCAACACAAGACTGTGGGCTGGCTCACCCCTTCACCCTTCAGCCCTCCCCTTCGCGCATATTACGTTTTAGTAGTTCGTTTATAAATAGAACAACTCGATTGTGGAACTGTCTTCCACAGTCAGTGTTTCCGAACTCATATAACATCTCAGAGTTCAAACGCAAGGTTCATCGATATCTACTCACACACCCTCCAGGCCCCTAACCTGTCCCTTCTCCTCTATCCTTCAAAACAAGCTTACTACTAGAGACTGGCCATGACTCGAACGACATGACAAACTAGTAGTACAAAGGGTAATTCCTAAGCTTGACTTTATCACATAAAAGAAAAAAAACATACTGCAAAGATACGAAGGATCTGATCGCAGATCCTGGATGGCATCAGGAGCATAGTTTATCAAAAGAATTTTCACGAAGTGCAGATGAATTGGAGACTAATTTACCACCCGAGTAAAAATAAGATTCGCCTGTTCTTAGCAAGAACACGCACGCATCCAAAGAAGGCACGGTAAGCCTGAGTAAAAATAAGACACCTATTCTAAGCCTAAAAAAGTCACGCTCGGCGCCAAAGCGCCTGTATAGTTCAGAGTATGTACGAAACAAAACATAATCCATGCAAAAAATTTGGCTGGGTAGAAGAAAAACTTCTAAAGGCCCATGAAGACGCTAAAACATGGTACGAGCAAAACCCCCAGACGGTAAAAATTAGTTGAGACCAGTATATTCGAACTTGAACATCTGGCTTTTGACAGTGGGTGAAGTTGAACTAATGGCCGACCCATCCCTACACATCCTAGGCCGTACATTAGCCAAAGACCTGCGATGGAATGAGCACATATTCCAAATTGCCAAACAATCAAGTTCCTTCTCCAGCCATCGGCCCGTGCTGTAATATACAAATCCTACATCCGGGCTCTTCTCGAATACAACTCCCTAATTTGGGGTGGCGCTTCGATGACCACCTTGTCGTGGCTTAATAAAGTACAAGAAAGGGCCCTTAAATTAATCGACGACGATACCGCCCGCTTCACCATCGACATCTTGAACCACCGTAGGAATGTAGCAGCACTGACAAAATGTCATCGTTACTATCATAGTGACTGTTCCTGCGAAACAAACGCTCTCCTACCTCCACGGCAATCTTATACCCGCAACACTAGATTAACCCATTCATCTCATTCCCTCCACTTGCAACTCCTTCGCTCACCCACTCAACAAGATAGGAATTCGTTTTTAAATAGGAACGTACATACGTACTAAAGAACTGCCTTAACGTTGGAGTTGAACAGCTGCAATTTGGTGTTAGTTGAGATCTTCATATGCGGAACAGGCATGTTTATGCGCTTCGTGCTTTATTTTTTCTGGAACTGACGTTTTCTTCTGCCTCGTCATTTTCGGTAATAATGCTACCGAGGTAACAGAATTTATCTACCAGTTCCACGTCACGGTTATTCAGCGCTGTCCGTTTGCATTTATTTTGATCATTGTAACAACGTTCGGAATCTTACTCTGAGTTGTATCTCCTGATCCAAGGAAGGATGTTCCTTTCTAATCTTCCTACCAATGCTTCGTCTGCTTCCATCAGGCATGATATCGTCCCATTATTACTGTTTCAATGCTAAGTTGTGTTATCTGACGCAATCTCTACACCTTTTACAATTGTAATTGTAGTTCAGAAAGTATCAATTGTAATTCAGATTTGTCAATTGTAATTCAGAAAGTATCAATTGTAATTCAGATTTGTCAATTGTAATTCAGAAAGCATCAATTGTAATTCGGAAAGTATCAATTGTAATTTAGAAAATTTCAATATTCATCTCATTGATGCAGTAAATTGACCAAATAATTTCTTTCATTACAGAATAAATATTCTCCTAGCCATATCATGCATGATCATCATCATCAGGAGCTTCACAGCCTATTGTTGGCCTTGGCTCCCTCCAGCATTCACCTCCATGATTCTCGATCCCTGGGCCGACTTTTCCAGTTTCTTATATTCAACTGCCTCAAGTCTTCCACGTCCACATCTATGTATCTTTTCTTTGACGGTGTCCTTTTTCCTGGCGGTACTTTCCTCTGTATTCCTTTGTAGATCGAACGAAGGATGTTCCATTCGAATCTTCCTGCCAATGCTTTGTCTTCGTTTTTCAATGTCCACACTTTCGAACCATATATAGTGGAATAGGCTTTAATGGTGTTGTGACACCATCATGCATGATATCGTCCCATTATTACTGTTTCAATGTTAAGTTGTGTTATCTGATGTAATCTCTAATAGTCTTTCAGTTGATAACCCATTTCGTGCAAACGATGTTAAAGCGAATGGTTAGACTAACTGTGAAGCAAATTAAAATCTTCTGCGTTCCATACATAAAATTCCTGTTGCAGAAATTGCTGCAATTGAATGAATGTTGAATTTTTCTGAATTACAATTGATACTTTCTGAATTACAATTGACAAATCTGAATTACAATTGATACTTTCTGAAATACAATTGACTAATCTGAATTACAATTGATACTTTCTGAATTACAATTGGAAAAGGTGTAAAAGTCTCTCAGTTGATAACCCATTTCGTGCAAACGATGTAAAGCGAATATTTAGGCTAACTGTGAAGCAAATTAAAATCTCCTGCGTTCCATACATAAAATACCTGCTGCAGAAATTGCTGCAATTGGATGAATGTTGCTGCAATGTTGAATGTTGTTTCTGAATTGCAATTGATACTTTCTGAATTACAATTGACAAATCTGAACTACAATTGATACTTTCTGAAATACAATTGACTAATCTGAATTACAATTGATACTTTCTGAATTACAATTTTCTAATCTGAATTACAATTGATACTTTCTGAATTACAATTGGAAAAGGTGTAGAGCGCCGACAAGGATGTTATTTATTACTATAGGAGATAGTAATGGCGAAACTCCTTCCATGCGCCATTATTTGGAATAGCTGCCGTTTTACTGCGACCGATGTTAACTATGCGAAATCTCAATTGAAATGACGTGTTCGGATAAATGTGCACAAACCAGTCCGCAAACACTCAAATATGGTATCACCAACGCAGAGCTCCGCCCTCAAACGTCAAGAAAAATCAAACTGGTTTTGATTTTACTAGCGCCGTTGGTGAGACCAAAAGTTTGGTGCCCGTACCGGCCAACAAACAACCAACATCAGTACTACACCTTTTCCAATTGTAATTCCGAAAGCGTCAATTGTAATTCAGATTAGTCAATTGTAATTCAGAAAGTATCAATTGTAATTCAGATTAGTCAATTGTATTTCAGAAAGTATCACTTGTAATTCAGATTTGTCAATTGTAATTCAGAAAGTATCAATTGTAATTCAGAAAATTTCAATATTCAACTCATTGATGCAGTAAATTGACCAAATAATTTCTTTCATTACAGAATAAATATTTTCCTAGCCACATCATGCATGATGATCATCATTAGGAGCTCCGCAGCCTATTGTTGGCCTTGGCTTCCTCCAGCATTCACCTCCACGATTCTCGATCCCTGGCCCGATTTTTCCAGTTTCTTATATTCAACTGCCTGAAATCGTCTTCGACGACATCTATGTATCTTTTCTTTGACGTCCTGTTTTCCTTTTTCCTGGCGGTACTTTCCCCTGTATTCCTTTGTAGATTGAACGAAGGAATTTCCATTCGAATCTTCCTACCAATGCTTCGTCTTCGTTTTTCAATGTTCACACTTTCGAACCATATATAGTGGGACAGTTTAATAGTGTTGTGACACCATCAAGCATGATATCGTCCCATTATTACTGTTTCAGTGCTAAGTTGTGTTATCTGGTGCAATCTCTAAAAGTCTTTCAGTTGATAACCCATTTCGTGCAAATGATGCTAAAGGGAATGGTTAGGCTAAATGTGAAGCAAATTAAAATCATCTGCGTTCCATACATAAAATTCCTGTTGCAAAAATTGCTGCAATTGGATGAATGTTGAATTTTTCTGAATTACAATTGATACTTTCTGAATTACAATTGATACTTTCTGAATTACAATTGACAAATCTGAATTACAGTTGATACTTTCTGAAATACAATTGATTAATCTGAATTACATACAATTGATACTTTCTGAATTACAATTGATGCTTTCTGAATTACAATTGGAAAAGGAGTAGATCCTTAAAGCGGTCTAGCAAACCCCATTGTATGCCGCCTGTAAAAATATGTAGGCTCAAACCAATGCTGCTATGCCGCAGTTGAAAGACGAGTAACTTTTTAATTGTTCACGATAAAACTACTACTACTACCTACAAAACTACCCAAAATAAACACTTATTGTGTATGGAAATATTGTAGGTAATAGTTTGGTGCATCAGAAAAGCAGAAAAAAATGTACTGTTAGTAACGAATTTTCTGAGAAAAACGAAGAAATCTATATATTTTTTGAACGGAGTCACTCAGGTTGCTGTGCTTTATACCAAATAAAAGAATACACATTTACCTAAAAGATGAGCCTAATTAGGCTACTTTATGATAATTACTTTAGGAGTTATTCAAATTTCAGTAAATATAAAAAAAAACAAAATTTTTTCCCTAATCACCCTGTATCTTAGTGGATAGTGGAGTGGAGATAGCCGCCCTCTGTAGAACAATTTTTTTCTCCAAAGACATCCAGGAATCACCCCTGAAAATATTAGCCGCGTACTCCAACAAAGGATTTATTATATTTCTGATGACCTTTACAAGTCGGGAATGATAGAATATGAGTATTTTAACTTATTAAAACGACAATATCTCAGAAATGGCAATTCCTACGAGAAAATGTATAATATATTTTTTGTAGATAATCGCTTAATCTACAAACGTTGTAAACACAATTTTCTGATAAGACGTACGGTTTAGCATATATTTGCAAAAAACTGATATTTTGACCCTTTGGCCTAGAATAAAAAAGTTTGCAGTCGTCCAATCGCGTGGCAGTCTCTACAGCTTATGTATAATAATGTTTTTAAGGGCTGTTCCAATTTTCAGCAACTTCCGAATTATCTTTCAGTCAAACCTCTAATTTGACTGGACTATGTATGGGGCCCTAATATGTGGTGAATTTGGTTTTATGTTTGTCATAAGTTTGTCCCAACGTCAAACAATTCTTACACAGTGAGAATATAAATAAAAAATAACTTCTTTTAGTTTATTGCCCCGTTTATGAGTAGGTTCAACCTAGTAATAAACGGAGGTCGAGATGAAACTGCATCCACTGAACCCAACTCAGCTCTCCTATCTGGGTCGAGTTGATATTTCGATCATACGTATATGCGACTGAATTGTAGTTAGGTTGAAGCAAGACCTTCGTTGAAGCTTGTTTGAACGCATAACACCTTAGTGTAGGGGCTCCTAATAGTTGGGTTTAATAGGCTGCTTCAGGTTCAGATATCTCAGCAAAATGTGATTCTTGAGCAATTCGTGTTTTATGAGCCTGCTCTAAGTTGAACTACCTTTATTGATAGAGCAACTTCGGGCAAGATAATTATGTTGCTCTATTTTTTGTACAGCTGCTCTTCTCCGAGTTGCCTTAAGCTACACTGGTTTTTTTCGTTCATTAAACATGGCTAATTAGTGCTGCTTATTTTTTTGCCGAAAGTCGCAAAATCGGACAAAATCAACCTGGAGCTAGAGTTTTCCTGAATTTATTCACCTTCACTCTCAATATAATAAATTTAATTTTTTTAATTACCATTTTGTTTTCATTACCATTTGATATTTTATATTTATTAACTTAATTCAAGAAAGTATCGATCCGGAACATAATAAATTAATTTATCCTCCAATATTGAACTAAATTATTTCTTTGCACAGATACGAATATATTTACAATTTGAATAACAGTTTAGTTTAATTGTAAAATGATAAATCTTTTTTTTTTTAAATATTGAATAACAAATATAAGTCTTAAAGTCAACTTCATTTTAGTGAAAATGTGAACCAATTGAAAATGAATATATGTCACATGAATTTTCGTTCGTCATTTCCCTTCATCTCCTCCATTTCCCCCCTTCAACAATTAGTTCGTGACGAACAATGGTTTCTACGTTCAATGACTAGACTAGAATATATTCCGTATTGTTATTTGGAATGCCAAAATTTAATAAGAAGAAGTTGGCAATGATTGCATTAATTTTGGAAGAGCTCCTTGTATCGCCGAACCTTTTCAATCAATTTTTCATTGTCCAGGATAAATTAGTTTAATCAAAAAAAGATAAATACTTGAAAAAATCGAAACGCTTCCGTTAACTACGTTCACACTCAACAGAATAGATCAGTAACGTTCCGATACGTTATCGGTCAGTGACGTTGACTATATACGTAAATATAGTGTAAAACTAATTTAAGAATATTTTGGCAAGCCGTACGTTAAAGTTCGGTAAAGTGCGAATTGACTTTTTTGAAGGTACATATTATAATATAACGGTTATTAAGAGAGTAATTTGCAACTCCACCAGTCGCTCAAATGCATTTTATCCGCTGAGCCTTTAGGTGTGTTTCAAGTTCCATCAATTTTTGCAATCGTCCCATCTTGTTAACATCACATGTACATATGTCCCATATCATTTTTTGTTGGATTCGAACAATTGTCCATGACTGATTAGAGTTAATTTCCATTACTGATCTCTGATTACTGATTGTGGTGAAACTTGAAACACACCCTTTACTCGGGTGGACAGCATTTGTTTAGGCAAATGGTAGTTTCAATAGTGCGATAGTTCATTCCTTTTACTAAAATCTCAGAGAACCTAACGCAACGAGAGAAAATTCGGAAATTATACAGTATAGGGGCATTACCTTAGATGACTTTGATATTGTAGTATGCTGATTAAGAATACATATTATGTATAATGTTGGGCGCCGAAAGCATATCTTCACATTTTTTATGTTGAAAATTTATAGCAACACGTTCATTAGACTATTTCTTACTGTTACTTTTTTCGATGAAAATGAAAATAAATGCTTTAGTATTTTTTGCAGCTGCTATTCTCGTTGGCGAGTGACGTGTCTACGATGGACGCGGTGGCATGAAACTGTCGATACCTACTCAAGTATCGAGGAAAATGTCATTACGCACGCCACCTTGCGACAATTAAATACGAACTTTGTCGATTTGCTCGCCAGAAATTTATTAGATTGACAATGAGAATACCAATTTAAGGCCGAAGGGACCCATCTTTCACGTCAGTCGACAACGAGAAAAATGCTGCCAAAATTCAATAAAAAATCCATTATTAAGGATTGAAGAAAGGGCAGGAGGAGGCCGGCTGTGCTAAAAATTCATATGACATTTAAACATCCCTTTGACGTTTGGATTTTACCAAAATGCGTACATTATTCCAATTTTTTAATGCTTGAAAACGATGTAGAAATATGCTTTTTGCGTGAAAATAATCAGTATGGGATTGTCCATTAATTACGTGAGGCGATTAGGGTGGGGGGAGTTCCGAAACTCACCCAGTATCACGGGGAGGAGAGCGGGGTCTCGGCAAATATCACGTAATTTTTTCCCCTCAAGAAACGTAAAATTGCTAAAAAAAAACTGGGTTAAATTAAGTTAAACATGTTTCTTCACTAAAGAAACCCATTTTTAATACCCGTTTTACATTTGTGACGAATTCTGTCGCGGCCAAAAAAAAACAATGGTGACTTTTGACAACGGACTTGAAGAGAGTAAAAATGAAAGTAACTAAAAAATATAAATTAACAAACAAACTATTTTTAATAAAACTTTTCTTCACGTCCACGCAAAACCAAACAAATTCATTTCAGTGACACATAACCTCAAATTTTACTTACAATTCGCCGTGACGGTAAGATGTCGCAGAGATTGTTTCCTATTGGTCGAAATTGTAAAAAAGAGAGGCGCAACAGCAAAACGTCGGATATTTAAATCCACCATTAAGAGGGCTCCAGACTCACGCCGTGAACACCCGCGAATAAGCGTGAACGGGAGTGTGGATGGTTGTCGCGCCTAGTTCGCGCCTTGATTTCAGTTCCAAGTGGATAGGGCGTGAATTCGTGCCGTAAATTCACGGCTTGAGACTGAATAGAAGTTCAGATCTTCAGGCATCTTCGCACACATAAAGATTTTTGCCAGGTTTCTTAGACTGCAGGCCCCATCCTGGTTGGCGGCCTGTGAGTGTATAGTGATACTTGGCTTCAAGGTGAAAATTTTCAGGCTATGGCCTGCCGCCCACCCCCCTTGTCGTGTGTGAAAAAGGGCCTAAATTATGGCTAAAACACACAAAAAAATTTATGCGAACGCCAGAAAGGAGCATAGTAACCCCTCGATTGTTTAGCCGAAACTGACTGGTCGGAACGACGTAGAAATCACCTCAAGTAATTTATGGACGACCCCTATGCGAAAATGCGCAACATACTAAAATTTCAAGATCATCTGAAGTGATGCTCCTACACTGTATAATTACTGAAAATTCTTCTATTTGCGAGTTGAGTAAAGGCGTTTCAGTCAACTGGAATTAGTTATTAATTTTTTATCTAATAATAAAAGTCAGTATTAATTTTTCAATTAATATTTTTGATTTTAATAATGATTAATTAAATTTCTTTATTTTATTATATAGCATGGGTTATGACAGAAAGACTTCGAAAGCATGGCAATACTTTAGGGACTTAAGAAATAATAAAGCTAAATGCAATTATTGTGAAAAAGTTATGTCCTATAAAGGAGGCGGTACCTTTAATTTAATACGGCACATAAGGATCGTACACCCGCATGCTCTTGTTGCAATGTGCCAATCTCCATTTATAAAAAAAGTTGTTTCTCGAACAAAGAGTTCATTTAACCGTGCTTCAATTTTACCGTCACCGTCTACATCAATCGTATCTGAATCCGAAACATCTGAAAGTACCACACCTTCCACTTCAAGCAGCAATATATATGAGCCCAAAGTTACTATCACTACAACCAAACCCCCACAATATTTTTATAAGCCACCACCTACAAATGAACATGATGAATTAAATGCACTGGTTGTAAAATTGTTTACAAAGAATTACTTGCCGTTCAATCTTGTTGAAGCACCTGAGTTTAAAGAACTTATTTTGCAATTAAATCCGGCCTACGAGTTACCTAGCCGTAAGGATTTGTCAAATGCTTTATTGACCAACTTGTACAATGTTACAAAAGAAAAAGTCAGGTCAGAACTGAACCAGGCAGATTACGTAGCCCTTACAACAGACAAGTGGACATCAAAGACCAATGACAATTTTTTGGCGGTGACAGCACATTTTTTTAACGAGCAAGCAGAATTGAAAACATTCATGCTAAAATGTATCCAATTCTCAGATAAACTTACCGCAGAAAACCTATGCCTGGAGCTGAAAAAAATTAGTGACGATTGGGATATCTCAAATAAAATAGTATCAGCAACGAGCGATAACGCTAACAATATCAAAGCCGCCATTGAAATGAATAATTGGAATCCAATACCCTGCTTCGCTCATACACTGAACATAATTGTGAAATCCGCTCTTAAAAAACTACAAAATTTAATTATGAAAATAAAACAAATCGTAGAACTATTTAGAAGAAGCCCACTGGCGAGGGAAAGGCTGCGAAGGATGCAAAAAAAATTAGGTGAACCTGAACTTAAACTAAAACAATATGACCCAACACGTTGGAATTCCACGTATGATATGTTCGCAACAATTTTACAAATTAAAAATAGCGTAATATCTACAATAGCTAAGAACTATCCGGAAACGCAAAACATTCAAGCTGACGACTTAAGAGTTTTAAATAGTTCCATAGAAATACTAACTGCATTCAAAGCTGCTACGGAGGAAATGAGTTCAAATAAAAAATTAGCAATTTCAGAGGTAATTTTTATTCTTTCAATATATTAAATGCTTAATTTGTTTTTGGGTTTTTTCAGGTCATATTAATTTCCAACGCACTTAAAAAGAAGTGCCTGGAATCTTTATCGGCGAACAAACATTCTGCATACGTTGAAAGAATGGCACAATGTCTTCTGAACGAATTGTCGACAAGATTTTCGTTTATTGAAGGGAATAATATATTTGCGGAGAGTACCATTCTCGATCCGCGTTTTAAGAAACATGGGTTTAATAATGAGCACTGCTATGAAATAGCGTACATAAATTTGAAAGCTATGGCGGGAAGAATTGAAATTAAACCCCATTGTGATACTGAAAGTATGCCATTATCTATAACATCGTCCCGGACTGCAGAGCAGAATTATAGTATTTGGGATGATTTCGACAACGAGGTGTGTAACTTAACAAAAAACAAAAAAGATCCGACAGTGGAAGGTATTGCAGAACTAGATAGATACCTCAAGGAACCACTGTTGTCAAGGTCGAGAGATCCGGCGAAATGGTGGTTTTCTAATAAAGATGTATACCCTAGACTGTATCAACTATTTAGACAAAGACTGTGCAGTGCTGCAACTTCTGTACCTTCAGAACGCGTTTTTACTGAAGAGGCCCAAGTTCTAGTGGAAAGAAGGAGTAGGCTAAGTGGCACAAAAGTATCCCAAATAGTATTTTTAAATTCTAATCTGTAGGTATAAATAAAATATTCTTGTGTAGTTGTGATTTTATGAAGTTTTATTTCAAATGAACAATAGGTTTTATACGTGATACTAATCAATCATAATTCATAATAATTAAATAATAACCAATATTTCAGAACCGTATCAAACAGAAATTTGCATGTCAATTAAAAATGCCCCTTTAAGTAATTGATTTATTGTATCTTCCTTTTTTGTACATTATAAATCAGTTACACCAAGCACGACAAGCTCACAGTCAGTATCTTCTGGCTACTTACATCTCGAAATTGAAAGCGCCATGATGCACGAGTCCATGTATTGATCAACTCGAACATTCAATTGTCAATTGATTACACAAGGGAATGCGACGGAGTAAAGCGTGTGGGATTGAACATTATTATCTGTTTATTTAATTATTTTTTGAAAATATTTAAAGGCTTAGATAAGCTAGATTTTCATTTATTGTTTTAAAAATTTAATATATTATATCTTTTTAATTAAATTTACTATAGTCTAAGCTCCCATGACAAAAAAGGTACCTCATCAAACACCTCAAAAGTATAAAGTGAGAGTAGCTGAAAAACATGTAAAAAAACATGTTACGCCCGCCAGATTAGTAAAAATATGTTAATTGTTATTTTTTATGAATTTAGCTAAAAAATAATGATTGTTTTTTCCAAAACACCTGCTTGAAATTTATACAATTTGTAGTAAATAATGAACCATTTTTGAAAAAAGTTGTCTGGCTGACAATTTTTGTTAATTAACTTCTGACAGACCTTATCTTAAAGACTGGTTTTCTTAACAAAAATGCACTTCATAACACCTCTTTGATTTTTAGTTTTAAATAAAGTTTAAGATCTCTGCTATCTATTACAACTTGTCTGGCTGCCAATTTTTGTTACTAAATATGTCAGACTAAGTTCTGAATGCGCAGCAACAATGCATCAAGATTGATTACTGCCATTTCAAAACACCTCGTTCTAAAAAATGACAACTGAAGTTTTAAGATTTCCTCTATGTATATAAATAAGCCTGTCATTGAAATAATGTTTTTTTACCATGTCAGATTTAAGTTTTAAGCGCAGTTTTCGAAATAGGGCGGACGGAATGCGGCTTTCACTTCATTAATAAAAATTAAAAGTATATGATGGGAAAAACAGAAAAAATATGAAAAAAAAAAAAACATTTTGCCCCACTGCAATAATTTTACAATTGAGTCCTTTTTTCTGAATTTTTTAACATCTGCGAAAGTTTCTTAAAAAGATCGTGGTACACTCCAAGACTACAGCTTACTTGGTTTTTTTGCTATTTACGATTCAAAAATAGGTGTATCTATCGAGCCTTAGCTTTCTCAAGAGCATATCTCCAAGTTTTATGGTCCATTGCTTTCTCCACCTCCAGATTATGAGCATTACA
The DNA here is from genome assembly GCA_949987705.1 of Thereva unica. Classification (NCBI taxonomy): domain Eukaryota; kingdom Metazoa; phylum Arthropoda; class Insecta; order Diptera; family Therevidae; genus Thereva; species Thereva unica. Next base: position 33,632,572 of record OX465282.1, on the reverse strand, counting down.
TCTGCGCCAGCCTTCACAGAGTCTATTCATCTCCCCCTGGGTCTGCTTACTGGTCTATTTCCCAAAATTTCTGCGCCGTTTTGGGATACGACTGTCTGCGATTGGGATACGTCCTGATTACTTAGTCTGTTAATTTTTATAAAGCTTGAGGGTTTTGCGTTGTCAAAAATTTCATAAAACTCGCTCGCCGTCTCTGCTTCCAAATATTCCATCCTTTCTCGTTGGGCCTATTCTGCCCGTGAAAGCTTTTCTCTCAAACCTGTTGATTCGTTTTTCTATGTCCTGGGTCATATTTCAAGTCTCGCTATCACAGCAGTACTATTTTGTAGAATGAGAGTTTCGTATTTCTGTGCACAATTTCGTATTTCTGTGCCTTGTTTTTGGACATAAAAGGCTCTACTAGTATTTGTCTAGTTATTTCTTCGTTTCCTTTTGTAATTGTAGACCATTTTGTTTTTATTAGACTGTTTCATCGACTCCTTCTAGGTTTTGTCGATAGATACATATATTTCTCGCCCTTTTAAATCTTCCAACTCTGAAATTCTGTAACACCTTTGTTTTCTCTTCGTTGATGTTTCGACATTTGTCCTTTGTAGCTTCTTTAAGTTCGACATAAACTTCTTTTGCCGCCAAAAAAATCCTTCCTTTTACGTCATCTAAATATCCAAGTAATTGTAGTGTGTTGCTATCGGCGTACTTCTCTGCACTGACGTTTCCCTTATCACACATGCTCGGGCCAGGTCAAAAATCAGCCCATCTCCAGACCTTGTCGTACTTCGAACTCTTTCGTTGCTGCATTTTGGATCTTTACTTTCGCCAGTGGGCTATTCGTTACCCATCAGTCGTCGCACCAGATTTAAGCGGACTCCTATTTCCGGCAAGATCTTGCACAGCATCTCTCGTTTTGCTGTCATATGCCTGTTGACAAATATCTGACATACATATATTTACATTCCTTTCCCAGGTTATCTCTAAAATTTCCTTTAAGGTCAGAAGTTGCTACGATGTTAATCTGATTCTAAAACCAGCCTATAGGTACCTATAGGTTCTACATAGTTATTGTATCACAAGGACTGTGAAGGTTTTGTGGCTTGCACTGAGGAGTGAGATGCCTTTGTAGTTTTTACAGGTTAATTTATCTCCTCTCTTGTATATGGAAATTAACCGGTTTCTACCAGTCATGTGGGTGGTATTACTTCTTTCTCTCAGATACTGCATTATGAGTTTATGTAGGGTTCCTAATACCCTGGTAGTTGCGTTTCTCCTTCCTTTAGCAGCTCAGCTGCTATTCCATCGACGCCTGGCGATTTGTTACATTTTGCCTTTTTACTACTTCACGCACTTCATCCAGTGTTAGTGACTCTATTGAAGTATTATCTTGAGGAATTACAAGTGCCTCCATCCGATCGTCGCTTACTATGGGGATCAGGTTTGGAACAGAGCGCGCACACTGGTTGCGTTTTTCTCCATTTAAATGCCAGTATTGACTGTGACCTGTGGCCTGTGGAAATGAGTAATTTATATCTGCTAGATAGTTCTTCGCTGATTCGAAGACTTCGATGGCGTCGCAATAGCCTTCGTAAAATCGAATGTGTGCGTAAAATTTATTTAACAAGAGATGAATTTGGCGAGTTCCATTATATTATGGGTATGGCAGACTTAAATAATGAGCCCGAGCTATTTCATGGTTATCTATGCATGAATAAAGAAAGCCTTGAATATATCCTAATCATAAGGCCTTGCATTGACGTAAGTGATATGTTGAATCACTTTGACTACATAAACCACCAAATTTATCAATTTTTCAATATCAATATTAAGTTTTTAACGCACGAATGCATAAAAAATCCGAAAATGCTGGAATTGATTTCGGACGTCGCAAGTATAAGCACATACACGTACGATTAGCACGCACCTAGTGTGCCAGGTGCCATAGTACTCTGAGTATCGGGATTTTTCGTGCGAATTCGTATGTGCTCGTACGAAAACGTTTCCAGTTTACACAGTTTAGTATCAAAAAACTAACAGCATAGCAACAATTATATTTATTTTGCACTGAAGTGATGAACGTGTAAAATCTGTTTCGCGCTGTTTCAATTCGATTACGAAAAGTGATTTATTGGTGAAATACTGTGAATTGGCTAATGGAATAAAAGGTAAGATGATGGTTATCTATAATAATAATAGAGTTTCCCTTCTTATGAAGAAGGCGCACTTCTCAGCTGGGCTGAGAAACATTTACCACTAACACGAGGGCTCGGCTGAGGCATGCAAACATAGAAATAAAAAATTAAGTACCAAATAAAAAATTACAAAGGAAAAACACAAATAAAAATTACATGCGAACCACATACGCAGTCACGAAAGATTAAAGAGACTCCTTTTAAGGAGATCTCTTTGCTAGTGCTTACGCTAAAAACATTAAAATTTTTATTGACATTAATGAACATGCGATTTACAGGCTCAAATCGCCCATAATTGGTGTTAGAGGAGTTGATGTGTAGGAGCGGTGGTCCTCTCAAAATGTATCTGCTCTCTTTAAACGACGCACGGCGACTTAGAAAACCTGAGTCGTCACGTCAATTAAGGAGCTGATGAACGAAAACAAATCGGCCACCTCACGACGCTTGGGGAGAGTGTTTAAGTTGAGTAACTTAAGTCGGTATTCGTATGGTGGAAGAACTAAAGGGTCTTCCCAAGGAAGATGATTCAATGCAAATCGAACGAACCTACATTGAACTGATTAAATTTTTCCAACATGCGAAGAATAATGAGGAGACCAAACCTGGGAGGCATATTCAAGTAAAGGTCTGACAAGGAAAATGTAAAGGTGTTTAGTGATCAGGGTGCTGTTAAATTCTTTAGACCACCTTTTTATAAAACCCAAGACTAAGCTGCTCTTGGAAGAAATATAGTTGATATGAGTACAAAAGTCCAGCTCCCGAGATCTTTGACAAAATTAACACGGGGGACACCCTCATTAAAAAATGAGTAGTTATAAATTATAGGATCACGTCGCCTACAAAAAGTCATGACTTCTCATTTACTAATATTAAGAACCAAGTTGTTTTTAGCACACCAAGAGTAAAAGGTGTCGAGGTCAACTTGCAAAAGTTTGCAGTCCTCCATACTCTTTATGTGACGGTACAATTTGATGTGATCAGCATAAATCAGGATTCTGCAGTGTCTTAGCAAGTGAACAATGTCATCAATAGAAAGAATAAAGAGGGATGGGCCAAGATGACTGCCTTGAGGGACACCGGATGACGCCTCAATGGTCGCGGATTTGGATCTACGGAAAAGGACTTGGTAGGTCCTGTCAGCTAAGTAGGACTGGAACCATAATAGACGGGCTTCAGGGAAACCTAACTTTTTTAGTTTGAAAAGTATAATGGAGTGGGAAAGCTTGTAAATGCCTTACTGGAATCAATTTCGTTTTGCAGTCTTTTTATTTCCGGACTGATTTATCGTTTATTTGAATATGAAATTTTCTTTTTCAGTATCAAAATGAGTCGTAAATTGCGTAATTTGACTAATCAAGATCTGGAAGATTTGCTGTGAAAATGGAAAGATAATGAAAATGGCTTTCATTTTCCCGACGACGACGATGTTGCCGATCTAACGTATATCTTTCAGCTGAATGAGCACGAAAGTTCTGATGAGGACCCGGAAGTGACGTGGAAAATGAAGCTCAGGTTACCAGCATCATAGCAACTACATCCGTCAATACTCAGTTCAGTAGTCCAACCCTCCCCTAGTACCAGTTCTGTAGCGGCTCCAGTTAGATCTAATCGTGCCTATGACTAATATCACATGGAAAACAAAAAGCCCGAATTTGAATGACGACCAACTACATTTTCGTGGATTTGACATGTTACCCCCAGAAATACTTCGTATCATTTTAAGGTATTTTCATGTCTGTTTATCGAGGACATTATCAACCTTATAATAGGCTAATTTATACTCTGGTCAGAAAGATGCCAATAAACCTATAAATACAACTATTCAAAAAATACGCCAATTATTACATGTCAATAGTTCGTAAGCCAATTGTAAAAATGTATTGGTCACAAAACGTTAGCTTTGTGCCGGTACAAAACACAATACCGTGAAACGCTTCGAATTACTTATGCTGTCATTGCACTTCAAAAATAGTAAAATGTTACCATATGCTCAAACAACAAATGTGTTCAACAAAAGCTCGAGGTCTGCTGAAACAATATTTACCCGACAAACCCCATAAATGGGGCCTCGCACTTTTTGTAATATGTGGTGTTACTGGGTATTGATATAAACTTGAAATGTATAATGGACAGGAAAACAGATGTGCAGCCGGCGAGCCTCAGTTAGGGACATCTTCTAATGTGTTAGGGCGCCTTGCGGCGATGTGCCTACCAATCAGAACTACCAGCTTTTCTTCAATAATTACTACACTTCGATACCGCTTCGAACACTTATCCAGTCGCAGCAACTATAAGAAAAACCCGTATTCCCAATTGCAAGCTGCCAGACGACAGAGTTTTTAAAAATGAACTGGTACGGTGCGTCAATAAAACTGCAATGGAGAGTTGACTTTACTGTGATTGCTTGGAGAGATAATAAAATTGTCATTCTAGCACCCAATTTTGCAGGCAAACATCCAACATCTGCAGTAAAAAGGTGGGACAAGTCTGGAAAGCAATGCATTTCTGTTGGGCGTCCTTGTATCATAGCAGAATATAATCGACACATTGGTGCAGATATTAGATAGTGTTATGGGGGGCGAACGGCTAACAAAGACCTCGGAAAGTGGTGGCACCCGATTTGTCATTTCTGTCAAGACCCGAGAAAAGTCACTGCAGACGAACACCTAGCAGACCTGTTAGCAAGTCCTAATCCCACCTCCCCCCCCCCCTGGGGTACTTCTTCGGAAGGAGCTAACGGGAGACGGGCGAATGGCGAGCTCTCTGCGCCACAAAACAGAGTTTTAAGTCGGTTGGGCTGAGGGTTAGCAACCCGCTCCCATAAAAAAACACCATTGCTACGAATCGGCAAACAATGCCTCGGAACCGGATGGACAACACGACGACGACCTTTGCTTTTCGAACAAGGACACGAATCGGATCTTGGAATGTGAGAACACTGCTTGCTGAGGGACCGCTGGATGAAGTCCTCAACGAGATGAATCGATATAAAATCAAGATCATGGGACTTAGCGAGACCAGATGGCCCGATGCGGGGGAACATATCTGCCCAAACGGTGAGTCCTTCTTATATTCTGGTAGAAACGAAACTGAAAGCCGTAGGAGTGGCGTTGGCGTAATACTCACCAAAGAAGCCAGGTCCAGCCTCATTAGCTGGTCACCAGTTTCTGAGAGGATTATTACCGTGCGCCTGCGTACCAGACTAAGAAGTACTACGGTAGTCCAATGCTATGCTCCAACTGAAGAGGCAGAAGATGACATCAAGGACGAGTTCTACATGCGACTGAATGAGGTTTTTCGCTATATTCCAAGGGGAGACATCATTGTTTTAATGGGTGACTTAAACGCACAGATCGGCCGTGACAACACCGGCCTTGAACATACAATTGGAAACCAAGGCCTAAGCCAAGTTACCAATAACAATGGTGAGCTTTTCGTTGACTTTTGTGGTTCCCACCAGCTCGTGGTGGGTGGAACTTGCTTTTGTCACAAGAAGATACACAAAGAGACCTGGGTATCGCCCGATGGTGGAACGAGAAATCAGATAGATCACGTGGCCGTCAGCCGCAGATGGAGAACTATTCTTGAGGATGTCAGGAGTTTCAGGGGAGCGGATACTGGAAGCGACCACCATTTGGTTGTAGCAACTATTCGCCTTAAAATCGCCGCAATCAGGCGAAGGAAATGGAATTGGGTTGGCCACACCTTGCGACGCGAAAACGAAAATCTAGCCAAACAGGCCCTTGACTGGAATCCGCAAGGTTCCCGTCGAGTAGGAAGACCTAGAACAACGTGGAGGAGAACCCTACTAGAAGAAGCCGCAACAACTGGGAGATCCTGATCGGAGCTAAGAGCTGTCGCGCAAAACAGAGTCCGCTGGAGGGCAACTGTTTCCGCCCTATGTCCCATGAGGGATTAAAGGAGTTTAAAGAAGAAAGAAAAGAAGATGGGCTACTACAAAATTAAACTCCTTAGTAAACGTTGGTTTTTACAATTTTTTATCATTTCCTCCACTATGTGGCTATTAGACCAGTGCAAATACGCTTTTGAAAAGCCAAAAACTAGCAAAATTCTTAGCAGTATATGGAAGGCAGGAAAATTTAGGAGAAATGCTACTTAAACAAGAAAAATCGAGAGCACCGCAGCAGATGACCGGAAAGGGGGTGGGGGAGCCAAAATGTGGGTTTTGGGGGGTAAAACGTGTTCTTTTACGATTTCTGAGAAAAGTAGACCTCCTATCGAAAAACGTTAAATGTAAACGTTGTAGATAATTCTAGATCTAGAGCTTTTGTTCAAACTATTTTTCGACATAACCTCAAAAAATGGAGAAAAACCTCAAAAACCGAGTTTTTCGTTTATCTTTTTTATCTTTACAAAAATGATCCATCTTCGAAATTTTAAAAATAAAAAATTCGTTCGCCAAGTTTTTTGTGAAAGATAAAAATTATAAACGAAACACTCGGTTTTTGACGTTTTTCTCCATTTTTTGAGGTTATGTCGAAAAATGGTTTGAACAAAAGCTCTAGATCTTTTAATTATCTACAACGTTTATATTTAACGTTTTTCAATAGGAGGTCTACTTTTCTCAGAAATCGTAAAAAAAAACACGTTTAACCCCCCAAAATCTACATTTTGGCTCCCCCGCCCCCTTTCCGACCATCTGCTGCGGTGTTCTCGATTTTTCCTTGTTTAAGTAGCATTTCTCCTAAATTTTCCCGCCATCCATATACTGCTAAGAATTTTTTTTTTTCAAAAATTATCGGCACTGGTCTATATGGGCAAAAACGCGAAAAAAGGCATATTTGCACATTCAAAACCCAGCAAAAAAAAAGTTTACCGACCGAGTTTTTTGTGGGTTTTCCATGGCCCGAAAACAAGCCCGTTTCTGCTACAGGGGTTACAAGGCGACCGTCTACCATTTTGGAACTTTCTTGGGGAAATTTTCTCAGAATTTCTATCTTTATTGAAGATTTCAAGAAAAAGCTGCCACGGAGGGGACCGCCACGGAGGGGACTATTTGACTTAAAATCGCTTTTCTGAGTTCAGGAAGAATCCTGAGTGAATTTCGGCTTACCGGTGACCACAGCTTCTTAGAACAACTTGAACTTTCCACTTCTGACGCGTTTTTTTCAGTTTGAAGTTGAAACCGCGACTGCCACGGTGGGGACTTGTTTAAATATGCGTTTGCACTTTGAATTTTAGAGCAAGCGAATTTTACAGTTAGGGATTCAAATCGAACGCGCCGAATGGGTTTTCGAATTGTTGCAGGTTCATGAAACATCCCCCGAGCAGAGGGAGCCACAACAGAACATTCGAACGCATGCAGGCTCTAGCGGCACTGCGGTTCGCAATTTTAACGATCAAAGTTTTAGGCCCCAAAAACCATTCGTGAACGTCCCCTCCCGAATAGCACAAGTTTGTCCATTCAATATGCGCAATTAATCTGGATTTTTGTAGTTGGGACATGCCACGGAGGGGACATTTTGCACAGTTTCTGGGGCCTGCCGGGCTTTATGGCTGGCTGGATGGCCGTTTTTTTGTGGAAAAATGTTGTCTAGGTCGGTATCCACCGAAAGCATTTTTTTTCGGTACTCATTTCCCACTCTAAACCGGTCATCGGCTCCGGACACGCAATAATTCAAAATAAAAAGAAGAAATGCTCAACATGTTACTCTGAAAGATGTGAGGTTGGACCAATACGCGCACTGGCCAGTTTGGGTGGCTACACGAATGAGGTGCATTAATAATAATTAGTGGCGTGGCGTCCCCAAAACCCGCCCCGAAACGCCGTTTGTATGAAGAAAATTCAACTTGAATGAAATGTTTCACAATTCTCGTGGATTCGATGGGAAGCATGTCAAAATAATGATAGCAAATAATGTGCGTATCTGAGATGGCGATGCAGAAACAATTTCTTCAGCGATTATCATGTTCTAAATGAGTATCGTTTTCAACCAAATTGAGCTGTTGCAATGTTGGGAACATCTCGCCACCACCAGTTCGAAGTGATTCATATGACATCGGCCCACGAACATTCACCAGCTACAACCGCAAGTAGAAGCGTTCGTATTTCTTCGGATGAACTCTGCAAATGCGACCAAGAGCACCATTAGAACGCACATCCATATGATCAGGAACCCCATTGCATTGCCCCCGACGTTGAAATTTCTTCTGCAAATCGAAAAGAAACTGTACAAAGTTGTCGCTGGAGGTGTTTCAGCATGTTGAGCAACATTCAATGCGTTGAAATAAACTCGTTGATCATTCTCAAAATCCTTTTATTACAACTCACATATCGTCATGTCATCAAAAAAGTCGTTCCATACAAAATGTCTGAGAGCATGAATTTTCTTCATAATTTTTTTTTTCGTAGAATACCCGATGCTTTAAAAGTTATTCTGCTATTCGGGTAGTAAAATGATAACTTGATGTAGTAGTGTAGTAGCTTATCATCTTTTTCAAAAAGGGTAGTAAATCTACTACATACATATGTAGTAGAACGGTAACGCTGATATATACATACCAAGTGTCTCATAAATAGTGGTTAAAATCAGAGAGGAATTCGGATAATACAGATCATTGATTTCACGATAACTTACTCGTCCCTAGGATTGATCCGCTCATCTTTTCTTGATGAATTTCATTTCAAGACACAAATTATTTGAAATCTTTTCAAAGCTAACTGGAGCCCTCGTAACTAATGAAGGTTTATTATTGAGCGCTTTTCCAGGTATTCCGCGGATAATCTTAAAATTCGACGAAATTCTTACGTAGACGCGTTTTAACAGGAACCGCCTACTGCTGATATTTCTCACAATAGTAAAAAATGTGCGGCTTCATAAATTTATTTGTATAATTTATTCGACTTTGCAGATCGAATCATTAAGCAACAGTCAGGCTATCACCGAGCAAGCAGTGCAATGCAAATCAGTCTTTTCGTCAATATATATCACATCGTCCAACGAACACACATATTCGTCGATGCTTTAATCTTTAATCACACCTATTTCGAAAGTCGCTGTCTGAAGCTTGGAATTACCTTAGCCTTGACCATTATTGCTAGCAACGAAAGAAGTTTTTCAACTTTAAGGCGTTTAAAGGATTCGCAAAGTAGTGCAACTGGAGAAAAGCGACTGAACGGTCTTGCTCTTTTGAGTATTCACAAGGAAATCGACATAACAGATAAGCATCTAAGAAACAAATTTGCTGAAAAGCGTAGAAGCACGAACTATGACTTTTCCACAAGCATTTTGCTAGAACCATTGATTATGTTATATGTCAAGGGCTAACGAACTGAATTCCTCAAAAACACTTCTTCTGGTCTTATTTCTATTAAAACATAACTTCAAGTTATATCAATTTTGAAAGATAATCATGTCGATTATACAACTCGCCGGATTTTCTACGGCGGGAGAACATTCGATTCGCATTTAAAAATATTTGCATTATAGAATCCGACGGAATTCTGCATTATCGATCCGCACTGAAACTGCAATTTCACCACTAGCTGTCAAATTTTCCACGATATTTTCGCGAATCCTTAGAAAAATAAATATTTGTAAGTGCAAAAACTTAAGAGTACGTAATTATTTGGGTTTTGTCTTTTGTGGTATAAAAATTTCATTGTTTTTAACTTATAAAAATGTTTTATTCATTATAAAAATTAGTAAATATTTAAGTGCAAAAACTTAAGAGTACGTAATTATTTGGGTTTTGTCTTTTGTGGCATAAAAATTTCATTGTTTTTAACTTATAAAAATGTTTTATTCATTATAAAAATTAGTCAGTTTTCTTCGTAAGAAATATTACAAAAAAATACAGCCTTCGTGGCTATTTGTCACAGAATTAATCAGCCTTCATGAGTAATGACTAAAAATTCCTAAAATTACTCCTTACATGTAATTCTGATTTTTAACTTAATTTCTAAGCATTACTGTTTTAATTTATTTTTTCAAAACCGAGCTTACTCCATTTTTAAATGATAGCTCTTATTTTCTTGTGAGAGGTCATTCATCCATAGTTTGCCTTATAGCCTTTTTGGATGCCATTACTGTTTTAATTTATTTTTTCAAAACCGAGCTTACTCCATTTTTAAATGATAGCTCTTATTTTCTTGTGAGAGGTCATTCATCCATAGTTTGCCTTATAGCCTTTTTGGATGCCTGAAGTAGACAAAAGTCGTAAAGGTGATTGCCCGCCTCAGTTTTTACATGTAAAGGCGGCAGGGGGTCTCATTAAGGTCACCTGCGCCAACGAACCCACCAGCCAATAGCTGACAAATGCTGTCACGAGGCTGCAAGTGTGGGAAGGGGTCAACCTCAACGTAATCGAGAAAAAGGACCTTCCCAAATGCAAGCGAATCACGTTCTGAGTTCCTAACGATATTAGGGAACCGGAACAGGTGCTCTGCAGGCTGGAAGTACAGAACCAGCCAATTGAGGTGACCTCTTGGCAAGTGATTGGCAGGAAGGTGGACCACAACGGCCAAACTCTTGCCCTTAGCATTGGCGAGAGGGTGCTCACGCAGCTTAAAGAGCAGGGAATGTCCCTATTCTACGGCTTCGGCCGAATTAGAGTCAAGGAGATTGGCTCAAAAAAGGAGCCTCCTGCTGGCTAACAGCAGCAGGAATAACCCCAGGGTGGGGGTGGTACAGTGCCTATTGACGTGGCTCTTGTACAGAAGCCATGGGTAAGTAACGGTGCTATACAGGGCTTGCGGGCAGCCGGCTACAGCATTGCATGCAGTGATGTGGACGGCGACCCTCGGACCTGTGTAGTATACAATAAAAACACCAACTGCTTTCCTCTCACAGATATATCCGGATGCGTTTTCATCATTCGAAGCATTTCTTCAAACTGAACTCGGTTCTTTGTGCCTAAAGAATTTTATTTGTAAACTTATTTTGTTCATAATTGACAGTATAATTAAAAACATTTAAATTCATATTTTATAAGTCCCCATTGAAAAAAACTACGCCGAAATTTTTCACTTCAGCAGTAATTTGATGCGGATTTCTAATGAAAATTTTTGTATAGAGTGTGATTCACGAGCGGATTCTACAATATAAATTTTTCACACTGCATTACCGTCATTTGGTTATTTTTCATTCGACGGATTCTATAATAAAATAAAAATAATAAAATAAAATTCCCTCCGCGGACGACCCGGCGAGTTGTATAGTCGGCATGAATGTTTAAAGTTCAGGACTCGACTTATAATGCCGGATTCATCGTTGCGGATGATTCGCGCCGCACTTAATGTGCGCGCATACTTTTTGTATGAAAAATTGTACCTTTCTCAATTTTGGGAAATTTTTGGGATTTTTTTTTCTCTCTCAAAAAAAGTTGAACCAACTTCAACTTTTGTGCGGCGGATTTTAAAAATTGTCAAAAAAATCATATGTTTTTGATGAAAATTGTCTGAAAAACTGTCAAATCATACAAAATGTGCGGCACACTATGACTACAACAATGAATCGAAGTTCAGCTGACTCTCTTTTTGGGAAATTTGTGCGACGCGACTCATCCGCAACGATGAATCCGGCATACTGTAACCCTCCTGAAAATATTTTTCGCTACGCTACTGCAAGAGAGTATCGATATAATCAACAAAAATAACGACATTGCGCCATAAACCGTTAACCTGATAGCGTTAGTAGGTAGAACTCCTCTTTATCTTCATCCGACTTGTCTTCTCTGGGAGCATGACCCTTATGAAACTAATGATATGTAGTCTTATTTCATGCCAAGCGTGCATATTCTGTTACTCATCGACTTAAAGTCCAGAACCAGTGTTATAGTTTCTTTCTCCACGATAAGCACTACTGTGAACTCTCTTCTTCCATTCGGTGATCTTGCAGAGCGCTTATTTTTATGTCATATTTTTTTAGCTATGCCGCTAAGCGTTCCAAGCTCCCAGATGGAATTCCATTGTCTCGCTCGTTGCCGTTAAGTCCGTCCTGTCCGACGCTTTCCTTCAGAATTGGTGACGGGTGGGTATCCAGGTGGAATGTTCATAGCTTACCGCCAAACCCAACTTGGAGGACCGATGTTTGCCTTTCAATCTCCTATTTCTTATTCATATAGACAAGGAGTAGTCAGAGTTTCCCTGAGGTAAAGTCAACATTTTCAGGGAGGTGAATGTAGGATTGACAGCATGGCGGTAGATCTTAAAGTTATGTTTCTGAAGACATCTCTTTGATGTACTGGTATCACTAAGGGTGCGGAGGCGGTTACTACCATTTGACCCCACCATAATTCCACGATAAACCTATGTTTTTCGCATTATTACTATACAGCATGAGACCAATCGGTAAAAGATGGCAGAAGACTGGCTGGCTTAAAAAAATACTACGTTTCAATTTTAACAAGTTTTATTATTTGATACACACATATTTTACATCTAAATTTGTTTGCTTTTCTTCTTTCTTACTTTCCGCTTTTTCTTTGGTACTACCTTTTTAACTTTTGTTTGAGTTCGCTTAATTCTATTATTGTTTTCCTTCATGCATTCTATCATTTTTGAAATCTTTTTCTCATTACAAAGTGGTATTGCAATTGAATCATCAATTGGGATGAATGTCAAGTCTTTAAATAAGTTTTGCTGTATCGTATTTTTACTTAAATTATGTAAACTAGTATTCGTTTCAGATTGATTATAACTTTGCTTAAAAACTAAAATTTTTTCTTTATATTTTGAATTGAATTTTAAAAAGTATTCGCCAACTGGAAAATTTAGAAGGGAATTGAAAAATTGATGAATAACCGAAAGTAAATCTAAAAATTTGTTTCCGTATAGCCTCTGATATTCGTTATCGATATCAAATACACTTAATTTTTGATAAAGGATTGGCTCAAAAGATTTACTGTTCAATCGTATTCGCTCTGTTAAAGAATTCGGTAAAATTATTTGACGTAGAGCTTCTCGAATTAATTCTTTTTTAGTCATAGCTTCTGCCCCAAGTTGTGGCTTATGTTCTAATTTTAATGATAGATTTATGAAATTATTATAACCTTTATCGCAATAAAAAGACGCGCATGTTTCTGTTAAAATTTTTAAGTTTCTAGATTCATTTGTATGAAGTTGCCAGCTAGTGTGGATTTTATTTAGGCGCTGTTTATAATTATTTGAATATTTTTCGTTAATTTTCTGTAAATATTCACCGAACTGACTAAGATTATACTTTTTATCTAGTTTAACAGCATAAATTTCCTTACTAATATCTTGTAAACATCGATTCTTTAAATCAAACATAATATGGTTGCTTGCCTTCTGTAATGCTGCAAGCATTAATTCATGCGCGAAATTATCTTTATCTATGTTGCAAGACTGCGTAGGAATGGGTTTCTCAAAATACAGTATTTTTTGTTCGTCATACTCTTCAGAATCACTCAATTTTCGGACTATCTTTACTGGCACTCCACATTGCACATTAGAATCTTCCACTCCGTAAAGTAAAAGTAGGAGAGTAGCCTCAGGTATGCAGACATCATGACCAAAACTTTTCGAATAATCTACTTTAGTTTCTTCAATATCTTCTGTAAATGTTGGCTTAAATGAAAAGTGTGTCAATGTCTTCTCTATTATAACTTGATCATAGAGAGGAACGTATCCGGTTTCTTTTACTATTTCAGCTTTCGGTGGTATATTCGATCCAATCAAAATCTTCTTAAAAGGCAGCGCAGTCTGCAAGGAAAAATACTGTTCCGGAAAAGAATTCAGCCTTGTCAAGCATTGTTGCACGTAATTTTTATACATAAAATATAATATACTACTATTTTTGCAAATTGAACTAAAATTGGTCAGAGTATAGGCTCGTAAATACTGATTAAAAAATTTCTTTTCCTTTACCCTTTTCGCACATTGACTAGCAAATGCATTTCCCTCATCATCTGTAAATTTAATTTCTAACGAAGATACAGAATTTTCCACTTCCGTCAAGTTCCATGCTAATTTGTTTTTCCCTTTTGGAAATACATTCATTATCCTCATTCCATTTCTAGGATCTATTATTGAATCACTCTGCTGATCAATTAAGTAGCTGCTATTGCGGCTTTCATAAAGTTGTGAATCCACTTCATTAAGATGACGGAAAGCAACGTCACTTAAAGATCCAGGAAAATAATTAAATATGTTTGGATTTCGATGCATTTTTAAAATAATTCCAAAAAGAATTTGTTTTCACAATACAATACAGAAATTATGCCTTAGCATTGCCGTTAAGTTACATTTCTGGAAAGACTTGAATTCGTATGATGAAGAGTTTAATTAATTTTATATATTTACCTCTACATTAATAGCAAGGTAAATGCCTAAAGCAGAAATTTGCGCTCTTTGGCCACTATAAATAAAACAGAATTAAACATGCCGGCTCCATTTTATCTTCTTCTTTTTATAGGTATGTAAAACAAATTGTGGAGAGAATGTACCACAGTTTCCGCAATTTTCCACTAGATGACTAGTACCGAGGTTACATGACACACTCAACACGAACTGAGTTCAAATTTCGGTTCGGTTTGTGTCATCTAACCAGCGACCGACCGCTAAAATTGTGCCGAACGTGTTCTGAGTGGGTTCACAAGTTTTTGCTTGGTTGAGTACAATTTTCGGTCGGAGTATCATGTAACTAACGACTGTAAAATGAACCCAAAATTTAGATTGGGGTAAAGTGTTTTTTTAGGACATTATGAAAGAAAAGAACGTGTTAAAACTGTTAGATGGCAAAAAATATACAAATAAACACATTTATAAAATGTTTAAGAGTGAAATACGACGAACTGACATTTAACCAAACCGAAATGACAACTAAAAATCCATGTTCAGTATGTCATATAACACTCGACCGAATATACAAACTCAGATCGAGTTAAGTTCAGTTTGCTTTCGGTTTGTCATGTAACTCTGGTATAGATGGTTGAAACCATAAGGACCGAAACACATCCAGGCTGGCTTTAAAGCTCACCTCTCAAAGCTTTCCTTGAGGCGAGCTGCAGAGCCGTCCGCGAAATTCGCAAAACACAATCAGTCCAGCTGATGACAGCTGTCAAAGTTGCTAACGAACATTGTGATTCGTGAAAAGTGTAAAATTTAAAAATCATTTAAATAAAATAAAATTAATTGGTCAGTTTTCATTGTTATTTTTAATATGACATATGTAAATGTGGTAAATAAGATAAAATTTGTTGACTTTTTTTAATTTTTCAAAGTGTTTCATTTTCCTGGTGTACATACACAAGTGTACTTTGGAGTAGATGGAAAATGAAACGCATTTTTTTATTTGAGTGTAGTTTAAAACCTTAAAATAAGAATCACAATAGCACTGCTGATATTTGGCAAGTGGGATCTGTGAAGTTTTTCAGGAAAAATAATTTGATTTCACTAATTTCATTGGACATAATTAATTTTTTAAAATTTTTTATTTTCTCTGAGATAAACAATGCTATTTTGAATGATAACTTCAACAAAAACCGTTCAATAATTTTTATTAACCGAAAATTTTAATGACATAACTGAAAAAGTCACTACAATTACCACAAAATTTTTAAGGCGCCATCTGTTGCAAAAAAATCATAACTACACTAATCATTACTCCAATATATGAGCTGGGGTAGTTGGAACTACACCAAACTACATCGGTGTAGGTACACCAGGAAAATGAAACACGCCATTTATTTGTTCAAGCCTAGTATGGAGTTCAAACGGAATTCCGTTTAGCATTTTTGCAATTTAATTCTACACGGAAAAATTCGTGTAGAAAATATTGTGGAGAAAAAGTATAAAGTTGACTCTTATGTATTTATTAAGGGGTACGTATGCGGTGGTTGCAAACAAAAAATAAAAAACATTCAATAACAGTAATTACATTTATTTAAACCGCAATTATTATTATGAATTTAATGAAAGTTAGAATTAAAAAAAAAATGAGTGTTCGTAGGACCACACTTTAGAAGTGTTAACTTCTATGGCTAGTCTAAATTTCCAAATCAATCTTAATACAGGACGATAAGGATTAATATATTTCATTTATGAATATTCTGTTAAAGTTTATTTAATTGTTACTTATATGCACTCTCTCCAAAATGTGTTGCAATGTTTTAGAAATTAAACTATTTGTCTTAAACTTATCACACAAAGATCGGACGATGGATGACTGGGATAATGTAGTTTTTAGTAAAAATAATAGCTAATATATAGTAATAAATACATAGTGCATAGTTCATAGGAAATATGTAGTACATAGTACACAGTACATATCGTCGGGTTGATGCAATAGTTACGAAACAGAACATTGTGCAAATATGCAAAAAAGTCATATTATATTCAGCCAAAGTCACGGATCTAAATTTTTATGGGAATCTACTGGATTCAATTTGAATTTTTTCAGAACCAGTAAAATAAGTAAAATTAAGCGATTTATATTTATATCATAAACATAAATTCAAATATATGTTTATATGTACATTAAAGATCAGAAACTTAATGGCTGAGATAACTGAGATAATTAAACAAAGAAAACGAGCAGCTACGAAGTTTTTCAACTCGCTTTTGCGCGAAATCAAACGCTTGGTCACCAAACCCATTCTCATTACAGAAAACACTAATTAAAGAAGTACTTCCAAATCGACTTCCCACAGTAAATACTTGCGATTTTCCCTACTGGGGTACTGCCCCAGATATGTACGTAAAATACAGACGCGCAGTCGAATAGGCGAAACGCCGAAACGTATTCCATGTCGCCGACAGCGATTAATCCAAGCAAAATATTTAAATATTGCAGCCATTTAGCTGGCTAGAGCATGGCAACTTTTAGTCGAGGTCCAGCAACAGACAGCAGCGATGATCACGCGCATTTTTGGCTCGCACCCGTTTCTGGGCACTTGTGCCTATGCAGCTGGCTAGAGCATGGAAACTTTTGGTTGAGCTCCATTTACAAACAGCAGCGCATAATTATATGTATGTGTGCAAGGCGAAAATATGAAATGAATGGGTGCGAGCGAGAATATGCCATGGATTTTGAGAGCGGCGCGAGAATATAAAACGAATGCTGAGAGCAGCTTCTGCATTGCAACATTTAAACCCAATCCCACCCACCAAGCGCGGGCTATTTTGCCTCGCACACATATAATTATACGCTGCTGTTTGTAAGTGGAGCTAAACCAAAAGTTTCCATGCTCTAGCCAGCTGCGTAGGCACAAGTGCCCAGAAACGAGTGAGCAACAAAATGCGCGTGTCGCCATCATTGCAGCAAGTGTCCAGAAACGGGTGTAGCAACAAAGTGCGCGTGTCGCGAATTCTTTGTTTTACCCCCAGCGAAAAAGTGCCAAACGCGCCTAAAGAAGTTAACACTTCAAAAAAAGGAATTAACAGAAAATTTCATAAATTTCAAAAATCAGAACGGCAAAAGGTGATTTTTTTGTCGTTCTGTCAAAATTACCAACAGCACAACAACGGAATAATAGGGAACCTTACTGGAAATTTTTCTCGCTAGGGGCGCCAATGTATTATAACGAAAACATGAAGTGACATTCGTCTCCCGCCTCTCAGACAGTTCTCGATTACTGTGATTTTTCGGTCATTCAATGATAAAATCTTACATTCTAATAAATATGCATCGGTGTGGTTTATTTGGATGCAATAATATGTACATATTGCGGGTTCATTTATTTCAAAAAACAAAAAGTACGGGCACGCTGGGAAATAGCTGTGCGTCGCAAAAAGTTTAAGGGTGCAAAACATTCAAGGTTTTGTCCAGATCATTTTAAGTCTGAAGGTTATATTAAAAAAGCATTTAAGACAGGTCAGTATATGAATATTATATTTTTGTTGCTGTTATGTTTTTGTTGTCTGTTTACGTTATACTTCGGTGGCGCCATCTGAGTTTACCTTTGCGTAAGATTCCCTATTGTCTAGCTCTTTATTCCGTCCAACGTGAACGGAAAAAAGTCTCCAATTTCCCTTGCAGAGCCATCTGTTAGAAAGTTTCACAAGTACAGAATTCCCTTCGAAGTCCGTACTCCCAAAACAAAAAGCACACGGAAAAATCGGGTAAACGGAATTCCGTGCATCTTTTTACGTGTATTTTATATGGGGAACGGAATTCCGTTTGAACTCCATACTAGGCTTCAAGGTGAAATTTTATAACATTTTTTATTTAATTGTTTAATTTTTTTTAATATGAACTCGCAAACAAAATGCTAACCCCAAAGTTCAACTGTCTAAAGCAAACTAGAGCCTCGGCCGAATTCAAATTGCAACATTGCCGGAATTCCAACAGATGCGAGCTTTGCGGCCATTCTTGCCAAGGCCTGAATTTGCGAGATAAGCTTTAATGTGTTCAATCCAATTTGGATGCATAGGTTGGATATGCTGGCAGCAAGCTTTGGGCTTGGATGTGCTCAAAGCACGCCTGGATGTGTTTCGGCCCTAGAGGCCAAAAATAACAGAAAATAGAAAGCGAAGTTTTTGTGAAACTAGCTTTCCCATCACAGAGTTGTAAGTTGTTGTGAAATTATGTCTTGATTCGTAATGCCTGATATAGGGTGTATCCATGCCCGACACGACATAACAGTTTCATTTTTACCAAGTGCCCGAGCCAGAAAAATCTCTATTATTGAACATTTGAGCATTGAGGGGTTACTCCGCCTTGGTCTTGCCTCAAGTCCAGGGTATGAAAATAGGAGGGTGGTGGTTGGTCGACCTGCCGAATCGATCAGAATCGGAAAAACCGAAGAAACCAGGCATAGATATACGAACTTACTATTTACGAAATAATGATACTGCATCCGGGACACACGATGCGCCAGTCATGGGAACCGGGGATGCTGGTGTGAAGTGGGTGATTAGTCGAAATAATGCTACCGCATCCGGGGCTGCCGATACTCCCCGCGCTGGGACCAGGGATGTTGGTGAGAAGTGGGCTACCGGCCAAAGACCCAAATTAGTCACACCAAAAATGGAAATTCAATTCGCCGCGTGAAATGTACGAACAGGACATCAAGTCGGTCAAAAGGAAATCTTAGCAATGGAATATCGAAATGCAAAATAACAGTTGCTGTGCTATCGTAACTATAACTTACCGGATCCGAGATATTGACTATCGTCCCTCCAACAATTGAAGAAACGATGACGCTTTACTATTCCGGTGGTGAGAGACGAGAGGCCGGCGTCGGCTTTATTGTCGATCGACGGGCTGCCAGCAGCGTTATCGCAATCCAATCGATATCCGAGCGTTTGGCGGTGATAAGCATTAGTGGAACGATCAAGCCCCATATTGTGTCCGTCTATGCGCCAACTGAGACTAGCCCAGACATGAACAAGGACGAATTTTACGATCAGTTTCAACAGACGCTGGATACTATACCTCGAACCGAATTAATTACACTCGCTTGGACTTTAATGCACATTCAGGTGCAGATCGAACCGGTTGGGAAGGAACGATGGGCGAATTTGGACATGGAGTAAATAATGACAACGGCTTACGCCTCCTTTCATTCGCAGCGTCAAACAATTTGATCGCCATCCACTCAAACACCAACTTACCTGACGAAATTCATCCGGCAACGACTCAGCTATGTTGGACTAAGCTTTCATCAACGTAAGATTCCGATCGATACTCAAAGACATACGGGAAAAGCGTGGGACCGATTGCGGATCGGACCATTATCTTGTTCGAGCGATTACAAAGATCGAGGAAACCTTGGCCACCACTACCCAAGAAGAATTGGACCCGGCCATCGGGCGAGAGTTTCAAATGGCATTATCCAACAGGTTTAAGGCGCTCGAAATACCGGACGATATCTATGTAAAGGAAAGGCAATTATTGGAGTCCATTATGGGCTGTACAATGGAGTTGTGTCCACCTATCCGTAAACGGATGAAGCCATTGATCTCGGACAGCTCTCTGGATTTCGAGCAATACCAAAGATTGAACAAAGGAGTTCGATAGAAAATGAAATCGGAACGAGAAGCGTACTGGAGTAACGTTGCGGCCGACAAACGACGAAATCAAAAAATCGGTGGCAGTTGAGGGCAAATGGACAAGACAGAAGACGATACCGACAGATGTCACGAAAGAACTGTGGGCTACAAACGCACAGCCAGCGCCAGTGATCGGTACGACGAATAATGTAAAACAGCTATAGAAGCCAGAAATAGAAATAGGAAAATATACATATAGCGACCGACGAGGAGCAAGAAATTGAAAAACGAGGAAACAATAACCGTCAAAAACAAGTAAACACGGAAGCATAGAAGGAAGTAAACTTCTTCAAGAAAGGCTTCAAACCCTTCTCCGGTATATGTAGAACAAAAGAAGGCACTATAGTCATAGGCAGCGAAGATGTAAAGAAGATGGAAGGAATTTTTTAGCGAGCTGCTGAACGCAAATGAGAGCATCAGACATATACTAGGACCCCGTCTACAACATAACGATGACATCAGAGAAACAAATATACCCACCCTGGAAGAAGTATAAAATGCCATACGATCCTTAAGAAACAACAAATCTCCAGGTATTGATAACATCCCAGCAGAGTTGATCAAATAAGGAGGTCAATCCCTTTGAGCAGCTATATATGATTACTATGCATGCATGGAGGATATGGGGGAACGAAAAAATGTCTGAAGATTGGGAGCAAAGCATTATCTGCCCAAAATAATGACTAATATAATTAAGACCAGACTGAAACCTTATGCAGAAGCCGCATTAAATGAATACCTATTCTTATTTTGCTGTTTCTGTAGATGTCTCTGGATTTTTTTACAGGCAGTAGTGAGAAGTATGTTCTGTTTGCGGCCTTTATTCATCTTTGTACGTCTATCGTTTCATCGTTGTCTTCGCTGACTTTGGACCCAGGTAGTTGAATTGGGTTATCCGTTCGAAGTTATATTCCCCCCAAGTTGTGCTGTGGTTTCTTCTTCTTTCTACCCTTGACTGATTTATAATCTTACTCTTGCCTGAATTTATTTGCAGCCCTATATGTTTGGCTCCCTCTTCTAATTCCGTGAATCCTTCTCTAAGGTATGACAGTGATCTGGCAAGGCAGTTTATATTGTCGACATTATACTGTCAATTGTTTTGTTAAGCAGCGTTGAGTTCGCATCAATGTTTACTTTGCGAATTACTCCTTTTAGAGATTAAACAGCATGGGTGCCAGCCCATCGCCCTACTTTGAGCCTTGCTTGACTCTGAAGGATTCCTTCAATTTTCCTTGTATTCTGACTGTACACCTTATATTTTCCATTGTCATTTTTGATGGTTTCATTATCTTTAGGGGTATGTTTAGGTCGAACATTGTTGCATACATTTGTTACCTGTCGATGCTTGTTTGATACACGCAATGTTGTATTTCCAGCAATTGCGGAGCATTGTAACAAGCCCCCTAAAATTACTGATTCAGAATTCCTTTTCTTTAAATTTGGGGGAAACCTCCCAAGTTGGTATCCCTACTGTCTTCGTAATGAAGATCACCTCTAGGAGTGGGGCACGTAACTTTGGTGTAGGCAATCTTATAAATTGGCAGCTGCTACTGATAAATAATATCATGCGTTATAAATAAATACATGAATTACAGCGTTCCGAGTGCCAAAATGTCTGGCGCGATTCTCTTTGAATGATGTAGTTTTAAACAACCGCTTAAGTACCCAGTGAAAGTTGGGTCTCCCTGGCTGTCGCTTCCTATAAGTAGGTCTTACCTTACTGTCTCTGTTAAGTTTCGTTTAAATCGAGCAAAGGGTCCGAGGATAAGTGATTAATGGAGTAAACATATTTTTTAATTGTTTTTAACCACCTAGTTTCTAGTTTTTCAAAAACTTTTATTTAAAAATTTTCCGCTTAGTCACAAATATATAAATAAAACACAAACATTCAAAAACTTATTCAGCACCATTATGGATCATTGAAGCAAATTTATCATTAAAAATCCACGTTTTCAAGGTCACTGAACATTTTATCCTTAATTTTCTGCCTTGGATCTTCCTTTATAGTAGTTGGTACAGCACCAACTTCTCCCAGTAAATATTCCAGCTCATCTCTAGTCAGCTTATCGCCGCGCAATTCCAAGGCACCAATAAATTGCTTCTTCATCTGGCCTTCATAATATACAAAAATGCTAGGAAGATTTTTTTCTGGGAAATTTGGTATGCATGTGGTAGCTATCGATCTAAGAAACTTTGTTTGCGGAAATTTTTCAGCTAATTCTTGCATATGTTTGTGAATTAAAGCGCAAAGGGGCACTCCATTTGCGTAGAGATGTAGAACAACCCATATTTCATCTCCAGCTTTATTAACTTCATCTACATATTCTTGACCGGAAATTTCACGCACTGATCGAAATTTCGCCTTTTCTGCAGCTTGTCGCATTTCAGCGATTCTTTTCCTTCTAAATTCTTCTAAAATATATTCATCCTCAGAATCCTCAAGTTCGTCTAATTCATCCAAGTTCATATCTTCAAGTTGTTTTTGACCATTTTGAGTCTTTTGCTCGATGGCTTCCTCTAGCATCGACACAATTTGCTCTTCAGACACTTCTGCTTCTTTGGGTTTTGGTGGTAGAATTCCTTTGGAGCGTAAAATATCGTTCCATTCTGTATCTTCCTCGGCATTCTGAAATAAGACAGTAAATGATAACAGAGAAATTTGAGATAACTTTTCTACTTCCATATATGGAACGGCAATAAAGCGCATTTGAGAATTCAGGCGAAGATAACTGAAACTTACCAACATTTTGAAGTTTAATTATTTATGCAGTAATACTTTAATAAATAGTCCTCCAAGTATCTCTATTCCGAGTTTAGTAAATCTTAAAATAGCAGAAAAATAAGCGAAAAATCAGTGAGTAATCTTCTGCTTAAGAAAACTTCATCAAAAAAGAGTGAGAAACGTCAATTATCAGCAAAGATAATTTTTTCCCAAAAGATGCCACTGATGGCAGAATGTTGTGGCGACTCTAAAGCTATCCATTTCTACACGCACTTAGTTCTAAGATCATGTTTACACTGGACTTAGGAAGGAACGTGCCCGCGTTCGCTCTTGCCCACCATGTTCACATTAGCTGCGTTCCATTGGGCGATATTTGCTACTCCGGAGTTCTCCCGAGTAATTATTGCATCTACTCCTGCTCTTGTTCGGGCGTATTTCACTCTTAGTAGAAATGCATAAAATTTCCGCCGGGTTTGCGAGCTTTAACTACTTAAAAATAGGTGGCTTTTTGTTTTTTAAGGTTAAATTAATTCGCGATTAATTATTTTGAAAGTGTTTTTAAAAGTAAATAATACAAAAACGGTAAAATTACGATAAAATATTAAATTTCCTTTTATTATAAATATAATATTTATTTGAGATTGGGCGAATTTAACTGAGTTAGGCAAGTTAACATTAACTGCAATTTGTTTTAGCGCTGTTAGCTGAATTATTTCTGCTTTTCCGCTTTAGCTAAAATGTAGCACAACTCAATACTGTCAAAATGGATTGACGTTTGCTTGTAAATTTTTGTTATAAGGAAATAGAAGATATGTATTATTATTATTATCACAGTTCGGTTTTCGATTTTTAGCTTTATTATTATTTGTAAAATGAGAGCTGTGTTTATCTAACTTTTCGAACCTTCGCCCATTTTCTAGTTCGTAGTGGAATATTATTTCCTTTTTTAATAGACCAGTTCATAACATCCTCCCGCATGTGGAGCCAATGGAGCCTTTATTTTTGCCAGAGTTTTTTTGACTCCCAAATGTCCTCCTGACGGGCTATTGGGGCACTCCTCGAGAATATTTGTTATTCCACCACGAGGGACTAGAACTTGCATTCGGTGAGAGCTGCTGTTTCCCATTTACGCTTCAATTCTCCTCCTTCATATGCAAGGAATCCCATTGGGCTTAATAGCTCTTCAGGATTTCGCTTCTCTCTTCTCTCAAATTCCCTGCTCCTCACATCTTATACTTTGCTCAACAGTCATCTATTGATACTTTCTCGTTAAGCCAACGATATTTAAAACCTGGTTCGCATGGCAGTATCCATTGAAATTCCCCTGTTGCGATGTTTCATAATTCGTTCTCCAATGTCCAATAGGATTCCGTGTGTTGCAATAAAGTCCACACCAAGAATACACTCATCAACTATGTTAGCTGCCAATGTCGCCGAGAGCCACATCCATCATTGTCTCCCCATATAATTGCGCTGGCTCTCCTGCTACAGTTTTCAGAATGTACTGGTCCATGTTTCTACCGACCAAATCAGCCCGGATGACAGATCTTGAAGCATCTGTATCCACGGTAATTGTGCATTACTCATCACCAACTTTCCCCTCGATGACGAGGCTGTTGTTGCTACGCTGCAGTTGGGTGATGTTGACGATAACATCAGGGGCCTCAGTTTTCTCCACCAATTCCATCTGGTCGTCTTTCTACCGTTGTCCACATTTTCCAAAGCATGTTGAGCCACTCCTACTCTCTGGAGATTCTCTCCTTCGATTTCAATAACTCCTTTGTAGATGGCTCGGCTCACCAGCATCATAGACGATGGCGTACTTACGAGGTGTTGATTCGATGGCAAATGTTCTCAGTGGTATTGATTCCCCTGACGTCCGCACTTCAGTACTTCTTGTTGCTTGCTTCGCTGCCTCGTATGCCAGAGCATATGCCGAAACTTCGGCGGTAGTCTTCTTTCCGGCCAATCTAGCTGCTTGTTGCAGGTCCCGGTCAGTAAATGAGCTAAGAAGAGCCTCTCTTGCTATCTCGTTAATTTAGTCTTGACCGCTTAGTTGTTGTAAAGTTTCTCTTGGCTTTTGAAGTCTATTTTGAAGGAGCTGCTGTGGTGTTATGTTGGTATTGACTGCAATCTTTCTGCTGCTGTACCCCTTAGTGACAATGTTAAGGCCATTGATTTTTCCTCCACAGTCCAGAAATTTCCTGCTGCTTCGAAATGGAGTTTGTAAGTAAACCTTGTCCTCGTAAACCTCGTCGAAAGTTGGAGGCTGCAGTTTCCTAACTCCGATGACTTCGTGAGATGCTGTCGCTGGGTGATGATGCCTATTGCTAACAGCTTAAAGTTAAAGCATTCAAGCTCAACTTTCAAAAAAGTTTGTCGTTTGAACGCATAAACATTGTAGTGTATGCTTTCATTAATATCTCTCTTTCTTTTATAACAAGCACAGTAGCTGTGTTTAATGAAACTGAAAAATTCAGAGCAACTCAGAGCAGAGCAACTGCCCAACTAGAGCTGAAATATAGTCCGAAGTTGCTCTATCAAAAAAGTAGAGAGAAAAGCATGCTTTATTTTCCTCCAGTTCCACAGTTTAGAGTAACAGAATTGCTCATGAAACACATATTGCTGAGATATTTCAAACTAGAGCAGCTCATTAAACACACCTAGTACTAAAAGTATGTAATAAGAAATTTCCACAATAATTTTCATAGAATATTCCCTCAAAGGAAAAAATAATCCAGTGTGCCCCGTTGTGGCCTAAATAGATATAGTTTCAAGTTTATGTGTTTAAATAAAAAAATTCAAACGAGTAAAAAAACTTGCTTCACTAGATCCACTAAATCTGATTCCGTTATTTGCATTCCACAAAAACTTGAATCATCGCAAGTGAAACCGCTGTAAATATTCCGCGTTTCTGAGTCTCATAACACAACAGCTGATCTGAATTCCATGGTTAAAATCCCTTAAAATCCAACCCTGTCTAACTTAATTCAACAGTTCTCAGGCAATTGTCAAAAACATTTTTTTTGTAACGGAGGTTGTCTGATCGTCGGTGCCTCGATAGAAGTTTCTGAAACAAAAAATCATAAAATGAGCTCTAAGGACAAGGAAAATCCTTTATCGAAGCTTAAGCATTTCTTTCGCACATCGAAAGCATCTGGAAGTAAGAAAAATGACAGAAAAATGTTGTGGTTTTGTAGTATAAAATGTGCCTTAAAATTTTAGGCAGTGTCAAAGAACGGGATTTATGGCCAGAACTTGAGCGGGAGCTTCGCCCTGATATACCGGTCGCGCAACGATGTAAAACATTGAAAGACTTGGGGGATTTGGTTCTTACATCAAAGCTGGAGGATGTAAGTTGCATAATTTGATATAGAACTAAAAATCGACTGATTATTTTTCTTGCAAGGCATGTGTCTATAAATTATGGGAGCTTACAAAAGATTTAATTGTCAATAACAAATCTACAGAACATAGACAAACCGCGCTAACTTTCTACAAGAAATTGATCCAAGGACAGAATAGAAAATTGTCTCTTTTGAGGGAGCACGTTTTCTTATTTATCCAGGTTTGTTTATAAAATATTCCATAATTTGACCTTGGAAATTGTTTGTATTTTTTGTTAAGAGTCACGAAGTTCCTGAGGATCTCAAACATAGACTAGAATTATTGATTAAGTTAACTGATAATGGAAGAGACATAACGAATTTCGAAGAGAAGGTAAGGGTTATAAAATATTCACCATATTTGCTTCAATATTTTGATTTTAGATCGGCAAATTTATGACACAATGGGCTCGTGCTATTGTAGAAGACAGCTTAACTGAACCTTACTTAGAAATGCTTCTAAATATAATAAAATTTAATGCTGCGCATTTAGATAACGAAATTGTTGTGGAAATAGTTCAGTATGTTCGCTTTAATTGACAAAATTCAATCTATATTACAAAATGAACACTTATTTTAGGAATGCATGTTATTTAAGCTGCAACATAAACGATACAAAAGTAGGACTTTTATGTCTAAAGGTCTTAGATGCTGTTATATGTTATGCGATATTTCCAAACGAAACTTTAGCTCTGTGTATTGTAGCTCTATGTAGAACAGTCAATTCAGCACTATATTGTCAAACTTCTTGGAAGGTATTCAACATTTTCCGTCCCCCAATCTAACAAATTCAACCATTCATATTTTTTTTTATTTCCAGATTATGAAAAATCTTCTTGGAACACGTCTTGGTCATGCGTCTCTTCTGATTATGTGTAATATTTTAAATGATAAAAGTTTTTATGAGGATGATGTCTTATTGCGTGGCGCTGTTTTTCATATTAATATGGGATTGTGGGGCTCGACTTGCTCTGTAGCTCCAATGCTACGCTTTTCTACATCTAAGGCTCTTATGAGCTTTTTGAATGTAATTTAATTTAAAATATTTCTTAGTCCGGTTTTTTACTTGATTTCTTTTCTTGTAGGTTTTATCTAGCCAGAAAGTAATTGTAACATATGAAGTAATATTAAGCATGCAATTAATGATACCTAAATATGGAAAAGATCATCCAGAATATGTTTGGGATGTTATTTGTGACATATTGTTTTCCATTGCTGATAATATTTCTTATTACGGTAAGTGTGTATTTATGGGACACAGGAATTTACTACTGCAGGTGCCGCCTTCCGCAAGTATTTCCTATACAGTGAACTAGGATTTGTGAAAAATATCGAAATATAGCAAAATGGCGTAGTTTTGAATAAAAAGTCTGTTTTTTCAATGCCAAATTGACAATTTACATCCAATCAAAAATATCCTAGCTCACTGTATAGCAAATGTATTCAAGAGAGTAATTGGACTTCGAGTTAGAATGGCAGCAAATTTGAAAAATCTCATTTCGAGAAAACCGCGTTTAAAGATTTAATTATCGATTTTTGCAAGATGAATAATTTCCTCTTCTTGCTTCTAGACGTCTGGGAGTATTGCGAAAGCTTTTTTGATTCATTCTCGAACTAATTTCACTCATTTTCGCTCCGTATAGTGTACAGTTCTCGAAAAACTGCGACAGTTAGTGGACGTTAGCTTCGAGCCACGCCTCCGAGCATATGGAGCATTTTATAACTGCGAGTGGTTGATCTTTCGAAGACTGCGATTCGAAAACTATTATAGATACGGCCTTGAAATTTTTGCAGGATATTCTTGATGGTCGAATAAGCAAAAAAAATTTAAAGATTTTTTATTGTCACACTGGTCCCCTTAAGCCAAGTATGTGGTTTTTTACCTGCACGATATGGTGCGAACGAACAAAGATACCGTCTTCGTCGAGGTGTCGATCGAAGGGTATTAACGAAAATATGATCTTAAAAGATATTCATCAAATTCGATCAGGCCGTTTTTTTTGTTAAAACGAGGTACGTTATTTTTGCACTTGAAAGTTATTGCGCGAACCAAAAATGATAACGAATGCATTGAGATGCCGATGATTTGCAAAAAATGTCGTAACCTTAAATTGAGTTTTTCTAATATCTAATAAACTCGTTTAAATGAAGGTACCTTTGCTGGATTCATCAGAGCGTTAGATTCCCAACAAGGCATCACTTGCCAAAATCCGACCACTTTTTAAATACCGTGCAAATTATCTACGAATTTTTCAAACCCTAGATCAGCACTTTTTGGAGGAGACTTGTTTTCTATCGTTTGCTCCTTCAGTTCAGAACGAATTTGACCACGCACTTTAGTGAAGCGAACGAAGTACGAACAAAAGGTGCGCTGATTCTCTAGAAAAATCTTGCGGATTTTCCACTTTTATCCTTATTTGAACTAGGTTCTCTCAGGATTACTTTGGCACCAGTTCTGGTACTAGTCTATTTCTATTACTAGTCTAGTACTATTACTAAAATATCCATTCATAGTATTCAATACCCATCAAACTTACAACCCCACTAGTGTTTATTCTGCGTCGGTTTGTTAATTTTTTTTATATATTATTGTGTGTCGTACCGATACATTGGTACGTGGTTGGGCTATTATCTACTTATTTTAGTTCCACTACTTAAAATTATTACTTGTTAAGCTTTTAGATTTACAGTAAGATAGTAAATTTTAATTTCAAATATTTAACAATTTTATTTTATTTATACAGAAACAAATGGACATCTTTCAAAAGATGCAGAAGTTCAACAACGTTTTCATGAAACAATTGATATAATTGAACAAATGCTACAGAAAGATGAAATATGTGCTAATCCGCTTCGCATTTACGATCTAATTGAAAAAATTGCTGAAGATCGTCCAGAGATATCAGTTTTAAGCTTAATTGAATATCGATCATCAAAGGTAACTGCAACACGTCCTCAATGGCTGCAAGTGCTTCATGCCTTTGTACAAAGATTTTATAAAATACCAAGCACAAAAATCCGTGTAAAAACTATTCAATCATTGATACAAATAATGGACACAAATCGGACAGCATATGAAGAGGAAATCCTAGAGAGGGTAGTTATACCACAATTTTCAAATATTGGAAATGAAATGGATTTGTTAGTACGAACAGCAGTCGGAAAGGCTTTAATTGATTTTGCTTGGCACTGTGATTCTAATCGTTGTGGGGAATTGTTAGATATTTTAGAGAAAATACTTAATCGTCCTTTTGATTTATATATTAATGATGGCTTTGTTTTTAAATCGGAAAATGATATTCAAGATGTAATAACCGTTGTTGAGGGACTAATTGAAGTTTTTATGATAAAGTTATATCGATTACCATCTTGTCATGCAGTAAGAATTTACGATATGTTAGTAAGTCATATGGAGTTACATTATCAGCGACCAAAAGTGTTTGAGCCATTTTATGTTGTAAGATATAGGGTAAGACGAATTTAATTTATAAGTAATCTTTTCGTGTCTATATATGTCTTCCTATAGATTTTTAATTGGATGCTGAAAGCGAGAACAAATGGAACTTATCATCTTGGATATCCAGATCCAACAACTCCTGGTAACATTCGGTACAGTCACTATCTTGGTATCGAATCTAATTCACATCAATGCGGCACATATCCACATTCTGTGGTGTCCACCCTGACTGAAAATATTCCAGCAATTAATTTCTCAACAATATCAATTCGAAAAGCATTCAAGACTATAGTTACTTGTTTGGAATTGGAAAGAGGTATGTTTTATGATATAATAGGAACAAAAAGGAAAATCTTTTCAAGTTAAAATACTTTGAGCCCAATTAGAATCCAAGAAGCTAGAATTTTGATTATTGTATGTATTAAGGGCCTAGCTCTCATCACAAAGGTCGGGGCAAGTTTCATGCAGCGAAATGGGCCTATGCCTTTCCACGCCTAAGCATTGCTTCTTACTTGCATTCCTTTTTCACAGAGATAACTCTTTGTACTACCAGTCCTGTCATGTCGGCCGGTGCAATGTCTAGTAGTAGGCTTAGTTTGAAAGATAGAAGAGAATAGGGTAGGTCATGAGAGGTCCGGAGGTATTGGAACAGATGACGACGAACTCGACGATAGAACTTTTGAATATCAACGAGTTCCGAAAAACAGATTGTAGGAGTTTGTTCCACAGCGATTTTTTTTATAAACCATCTGGTGAGGTCTGTTTGATTTTGTGCATTTTATTTTCATTAAACAAAGTAAGCTATTGTTAACCGTTCAAATATTTGGGATCAATGGTTGAGGAAACTAAAGCGGCATCAACGGTACTTTCACAGCCGAATCGGCTAGTCAACAGCGACATTCGCCTCGCTCAAGTAGTGCATATGTAAACGAACAAATATTACGATCAAAACGAAAGTAAACCTTTACCGAACATTGATCCTTGCGGTTCTTCTTTATGGATCGGAAACGGGAACACTGCTCAAACCGGACGGCAAGAAGCTCGAGGTTTTCCAAATGCGATGCTTGCGGCAAATTCTCGGTGTCTCACTTCGTGATCGCCTTCGAAACGAGACAGACAAAATGCGATCAGCAGACACTGATTGAAGAAGAAAAACAAAAACGTCAACTACGGTGGTTTGGACATATTTGCCGAATGGATGATAACCAGCGATCGGCAATGACGAAAACGGGACATTGTTGAGCTCTCTGCCGTAAATCCTGACTAGTCCTAGGCTGACTTTTTGATTTCATAACAAGAATTGTTATGCTTGTCAAGCTCTCATCCAACCCAATTCAAGTGGACCACACTTGACTTATTTGCTTACTTACTCGTTCATGCAACTTCAATATGTCGCAAACCACAGAGTGGTAATTTTTCAGGAGGCAATTAAAACTTCATCATTTCAGTTTTATTTATAATTAGCTTGTACTGTTTTGCAAATTTAAGCATATTGGCATTTTATAGAATATTATTTTTGTAGATTACGACATATTGCAGGCGGCTGGACAATTATGACCTCTATCCAATGATCCCATAAAGTCAATTTTCAAATTTTTGAGGGTTACGACAAATCACCGTTGGATGAACGTTATGCTCCTTTAATCCCTTATGAGACATAGAGCGGAAACAGTTACCCTCCAGCCCACTCTGTTTTGTGCGCCAGCTCTTAGCTCCATCCAGGATGCGGCCTCTGCTAATAGGTCCGGATCGATCGCTCCCCGAATATTTATGTCCCCTCTGCATAAGAGGTCTAGTTACACCTTCGCAAATTTCGGTGATCAATCCTATACCAGAGAAAAATAATTTACTTGGATAACTCTTCGTTTCTCTTCAGTTTCTCTTAGTATTACGTACAGGACTTTGAAAGTAGCCTTGACATATTCCTTATACACAGTATATATATTCGAAGTTTTACATCTAGTTCTAATTCTTGTGTTACATGTGTTTACATCTAGTTCTAATTTTGGTGTTAGGAACTTCAATCACTAATTTAAGACAAAGTTGAAAAATAATTTCTTTCCATATGATTTATAAAGATCAGGGTTGGGCAAAATTTGATTTTAATTAAAAAAATCAAAAATCATTGATTTTTTCAACAAAAAAAAATCATAAAAATCATGATATTTTTTTATTTTAATTAAAACACGCAATAACGTTGTCTAAAAACTCCACCGTCGTCTGGTACCAAGTCCAGGGTGTGAAAGGAGGGGAGTGGTCGACTTGCACAACCGACCAGGGGTGGTATTACGTAAGTTGTTTCAATCGACCTATCCATACAAAAAACTTGAATTTTTGTATGAATAATTCGATTGAAACAGCTTACGTAATACCTCCCCAGAATCGGGAAACCCAAGAAACTAGGGAGAAGCCGCATTTTTTAAAGCGGTGCCAACAGCAGCGTATCCTTTGCGGGGATGTCCCGCTGGAACCGCCAGCTAACGAATCAAAGAAGAAGAATGCGGTCTAAAAGAGAGCAATTCATAGTCTCCTACTCAGAATTCGGAATGCAGTTCTTGCAAGAACGTTCCTGTCCCCACGCGATTTTTCACGATCCAGGCGGGATTCATAAAAGGCGCCCGACGTTGGGTATGCGTAGCGCATTTGATTAATATGTACATGTTAATGAGAGCGGATAAAAATAATTGCAATTTCTGTCGTGAGTGTGTTACTGAAATTAAAAACAACGTATAGCAAGTAGAATCGAAGCATCAGACGAAATCCCGGTCTGGTAAGACGTCGTGAAGTGTATATACAAAGGGCTATCCTTATGCATTATATCAAGGGCACATGCATGACAAGCAAGACGCGGCCACGGGTTGACGGTTTTTCATTTAACTTAAATAATTTGAACGTAATGGCTGAAAGAAAAGAAGACAGTGTATGGCAGTTTTACCTCAAGACGACAAATTCAAATAAGAAGTACAAGAAAGAAATTCAAGGGATTGTTCAGAGACTGAAGGCACACCATGAAATTTGTAAAACAGAGCAGGAAACAAATCATCATTTTTTTTTCATCATTGCGCTCCTTTAATCCCTCCCTCATGGGACATAGGGCGGAAACAGTTGCCCTCCAGCGGACTCTGTTTTGCGCGACAGCTCTCAGCTCCGACCAGGATCTCCCAGTTGTTGCGGCTTCTGCTAGTAGGATTCTCCTCCACGTTGTTCTAGGTCGTCCTACTCGACGGGATCCTTGCGGATTCCAGTCAAGGGCCTGTTTGGCTAGATTTTCGTTTTCGCGTCGCAATTCCATTTCCTTCGCCTGATTTGGTCGTCTATCCTTTCTTGGCCGGCACGGCGCCATAGTTCTTCGTTTGAAATTCTATCTTGCCAGCGGATTTTTAGGATACGACGAAGGCATCTGTTGATGAAGACTTGTAGGCGCCCTGTAATGAATTGGGTGACTTTCCATGTTTCGCAACCGTACAAAAGTACTGCCTTCACGTTGGAGTTGAACAGCCGCAATTTGGTGTTAGTTGAGATCTCCGTTGATCTCCATATGCGGAACAGGCATGCATATGCACCTCGTGCTTTATTTATTCTGGAACTGACATCTTCTTCTGCACCGCCATTTTCGGTAATAAAACTACCGAGGTAGCAGAATTTATCGACCAGTTCCACGTCACGGTTATTCAGCGCAGTCTGTTCAATGGTGTTTGCATTTATCCTCATTTCTTTAGTTTTACATAGTTGGATTTAGCCTTAAGCCTACTGGACTACTTTCTGTTGCCAAATTGTTAATCATGTTTTTGAGGTCCTGGTGTCTGTGGGCCAGCAAACAGATATCATCTGCGTAGTCGAGATCCTTAACCCATTAATCCCCAAAGTTGCGTAAACGAAACATTTCACCGTAAAATTTTTCCTAGTAATGTCAGTGAATGAATATACTTTTTTTTTGATGCAATGTATTCTAAGAATAACACGAATTACGTTTTTAATCAAACACTTGGATATAGTTAAAGGATTTGTCTTCAAGAAATTTATGAACTACCTGAAAATATGGACTTTAGCCTTCCATATATTTCTTCTTCTTCTTTGTGCCCCTTTAATCCCTCATGGGACATAGGGCGGAAACAGTTGCCCTCCAGCGGACTCTGTTTTGCGCGACAGCTCTCAGCTCTGACCAGGATCTCCCAGTTGTTGCGGCCTCTGCTAGTAGGGTCCTCCTCCACGTTGTTCTAGGTCTTCCAACTCGACGGGATCCTTGCGGGTTCCAGTCAAGGGCCTGTTTGGCTAGGTTTTCGTTATCGCGTCGCAAGGTGTGGCCAACCCAATTCCATTTCCTTCGCCTGATTTAGTCGTCTATCCTTTCTTGGCCGGCACGGCGCCATAGCTCTTCATTTGAAATTCTATCTTGCCAGCGGATTTTTAGGATACGACGCAGGCATCTGTTGATGAAGACTTGTAGGCGCCCTGTGATGAATTGGGTGACTTTCCATGTTTCGCAACCGTACAAAAGAACTGCCTTAACGTTGGAGTTGAACAGCCGCAATTTGGTGTTAGTTGAGATCTCCGTTGATCTCCATATGCGGAACAGGCATGCATATGCGCCTCGTGCTTTATTTATTCTGGAACTGACGTCTTCTTCTGCACCGCCATTTTCGGTAATAATGCTACCGAGGTAGCAGAATTTATCTACCAGTTCCACGTCACGGTTATTCAGCGCAGTTCGTTCAAGTGTGTTTGCATTTATCCGCATTTCTTTGGTTTTGTTCGGATTCAGCCTTAAGCCTGCTAGACTACTTTCTGTTGCCAAATTGTTTAACATGTTTTTTAGCTCCTGATGTCTGTGGGCCAGCAAACAGATATCATCCGCGTAGTCGAGGTCCTTAAGGCGATCTAGCAAACCCCATTGTATGCCGCCTGTTCTACTATCTAGAGCGCCGACAAGAATGTCATTTATTACTATAAGAAATAGTAATGGCGAAAGTCGACATCCTTGTCGTACTCCTGAATTCACCTCGAAGCTGTCGGATAATTTTCCATTATGGAGAACTCTGCATTTGGAATTGTTGTAAAGGGCTTTTATCAATTCTATTATTTTATCAGGCAGTCCACGTCGCCGTAATGCCTGCCATATAAAGCTCCTATTAACCGAGTCGAACGCTTTCTCATAATCTACGAAAGCAAGGTAAAGGGGGGATCGGAATTCAGTAGACTGCTCCACTATGATTCTCAAGGTGTTAATATGGTCTATACATGAGCGGCCCTTCCTGAATCCGGCCTGCTGCCTTCTAAGCGTTCGGTCTACTGCCTCTCTTATCCTTGATAATATAACGTGGGACAGGATTTTACCCACAGTAGATAATAGACAGATGCCTCTCCAGTTGTCGCATATTGTTAGGTCCCCCTTTTTGGGTATTTTGACTATGATACCTTCCGTCCAATCCTCCGGAAAGGTACAGGTGTTCCATGCTATTTCCAGGATTGGCTGAAGCGCATCTGCTATGAGGCTTGAATCGGCTTTCAACAATTCTGGCGGGATGCCATCTTTTCCAGCTGCTTTACCATTGGCCATCGCATGAATTGCGGTTACTATTTCCGTCTTGGATGGGGCCCGGGTGTTGATTCTTATCGGCTGTGCATTGTTGCTGTTTTCCTGAGGTTCTTGTGCAAGTGAACCATTCAGGGCGGCGAAGAAGTAATCTCTCCATCTTTGGAGTTGCTCCTCGTCGCTGCACAACAGCCTTCCATCCTCACTCTTAACGGCATGTTTTTTAGTAGAGTGCTTTCCCGAGAGCTGTTTAGTAATTTGGTACAGCACTTTACTGTTGCCTGTGTTTGCCGCGTTTTCCGCTTTTTCTGCGAGCTCATTTATCTGCTGCCTTTTATCACGCCGCACACTTCTCTTTACTTCCCGGTGTAATTGGGAATATTCCCGTTCAAGTTGGTGACGTCTTTCCGGGT
This sequence comes from Thereva unica, assembly GCA_949987705.1. Lineage (NCBI taxonomy): Eukaryota > Metazoa > Arthropoda > Insecta > Diptera > Therevidae > Thereva > Thereva unica. The sequence goes on along the minus strand of OX465282.1, from coordinate 33,596,901 downwards.
CGCTTGTAGAGTTTACGTTATTTTTGAGGGCCCTCCTGCGTTCTATTTTTTGCCAGGTAGTGTCCGAGATCCAATGTTGCATGTTTCTCTGGACATAACCGACGCTCGTTTCCGCAGCCGTCAATATAGCGCCCTTTGTTCTACTCCACAGCTCTTCAATATTTGTGTCGTCAGAAACGGTTTGCTGGTTTAATATTTGCTGCAGGTTTCCTGCAAATTCTCGCTTTTTAGCGGTCTCCTGCAGAAGGTCAACGTTAAACCGTCTACGGTTTATAACATCGCGTTGAACGTTTCTGATTGCAGCGATTCTAAGGCGAATAGTTGCTACTACCAAATGGTGGTCGCTTCCAGTGTCCGCTCCCCTGAAGCTCCTGACATCCTCCAGAATGGTTCTCCATCTGCGGCTGACGGCCACGTGATCTATCTGATTTCTCGTTCTACCATCGGGTGATACCCAGGTCTCTTTGTGTATCTTCTTGTGGCAAAAGTAAGTTCCACCTACCATGAGTTGATGGGAACTACAAAAGTCAACGAAAAGCTCACCATTGTTATTGGTAACCTGGCTTAGGCCTTGTTTTCCAATTGTTTGTTCAAGACCGGTGTTGTCACGGCCGATTTGTGCGTTTAAGTCACCCATTAATACAATGATGTCTCCCCTTGGAATAGAGCGAAAAACCTCATTCAGTCGCATATAGAACTCGTCTTTGATGTCATCTTCTGCGTCTTCAGTTGGAGCATAGCATTGGACTACCGTAGTACTTCTTAGTCTGGTATGCAGGCGCACGGTAATAATCCTCTCAGAAACTGGTGACCAGCTAATGAGGCTGGACCTGGCTTCTTTGGTGAGTATTACGCCAACGCCACTCCTACGGCTTTCAGTTTCATTTCTCCCAGAATATAAGAAGGACTCACCATTTGGGCAGATATGTTCCCCCGCATCGGGCCATCTGGTCTCGCTAAGTCCCATGATCTTGATTATATATTTGCCGATCTAATTTCCCCATGAAAAATACAGAAGGAACTTTCAAATTATCAATCTAGACTGATCAGACCCTTAGTAAGAAAGGAATAATATGATATTGAATAAAGTATTTGTAGTTTTCGTTTCGCGGAAAATTTTAATTATTGTTGCGTATACGCAACGTTGGGATTCCCAGTAACAGAAAACGCCGATTTGTTTACAACGCGACGAAGACATAGGAACAATCGCTTTGCTTTTTGTTAGTCATTCTTGTATTAGGATTTGCAGTGAGTGGTTGTAATAATCAGTTACGTGATATTTTTGAAATAAAAGCAATTTTGATTAGTGATATACAGGGTATTTTTTTGGAAAATATTGGACTAAAATAGGTAAATTGGGGTGACTCAAGGGTTAGGCGTCTGTATTCGTGGTTCTTATAGACGCGGTTCCATGGTCCTTTGTCTTTTCTATTTATCCCACCTAGATAACATTCCTTCTTTCTTCTTTACATTACTTCCCTGTTTACTCTCCTGCCATCGCATAAGCTTCTACATCTATTATTTATTTTATTCGTGTGGTGAAATTTTCTTCGTATTTTTTTTTAGTAGTAATGTCTTGGAAAAACGAAAAACCTCTGAGAATTGCTGAGGTTATGGCTCTATTGGAGGAGGATGAAGATATATTACAGATGGATAGCGTGGATGTTGTGTACATTCCGCCACCTGTAGACGAACTTACAGACGAAGAAGACTTTGATGACGATATATGTGAGAATAGGAGAGAGTTACCAGATATCGTGGGGACCTATGAAGTGCATGCAAATTTACCTGATACTTTCGAACGATTCGATATCGAATCTTTACCATCAAGCTCGAATAAAGGAAAAGTAGGTAAAAAAATGTTAAAAAATAAATCCAAAAAACATCTTCCAAAGTGGAAGAAAGAGAACCCAATATATACAACAGAACCACGGAATGAAGAGAAATATAATTTGGCACAAATTGAAAATACAATTTGTGGTAAAACTCCATTTGAAGTTTTTTCATTGTACTTCAGTGACGATGTTTGGGAAAAAATAATTTCCTATACAAAAAAATATGCTCACGATAATAACAGGCATTCATTTGAAATTGATAAAACTAGCCTACAGCGATTTTTCGGCATACTCATTTTCTCGGGGTATCATACGTTACCAGCTACAAAACTGTATTGGTCGAAGGATGAGGACAAAGGATTAATGTTAGTAAGAAATTGTATGAGTAGGAACAGATTTGATTCCATCAAGCAAAATATACATTTATCAGATAACAATCAACTAGATAAAAACGACAAATTTTCAAAACTAAGACCGCTTTTTGATTTGATAAATGAAAAGAATATGCAGTTTGGAGTATTCTCTCATAATCTCTCTATCGATGAGGAAATGGTGCCATATTTTGGACGACATAGTTGTAAGATGTTCATGAAGGGAAAATCAATTAGGTTTGGCTTCAAACTATGGTGTCTATGTAGTTCCAATGGTTACTTGTATAAATTCATTCCTTATGGCGGAAAAAGAAGCACTTATGATAACGATTTGGGACTGGGAGAAAACGTTGTCCTGGAATTATTGTCAGTTGTTCAACTGCCATCTGCTCATCGCGTGTTTTTTGACAACTTCTTTTCTTCTTACAAGTTGTTCTGTTTGCTGAAAGAAAAGGGTTTTTATGCTACCGGGACAATTCGGGAAAATCGTATGTGCAATAATACAATGGAAACTGTAAAAGGTATTAAAAAAAAGATCGTGGTACATATGATTTTTCGTTTGATAATGACCAAAAAATATTGTTAGTCAGATGGAATGATAATTCTGTGGTGACAGTTGCAACGAATAACTGCGCTATTGAACCTCTAGTAAGAGCCAAAAGGTATAACAGGAAGGAAAATAAATATGATTTCATTTCACAGCCAAAAGTTATTGCCGAGTATAATCAACATATGGGAGGTGTTGATTTGCATGACAACGGAATATCCAATTATAGAATCAACGTGAAAGGCAAAAAGTGGTGGTGGCCCCTGTTTGTAAATTTACTTGATAGTGTTGTTGTAAATTCGTGGAAAATATACAATTTGGCAAACAATTCAAAAATGCCACAGCTTGAATTTAAGTCTTACATATAGCAGTCACTCTTATGAAAATGAATGAACCAGCTCTCGCTAATGACGTTCAAGGCGAAGATATAGCGGGCCCAAGTGACCAAGTAAACTTTCCTTCAAGAGTGAACTATGGACGACCTTCTAAAAGCGCACTACCTATGGAAATTCGATTTGACAATGTCGGCCACGTAATAGTAGAGGAAGAAAATAAATCAAGAAGAAGATGTAGACAGTGCAAAAGCAATACTATATACATGTGTGCTAAGTGTCAGGTGCATCTTCATACAAACTGTTTTCAACTATTCCACACTAAGTAAAAATTTTTGTTTTCCGTAAATCCCAACGTTGCGTATACGAAACATTTTGTTACAAAAGACACGAAAATGTTTAATTTTTTTTAACTCAAAAAATAGTTATTTAAACATATGTTTAGTAATAAAAAGCAATAAAAATATCTAATTAGTTTTATTTTCTACCCTTGGGAACTAATGGGTTAAGGCGGTCTCACAAACCCCATTGTATTCCGCCTGTTCTACTATCTAGAGCGCCGACAAGGATGTCATTTATTACTATAAGAAATAGTAAACGCGAGAGTAGGCATCCTTGTCGTACTCCTGAGCTCACCTCGAAGCTGTCGGAAAATTTTCCATTATGGAGAACTCTGCATTTGAAATTGTTATATAGGGCTTTTATCAATTCTATTATTTTATCAGGCAGTCCACGTCGCCGTAGTGCCTGCCATATAAAGCTCCTATTGACCGAGTCGAACGCTTTCTCATAATCTACGAAAGCAAGGTAAAGGGGGGATCGGAATTCAGTAGACTGCTCCACTATTATTCGTAAGGTGTTGATATGATCAATACATGAGCGGCCCTTCGTGAATCTGGCCTGCTGCCTCCTAAGCGTTCGGTCTAATGCCTCACTTATCCTAGATAGCAGTATATGGGACAAAATTTTGTCCACAGTAGATAGTAAACAGATGCCTCTCCAGTTGTCGCATATTGTTAGGAAACAAATACGGACCAAATTTTGCTCGATTGGGCTGGAAAGGCTTCTGTGACATTGACATTACCTTCTACGAGTTCCACCTCCGCACTGACACCAACTACTACTGAATGGGCTCAAAAAACGAAAATGTGACAACCAACCTGTTATAAGCAGTTTCGTGATGCGGAAAACATCAGCTGAAAAGTATCAGATTGACAAACAAATAGCCAAATTTTGCTACGAATTCAAGCTTCAGATGCATCGAGTTCACAAGTGCAACATGATAGCAACAACCCTTCTTGATGAGATCTATGAGGAAGAAAAAGCAGTTTGTTTTTCTTCTCTATCGGGATAATTTGTGAATATGTCTATTGATGGATGGTCAAACGTCCACAACGAGCCATTTATATGCGCAACATCAAGACCGGCAACATTAACCGGCAACGAAAGATGAATGAGCACTTCTTTATGAATGTATTGATACCTCCTTTAGTGTGTGACTTAGTTCCTGTCAATCAAAATATCAGGTTTTAATTTTGGTTTTGATTTTTAAGAATTTTTTATCATTATGTTTGGTTTTATATGTAGGTCCAATGAAAAAAGAATTGAAACGCACAATTTTTGATTTATTCATGCTTTTTATTTTAAAAAAAAATCAAGTGTTTAAATCACCTGATAAAAATCAACCCAACCCTGATAAAGATACTCTACTGTTGTTGACAAAATTTTCGATCGTCAAAGTCTTACGGCATTAGTAAAAAATTTCTGCAAATCATATATATATATAATCACTAAAAAATAATTAATAGCTAGTTAGTATAAATTGCAGCCTATATAATGTGCTTCTGTTGTGTTTTCAGACGTGCGTGTTTTTCAACATGTCCTTAAAGAGCTTCCTAATATTCTCCAAAATAAGGCTCTAATACAAGGAAATGATGTTGAGTCCCTTGCCAGTACATTATTTAAAATATTTTTTGATCGTAAATTCTTGGACTCAATGGTGCCATTATCAGCTAAATTAACCTCAGATGATTTCAATGCGCTTATAATACCAGTTATAGCAAATCTTATTATTTATCATCAATTATTACAACCAACACGGCAACAATTAATTATCGAAGCTTTAAAAGCTGGAATTCCATCTAAAATTGCACCAATATGCATTAATACATTAACAATAATGATTCTTGAAATGCCAGAAACACTTATGAGGAAATTACCAGATGTTTTACTAGAAATGAGCAAAATGTCTGATACTGTAACAGTTGCAATTCCGGTCTTAGAGTTTCTTTCAAGTAAGTTACTTTACATATTTAAATTTTTTTTTATAATGAATTTATTCTTTTAGTTTTAAGTCGACTTCCAAATGATTTATTTGCAAATTTTGTACCTAGACAATATCAGTATGTGTTTGCAATATTATTTCCATATATTCAACCACATCGTTATGATCACTACACGGTATATTTAGCTCATCATGTTATTGCTGGATGGTTTCTAAAATGTAAACTGTCTTTTAGGAGGAATTTTGTTCGCTATATTATGAATGTATGATAAAAAACTTATATTTTTGATAAAAAGAAAATTGTTATTGTCTGCTTATAAATAATTTTTTAGTCGATCCACTCAAATGCTAGAACTGAATGTACATCAAAAAATGAAGATTCGTCAAATCGCAAAAGGAGTTCCAGTTTAACGGAAAAAAGCAGTAATAGTAACATCGGAAGGGATCGAGCCAATACAGATTTAAGACCATTGATGAATGAGAATCTCAAAAATTTTCATGCAGAATTAGCAGAAATTTGTATTGATTTTATCGCAAGACATACATTTTCGCCATGTTCAGCTTTACCAAAAAGGTATGTGTTCGTCTTTTAAACTATGACTTCGTTTTTTTTACTTTTTTTATTTTTTTCAACTAATTCCTCCCATATGCCAGTTTCAATACGACATCATCAAAACATGATACGAAATGCTCTCTGGTCTCTTGTCTTCCATATAAAAATAGCTCTTACTAAATGTATCAGAAAAGGGTTTTAAGCACTGCATCTTGACTGTTTTCTCTCTCTACAATACTGTAATTTAAATTAGTTGGGAATATATGAAAGTAATTTAATAATACAAAACGCTATCAGTATGGTTTATCAAAGTCCGATAATAAAGAACCTATTAAATAAAATATGCGAACGCACTTTGTAAGCTGTGTTTAACAAAGATATTGGTCTGTAATTTTTGCAACTCATAAATTCACCTTTTTTATGGACTGGGACTACTGTGCCTAAAAGCCATTCGTCAGGTATCTTGCTGCTTCCCCATAGTTTCACGATGTGACTATGTAAACCTGGCATAACTTCTCCACACCATTTTTTAAGTTTTCTGTCGGTATGCCATCTGGACCTGGAGGATTATGATTTTTTAATTTTGCTATGGCATTTGCAAATTCTTCTATTGTAGGCTCTGACGTATCGTTTTCTGGGTCATCTGTACTATGGTTGTCTGCTTCTCCATGTGTTAATGTATCTCATCGTTGACTACAATTGTGAGCAATTGTGTTTATCCCATCACAGTATTACATGACGGAACGACTTCAAAAAAAGTATTCTATTCTATTCAAAATTTTTGCATGGAGAGGTCGATTGAAACAACTTACGTAAAAACACCTGTTATGTTTGTGAAAGATACTCTTTGCTTTAAAATTCAGTCTTCTCCGTTCAATATTTATGCACCTGAGACACGAATTATATCCAGACCTTTGCTGTTTGTACCGACGCACAGAACCATGTATGGGCAGAATGAGCCAGTCTCGAGAGGAGCGTTGTGTTTCAACTCAGTCTGTGATCATCTTGATTTAGCAATGGATAGACTAATTTCAAAAAAACGAATGTTTGAGTTGCAGTATGTTCCTTGCGATGGTTCCATTTGATTTCTCCTTCTCGATATCTTAAATTAATAGTAATTCAAAATAACTATTGCCATTGTTCAAAGCTAACTTTTCTTTATTGTTTATTTTATTTGTGATTGTTACTTCTATTGAATTCTTTTCAGCATGGTTATTGTCCTTAGTCTGTAACTTTCATACTGTAGACTGTATAAATAAATAAATAAAATGTGAAAAATTGCATGATGGTCTCGGCTCGGCTCAGTCTAGAGAATATCTTGGAATCGTCAAATTTGCATCTTTATGAACACTCTTTTCTTCATCATATCTATGCTATCTATGGAATGTACTTAACCATTTATAGTTGTATCAGAGTTTTTGTTTCTCTATGAAAAAAAAATGGTATGCGACTTAAATTACTTACTTATGCTCCTTTAATCCTTCGTCGGACATAGAGCGGAAATAGTTGCCCTCCAGCAGACTCTGTTTTGCGCGACCGCTCTCAGCTCTGACCACGCTCTCCCAGTTGTTGCGGCCTCTGCTAGTAGGGCTCTCCTTCACATTGTTCTAGGTCTTCCGACTCGACGGGATACTTGCGTATTTCAGTCAAGGGCCTGTTTGGTTAGATAATCGTTTTCGCGTCGCAAGGTGTGGCTAATCCAATTCTATTTCCTTCGCCTGATTTGGTCCTCTACATTTCTCGGCCGGCACGGCGCCATAGTTCTTCATTTGAAATTTTATTTTACCGGTGGATTTACTTAGGCATCTGTTGATGAAAACTTGAAGGCGCCTTGTGTTGAATTGGGTGACTTTACATGCGACTTAAATTATTTCTCTAAAAATATTTGTTGTTGATTAATCTTAACGAAATATTTCACTTGCATCATTTTGACTTAGGCTTCCAGCAGCTGAATACTTACTAAAAGATGGACCATCCCAAACATGGTTAGTTGGGCATAATTTAATCACAATAACAACAAGCGCCTGTTCAACTCCACCAACTAGAAGTGGAATGTGCGAAAGATGTGCCTCGCTGAGCAAAAGCAATTCACAAAATTTACCAAGAACCGATACTTCAGCAAATAATTCGCATGCACCAAATTCTCCAGAAGTCGGTACAGGATTGCACCGTGGCGAAATCCCAGATTTCAATCAACATCGGCGTTATACTAAAGCCAGCTTACAGTATAGTAGTGGAACTGATTCTGGCAGCACTGACTTAACATCATCTGCTTCCTCATCTTCACAGCAACAATCGTTAATTGAAGGAAGGCCAATGAGGCAGACCTCCAATGAAGGCAGATTTAGCAGCTCGTCTGGTTCTCTTGAAGCACTGTCGCGTCGTGGTAGTAATCCAGATTCAGCAGAAAATCGTGAGGCATCTACAAGCTCATTACTAGGGAATTCTCTGAATCAAATTGGTTCATCACCACAAATACCAATACAGCAGCAAATTTGTGCTCGATCTTGCACTGCTTGGGCAGAAATATTTATTCGGCGTCCAACAGGAAATATTTCATGGATCATGCGGATTCAGAATCCAATATCTAATGATTGCTTAGGCAATGATATGCCATTTAATGATTTAATTAATCTTTTCTTGCCTAGTCAGTATGGTGGGGTATTTGGTCCGGATTTTATTGGTGAAAACAAATTACTTTCTCCACCAACGGCTCTTCCACTTTCAAGGCCTGATCAAAAGGAAATGACCGAAGAACAAAAAGAAGCACACAAAATAGAACAAGAAGCTGCAAAAGCAGTTGCCAAAGTTCGTGCACTAAAACGGCAAGAAGAAATTTCCTCATCAACATCCGGTCCTATTGATATTCCCAAAAAGAATAAACGTCTGAAGGAGCCAGCCGGTAGTTTTAGTGATGTTGATCCAGATGATGAAGATGTTGCGTTTGAGGATGGTGATTCTAGATCCAGAAATCCTGTTAGAAGAGTAAATTCTAGTCCTGAGATGAGTTCTAGTTGGAGAAATCCCTATATGAGCTGCAAACAAGGTGGAAAACCTGGAGAAAATTCAACAGCTACTAATTTACCAGGAGCTGCTCCTTGTACAACTGGAGAAAAGGATGAAGTTGTTTGTGTTGAAGCGGATCAGCAACAGAAGAAAAAAGGCTTTTCTAAAGACATGAGAGTAAGTTGTGAAGCGATTCCCGAAGAAATAGCTGGTTCTACTCCGCCAAGTCAAGCAGAGTCACTAAAAGATGGAGAACAGGCAGAAAAGAAATCCGAGGAGCCTAAGCCAGAAGGCACTGAAAAGGAACCTCTTTTACCGCCTAAGCAACACTCAGCTGATGATGTAACGCAAACTGCAGCTGTTACAGGATCGGCATCGACAACTAGTCTTAAAATCCCGCTTGATCTTCAAAAAGTTACAACGAAACCTCCTCAATCACCTGCTCCGCTGTCCCCGCGTTTACTGGCTAGAAATGCTGCTAATAAAATAGCTGGACAAGCATCTTTTGCGCCGTGTGTTAACGGCGGCGGCAATGCCTCAGATAGTAATGGCGGTGGAGATATGCCTAGAGGTCGTTCAAAAACAATTTCAGTTGTTCGTGAAGTGAACAGAAATCCTAAAACACAAACAATTTTCAGACCAAGAGGTGCAAATCCCCCACCCACAAATTCAAGATTAGGAATCAATCCCAGTTTTGTATTCTTACAACTTTTTTACACTGGACAACTTCAAGTCACTGAGCTTCCAATTAAAGTCACCTCAGAACATATGCAGACAATAGGTATATTAGATTTGATTGCACCGTTCGAAATCCACAAAATTGGTGTACTCTATGTTGGTCCAGGCCAGTGTAATAATGAAACAGAAATATTAAAAAATCGTTTCGGCAGTGTGCGATATGTTGAATTTTTAAGAAATTTAGGAACTCTTGTCAGTTTAAAAGATGCAAAAGAGAACAATTTGTTTGTAAACATCGAAACAAGCGGTACACATGGGAATTTTACATATGTCTGGAAGGATGACATTGTTCAAGTTACTTTTCATGTTGCAACTTTAATGCCCAACAAAGAAACAGATCCAAACTGTATTGATAAGAAAATGCACATTGGAAATGATTATGTTAGCATCGTCTATAACGAAAGCGGAGAAGAATACAATTTAAACACTATTAAAGTAATTTGCTTGTTTTAACTTAATAGAGAATTTCAATTATATTTTACATTATTTTTAGGGACAATTTAATTATGCTTGCGTTGTTGTCCAGCCATTAGAACTTAATAGCAACAGGATTTTTGTTCGAGCTAAAAAAGAAATTTCAGATTTCATCAGTCATTTGGAATCAAAAATTGTTTCGGACAGCAGTGCCCCACTTCTAGCACGGCAATTAGCTTTACACGCTAATGTAATTAAATGCTTTAATAAAATAAATTGTATTATTACTATTTTAATTTCATATGTTATTATAGCTTGCATCACTTGTTTCCCAAAGTGTTAAAACAAAAATACCATACGCACCTAACTGGCTTGAAAGACTCAGACAAATTAAGAAGCTAAGAACAAAGGTAAGCAATTATTTATTATGTTTTCCTCTTTTTATAATCAAGTATTTTTTTATAATTGGTAAAGCTGCTTAAGGAATTCCAATCCTCAAATCTTGGGGACCAGGATACTTCTGGTGGTTCTTCTGGAGATGTTTCTAAACTTCGTCCGAATACCTATGATTTTACAAAATACACTTAAGAATAATTAAGTGTATTTTATAAAATTATAAATATTGTTTTGATAGATTGTTTTTTTCCTTATGATATAAGATGTAATTCTTCTTCAATATTCTATTCTATTTTTAATTATTATTAGAATTCTTGATGTCTACCTTAATGTTATCATTTTAATGTGTTTGCGGTGCATTTTATGAACGTGCTTTCAACAAAATATAGAATGTACAAATTCTTTAAAATTTATAAAAATTAAATGATATTAAAAAAATTAACCACAATGTTTTATACAATATTCATATTGAGCAGTAGCGGTTCCTCTTTGGAAGCAAAGGAAGCGCTGCTTCCTTTGACAAAATAGGCAACTTCCTAAAAATATAAATTTAAATATATCAAGATTAATCACAAGAAAAATCTTAATATATTTCCTGCTCTGGAAACACTAAAGCCACGGTCATGATATGAGCGGTGAGCGGCAGAGTGACAATACTAAAGTGCCGCTCTCTGCTAATTCGAAATTTTAAATTTTTCTGGTACCGCTCTTTTCGTGGCCGAAGCCTTACACAACATGGGTAAGCTGTAATATCTCCAGCTTATTTGGCCCAGAAAATCAATGTGAAACCTCCAACACATTCACTTTAATTGAACTAACACTCACGCAAAGGTTTGCGTTGATACAGTACTCTCAGAAGCTGAGCTAAACACAGCTTCTTCGGAACCCAACAACGGGATAAAACAAGAGAAATTTTCTGTATACACTATATTCTCTTCGTTTTCTGCTTATCTGTTCTGGCTTCGAGCAATATTACATTTTCTCTTAAAATTTTGCTTCGAGATTTTGTTTTTGACTTCTTAAAATATATGAATTTTCGTTTGTATATTGAGTCAAGAAAAAAGAGATCTAGGATAGGTGAAGTTTCTCTTTATATATTGTTGATTCTAATTGGAAAACAGAGGGTTGTGTTGAATATAAAGCTGATAATTTTGTAGAGGTTCCGCCAAAAGAGTTGATGCCGGAGCGCGCAGCTGGGGAATTAAAGCTGCACACAAATAAGAATTTCGTACATGGACAACGCATGAGCTTGTGTGCTTTGAAATCTCCCCTTCTAAATCGGCTGCGACGGGATTACGCCCCCCATAGCATGTGACCACGACGAAAGCCGCAGAAAGACTAATTGAGCTGCGATTTTGAATAAAGTGAGTGAACAACTTGCGCTTTAAAACAACCAGAGCGGCTTTATCACACTGCTAAAAAATTTTGTCATTTAAAAGGTTTTATTGAAATCTTAAAATTTAATATGGTAATTTAAAAAAAATTCCCAATTATTGGTTTTTACTAAATGAATTAAAAAATAGATATGGAAAAATAGAATTTACAAAACCCTTTAATTAGGATAAATAATTTTTGAAGGAAAACGTGTAAAATCAACAATATATATTCCTTCGGGTTTGCTTCATTACAGTTTTTGAAGAAAAAACAACTGAAATATAAAAAAAATTATTTGCGAAGACTTTGGTAAATAGGGTGGGTAGATACTCCTTTTTTAAGGAAATGCCCAGGTAAACAGTAAACAAGAAAAGATGTGACAATGAACATGACTTTATTGCACTTTTTGGACCTTTTATGACTGAACTTATTAGAAAAATTAACTAGCAGGTAACAAAGGATGCAAAAAATGTAATTTGCGAAGACATTGGTAAATACTCCTTAATTAGGAAAAACCCCAGCTAAACAGTAAAAAAGAAAAGAGGTGTCAATGAATATGACTTTATTGCACTGTTTCTACCTTTTATGACTAAAATTATTAGAAAAATAAAATAGCAGGTAAAAAAATTTGCATTCATCCCTTTTTTCATTGATATGGTTGGTTGTCATTTCTCTCATAAGGACACTTGTCGACTACTGTTGCTAAAGAATAGACATTGTTAAGGTTGTGAATTTTAGAGTTTGTTCATAATTTTTGCAGTAGTGGAAATTCAGATAGTATTTATTATATTATAATTCAAGTTTAAATTTTTTTAAGCTGTGTAAAGTTTTGAAGTGCGTGAATTTTTTAGTGAAAATATTAACATTTTATAAGAAAATGTCGCTTTTTAAAAAAGGGAAACCAATTAAAAGTCAAGCGCGGGAATTAGTAGTGAAAGTGTTCAATTATGTTAAAAGTGAAGCTGAGAAACTGGAGGAATCATCGGGCACCAATCGAAAAGCATATTATTTTTTTAAAGCTGCAGAAATCACGGGAATACCACAGGCTACAGTCGAAAGAATTGAAGAGCGATATTCCAAAACGTGCTAAGTTCTTATGATGTAATTAGTGGGAAATAAAAAAAAACTGAATATCACTTTCACTCTCGCCTAAAGGGCTGTAATATTATTTCCTTTCTCAAAAAACCGATAAAAGAAACTATTATTTATAAAAATATAAATAAATTTGCTACATTTTATATGAAAAAAATGGTTTTATTTATGGTGGTACATTTTCATAATGTACTAAGTCAATTACTTAGTACATTTTGAAATAAAATTTCATAGTAAAATTATGATACTATGGTAAATGTTTTCAGTCCTCAGAAAGTTCAGCCCAGCAAAAGAAAGAATAGTATTTTTCAAATCTTTATTTTTAATATAAAAAAAACATTAAAAAATTCAATATGAATACTAGCTATTGAAATTGATGGAAAATTCATTTGTATGACCCATTATACATCGGAATGAGTATGATTTGTGATAAATGTTTATGTGAATGCATAACTACTACGTCATAGATTGGAAAGCAATACAATATTAAAATTAAACAAAAATTGACTTAGTACGTTTTGGAATATCGCTCTTCAATTATTAGGAAAAGCCGTGAAAGTAGTGTTTTAGTTACTCCTTCTAAAAAAGTACAACACAAAAAGTGGGTGACAGATTTGGATGACTGTGATGTGGATATTATTAGAAGAATTATTTATAATTTTCATAAAAATGATGGTTTAGTAGTTACACTGGAAAGACTTAAACAGAAATTGGGTGGGTGCCGAAGAAGTATGGGATCGCTTGACGGAAACGCGTTTAATTATATCACGAAGTGATGATTCAAGCCTAGAAGATGACCTTTCTAGCTGCGAGGATGATACTGCTGGACCTTCTAAGGATTAATATATTCATAAAGTGTAAGTTTGTAATAATTTATAATATTTCTATCATAATAAATATACAATCAACGACCCGTGGAGTAGGCCTACAGGGGATGCCACGTAAAAAAAACGCACCAAAACTCTACCTCATGGGTAGTGCGGAAATGAGTTCGATTTGAAATTATAAAATATTATTATAAATATTAGTGGAGTCAGATGAGCAAAACATAAGGAATTGTCTCCAGAGTAAAATTTTTTTTTTGGAACATGTTAGTTACATCGAATACTATACGAAATGGACATTTTCTACCTCTAGCAACCGCCGCTACGTAAGTTATCGGCCATTATGTCAAAAATTTACCATTTTGGTCGTTCTTTCTAAATATAAATGCGTATATCTCGGCATGTGTAGGTCCGAAAAAATCGAAAAAAATAGAGGTTGTTCGTTATGATATTGGCTACCAGCGGTTAGAATATGAAATCCTTTTCTGCACACATAACCTCAAAAAAAATCAAAAACTGAAGAAACTGCTCAATTTTGGTTTTTTGGCGAAAACTTCGAATATTTTTAGTGAAATTTGATGAAATTTTCAAAAGTTATACTTTATAATGTGAACAATAACTGGTTAAAATTTCAAGTCAAAATATCTAATACAAGGCTCAAAAATTGACTTCAAATTTGAAAATTGATTGGCCTATCAGTTTTGTGCATCGCTTCGTATGAGGTTCTTACTTTTTTTAAAATGAAGCTTCTTTTGTGCACTTTTGATGGTGAAAAAGAAAAAATTTTAAACTTGAAGAAAAGTGAAAAAAATCGAATCGAAAATCGACAATTTTTGCATTTTTTCGTCAATTTTTTAGGAAAATTTGACTTTTTTTGGCAAAGTTCAATTTTTATTGAATTATTAGTTCATTTTTGACATATGATGATCGAAAAATTGACTTTTATCAAAAACTGTGATTTTTTTCTAAAATAATTGACGAAAAAATGCAAAAATTGTCGATTTTCGATTCGATTTTTTTCACTTTTCTTCAAGTTTAAAATTTTTTCTTTTTCACCATCAAAAGTGCACAAAAGAAGCTTCATTTTAAAAAAAGTAAGAACCTCATACGAAGCGATGCACAAAACTGATAGGCCAATCAATTTTCAAATTTGAAGTCAATTTTTGAGCCTTGTATTAGATATTTTGACTTGAAATTTTAACCAGTTATTGTTCACATTATAAAGTATAACTTTTGAAAATTTCATCAAATTTCACTAAAAATATTCGAAGTTTTCGCCAAAAAACCAAAATTGAGCAGTTTCTTCAGTTTTTGATTTTTTTTGAGGTTATGTGTGCAGAAAAGGATTTCATATTCTAACCGCTGGTAGCCAATATCATAACGAACAACCTCTATTTTTTTCGATTTTTTCGGACCTACACATGCCGAGATATACGCATTTATATTTAGAAAGAACGACCAAAATGGTAAATTTTTGACATAATGGCCGATAACTTACGTAGCGGCGGTTGCTAGAGGTAGAAAATGTCCATTTCATATAGTATTCGATGTAACTAACATGTTCCAAAAAAAAAATTTTACTCTGGAGACAATTCCCTTTTCACTAAAATTTGATGCTCATCTGACTCCACTATATATCCTTTTAAAAAAATATACTTTAGAAAAATCATTTAATATTAAAAAAATTTCATTTTTTATTTAATTAAAAAAAATTATCAACACATAACTCACATATTTTATTTCTTAAAATATTCTTCAAAACTCCGGTTCGGTAAATCTGCTGTTAAACAATTATCATATCAAATTTTTCGCCAGAAAATGCTCTACTAAAAACCTCGAGGTATACTTTTTCTTTTGTGTTATAAATATTTTCTAAGTATAAAATCTTTTTTATTTCATGTAATTTTTTCCATGACAAAAATAACTAACTTTTCATCAATTTTTTCGGTTATAATATTATTCGATACTTCTTTTAACAGTGTATCGCTTATATTGTAATTCCGTGGTGGGGACGTGACATTCTCACTGCGCATGGAAAACGCGATTTTCTCGGCATCAACTCTTTTGACGGAACCTCTAGCTTCCATTATATTTTTTATGATTCTCTTTAAAGATGATTTAAAGGGATAGAGAATAATTTTATGAATTTTATGAGCACGGGCTACCTGAGAGTTTTTTTTGCAAGAAGAATGTATTGATTGTAAGCGTGGGTGTAAGGGGTGTATGCGAGGTATGCAGGGTGTTATCAGTACTACTTTTTTTAGATTTTAACCCAAAATTGTGGATTTGTATGAAAAACCAAAATTGTGGATTTAAATGAGATGAAAGTAGTATTTGCAGTTTTTCAATGGCTTTTTCTTTGGAGGCTTTAATTATCCACAGAATCTGAAAAAAGGCGCAAAACGCCCACTACCAGCGAAAATATTTCAAAAAAAATAACAAAAAAATTCGATTAGATTTTTTTTACTTTTTGGAAGTTTAAACAAATTTTCTTGAAAATATAACTTTGGAACCAAAACACTAAAACTTAGCTAGCAGTTTTTAAGTTTTTTTTTGAGGTTGTGTACAGATAAAAATTTCATATTGTAATCGCTGATAGCCAATATCATAACGAACGCCTCTACTTCTTTTGCTTTTTTGGACCTACACATGCCGAGATATACGCATCTATAATTAGAAAGAACGACCAAAATTAAAAAATTTTCACAAAATGGTCGATAACTTGGTTGCTAGAGCTAAAAACTAGCCATTTCGTATAGTATTCGATGTAACTAACATGTTCCAAACGAAATTTTTTAGACTGCAAACAATTCCTTATGTTTTGTTTATCTGACCAATATAAGGTATTTTTCAGTTTTTTTAGTAAAAGGTTTAGATACTTTTATCGTTCACCTTGCGCATTGCTTCCCTTATCCTGAACCTTACGAACCGCCACTGATATTGAGATAGAAATTTTCTTCAGTATCAACACAATCTTCTTCCTATTTGGTAAGTCTGGTCTTGTTGCCCTAAATATCTCTAAGGTTTCTATAGAGTTTTGGCACCCGGCTATTGGTAAGTTCTAAAAACTGTCTCCGTTTTGGGCGTTCATTCACGGTAATGCCGCCAAATCGAAGAGGACTTAGAAAGATCTTTTATAAAAAAAAGAATCCAGTGGTAGAATTGACCCCTGCAGAGATGGAGTGGCTTTTACCACTAACTTTACTTTAGTTCTATCATCAGATATATTTTTATTCTTTATAAATAACCTTATTCTCAGTCCCTGATTATAATTTGTGTTCCTATTCTTCTTTGATTCATTAGTTGGCGGTCCAAGCGGGACGTCCCCACAACGAATACGCTACTGTCGGTGCCGCGGGTCTCGAACTCTATTCACGATACGTTTCTATTGCCGATTTTTGGCGACGTCTCTTTAAGCCGCCCTCGATGTTCTTTAGCCTGATTTTCTGCGTTGCCGATCGCTGAATTTGTGTTACATTTATGCCTTCGATAATGTAAGACAGGTATGTGGCAGAACACAACAGAAAACATAAAATGTATTGTCTCTATGCTGAGTAGCAAAAAGTAGTTGCAGCTAAACTCGAAGAATTGTCAATAGCAGTGAAAACTTTGAAAGGATTCCCTCAGGGTGAAGTACTATCATCCGTTAAATGAGTGTTAACGAGCTCCTCACGAGGCAGTCATTCTTTGACTTTGATGTATACGATTCCCTGATGACCTCTGTGGCGCGTTCATGTCGCGGCGCGCCGGCAACCGTCGATACTCACTAAACTTCTGGTGGAACGCAGAGAGTGACGAATGTCGAAGGGCCTGCCTGAAAGCGAGAAGGAGAAGTCGAGAAATCGGAACCGTCTGGATTTCGACGAGCTTCTTAAAAGATATAAGGAAGCAAGAATAAGGTTGAACAAGACCATCGCTGGCTGGAAGTAAGCACTTCAAAAGGTTGTGTAGAGAAGCAGACTTGGACCGCCGGGGCGGAGTTTATGAAATGATCATGTTAGCGGTCAAGAGCAGGCGCTGCCCGCGGACCACTTGCTCCATGCTGCTCCAGGGTATAGTGTATGTGCTGTTTCTACAGAAGGCTTAATAGCGTGGTTGAGAGAAGGTATCTTACCAGGGCCATGGAAAGAGCAGAATCTCGTACTCCTACCGAAGTCTAACAAGCTTTTAGGGGACCCATCGTCCTACAGACCGATATGACTCCGTGGTTGCATATGCAAACTTTTCGAACGGGTGATCTTTAACAGAATACACCCTAGCTTTGAAAGGGAAGAAGGCCTGTCGGACAAGTAATTTGGCTTCAGAAAGCCAAAGTCGACGACTGATGCAGTCAACATGGTGGTGGGCATAGCAAAAACCACCTTAGAGAAAAATCACTGCTGCGCGTTGATAACCTTCGACTTCTTTAAAAATGCTTTCAACTTTGCGAGGTGGAGCAAAATAGTTGAGGCGTTGATCAAGCTAGATACACCAAAGTACTTAGAGCGAATAGCAGCCGACTTTCTTTAGGGTAGGTCGATTCATTGAGATTTGGAAGATGTACCGAAGATGTTCGGGGCAACATGTAGCGTTCCGAAGGTTCCGTCTTGGGCCCTATCCCGTGGTTCGCAATGTACAATGATGTGTTGGGGCTTCACCTTCCAAAGGAAGCAGTGAGCGTATGTCATCGGAGTAATGGTCATAGTAAAAAGCCCAGATGACATCTATTATATGCCAATGAAGCGATCTGGGAAATAAACTGATCTTGATGAGTACAAAATGTTGTTGCGGCCTCTGCTAATAGGGTCCTCCACGTTGTTCTAGGTCTTCCGACTCGACGGGATCCTTGCGTATTCCAGCCAAGGGCCTGTTTGGTTAGATTATCGTTTCCGCGTCGCTAGGTGTGGCCAATCCAATTCCATTTCCTTCGCCTGATTTGGTCGTCTACCTTTCTTGGCCGGCATGGCGCCAGAGCTCTCCATTTGAATTTTTTATCTTGCCAGCAAATTTTTAGGATACGACGTAGGCATCTGTTGATGAAGACTTGTAGGCGCCCTGTGATGAATTTGGTGACTTCCATATTTCGCAACCGTACAAAAAAACTCCCTTAACGTTGGAGTTGAACAGCCGCAATTTGGTGTTAGTTAAGATCTACGTTGATCTCCATAGGCGGAACAGGCATGCACTTATTTTGGAACTAACGTCTTCTTATGCTCCGCCATTTTCGTTAATAATACTACCCAGAAGTTTTCACTTCCCCTCGTGCAGGAATTAGCCGGAGGTTTTCGGTCCTGCGATTTCTTGCAAGTTGTCAATTGACAATTTTTGGTATGTATGTGGGTATCTTGAAAAGCGGCATACACATAGACAATCGACATTTATGTTATCTTCTTCTTGATTTGCAGGAAATTGCCCAAAAAGTGTTTCTTTACTTTCTGGATTTTTGACACAATTATCCCCACCATTCAAGTAAGTTTTTGCAGGAAAAGTAGTAGTAGTTGTTGTTTAATTAATTTACTAGCATAAAGCTAGCGAACCCTGACCACAGGGTTGCTTACTGATCCAGCCTCGCGGCTATGTAGACCAAATTACTGGAATAAAATTAAATTAATTATCTTTTGTTGATACAAGGCTGAATGACGCGTCCTAGTTTGGGCCAGAACAACGTGGCAGGCGTCTCTGCTCAGGGATGTGAGAAATGTCACATCAAAGTAGACAAAGCTGGACTGATGAATAAAGCTGTCATCTTAAGTGTCAAATTGGGTACGTCCGGTAATGTAGAATCCAAACTGCGCAAAGAAAGTCCAATCAAAATATCTCAATGTAGAACCAGTCAGTCGATTGTCAATGAATGCATGTAGGTGAGTTTTTCTGCATGAGCCCCTGTACAGCATCATGTCCCCTTTCACGTGCTGCCAGAAGGTTGCTGGAACACCGGTTGACTCGTTGTAGAACCCTTCAAACGCCAACTTGCCAAACCAAAATGTAACCAGAAATTGCAGAAAAAAAATAAGAACAAAAATTAGTGGTATATCAAATATCATAATATAATAGCTGAATGTGCGTCCCCCAAGCTGCTATGGCTAAGTTGGCTTCCCTCAACTAGCCACGAGTCATCAGTATCCGCCCTGCTCTTTTCACTCTCCTTTAAACATAATAATTTGCTCCAAGATACCGATTTCTCAAGCGATGTAAACTGGCTGCACACAAATTCTTCTTCTTAAATGGCGCTACAGTCCTTCTCTACGTCTTGCTAGCTCTCTCCAGTTTGATATACGAAGTTTTCGTATGTCTTCTAGCACGTCATCCATCCACCTATTTCTTGGTCGTCCTACTCTTCTTCTTGTTTAGTAGAGTTAACCCTTCTAGCACAGAAGGCGCACTTTTCAGCAAAGCATGAAAATCTATATATGTATACATACACATACACATACATATATATATACATATATGTATACATATATAGAGTTTCCCTTCTATTACAGGAGGCGCACTTCCCAGCAAGGCTGAGAAAAATTTACCACAGATTTTGTGGCTCTGCTGAGGCATGCAAACATATAACAATAAATAACGAATTAAACCTTCTAGCTCAGAAGGTGCACTTCTCAGCAGGGCTGAGAAACATTTACCACTGTCGTGGCTCAGCTGAGACATGCAAACATAAAAATTAAAAGCATGAAAGATCAAAAACATCAAACAGAGAAGCGTGCAACTAAAAGGGAGTGGGGCACGCAGGGAGTCATGCCACATTGAGAAGGGTCCTTTTAAGGACAACTTCACTAGTTAGCAAGCTAAACACATTCCTATTGTTGTTAGTATTTATAAGCATGCGATTAACGGGTTCGAACATGCCATAATTGGTGTTAGAGGAATTAATGTGCAAGAGAGGTTCACCTCTCAGGTTGTAGTTATTCACTCTAAATGACGCGCGGCTTCTTAAGAAACCTTGTCATTCATCAGTCGACGAACGAATATAACGTCAGCGACCTCACGGCGCTTATGGAGAGAGCTTAAGTTGAGCAATTTAAGTCTGTTCTCATAAGGCGGAAGAGTAAGTGGGTCGTCCCACGGGAGGTGGCTGAGTGCAAACCGGACGAACTTCCTTTGAACCGATTCGATTTTACTAACATGGGAGGAGTAGTAAGGAGACCATACCTGGGAAGCGTAGTCAAGCAAAGGCCTAACCAAAGATACGTACAGGTGTTTAGTGATGAGGGGGTTGTTGAACTCTTTGGACCATCTTTTTATAAATCCCAGGACTGAATTGCCCTTGGAGGAGATATAATTGATGTGGGTGGAGAAATCCAACTTACTTTCTAACCTAACCCCAAGATCAATTACAGATTCAGTACGGGAGACCTTGTTGTCAAGGAAAGTATAGTCATAAGTTATAACACCACGTTTCCTACAAAAAGTCATGATCTCGCATTTACTAATATTAAGTACAAGGTTGTTGTTGGAACACCAAGAATAGAAGGTGTTTAGATCTGCTTGCAGAAGTTTGCAATCCTCTATACTCCTTATGTGGCGATACAGTTTGATGTCATCAGCGTAAATAAGGATATTACAGTGCTTTAGCAGGGTAACAATATCGTCAATTGATAAAATAAAAAGAAGAGGGCCAAGATGACTGCCTTGCGGGACTCCAGAGGACGCTTCGATGTTCTTCGATTTGACTCCGCGGAATAGAACCTGGTAGGTTCTATCGGCTAAGTAAGTACGACTGGAACCAATCTACAAGGGCATGCGGAAAGCCTAATTTCTTTAGTTTAAGAACTATAATAGAGTGGGAGAGCTTGTCGAAAGCCTTACTAAAATCTGTATAGACACAGTCAGTTTGGCAGCCAGTGACAAAGCCTCTAATTGTGTGTGAAGAGAACTCCAGTAAATTAGTAGTAGTGGAACGGGCTGCAAGAAAACCATGTTGGTTTGTTGAGATAGAATGCTGGACTCCCTAAAATTAAGGTTGTTTTCAGGGAGGTAGTTATCGTCGTCATCACAAGATACCCATTGAACATTGGGTAAATTAAAATCACCTAAAAGTAGGATTTCGTCTTTAGAATCCATCATATCCTGGATATGATTAATGCAGGAAATTAGGATATCATAAAGGTTATGACCTTCGTCGTCAAGAGTGCTGAGCATATCGGGTGGGATGTAACAGCAGATCAAGAACAGGTTATTGTGGGCAAGAGAGACTTTAAGAGCGAGAAGCTCAATGTCCAAAGAGTTGGAAAAACTAGGAAGCGTTATTGAAGAGCAATTGAGACGGTTATTACAGGCAAGTAGTAAACCACCTCCACGAGCCCCCGAGTCATTATGTCTATCCCTCCGAAAAACTTGGAAGGAGGAGTCGAATAGTTCGGCATTGAGGATCCCACTATATAACCATGTTTCCGTAAAAGCGATTATATCAAAATCGCTGGCCGAGGTTGATAGAAACACATCGTGGGTTTTCGACCTCACTCCTCTTACGTTTTGATAATAGAGGGTGAGCGTCTTAAGTTTTTTGAAACCTGGGGAGAGTCAGGAGTGCGATGTACACGTGTGCGGGGAACAAAGTATTTAGAGAAGGCACCGGGAGGCCAGAATGTCGGGTCCAATAGCTTTTCAGCGTTACTGGGTGGTGCAGACAGAACAAAGGACGCGACCGGTTTGGAAGAATTGCTAATCTTTCTGCAGGAGATTGTTTCAGGGTTTATTTCTTTTTCCTTTAAATAATCTTTAATTGCCCCTGGCGTAGTGTCAGGGGAAAAGCGCGAAATGAAAATATTTCGCGGCTTGGGTACCGTCACAAGGCTGGTACAGGTTACTGAAGACCTAGTAGCCCCAGCGTCAACTTGCTCACTAATATCGCCAGAGAAGTTAGATGACGTATCAGAAGAGTTCATTGGAAGTAAAGGGGCGGGGACCGACAAGCTAACAGAGGAGTTCATAGAGACCACCTCTGTAAAAGTCGCTTTACGACTGCGTCTGCCTTTACGCTTGTTGCAGGGTTTTGGCTGGTTCGGAGCCAGCCTAAAGACAGTCCCCATCGAAGGGTTCTCCACGGGTACTGTGGAAAGGCCAACGGCAATACCAACCTCTGGAGGAGCGGTGGCTGGAGGTTCGCATTGCACTTCTTTACACTGAGCGGCACAGGAATGCTTACTATCGAAAGCACTAAATTTTTCCGATAATAAGTTCAGGGCAGAGAAATTTTGAGTCGCTGTACGAGATAACGACTCGACTTCAGTCCTGACACGCATCGTACAACTTTTTATATCAGTTAGCACTGCAGAAAGGGGGGCCGAGGTTTCAGCTGAAATGGAAGAAGTAAGAGCACCAGGGTTCAGGATCACTGATTGCAAATCGTCGACGGTATCTAAGACCGTGGAGACTCGAGATGAGAGCTCGTGGAATTTGGCCACGAGAGAACTCGAGCTCGTTGAAAAAGAGGCCAGTGTGTCGGACAGCTGGTCAAGCCGGGCATTTACCGATTGGACATCGTCGGACAGGGTTTGAAAATGAGAGGTGATGCTCGAGAGGGAAATCAACCGATCAGTAACATTTGCGTGATCAGTTTCAACCACCTCCGAGATACTTTTAATCATCCTCATCACATGGCAGGGCTTGATGTCAGAGCACTCTTTGCAAGTAGATCCTCTAGGAGCTGAGGACTTGCATCTTCCAGATGGTCTTCCATTAAAAATCCTGGCTAGCATTCTTTCTTCTGGAGCCCGTAGAACGTGTCCAAGCCATCGCAGTCTGTTCAATCTTATGTATGTAGATATGTTTATGTCGTCATACATTTGTTGAAGTTCCTCATTTGTCCTAATGCGCCATTCGTTTTGGTTAACCCTTACAGCGCCAAATATTCTTCTTAAGATCTTTCTTTCGAAGATTTTAAGCTGGTTTTCTGTTTGTTGGGTCAATGTCCAAGCCTCAGACCCATAGCACAGAACTGGGCGGATTAACGTTTTGTATAGTCTGATTTTGCATTGTCTTGAAATTTCTTTGCTTTTAAAGACCGGGACTAGTGCGAAATAGGTTTTATTTGCGGCTACGATGCGTCTATGGATGTCGTCCTTTAAATGGTTTTGTGCAGTAAGCATTGTCCCTAAGTAGATGAAGTTTTCTACAATTTCCACAATATGATCGCCAAGGCTGATACTTCGTCCTAGCCGATGTCCTTGTTTTGATACGATCATATATTTTGTTTTTGTGTCATTTACTCGTAGATTGAACTTTGCTGAGCTTTCTACAATCTTGAAAAAGGTTTCCTTTACCTCTTGTGCTTTGCGTCCAATTATGACTATATCATCTGCGAAGGCTAGTATCTGGATGTTCCTTGTGAAGATGCTATTTGCTCCATTAAGCTGTGTTTCTCTCATTATTGCTTCGAGAGCAATGTTAAAAAGTATTGGTGAGATTGCATCTCCTTGTCGCAGACCCGATTCTTGAGGAAAATTGGTTGAGTTACAACCTCGTATTCTCACTTGTGTTTCACAATTTTTGGTCGTCATCCTGCAGAGATCTATTAATTTTCTGGGGAAACCCATTTCATTCATCTTATTCCACAACTCTCTTTTATTTAGCAGATCGTAAGCATTTCTATAGTCTATAAAAAGAAGATGTATATCAATGTTTTCTTCCCAGCATTTTTCAAGTATTTGTCTCATTATGAAAATCTGGTCTGTTGTCGATCTGTGAGTGCACTCGTCCATTTCGTCCATTGTTGAAAACTGTTAACGGTTGTTGATGCTTTACCCTGAATTTTAGCGGGTCGCTGTGTAAAACCATGCTGCATTTTATATTCTTAAAAAATCTCTGATCCATATAATTAAGACTAAGCAATTGTCACAAAATTATCATTATTAAAGAATTCTAACTGCTGAACATTTAACCATACTATGCGGAGATCACAAACTTATGTAAAACCAAAACTAAGATTAGTTTTATAAAAAACACATGTCTTTGTTGGGTACCGAACTGGAATTAAATTAGATTTCTACGGAACAAATCAAAGATTACACGAGTTTAAAACTGAAACACGATGGCTTCGTAATGACTCAGAAATAAACCGTTATATTGGAACACTGTTAGTTAGTCGAACACTGATTGTATATGGGGGGCCAGTCGCAGGAGGAAGCGACCGACCCGGTCGGGAGCGAGAGCCGAACGGCAGGAAAAGTACTGGAACAAACCTACTGTGTGTGATAAAGATAGTACAACATCTGTTGACGGGTTCATTCCTTGCAAATTCAGTTCGATGCGAATACTCCCTAAGCATTTTTGTATGCCTGTTGCATCGAGCTTCGTCTTTAAATTTGATTCCGTCTGAGAGAAACTCCACCTTGATCATTTAAGACGTCCAGGGTGAAGCATGAGATTAACAATTCCCTCCTATCTGCTAGCTTCATGAGATCTAGCACCTTCAATCTTTCCATATAAGGAGGTAGATTTTGAAAATCACGCGGATCGTGTAAACTACTCAGAGCAAAGAGAAGACATTTCTTGTGCACTGACTTAAGCCTCTTGTCACTAACCTGGAATATGGGATCCCCCAGATAGGTATGCGTATTCCAATTCGGGCGATTAAAGTCACCTAAAATGAATATATCATCGTTAATGCCAAGTGAATCGTTAATTTCATCGAATATATGAAATAAGTTATCATATTTAGATTCGTCAGAGTTAGGGGGTATGTAAAATGTGTCAAAAACTATGGGGCCTATTCTCCAATTCGTTTCACGTGAAAAATTGTTCACATTCCAAAACTACTATTCTGGCAATCGCCTGAGGTGAAAACTTTCGTTGTGAAGTGATTAAGGGTTTCATCTAATTTTTCCAAGTGGAAGACGCTATTAAGAAGTTGTATTTCGGAAGTTATGTACGAAATGGCATCAAAGAAGTGAGTATTTCATATTTATAAAATTATTTACTCAAATTTTCAATTTTCCGATAATTATTGTTTTTGTATACAAAAAAATTACGAAGAGGAAACAGGTTGATGTTCTTTTGGGTGAAATGGAAAAGCACAAACATGTACCAAAAGGGCAGAAGTATTCCGAACATTTTATGGCCAAAGAGCGATACGCGGAACGAATAGCAGCTTCGACAAGGGCTAAAAAATTCTCACAATCACTTGCTGCAACGGTCTCTTTTGCATTGATCCTGCGAAGAGAAAAAGGACACCTGACCGCTATAAACCGGTTTAATGTGTGGCAGGGGTCTCCTACTAGATATTTATCAGGCACAAAGTTCGAAAATCAAACTTCGATTTTTCGACTTTGGCCAGCTTTTTGGCATTTTGCCCCACTGTGCGACGTCAGGATATTATTTCCAAGTCATCACTGCTATCATTATCACTATTACTACTGCTCAACCACAATTCTGCACATGTCATGTTAAAACTACTGATCTTTTAACAAATTACTTCAAAAATACAACTATTTTATTTTTATAACGATTGAAATTTTCATTTTTATAACGATTGACAGTTTCAGTTCCACTTGTTCCAGGTGGAACTTTTCTTTCGAATCATGTGAATCACAGAATCGACTCAATAACATGAAGTGAAATGCAGGTGAAGTTTTTTTCACGTGAAACGAATTGGAGAATAAGCCCCTATATGTCTTTTACTCGATTTGACTCGTACGAAATCATGTTCAAATGAATCTGAGCGATTAGACTCGATTAGTTCACTAAGGAGTTCTTGACGGTAATAAGTACTCCTCCGCCACTCGAGAGACCGGTGGTAGTCTCTGTCGCATCTGTATATTGACCAATTACTGTCCAAGATCTCTTCATTTACCTGTTTTATCTTAGCACCCACCAGAAAGTGGTCTGAGTCCACGTTTGCTCCACGGTACGTTCTAACATCTATTATGCTGGAGCTGTATCTTGCACTAATCAGTATATGGTCTATAGCCGTGACCGTCTCTTTATTAACAGATTTCCAGGATATTCTGTGTATTCTTCTGTGTTGGAGTTTCGTGCAGCAAAGTCCACCAGTCTACAATCATTATCATTATACTCAGGGTGTATACTGTGCTTTCCAATGGTTGGGTAATAGATTCGTTCCTGCCCTACTTTTGCGTTAGCAGTTCCTACAATTACTTTTACATCATACCTGGGACATTTTCTGAGGTTTCACTCAATGTTTTCGTAGAAGGCCTCCTTTTCTTCATCAGACTTATCTTCAGTTGGAGCTGGTCCAATAGTACTCCAAACTCTATACCTAGTTCGCAGGTTCCATGTAAATATTCCAAAACCATTGCCCTTTTCCGTTTGCCAGTTCGTCGTTGAGTTACCCGTCCGGTTCGAGGCTCTGCTGCCGGGTTCATAGCAATTGATATTGCCAGGAATGATAGCTAGTCCTTCGCTGGTAGGCGGGATTATAGCGTCCCACTCGCTACTACCGTCGTTGGTTGTTTATCCAGCAGGAACAACGTGGAGCAGGGGCGGATTTACACAATTCCCGCCTAAGGGCTGGAAGATATCTGCCGCCCACCACCGCTCTTACATCATCCATCAACCAGGTTTTTATAATCACTGCTAACAACATTACCACACAAATACTAGCCTTTCGCGAAAAACGTGAAAACTAAATTTAAACTTAGGTTAAATAAATATTATTTTTGTTATTTAAGAGTTATAACGGGCATTTCCCATCACCGATTAAAGATAAACAATTTTTATTACATTTCAGGTTTTTCTCTATCCAGTGCCGTCTTTATAGATTGCGAGGCCCTAAGCCACTACAGATGGAGGCCCCCTAAAATATTCATAAAGCATTAGACTTAAAAGTCAATTGACAAATACTAAAACCCACTTAAATCAAAGAAAAAGTAGGTTACCTAAACTAGTTAAATGCTAATTTGCTGAAACTTTATTGTAAACCATGTAATTAAAAAATTGAAAGAATTTGTGAAATTCTGTGAATGTGAGCAAGCGTTCATATTAGGTATTCCCCAATATTTGTGAATAACTTTTAGAACTGATGGCAAAACAATTTTTGATTATAATAATAAATGAAGTCAAGGCAGCAAAGTATTATTCTATAAGTGTACATTCAACTCCTGACATTTCACATCAGGACCAATTGACTTTTACTATTCGCTATGTCACCAATGATGGTCCACGTGAAAGATTTTTGGCATTTATTCCTATTGAAGGTCATGGAGCTGAGTATTTGCCTAAAGTCGTCTTAACATTTTTAAATGATAATGGTATCAGTATCAATAACTGTCGTAGCCAGTCATATGACAATGCGTCAAATATGTCAGGACAATATTCAGGCCTCCAAGCTAGACTACGCTGAGTATGTACCTTGCGCTGGCCAACCTTTGAATTTGATTAGCGTTAAAAGCGTAGACTGTAGTACTGTGGTCACGCAAGTTTTCTATTTAGTGCAGAAATTGTACACTTTTTTCGGCATCCACATGCAGGTGGCAAAAGTTAGTATCAGTCCTACGTGACAAAGAAAAGCTGCTAAAACCGTTATCCGATACCAGAAGTGATGCTCTCACTGCTCTCCGTGGAAGTTATGGCAATATTTTAAAATCTCTTTTGCTACTTTCCAGTGATACAACACAATCAAGTGAGACTAGACTCGAGTCTTCAAGTTTATTCGAAAAACTAACTCAATTTGATAATATTTTTCTCACCATTTTTTGGAATGCTGTTTTATTTAAAAACAATTCAACTAACAAAACTTTGGAAAAAGAGAAATTGGACTTAGCTGTAGTTGTTAACTTACTTGATTCGCTCGAGAAATACCTTTATAATTTAAGAGATACATTTGTTGATTATATAAGAAAAACCAAAGAATTCATTGAGAGTAATTTAGTAACAATTAATGAAAAAAAAAAACTAGATTAAAGAGTAGAAGTGTTAAATTAACAAGATTCGAGGGACAAAGTGATGAAACTCTTTTCAACAAAGAAGATTCATTAAAAATCGAAACTTTTTATCCCATTATAGATTCTCTTTCTGTTAACCTGAAAAAACGAAAATTAGCGTATAGTAAAATCAATGAGAATTTCAGTTTTTTCCCATTTGCAAGAGATGACTGACGAAGCAATAAAAGAAAAGTGTGAAACACTAGCTGAAAAATATGATATTGATATAGATACAGAATCTTTTGATTTCTGAATGTGTTCATTTCAAATTTTATTTGGAAACATCAGGAAAAATGAGTAGTTCATCGATAATTCATTTGTACGCCAGAATAAAAAAAGAATTCTTAGTTTATACTTTCCCAAATATTGAAATATGTTTCCGAATATTTTTATGTATGATGGTAACAAACTGCACTGGAGAGAGATCTTTTTCAGCTCTAAAATTTCATAAAAGATGAGCACAGAAATACAATGCTAGATACAAGACTGAATAGTTTGGCACTAATGTTTATTGAATCAGATCTTTGTAACAACATCGACTTTGATACCATTATCTATGATTTTGCATTAAAAAAATCAAGAAACAAATTGTAAATTATTGTAAATTTTTTACTTTAATAAAATATTTTATTTTAAGTATGATTGCATGAAAATATTTTTGTATATTTTATAAAACGTAAAACCCATAATAAATTAAAACTTATTATTTATGCTAATAGATTTTTTAATTTTATCATTGGATAACTAATAAGAAAATTTGAATTTTGCGTTTAAATTTGTTGAAAAAAAAAAATCGGATATGAAGATGCCCGGCGGAGTCCCCAAGCCTGGGCTTCGTCGGCTTATGCCTTAAGACGGCACTGTCTCTATCAGTGACGGAAAATGTCACCAGTAATCCCTTAAAAACATGAACTCACCATCAACAACAATCATTTAAAATAAATAATATTCCTAATGTTATATTTTACGACAACTTAAATTGATTTCGGAAATGAAAAAACAGAGATAGTAGTTTTATAGATATATTAATGATATAGCATTCTTATCTTTTACATTACAATAAATTCCTTACAAAAAAGAATGTAATCTAACATTTCCACTCTGTAAAAGCGAGGGATTTTTTTCTACTCTTACATTAACACTGAACAACTCATAACTTGCCGTATTTAACTGAAATCACAATATCAGTTAAAAACTAAGTCATTTAAAACAATGATTTGGTAGCCTTTGAATTCTAAACTAAAATAACTTCCTTCGTGATTTTTTGTTTGAAAATGAATCGACGATATCACTTAATGTTGTATTTAAGTACTGTGCTCGGCTAACCGACTGCAATCGGCTGAATAGGCCCCCATCCACGGTCAAACAAATCGTCAAATTCCTGGCCAACATCGAAAAAATTGCAAGTGTGCGTGTATAAAATACAAGTTTTCGAAGTTGGCCGCTGTTTGAAGAAAATATTCGTCTGGTTTAATATTTCCTTCAAACAGCTTAAATGTGTGTGTGAGTTTTGCCTGTGTGCCATGTAAAGTTCGCTTTGTTTACAGTAGATTATATGAAATGTCGCTCGGGATGTTTGAAGAAAGTTTTTCCTCGTTGATGGCCAAAAATGTCAAAGCATAAATGTGTGCGCTGTTTGTCGAAAATTGGTTTGACGATTTGTTTGGCCGTGGATGGGGGCCTAATGGCTCAGGCGCTATCGTGTGCGTGCCCTAATTTTGGACCGGATCCAAAGCCTTCTATATTTACAAGCCATGCTGTAGGTGTGTGTGTGTGGTTGTATGAAGTCCCAACTTAAATTCGTGAAATATCGAAGTCCCATTAAAATCAAAGGGAAAGAAGTTTTCGTTCCGCGGAAAGTGCTGTTTCGAGTGTGATTTTATTGAAAATAAGAGCTATTCCATCAATGTAAAAAACGTACAATAATGCAAAAAGTACCCAATTTACCTGTCATAAATTTGCAATATAAATAAACAGTGTTATTAATAAGATTTACGGGGTTTATGTTGGCAATGGAGAAAAAAATATCAAAATCCCTTTGATAACGAGGAAAACAAGTGTTTCGTGCCGCGGAAAGTTTTCTATTAATGAAAGTGCCGGGATTTTTTGTTAAAAATAATAGTTTTTTTATAAAGATAAAAGCAAAATTTTCGTTTATTACATTTATTATTTACATTACATTATTTACGTTACATTTATTATTTACATTATTATCACAACTTTATAATACATACATATGTAGTTAATAAATGTTACAATTAATGTCCATAATTTTTGTTTTTATTTGGTTTAAAGAAGATTTTATCCCCAATAATTTATTCCCAATAAACGTACATAACCGCACTCCACACAGTCTGACAGCAAAATTGAAGTCCCATGCACCTTTGAATGTGAGTGTGAAATTTTGTTGTGCATGGCTTGTAAATGTAGAAGGCTTTGACCGGATCCAATGGACTGGCAACATTGTAGTGTCGCCATAATGGAGTGCTCGTGTATTGGGGCCTTTAGACCCATCTGACACATCGCTCTCCAGATGAATATATTACGCACGACGGTTGGTTTAGCAAGGATATCGTAAAGGATTGGGATTAAATGTGTACAGTAAATAGTCTCTGATTACTACCTTCTTTATGACATGTGGTTTCAAATTATCATTCGTTCTCATACATACGTTGTCCGGTTAAAATATAAAAAAATGTATTGAAAATTTGCCGCCCCTAAAAATTTGCCGCCCTGGGCTGAAGCCCCTATAGCCCCCCCCTAAATCCGCCACTGACGTGGAGGTGACGGTTCGATTTTGCCCACCGACTCACAGTCACTATATTTCTTGAACATTTAAATGGTTTGTAGTTGTGTTTTTAAAGAATTATTTTTGTTTTTCTAATTGCATTTCTAGCCATTTTGCATTTGTTTTCGAATTGGGGTTGGGATTTTTTTGGTTGAATTTTTTTGTTAAGTCGTGAGGACTAAGAGTTTCTACATAATTTTATTTGATTGGTAACGCTATTACCAACATGTTAAACTTTGATTTCATAGTAATGAGATGGTAATTGTGGTGGGAGAAGTCGATCAAGTTGTAAATCAAGAGTTTTTTGTTGTTGTTTATTTTTGTTTATTTGTTTGTTTGGGGATGCTGGACTAAGGTCCGTGGCAGCAGCGTGGGAACTCCCCCCGGAAATTCTATTGTTTTCAAGTTCCCTCATGTATGTCGATCTTAAGTACGGCGCGTCTGCCCTGATTGGGGGCTCACTTATGAAGATAGGTAGGTGGTGGTGCATGCATTACGGTGGTACCACCGGAGTCTCACCACTCTACGACCCCCCGGCGAGCGAGATGATTTTCAGGTGGGTTTTTTGAATGTTTTTGTATCAAAATTCTTGATTTTTGTGTGAAAATCCGAGCTTGGCCTCTTTGTTCAAACAAACCCAGGGTTCCCATAACAAGTTATGATGGTATTTCCAACGTTGCAGAATATTTGTGGCAAGTACGAAGGAATTTAATTATTAATTTACATTATAAATAAAAAGAAAAAAATATGAAATTGCAGGCATTTTCTATTTTACTATAATTTAATTAATCTCTACAAAAGTTTGGACTAAATCTTTAGCCAGAATGCCATCACAGCGTTTTTTTAGTTTTTTTTTACAGTTTTTAATACAATAAGCATTGATTATCTATTTTCAAAACGGGCACAGAAGTTTGTCTCCATATATTAGATCATAACGAACAAATATACCAAGAGTTTTTGTTAATTATATAATTTTATTGCTGAGAATGTATTTTCTTGGTATCCATAACCATTACAAGTTACAGATTGTGGCCAATCACAAACATTCTTTTTGGAATTGAAAAGTAATCCGTCAGTGCAATAAGATTCATGTGCAACACCATCTACGCAATTAATGAAGGACTTGCAGCCAGTTCTAATATTGGGATATCTCACTCCATCAACAGCTCCAACACAGGTCTATTAATGATATTAAAATATTTTAAAGAATTTGATTTTTAATAAAAGTTATTAATATTGTTTACCTGCTCTTCAACCCTTGGCATTTTATTATTTACACATTTCACAAATCCTGGCCAATCACAAGTATTTAGGATAGCATTGTATAGGAGGCCAGATGGGCAATTGGCAATTTGCGGTTGTCCTTTTACGCAGGAATAGAAGCTGCGACAATTATCTTGGATATTTGCATAGAAACGGTTTTCAGATTTTCCAATACAGCTCTGAATTGAAAAATTAAGCGTTTAGAATAAAAAAAATTAAAATTAGTTTTATAAAACTTACTACAGTCTTTGATGGTATAAACATTGTGATGTTTTTCGGTTCACATAATCCATAAATATCGTTTTTACAAGTTCCAGCCTTAGTGTCGAAATAGTATCCTTTTAGGCATTCACTTACAAGTGCTTGTCCATTGAGGCAAATATAATATTTTTGACAGTCTGGATGTCCTATTAAAGTTCCATGTTTGCCATAGCAAACTCCATTCGAGCGACTGCGTGCACCATTACAGGTACCATCATCCATGCGGCATTCTTTAGCAATGCTATCGAAGAAGTAACCTTGGTCACAAATAGCTATTTTCGGTTGACCGTCATTGCAAACATAGAACATTGTGCAATCAGCTTCATGAGCAACTAGTGTTCCATCTTTCAATCCTTCACATTTTTCACCAGTTGTTAAACTTTTTTGAGCACATTCACCATTATTTGGCCTGCAAATACGCTTAATAGCATCAAAATACTGACCATTTGAACATCTGGACGCTTCAGGTTTGCCGTAGAGGCAAGTGTAGAATTGTTCGCAATTTGTTAAATCAGGAACAAAAATACCATGTTTTCCTTCACAGTCGACATTGTTTAGGTCATTATTATCGGCAGGTTTCATTACATTTGCAAGTGGGCATCTACCATCGTTAGGAACGCAGGTGGATATTGTCTGATCAAACATGTAATTGTCTGGGCATTCTTGTGGAATTGCAAAGTTATTTGTGCAGATGTAAAATTGATTGCATGCATCAAAATTGGCAAGGTGCGTTCCATCTTCTTGATCAACACATGTGGTATTCATGTGCGTTGTTGTTTTACGAGTTGACAAGCAAGAGCCGCTATCTTGAACGCACATTCCTAAATTTTGATCAAAACTTTGATCTCTTAAGCAAAACTGTTTAACCAATTTGCCACGAATGCACATGTAAAAAGCCGAACAGTCATCATTATCAGGAACAGTTACCCCATCTGGTCGACCTGTGCACTCATTTGAATCACTGATAGAAGTCCTAAACGATCTTGCAATTTTACATTCTCCATTATTGATGCGACATCCTCCTATTTTTGAATCGAAGAAGTTGTTGCCACCACATGTCTTTTCAATTGCCTTATTGTTTTCGCATTTAAAGAATTTTGTACATATGTAGTGTGGAAGTAAGCTAGCTCCTTTACCAACGCAAATTTTTTCAATACCAGCCTCAGGGCAGGATCCATCATTCATACGGCAACGGCCAAGAGATTCATCAAATAAATAACTTTCGGCACAGTCTGATGTTATAAGGTTTTCATTTTTACACATGTAGAACTTATTACATTGTGGATGTTTAAAAACAGTCCCATCTGGCTTTCCTTTGCAGTTGAATGTAGAACTCAATGTATGGATTGGCGTTCCTGGAACGCATGTTCCATGATTTGGAACACAATAACCCTCTGATTCATCAAATCTTTTATTAGTGCTACAAGTTTGTTTTTTCTCTTGCTTATGGTAACATACAATGAAACCAGCACAGTCAGATGAATCCGCTAAAATGGTACCGTCCAACTTAGACGTGCACTATAATAAAAAATAAAAATTGTTTAATAAATTTTTATAATTGGGAGTTTATGCGGGATAAACTAAGGTAGTGTAATGTTCAGAATAAAATTACGATTAATATAGGGATTAACTTCTTTGATGTGTACTGCCCTATTATTTTGAGTACACAGTTCAATAAGTTCCGTGACTGAATTTTGTTTTATTAGAAACAAGTGTCGTCTTGTCTCTGCAAATAATGCAACTACGTGGACTTCTCGGTATATGTTTTTGAACGTAGTCAAAATTTAGCAAATTCGGTATTAGCATTCATCATATTGCGCAGGACGATTACGCGGTCAGAAGTGATTATGCAAAGTTAGTTCCGCACTCATTGGTACCCAGTACAAAAACAGGTTAGTCGTTCACACTTTCATACAAACAGTCAATGGGAATGTTTTGGAACATCTTGCAGGAAATGTTATCCGTCAACGAAGAGATCATTAACTCGAGTCCACTGAAGGTAGCCGTTCAATAAGAGTGTTGTCTTCGAAATCCAAGGAGAACACTATGATCATACCATATTTTCCTTTGTCGAGGAGTTGCGCATCGGGAATTCGTCTCCCAGTCAGAATGGCAGACACGGATTGTATTTGGCAGTCTATTTGAAACGTGAATATATGTGAGTATTCGTCGTATTCGATACAGATTTTACAAGATTTCTGAATGGATTTTCGGTATGTTAACTCAGGTATATGTCATCTCAGAAGTGGAACCGAGTACAAGTAGTAGTTGCGAGAAACTACGACTTAGCGCCTGCTACAGAGTTGAATATGTAAGTATGAAAATATGTATGAACACGTCTCGAAACTTCTAATATTAAATTTTCAGCACGAGGGCATTGACAACGATCATCAATTTTACTGTAATGGGCAATCAAGAATTCCATAGCTACTCATAACATCTTTGCTCAATAGGGAATTTGGAATTGAAAAACCAGTAATTAGCTAGTGATTTGAAGTTTCACTACTTAGAAAGAAGAGCTTCTTGAAAACGTTAACATTAGGAATCTTTAAATTATGAATTCGGCAAGACGTCCACGTCATGATGTAATATTTAGTAGTAAGCTTAGTTAAAATTAGATAGAACATCAACTTTTGAAATGCATGCCAAAAAAGTTGAAATAGATAATCAATCTAAAAGGGGAGTCCAACTACATGAAGGAATTGTATATAAAAAGAACCTTCCAAGTGTCCGAATTAGCCTTAAAATACCATTAAGTTTGGCATAAAGTGGAAAAAGTTTATTTGTTGGATGACAACAGCATTCCCCTATTCAATAAGATTTTCAGATTTTAGTAATGCAGTAAAACAATTGCATGAATCGACATACAGAGCTATTATGCAACTGATTCAAGTTTAAGGTTAACCTGTGTTCACTGTGTTTATCGCTAAAACTTGAGAAAATTTTATATTATCAATTCTTACCTTATTACCACCGGATGGTGGACAAGAGCCCCGAAGACACTTTTGAGCTGCTTTGTCATAATAATATCCGGTATGACATTGATTTACAACTTTTCTTCCGCGATAACAGACATAAAATTTGTCACATTCTTTTGGATCATCATGAGGTAGATATGTTCCATCAAGTAGCCCCTTGCAATCTGTTGTTGGTGAAGTTGGATGGCAGCTTCCGCTAACATCCTTCTGGCAACTTTTAGCTGTTTTGTCAAAGTATTGTCCATCACCACATTGATTTAAAACTTTTCTTCCACGGAAACAGACGTAAAATTTATCACATTCTTTTGTATCTTCATGCGGGAGATATGCCCCTTCAGGAAGTCCATCACAATCATTTACAGAGGGACATGTTCCTGCTTTACAAGCTTTAAGGGTTTTATCGAAATATTGATTGGTACCACAATCATATTCTAAAAGGCTGCCCTTTATACAAATGTAAAACTTTTTACAATCTGCATGCTCAACATATTCTCCTTCTTTGTGTGGACCACAATCCTATAATATTTGGTTAAATTATTAAGATGGTTACCTAAAAACTTCATTTCTTACCTCTGGTGTTTCTGTACTTGGACAGACATTATGCACATCCTTTCGACAATAATGATTTACTTCATCGAAATAGAAACCATCGGTACATGTTTGTGGTATCCATTTACTTTGAACACAAACATAAAACTTATGACAATCATTTTCATATGGCTTAAAGCTTCCATGAGAATATCCATCACAATCCTTTTTTATATATAAAAAAAATGAGTTTTGAGTTTTAATTAAAAATTTGTCAAAAGCAGTATTATTACCGTATGACATGGAGTAGGTGTTGGTAGTGGCAAAGCAGTGATGCATTCACCATTATTTAACACACAACGGAGCAATTTATCATCGAAATAATATCCAGGATCGCAAGCTAAATGTCTCCACTCACCATACAGACACAGATAGAAACCTGTACAGTCCTTTGTATCGGGCCTGAATGTTCCATGGGGTGAAGTACCACAAGGCTGTTAATATCATTGGAGTGAGTTTTAATTTTATTTAGAAAATAAACAATATTTCTATTTCTTACCTTTTCTACTGGTGGTTTTGTTGGCGGTAATGTTGGAAGAGTTTGGTCGCATTGGTTTAATAGATCTAGTTCGCATACTAACTTGCTAGGATTGAACCAATGTCCACGATCACAAGATTGTGCTCTCCATGAGCCATCTACGCAAACTAAAAATCCAG
Organism: Thereva unica; assembly: GCA_949987705.1. Taxonomy (NCBI): domain Eukaryota; kingdom Metazoa; phylum Arthropoda; class Insecta; order Diptera; family Therevidae; genus Thereva; species Thereva unica. The sequence goes on along the minus strand of OX465282.1, from coordinate 33,559,736 downwards.
CACAGTTATCTGATTGTATTTTTCTAGTTCCTTCTGGCATTCCATCGCATGTCTGAAAACGAAAATTTGGTTTGGATTATTTCTTACGTTTTTGTTTGAAATAAAATAAAACAAAACATGTTTTGGTTAAATCAAGTCGTCATTATTTTAATGCAAGTAATTAAGTAATGAGTGTGGACACCCTCCAACGTTGGACGCTCAATGGTAGGCCGCATCGTGTGACCGATGCTCGAACTACGAGTGTCCAATGTCAAGCGTCCAACGTTGGTGTTTGTTGTCGGTATTAAATCAAACGTCGGACGCCAACATTCGCATGAACGCTAGCCGCATCATGTAGAGCCGGCTTTATATAAGATATGGCAGCTTGCTTTGACTCCAGCTTGTCGTGTACCGCATCATATGTTCTACTTTAAGCTTCGTAAACTCGCCATCCCTTTGACCTATTCGTCGTCCCACGCCAGCTGCCTCTCTGGCTTGTTTCTCGTCACAGGTACGCTAGTGCGGGTTTTACCGAGCTTATCATCTGCTCGCTTGTTCCCTCATTGGTTATGTAGTCAGGCCAAGTTTTTTAAGTCTTGTCGCATGATGTTCAACTACTCCACCAGGAGCTTGCTTTTGAAAAAAAGTGCACGGTGATATCTCTCTTCAGGGGCGGCGGAGCGCATGCCGATGGAAGGTACAGTGGGGAAATCCACATCCTAAATATTTCATGTACACCTGAAAACCCAAAAAGTCGGAGGGCTATCTGGCAATGAAGGCATGTATCTGGCTGGCAATGAAGGCATGTGGGCGAGGGCCGTAAGTTCCAGCAAATTGGTTAACAGAACTTCTAACCTCAGCTCAGTTCACATATAATTTTCACATATTCAACTGAGGATAAACAAACCTCAGTTCGCTCAACTGGTTGTAAACTGAAGTTGAGACTTAAAAACTCGCTCAAAAAAGAGTAGTGAACTGGAATAGTGGATTGCAATTCCAGTGAGCTTCTGCATTTATGACTGCTGGCGAAAAAGCAACATCTATTTCAAGCACGAACTGAACATGAAATGGACTCTAGTTACTTATGTGGATTGAACTACTACTTATTGAACCGAGGTCGGTGAAGTGGGAGCATTAAGCTATAGTTTAACTCATACAAATATTTATTTTTGTTGTATTTCTTCATATTTCAGGCCATCATGCTGGTGACCATGAAGGGTATCATTTAACATACTCAATAGACCGGTTCTGGTTTGATTGCAGTGGTTGAGCAGCATTGGACGTAATAAGTACTCAGTTGGGAGACCGCATTGGTAAAACGACATTCGCGTTTAAAAATATAAAGTTTTCGACATCGGCCAGTTATTACTGACATATCCACGCCAAAATTCTCAAATTTTTCGGAATTCCTTTTCCACTCGGAATCGAGGAGGAATGATTTTTACTCCAGGGGTACATTCCTTGTTTGGGTTTTATAGGGCAGTCCACATGGGGTCTATATGGCGCGGTCGGGGTAGCCTCATAGGGATCCTATTTGCACCCCCTCCCAAAATGCTAGCCCATAACCAAAGAATTTAAAACCATATAAAACCATATATAGCTGGTAATTCAATTGACCGATTAAGTTTTTACATTTTAACGGTTACCTGTTCGCTTGCTCCCCACCCACAATAATTATGCTCCGCCGCCCCTGTTTCAGTTGGGACTCTGGACATAGAAACCTGCACTGAGGTGGAGTTTCGATGTCTTGTACTCATACGGCCCATGTCGCTTTCCCAGTGGCACGGTTTACAAAAACAAGGTAATGTAATAGAGACTGACAGCTTCGAATACCGTAGGAAACGTTCACCAAGTGATGTCAGCACTAATGCAAAAACAAGACAACAGCTTCGATTTTATCGGAAAGCGGTCACCAAGTAAGTGTAATGACATTTCTCTTTTGCATTACCTTGTTTCTATAGTATATTGCTGTGTTTATATACGTATTCTTCCTTTGCCTGTAGTAGCCTCGGGGCTGTCTAAGCAGCCTGCTTCCTAAGTATAAATCAGGGACATCAGATTGAGAGTTAAGGCCGTATCAGATCAAAATTTTCGAGCGACGGCAGCGGAAGAGGCTGTATGCTGCTTCTGGTATCTGATTCGTTTTAACAGCTGCAGATAGCAAAACGTACAAAACGTACAAACAAAAAGCGTCACAAAGTTGAAACTTTTCTGGAATGTCAAAAAATACTGCCTTGCTCGGCAGCAAAATTAGGATTAGGAATGAAAAAGCAGCGGCAGCTTCTGCTTCTGTGGTTGACCAATAGACGTTAACACATAGAAAGAGTTTGCTGCTGATATTTTTGCTACGCTGCTTTGGATCTGGTACAGCTTTTAGGATTATTATTTCAGTGGGCATTGTAAACAAAAATCCCGTTGCCCATGCCATTCTTTGGACTTGGCGAAGCCTGGATTTGTTAAATTGTTATTCAAGAGCGGGACATATACATATCCGCATTGGTATAATCTGTGCTGTGCAAGACCATTGGGTGGCTTCAAGACCGAGTAGAAAACAAGGCGAGTAAAGGCGAGACAGACTAGTAAAAAGCAAAAAATGATGTAGTAACACGGATGATGCGGTCACAGTGCGAGTAGCTGCACTGCAGTAACTGACTAGGCCAGCTTGAATGCTAACTTGCACTGTGTAAGCACTGCTTAACTTCACTCAACAATGCGAACATTTTTTCGTTTATGAATAAATCGTAATATAAAATGTACATACCTTATCACATTCGGTGGTTGTTGCTGGTGGTCGACAAGTTCCATCGTGTGGATCTGGGATACAATATTGCAAAGCACTGTTGAAGTATTTATCCTTTCCGCATGATTGTTCTACCCATGTTCCCACAACGCAAATAAAGAAACCAGTACAGTCACGGGTATTTTCCTTGAACGTTCCATGTGGATGTCCATCGCAATCCTTTTAAAATAATTTATTAAAAAATGTGTGTTGATTATAAATTTATTAGTTAAAAACCTTTGGTGGCGCTGGCGTTGGCTTTGGCCGACAAGTTCCATCAAGTGGATCTTTAATGCAATATTGTAACTTATTGTTGTAATATTTATCTGGTCCACATGTTTGTGGTATCCAATCGCCTAAAACACAAACAAAGAAACCGGTGCAATCGCCTTTATTTTCTTTTTGCGATCCATGAGGGTATATTCCATCGCATTTCTATTTTGAAAAAATAAAATGGTTTTGAATAAATAAATGTATAATTTATGTATGCATTATAAATTAACCTTCTGTAAGGGTGGTCTGCAAGTACCGTCATGTGGATCGGGAATGCAGTATTTCAAATTTTTATCGAAATATTTATCTGGATCACAAGTTTGTGGTACCCAGGTACCTGTAACGCACACTAAAAAGCCTGTACAATCTCCATCTTTTTCCTTAACTGTTCCAGGGGGATTTCCATCACAAAGCTTCAATTATAAGTTTCTTCATGTAGTTATACATAATTAATTTTAAAGTAGAGTACAAACCGTTGGATCTGGTGTTGGTTTTGGTCTGCAAGTTCCATCATGGGGATCGGGAATACAATATAGCAACTTATCATTGAAATATTTATCTGGTTCACAAGTTTGGGGTATCCAAGTGCCTGTAACACAGACATAGAATCCGGTACAATCATGTGGGTTTGGCTTAAGTGATCCGTCAAGATGTCCGTCACAATCCTATTTGGAAAAATTAATTATATAGAGAATTAGTTTAATATCTTAGTTGAATCAATTATGGAAAAAATCATATATAACTCAAACTACAATTCGATAATAGTATTAATTTCTTCTATTTTTATCATTAAAAAGTAGTTAGAGCCATCATAGTTATTTCAGTACAAACCGTTGGTTTTGGTCTACAGGTTCCATCGAATGGATCTTTAACACAATGATTTAGTGCTGGATCAAACATTTGTCCCTTATTACATTCCATCTCTATCCAATCTCCTTTAACACACATTCTATATTTCTTGCAGTCCATATGTGGCTTTAAAGCACCATCCTTACATTTCAACTATTGCATAATTTGTGATTATTTATTAATTAATTTACAAAAAGAAAGAGTTGTAATAAAATGAAACACTTACAGGCGGCTCACAAGGTGTTGTGGACGGTAGTGGAAGAACTTTATCACATGTTCCATCATCAAGCTTACAAAGTAGCTCATCCATATTGAAATAATATCCTGGATCACATGTTAAATATCTCCAACTTCCTGATAGGCAAAGTCTGAATTTTGTGCAATCAGCTAGAATAGGCTCATATGTTCCATGTGGTATTAATCCGCAAGGCTTGTTTAAATAGAATTAGTTGAGAATAATATAATTTTTCTCTTAAGAAAGTTAGCAGTAACTCACCAGTTCCGGGAGTGGAGTTGTTGGTTTTGGTGTTGGCTTAACTTTGTCGCATGTGCCATCATCTAGTACGCATTCTAATATATGAGGATTAAAATATTTTCCGCCATCACAAGATTGAAGACGCCATTCGCGATCGACACAGAGTCTGAAATCGGCACAGTTGGTTGGTTCTATTTTCTTAGTACCTTCCGGTTCTCCATCACACGACTAATAACATTCAATACAAATATTTTTATTAACTTATTATAATAATATTATTAAATAAGATTATTAAGGGGACAACATTCCCTATAATTCTAATAATAAGTTACAAATTGCAAGAGGAACAATCGAGATCAACCATCAGGCTGCACATCTCTCCCTAATTGAGATATAGCCTTTAAATTTTTGGCTTGTATGTTGCTTCCAACCTGTTACTAGGGGAGCTACATGAGGACTTAAGAAGTACGCCAAAACCGTTTAATAGGAAAGACACGAGAGAAGACGAGGGGAAAGATGGCGAAACTTTAACGTAAGTATTTTCATCCAAAAACTCACTGGGTGACATTCAATCGAGGCGCGATATTTTCACTTTTTGTAACTTTGCCAGTGTACCGTTTTTACATGCGTGCGAGAACTCAGTTCAACCTACCTATTTTCGTTGAGTTGAGCAGAGTTGAAAATATTTAACGAAAACTGTTTTTGTTTCTTTTACTGTGTTTCCATGAGCCGAGGTAGAGTTTTCCTCGAGTAAACAGAAAACTTTTTCCCTCAAATAAACTCGATGCTGGTTTCGTCGGACTCGGACTGGTTTCGTCGAGTTTTCTTGGATTTAACGAAATTTTACTCAATCCCCGTTTGCATGGGCGCCTTAACTTAGTAAAATCAAGGTAAACTCTGCATGGAAACTCAGTACATGGGCGCTTAGTCTGAATTAACCCAGGGTAAACTCTGCCTGGAAACTGAGTACATGCCGTATAACTCGGGTTAAATCCTGGTTGAACTCTTATGGAAACTGCTATCTTGGCTCGCATCAAGACTAGACAAGACATGCTCGGATGGCTACGAAATAATAAGAAGAAATGTAAACATAGCAGGGGAACGAAAGAGCTAATGAATTAGCAATGGAAGGTTCGAATGTGGATTCCTATTCAGCGGAACTTTGTTTCCTTGTCCTTGGTTAATGTAAGATGGAACGGATTAACAATATGCATCAGCCAAAACAACATGGCTGTCCCACAACAAAAACAAAACTGATAATCTTCTAAAGTTATCTCGTACGAACCTAGCTACAGTTGTTTATACAGGACACTAGCCAATAGTAACATCGAGTATCAGCATCCCATTCAACACATCATGCTGTAGCTGCAAGCATCCAAATAAAAAAGAAACTGTTATGCACTTGTTTGGCAAATGTCCAACACTAGCCAGAGTCAGACATAGTTCATTTGCGGTTTCAGCCAGGTTGGACATTATATAGGACCTGCCTATGGCCTTGATACAATGTTCGTTGTCCTTGAGAGACATTACGGAAGGAGATTATGTTTCAAATTCCGAGTCAGGATGCAAGATTAGAATAAATTGATATTTTGGATTCAGTTAAAATGTTGCATAATTCGACTATGTTCTCCAAAGCGAAGGGGTGAGAATTTCTAAGAGACTATTAGAGTTAAGAATTGGCGGGTATTTTCGTCGAACAGTTTGAAATTTGCGGCATTTTAAAATGACATTTTCAGCGTCATTTCTGAGCTGACAGGTATTGCAGGAAATAATTTCCAAGATGCAAGTCTCTCGTCGTCATAGAAATGTCCCGTCAGTATCCTGTTTATCATCTTGAACATGCGGGGCGAAGGCGAATTTTGGAGAACCAAAGAGCCGAAGGAAAGATGGACGCAAAAAACCTGCAGTCTACATTTGATGTTGAGGATAACTTTATCGAAATTTAGGTTGTGAAAGAATACACTACCCATGGATCCAGCGTTCGCCGCTAAGAGATCAGCTTTATCATTTTCGGGAATCCCGCAATGGGATGGTATCCAGAGCATACAACTTTGTCAAAATTTAATGAGGCTTTCAGGATGGTCGTGACTAAGTGATCTTTTTGTTTATTTTTCAAGGTTAGATAGCTGTTTAGATTGTCAGTTAAAATTGTTAACTGTCTGATATTTGGAGACTGCGCAAGACATGGGGCAAAATTGATAGCCCATAGTTTTGGTGACAGGGTTGACATTCGCCAAAAGGATCTATACATTTTATCAAGGGACTCATCGCTAAAGGAGATGCCTATGCCGATAACATTGACAATTGAAGGGTCCGTGGCCAAGATCAAGGCGTCCCGTGGGAGGGCTTTAATTATTTCCTTTAACAGGGCGAAGATGGTGTCTTGTATACCTGAGCTTTATTACCTAACCCCTTGAGTAGTGAATAGTCAAAAATTATTTTGTCAGTGAGTATTGACTCAACTTCAGAAGCGTTAAAGAACTGAAAAATTTCTTAATATTTTTTCATAACTTTTTCCATCGGGGTACCGGGGTTAACGAGATTTAGAGATTGGGCAAGGTTGGTATCGATTTTCATGATCTTGGCAGTGCTTTTAGCAGTGATCAGTTCGGCCCTGAGGAGAGATGACATTCCATTCGCCAGGGCATATGAGACGTGATTTGGGGTGGAGGGCGTTAAGCCACGACTTTATTGAGAAAGATCTTTAATATTCTATTTTGGATCTAATTAGAGCTCTATAGAGGAGTAACGAGCTGTCAGGAAAAGCTCCGATTTTTTTTTACTAAGAATGGAGATGATACGAGAGTTGCTATTCATAGTTTCAAGAGCATTGTTTAATTGCAATCAGCTTTTTAGATTCCTGGCAAAGGTCCAATCTACGAATTTTAGATTTCTGACGCTAGAGACTGGGTCTCCGTCAAGGAACAGAGAGTTAGGTTTGAAGATGTCCAGAAACATGGCCTTTGATTTGTCAATATTGATTTTGATTTTCCACCCAGACGCGATAAAAAAAGTGGAACTTACGAAGCATTTTTTTTTAATTAATGAAAGTTTGAGTAGATTCCTGATAAACTATGGTTATTGAAAAACTGATTTGAAAGTCATTTTAGATGGCACACCCAAAAAACTGATATACTTGTCACAATAATGATAAAATAAAAAATTAAATTTACTCCAAAATAATATATAAGCATTAACAATATTTTAAAATAATACGCACCTTGTCACATTCAACCTCAGGTGGTACGCAAATACCTGTAGTATCAATTACACAATAACCTTTTACTTTATCAAACATTTGACCGGCTTTACATTGTTGTGAAATTTTCTTTCCATCAATACAAAGGAAAAATTTAGTACAATCAGCTGGATTTGGTAAATGGCTTCCAGATGGATAACCATCACAAGACTGCAAAATAATATTTTATTTATAATTTTTTTAGTAATAATTTCATAATTTTTATTATAATATCTTACGCCTGGAGTTCCTCCACCAGGAATGCACTCTCCTTTATCGTCTTTTCGGCAATATTTTGCGATCTTATCGTACATTTGATGATCACCACATTGTTGATGGACTTTTTTGTTATTAATACAAATGTAGAATTTCGTACAATCAGCATCATCAGGAAGGAATAAATCTTTGGTGGAATCACAGTCCTAAAAAGGTTTTGCTTTATATATTTTGCTTGTTTTAAATATTATTTTTTTATTACATCTCCTCCTGGTCCAGGTGGTATGGATGGACATTTTCCTTTCAAACAAGCCCTCTTTGTTCGATCAAAATATTGTCCATCGTGGCATTTTTGATGGTATGCCTTTCCACCTGAACAAACGTAAAACATATTGCAATTATCATCATCTGGATACCATCTTCCATGATCAACAACACACGATGGTTCTGGTCCCCTTCCTTCAATTGATGGATGAGAAGATATATCATCACAGAATGCATTTTCACGCTTTTCGCATGTTTCTTTGATCATATCGAAGATATAACCTTCGGGACAGTATACTTCTACACAGTCACCTTCATTACATTCCATGAATGATTTACAACCGTTTTTGAAATTTGGATATCTGTGGGATTCGTTGGAACCCTGTAAGTGTACAAATACATATTAAGTTGTATTTCATTTTGTTTTTAGATAATGGTTTCTGTATGTTTACCGTGGTAGCACTTCGGCCTAAGATAGTTGGATGTTCTTCTTCATTTTTTGGCTAGAATGAAAACAAAATTTTTTAAATTTCTAATTCTTAAATAACATTAACATAACGAATTGTTTTAAATATAGCACGGCAGTATCAAAAAGCAACTAACAACACTCACCTTCTTTACGTCAAATTCCAAAACCTTTGAAGAATCACATTCCACTTGAGATTCTGCAGCACAATATCCTTTATCTTGGTCAAATTTCGTACCATTTCTGCATTGGCTAATCTTTGCTATTCCATTTACACAATAGAAGAACGACTTGCAGCCATCTGAATAATCTGGCAAGTAAGCACCATTCGGCACAACATCGCAGTTCTATATTGATTTAAGCGAAACAAAAAACAAACTTTAGATGAACACTTTCACTTCTGAACAAAACACCCTACCAAAGCACTTTCGATTGATGTTCTGTAGTTGAAGCCACAGAATCCTCGAGGATAATCACAAACTTGTAAAACTGGATTATATTCCAAATTTCCAGGACAAATTTCTTCCGACAAATTGTGATCTTCATCGCACTTATAAAACTTTCGGCAATCCGTTGGATGTGCTATATGAACAGCAAATCCGTGTTCGTTTTGATCTAGGCATCTTGGATCTGCACCTAAAACGGCAGCAATTGCTACCGCGAGGATGAAAACTATTTTGCGAAATTGATTAGATTCAGGCTCAGCACTATTTTACAATTTATTAATAACAATTACAATTCACCCGATTCCTACCTTGCATAGTTATAAAACTGTTAGGCAACTTTCTTTGATTTTATTAAACAGAATGAAAAAAAAAATTATTTACGCTGGATGGTTCTAGTTCGATTCTGTTGAACTATGGGAATGCCTGTACAGAATAAAAATGATCGGGCTTATATATGCTTCATGATAAGAACTTTTCTGCGTTATCTTCTAGTTTGATCTTGTTCTTGTTCTATTGTCGTTGCGGAGAAAGTGCCGATTTTGTTGGTGATAATGGTCATGGACGTCTAAGAACTTGGCAACAATTAGAAATGTTTGATAAGAATGTACAATGTTTTTACGTGTTAACATTTTCTTTTTTTAACATATTCTTCTAAATTTATTTAATGAGTTTGATTAATTACAAAGGAGCGTTTTTACATATGCATATATTTTCTAAACACCAAAAGTGCTATTTAGTGCTAAATTCAGGTTAAGGCTTTTGATATAGCCTATACTAGATTTGTTATTCATATCTCTCTCGCAGGGAAGTCACGATGGAGGAGATTTAATCTCTCTCTCACTCTCATTGACTTACTTGCAGAGATTGGTCGTTACTTCGTGGTTTCACAAGACAGCTGTCACGATCGTTTCCTGCAGATTGACAGAGACAAGGCCAAGATCAGTCTTAGTGAAGAGGTTATTACCTATGCGACGATAACTCTGCCGAGGAACCCTAAATGTTTCTGTATTAGGTTCCCCACGCTAGGTGATGCGTGTTGGCATCGCAGCCAATCACTAGTTAAATGTACTTCCTTCACAGGGATGTGTCTGACCAGCGTTCATTGCGTGCATAGCACGCAGGCGGCTAAATCTTAAAGGCATAAGTGCACAACAGAAGTGCGTAATATCAAGACAACCTATTTGTCGGTAAGACCAAGCCTTTAGTCCAATATACGAGTATATCGCAAGATTTTATGCATTCCATCACGTCACAATTACAATATACGCATGTATGGTAAATGTTTAAAATTGGGGTTTCAAACCAAAAACGCTCTAAAAAATTCATGTATTCAAAGTGATTTTTGAGTGCTCCAGTAGTAATTTGCGGGCTGCGAATTGAGACTACCGCCCGATCTGGGTGCAACACTAAAATTGATAATTATTCAATTTGTCAGCACTCAAAAATCACTCTAAATATTTGAAAATTTGTTTTTGAACCATTTGGATCTGGACCCTCAAATCTTAACATTTTACTTTTTCTTTATATGATGTTACCTTGGAGGCAGCCTCAAAGCCTGGCACGTAGTGTCTCCAGCTGATAGCGGTGGGGTTACCCCTTTTTCAGAAAGGTAGGCCTAGGCTATTGCAACCCTGGATATTTCTAGGTTTTCTGGTAGCACTACTTCTGCCAGCACCAAGGCCACATATTCTACCTCAATACACCCATGGCTGATATTCTTCCTCGTAACACCACATGCAGAGTACACCACATGTCCGAGATTTTTTTTTAATGTGAAAGTCTAAGCTCAGGTGTCACCCTTTGTACTACCAGTCCGTCATGTCTTACACGTCAACGTCAGGTGTCTGGTAGTAAGCTTAGCTCGAAGGATAGAGAAAGAATAAAACAGATTAAAGGGAGTCTGGGGGGTACATGAGGAGGTGGAGATGAACCTTGCGTTTAAACTCTTGGGTGTTATATGAGTTTGGGAAAATTGACTGTGGAAGGTTGTTCCACATTCGAGATTAACCTTGTAAAACCACTGCTGGTTTATCTGAATAAGCTTCATGTGGGAGCAGTGTTCATTATACCCCCCACCCTCTTTTGCGAGCTTTTCTGGCTCGAGGGTGTAATGAGAACCCGAGGTTGGATGGATGCTCGAAAAGGCTCACATAATTAAACAGATTTTTTTTTTAAAACTGCCAAATACCTATCACTAAGGCGGAACCCCGGTTCTCACGACCAGGGCTAGTTCGTTGGTGGAGCGTGTGTTAGTAGGGCCCCGGAGGTATCACCTATCTGCGCATCACCACTTACCTGTCCGGGAGCGCCCCTATAAGGGCGAAAGCCGAACACCTAGGGGAGAAGTTAGGGTACTTGAAAAAGGAATTCCGAGGCGAGATACCTCGTCCGTTGCTTGGCCATGTGAAGATATTAGCAAATTATCATTGCTTAATGTCTACTTGAAATAAAAGGTTCAATATCAAACACTGTAGATATTTATTAGTATAAAATTGCAATTGGGATCCCCAAAACTCAAATTTAAAAATAAAACCTTCTCCTGCATTTTTGCAACGTTAAAGTACCATTTCCATGGACTAATAGGCAGGCCGTTACAAGAGGCTTCCTTTAAGGAGTTTAGAGGTGGATTTAGGAACACGGCCCCGCCAGTGGCAGTAGAGGAAGCATTTTATCCTAGACTCGCTGCCCGGCTTTTCGCTAGCCAGCTCTCTGGAGTACATGTGGTTCTTTATGTCGGATGGTGTGCCATGGTGGACGTTGAGATGATGGAGGGAGTCACCTCTTCGTTGGAGGTGGCTCTTTTTACCACCAGCCCATAAAATGGCGGGCAATTTACCCCTATCCATTCCCTTATCAGATTGCTTCCAGGTTTCAGTTGGTAAGGGTATCTGCTTCCTTGGCGAACGGAGGGGAAATGGTCGAGGTTGCTCGCAAGGGCTGTGGGCCGCTGTGGGAACCTTGCAAGTTTGTTTTGGGTCAGCTTTGATTATTGGCTCTTCTACCGTCCTGATCCTAAGCTGTGCCCAACCAGCTGTCCGCCTCAAGTCTTCAATAGACCTTTGGTCTACAGAGAGCGTTCATATATGTGAATGGTGGGCGGTGCACCTTGTGGAGTACTGTGCCACGTTCGGCATCCTGCTGCATAGGTTCAGAAACATTCAACAGGCCTTGCAGGTGTTTTTAGGGACTGCGGTAGCTCTGAAGCGTGTCAAGCATTGAGTCCTAGAAATTCCATCATTTTCTACAGTGGCAACAATAACTCCAAAAAGAACTCTGCAGAAAGTCGACTTGAGTCTGATTAGCAATCAGAGCGTGACCGTAAGAACTAAATCGAGATCTCACAATATAATATAACCTTCATCACAGCTCACAGGTCACCTGTCTTTTATAAAGCACTAAGATTATGATAAAAATATGAAAGTCGTATTGGGCTTTAACGAAACCGTGTGTAACTTACTTACTTTTTTATAGTCTATAAAAGCAAAGTAAAGGGGGATCTTAAATCAGTAGGTTGCTCCACTATGATTCTGAAGGTGTTAATATGATCTATGCAGGAGTTGCACTTTTAGCATCCAGCCTGCTTGTTATCTTCTAAGCGTCCCGTCTACTGCCACTCTTATCCTTGATAATAATATGGTACAAGATTTTGCCCAATGTAGATAATAGACAGATGTATATCCAGTTGTCGCATAGTGTTAGGTCTCCCTATTTTGGTATTTTGACTATGATACCTTCCGTCCAATCCACAGGTAAGGTATAGGTGTTTCATGTTATTTTTAGGATTGGATGTAGCGCTTCCGCTATGAGAATTGAGTCGGCTTTCAACAATTCTGGCAGAATGCTATCTTTCTGCATAGCAGCTTTCGATTCACACTCCTTACGGGATGCTTTTTAGTAGAGTGCTTTCCCGAGAGCTGTTCAGTAATTTGGTACAGCAGCTTACTTTTGCCGCGTGTTCTGCTTTTTCTGCGCGCTCGTTTATCTGCCACCTTTTATTTCGCTGGATGCTTCTCTTTACTTTCCGATGTGATTGGGAGTGTTCGCGTTCAAGTTAGAATAGAGCGAAAAAGTTCTTTTAGTCGCATATAAAACTCCTCGTTAATGTCATCGTCTGCGTTTTCAGTTGGAGTGTAGCACTGGATTATCGTTGTTCATCTTACTCTGGTGCGCAGGCGTGTGGTAATAATCCTCATAGGAACTGGTGACTAGCTAATAAAGCTGGACCTGGCTTTCAGTTTCGTTTCTGCCAGAATATAAGAAGGACTCACCATTTGGGCAGATATGTTCCCCGCATCGGCTTATCTGGTCTCGCTGATTCCGACGACCTTGTTTTTATAGCGGTTTATTCCGTTGGGGACTTCATCTAGCTGTCCATCAGCATTCAGTGTTCTCACCTTCCATGATCCGATTCGTGTCTTGTTGGAAATGCAAATAATTCTTCATAAAAATAACAATATAAAAAAATAAACTAAAAACAAGTCATCAATAACAAGACCAAAAACAAGTGCAGTGGATAAAAAAACATATAGTGAAGATCGTCACACGGGACTTTTAACATCATATTGACGGACGACAAGTACCTAAGTTTTTCCCGTTCACTCACTTCCCCCACACTCGGAATCGTCTTGTTTTAGCAGGCATAACACTGCAACATCCCGTTAGCATCGCTGGCGGAGTCAGCTACAAATGTGGTCGTGGACCTTGCGGTGGAGAGGCCCCACAAAAAAAAACAAAGATTTTTCTATAGTTTTTTGTAATATTAGTCTCCTTTCCTCTATATCCATGCCCCGGCCATTTTCGCACTAAGTGAAACTCAGCAACACTGATTTCGATCGACTACAGATGACTGGGCGTAGCTTAGTGCACAATTTCTCCCACCGTAGAGTCGGCATGTATGTTAGGAATGACTTGGCTCCCCAGGAGGCGTGCTATAGTACATCCTCTGAATTTAATTACATATGGCTTAAAACAATTTTTCGTTGCCACGTCATATTCTTCTGTCTTCAATACAGAAGTCCTAATATAAGTAAAGTACCGCTCTTTACCAAACGAACAAAATCTCCAGAGCAAAACTCTTGCAAATTGTGAAATTGTCTCATAAGACTCTCTTAACACCCTTCGATAGTCTCAAGAACATAACTCTTGTAATAAGATTTAAATTAAGTCTCATAGTAGTATTATTATCAGATAATAAGTCTACTAGAGTTACTAAGCCTTTCATTCTCATACAGTTTTTTTACATTAAATTCACCCTTTTACAAATCAAATTAATCCTTTTGCAAATTAAATTCACCTTTTTGCAAATCAAATTCACCTTTTTGCAAATCAAATTCATCCTTTTGCAATTGGTGCATTTAATGTGGAAAAACTGTAATGAGATAATGTTTATACTCTTTTTTTGAGTGCAAGAAAAGCTCTATTCTTATTGAGTCTTTTTTCTGAAAGCTTAACTCTTAAAGGTTTTAACTGTTAAAAAAATGTCCTTATGAGTGAGTGTTATGACACTTATAAGAAAGTTCTTACAAGACTTTAAGTATATTCCTTCTTATAAAAATGCTCTTATGAGACGAAAAATGGTAAAACATTTACAAGAAGACTTTTACTAGTGTAAAAAGATTACCATCTCATATAACAAGAGTTTTGTTCTTATAAAACAACTTAAACCACCGACCCGCCATATTTTCGCTTAATATAGAATTTTATAGTAAAACGAAATTCCATAAATCAAGCTAATTTTTCTCAATTGAATATGTGGAAAGTATAAATATTAATTTTTTTTCAGATAAATATACCAATTTCAAATAAATTATTGAGCAATACTAAAGTTTTTATTTTTTCCACAAGAAATAAAATTTCATAAAACATATTAAAATTTGATTATTTTTAAGGCGCTTTCATTTTTATTGAGGTAAAATTTCAATCGCAACAAAATTTTAGCTTATATTTTCGCTAAAAATCTAGTTCTAAAGTCTATTATCATACATAATAAATATTAAATTGTAAAGTTTTATATTTTTCGAAAAGTTTCTTATGAGAATTATTTAGAGCAAATAACTCTCATAAAAATTATTTTATTCAATATAACATCGCCTTTCCATATATTGCTCCCTTTCTAACAGTTCTGTTAAGGAGAGTATAGCTCTTATAGCACGCTTAAAATTACCCTTGCAAAGAGAGCTAAGGTATTTTTATGAGATTAAAATAACTGTCATATGTGCCATTTAATTCTGACAACGCACTCATAAACCACTTGTAGTGTTTTACAAGTGTAAGTTATGAAAGTGGCACTCTCTTAAAAAAGTCGAATATCCTCTCATAAGACGCTAGTAGAGTCTTATGAGACGAAATTCGTTACTTGGGCTATATCAAGACCCTCTCAACTACAGGCCTTGCTGTAAATCTTGGCACTAACACAACTAAGCGCAAACTTACCCAGTAGGAAATGTAAGCATTACCGAATCGATTGAGTAGTGTCGATTTGTAATGTCAATAGGTTACATTACCAATTACAGAATCGATTACTTTTACACGTAGATGTCCTAGGGTGGTAAGTACACTTACCAGACATTACATTTGTAAAAGGTACCTTCAGCACGTTCTGACATGTTTCATTCTCGCCCGACTAAAGTGTAGTTATTACCTATTCGCTTCTTAGTTATTACAAATAGAAGAACTTACTTTATTTGATTTTTCATGCATGAATTCTCTGATTACCCCATAAGCGCTTGCACTATTTCCTACTGGGTAGTCTGAATTTTTGTTGAGCGAAGTAGGCAAGTGATGGAATTTTTGACATTATGTATGGAATAACATCCATAACAATCATTTTTTTTAAGATTTCTCCTTTTTAGATGAATAAGTAATACTGAATTTATTTATTAAAAAAATCAGTAATCGATTAATTTATTAAATAATTTAGAAATGCATAATAAATAGCAAAAAATTCATCAAAAAAGGTGTAAATGTATTTTGTAATTTGAATAGAATGAAAGTGATGAAAAATGTTATATGACATTTTTAGGAGCTACATACATTATTGTTAGCATTTACTAGACTTAAATAAATAGACTTTACTAGACTTAAATGTTTCACGTAAGTGAAATAATAACAATAAAAATTAACAAAATAAAATTCTAATAAATATATACAACATGCAATATATACATATCCATATATATAAAAAAAGCAATAAAATTAAATGAACAACAAACAAGAAATAAATAATTCCTTTTACGTGTCTACATAAATAAAAAAATGAACATGCAAATATAAGTATAATTAAAAACTTAAAACAATTTGGCGCCTTCATCATAATCTCAAAATTTTTGATTACATTCTGTAATAAGTAATTCTGACTTATGGTAAAGACGTTTTGCCGTAAACGCACAATTTAAACACTTTAATCACTTCCCTATATAATTTTAAAATAAAAATATTCTTATTAGAAATAAATATTATTTTAAAAATCATTT
The DNA here is from genome assembly GCA_949987705.1 of Thereva unica. Classification (NCBI taxonomy): domain Eukaryota; kingdom Metazoa; phylum Arthropoda; class Insecta; order Diptera; family Therevidae; genus Thereva; species Thereva unica. The sequence goes on along the minus strand of OX465282.1, from coordinate 33,543,279 downwards.
TCACTGCACAATAATTTCAAATTTTCACATAAATCAGGAATTTTCCTAACACTTTCTCTATTTAACTTTAGTTTCACAATTAACCACTATTTATCTTTATTGTGTCACCTTTAAATTATTATATTTAACCGAAAAAACCTATTAGTTTCTTTTACTAACGATAAAAACTGCTCCGATTCCCGCACGTTTCATATAAATTTGACAGTTCTTCAGAGAACTTTCAGACTAAGTCACACATATGCAAAAATTTCCAGCAAGGCCTGTAGTTGAGAGGGTCTTGGCTACATTCTTATTTTTTTAACAATGGAACTTTTCGTTAGCGCCCCACGCTTTTTTACATTTAAGTAAGTGGCTGCAGCAATAAAAACTTTACATTCAAAATTATTTTTTACTTTTTGGTACATTTTAAAATAAAAGCGTAATTTTTAATTTTATTTTTATTTTCTACTTTTTAGTCTATTATGTCTTCCGCTATTTTGTGGTGGCGGCCATATTAGATTTAAAACCACATCACACAGCTAATTGTATTCTCCCTGTCAAACCCTTTCATTTGGTATCCATGTTAGGGGGCTGCAGAGCTTCTTAATTGAAAAATTGGCTGCCATTTTGAAACCGGCATTATTTTTTTTTTCAAAATAGTCGCAATGCGTTGTCATCCAAACTGAACGTGTATGCAAAATCTCAGCTCAATCGAAAACGGGGTAGTAGATTACATTGAGTATGTTGCGATCCCAAAAATTTTCCGGACAAGGGACATACTAAATTTGGGAACTACTTTCGCCCAGGCAGATCACGATTTTTCATTTGGTCGGTGTGAATACTAACAGTTCGAAAACATTTGATCCCCGTACTCTATAAGCAAGTTTTTGCAACCAGCTCTTGGTATAGTAGTACATCCCCATTTCTATACTTGCAACATCATCACTGTGGGTTTAAATTCTTTACGTTGCTGATCACCTTTTTGTGAAAATTTCTTGTGTCATTTGAGTTTGCCGATTCTTCTATTTTTCTCATTTCTTCCCAATACTGGCTTTTTTTGCTTTGTGTATGCTCTTGTTAGTTCTTTCTTTTCTTTATGAATCTATTGTTCTGTGTGTAATTAGCGTGAGTGGCTAGAGCATAGTTTTTATCCGCTGGGTCATTACATTTAGTCCATTCAAAACGCGGAGGGGGGTGTTCCATAATAACACCGTTAAGAAAAGCGAACCCTAAAGGTTTTTGGGGTCGCTGATCACGAAAATCGGGATACCGCGGTCCTAAAACATGGGCGCCACCTTTAAAAATGCAAAAAACACCCGTTTTTAGGGGGTTTTCGCGATTATTTCAATAATAATGAAAACTAATCCAATCAAATACACTTTTTTTTAATATTTATTTGCGAAGGTAGTTGATTTGTACTAAATGAAGGCGAACTTTATGATAAGGGGTTGAAAGTCGAGAACGTAGAGAGGCACTTCGATTCACTTTGTGTAACTTTCAAAGGACTCGCAGTGTGAGGTGTGCCGGGCGACCGAACACCTCGCTATGTTGCACGAGTGTGTAGTCACGCACTTCGGGCCACGATATACAGAAACAAAGTAATATAAAAGAGACTGACAGCTTCGAATACCGTAAAAAGCGTCCCCTAGTGACGTCAGCACTAATGCAGAAACAACAACAACAGCTTCGATTTTATACAGAAAGGAGCCACCAAGCGGCTTCAGCACTAAAATGACATTTCTCTTTTACGTTGCCTTGTTCTTGCCTTTCACTTTACGTCCAGAAGGTTCCCATATTCACCTCTAATTTGCTTTTCTTTTTATTCTGGCCCATTTATTTTCCAAGTCGCATTGGTGATAATTAATTACAGTGCCACCAGAAAAGTTTATCATGTGCTAAATTTTTAACTGACAAATTCATTTTAAATTATTTGATATCCTAATGTACATTCGGAGATATCAAGAAAATTGTTAAAAACTACTAACTAACTAACTACTTAATACACTACACCAAGTAAATATTTCGTACATTTCTCATAGTGTGAAAAAATAATTTGACTTGATTCTCTCGAGTATCTTTAAAGTTTCTACAGTCTAGGAGCAGCTGCACCCCAAGCTCAACTTGTTAAAATAATATTTTACTTCATATTTTCTTCAGGCGCTACGATTAATTAAATTTCCATTCCAGAGGTCTACCTGACCATATAGGAATATAAATTATGTGCACCTTGCTACTCCTCTGAAAAGAAAACTTTCTAAAGCGCCTTACAATTTCACAAAATAAATTTAACTCAGACTCTGCATACAATTTAAATTAATTATTTTTGAAGGAGTGTGAAGAATCGCTTTCTGAGTCGCATATGCATTTAAAAGTGACTCAATTTCTACGGCAATTTCGGCTGCGATTGCGACGTGATCTTGCTGTTGGAAAAATATTAACACTTATACATATAATTGGACCCACACGACGCAAAAGAAATAATTTTTTCTTCAAGAAAGTAGGTCATGTTATATTCAGGCACCGAATTAAATCACCGTATGACGATTGAGTTGATTCGTCCGATGTTCTTGTGCGGAAGATTTTGTTTTCTTGACACAATATGTTAAACTATTCCACCTGGAGCCAGCTATGGAAATATATAGTGGTATTTGTTTTCATCTCATACAGAGGCCTCCGTACATTCTCCACAGTTGTAATAATAATAGAGTTTCCCTTCTTATGAAGAAGGCGCACTTCTCAGCTGGGCTGAGAAACTTTTACCACGACCACGTCGGCTCGGCTGAGACATGCAAACATAAAAAATTAAGTACCCATAAAAATTGCATGCGAAACACATAAACAGTTATGAGAGAATAAAGAGACTCCTTTTAAGGAGATCTTTACCAAGGCTCACGCTAAAAACATTAATATTTTTATTTACATTAATGAACATGCGATTAACAGGCTCAAATCGGCCATAGTTGGTGTTAGAGGAGTTGATGTGTAAGAGCGGTGGTCCTCTCAGATTGTATCAAATCGATTGTACTTGTAAGATTTTCTCCTAGTCTGGCCAATCATTCTTCTCGTTGCTCTCGATGTTTCTGGGAGCCAGTCGCCACTGTGAAATGATTCTGTATCTCCTAGCCATAAAAGAGAACTCCTTCTGTAAGGTTTCAACCAACTTGAATGTCATACCTTGCCATGGTTCATTCATAACACTATAATTAACTTCCCAGTATAGGAAGTTATTGTAATCGGTCCGAAAATCGAAATCGAAAATTTCAACGTATTTTCATCTTTCAAGGTCCCAGGAGCATTTTAAGCAAAAAATTGGGAGGAAGTATGTGTGTGTGTGTGTATGTGCGTACGGATGTGGTCATTTTTTCCTGCAACCAAAACTGATATCGACTTCGTGACGACTTCCGAAGAGTATTAACCAAAATATGATCTGAAAAGATTTTCATAAAATTCGGTCGAGCCGTTTTTTTGTTTAAGCGGCGTAAGCGATTTTTGTACCTGCACGATATCGCCCGAACCACAAAAGATATTGACTTACTTGAGGTGCCGTTCGAAGCGTATTAGCGACAATATAATCTGATAAGATTTTTATAATATTCCGTCCAGCGGTTTTTTGGTTTAAATGACTTAAGTGATTTTGGTACCTGCACGATACCGCTCGAACTAAAAACTATATCTACTTCATTGAGGTGCCGAAAAACATTAACACATCAATTTTATATACATTTTCGTCATCCTAATCTTGTAAGTGCGCACATTTAGTTTGACATTTTAGCGAAAATATTGATAAACAATTGTGACAAATTCTCGGTATTATATATATATATATATATATATATATATATATATATATATATATATATATATATAGGTATATATATATATATATCTTACTAATATTATAAACGTGAATGTTTGTATGTATGTTTGTTACTCTTTCACGCAAAAACTACTGAATGGATTTTAATGAAACTTTACAATAATATAGCTCATATATCAGAATAACATATAGGCTATAATTTATAAAAAAATTCAACATGGCCGCCGAAAACTCAAAATGGCCACGCAAATTGTGTTCCGATTTCAATGAAAGTTGGTATATAGAGATTTTTAAGGTCGCTAATAAGGAATTTGTGGTCAAAACTTATAAATTCAAAATGGCCGTGCCAATATGGCCGACGAATTTGCCAATTGTGTTCCGATTCCAATGAAAATCGAAATCTGGCGGATTTTAAGGTTGCAAATAACGAATTTATGATTAAAACTTATAAATTCAAAATGGCGGACGAATTTTTCCAATTGTATTCCGATTCCAATGAAAGTGAATATCTAGGGGTTTCTAAGGTTGCAAATAACGAATTTATGATCAAAACTTATAAATTCAAAATGGCCGCGCCAATATGGCCGACGAATTTTTCCAATTGTATTCCGATTGCAATGAAAATCGGTATCTGGGGGCTTTTAGGGCAAACAACGAATTTATGATCAAAGCTTATAAATTCAAAATTGCGGGTCCAATATGACGCACGAATTTTCCCAAGCCACATTCTGAAATGTAGTAAATTTCTAAAATTCCCTCTAACCAGTATAGAAACAGTAAAAACGGTAGAAAGAGTCGAAGTTTGCAAATTTGGGCGCCCCTACATTGTCATCACGAGGTTAAACAAACCCCAAAGCATATCAGTTTACCCCAAACTGATATGCTACCCCCGGTTCTTGAGCTCAGCGCTCATCTAATGGACAGGGTTTTCTTCAGGACTCGCGAGGTGTACAGGTGCCTCAAGGAGCTCGATGTAAACAAATCGACTGGACCCGATAATATACCCCCTATCGTCTTAAAACAATGCGCCTCACCTTTGGCTAGACCTCTGCGCAAACTTTTTGCCCTATCATACTCTTCCGGAGTTTACCCAGACTCTTGGAAACTTGCCCATGTTCAGCCAATACCGAAAAAAGGTGACTCCAGCGATCCCTCCAACTACCGCCCAATAGCAATTACTTCTATTCTCTCCAAAACCATGGAGACGATAATTAACAAAAAGCTTATGGGATATCTAGAATCCAACCAACTTATCAGCGACAAACAATACGGCTTCCGTCAAAAAAGATCCACTGGTGATCTTTTAGTTTGCCTTACAGAACACCTCAGCCGAAGTTTGCATGGATCTGGCGAATCTAGTTTGGTTGCTTTGGATATCTCCAAGGCTTTTGATAGAGTATGGCACTCAGCCTTGTTAGCTAAACTCCAAGCTATTGGAATTGACTCACTTCTGTATAAGTGGGTTGAGAGTTTTCTCTCCGGCCGTTCAATTAAGGTATTATTGGATGGCGTCAAATCTGAATCTCACCCCATCTCTGCGGGGGTCCCTCAGGGGTCAATTTTATCACCGGCCCTTTTTCTCATCTTTATAAATGACCTACTTTCAATCCCCTCCAACCCACTTCTCAGCTTCGCTGACGACGGTACTCTACGTTACTCGTACAGCTTCGATACAAGACGGACACATGCCAGATCCTGTCTTGATGATCGTGAACTAATGTTCAACTCTATTAAAAAAGACATCAAACTAATTCTAGATTGGGGAGAGAAGAATCGTGTCAAATTCAACCCCTCTAAAACCAAATACTGTCTTATCTCAAAAAAGAAGTTCAACGCCTCACCATCCTTGACAGTGGATGACGTTGAACTAAAGGCCGACCCATCCCTACACATCTTAGGCGTGACATTAGCCAAAGACCTTCGTTGGAATGATCATATATTCCAAATCGCCAAACAAGCATCCCAGTGCTTGGGATTTCTTAAGAGGTGCAAGTTCCTCCTCCAGCCATCGGCCCGTGCTGTTATTTATAAATCCTACATACGGCCTCTTCTCGAATATAACTCCCTCGTTTGGGGCGGCGCTCCAATAACCACCTTGGCATGGTTAGATAAGGTCCAAAAAAAGGCCCTTAAATTAATTGATGACGACACCGCTGGCTCCACCATCGACCCCCTCAGCCACCGTAGGAATGTAGCAGCATTGACTAAATTTTATCGCTACTATCATAATGACTGTTCCTCCGAGTTAAACGCTCTCCTGCCTCCACGGCAATCTTATAACCGCAACACCAGATTAGCCCACTCGTCTCATTCCCTTCACCTGCAACTCCCCCTTTCACGCACTCAACAAGATATGAATTCGTTTGTTAATAGAACAACTCGACTGTGGAATAGTCTCTCGCAGTCAGTATTTCCGAGCTCCTACAACATCCAAGAGTTCAAACGCAGGGTTCATCACCACCTTCTTCAATACCCCCCCGTTCCTTTTAACCCTTAACCTATACCCCCCTCCCCTCCCCGTACTAAGCTTACTGCTAGACATTGCACCATGACGTGACAAATGACATGACGGACTGGTAGTACAAAGGGTGACTCCTGAGCTTAGCACTGTCACATAAAAAAAAAAAAAAAAAAAAAAACGATGTCATCTATCGCTTCCAAAAAGTTCGATCGGAAAAAACGGGACCTGGAGGAAGCTGTGTTCGGGACGAATACTGAGTAAGAAGGGAGCAGTGTAACGGCTAACCGAAAAGAGAAAGTTAAAATTCCAATTCACCGAGAAGTTACATGTTTAGATGCATCTACTTGAATACATAACGCTGTTCTAATTGAATCACCGATAAGATTGGGAAGAGGGAATTTTTTTCCAGATTTATTGTTTTTTTTCCTACCGCGTACAACGCACACATAATTTTTTTTATTTAAAAGCCTTGCAAGGCACACAGGTTTTTTGCTATAGGCTATCTTACTAATATTATAAACGCGAATGTTTGTATGGATGTTTGTTACTCTTTCACGCAAAAACTACTGAATAGATTTTAATGAAACTTTACAATAATGTAGCTCATACTTCAGAATAACATATAGGCTATCTCGAAACCTTCGGGTAGCTGTAGTGTACTGATATAGAAAAATCCGAAACTTTTGTATGGGAGGTACTCTTCAAATTTCTGCTAAAGAAGTCAGATCCATTTTGTTTTGGTTTTTTTCCGAAAAAAATACGATTTCCAAAGTTTCAGATCGATCGGAGTTTATTTACGGATAGTTGCCGTACAATTTTGTTGAAAAAATCAGATTTATCGCGAAGGACGCGGTTCTCTGAACTTGGATTGAAGTAACTTCGCCTGCATGTGCCTGATTTTAGCAATGTATGGCTTAAATGAAAGGTCGACGAAAAGAAAACAAATTCAATAATCAGATGTTCGTCGCTTTTTCTTTTTGAGCTATGGTACCTGGAAATTTGCATAGATTTCAAGGTGCTTGATTTTTCAACATACAATAATTTTGCATGGGACATATTTTTTTTCATATTTCTTACGGAAAAATTACTCTTTATCATGCCGTTAAATGTTTGAAAAGTTCGCCCAATGTTGCCAAACGTTGCTTATTGAACGTATTAACTGTCTCCATTCATAGTGTGAAGTGTGACATCATCGGGAATTGCATCAACGCTACTTGATGGTGGATGTTTAGTGTATTGAGCACCCAAGTTCCTATTGAATTTGAACCAGAGAGAAACACCTACATGTAACATCAGTAAAAACTCCCGTATTGCCACATCCGTGCAAAATTATTATTTTGGAGCGAATGCACCATGGCCTATAAAAAATAGGTCGAAGCGCATGACAGGGCTTTTCAAGATTTCCGAGGGAAACCTAATCTAATGGTAGGCACTCTGACACTACTTGCTCAACTTTGCCTGGTATACTTCGATCAAAGCCTGCAAATTAGCTGAACGGATGCATGCTTGAAAGCATCACATCTATGGAACAGTATTGAAAAAACCAACTTTTGGTCGTTTCAAATAGCGAAATTTCAATCGATAGCATCGATATTATTCGGAATCAAAAATACGAAAATGGCTCCTACTGTATATTAAAATTCTTATCACCTCAACTGCAAAATAAACGGAAGCTATAGCGCGTACCAAAAGAATTGGAAATATAAGCACAGGCGGCGAACTGACAATTTCACACCCATTAAAATTTCGTGTATGGATAAAGTTCAAGCGGACGTGCATTGTAATTTCTTCTTCGAAATTCATTTACGGGCAAAAACACTCCCTCATAGCGTCTGACCACGACAAGAGTGGCAGTGAGACCGCTGAATTGTGATTAGGGATATAAATGAGCAAGTGATTTGGGTTTTTAAACGAACGGAGTTACACTTTTCTTTACGAATGTACTTGCATCCCGGGATTTGAGACTCTCAGTGCCCATCGATTTTGAGATTCCCAATTGTTTTGGCGCACGCCATACTATTGGCTTATTTGTGCAGCGAGGCGCACCGGGTTCCAGCTAGTATATATATATATATATATATATATATATATATATATATATATATATATATATATATATATATATATATATTCTATATTGCCTATTGTTCATTTATTATTAAAATATCCAATCATAATATTCAACATCCATCATATTGGGAAGTTGATCGTGTGGACCGAACGGGTCGAACCCACGTCCCTACTAGTTCTAATTTTATGTTTATTCTTTCCTCTTGTTTTGGCTTATGGTCATTTTTGAGAATTCACCATGATAGCTACCGGTCGAACCAGAAGTCAATTTACAATTGATTACTTAGCCCCTTACCCCTCTGGTTACCGCGCCATGAATATTAGAACATGGTGAGTGGTGACTTACAGCAAGTAATACCCAGGACACACCAGCACTCTTAATTTTGATTATGACGTCAAAATGACGTAGACCCATACAAAAGATATGGAAATAAAATGCAGTCTACGTCATTCTGACGTCATAATTAAGATTAAGAGTGCTGGTGTGTCCTGCGTATAACGGGTAGTCCATAAATTACGTGAGGCGTTTAGGGGGGGGGGTCGAGTCGAATCTCATCCAATTTACCCCCGAGTAGAGGGGGTCTCGCCAAATAAAACTGCATGAAATTAAGTAAAACATGTTTCTCCACTAAATACCCCCATGTTTGCCAGGTCGACAGGCATGGTCCGATGATGACCACACAATGCTCAGTCTGACTTATGGGGCCCATCCACAGGCCAACTGGTTGCCCAAACTGAGTTGTGCAAAGAGTTGGTGTTTTGCCACAAACGCTTCAACTGAGTTGATACTTCAACTGTCAATTCAGTATTTTATAGGCAATTTGAACGTTAAATAACATTGTAGAAAACCTGCAATTAAGTTTTATGATTATAAAAAATGGGTAGTAATGATTTTTTATGTTAATTATAAATTTTTTAATTATTAATATAAATATTTGTATGTTTTTAAAATATAAATTAAATCCTAAACATATAAATTATGAAAATAATTTAATATTATATGAACTTTCATAATTTAAATTAAAAATTATGCAATACAATAAAAATATAAACTTGCAAAAAAATATAATTTTCGAATTCAGGCTTAATTAATGCAAGTAGTTTGCCAAACTGCAACATACACAGCGCGACTAGTTGCCCAAACTCTAGGCCCCGCCCCCATAAAATTAAAAGATTTTGATTTATCCCAACTGCAACCCCAACTGTCAAATCAGTTTGCCAACTGCCCCATACACGCTGCGATTCAGTGCCAACACAACTCAGTTTGGGCAACCAGTTGGCCTGTGGATGGGCCCCATGAGGGATGAGGACTACAGGTATCATGATTCCCTACAGACACATTGGTGAAGACGACAGTTCAGCATAGCAGGTTGATAATTCAAGCGCAAATATGTGCCAGGCCTCAACGAAAACTTTAAACACACATAAAGATTCGTGACTGGAAAAACCTTGAAAATACATGGACCACCATATTTGCAGGGACAGGCGGCGTCGAGAAATTAAATGTATGGGAAAAGCCGTGTCCGCTTTCGTGCCAATATGTTTGAGCTTTAAGGGGGTCCAGACTCGCGCCGTATCAGGTCCGACTGGATGCATTGTGAATTAAGGCCGCCACACAGTCAAATTGGATGTATGTACATCCAGAATTTCATCAAACCCATAAGCGCAATGAGTTTTGATCGGCCGACCGGCCCACAATAGATAGTTTTGGTTGTACATCAGCCCTTCGATGTACATCCAATTTGACCGTGTATGGCGGCCTTCAGAGCTGTAAATTCACGGCTTGAGACTGAATAGAAGTTCAGATATCTTCAAGCATAAAATGACGATAAATAGCCACACACATAAAGATTTTTGTCAGTTTTCTTGGACTGCAGACGCCTTCCAGTAGGCTGCCGGGGAGGTGGGTGGCGATACTTGGCATCAAGGCGAGATTTTTCTGGCCACGGTCTGCCGTCGATCTGTGTGTGAAAGGGGACCTACATATATTGCTAAATCCTACACACCAATTTTTATGGGGACGCCAGAAAGTATCCATAGTAGTCCATCGATTGTTCAGCCGCCACCGGCCATCCAAACGCGCGACTCGACGAATGCTGCGGCGTACAAGCCAAGTAAAAGTGACCCGCGAAAAAGAAAAGTAAAGTGACCCGCGAATACAGAACTGCAGGAAAGGCCCTCGCCGAACTTTAGTGCAATGAAATTCTTGTTGAGCTCACGTTGCTCACGTTTTGATACAAGCGGGCGAACTAGGAGGTCGAATTAGCAGGAGCGCGTTCAAAAACCTTACTATAGTAAACCACGAGGTAAGCTGTGGTTATGCTGCATCACTTCACTTAACCACGAAAGTTTATGCTTAACCATGGAGGTTTTTGAACGCACCGTGGTTAACTACGTGGTAAAGAAAAATTAAGTTTTTTTTCCATAAAATAGTGTCGGCTATTTGCCTCAATTATTTCCAATAATTATTTATTTAAAATAATCGCACAAATCCCACTTTGATTTGTTCATTATTAACATTAAAACAAATGTCAAAAAATTGTTTTTATTCTTCTTCTTCTTAACTATCGCTAACCATGCTCCCGAGCATGGTTAAAATTTAACTACACCATGGTTAACCACGGGAGTTTTTGAACGCCAAAAAGTTATGCTCGTGGTTATGTTGTAGTTAACCACGGAGTTTTTGAACGACAAAAGTTTACCATAGTTAACCATGGTTAACCATAGTAAGGTTTTTGAACGCGCTCCAGTTATCTTTAATTAAATCTTGTGTTCACGCCCATAAATACGTATTCTTAGTGTAAACTACTAGAGATTTTTTTAAATCTGAAGAATGTCATGTGTGATTAGGGGAGAGGGGGAGGGTGTCTCCTCACGTAATTTATGGATGACCCCTAATAAATTTTTGAGTGTGGTAGATTAACTTCTGGTTCAACCGGTAGCAGAAGCATAAGGCATTGGCTATAAAAAATGTCTAAGACCAGTTGCACAATTCCGCGCGCTCTCTCTACATTTGCGATCTAGTGTCTTCCACAGGACTTCCGTCTCAGTATTTCTCCCACAATTTAAGGGGCTCTTCTTTTTCTTTTTCGATGGCCCTACAGCCCAATTCGAGCCTTGGCCTCCATCAGTCTCTCTACTTCGTAGCTTGTCTCCAGTTTTTTGTGTTGAGCAGTGTTGCTGCTGGTTTGCCAACTGGTCTTTTGCCATCTGGTAGTAGAAACACGGTTTTTTTGGTATCTTTGAGTCATCCATTCTTTGGACATGATCGGCCTAACGTAAACTCAGTAGCTTGGCATGTGTCGAGAGTTCACACTCTGTGCTAAAATGGTACAATTTGTGATTGTAGCGTATTCTCCATGCATTATCTTCATTGAATGGGCCCGTATATCCTTCGGAGAACTTTTATCTCCAATGTATCCATCTTGTCTGTGGATTTTTGGGAGATACTCCATGCTTCACACCCATATGTAGCTACTAAGTTATGTTACGTTGTCGACGAAACGTTGATACACGTTGATGTTGTACTCCGGGGGATTTGCCTTATTGAGAAAAGTTGATCCATTGTTGACCTATTTCTTCTGAATCCAGCTTGGTATTCACTTATTGCGGCTTCTGCATAAGGTTCCAGTCTGGCCTTAATTATATTTGTCATCATTTTATATACTGTGCTTAAAAGATATATGCCTCTATAGTTTCCACAGTTATTTTTAGACATAACCTCAGGTTGTAAGGAACTGAACAGTTATTCAAGAAAATCTCTCATAAGGTTACAAAAATACAGGGTGATATGTAAAGCTCTACCAAAAAATTTCAAACTGAATGATTTGATATTTGACAGTAATTTTAACAGTTTTCAAAAACTATATCAAAAATTCATCTAGACAGATTAATAACTAACTAAAAGACGAACATTTAAAAAAAACATGAGTATGGAAACTCAAATTTTCGGCCCGTTAGAATAAATTGAATAGAAAAAATAATATTCAAAATCCGGCTAGAGGGATAGATAGGTAAATTCAAGATGAACATTTAAACACAAAATTTTGTTAATAACTTAAAAATTACGACCTTTAGAGTAATTTGGGTGGAATATCAAATATCTCGCCACTGTGCGCCGTACCACTCACTGGATCTGGCTGTACGTTTGCCGCCTACAGTTTCCTTCGTGACATCCGTCAGTATTGTCTTCAGTCTTGTCCATTTTCCCTCAACTGTATCCGCATTATTTATGTTTAGACTTCGACCTATCCATGCTGCTAGAGCTGCCTGATATCTCTCCAATACTATCTGTTCTTGGAGGCGATCAGCGTCGAATTTCTTTAGTTTGTTGTTTCTTTTTTCTTGAGTAGACAGCCGACATCTAAATCTAGCTTTAACTAGGAAGTGGTCCGATTCACAATTTGCACCTCTACAGGCTCTGGAAGCTGCGCTGCTGTCTATGAGTATATGGTCTATGAGTATATGTATGGTCTATGAGTATATGGTCTATGAGTATATGGTCTATCTTTCACTGGGAGATTGCCATGTGTATTTGTAAATGTACTTTCTCGGGAAATATGTTGAGCTGACGATCATATTTTTCCTCATAGCAAAATCAATAACACGTTGTCCGTTGTCGTTTGATGTTTCGTGGAGACTTTCCTTTCCAAATGGTTGGTCTGTGCCAATTCTCGCATCCAATTTTGTCGTTGAGGTCTCCTATCACCATCTTAATGTCATTAGAAGGGGCCGTGTCGTATGCGTGTTCAAGCTTATAATAGAAAATGTCCTCAGCCGTGTTCGCTCTCTCCTCCGTCTTGTACGTTTATGATTGAGAGGGTGAAGAATTTCGTTCGGAGTCGTGTTGAGCATAGTACGCACACTACGCCCAACCCCACTACCAAGAGCACCGGTTGCGTGAATTATACCCCATCGGGAGCGCGTTCAAAAACCTTACTATGGTTAACCATGGTTAACTATGGTAAACTTTTGTCGTTCAAAAACTCCGTGGTTAACTACAACATAACCACGAGCATAACTTTTTGGCGTTCAAAAACTCCCGTGGTTAACCATGGTGTAGTTAAATTTTAACCATGCTCGGGAGCATGGTTAGCGATAGTTAAGAAGAAGAAGAATAAAAACAATTTTTTGACATTTGTTTTAATGTTAATAATGAACAAATCAAAGTGGGATTTGTGCGATTATTTTAAATAAATAATTATTGGAAATAATTGAGGCAAATAGCGGACACTATTTTATGGAAAAAAATTTTTAAATTTTCTTTACCACGTAGTTAACCACGGTGCGTTCAAAAACCTTCATGGTTAAACATAAACTTTCGTGGTTAAGTGAAGTGATGTAGCATAACCACAGCTTACCTCGTGGTTTACTATAGTAAGGTTTTTGAACGCGCTCCGGATAGGGTGGCCCAGCTCAACCTGATAGACTTAATGCTCAACTATTGATTGTAGTTGGACTGAAATCGAGGATTGTTTTTTCCTTTTCGGGTTCACGGTTAGCCATTTCTGGTGCCTTGTACCACCAATAATCTCACACATTATGTAAAGAGACTTTCCATATACATATATACTAGGATCACCATGTCGCCCACATAAGCGACTGCCTTGTTTTGTCGTTCTATCTTATCCATAACGATAAGCTAAACCTGGTGTGGAAGATTCTAGTTTTCAGTATGCTATAAAGATTAGGACAAGATCGGGTGATAAAATAAGCCCCTCGTGACACCAGCAGCGGGCTTAGATTTGATGCTACTTGCGACATAAAAAACTATATCTAGTAACTAAACAAATTCCAATAAGTTGAAGTTTAGATAACAGAGCCGAAATTGGAGGGGTTGTTGGAGCCATTTTTTCGGTATGGGCTGTACCAGAGTCGGTTGAACACTTGGCATTGAGTGAGATAGCACTTTCTGGTAAAAAGGCGAACCGAATAGAGATTGTATTAAGGGGCCTGGATTTTTCTGTGATATAATTTGAGAGTAAATAAAGGAAGTAGTAGTGAATATAGTAAGGTCCTTCTTGATAGACTTCATTGAGGTCTAGAAGTTTTTACTTATCAACCTTGAACTTATCATCACAAATTTTTTGAACTTCATCATAGTTGAAATTATGCAAATTTTTCTTTGCAATTAAAACGACTAATTATTAATTAGTCTTACTAATTCTTCAACAAAGTAATTGCTATATCTGATTCGCTAATTGAATTTTCTTGTAGAACGATAATTGCATTGATAGTTGGCGCTTTATCATCTTTTTAAGATATTGTTTCGATGTTTTTTATCTTTTCACGACGAAAAAAATTGTGTTAGGTGCGGACTTATCACTTATAAAAATGCAATAATTGCGCAGGCACGCGAAATTATTGCTTGGATTTCCTGTAAGATCTTATCAATTTTCAATTCATTTTTGATAATTTCACACGTTTAATATTTTATGTAATATTGTAGTCAGAATTTTGCCTCATTTTTGATAAGGATTGTTTTGGTTATTGATTGTAGCTAGTTTATCTGTTTATTGGACGGCACAGTGTAGTTATATGTATATTTTATTCTTGAAATAATAATCTTGTTATTAGAAGGTCCTTGAAACGTGATAAGAAGAGTTAGGGGTATGTAAGATTAAAATTCTGTTATGGAAATATTGTTTAATGCATCCATCATCATCATTTTAAATCAATTTAGAAGTCAATAAGAGCACATTGGTATACAATGGAAAAAGAGTTGTAGAGATGGTAGTAAGTAAGTACTTGGCGGTTGAAACCAATAGATTTGCTTTTGACACATGGATATCTTCGCACGGAGCCGCTTGCAACTAATGAACCCTGTTTTACAGACCGAATCCTTCTTTTGGTCCTGATAAAGGTACAAACGTATCGAGGTGCCACATTAGACTTGGATCACTATCTTGTTGGTATGCTGCTCAGAGAGCGCATTGCAACGCAGAAAAGCTTTGTATCCGCGATTCAGGCTCGAATCAATAAAATTGCACTACCCAATAACTGCTGTGCCGTGCTGTGTACCGAGTAATGCAAAAGTCTCAGAGAACACGCGAGGAGACATACAAAATGTTCAGAAAAGAAAAGAGAGTCCACAGAGCGAAAAAGGAAGTTCTACCAAAGAGTCGAGCATATAACGAAATTTACACCCCTCTGACATACTGCAAGGACAAAGTGAATCTAATCACTTTATCTTAAAGGTATCTTCGAGCGATGGGAAGAGCATTTTGATGAATTGATAAATGGCGAGCTAACTGAAGTTTTAGAGACTCCACTAATATGATGAGAATCCTACGCTGCCGCCACCAAGCTTAGAAGAAGTTAGAAGAGCCATTAGCCGGCTCAAAGACAAGAAGGCCTCGGGTGCAGATGGTATCGCTGCGGTATGGAGGGCCCACACTACTCTAAGGGATTCATGGACAAATTGCGTAAGTATGGGAGCAGAAAACGATGCCAGTTGAAAAATGTTATCCTTTGCCTGGTACCCGAAATAGGAGTTATAACAAGCTGCACCAATTATGGTAGTATAACGTTGTTGAGTGTAAGCTATACTGAACTATCCTATAAAACAAGACGGCCTAATACGCTAGAAACATCATCTAGTCCGTACAAATTAGCATTTTATGGAGACAAAATTCCAAAATGGCTGAAAATTGGTATACAGCTTCCTTGTGGCAGAATCTAAAAAAGGTCGCAGCTGAGATATCGCGCTTTTCCTGAGTTTTCCATGTATCTCGGTTTCTATAGGTCATAAAACCCCGGACCTAAAATTTTGGCAATGAAATTCTCTACAACTTTAGTTCTTACAAAAAAGTTGACCCGACTAACCCTTTCAAAGTTATTTAAGGTCAAAGTTAGCAAAAATCACTTTTTGGCCAAAAGATCACTCAAAAACTTTTTTTTTCGAGAATTGTGTTTTGTTGGCAATAATGTTTGGTATAAGCAGATGCACCGGTCCCGACAGCAGCGTATCCGTGGCGGGGATGTCCCGCTCAGACCGCCAGCTAACGAATCAAAAGAAGAAAAATGTTTTGCCACCAGGCGATAAAGAAAACTTACATATCTTCACAAACCACTAAGCTTCTATCAGTATGCGTACCAGGCGTGCAAGTCCACTGAGACAGTACTGCACAATCCGGTGCTCAGGCTGGAATGCGTAGCTCTAAACAAAGGAGTTGCGCTGACGGCCTTCCTCGATATCGAGGGATCCTTCGACAATACACCCTTTGATACTAGAGCTAGGGCTCTAAGTAGGCGAAGTCTAAGTAGCACTTTCTTCAACTAGATTGACTTTATGTTGAGACCTCGAAAACTAATGGTCTTTCATGTTTAGGGTTCTCTGGAGGGGATTATAGCAAATGGTTGTCCACAGGGAGGAGTTTCATCTCTACTTCTCTGGTGCCTTGTTGTAGATGAGCTGCTAAACCTGCAGGGAAATAAGCCTAGGCACCCTAGCAACTGTCTTTCAAGCAGAGGTAAATGCTATTCTGGCATGCACTCATGAGAATCTAAGAAGGCCCTACCAAAATGAACGGATTTTTATCTTCTCTGATAGACAAGCGGAAATTAGAGCGATAATATCCCGTAGGACCAAGTCGAAATTAGTTTGGGACTGACATCGTGCTCTTGATGAATTGGGCGTCCTCAATGAAGTTACCCTTTTTTGGGCCCCGGATCATAGGGGCTTCAAAGGCAACGAAAGTGCAGATGCCCTGGTTAAACAGGGACCGGTTCGTGTATGGCGAACGACGATAATCGTACGAAAAAAAATTGAAGTCGAAAAATTTTGTCGACGAAAATTTTAGCGTTCGCATAGGTCGAAAGAAAATTGTTGGTGTCCTAATGCAAAAACTCGATAACCCAAGAGCTTTCGAGTGCCTTTCGTCGGCTTCAGACGAAAATTTTCAATTTTTCGACTTACGCGAACCCGAGACGAAAAAAAACTTCGTTTTCGGCATACACGAACTGGCCCCAGGGCTCTGAAATTGCATTCATCGTTCCAGATCCGGCTATTGGGGCACCGTCCAGCTTGATGCAAAAGCCCTGGTCGATCGGATTTTGATGAACAAACTGAACGCTGGAGGTCCACGCCTGGACTGGCCAACTCTAAGCGGTTCCTTCCTGTGCCGTCCCCCAAGACTACCAAGGAATTGTTAGGGCGCAGTAAGAATGATGTCAGGACACTTGCTGGCTTGATTACCGGACACTGTGCCCTAAATTACCACTTATGGGGGATAGGAAGGGTGGAGGACCCCACATGTAGGCTTTGCCTGGAAGAGGATGAGTCTGCCCTCCACGTTCTCTGTGAGTGCCCCGCAATAGCGAGGAGCAGGGTTTCTTTATTCGAGGAGCTCCTGCTCGAACACTCAAGTCTAAGCGACAAGCCACTAGGCAGACTGCTGAACTTGTTCGGTCACTCTAGGCGCTAGGTGGTAAGGGACGCCAAAATGAATGCGAAAAACAATTTCGAGCAAAAAATAAAATTTTGATGGCACTTTTTGAGGGCGTTGTTTGTAGCTAGCCAAGTCTATGTACTCATCAATATGACTCGAACACGGCACAAGCACGGTGCACTGCCTCCAAGACCGATCGTACATGGCCTTAGGCCACATCGACCGTCCTTTCTCGCCGTGCTCGTGGTATCAATATAAAATTACCTTAAAAAAAACTTTTGAAGATGGAGCACTTCTTAACGCTCCAAGCATTTCTCGGGCTCCCACAGCTCCCAAAAGAACGACCTACAAGGCCAGCTCGATGTTTTTGGATATATGCTTCAAGGTGTCGAATGTGGTCCCAGTGAAGGAAAGTTTTCGGGATTCTTTGTCAGGGAGGGCAGTCTGAACCCGAAACCCAGGGATTGAGTACGTTGAGACCACTCCTTCATTGGGAGATCTTCTTAGATCTCCTGCGGAAGTAAGGGAAACTAACTGGAGAGGCGACTCGAAAAAAAGACCGCTTTCAAAAGACGGGGTGGCGCAGCCTGAAAACGTTTTGTGCGATATTTGGAAGCTGGCTATTCCCGTGTAGAGGCTGGTAGGGTATGCGTGGCCCTCGAGAAAGAAAGGGATACCGATTACCGAATTTGGCCATACGGTTTGAAAAGCCTTCAGAAAGGTCGGACGCAGGCATAATAAATACTAGAACGACTTCAAAGCCGACCTTCTGTCAAATAGCAGAATGAGGGTGCTTGCGTGTTAGTTAGTTACAATTGTTAGTAACAATCCAGAGACTCTCCTGACGACGAAACAACTAGTTACCGTGCAAAGAAGTCTTCTGGGGGCGATAACATAACCGAATTGGTCAGGGCCTGATTAACCCTTAGGCTAATTAGGCTGCAGCCTAGGGCGCGAGGATCGGGGGGCGCGCTGAAATCGTGTCTTCGCATGCACTAATCTAGCATCATTGCATCTACCCTACATATTTCAACTAGACCGAGACAAAAGCACTAAAACTAAATGCGCTTGAGACTTGAGAGTCTCTGATTTTAACAATAAATTTTGAAATTTCAAAAAGCGCGCGTAAAACAAACACTGACTTGTTATGGGTCGTCCACACTACGCGGACTTAGATCCCACGCTCTTTTCGCTGTACGGCCTCAGAAAAATGCGCGCATGAGCATTTAATTTTCTGAATCGTGAGTAAATTGAGAAAACCGTCAAGAAGCCCGTGTTGTGTGGACGTACAATGTACCTTTTTGAGCACAGCATTATGTCCGCGCAGTTTGGCCGTACTGCCTTTGCCATTAAAAATATCGCAAAAAAGCCATTAAACTCTATATGAAAAAAAGGGGCAAAAGCGCGTATGACCAAAGTCCGCGTAGTGTGGATGCACCATTACTCGAATCGGTCGGTGGTCGAGAGTGGGTGTGCTGGCAACAGAGTGCCTAGTGCGAGTTTTGTTTCATCCGCCTCGCAGTAACGGGTGTAAATTTTAACTTCTTTTGTATGGGAAATTAGGAATTTAAACAAAATTATTTATAATACAGTAAACACAAAGTTTGGTTTCTTATGGAAACTGCATGAACTAGACGACAGTGAATTTATTAGAAGTAAAGCAAAGGAGTTAAAACAACTATACGCCACTGATTTAGAAGAAACCTTTGCAGAAGAATGCGTCCATTTGGCGCAGTTTTTAAAATCTGACACCGAGACCGAGCATTCTATTTCTGCCAAAATCCCAAAGGGTGTGTTGTAATTAATAAAAAGTTGTAATATTTCATGCATGTTCCGTGGAGATAATATTAAGAATTCTTTTGGCAATGAGTTTTACCAACTGCAGCGGCGAAAGGTCTTTTCCAGCACTTAAAAGAGACAAAAACTACTTGCGCTCCACACTCCGCCAGCAAAAACTAGCGGCGCTCTCGCTAATGTACATGGAAAATGATTTTTTACAAACTATTAAATTTGAAAAAATTGTGGAAAGATTTGCAAAAGCTAAAGCACGAAAAATGACTTCTGTATAATTTAATAATAATTACTTAATTACTAAAATAAATAATTAATCTTTCTCCTCTTTCGTTTTAACAATAACAGAAGTGTAAATATTTAAAAAATACTCAAGTCGAACCAACTTCACACACTAGATGACCACGCTCGTGGTCAATGGCAATGGCAACTAAGTTGTCTATAGAAACTAAGCCAATACAAGTCATGCAGCCTAATACGACATATATTTGGTTTTCTACTTGGTAGCCTGCAGTCACTTGTCATGATTTTGGTCTTATAATTTGGCTTTATGGACGGTCAGCTTAAAATATGGTTTGCCACCCTAAGCTTGAACGTCATGCAGATAAAGGAAAACTTTACGTAGTATGAACCATGTTAAAATTTTCACACTACTACTCTACTCACTACTTTTTAGGCCGTCCGTAACACACCTGGCGGGGGCACGTCCTCATAACTAGCCTAGGGCGGTCAGAACTCTTGATCAGTCGCTGGAATTGGTTCACAGCTCAGAACAGCCCAGGTACCTAGGGGTCGGTGTGCCCCCCCCGATAGGCCGCCTTAAGCCCTGGAAGGACCAAGCCTTGTTGCCTTGTTGCTGCAGACGATCAATAAGGGCTAGGGCTGGCGCTGAATAGGCAAAATGAATGGCCTCAGTACCTTTGGACCCAATACCTCCCACAGGAAAAAAATATCCCAGTTTAAATTGCAAAAAATCTTTTATTCTATTTGAGACGATTTCCTGTTTAACACTTGTACTTGAGTACAAGAGTGTAATTGTAAAGCCGCCGGGCACAATAGCAATACCTTAGCACATTAAACAAAATGTATAAGAGCGCACTCAGTTTCCTTTCAAACTTGTCATGAGAATTTTCCTCCCAATAAATATAAATCCTTACCTTACACATGTAAAAGATAGTT
Organism: Thereva unica; assembly: GCA_949987705.1. Lineage (NCBI taxonomy): Eukaryota > Metazoa > Arthropoda > Insecta > Diptera > Therevidae > Thereva > Thereva unica. The sequence goes on along the minus strand of OX465282.1, from coordinate 33,522,593 downwards.
TGAGGCAGAATATTGGAATAAAAATTTCAATCGCACAAACTTGCAAACTTTTTGCTTAACTTAAATGCGAGAATTTCACGTTCTTCAGAAAATACCTGGGTGTGCATATTATCAGATCGAAAACGGCGAATGAAGCCAAGAACGGTGCAATAAAAACATTTTCCATAAATAAAAGGTAAAAGACAAAAAAGTTTTTCCTATCATCATTCAAAAGGTGAATTCTATTGAAAGTTTGTTATCTTAGAAACATCATATCGAACCTTTGTGCGTGCTTGAAATGCCTGGCGAATAAATAGGAAAATATTTCTACCTTAATAAAGGTGGTCGGTTATGTCCAGAGTAACATGCAACATTGGATCTCGGACACTACCTGGCAAAAAATAGAACGCAGGAGGGCCCTCAAAAATAACGTAAACTCTACAAGCGACCCGGAAAGACGTCACCAACTTGAACGGGAATATTCCCAATTACACCGGGAAGTAAAGAGAAGTGTGCGGCGTGATAAAAGGCAGCAGATAAATGAGCTCGCAGAAAAAGCGGAAAACGCGGCAAACACAGGCAACAGTAAAGTGCTGTACCAAATTACTAAACAGCTCTCGGGAAAGCACTCTACTAAAAAGCATGCCGTAAAGAGTGCGGATGGGAGGCTGCTGTGCAGCGACGAGGAGCAACTCCAAAGATGGAGAGATTACTTCTTCGCCGCCCTGAATGGTTCACTTGCACAGGAACCTCAGGAAAACAGCAGCAATGCACAGCCGATAAGAATCAACACCCGGGCCCCATCCAAGACGGAAATAGTAACCGCAATTCATGCGATGGCCAATGGTAAAGCAGCTGGAAAAGATGGCATCCCGCCAGAATTGTTGAAAGCCGATTCAAGCCTCATAGCAGATGCGCTTCAGCCAATCCTGGAAATAGCATGGAACACCTGTACCTTTCCGGAGGATTGGACGGAAGGTATCATAGTCAAAATACCCAAAAAGGGGAACCTAACAATATGCGACAACTGGAGAGGCATCTGTCTATTATCTACTGTGGGTAAAATCTTGTCCCACGTTATATTATCAAGGATAAGAGAGGCAGTAGACCGAACGCTTAGAAGGCAGCAGGCCGGATTCAGGAAGGGCCGCTCATGTATAGACCATATTAACACCTTGAGAATCATAGTGGAGCAGTCTACTGAATTCCGATCCCCCCTTTACCTAGCTTTCGTAGATTATGAGAAAGCGTTCGACTCGGTTAATAGGAGCTTTATATGGCAGGCATTACGGCGACGTGGACTGCCTGATAAAATAATAGAATTGATAAAAGCCCTTTACAACAATTCCAAATGCAGAGTTCTCCATAATGGAAAATTATCCGACAGCTTCGAGGTGAATTCAGGAGTACGACAAGGATGTCTACTTTCGCCATTACTATTTCTTATAGTAATAAATGACATCCTTGTCGACGCTCTAGATAATAGAATAGGCGGCATACAATGGGGTTTGCTAGACCGCCTTAAGGACCTCGACTACGCGGATGATATCTGTTTGCTGGCCCACAGACATCAGGAGCTAAAAAACATGTTAAACAATTTGGCAACAGAAAGTAGTCTAGCAGGCTTAAGGCTGAATCCGAACAAAACCAAAGAAATGCGGATAAATGCAAACACACTTGAACGAACTGCGCTGAATAACCGTGACGTGGAACTGGTAGATAAATTCTGCTACCTCGGTAGCATTATTACCGAAAATGGCGGTACAGAAGAAGACGTCAGTTCCAGAATAAATAAAGCACGAGGCGCATATGCATGCCTGTTCCGCATATGGAGATCAACGGAGATCTCAACTAACACCAAATTGCGGCTGTTCAACTCCAACGTTAAGGCAGTTCTTTTGTACGGTTGCGAAACATGGAAAGTCACCCAATTCATCACAGGGCGCCTACAAGTCTTCATCAACAGATGCCTGCGTCGTATCCTAAAACTCCGCTGGCCAGATAGAATTTCAAATGAAGAGCTATGGCGCCGTGCCGGCCAAGAAAGGATAGACGACCAAATCAGGCGAAGGAAATGGAATTGGGTTGGCCACACCTTGCGACGCGATAACGAAAACCTAGCCAAACAGGCCCTTGACTGGAACCCGCAAGGATCCCGTCGAGTTGGAAGACCTAGAACAACGTGGAGGAGGACCCTACTAGCAGAGGCCGCAACAACTGGGAGATCCTGGTCAGAGCTGAGAGCTGTCGCGCAAAACAGAGTCCGCTGGAGGGCAACTGTTTCCGCCCTATGTCCCATGAGGGATTAAAGGGGCACAAAGAAGAAGAAGAATAAAGGTGGGCGGGGAAACACTTCCGTAATTATACTTTGTTATCATTAACTTCCACTTAATCGTTCGAAATTTTGTTGATAACTTTTATTTCGTTAAAAGCGGTTTTATTATTGCGTTGTTAGGTGATGATTAATTAATTTCAATGATTTTCAAATAATTCGTTGATTAGGAAAAGTCGAATTTTGTTTATGTTTTTTCTGACTGTTTCAATTTAACGCGGCTTATGGAACGCATCAAGTGACATTGCCGTGAGGGGATGCTCCATGTTATTAATTGTATACGGGGGCTTTGCTACATATTTGGTTGCATAAGTTAGATTTACTTTACACTTTTTTTTTATATTTTTATGTAATATAATTAGTATTAGTAATAAGGAGTATCTGTTCGATGTACCTGTAAAAAATGTATTCGACGGATAATGCCGGTTAAGGGGCAGAAAATATAAATGCGGAAAAAAAGTCACTCGCCAATGATATAAAGTTCTTTATTGATTATCACGATCTGCTCTGTATGACGGTTAATTCTAGACTTACTAGACATGATAAAAATGCATTCAAATAGGAAAATAGTTGATGATAAGATGAACGATAATTCTCGAGTGGGTGTATGTAAATTAGGTTCTGTAATCTTTAGCTGATTGTTTTTTTTTTTGTTTCTCGTTATTATGAGTGTAGTTGATGAGAGTTCCAACATGCCGTCCACCTTGGCGTGTCGCCAACTATAGCTAGACATCTTGTTTATGGGTTTGTGGAAGGACACAAATCTTCGTTATCGGTCGCTTGCATGTAGTACCACGGCACCTCACGATCGCTACCAGAACCTGACCGTCACTACCAGGGTGTATTGCTTCTATTCGACCCAAGATCCATTTAGTTGGGGACAGTCGTTCTTATTTTAGCAGGACCAGCTCGCCAACTTCCGGATTTCTGGATGGGGTAGCCCACTTAGATCGCTGTTGTGGGGTTTGCAAGTAATCCTTAGACCACTGATGCCAAAAGTGCTGTTTCATCTGCAACAAGAGTTTCCAACGGCCGCCAAGAGCATTCGACTTCGTTTCTAGCAGACAAGTCTCGGGAATATGATGAGTGGACCACCGATGAGGAAGTGTCCTGGCGTTAGTGATTCTATTTCTTCCGGATCGTCTGACTTGGCACATAAAGGACGCGAGTTTAGACAGGCTTCTATACCTGCAAGTAAAGTTGATATTTCCTCAAAGCTAAGAGGGCGGTACTTCACAATGCAACGGAAATGGCCTTTGAAGGACTTAACGGCCGCTTTTCTTGGATTAGGCTTCTCCCTTTCACTATCCAATGTCGACGCCGAACGTATGAAAACTTCAGCTGCGGTCCTCCGTGAAGGGTTGAAGAGTGAGCGTCCATTACGATTAGAGAGGAGAGATGGCTGGCTTTGGATAAGATTATTGGATGAGTAGGGTAGGAATGAATTTCTTAATTCTCGAAGTATGCCGTAGTCATCCAATATAGGGCTTAAGCTTAGTATTGAGCTTCTTAGTGATATTGGTAGTTTGCGTTTTAAGTTTTCAATTTCAGAGGTAAAGGCCACTCATTGTTCTTCCTGGATCCAAAAGTTCCTAGCAAGGTTGATTTCTTTCGCGGTAAGGTATCCTTCTTGTTTGTGTGGAGTGGACCTGCGGCAATTTTTAATAAATCGGAAAATGTAAGCAGTAATTCTTAATAATTTAGAAAGAGAAGAAAAGTGGTTTAATAATTCCCACGCAGTATGAATTTCGACCAAGTGTACGGTGGTTGAAGTGCGTTCCTGGTACATTTCAACTGTGGCTGCGATAAGAAGCTGGGGCCATTCCACCATAATGAATGTTGTTTAAGTTCACTCGCTCGGGTATAGACCACGTGAAGCGCAATCGGCTGGATTCTGCTTCGTTGGCACGTAGCTCCATTGAGAAGGTGAAACAGTTCGTTGTATTTCAGAAACACGATTCGCGAAGAACACCTTCCAGCGACTAGGATGTGACCTGATCCATGCAAATACAACGGTGGAGTCTGTCCAAGCGTAGATTGAATGAAACGAAATTGACTCGGAAATAAATTGTCGCATTAATCTTGTTAGGAGAACGGCGCCACAGAGCTCCAAGCGCGGTAGCGATACTGTTTTTGTTGGCGAGACTTTAGATTTAGAACTGATGAGATTAACTGTTATGTTGCCGTCGGGTGTAATTACTCGAACATATAGGACCGCCGCATAGGCTGATAATGGTGCGTCCGCAAAACCGTGAAGTTCACATCGAAGCTTTGCTGAGGTACTGATCCAACGATTGATTCGTATATCCTCCAGAAGTTTTAACTGTGAACTAAATAAATTCCATTTTGTTGCTATCTGAGATAGGAGTATGTCATCCCAGTCCAGATTAAGAAGCCATAATTTTTGAATCATGATCTTCGCCACAATAATCACGGGGGCCAACCAGCCAAGGGGATCATAAAGTTTGGATATATCAGAGAGCATAGTCCTTTTGGTAGGTGAAGAATAAGACTTAGAGATTCGTACCTGGAATCTAAATCGGTCAGCTTCTGGTAATCATGCTATACCTAAAGTTTTTATCGGATCTGCCTTTGACAGGTTGAGGGCTGAGTTGACGTTGCAGAAGTTCGTTGGTAAGTGGGTCGTTAATTCCCGTCGATTGGAAGCCCACTTTCGTAACTGAAATCCGCCTGAAGTTAGAAGCTCTATAAGTTCTTGCTGAAGTTGCAGCGCAGTCTCTATGTCGTCGGTTCCACTTAGGATGTCATCCACATAAGTATCGGTAAGTAAAGGCTGAGAGGCTCGCGGGAATTTAGTGGCTTCATCTTGGGCTAGTCTCTGTAACGTTTTTAATGCCAGAAATGGAGCTGAAGCGTTGCCGTAGGTTACCGTAGTCAACTGATAGTCCTGGATATCCTCAGAGGGACTGCTGCGCCAAACAATACGTTGTAGGTTGCGGTCAAGCTCGTTCACCGTGATTTGGCGAAATATCTTCTCCACATCGGCTGTTAAGACAATACGATGACGTCTCTAGTTAAATATAATCGCGGAAATGTCTCGTTGTAATTTAGGCGCTACAAGTAAACGATCATTTAACGCATTAGTGGTTTTTGACGATGCGTCAAAAACTACCCTTAGCTTGGTTGTTACGGAGTCTTCTTTAAGAACACAGTGATGAGGTATATAGCACATGCTTGTTTTTTCCTCTGCGAATGAAGGAGGAGTGACTAATTGCATGTGGCCCAATTCCATGAAATCGTCGTTCCATTTTATATAGGCGCCATTGATTATCTATAAGTAGATACGTAACCTTGTTTGCGGGCTTTGGACATAGATGGCCTTACTTACACTGATTTCAAAAATCCATGTTAAAACTGAGACTCAAGAGCTTTCGAAATATATAAAAGCTGTCTATCGGTTTCGCTGCTTATGTACATTGAACTTTTGAATTCATGTATATAGCAATCGCATGAATTGGGATATATCTACTTGCGATTGCGCCTGCCGTTCTTTGAGGCAAAATTTTCGGAATTTTTGTTGTTGTGTTGCTTAAAAACGATTTTTCAGGTTTAGGGAAAAATTTAGTCGTGGAAGATTTTTATTTTTTTATGAAATCATATTTTTTTGTCTGCAGGTGGATATGGTGCCGCAAATTTTAATTTCTGCTTGGTACAGAATATAAAAATTTTTCTATTTTCGACCAAAAGTTGAGCCTGAGAAAATTTCAGTAAAAAGTTTTAAATTACATATGGAAGAGGTTTTTATCATATCGAGCCCTTCCCGCCGTTTTATCGTAACCGACAAAAAGTAAATTTTACAGGAGAAGGTTTTTCTTACTTATTTTTGTATCTGTCATTTGTAATGGGCTGAAATTAGTTAGGCTAATTATTTTATTAGTTAGGCTAGTTTATTGTCCGATTAATATCAAAATTGGTGGTATGTTTCGAAGGTTAAATTAACGTCGTTTGCGGTAAAAAACGAATTTTCGAAAAAATGTCGCTTACGATAAAACGGCGGGAAGGGCTCGATATAGTATCCCAGGCAATGAAGTATTTTGCCTCATCATTAAAATTTAATGTTTAATGATATGGGAAAAGTAAAATCTTTCTTTATGTAAAACCATTCCATGCTAAACTGTCACACTTTACTCCAAAAGAATATTTCAAAATTTATAACGCACCAGGAATTGTAAGTGCTTTATAAATATAATAAGTCTTGTGCACTCTCTTCAACACCACCTAAGAGGTCGAGTACAGGGCGCGTTTTTTATACCGTGGTGTCCCCAGTAGGCATAATTCACGGCTTTCAATCAAAAAGATCCTTTCGCATTCAGGCATTGCTTTGGATTTAGGACCTTGGCTATAATGATAGATCCACATAAATATATAATCCTGGAACTGTAAAACAATTGAATCCTTCTTTCCAAAATTTACAGACAGCATAACAGGGACAGGCTGAAGTGTACTATAAACCGGCTTTACTTAGTATTAACTAGTTTTGTTAATATTCATCCTCTCATCTTTACAATTTTTCCGCAACTGCTTGTACAGGGTCTGTCACGTATGCTAGGACTCCTAATAGTTTGGCGCTATAAAATTTGTAAATAGAGTATTACTAACACCCTATATGTAACAAATCAAAGGCTCCCAGCAGGAAAACTAGCGAGGGGCTACTCAGGTAACCCAAGAATTCATTAATGATTTGTGTAACCGCTTACATGGTAATTGAAAAATTCTACTGCAAATTTAGTAAAATTGAGGTCTTTACATTGTAATGGCTAGGTAAGCGACTAGTGACTTGTGAAATACTTTCGTTGGAAATGTGATGTGCTTTTATTATTCTTTGTCTTGTCGAAGCCTCTCTTCTTGAGTTTATTCCGTCCTCCAAATTCGTTCGGTGTGGATCGTGCAGTGCAGTCAAAAAGATATCTTGCTAGTAAAATTCTCACCAAATGTAGCTGAAATGCAATGGTAATTTTGGATAGTAATGTTTTTAATGCTAAAAAGGGTAGCCAGAATTTTATTCTGCGTGCCATACATGGTAATCTATGTATTCACTTAATACACTTCACCTCTGAAATATGTAGTGGTTCCTCGATTCTATTACGCTGGGTAGAGGAGTAGCAACAATGCTTAGCTCCTGGGGAGAGTAGCGAGGTTCGCTTTACTCTATATTATGGTGGAGTAGCTTAAAAGCACGACTCCGTAATGAATAGTATTACGTCTGGTTGTTGAGTGTCTTTATTGTAAAATTCTTACTCTATTTATACAAAAGTTAATTACAAGTAATCTACATATAAAAAATATATTTTCGCGTCTCGAACACCTGTCCATTTAATTTCATGACCCATATAATGAGCATTTTGTGTGTGCATGCAATTTTCTTTGGATGGCATTGATTTGAGGCGCGTTCTTATTATGTAATTTATTTTGCTTACTTATGTGATTGCATATTTACATATTTTTGAGGCATGTGATTACTGATTGATTTCATCACACCCTCCCCCTTAGGGAAAAAAATTTTTTTTTGTTTGTATAAATTTTGTTTTTTTTTTTTTTTGTTTATTATTTACAATTTTATTATTACATTTTCCTTACTCTATTTTTATGTACTCTTATGACTTTTTTGTTTGCATCCTCCAAAATGCAGTTTACTGTTTCTATTGCTTTCACAAGATATGGTCCACTGTATAGGGGATCTAATTTCTTTCTGTTTTGTATCGTAACTAATACTTTGTCGCCAATTTTTATTGACAAGGGGTTACAATCGAGTTGGCTGTTTTGTTGTCTGACTGCTTTTGACGTTTCTAGGTGTTGTTTGGCATTGTTTAGGGCTTTTTGTAGCCTGAATTTCATTTCACTATTGTAAAGATCATAGTTGTGGATGGGTTCTATTCCTCCTTTTCCCAGTTCTGCTGGTAGGCTTGCTTTTTTGGCAAAGATTAGTTCAAACGGTGTATAGCCGTGTACCGTATTTGGTGTGGTATTGTAACAGAATGTATAGTATGGGATCCATGTATCCCAATCATCTCTGTTTTCATTTACGAAACACCTTAGATATTCGTTTAGGCATTTGTGATTCCTTTCTAAAGCTCCAACTGTTTCAGGGTGCGCGGCTGTTGCGAACATCTGCTTTATTTTCAGTGTATTGCACACTTCTGCAAATATCTGATTCTTATATTCTGTTCCCAAGTCGGATTTAATCTTTTCCATGGTTCCGTATGTTAGAATGAATCCTGTTACCACTGCTTTTGCAACTGTATTGGCCTCTTTATCTTTGACGGGAAGTGCGACTACGTATTTTGTAAGGTCGCACTGCAGGGTGACTGCATACCTGTTGCCATTTTCTGTTCTTGAAAATGGTCCCACTGTGTCTATTGATACTACACCGAATGGTTTAATGGGTGTTGTTGTTATCTCCATTATTTCTTTATTGTGTTTCTGGTGCTTATTTTTCGCGCATAGTTCGCAGTTTTTAACGTAGGCTGCTATGGTGTTTTTCATTCTTCTCCATCTGTAAAACTGTTTTAATTTGCTGAACATTCTCGATTGTCCCAGGTGTCCTCCTGTTGGTGTGGCGTGGGAATTATGTAATATTTCTTTGATGTGTTCCTTATTCGTAACATACTTAATACCCCTTTCACGCACTCAACAAGATATGAATTCGTTTGTTAATAGAACAACTCGACTGTGGAATAACCTCTCGCAGTCAGTATTTCCGAACTCCTACAACATCCAAGAGTTCAAACGCAGGGTCCATCAGCACCTTCTTCAATACCCCCCCGTTCCTTTTAATCCTTAACCTATAGCCCCTCCACCCCTCCCCCGTACTAAGCTTACTGCTAGACATTGCACCATGACGTGACAAATGACATGACGGACTAGTAGTACAAAGGGTGACTCCTAAGCTTAGCACTGCCACATAAAAAAAAAAAAAAAAAAAATATCTCTATTCTAATTACTTTTAGTGTTTTATTTCCTAAGGCCTTAAATGAGGTCATGTCGATTAATTTAAAAATTTCGCTCTCGGCCGAGAGTTTCAGAGTCTTGGTCTGAATTGTTTTACATATATATTGCTCCAATTCTTCGAAAGCCTGCTCTAGTGCAGTTTCTACTGTTAATTGGTTTCCTTTATTGTTTATCGACCTCTTCCATATTTTTGTTTTATTGTGCACGATATTAATTTCTAATTTTAGTTTTTCTCTGCAGTTCTTAGTTTCTATGTATAGCTCGGGTATGTTTGTTATTTCTTTTTCTGAGAATGCTTCTGTGACTCGCAGTTGATCAGGCTGCTGTGCTTCGTTGCTTCTCTCCTTTTCGTTTATTGTCTCTTGTTTTTCCTTTCGTGTCATTGCTCTGGTTTTCACTTGTAGTACTTTAATATTTTTAAGGTCATTTATATCGATCTGGATTCTCGATAGTGCATCTGGACCTGAATTTTCTTTGCCTTTTACGTATTTTATTTCGAAGTCGAATTCTTCTAGGTCGAGTCTCATCCTTGTGAGTTTTGATGTCGGGTTCTTCATTCCAAAAAGGTATGCTAATGGTCGGTGGTCTGTTCGCACTGTAAATCTTCGACCGTAGACGTATGGCTTAAAATACGTGATGGCCCAATGTATGGCCGTTAATTCTTTTTCTATGGTTGATTTGTTCGCTTCTCCTGGCGTAAAGGTCTTGCTTGCATATGCTATAGGGCGTTCTATTCCGTTTATATTTTGCGAAAGTATTGCTCCACATGCTGCGTTAGAAGCATCTGTGGATATTATGAAGTTTTGTGTAAAATCTGGATGTTGCAATATTGTGGGAGACATTAGTGTTTTTCTTAGTGTTTCGAAGGCATCTTGCTGGTTTTCTGTCCATTCGAACTTCGCTTTCTTTCTTAATAATTTGTTCAATGGTAATGCAATTTCCGCGAACTTTGGTACAAATCGCCTATAATAGTTACAAAAGGCTACAAATCTTCTTACTTCGTCCGCGTTTTTAGGAGTGGGATAGTTCTTGATAGCTTCATATTTGGAAGGATCCGGACTGACACCTTCGACTGATATTTTATGGCCAAGGTATGTGACTTCTGTTTGAAAGAACTGACATTTTTCAGGATTTAGCTTAAGGTTTCTCTCTCTCAACCTTTTAAAGACGGTTGTTAGGTTTTTCAGGTGGTGTGCTTGAGAGCACCCGATCACGATAATGTCATCTATGTAGAGGAAAGCTACCTCTGGAGTCAATCCAGCCATGGCTATTGCCATCATTCTTTGAAAGGAATTGGGACTTATGTTGAGTCCGAAAGGGAGTCTTGTATATTGGTAATGGCCTTTTTCCGTGGAAAATGCTGTGTATTTTCTGGACGTCTTTTCAAGTGGGATTTGATGGAATCCTGACATGAGATCTAGTGTGGAGAAGTATTTGGCTCTTCCCATTTGATCTAGTATATCTTCTATACGAGGTAAAGGGAATTTATCAGCTAGTACCTTTTTATTAAGATTTCTAAAATCTACTACCAACCGCCATTTCTTCTTTTCGTTGGTAGACTTTTTTGGTACTAGGAGTATAGGTGAGTTAAAGTGAGACACTGAGTTCTCAATAATGCCATCTTGTAACATTTTTGCTACTTGTCTGTCTATTTCACTTTTGTGCGTCTCTGGTATCCTGTAGTTCTTTGTATAAACAGGTATGTTGTCAGCTAGTTCTATTTGTTGGTGGTAGAAGTTATTGGTGGTAAGAGGTTCGTCTTCTAACGCGAAAATGTCTGCATATTCTACGCATAGTTCCTGGAATCGTGTCTTAGTATACTGTGGGATTTGCTGTAGATTTAGTTTGTTTAAGACATTTTTTTGATGATTTGTGGATTTTTCTTTTGTCGGCGTTATTTCATAATTTGTCAGTGGTTCATACTGAATTTTGTATTTATCTAGCACTACCAATTTATTCGTGGTGTTCAGGATTTTTATTATTGGGTTTGCTGAATTCGTTATGGTACTTGCTATGAACACTCCTGGCCTAATCTCTTGGTTTTCTATCACTATGTCGACATTGTTACTTTTGTTAATTTTTATTTTCCTAGCTACTTCGCATCGTGGTGGGATTGTTAGAGCATTTGCATATGGTGTACTTAGGATCGGGACTTCAGTAGTATTTTCCTGTGTTTTAATAGTTAACATCCATGTATCGTAATCTAGGTTGGCTTTTGTTTTTGTGAGGAAGTCTAGTCCGAGAATTCCGTCTGCTTCAATGGGGATGCTATCTTCAACTATCTGGAATTGATGTTCTATTTTGCACTCGTTGCTGAACTGTATGTTTGTATATGTGGTACCAATTGACTGTATTCTTGTATCTGTTATTCCTTGTATTATACATTTTCTGTTGGGATAGAAATATTGTTCTTTACTTATTTTGTATCTCTTAAAGATTGAGATTTCTGCTCCTGTATCGACGATGAAAGTGCATGTTGTTCCGCACATATCTACGAATGCCTTCACGTAATTTGCGTGAGCGATGTTTATTGTGAATATTCTGAGAATTCGTTCTGGTGCTCCCCCAACCGGATGGTTTGTTCGTCTGGTTGGGGGTTTTGTAATTCCCCCGACTCTATTATGTTAATTCTATTTGTCCTAGGATTATTTCTTAATGTATTCTTGTTATCTCTTCTAGTGCTACCGTAATTATTATTCCTATTGTTACTGTTATTTCTAAAATCGTTCGCCTGCCTATATCCATTTCGCTGGAACCTGGAGTTTCTCCCTGACCAATTTCTAAAGTTGTTTGTGGGTGTCTGCCCGTTGAAATTATTTCTGAATCTGTTGGTCTGTTTTTTATTGTAGTATAGTACTCTGTTTGTAGGTGGCTTATCTACTGCGACTGCCTTTGTTACGACTTCATTTAGTGAAGCTAAATTTGTTGCTTTTAGTATGAGCGATGTTTCTGCGTTTTCAATATTACTTATGAACGTTTGTATGGAAAATTTTTCTGCTAATTTTTCGGCTGTATCATTCGTCGCTACTTTTTCGGATATAAAAGCTCGTGTTAACAGGGATGACAATTCTTCAACTTGTTTAGAGTAGTCTGTTAGCTTCCTGCTCCCCTGTTTACAGTTTCGTAATTGAGCTAAGATAGCGTCGGATGATAATTTTACTGTAAATTTTTGTTGCAGCTTTGCTTTTATCTGGGCTACTGTTGTTAAGTCGTTTGATATGATGCTTTTGGCCCTTCCTGTGATTCGGGTTTTTATGAATTTTATCATAATGCCTTTCTGTTCTGCTGGTGTTAGTTCGTCCAATAGTTCCATCGACTCTATAAATGATTCTGTCTCCTCTTCCTTGCCGTCGTAGGTACGGAGCAAGGATGTGGCTGTTTTTATATCGAACGACATATTTACTAGCTTTCTTTGAATTTCTATCCGTTCGTTTATGGCTATAACGGTTTTCCTTATTTCCGTGTACTTGTTCCTTATTTCTTCTATGTTTTCTGCCTTGGCTATCCTTCCTGTCTTTTCTTTTGCCTCTATGTAGAGTTCGTGTACCTGTTGCTCCTTTTTTGTTAATGTCCCGCTGGTATATGGTCGATTCGGGCTCTTTTTTAAAATTTTCTAATATACTTTGCAGCTCTTCTCTTATTTCTGCAAGTCTTTCCATGTATTATTTTTCAGAGTTTTCCCCTTAGTTTAAAGTTTGGGAAAATGCTGCGTGATACTGTGTTAGTTCAGACATTTACTTGAACTGGGGTGTTTAAATATCTTTTGCGGAGTCCTCGTCTGTGATTTATATAAATTTTGTAAATTATTTGCGCTATTTTGATTATCACTATCACGATTAGCAGTATTATCACTTCTTTGTTCTCGACTGTAACCGTATCCTCTATTTTTAAATTATTTATGATTTCCCCAGTATTTTCTGTGGGTTTACTATATTGTGTGCCCATTTTGGAGAATGCAATTCAGGAAATTCAAACACAACAAAATACTTTACTTGTTTCCTTAAAAATCTTATATTAAAAAAAATTTATTTATTTATTTATTTATTCATTTATTTACTTAATTGAAATATGGCCAATTTTCCAGGCGCTCTTTATTATATATTATTATTTTTTTTTATTTCTGCTATTATACTTGTGATTAGTGCTGTACCTATTACTAATGTCAATATAATTACTACTATAAATAAAACTATTCTTTTTATGTCATACGCCTGCATTATCTATTATGTTACTGTATTTATTTATTTATTTATTTATTTATTTATTTAATCAATTACTTATATATATTGATATTATTATTGTATATTATATTTTTTTTTTTTTTATCCGGGCGCGTATTTCCCTATGTGCCGTAATGTTTCCTCGTTTGTCATCTAGTGTTTTATCCTTTTTGCCCTGTTGTGTTCCTTGTTGGCTTGTGCCAGTAACTGCTGATATTTATTCTTTTCCTCCTGGGTGCTTGCTATCTCCAGTAGTTGAATGTATTTTCCGACCTCTCTGCCTAGCCTGGCGCGTGCTCCTCCTCTTGTCTTCCTTTTTTCTTCTTTTTGTGTCCTCCTGTACTCCAGTCGCTTTCTATATTCTTCGATCGTTAACCTACGGGGGCCCGCTGTTTCTTCAGTTGAAGATGTTGTGGTTGACGGCTGTAGTGTCGGCTTCTGAAGTATTGGCTGGTTTGTTTTGTACAGCGTTAATCCCTCGATGTTCCTTTCCGGGATGTTTTTCTCTAGTGTTGTAAATATTCTTTGGAACGCAGCTTCAATCTCAGTTGTCACGGTCGCCATGTAGTGGTTCCTCGATTCTATTACGCTGGGTAGAGGAGTAGCAACAATGCTTAGCTCCTGGGGAGAGTAGCGAGGTTCGCTTTACTCTATATTATGGTGGAGTAGCTTAAAAGCACGACTCCGTAATGAATAGTATTACGTCTGGTTGTTGAGTGTCTTTATTGTAAAATTCTTACTCTATTTATACAAAAGTTAATTACAAGTAATCTACATATAAAAAATATATTTTCGCGTCTCGAACACCTGTCCATTTAATTTCATGACCCATATAATGAGCATTTTGTGTGTGCATGCAATTTTCTTTGGATGGCATTGATTTGAGGCGCGTTCTTATTATGTAATTTATTTTGCTTACTTATGTGATTGCATATTTACATATTTTTGAGGCATGTGATTACTGATTGATTTCATCACAAATAAGTCCTCGTTTGTAATGCCTACAGTAAGTACTTACCGGCATAGGACATCCCTATGTAAAAGTAAGCTATTATTTCATCACAAAGGTAATGGGTCCATCTCATTATCACCTCGCTTACCTAGCCATTACATTTCCCGCTGGGTGTAAAAACGGAGAATATTTAAACACTTTTATCAGTTTTATCCCGTAAACTTCCGAAGTTATCGTCGAAGGCGAACTGACAATCAATAAATCTTGGTGCTTCCTGTGTAGATCAACAAATTACTTGCTAAACATACAACATTCTATCGCCACTATCTCAGTACCATCGAAATAAACACTCTCCTGACTGCACGGCAATCTTATTCCCTCAGCACCAAATTAGATAACTCGTCTCACTCCTTCCACCTGCAGCCCTCTTTTCGGGCACTCTACAAAATAGGAATTCGTTTCTAAAAAGAACAACTGGATTCTGGAATAATCGGTTAGTATTTCCGAGCTCATACAACATCCAAGAATTCAAACGCAGAATTCCTCGTCAATTCCACCTCCCAACGATCATAATGGTTAACCTATTCCACCCTTGTACTAATCTTATTGCAAGACAATGAACCATGATATGACAAACTAAATAATGGACTAGTTGTACGAGAGTTATTTTGGGAAATTTGTTCAAAAATCGTACAACATTTTTCAAGTTTTTTTTTTGATTTGATTCAAGGGTGGATTCACCGCATTGAAAAAGAGGTTATAATAAATTTTCCAATTTATTTTTGATATTATTTCATCAAAAATAAAATTTAAAAACATAAAAATATTTGAATCATTTTTCAAATACAACCTGTATTATATGTATTGAAAATGACTTATGTCTTCTTAACAGTACCAAGCAACCAACCTGCAATCCGGTAGCAGCAACAATTACCCAAAACGTAGAAAAAAGCTGCTGTATAAAATTTATTTTTAAAATATTACTTCCCTTTAATTTTATCCCCTTAATGCTTGATAAAATTCGGCTAGATTAAATAAAAATCAACCACCTTCGCAAATAAATATAAAATAGAGTGCATTTAATTTGATTATTATAATTATCCTTAAAAAGGAGTATATTTTATATTTATAAGGGTGACAAACATATTTTATTGCAGTCCTAAAATTTCCTGCTGATTTTCATAATCAGCCACCAAAAAACATGAAGAGAAATGGCCTCGACTCCCAGATCCGGCGGCGCGGAAGTGAGTGCGGATTTGACACTTTGCGATTCTCAAATCCGCAGTCCCGGATTCAATTAAATCAAAAATTCGGAATGAAGACGAAATGAAATACCTGATGTCGGATTATCTTAGGCGCATTTGTGGTTTCGAATCCGCAGAAAATTTGTTGCGGATCACACTTTTAAAGCGCGGAAAATATCAAAGAGAGATTCGCGGTTGTGGATTTGAGAATCGCAAAGGCTCAAATCCGCACTCACTTCCGCGCCGCCGGATCTGGGAATCGAGGCCATAGTTTCAAAACGGTGTTTCGACACCCCTCCCCCTCCCATTCCTTTGCGTTGCAAATGGACTTTTCGCTAACTAATGCAAATAAGTCTCATAAAATCAAAAAGTCCGAAATCTGAAAAATCATGAGATTCGATATCTCAAATTTGTATACGGCACCGCGCCCCAGCCAAAATAAATTCAACTTCATTTTAATGTTCCAAGAAAATACCTTCTTATGTACACATTATTTCCATCATCGATAACCCTCAGCTTTTTTATTATGTACTAGCATAAAACCCGCGTGCCTTGCAACGCCTTTAAAAACTGTTTATTATGTGCAATGTTTTCCTTAAAAAAAAAAACCAACAAAAAAGTCAGCTGTTATTATCCCTAAAAAGGGTTTATTATAGTGCATTTTTTTTAATAAATATGGTAAACAAATTACTGCGAATATCACCTCTCCTCAACAAATCTGCAAGTTTTAAAGTAGATTGGCATGTATATGTCATCAAGAAAAGTGACATTTTAGGGTTTGACGAACGTTCGTTAAGTTTGTTCGCCTATTTACGTGGATGTAAGAAATTATGAAGCAATCACAAATGAATATTAAATAAAGTGAATTTCGAGTCATTCATTTCTACGTGATTATAGGGATGCACTGTCAAAATTTCAGCCCCTCAGCTTCAGAGGTTTGGGTTAATCCCATTTCATCCCCTTAGGGGATGAATTTCGAATACTCGCCTCTTAGTGGATGTCCATGTCATTATAGGGATGCACTGTCCAAATTTCAACCCTGTAGTTCCAGTAGTTTGGTAAACCAAATTTTATCCCTTTAGGGGATGAATTTCGAAAAATCGCTTCTTAGTAAATGTCCACGATGCACTGTCAAAATTTCAGCCGTTTAGCTCCAGCGGTTTGGCTTAACCCCATTTAACCCCCTTAGGGGATAAATTTCAATCGTCCCTAAGTGGATGCCCACGTCATTGTAGTGATGCACGGTCAAAATTAGAGCCCTCCAGCTTCAGCGGTGTGGGTTAATCCCATTTCACCCCATTAGGGGATAAATTTCGAAAAATCGCTTCTTAGTGGATGTCCACGTCATTAAGGGGATGCACTGTCAAAATTTCAGCCCTATAGCTCCAGCGGTTTGGATAAACCCCATTTCACCCCCTTAGGGGATGAATTTCGAAAAATCGCTTTATAGTGGATGTCCACTCCATTATAGAGATGCACTGTCCAAATTTCAGCCCTATAGCTTTAGCGGT
Organism: Thereva unica; assembly: GCA_949987705.1. Classification (NCBI taxonomy): domain Eukaryota; kingdom Metazoa; phylum Arthropoda; class Insecta; order Diptera; family Therevidae; genus Thereva; species Thereva unica. Next base: position 33,505,386 of record OX465282.1, on the reverse strand, counting down.
TTGTAAAAACCCCATTTCACACCCTTAGAGGATGAATTTCGAAAAATCGCTCTTTAGTGGATGTAAACGTCATTATAGGGATGCACTGTCAAAATTTCAGCCGTATAGCTTTAGAGGTTTGTATAAACCCCATTTCACACCCTTAGGGGATGAATTTCGAAAAATCGCTCTTTAGTGGATGTCCACGTCATTATAGGGATGCACTGTTAAAATTTCAATTCTATAGCTCCAGCGGTTTGGATAAACCCTATTCCACCCCCTTAAGGGAGGAATTTCGAAAAATTGCTTTATAGTGGATGTCCACGCCATTATAGAGATGCACTGTCAAAATTTCAGCCCTATAGCTCCAACGGTTTGGATAAACCCCATTTCACCCCCTTAGGGAATGAATTTCGAAAAATCGCTTTTTAGTGGATGTAAACGTCATTATAGGGATGCACTGTCAAACTTTCAGCCCTATAGCTCCAGCGGTTTGGGTAAACCCGCTTAGGGGATGAATTTCGAAAAATCGCTTCTTAGTGGATGTCCACGCCATTATAGGGATGCCCTGTCAAAATTTCAGCCCTATAGCTCCAACGGTTTGGATAAACCCCATTTCACCCCCTTAGGGGATGAATTTCGAAAAATCGCTTCTTAGTGGATGTCCACGCCATTATAGGGATGCACTGTCAAAATTTCAGCCCTATAGCTCCAACGGTTTGGATAAACCCCATTTCACCCCCTTAGGGGATGAATTTTGAAAAATCTCTTTTTAGTGGATGTAAACGTCATTATAGGGATGCACTGTCAAAATTTCAGCCCTATAGCTCCAGCGGTTTGGGTAAAACCCATTTCACCCCCTCAGGGGATGAATTTCGAAAAATCGCTTCTTAGTGGATGTCCACGCCATTATAGGGATGCACTGTCAAAATTTCAGCCCTATAGCTCCAACGGTTTGGATAAACCCCATTTCACCCCCTTAGGGGATGAATTTCGAAAAATCGCTTCTTAGTGGATGTCCACGCCATTATAGGGATGCACTGTCAAAATTTCAGCCCTATAGCTCCAACGGTTTGGATAAACCCCATTTCAGCCCCTTAGGGGATGAATTTCAAAAAATCGTTTTTTAGTGGATGTAAACGTCATTATAGGGATGCACTGTCCAAATTTCAGCCCTATAGCTCCAGCGGTTTGGATAAACCCCATTTCACCCCCTTAGGGGATGAATTTCGAAAAATCGCTTTTTAGCGGATGTCCACGCCATTATAGGGATGCACAGTCAAAATTTCAGCCCTTTAGCTCTAGCGGTTTAAGTTGTGCGTTGTCTGTCAGTCAGTTACTTTTTATACAATAGAAAAAAATCCCCTTGCAACTTATTGAACCCCATTTCACCCCCTTCAACCCTTTTGTTCTCCATAAAAAGTAGCCTATGTCCGTCTCCAAGGTCTAAACTATGTCTGTTGCAAATTTCATCAAAATCGGTTTAGTGGTTTAGGCGTGAAAGCGTAACAGACAGACAGACAGACAGACAGACAGACAGACAGACAGACAGAGTTACTTTCGCATTTATAATATTAGTAAGGATTATCGAAACTCCAAACCAAAGCTTCCAAATCTTGCAAGTTTTACCGAAAGCACAAACCGCAAAAAGAATACAGACGCTAGCGCCGCCAAACATCAACACCCGCCATCCTCACAGGTCCCATGATTACGCATCTACTTATAGATAATCAATGTAGGCGCTGTATTGCACATTGCCTTGAGTTACCAAGTTGGATATTGGTTTGAAATTGTGGTGCTAGTGGCAAACTCACCACATAGCGTCCATTTGAATCACGTTGTACTGTCTGGTTGTAGAAATCTTCGCAGTAGGTCTCGTCATCAGTCAGTAGTTTTTCGGAAGGCACTTCTTCGATCTGCCAAAAGTTGGTTAACAAGTTACAGGCCGTTACTGCGCCTGGAGGTGGACAAGATGTAGAACCCGAGATTATCCAACCTAATGAGGTCTGTTGTGCTACCGGTTGATTATTACCACCTTTACGAAGATCTCCCAGAAGAAGTTGACCATAAACATCTGCCCCAAGAATGACATCTACCCGGTCAGGGTGAAGAAAATATGGATCAGCGAATTGAATGTTGGCTAAATGTGTCCAGGTTGAAGGGTTGTCAAAATTCGTCTGAATCGGAGTAGTCAATCGATTTAAGATAAGCGCGTTGCATTCGAAGATAAAGTCGGGATTAATCGTAGACGAGCACCGAATTGATAACGTTCCCCGAGCTGCACCAGCTGAAATTCCGTTTACAACTTTGACTGAGATGTTCGCTCTTCTTCTACGAATTTGTAAACGTTGGGCGCAATACTCTGAGATGAAGGAAGACTGAGAGCCTTGATCCAATAACGCGCGAAAGCGTAGACGTTCAGAACTCACGGTAAAGATGTCGACAAGTACAGTGGCTAATAGCACCACTTGACCTGGCCCAGCTATATGAGATAAGCTGGAAGTACAGGAGATAGTAGCGTGCCCAGGTGGATGATTAGCTTCTTCTTGGTGCAACATTGTATGATGTTGACCATTACAAAGACGGCACCTAAAGGTCGATGAGCAATTGACATGAGAGTGGTTTCTCCTTAAGCAATTTTGACATAGCTGTTCCTTCGTTACGAAATTACGTCGCTTTTACGCTGAAAGTTGTTTAAATTGTCTACAAAACATAATGAAGTGTCTCCCTGAGCACAAACTGCAGTCGTTAGTCGGGTTACCTTTAATTGTGTTTGCAATGGTATCGTTACTGTGTATATGATTTGCGGTTTGGAGTCGTGGGGGTTTTGGAAGCTTGATGTTACCCACTGCTTCCAGGATTCGTATACCCGAAAGAAGAAAATTTTGAATATCCTTGAAGACTGGCAAATCCTTGGAAGACGCAACTAGGGATTCCCATTCTCTACGAGTTTGTGCATCAAACTTTTTCGCCACTATGCAGGTGAGCCAATCATCCAACTGATGAACAGGGCGTTTTAAATTAGCTAGTGCTTCAGTGGATTCCGAGATTCGATTCATCAGGCGTTTGAGATCATGAGCATTCTCTTGGTGAACAGCAGGAGCATTTAAGATGGCCTCGATGTGCACTTGAACTAAGATATGTAGATTTTCATACCGTTCGGTGAGAGCATTCCAGGCGGAAGTGTAGTTGGCTTCCGTTATCGAATAGTTCCTGATAAGTAATTCTGCTTCACCACGCACATTTGCCTTTAAATAATGTAGCCTTTGGACATTGGTCAGATTAGCATTGTTAGAGGTCCCGCCAAAAGAGTTGATGCCGGAGCGCGCAGCTGGGGAAATTAAAGCTGCACACAAATAAAAATTGCGCACATATTGATAAGAAATGCGCTTATGTATTTTCAAATTTCCCCTTCGAAATTTATTGCGACTAGCCTAAGGGACGGGAACGGCATGCGGGGATTCTACTGCGCATGGAAAACGCGACTTTCTCGGCATCAACTCTTTTGGCGGGACCTCTAGCAATCAAGGTAGTGAACGTGTTCCGGAGAGCTACCTAAAAAGGCTCAATGACCGGATTACAGCAAAATTCGACCAGACGAAAAACAACAATATCTACATACCTTATTTATATGATGCTACATGTATATAAAAAGTTGCCCTTCAATAACAAATTGATGATCTAAAATTAAATTAAGTAAATTTAGGAAACGTGATTTACTTACCTGATTTAAAGAAAATCCGAAATAAAATTCACTTTTAACTAAGTAAACATAAACACTCGAATACAAAAAAAAACCGGTGAAAAATTAAATTGCCAAAATCAGCTGTCTTGGACAACCATATCACCAAAGGCTGCATTATCAACGAGATCGTAATATCGTAACACCCTGTGGAGAGAGCCTAACCGCTAGGCACAGGATACCGGAGAGGGTCTCCCGAAAAATACAAGGACAAAATGTCAACCCGATCTTCCCAAAAAATTCTCATTGGGATGAGTTGGCCGTTTTTTCACTTTCCGTTGACCCACGAAAGAAGGAAGACGTCCACGAAATTTGCAGCCCTTGTTTTTTATTTCTGGTAAAAAGATAATTTCCAGGGCAGAACAAACCTGAGCAAACAGCTATCGGAAACATGGTCCTTCGAGCCGGATTTGTGAAATAAAAACAGTGAACATTTAATAAAAAACGAATTGTTAATAAAACGGAAAGTCAAACCGGGAAATCTAACAATCATATAATTAAAGTGAAAACAATAAAAGAAAACATAACTAAAATCCGTTAAATCGAAAGCTAAATTAAAACGGTAATTCGAAATCGTGGTCACTAAAATTGAAATCTAATCAATTTTTGTGAATATCTAAAGTGAAATCAACCCGTAAGTTAATTGAAATCGTATAAGCAAATCGCAAAACATAAATTTATGGTGGAATCTTTAACATTGTATAATAAAATCGATATCTAAAACCTAAAGTTAACTTAACAAACTGTGAACTCTAATAGAAATTAATTAACCGGTATTCGGGTAATTAATCGAAATCATAAACGCTTGAAATCTAAAACCGAAAGTAACTAAATAAACTGTGTACTCTAATAAGAACTTCTTAACCGGTATTCGGGTAATTAATCGAAATCATAAACAGGTGAAATCTAAACTAAAACACAATAAAATCGAAATCTAAAGTTAAATAAATAACTTGTGAGCTCTAATAGAAACTCATTGACCGGTAATCGGGTAATTAATCGAAATAATAAACGCGTGAAATCTAAGCTAAACCATAATTAATTCGAAATCTAAAACCTAAAATTAACTAAATAAATTGTGAATTCTAATAAGAAATTCTGGATCGGTATTCGGGTAATTTATCAGAATCGGAAACAGGTGAAATCTAAACTAAAAAACAATAAATTTGAAATCTAAAGCCTAAAGTTAAATAAATAACTTGTGAATCCTAATAGAAACTCACTGACGGTAGTCGGATAACTAATCGAATCATGAACGGGTGAAATCTAAACTATAATACAAGAAAATCAAAACTAAAATTAAATTTAAATGTAATTGAAACCTATTAACAAGTGTGGTGAAAGTGTATGAATGTGAACATCAAAGCAACAAGCAAGGAAGATCCCAACAACAGTAACTTCAGACAGCTACTATACTTGTGAAATGCCCGACCATATAGATGCAATCAACAAATGAGGAGTGACTTTTCAAAAGGCCTTATTTCCATTTTTTACTTTAGAGCAAATTTCGATGGAATCCAGTAGCAAGGCTAAATTATCACCTATTCACGTTAATAGGACGAAAGAAAAGTCCTTCGTTCCTATAAAAAATGGATACTAATAGATTTTTTTTTTTCAAAACAGGCATATTCCCATGTATGAATTAAACGGTGTATTTAATTGAACAAAACGCCACATTTCCTGCGTGAATTTGTAGTATTTTAAAAGATTTCAAGCAAAAGACTTTTTAAAAAAAATGTAATAAAGTCATTTTTCCTATGGATGTCCATACAAAAGGTCTTATTTCCAAACGTTTCAAACAAAAGGGCATATTTCCAAACTATTTTTTGTTTTTAATGAAGTCGCACTTACAATATTTTTCATCTACCACTGTAAAAATATAGTTATACTAGGACAAACTATATTGATGCAAAAAAAATAACAATTTTGCATATTTTGGACGTACCACAGAAATTTGCGGTTTCTGAAAATTTAATCTAAATGGAAATAAGGCCTTTTGAAAAGTCACTCCTCAAATATAAGTAAATAAAAATCGTGAGTACGAAACATTGCATTAAACTATATTTCTACTACATTTCACAAAAATATATATAAAAGGAAATACAAATCCAAATATAAATGGAAGTTTTATTTTATATTGAATATTATTGAACATTGAAATTTGTTTTTATCATATTGAATAATATTTACATAAAAAAGGTGAAAGTCTATTCCTATATACAATATAATTTGCGTAAACGTGAATCGTCATCGTCGTCGTCGGCATCTCGTAGTCTTCTGACATTAGATTGGTTATTGTTAATAAATAAAAAGAAAAGATTGAAAGCATTTGGGAATATTTTGTTATCGAAATCTCTGAAACTATTTGAACCTTTTGTCAAACTTATCTTCGTTTATTTGTTTATTGACTCTGAAATCTATCTGATCCTCACATTCGTATAAAGCATGGAGTCTCTAATTAAGAAGCAGCTAGCCCAATGGGAGTTGTTACAAAAATGTATTGTAAACGCGAGAAAGGAGCCTAACGATAGACGAACGCTAAGCTACTATGAGAAAAGGGTGAGCAAATTTGAAGATTTGTTCAATGAATTTCAGCGAAACCATAAGGAAATTCTCATTTTGCAACAATCAGAGGAGGCTGACAAATACAGTGAATGTCCATATTTCGTGGAAGATATGTATGACGACGTGGAGGAATTTTTCTTTTCTAACGTGGCTATGTTGTCGGGATATCAGAGCAGCTGAAACTGTCCACAACGATGGTCGCGAGCTCACCTCGCAAAACCAATACTGTAGAGCTCTTTTGTTCTATTTTGTAATATAATTAGGACAAGGTGGTTGATACCTAGCCCTGTTGTAGTGGGTGTCTCTGGTTCTTGTACCGAGACACCAAATCGTTAAACGCTCTGAAAATTTTGATTAAAACACTTTTCAGGTTGATTAACAACTGAACTATTTTATTCTATTCGTAAAGTTATATACTCTCTTAACAAAAAAGCCAAAACAAAACAAAACATTAAAATTAAAATAAAAATATTCTGAGGACAAAATTTTCTCAGCAATTAAAATTGCAATAAAGCAATTCTGCAACTTGTTAGTGGCTTGAAATTCCAACGGCTCAGATAAACGCAGACAGAATCTGACCCCGCTTTCGTGATAAAATGCATTTTTCTTATCGCAATAAAATTGTGATTTGATTTATTTTTAATGCATAAAATTTTGTGTGTTTTGCTATGGTTTTTTGTTTCGATTAGGAATGTTAGGTAGATTCCCAACAAATACAACAGCAATAAAACTCCCGTAATTGGCTATTGATAAATTTACGGGTAATTATACAAAATGGACGAATTTTCATGATCTATTTAAAACAATGATACATGAGAACAGAGGGTATGCACCGTTGCAGAAATTGCAATATCTTAAACTACTATTGGAAGGAGAACCAGAAAATCTAATAAGACATTTGCAAATAACGGATGAAAATTATGAGTCTTCGTGGGCATTATTAAAGGAAAGATACAACAACAAAAGAGTGCTGGTCAATTCTCAATTTGAAATTTTAGTTAATCAACCTATTCTATCAACCGAGACAGCTCACAACATCCGACAAATATTGGATACAACCACAGAGTGTTTGCTAGCTCTCACCAATTTGAAGATTGTTGTTTCGACCTGGGATCCACTTATAGTACACCTAGTTGTGAAACGACTTCCTTCGTCCACCCATCAATTGTGGGAGCAAAGTTCAAGTGATTAGGGGTGGCAGCACGTAAGTTGTTTCAATTTTTGGGTTCGACTTCACAAAAACTCGTTTCAATTTGCCTGTAGTAGCATGTAAATTGAAACGAGTTTGATATATACGAGAATCCTACTACAACTGTCATTGTCAACGAATTTTCATTGAATGTGATTAACAGTTTTCTTTACAACATAAAATTAAAATGATATTCTTCGATAGCAGCAGCAGCGATGAAGAGTCTGTAAACAAAGAAATGAATAAAATTGTGCGCCGTAAATTAAGAGACGAAAGTAATCCTTTCGTACTTACAAACGAAGAGTGAGTGTTATTTTATTATATTGCAAGTTACATAATTGATAATTACAGTGAATATATTTTATACCCCGGCTTCACCGCCAAAATTTCGCAAGTTCGAGCAAATTAGTCTACTGTACTTTAAAATTTCCTGATTTCCCATACATTTTTCACATTTTAAAGTCAGGAAAAAATGCCTGCTTTGGGCCTACAGAACATGAAATTGAGTTTCCAAGTAAAAGCTCGCTCAAAAGAGAATAAAAAATTGGAATAATTCCAGTGAGCTTTTGCATTTCTAATTTCTGGCGAAAAAGCAACAACAATTTCAAGCACGAACTGAACATGCTAGCCGGTGAAGCCACTTATGCCGATTGAAGTGAACTTGATTAATCTGAGGCCGGTGAAGCCGGGGTATTACAGATTTTCGAAAAATTTTAGAATAAATAAAGCGTGCTTGAGGATGATCTTGGAATCTGTAGAATTGGAAGTTGGTATGCGGGCAACTGCGATTCCTGCAGTACTGCAATTATGCCGTACACTACACTTGTTAGCTGCTGGAAGCTACCAAGTGAATGTAGGATTTAATAGGTCGATTGCAATAGCCCAAACAACGGTTTCTAAGTTTTTTTAAAGTACGCTGCAATGTTTAGAGGACCAGTTATGTCCACAATATATTAAATTCGATGAACAAACTTTTGCCGACTGCAGAAATCATTTTTATTCGAAATACCAACTTCCCGGAGTAGTAGGATGTGTTGACGAGACTCATGTGCCTTTACTGAAGCCAAGAAATAATGAACATGTTTTCGACAATCGCAAAGGATTCCACAGTCTAAATGTGATGATAGTAAGACTTTTATTAATAAAATATGAAAGACATTTAAAATTCTATTTGGTTTAAATTCTAGGTTTGTGATAATAAAAACAAGATCCTTGCCATCGACAGCTCAAACGGAGGAGCTGCACACGATTCGTTCGTTTAGAGTACAAGCAACATAAGCAATTATTTAAGGGAGAAATATGACGATAATTGCATATAATTTATATACTCTAATTTTACTCTTATACAGGTGATAGCGGTTACCCACTGTTGCCGTGGCTATTAACTCCTTACAGAAATGCATATGAAGGAAGCAACGAGATTAAGTTCAATCTTGTCCACTCTAAAGCGAGGTCCATTGTGGAACGTACTATCGGCATATTGAAATGTCGATGGAGATGCCTTTCAAGTGAAAGGAAATTACGTTATCCACCTGAAACAGTTGCGAAAGTGGTGAATGTTTGTGCCGCACTACACAATATTTGTGTGGAGCACAATGTTACTATTGATTTTAATATATCTGAAGTTCAGAGCGAAACTACCACAGAAGCCACATCGGTGTCTTCAAATGATAACATGCAGAGAAGGGCAGTAGCTATAAGAGACCGAATAAGAGATTCTCTGTAAATGGGATGGGATGTTAACTTTTTTTATTTAATGGAAATACTTTTAATTCGTGTAATTCTCAAAACAAAACATATATATTTCTTTAAAACAAAACATAATAAAAATAATAATTCATTAATACTTGTAACACAACTCTTTAAATTCATTTAATAAAACAAAAACAAAACATAACGTATTCTTATATTAACGAAAATGCTTTCAGTTATTAATTACTAGAATTTTCTAATCTTTAGATCTTAGACCTTTTTTCCTTTTCGATTTTTTTTATAATCTTCCGCTTTGCGCTTTTGTAATTGGTACATTTTTTCCTCCAATTCCAGTTGTCGTTGGAGAACTCTTCGATTTTCTTTCATTTCTTCAACAACTTTTTTTATAGTTTCATTATCTCTTCTGTACTCTTAACAAACTTTTCCATTAATTCCTCCTTCCTCTTCTTTGGTTTTTCTTTTTTATTGTTAGTATTCCCATTATTTTCTTTATTTATTAATTCAATTTCGGTGTCCTCACTGTATAAATTTGCATTGTTAATAACAAAAACCTCATTTTCATGAAAATCCTCTATGGCATATGAACTTTGTGCATTTGAGCTTTGTGCATGTGAACTTGTGCTTTGCGCGGTTGATGTTGACGGACATCCAAAACTTTTAACATTTTCAAACCAGAAACAGCCGCTTCTAAACCAGCGCACTGGACGATGGACTCTTCCATATAGTCCCGGAGGCAGCGTTGCATTTTGGCGGCTCATTTCTTCCCACTTCATTTTTTTTGCAATAGATAGTTTAGATAAGACTAATAACAGAAACAACCGTCAGACGCCAGTATCGTGGTGGGGGTGGTCGTGCGAAAATGTGAAAGTGGTAAAAAAAAATTCGTCGGTTTATTTCTTACCACTTGAGCATTTGCACAGTTATTGTTTAAGTGATAATAAAAATTATAAAAAAAGTCAGCTGCGTACCTAGTGGGGGGTTATACGTCAGTCGCTTGTATAAACCTGTCAAAAAACACACATTTTATAAATTCATTTCAAATTCAATGAAACTTATACATAAAATTTCTTTTATAATTAGAAGAATAAAAAGCACAATCACCTGTATGCACAATGGGGGTAACACCGTCAGCTGTCAGATAATAAGTGCTGATTGGGTTTTTAACGTTAGCATTTTATAATGTATTCAAAAAAGAAACTGACTATCTTCACAACGTTATACCAGCAGCTATCGACAATTTTTTGTGAATATAATCTGTAAACACATTATTTCAAAATATTTCTTGCGGCTGGAAAACAGCTTGGCTACAATATGATGGATTAAATCCATTTTTTTGTATTGTGAGCATGGTTTTACTAAAAATGACCTAGCTGACTATCTTTCCCCCGTTATGTTGACAGCTGACGGCAAGTTTTTGTTAATATAATCTGTAGACTCATTATTGCAGAAGGTTTCATGCGTCTAGAAAACAGCTTGGCTAAGATATGATGGATTAAATCCATTTTTTTGTATTGTGAGCATGGTTTTACTAAAAAAAATTGACCTAGCTGACTATCTTTCAGACGAAGAAATACATATACATATATGAATTTACTTATAACCAAGAAAAAATATATCTTATAAACAAAACAATTACTGCTTACCTTGATGCACCTGCAATTTCAGATTGAAGACACGATCTATATTTTTTCGGTAACGCTGAAAATGCACGATAACACTTGGAGTGATACTTTTGAAAAGCATTTATATCTTTAGGAACTTTAGCAACACTCATACATAAATTATTATCTTTTCGAATTGATAAAATAGTATTACACTTCACTAAAATAGCATCACTAAAAGAATTCAAAATTCCACGTTTCTTCAAACAGAATACACAAAAAGGTTTCAATTCACGAGACATTTTGAAAGATTTGTTGTTGACGCTTCAAAAGAAAGGATTCAACTAAAAAATTACTTTCACTTTCATTTTCCTGATCTTGAATATATCGCACAGAGACCTAAAGGCCCCCATACACGGTCCAATTGGTTGTACAGCGAAGTGCGGTTGTACAACCAAAACTATCGATTGTAGGCCGGTCGGCCGATCAAAATACATTGCGCTTATAGGTTTGATGAAAATCTGGCGTAAGAATTCGAGAATGTTTGCACGAAGATTCATTGTCAGTATCTAATAAAGGGTTAGAACAATGAAATTGTAGCCAAATTCTTTTCAAGGCCGTTGAAACTGTCGCAATAATGAGTCTACAGATTATATTAACAAAAACTGGCCGTCAGCTGTCAACATAACGGGGGAAAGATAGTCAGCTAGGTCATTTTTAGTAAAACCATGCTCACAATACAAAAAAATGGATTTAATCCATCATATTGTAGCCAAGCTGTTTTCCAGCCGCAAGAAATATTTTGAAATAATGTGTTTACAGATTATATTCACAAAAAATTGTCGATAGCTGCTGGCATAACGTTGTGAAGATAGTCAGTTTCTTTTTTGAATACATTATAAAATGCTAACGTTAAAAACCCAATCAGCACTTAGTATCTGACAGCTGACGGTGTTACCCCCATTGTGCATACAGGTGATTGTGCTTTTTATTCTTCTAATTATAAAAGAAATTTTATGTATAAGTTTCATTGAATTTGAAATGATTTTATAAAATGTGTTTTTTTTGACAGGTTTATACAAGCGACTGACGTATAACCCCCCACTAGGTACGCAGCTGACTTTTTTTATAATTTTTATTATCACTTAAACAATAACTGTGCAAATGCTCAAGTGGTAAGAAATAAGCCGACGAATTTTTTTTTTTTACCACTTTCACATTTTCCCACGACCACCCCACCACGATACTGGCGTCTGACGGTTGTTTCTGTTATTAGTCTTATCTAAACTATCTATTGCAAAAAAATCAAGTGGGAAGAAATGAGCCGCCAAAATGCAACGCTGCCTCCCGGACTAATATCTGATATTGGCTTTGAACGAAAGGGGCCACCGCCAGTTTTTCTTATGCTGGATTTATTAAACGCCAGCTTGGACTTTGTTTTGTATTTCATGTCGCTCCATGTCTAAAAATTACATGATATAAGTTTAAAAATAGTCTCAAATAATACACTAAACACAATACCTTTTTCCATTCATGTGTTTGCTTTATAGGTGGGCCAATTTCATTTTTGTGATATCGACCCATAAAGATTTAGTTGTTTTTCGTCCCTCTGCAGTTTTTAAAATCCCTTTAGCTAAGTCACTATGCCTTTTCATAAAATCACATAAAAAGAATTTGCTGCTCCTGACTTACACCTAAATTTTGCTTTTGAATTTCCGTGCAAATATAAACAATTTTGCGTTAAAAAAAATTTTCTTTAAAAATAGTTCTCTTTATAGGTGAGTCGAGCGGCACCCCCCTTTAAGCGGAGAGTGATGGGGTAAAGTCCAAAATTTAGTGCTTTTTATGTGCTAATTTGTTCCCTAAAGAATAAATTTTGTGCTCCTTTTTTTAAAAAAATGAAATGAGGGGTGTAGCTTTACGTCACACTACACCCCCCGCTCATTAAAATACAATGGGAAGAAAAATTTTCAAAAAAAAGTACACTAGATTTAAGTTCTCTTTAAGTGCTTTTGTATGACAGTGAAACGAAACTGAATTTTTTATACAAATAAAGGAATTAGAACGGTCCAGGGGTGTACAGACAGAATCATGATTCACGACCAATATCAGCTGGGTAGGTGAAACGTTTCCCTGATATAATTAAGTGCTGTTTATGTGCTTCGACTGCACATGCAATAAAAAGAGAGAAAAGCGGCCGAATTAAGATTTCTATCCTGTTTGAATAAATTCTGCTCCTGCCTCGAGGGGGGTGTAGTTGGAGATGCGGATGTTATTGATATCAATCATCTCAGCGCCTCGAATTTGCACGCAAAATTTAGTGCTTATTAGGTGCTTCGGTTTTCGATACACCTAGAAATATGTGCTCTTGAATCTAGGTCTTTGTCAACAGCAAGCTCCAGCTGCTTCGTGTCAAGGGGTCCTAGGAGGGTGGAAGGAGGGGGGGGGGTTGTAGTTGGAATCGCAAATCGTAATAATTCCTATAAATCAAAGTGCCTTGGACTTTTTTAATATTTTTTATTTAAATCTCCTATTCTAGTATTTTGGCATACATTACAATGTGCGGTACAATTTGTTGCCTGGTAGAAAACTTTCTTTTGCTGGCTGAAAGATCGTCTATCTCTAGCCATTTTCCACCAGCAATCCGGAGCACAGCAGTGTAATGCCCAACACGATTGGCGAGGACAAACATATTTTCTTTTTCAGCTCCACTCGTCCCACAGGATGGTGCATAATAATTGATTAATCCCTCCAAGGAATAAGTTTTTCCCTCTAAAACAATCGTTTCTTTTATATCCGTGACGCTGCATTTTTCGAGATACTCGCTTCCTGAGTAGCTGTCAATGAAGATAAACGAATCTGAAATTGAAACTATTGAATCATTCATTCCGTTTTGTTTGCAGACAAACTAATTGAATGTAATTAAACATCCATTCACTTTCGACTCACATCAAACCTGTTTGTGTATGATTTGAGTATTACCCGATGCAACTAATTTTCTGCTTCTTTTCCGTGAAACGATATAAAATGTGTATTTAGTTGTGTATAACGAAAGTGTCATTCCATATCGTTAACTTGAAGCGAAACAAACATTTTCTTGAACCTTAGAAAACAAAGTTATCCTTATGTTAGAGTAATTTGTGGTGAGACCGAAAAAATTTTGGATTTACATAACACATAAATAGCACATAAAAAGCACTTAATTATATCAGGGAAACGTTTCACCTACCCAGCTGATATTGGTCGTGAATCATGATTCTGTCTGTACACCCCACGACCGTTCTAATTCCTTTATTTGTATAAAAAAATTCAGTTTCGTTTCACTGTCATACAAAAGCACTTGAAGAGAACTTAAATCTAGTGTACTTTTTTTGGAAAATTTTTTTTCCCATTGTATTTTAATGAGCGGGGGGTGTAGTGTGACGTAAAGCTACACCCCTCATTTTATTTTTTAAAAAAAAGGAGCACAAAATTTATTCTTTAGGGAACAAATTAGCACATAAAAAGCACTAAATTTTGGACTTTACCCCATCACTCTCCGCCTAAAGGGGGGTGCCGCTCGACTCACCTTCTCTTTATTTCTAAAATAAGTGATTTAAATATACCAAAAACAACCAAACTTTTAACAATAACTTATATTTTTGATAATACACTTATATGCACGACACTAACTTCTTTGACAACCAACTTTTTCTGTTTCAAGTAGCGTTACAAACCTTACGTGCTGCCAGAATTTTTGAAACAGCTGTCAAGTGGAATGAAACAATTTACGTGCTGCCATTTGAAGAAAATATTGAAACAAACTAGTTGAAACAACTTACATGCTGCCACCCCAGAGTAAGCCTGTTCGTTTACTCAAAATGGGATCTCTCGGGATCCCATTTGCGCCCATTTCGTGTTCGCTTACTTTTTCGGGCTCGAAAAAGAGGGGAAATTTTCGCATCCCCTCTTGCCAATTTGTGCCAGAGGTTTTGAGTCCCGGCGATTGTGGATTGCTGTTTGTAGTGTATTTGAATTGTCAAATGGAACTGTCAATTATCATGTTAAACCAAAACGATTACGACTTGATGAAAATAAGTTCTTTATTTGGTGCCTAGTAACAAGATTTTAAATAATTTCATGCATAAATTATTAGTTTCAATAGCTTTATGTCATTAATTTGAAGACCCAAGTGATTTCTAGGTTAGATTTGCCAAAAACAGCCCAGAAGGTGTTCGCTTACTTTCATATTTTTATCCCCACTCTTCAATTTTATTGTCAAAAATCTCGGGATCCCGAGGGATCCCATTTTAAGTAAGCGAACAGGCTTAGTGAACTCCAACATGGAAGGTGTTGCAGGACTTTTTGAAAGCACGTGTCCGGACACTAGAAGCCATTGCCTTGAATGGAGGAAAGGCTAATAAACCATCGAAACCAGATCATCGAAGACCACATGCAAGAACATTTCACACCACCACCCAATTTGCCTGTTCAGTGTGCATAGTCTCATGGCATAAGACAATGGCTGCATTCGAAAATTCAGCCGGCTGCGCAGAATTGGCAGTATCGCAGCAACGGCTGCAGGATATATATGCCTGCCTGCAGCCGTTTTGATTTTTTAAATGATGTGCTGCCATTTCTGCGCAGTTGGCTGAATTTTCGAATGCAGCCAATGCCCTACATTTTTATCGTACTCTACACAACGTAAAATTCATCAAATTCGTTTTTCGTCAAAGCAAAGGGATTGTGCATAAATTGTCTCGGGTTCGGACAAATTGTCCCAGTGAAGGTAGGTGTCGACAATGTCAGCGTCGCCATCATTCATTGCTTCATTACAACGGTCAACCTGAAACGAGAAAACAGTTTACGATGAAGGAAAACAAGTCGAATGTAACCACGAGCAGTCCAAGCTCTAATTTTGTCAAGGCTTCAGCTGATCCCAGTGACGTTTCAGACACCATAAGTCCAACTAATCTAGACTCATTTATGATCAACAAACTCCAAACCAACCAGGTTCTTTTAGCCACTGCATTAATAAGAGTAGTAGTCCAGGAAAAATAGCAAGTGACGATTTTAGTGTTGTAATATCGAAGTTATCTGATGTCATGCCGGCGCACACTCTGTCATCAAAACTGGAAACATTTCCATCAAATTGATCTCGCAGATCCGGAATATTATCGTCCAGGGAAAATAGATGTGCTTCTAGGAGCAGATGTACATGGAAAAATATTAATGGATGGACTGATAAAAAGCGTCAGCGGGAGCCCTACACAACCAATTAAAACGTTTCTGGGAAATTGAGGAGGTACCAGAGAACACTCGATTAAGTGAAGAAGAAGTCAAATGTGAAACATTGTTTGAAACAACCACCAAGCGCTTGGCAGACGGTCGATACGAAGTTCAACTACCCATCAAGACAGCTACAGCATCTATGCATTTGGGAAAGTCTAAAAACATTGCCACATCCAGATTACTTCAAGTGGAGAAAAGATTTGCTAAGGACCGAAAGTTGCATGAAGAATATTCGAAGTGCATCAACGAGTATTTGGACTTGGGCATATGGAGAAGGTAAACTCATCTGAAGACGACAATCATCGAATGATAGATGGAATGGATGCCTACACCTGCAGCTATTTACCCCATCATGCAGTCTTGAAAGAAACAAGTACTACCACAAAATTACGGATCGTTTTTGATGCGTCCAGACCAACTGCTAGCAGAATCTCTCTAAACGACATGCTGCTCAAGGGACCAGTCGTACAGGACGAACTAACTGCAATACTGATGCGATGGCGAAAACATCGTATCGCTTTCAGTGCCGATGTAGAAAAAATGTACCGCCAAGTGCGAGTACGAAATGAAGACACGGAATACCAAACGATAGTCTGGCGATCCGACCCTAAGCAACCTATCGAAGAGTATAAATTGCTTACAGTGACTTTCGGGACAAAAAGTGCACCATATCTGGCTACAACGGCGCTAAAGCCACTATCTTTTGAAGAAAAGGAGAGGTATCCTATAGCTTCCAACATTGCCTTATCTGAACACGGAACACAATCCAATGAAGAAGCTATACAGGTACAGCAGCAATTGTTGAAGCTGATGAACTCAGGCGGGTTTTCTTTACGAAAATGGGCATCTAACTGCAAGAAAATGTTAGTACATTTACCAAAAGAATATTGTGAAACAAAGCAATCTTGCGAAATATCTCTTGATGATGACATTATTAGGACATTGGGCACATTTTGGGATCCTGGAACCGACATGTTGTCATATACATACACGATGAGTCCTGAGCCAGCAAAATGGACAAAACGCATTATTTTGTCAGAAACTTCCAAATTATTTGATCCTCTAGGTCTCCTCGCACCCATAATAATACAGGCCAAACTCATCATTCAAGCCCTGTGGCTGAAAGGTTTGGAATGGGATGAGGAGGTTTCACAGGATCTCAAATGTGAATAGCTAAAATATAAAGAAAACCAGCTAGAAATCGATAATCCTTACTAATATTATAAATGCGAAAGTAACTCTGTCTGTCTGTCTGTCTGTCTGTCTGTCTGTCTGTCTGTCTGTTACGCTTTCACGCCTAAACCACTAAACCGATTTTGATGAAATTTGCTACAGACATAGTTTAGACCTTGGAGACGGACATAGGCTACTTTTTATGGAGAAAAAAAGGGTTGAAAGGGGTGAAATGGGGTTCAATAAGTTGTAAGGAGATTTTTTATCTTTACTTTTTTTTCTATTGAATAAAAGTAACTGACTAACAGACAACGCACAACCTAAACCGCTGGAGCTAAAGGGCTGAAATTTTGACAGTGCATCCCTATAATGGCGTGGACACCCACTATAAAGCGATTTTTCGAAATTCATCCCCTAAGGGGGTGAAATGGGGTTTATCCAAACCGTTGGGGCTATAGGGCTGAAATTTTGACAGTGCATCCCTATAATGGCGTGGACATCCGATAAGAAGCGATTTTTCGAAATTCATCCCCTAAGGGGTTGAAATGGCTTTTATCCAAACGGCTAAAGTTATAGGGCTGAAATTTTGACAGTGCATCCCTATAATGGCGTGGACATCCACTATAAAGCGATTTTTCGAAATTCATCCCTTAAGGGGGTGAAATGGGGTTTATCCAAACCGCTGGAGCTATAGGGTTAAAATTTTAACAGTGCATCCCTATAATGACGTGGACATCCACTAAAGAGCGATTTTTCGAAATTCATCCCCTAAGGGTGTGAAATGGGGTTTTTACAAACCGCTAAGGCTATAGGGCTGAAATTTTGACAGTGCATCCTTATAATGGAGTGGACATCCACTATAAAGCGATTTTTCGAAATTCATCCCTTAAGGGGGTGAAATAGGGTTTATCCAAACCGCTGGAGTTATAGGGTTGAAATTTTAACAGTGCATCCCTATAATGACGTGCACATCCACTAAAGAGCGATTTTTCGAAATTCATCCCCTAAGGGTGTGAAATGGGGTTTTTACAAACCGCTAAGGCTATAGGGCTGAAATTTTGACAGTGCATCCCTATAATGACGTTTACATCCACTAAAAAGCGATTTTTCGAAATTCATCCCCTAAGGGTGTGAAATAGGGTTTTTACAAACTGCTAAAGCTATAGGGCTGAAATTTGGACAGTGCATCCCTATAATGGAGTGGACGTCCACTATAAAGCGATTTTTCGAAATTCATCCCCTAAGGGGGTGAAATGGGGTTTATCCAAACCGTTGGAGCTATAGCGCTGAAATTTTGACAGTGCATCAATATAATGGCGTGAACATCCACTAAGAAGCGATTTTTCTAAATTCATCCCCTAAGGGGGTGAAATGGGGTTTACCCAAACCTCTGGAGCTATAGGGCTGAAATTTTGACAGTGCATCCCTATAATGGCGTGAACATCCACTAAGAAGCGATTTTTCGAAATTCATCCCCTAAGGGGGTGAAATAGGGTTTTTACAAACCGCTAAAGCTATAGGGCTGAAATTTGGACAGTGCATCCCTATAATGGAGTGGACATCCACTATAAAGCGATATTTCGAAATTCATCCCCTAAGGGGGTGAAATGGGGTTTATCCAAACCGTTGGAGCTATAGCGCTGAAATTTTGACAGTGCATCAATATAATGGCGTGAACATCCACTAAGAAGCGATTTTTCTAAATTCATCCCCTAAGGGGGTGAAATGGGGTTTACCCAAACCGCTGGAGCTATAGGGCTGAAATTTTGACAGTGCATCCCTATAATGGCGTGAACATCCACTAAGAAGCGATTTTTCGAAATTCATCCCCTAAGGGGGTGAAATGGGGTTTACCCAAACCGCTGGAGCTATAGAGCTGAAATTTTGACAGTGCATCCCTATAATGGCGTGAACATCCACTAAGAAGCGATTTTTCGAAATTCATCCCCTAAGGGGGTGAAATGGGGTTTGCCCAAACCGCTGGAGCTATAGGGCTGAAATTTTGACAGTGCATCCCTATAATGGCGTGAACATCCACTAAGAAGCGATTTGTTGAGCAGAGGTGATATTCGCAGCAATTTGTTTACCATATTTATTAAAAAAATGCACTATAATAAACCCTTTTTAGGGATAATAACAGCTGACTTTTTTGTTGGTTTTTTTTTAAGGAAAACATTGCACATAATAAACAGTTTTTAAAGGCGTTGCAAGGCACGCGGGTTTTATGCTAGTATCAAAATAAATAGATGGGCACATTATACAAGCACGAACACAAAAACAGAGCTGCATGGATTTTCGGATGTTTCCATAAAAGCATATGCAGCCGCGGTTTATTTGTGTGGTACCGACGAGCAGGGCAATCGATATTCCACCTTGATAGCTGCCAAATCAAAGGTGGCACCTGCAAAGACGGTGATGCTGCCTTGGCTGGAATTATGTGCGGCAGCTCTCCTCGCAAAATTAATGAGGTATGTCATAGACGCACTCAAATTGCAGACATCTTATTCAGCATACGCATGGACTGATTCTCAAATAGTCATCGCCTGGTTACGCGGCCATTCTGCTAAATGGAAAACATTTATTGCCAACAGGGTTTCCTACATCCACGAGATTTTAGGACAAAACACTTGGAAGTATGTTCCAACTAAGCAGAATCCTGCAGATTGCGCATCGCGCGGAATGAAACCTGCCGAACTACTCAAACATGAGTTGTGATGGAATGGACCCACCTGGTTGCGTCAACCAGAAGAGCAATGGCCGAAAGCAAAATGCACAGTCTCCACAGAGCTTGAACAAAGAAAAGTTACGACCTTGCATCTGCATGTTGATAATGACGATCTTGAGTCAAGATATTCTTCGTTGATTAAACTCATTCGTGTGACGGCGTATTGCAAGAGATTTGTGTTCAATGCTCAAAGATCTACCTCTCAACGAAGGGATACATATTTAAAACATGATGAACTTAAAGAATCTCTGCACTATTGGATCCAACAAATTCAAAGGAGACATTTCCATGATGAAATAAATTTAATCCAACAACAAAAGACAGTACTTCGACAAAGCCGTTTAGCGAAACTGTCTCCATTCATCGAAGAAGAGGGCATAGTGCGAGTCGGAGGAAGATTACGATACTCCGACTTACCATTTCAGGAAAAGTTCCCCTGAATCTTCCTGCCACAAGATTGCAAGTGTTTCGTCCGTTCTCCCACACTGGCGTGGATTATTGTGGGCCATTCGAATTAAAAACACACAAAGATCGGAACCTCAAAAGGTACAAGGCATATGTTTCACTTTTTGTCTGCATGGTCACCAAAGCGTTACACTTCGAGCTAGTAACGGATCTAAGCGCGGAGGGATTTATTGCTGCTTTTCGTAGGTTTACATCCAGAAGAGGAATGTGCATCAAGTTGTATTGCGATTGTGGGACACACTTCGTGGGTGCAAGCCGATTACTCAAAAAACAACAGCAACAGCAACAAAATCAGCTGAACAACGAAATCGGAGCCATTCTCGAAAATGAAGGGGTCAGTTTTAATTTCATCCCATCTTCATCTCCTCATTTTGGTGGCCTGTGGGAAGCAGGCGTTAAGTCTACGAAATATCATCTGAAACGAGTCATTGGAAAAATCACATTAACATACGAAGAATTCTCGACGATACTAACGCAATTGAGGCGTGTTTCAGTCACATTTCTTAATTGTAGGATCCTTGAAAACGATTCTTGAAGCTTCATTACTGGATGTCTCAATGAACCTTCTTGATAGATGGGAGCTCTTACAAAGACTTCTACAAAACTTCTGGAAGCGTTGGAAATCCGAATATTTGAATAGCCTGCAGCAACGACCAAAATGGTTAAAAATCCAAACAAATTTGAAACCAGGAGAATTAATCCTTCTCAAAGAAGACAATCTACTGCCATGCCATTGGGCATTGGGCCGAATTACCGAGATCCATCCAGGCAAAGATGGACTAGTTCGCGTTGTGACAATAAGAATACGCGACAAGATTCTGAAACGACCAATTACAAAAATCTGTAGACTACCCATTCAAACAATAACTGATAAACCAGTTGACAACGAAAACTAAAATCAATCAATTTTTAAACACCAATCAATACAGGCCACTAATGTAATCAAAATCTTCCCACTCACCTTGAGAATTATTTCTTCCCGGGTAATTCTGCCCATAACTTCATCCTCTCTCCGGAAAGCGAGTCAGGGCGCTATAACCCTTTCCTTTCATATCCCTTGGCCTTTTTTATTTATTTTACAGATGAGCCCTCCAAGGAATTATTATGGCTTCATCTGATACACTGGACCATTCCACGATGCCAAGGGGGGAGCGTGTTCCGGAGAGCTACCTAAAAAGGTTCAATGACCGGGTTACAGCAAAATTCGACCAGACGAAAAACAACAATATCTACATACCTTATTTATATGATGCTACATGTATAAAAAGTTGCCTCTTCAATAACAAATTGATGATTTAAAATTAAATTAAGTATATTTAGGGAACGTGATTTACTTACCTGATTTAAAGAAAATCCGAAATAAAATTCACTTTTAACTAAGTAAACATAAACACTCGAATACAAAAAAAAACCGGTGAAAAATTAAATTGCCAAAATCAGCTGTCTTGGACAACCATATCACCAAAGGCTGCATTATCAACGAGATCGTAATATCGTAACACCCTGTGGAGAGAGCCTAACCGCTAGGCACAGGATACCGGAGAGGGTCTCCCGAAAAATACAAGGACAAAATGTCAACCCGATCTTCCCAAAAAATTCTCATTGGGATGAGTTGGCCGTTTTTTCACTTTCCGTTGACCCACGAAAGAAGGAATACGTCCACGAAATTTGCAGCCCTTGTTTTATATTTCTGGTAAAATCGGAAACAGAACGTGTCTTTGAACGCTGTCCACTCAAGGTAGTCGCCACTAAGGTATAGTAAGGAGGTATAGTAATTCTTGGAAGTATAGTTTCGCTGCCTGAGGCTGATGAGTTCTTCACCATGCTTTCATCCCTTAACGTATTACCGCTGGTTTCGCCCAACAGTCCATTTAACCACGCCAATGTCTTAATATTGGTGATAGACATAGGCATATCTTTTGTTCCGATTAAAAAAATTTTGTGAGAAATCGTGGATGGTCATAGGAACTTACGGAAGTAATAGTGGTGTCTCCTAGAATTTATTTTTACAAATAACATAGATCGGGATACAAACCCACCTTTGCCACTGGCGGTAGGGAGGAGGAGGTGCAACACCTCACCTTCACTAGCAGGCTACTCTTTGACAGTATCCAAAAGCCTCACTGTCGGACCATTTTCACGTCAGCTTATATATTGTCGTTCTCCCACATATAAGTACGCGCTTCTTCCTGATTCCTAAAAAAATAACTGGTCTTACTTTCAGGGACTTGTGGCCTCGAGACCAGACCTACTCGCCGCCTCTCTCAGTGTGTGAACGGTTGTTCATTTTTTTCGAATCTCTCCACTTCTCTGAACCTTGAGGGCCTGCTCAGCGAGCACTTTTCAGGATCAATTCTCTAGACCGCTTATTCGCGGGTGCAAGTTACAGTTGGAGAGCCGTTCCATACCGTTATTCTCGGTGTATTTCTGGGAACATCTTCGACCCGGCAAGGTTAAGTGAGCAGTTACCTCTTTTCAACCCAGAGAAGATAAAAGTTTCCAGAACTCCTTCAGAAGTTCCTTGAACTTATTCTAAACAATCTTGCCTGTCTCTTTAGAGCCAGCTTCAATTGGGGATAAATTCGAACCTTAGGCTGTTTGTGGGATATTTGACCGGCCATGTATGGCTATGGTACCACCTTCTCAACCTAGGTCTGTCTCAGAAAAGACAGAGTGCTAACACTGCATGGAAGGCGAAAAGATCTAGCGTAGAAGAACGGTTATCAGAGAGTTTATGAGCCCCGCTCTAGTTCGGTTACTAAAGACTTCTAGCTTTCCGTTCCTGGAGTATATGGACAATATGCCCAACTATGACATGGTTTTCAGCATATGGGTTGCCCCCACTGACATATAGTAATGGACTGCTGATTGACGGTGCTGAATGGCACCATTTTTGTCCAGAAATAGAAAACCTTTTTTATGCAAACAAAAAAATTTTCTTCGAATTTAATAGAAAATAAGTGATAAGACGTTTGTTATAATTAACGGAAATAAATTTCCATCACTCAGTGGTCAGTGGTTGCCCCACTGACATATAGTAATGGACTGCTAAATGGGCAAAATCCCATACAACAAAATGGCACCAAAAACTATTCCTGACTCGCTCCCACGTTAAATTCCAATGAACTGTAATCGTCAGCGCATGTCAGCGATATAAACATAATTAGAAAAAAATAGACAGGTATAGTTTTCGTTCTTCTGTCTCACTCTTGAGCTATTTTGAAAACTTCGTTATACCATGTTTCCATCGCACTCGAAATCCGCAGGTTTTGATAAAACGATTTGGCGAAATCCAAATGTGTTTCCATCGCACCAGGCAGTTTTCGCTTGTCATAACAAACTTGCACATCAAATTTTAAAAACCTAATTATATCAACAAAACTGCGGAATTTGGAAAGAATAGGCTGTAAAATTAGGAAAAAATATAAACATTCATTTAACCTCCATTTTAAACGTTAAAGATAGAAAATTTAAAAATGACAAATTCGTACTGTCAAAATTTTTTACAGCTGAGAAATTTCCCCAAAATTTCCCACTTGCTGAATAGGCTGAATAGTCATTACCAAGATTTCGATCGAGATTTCATTGAAATCTCCTCCGAAAGGCGATTTCATTTTATATGCTAAAACCTGAGATTTCAAACGAGATTTCGTCCGAAATCCTCATTTTTGCCGAAATCGGAAGATTTCGAGTGCGATGGAAACATGGTATTAAACAGGGGAAATAACCGTCACGGTTTTGGAATAAATGCATTTATTTAATGAAAAAACTGCGAATAAATAAAAATGAGTGATGGAAATTTATTTCCGTTAATTATAACAAACATCTTATCACTTATTTTCTCCTAAATTCGAAGAAAATTTTTTTGTTTGCATAAAAAGGGTTTTCTATTTCTGGAGAAAAATGGTGCCATTCAGCATCGTCAATCAGCAGTCCATTACTATATGTCAGTGGGTTGCCCCCTTCTCACATAATAATAATAAAGGGGGCGTTTAATCATATTTTAGCCCCGGGCTGCAGTAAATTTTCAATAATACAAAACTTAATATACTGCAGCATAATATTTAATGGGGTATTATGGGTAGAAAAACTATATTAAATAAAGAAGATTTACAAATCAAACGCCTCTTTCGTTTATTTCACTCGGGTGGTGACGTAGGGGAAATTAAACAACACAGCACCATGCTTATTTGCTGGCCCAGTTTATTACTTGCGAAAGAGCTTGTCCCTAGTGCACCTTACATTTAAGACCCACAATCGGGGAATTTCGCTGTTGAGTTTAGGTTATAAAATTCGATAGCATAAAGCAAAGTTCTGGTTTCATTGGTTGAATATGGGTGAGCTCATTAACGTACCACTGTAGTATGACTGCACTGCAGTACTCACCACCTCATTTTATAGAGAGGTCTCTGTAGTTTTTTTTTATTTTATTTTTATTTTATTTGTACATAAGTAAGTCAGTGTCAGTCTGACGTTCGTCCCGACGGTGTGTTTGCCGGTAGTGTCTGTTTTTGTTTTTGCAATATTTGTGTTTTTTAGCTGTGTTTTATAATTTTTTTAACTTTATAGTGATCGTTAGACAACATTTTTGGTATTTTTAATTTTTGTTTGGTGATTTTTTTTAACTGGGGTTTTTGTTCCTGCTGTGCTAGTGGTTTTTATTTGTTTTTGTTGTTGTTTTTTCCTGTCAATCTTGACAGCAGTTTTGTGGTTAGTAGCTTCTTTCCGCAATTTTTTTTCCCCGTTCTTGCCCATATATAAGAAAAAATAGGAAAATAATTAAAATAATAATTAATAATTTAATTTCATTATTTTCCTGTGAAAAAGTTGGTGCATAACCTTTTACTATATTTACTTTGGTGATAACATTCACCTAAGGTTATGCAACGTTTTTTAAACCCGTGGATTGCTTCTCAAACTGAAAAATTTTTATTATCAGATTTAGCAATTCTATTATCTGCAGTTTATTTTCGCTTTCTCGTCCTGGAAATTATTTTTGACCATCTTACTTTTTCCAATGGCGGGTCCCCAGTTTTGTAAGCTGTGTTCTTTGGAAATCGTCCAAGACGGAATTTCCTGTGATGGTGTATGTGGTGGCGTTTTCCACCTTACCTGCCTCAACGTTCGAGTTAGTGGCAAAGCTTCGGCTCCTAGAGGGTCAACTTGCACTGAATGCTCCGACATTCAACCCTGCCACGTCCTGAGACTTATGAAAGACATCTCTGATGTCTTCCTTGATAGTCATGAGAAAGTCATGGGACGTCTAAATTCTTTCTCTGGAAATATCCCACATTTTCAGATGTTAACCGATGATGTCCAGTCGATCAACGTCCGGCTCGATACATTGACCGCCACCCTTGCTTCTGTTGCGACCAACTCGGGTACCCTTATGAATAAATTCCAAGAATTTTCGTCCCGGGTTGCAACGGTCTTTGACTCGATCGACGACATACATTCGGCGATCCTCAATCCTGTCGCTACTTCCTCCTGCACTGTTAACTCCTTAGCTCCTCTTTTTCCGATATTAGATGACATTAAAAGGAGTACGAAACGTGTTCGGGCGGATATGGAACCGCTGTCTATAGCAGTGTTACAAAATCACAATGTCCTGAGTTCCCTATCCGTAAAATTAGAAAGCGTCAGCGATAGAATAAACTCCCCCTCAACGTTGACAGTATCTGCTGGCGCCCTGCAGGTAGGGGAGCAGCTTCTCCCTGCACCCTGCTCCACGGCTGTTCCTCCAACGGAGGATGACGCAGCTACTTTAAACCTCACAGCCTTAAACGACCCGACCAAAATACTTGAGCAAGCCCCTTCGGTGGAGGCTGCCTCCAGTCTGGCTCCTAACAACCCGAAAGCCCGTAGAAAGCATGGTAAACGCAGACGCAGTTGTAAAGTCAACGCTGCGGATGCCGCCCCTGCAAACCCCTCTACTAGTCCGTCTGTCCCCACCCCCTCATTCGCAATGGGCTCAGACTATACCCCAGAAGCGGATCCGGCAACTACTTCTTCTGTTTATGTCATTGAACCGTCGGGCACACTGAGTCTTCGGACACCTGCGCCAATTTGATAACGGTACCCAGACCGCGAAATATTTTCATTTCCCGTTTCTCTCCTGAAACCACGTGCGAGGCAATTAAAGAATACCTTAGGGCTAAAGCTATTAATCCTGCTACAGTTTCCTGCAGGAAGATCAGCAATGTTTCCAAACCGGTTGCGTCTTTCGTCCTGACTGCACCGCCCAACACCGCTGAAAAGCTTTTAGACTCGACGTTCTGGCCTCCTGGTGCCTTTTCAAAGTGTTTTATTCCCCGCGCGCGTGTACAGCGTATTTCTGACACTTTACAGGTTTCAAAAAACTTAAGACTCTTTCCCTCTATTACCAAAACGTGAGGGGAATCAGATCCAAAACCCAAGATGTGTTTCTGTCGACTTCGGCCAGCGATTTCGATATAATCGCTTTTACAGAAACATGGCTATACAGTAGGATTCTTAATGCCGAACTTTTCGACTCTTCTTTCCAAGTTTTTCGGAGGGATAGATATATTGACTCGGAGGCTCGTGGAGGTGGTGTACTACTTGCATGTAGTAACCTTCTCAACTGTTGCTTAATAACGCTTCCTGATTTTTCCAATACTTTAGACATTGAGGTCCTCGCTCTCAAAGTCTCCCTTGTTCATAACAACTTATTTTTAATCTGCTGTTACATCCCACCAGATATGTTTAGCACTCTTGACGATAGAGGTCAAAACCTCTATGATATTCTAATCGCTTGCATAAATCATATCCAAGATATGATGGATTCCAAAGATGAACTCCTACTTGTGGGTGATTTTAACTTACCCAATGTTAAATGGGTATCTTGCGATGATGACGATAACTACCTTCCTGGAAACAACCTTAACTCTAGGGAATCCAACTTTCTGAATTCCTTATTTTCCTGCGGCTTGTGCCAAATGAGCGGTGTGAATAATATTTTAGGAAGGCGGTTAGATCTTGTATTCTTTTCCGACTCAGACAACATGAATGTTGAGCCTAGCTCAATTGTCTTGTCACCTGTCGATAATTATCACCCTCCTCTCCTACTGAGCTATTGTTCTGTCTTTAACAATAAGCCAATCCCAGAGGAGACAACCTTTACCTTTAACTTTAAAAAAGCCAACCTTGAGGAACTCTCATCCAAGCTCGCTTCGGTCGATTTCACTTGGTTGCTCTCACCTAATGAGTTGGATGTCGATGTAGCCAGATTTTACTCCATCCTGTATGAAACCTTCGCATCCTGTGTACCTATCGAACCGTTAAAATCGCCCAGATCATCCCCACCGTGGTACAACAACGAGTTGAGACGTACCAAAAACCTGAAGAATAAACTCTGGAAAACCTACCTGAAGAAGAAAGACACTGCGAGTTTCGATGCATTTCTCAATTGCTATGACCAATTTCATGCTCTCTCCGAAACCCTCTATAAAGAGTACCTCAGAAACATGGAAGGTAAAGTGTATGGTGATCCCAGAGCATTCTTTCAATTTATCAACACAAAGAAAAAAGTTGATAATTACCCTTACACCATGCAATACGAGAACTCCCTTAGTTCTAATCCAGCCGAAGTTTGTGAAAATTTTGCATCGTTCTTCCTCAAATCTTTCTCGTCCTCTGTTTTCCAACCAGATGAAGACAATTTTCGACATATCAATGCAATCCAAACGGCTCAAAACTTTTCCCTGTCTATAACCAGGGATGATATCTCGAAACATATAAATGAACTTCCACAAGATTTTTCGTCCGGCCCTGATGGAGTCCCTCCAGCTGTTCTAAAATCCTGTGCAGGGGCCCTACTGTCTCCTCTTCTATGTTTATTTCAAAAATCCCTAAATAAAGGGCGCTTCCCAACCTTATGGAAGAACTCTTTTATAATACCTGTTCATAAGAAAGGCTGTAAAAACGAAATATCTAATTATAGGCCAATTGCAAAGTTATCGTCTATACCAAAACTCTTCGAATCTATTATTTATTCTGCTATCGCCCCTATCTGCAAGAGGCTTATTTCAACAAACCAACATGGTTTTCTTGCAGCCCGTTCCACTACTACTAATTTACTGGAGTTCTCTTCACACACAATTAGAGGCTTTGTCACTGGCTGCCAAACTGACTGTGTCTATACAGATTTTAGTAAGGCTTTCGACAAGCTCTCCCACTCTATTATAGCTCTTAAACTAAAGAAATTAGGATTTCCTCATGCCCTTGTGGGTTGGTTCCAGTCGTACTTAGCCGATAGAACCTACCAGGTTCTATTCCGCGGAGTCAAATCGAAGAACATCAAAGCGTCCTCTGGAGTCCCACAAGGCAGTCATCTTGGCCCTCTTCTTTTTATTTTATCAATTGACGATATTGTTACCCTGCTAAGGCGCTGTAAAATCCTTATTTACGCTGATGACATCAAACTGTATCGCCACATAAGGAGTATAGAGGATTGCAAACTTCTGCAATCAGATCTAAACACCTTCTATTCTTGGTGTTCCAACAACAACCTTGTGCTTAATATTACTAAATGCGAGATCATGACTTTTTGTAGGAAACGTGGTGTTATAACTTTTGACTATACTCTCCTTGACAACAAGGTCTTCCGTACTGAATCTGTAATCGATCTTGGGGTTAGGTTAGAAAGTAAGTTGGATTTCTCCACCCACATCAATTATATCTCCTCCAAGGGCAATTCAGTCCTGGGATTTATAAAAAGATGGTCCAAAGAGTTCAACAACCCCCTCGTCACTAAACACCTGTACGTATCTTTGGTTAGGCCTTTGCTTGACTACGCTTCCCAGGTATGGTCTCCTTACTATTCCTCCCATGTTAGTAGAATCGAATCGGTTCAAAGGAAGTTCGTCCGGTTTGCACTCAGCCACCTCCCGTGGGATGACCCACTCGCTCTTCCGCCTTATGAGAACAGACTTAAATTGCTCAACTTAAGCTCCCTCCATAAGCGCCGTGAGGTCGCTGACGTTATATTCGTTCATCGACTGATGAATGACAAAGTGGACTCTGGTTTCTTAAGAAACCGCGCGTCATTTAGAGTGAATAACTACAACCTGAGAGGTGAACCTCTTTTGCACATTAACTCCTCTAACACCAATTATGGCATGTTCGAACCCGTTAATCGCATGCTTATAAATACTAACAACAATAGGAGTGTGTTTAGCTTGCTAACCAGTGAAGTTGTCCTTAAAAGGACCCTTCTCAATGTGGCGTGACTCTCTGCGTGCCTTACTCCCTTTTCAGTTTTGCACGCTTCTCTGTTTAATGTTTTTGATCTTTTATGTTTTAATATTTTATGTTTGCATGTCTCAGCTGAGCCACGGCAGTGGTAAATATTTCTCAGCTCTGCTGGGAAGTGTGCCTTCTGTCTTAGAAGGGAAACTCTATATATGTATATATATACATATATATATATATATGTATGTATGTGTATGTATATATAGATTTTCATGCTTTGCTGTAAAGTGCGCCTTCTGTGCTAGAAGGGTTAACTCTATTGTAAACGGAGGTACACAAGACTTACATCTTTTAGAGTACAATAATAATTTAAATTTAAACAAGGCAAAAACAAAAACACCTAACCTAAGCTTATAAACTAAACATACTAGAGTTATGGCTATTAGAAAGAAGAAGAGGATAGAGAAAGCTAAGTAGTAAAGGGAAGAGAGAGCTAAAGAGAAGAGGTGGATAGAAGAAGAGAAACTTGTTTCCTGAAAATGGCGACTGTGCTAATTCTTTGTAAAGAAGGGGGAAGATCATTCCAGAGTCTAATCGCGTGCACAAAAAAGGAACGACTACCAATTCGAGACAGATGAGATGGAATAAGGAATTTAATTGATCTCAAGGTTTGCAAATGAAGGAAGTCGGAAAGGTAAGAAGGGCTTTTAGCATAAAAAACTTTATGTGGGAAACCTAGCGCCATGATATCGAGTAGTCGTAATTTGCTAGCCAGAAATTTTTTTATTTGAGAGACTGGAGCTCAGAGGTAAGCCTTTTGTGCTGTAGATAAATCCCAAAAAGATACTCTAGTCACTGCCAAACAAAAACAAAATTAATTCTGCGTACTTTCTTCAAAAATTCAAACAGGACTTGAAATGAAGTGAAAATGACAATTTTGATAATTTAGTTGTCGAAAACATCAGCATGTAATAAGACACGTCATTGTTATTGAACAAGTCAAAACTATCGATAGACTATCGAGAGTCTATGATGTTTTGGTGAAAACTATCGGTGACTATCGATGGCGGCGACTATCGATAGCTATCCACCTCTGCTACCGAGGTAGCAGAATTTATCTACCAGTTCCACGTCTCGAGTATTCAGCGCTGTCCATTCAATGGTGTTTGCATTTATCCGCATTTATTTAGTTTTAGTCGGATTTAGTCTTAAGTCTGCTGGACTACTTTCTGTTGCCAAATTGTTTAACATGTTTTTGAGGTCCTGGGGGCCGATTCCGCAACGGTGAGGTTTTGGTCAGTGAACACCGAAGGAAAAACTCACTGACAACCTCGGTGTTCACTTTTCGTTAAAATGCGATTCCGTAAGTGCCAGTGAGTTTTAATGTGCTGAATGATTTTTAAAGGGTCTGAATGAAACGCTGAGTTGTCACTGTCATTAAACATTTAACTAGAAATTTGAAGAAAGGATAAACTTTTTAATTTGTTTTAGTTAAAATAGGTTTCTTTATTAGTAAATATTAATTGTTACTATTCTGAAGAATTTGTAAAATAGATAATCTTCACATGTATATGATTCGGGTGCAACGCTATTAACGGTATTAAAACGCGCCTCTTGGTTTTTGAATTACTTTTAATTATAAAAAAATTCATTTGTGGAAGAAAAGTTTTGTTAATTAGACGGAATTTTGCGGCATAATCAAAATCCTTTTGAGAACACAACGCAACAGTAATTCATAGACTTGTACCGTTTTCCTCAAAGGTTGTGCCTAAATCCGAGATTTTTTGTAAATCAGAGAAAGACAGGGATCCACTTGGGATTTTTGGGTGCGTTTCGATTTTTCGCAGTTGGAAATTTTCAAAAAACGATAGGATAGGATCTCCTATCATGTATGCCTCAAACTTCTGTTGAACGTTGTATTCATGAATTAGCAGGCTTTCTTAATGAAGTCTGCTTAGAATATGTTATTTTCCCGGATGATTTTGAAAATAGAAGGATTAAAGAAGCATTATTTCAAAAAATTTCGTTTCCCGAGAAAGTAGGACTAATTGACGGAACACATATAAAAATGATCTTTCCATCAGCCGATCTATAGCATGTTTATTACTGCATAAATGGAGAACGCTCGATTAAATTGCCAGGAACTTCTCATGATGCTTAATCGATTTTTTGTCATTAAGGAAACAGTGGATTTCCGGTTTGGCCATGGTCAATGACAGCATACAGCGTACCACTAAATGAATTGCAACAAAAATAAAATGTTGCAAATAAAAAGGCTCGATATATGGTAGAAAGATGCATTGGCATCTTAAAAGGCCGATTTCGATGTTTTTCTTACAGCCGTATACCTAATTATTGTCCAACAAAAGCTGGGCGAATTATAAGTGCATGTGTGGTTTTGCATAATATTTTTCAAAGAGTAAATGTACATATATGTACAACGAAGCTGACATTATAGAAGCAGAACTAGAGGTTGCTGAAGATGAGAGTATTCAACAATTTTTTAATAGACATTTTGCGCGAAGTTCATTCGCAAAGAAATTACACGACTTCATTTTGCTTAAAAATCAATAAAATCTCTCAAAAAATTAAAAACTTTCACAAATAATGGTACGAAATTACAAAAAACTCGTAAAATTCACCAACTCGCCGTGAATTCACAGCCTTCTACTCAGTGAGGAATTTTTCACGTCGGTGTTCATCGCAAATGTCAGAAAAACTCATTCTCAGTCTTGCGGACGCGAAAATATACAGTGTTCACTGAAATCGGTGAACACTTTAAAACTCACCGTTGCGGAATCTGGCCCCTGGTGTCTGTGGGCCAGCAAACAGATATCATCCGCGTAGTCGAGATGCTTAACTCAGTCTAGCAAACCCCATTATATGCCGCCATTTCTACTATCTACACCGCCGACAAGGATGTCATTTATTACTATAAGAAATAGTAAAGGCGAAAGTAGGCATCTTTGTACTTCTGAGCTAACATCAAAGCTGTCGGATAATTTTCCATTATGGAGAACTCTGCATTTGGAATTGTTGTATGTATAGGTCTTTTATCAATTCTATTATTTTATCAGGCAGGAGCGGTAAGGATTCAGACAGGAGACTCGCGGCTTCGAGGGAGGGTCAGCAAGGGATGCCCACAGGGCGGGGTCCTATCGCCCCTCCTGTGGAACATCACTGTGGACACTCTGCTCAGGCGGCTAGAGGAAATGGGCGTGGATACCGTTGGGTATGCAGATGATGTAGCGATTGTGGCACGTGGCAAGTTTATGAGCACTACGGCAGATATCATAAGGAATGCACTCCAAGTGGTTGAGCAGTGGTGTACGGAACAGGGCCTCACCATAAATGCTAATAAAACAGACGCGATAGTCTTCACTGGGAAGATTAAAGATCTGGATTTTCAGCCCCTCATGCTTTTTGGATCGAGGATCAAGGTGTCTGGGATGGTCAAGTATCTGGGTGTATACTTGGACTCGCGACTAACCTGGAAATACCACGTTGAAGAGAAGATTAAGAAGGCGACAAGGGTGCTTCACCAGTGCAGAAGAGTATGTGGACTAAGGTGGGGTATCTCACCAAGGTTAGCATACTGGACATATACCATGATGGTGAGACCCATCATAACTTATGCCTCGGTGATCTGGTGGACTAAAGTCACACAGAAAACCGTCAAGAGGCATTTGGACAAGGTGCAAAGAATGGCCAGCGTAGGTGTGAGCGGTGCTTTCCGCACCACACCCGCCGCGGCATTGGAGGCGCTGTTAGGTCTGCTGCCGTTAGATCTCCAGGTGATGAAGACTGCGGCAGCCTCAGCGATTCGGATGAAACGGGATGCCGCATGGCATGCGTCAGGAGCCTTATATGGGCACATGAAGATTCTGGATCGCATCAAAGGGATTAGGGAGCTCATGATGCCCATGGAAGGGATCACAAAAATGAGGGTGACCGAAAGGTATCATAAAACCCTCATAGGGAATGGAACGCTCCCGGAAGGGAGGCCGGAAGACATATGTATATATCTTCACGGATGGATCCATGATTGACGGCAGAGCAGGTGCGGGAGTCTTCTCAGAGGACTTAAATCTGACCTGCTCTCTGGCTTTGGAGAATTTCACCTCAGTCTACCAGGCGGAAATGCTTGCTCTGCTGCACGCGCTGGATCACATAAATGATGGTCAGGTGCAGGGAAGAAGTATCCTTATAGCACTGGACAATCAGGCTGTGATTAAGCGCATGAATCAGACAGAGATTAATGCGTCTCTGGCGTTGGAGTGTGTCCAAAAACTGAACAGGTGTGCGAAACAAAACAACGTGACGCTAGCTTGGGTTAGAGGACATACAGGCATCGATGGGAACGAAAAGGCTGACAACCTGGCAAAACAGGGGTCAACCTCGGAATTCT
This sequence comes from Thereva unica, assembly GCA_949987705.1. Taxonomy (NCBI): domain Eukaryota; kingdom Metazoa; phylum Arthropoda; class Insecta; order Diptera; family Therevidae; genus Thereva; species Thereva unica. The sequence continues at coordinate 33,471,345 of OX465282.1, read as the reverse complement.
GGGGACCGGAGCCATACTCTGCCATTGGCAGAGGGTTGGTGAGGAATTGCATCGAGAAATGGGTCGCTGAGGAACACCGGAGACGGTGGAACGCTATGAACACGTGTAGGCAGGCTAAGATGGTGCTTACGTTGCCGATTACCGCAGCCAGAAGAAGGATCCTGCATATGCAAAGGAGAACTCTCAGATGGTTGGTGGCACTGATTACAGGACACGGATGTTTCAGGTATCACCTAAAAAGAATGGGAATTCTGGAGGATGACACCTGTCGGATGTGCCTGGAGGAACCTGAGACGGCCACACACATAGTGTGTCACTGTCCGGCGGTGGCGAGAAAAAGGGCTGCCATAACTGGACTCCATTGGATGGAGGACATGAGGCAGACTCCCTTCAATCTGCTGCTTGCGATAACTAGGGGAGTCGAAGCAAGGGAGCAATGGGACACCCCACTGCAACCCCAATAGGATGACTCTAGGCAGAGGGACGAAAAGGGACCCGCAAATAGTGGTCTGATTCGGTATCCCTCGAAAATCTATATATATCAGGCAGTCTACATCGCCGTAGTGCCTGCCATATAAAGCCCGAGACCGAGTCGAACGCTTCCCCATAGTCTTCGAGAGCAAGGTAAAGGGGGATCGGAATTCAGTAGACTGCTCCACTATTATTCTCAAGGTGTTAATATGATTAATATAGGAGAGGTCCTTCCTGAATCCGGCCTGCTGTCTCCTAAGCGTTCGGTCAACTGCCTCACTTATCCTAGATAGTAATATGTGGGACAAAATTTTGCCCACAGTAGATAATAAACAGATACCTCTCCTTCTAGGATTGGCTGAAGCACATCTGCTATGAGGCTTGAGTCGGCGTTCAAATATTCTGGCGGGATGCCATCTTTCCCAGCTGCTTTACCATTGGCCATCGCATGAATTGCGGTTACTATTTCCGTCTTGGATGGGGCCCGAGTGGCGATTCTTATTGGCTGTGCATTGTTGCTGCTTTCCTGAGATTCCTGTGTAAGTGTACCATTCAGGGCGGCGAAGAAGTAATCTCTCCATCTTTGGAGTTGCTCCTCGTCGCTGCACAGCAGCCTTCTATCCGCACTCTTAACGGCATGCTTTTTAGTAGAGTGCTTTCCCGAGAGCTGTTTAGTGATTTGGCACAGCACCTTACTGTTGCATGTGTTCGCCGCGTTTTCTGCTTTTTCTGCGAGCTTATTTATCTGCTGCCTTTTATCACGCCGGACACTTCTCTTTACCTCCCGGTGTAATTAGGAGCATTCCCTTTGAAGTTGGTGAGGTCCTTTCGGATCGCATGTAGAGTTTATTAATATATACATATTTTTGAGGGCGCTCCTGCGGTTTGCCAGGTTGTGTCCGAGATCCAAGGTTGCATGTTTCTTTGGATATAACCGAAGCTCGTTTCCCCAGCCGTCAATATAGCGCCCTTTGTCGTACTCCACAGCTCTTCAATATTTGTGTCGGCAGAAACGGTTTGCTGGTTTAATATTTGTTGCCGGTTTTAACGCTCTTCCGAAGAAGGTCTACGTTAAACCATCTACGGTTTACAGCATCGTGCTGAAAGTTTCTGATTGCGGCGATTTTAAGGCGAATAGTTGTTACTACCAAATGGTGGGCGCTTCCAGTGCCTGCTCCCCTGAAGCTCCTGACATCCTCCAGAATAGTTCTTCATCTGAGGCTGACGGCCACGTGATCTTTATGATTTCTTGTTCTACCATCGGGTGGTATCCAGGGGCCGGTTCGTGTATGGCGAACGACGATAACCGAACGAAAAGAAATTGAAGTCGAAAAATTTTGTCGACGGAAATTTTAGCGTTCGCATAGGTTGAAAGAAAATTGTTCGTGTCCTAATGCAAAAACTCGATAACCCAAGAGCCTTCGAGTGCCTTTCGACGGCTTCAGACGAAAATTTTAAATTTTTTCGACTTACGCAAACCCGAGACGAACAAAAATTTTCGTTTTCGACATACACGAACCGGCCCCAGGTCTCTTTGTGTATCTTCTTGTTAGTCCAATCAATCTACGGAAATTCTCCAGACAATTGAAGGCAGGAAAAAAAAATATGGGCGTGTAGAACACTTAATTTGAAGAATGATAGCGTTTTTTTTTACGGAACTGCATTGGCGAACTTAACCTAAAAAATTCGTAAAAGTCAAAGAACGACTCTAACCTACTATTTAATAAAAGTTTATATTCTTTTTAGAGAATAAATAGGTAATTTGGTCATACAGTAGGTTAGAGTCGAAAAATAATGAAATAAAAAACTTGTCTTTTTGCGGCTAAAAAACTTGTCTTTTTTGCGGTGGAGTTTTTTGTACATAAAATTGAAAAACTCCAATTTTAACTTATAGTGCATGATAGTCCAACTCTTAACGAAGAAAAAGAGCTTCGAAAAAATGTCCTACGAGGTCGAGGAGCTGTAGACGAAGGATTTTACGAAAACGCTTTTTTTTACATAAATCGAAATTTCACCCATATTTTGCAAAATTTCGAGGCAAAAAAAATAATGAGTTTTCAGATTGCCAAAAGCAACATTTTTACCAAATAAAAAGTTTCTAGGTCGCATCAATAAAAAGAAAAAAATAAAAGAAAAAGAAGCGATTTTTAGCGGTTTTTAGCATTTTTCTCCATGTATAAGACACTAACCAATATTTTGTACCACATCAATTGAAAGATAATTTTAATACGTATAACTTTATAATTTAACTTTTTCGGATCCGAGCTCAACTTTTTGTTTTATTGGCGAAAAACCGGTTTTTTGACTTTTGCGAATTTTTTAGGTTAAGTTCGCCAATGCAGTTCCGTAAAAAAAAACGCTATCATTCTTCAAATTAAGTGTTCTACACGCCCATATTTTTTTTTCCTGCCTTCAATTGTCTGGAAATTAACATGGTGATTCCGTAGATTGATTGGACTATGTGGCAAAAGTAAGTTACACCTACTGAATGAGCTGCTGAGAACTATAAAAGTCAACGAAAAGCTTACCATTGTTATTGGTAACTTAGCTTAGGCCTTGATTCCCAATTGTTTGTTTAAGGCCGGTGTTGTCACGGCCAAACTGTGCGTTTAAATCACCCATTAATACAATGATGTCTCCACTTGGAATGGAACGAAAAACCTCAGTCGCATATACATAGAACTAGTCTTAGATGTCATCTTCTGCGTCTGCAGTTAGAGCATAGCATTGGACTACCGTAGTACTTCCTAGCCTGGTACGCTGGCGCAAGGTAATAATGCTCTCAGAAACTGGCGACCGATGAGGTTGGACCTGGCTTCTTTAGTGAGTATTACGACAACGCCACTCCTACGGCTTTCAGTTGCGTTTCTACCAGAATATAAGAAGGACTCACCGTTTGGGCAGACATGTTCGCCCACATCCCCACATTATCTTGATTTTATAACGATTCATCTCGTTGAGGACTTCATCCAGGCGTCCCTCAGAAAGCATTGTTCTCATATTCCATGTTCCGATTCGCGTCCTTTTTCGAAAAGCAAAGGCCGTCGTCGTGTTGTCCGTCCAGTTCCGAGGCATTGTTTGTCGATGCGTAGAAATGGTGTTTTTTATGGGAGCGGGTTGCTAACCCTCAGCCCAACCGACTTAAAACTCTGTTTTGTGGCGCAGAGAGCTCGCCATTCGCCCGCCTCCCGTTAGCTCCTTCCGAAGAAGTACTCCAGGAGGCCCCGCGGGGAGGTGGGACTAGGACTTGCTAACAGATATGCTGGGTGTTGTCTGTAGTTAATCTTCTCGGATTAATCACAAAAAAGGCATTTTATCGAATTTTCCAATTTTCCGGTCATTTTTTCCATTGCAGTATACCCTTTTTTGCCATTTATCGAAAGTAGATGGGACAGTAGACGAGTGAATGAGACAAAACAGAACTCCGTATGATGCGTAGTTTTAAGAAGAATCCTAGTTAAAAATTCCGCTTTGTTTTAACTTCCCAGTATAGGAAGTTATTGTAATCGGTCCGAAAATCGAAATCGAAATTTTCGACGTATTTTCATCTTTCAAGGTCCCAGGAGCATTTTAAGCAAAAAATTGGGAGGAAGTATGTGTGTGTGTGCGTACGGATGTGGTCATATTTTCCTGCACGATATCGCGCGAACCAAAAAAGATATCGACTGCGTTGAAGTGTCGTTCGAAGCGTATAAGCCGAAATATGATCTGAAAAGATTTTCATAAAATTCGGTCGAACCGTTTTATTTTGTTTAAACGACGTTTATGATTTTTGTACCTGCACGATACCGCGTGAACTAAAAACTATATCGACTGCATTGAGGTGCCGAAAAAAGAATATTAACGAAGAAATGCTCTGAAAAAAATGTCATAATATTTGGTCCGGCCTTTTTTGTTTGAATAGAAAAACTTCGGCTAATAGTCAGAAAGACCCAAGTTGACAAGTTTTGCTAATATCTAATAAATTCGATGGAATGAGACCAGTTCTAAACGAAGTGATATTTTTTGGGTTCTGCACAGCGATAGTCTTCCAACAAACATCACTTGTCAAAATCCGACAACCTTTTAAAAATCGTTCAAACATTTCGTTACCCTTTGCAAACAGCGCGAATTTTTCAAACCTTGGATTAGCACTTTTTGACGGGGAATTGTTTTCTACGCGTGATACAGTTTCAGGAAATTTCGGTTCATCCCGGGATTTCCAGTACTTACCGCAAATTTTTTTCTTTTTGGTCAAGTCTGACAAGTACTTAATTGTTACAGTTTTGCTAATACCTCCGGAAAGCTTTGGAATTTCCAAATGAAGTCATTCGCTTCTCAGTTTGTCAACGGCGCCTCAGCACGCTCCATACGAATTTGAACACCCGCTTTTGTGCAACGAACGGAATACGGAGGAAATGTTTGTTTGCTAACATTCAGGAAAAACAAATTCTCTAGATAAATCTTGTGGGTTTACTACTATTATAGTTATTTGAACTAGCTTCTCTCGGGATTGCTTTGTCCTTAGTTCTGATACTAGCCAATTTTCCAATACATAGTGCCAAACGTTGCCAAACGTATAGCTATTTTGTAAGAAGTCAGTTTATTCCATCTTCGTTCATCATACTGGGAAGTTCATCGTGTGGGCCGAAGGGGTCAAACCCACATCCCAACTAGTTTTAAATTAAAGTTAACAACATCGTCTAAATATTTCCGTCTGAAAAAATTACTGCCATTTTGCAACACTAAAAGGTATCTTTTGTTCAAGTTTGAGCTACATAGAATTTTTTTGTCAAAGAAAAAAATTAAAACCCGTAAAACCGGTTTTCCGCCTTTTTGCGAAAATTTTGAGGTTACAAAAGTTATAGCTCTTTTTATTTCCTACAATTTTTACATTTAACTTTTTTCGATAGGATTCACAGCTTAGCCAGAAATCCGAAAAACTGTTTTCAACCTCTAAAATCCCTCCAATTCCACTCCGGATAGCCGGTAGAGCTTGTTCGACAATATCCCGCTGTAACGAATTTCTTGTGTGGACAGATGACAAGACATTTTGGGCCAAGGTCTGGTGTTGATCTATAAGTGCTATCTACGCTAGAAGTCCGTGCCATACATTTGAAAGAAGCAAGATAGAAACTGATGCACCTGATCTACACATTAGGCAGCAGACAACCAGCATGACTGAGACTGCGCAAAGTAGGTTTCTGGTTGGAGAAGACAATATTCTGCGACCTCTACCATTAGAATAGTCGCCGCCAACTGACCAACTGCCACATACAACACACACTGTCGTAGATGTCTGTAGAATAAATGAGAGAGGCAGACGAAGGGTAAAAGAATGTCAAATAGCTAAAGGTAATTGGGGCTTATCATGTGTTGGGAAACCATGAATCACGGTAGCGAGGTTGACAAAACCTTCGTTAGAGTAAATTCTGTAGAATAGAAAGGCCGGACTTGAGGGATATCAAAATGGATGACATCGCTTCGGAAAAGGCATTCGATAGGCACAGGATCGGATTATATTTGTAGAGTCGACTAAACACAACCTTGAAGAATTTATTATTGAAAAGGAAAATATCACTTCAATGTTGATTTATTATTACTATCTTTAGATACAAAAGTTAACCAATTATTTAACTGCACTGGACATACTGACTACAGTCCGTCGGAAATGGCTACATAGCCCATCTTTCTACCCATTCAACATAGTTTTGATTTGAAGGTGAATATTCCACTCCGTACTCTCGCTCTTCATCTAGTATTGGTGATTCGTGCGTGATTGGATATTCTCTTCCATACCGTGCTTCTTCTTCCAGTATCGGTGATTCGTGGGTGATTGGATATTCTCTTCCATACCGTGCTTCTTCTTCCAGTATCGGTGATTCGTGGGTGATTGGATATTCTTCTCCGTACCATGCGTCTTCTTCCAGTATTGGTGTTTCGCCGCTTATTGATTCCTTTGCGTTGCATTTTGCTACTTCAGGCCAGTCACATCTGTTGAGTTCAGCGCTAAAATGTTGATTGGGTGGACAATCGAGGGGATGACCAATACCATTTACACATTTGTAGAATTTTGCACAATTTGGATGTGGAACATGAACTGGAAGATGAGGATCGTCTGTAATAGGGCACTCACTGTGGATAGCAGGCATTTCTTGTTCTGATTCGTTTGGTTTATAATCTGGATTTTTTGGTTTGCAATTAGCAACTTCTGGCCAGTCACAACGGTCGAACTCAATGCTCCATTCAAGTGTTGGTGGGCAATCATGGACATAAGCATAACCATGCAAACATTTATAAAACTTAGAGCAGCTCGTTTTATGTGCAAGGTGAGTTGGAAATTCGGGATTTTCTTCTACTGGGCACCCTGGGTGGGGAAAAGGGAGTTCTGGTTCAATTGCGATTGGTACAGGTGAAAGGGCACGTGGTTTTGGTGCAACTGCATCAGTAGAAGAATTGCAACCCGCTCTATATGGGAAATCACAAGTTTTGAGAGTTGGATTAAAGTGTAAATCCGGTGGGCAAAACATTACAATATCATCGAAGTGGTTGCATCGGATAAATGCATTGCAATTTGAAGGATGTGGAAGGAAATCTCCTCCGCGGGCGCACGTTTTAGTTTGGCTGGAAGTGGAGTTGTTTTGGTTCGACTCTGTAGAGTTGTTGTTCCACTGAGTTGAGTTATTTCGGTTCCATTGAGTGGAATTATCTGAATTCCACTCAGTGGAGTTATGTTGATTCCATTGAGTGCTGTTGTTTGATTCCCACTGAGTTGAGTTGTTTTGGTCCCATTGAGTGGATTCATCTGAATTCCACTGAGTTGAGTTTTTTTGGTTCCATTGAGTGGAGTTATCCGAATTCCACTCAGTTGAGTTGTGATTGTTCCATTGAGTGCTGTTGTTTGAATCCCACTGAGTGGAGTTATCTGAATTCCACTCAGTTGAGTTGTGATGGTTCCATTGAGAACTGTTGTTTGAATCCCATTGAGTTGAGTTGTTTTGATCCCATTGACTGGAGTTGTTTGGTTGTTTATTCAGGTTCGTTTGAGTAGAATTCTCTGAGTTCACTGAATTGTTCACGCTTATTTCAGTTGAATTTTCCAAATTCAATTGAGTCAAGTTCAATTGAGCAGAATTCATACTATTTCTTTCTCCGTCCTCTAGAGAAATTTCTTTATAATTTTTATTTACACTATTGACAGTCATGGGAATCGCATTCAGTCTTTGAACGGTGCTTGCAATACATTTAGCTGTACCAGGCCATTCACATCGATTCATATCGATACTCCAATGAAGCGGTGCAGGACATGACATAGGGTAAGCAAGTCCTCCAAGACATTTATAGAATTTAGTACAATCGCCAGGATAAGGGAGATGTGTTGGATTTTCTGGATTTTCGTTAAGTGGACATTTTGAGTTAGGGACTGGTTCTTCGTATGCGAATGAAGTTAGCTTTTTTTCATACAAATTTTCTCCATTGTAGACGATTGGCTGGAAAGATAGAAAAAAGATGACATTAATATCATTTGTTGTTAAATTTAGTTTTAAGTCTGCAGAATTCAATTGTTTTTGAGTTTATTAATGAAAGATTTTCTGAGATGACTTCTTCGCTTATTATGCTTACAGATGATGGAAAAAGAATAGGTAAGGCATTGTATTATAAAGAATGAAAACAAAAACGAGTGCAGTGAAATCGAACCACGAACCTCTGGGACGGTAGTTAAGGGCTTTAATCTCTAAAAGACGTCAAATGAGTTTCCTTTAACCCCCTTTCTGCTTAACGAACCCGGCGTTAAAAGCTTAACGGGTTAACTCAGTATGGGTCCGATGAAATTTTGCACATATATGCGTAGTTTGCTTGACGGTGCAAACTGACCATTCTGTAAAAAAATCAACATGGCGGTTCCGTTTTTGCATTTGCGTTCCTGGACCCAGGCGCGCATTCAAGGGGGGTCACGGGGTCATGACGCCCCCCCCAAAAGCTCGAATGAGATGGGAGAAACCAAAAGCTGCTGATACGCTTCTGCTACTTGTCGAACATCTTGAATGTCTCAACTGATCAACGTCTCGGTCCAACATGTCTGGAGAAAGCATTTCATTAAATTCGTTAACAAAGTTGTCCAATAAACGAATGAAGATTCTTCTTCTGGAGTTTGAATTTTTGACGATAAACAACCCGTGCTTCTTTGAATTCCTCATCTAATTGTGCAGCGAGATGTTGGGCTTCAGTAAATAACCGTCGAAAACCAGAATCTTCATCACATCTTTTGGTCAGCAAGGGTATCTTTGATCATATCCGTTGCTTTTTTTAAATCTAATGAAGACGTTTGGAGTATTCGGCTCAAAGGTAAAGTTGTACCGGATACGTACGAAAAGTAAAAGTTTATTATGTTATTAATGACTATGATAAAAAATCAAATAGTACGAATATTATACACGCCTAGAACGTCATTTAACCAAGCAGATGAAATCGGAAACTCTAGGCTGAAAAGTACAAGACGAAAATTTGCCGCAGCAGATGCAGTTTTCGCGTCCTCCCACACCGAAATCTCATTAAGTGCGCCACACTTTTTTATTAATTGTTCACCCTCAAACTGCATGTGCCCAACGTGATTTTCTACCCAACTAGTAAATTTGGTTTCTACCAGTCTAGCAAAGTCCTTAAGTGATTTGCCACCAAGATGTTTTTTAAAAACGTTTGCAAAACCGTTAGCCAAAGCCAAAACTGCTCTCATTGTTCCTGAAGCATTGCGACAATTTGAAACTTTGGAAGATTTTAATAAAGAATTGTTAACAAATGATTACTGCAAGAACAACGTCTTGCGTGAATGGCTACTTTCGTCCAGTCCTGATATACCCTTTTCAAATAAGACGCCATTAGCGAGAAACTATCTGTTCTAATTCCAACCAAATATTTTAGGTCCAAGTCGAATTTCTCACACAGATCGATGACGATATCCTCGGAACGAATTGCTTGGTATGCATCGCAAAATGTGATAAAATTCTCTGATTGCTCTGTTGCAGTAGTATTGTATAGTAGTGGGATAAGCTAAGGTGTTTTGTATAAGAATTGTCGTTCGTCTCATCAAATACATCATCTGTAGCACTACAGCCTATTATTGGCCTTGGCTTCCTCCAACATTCCTCTCCATGCCGTTCGGTTCCTGGCTAATGCCTTCCAGTTGCGTACGCCTAACTTTACTAAATCTTCCTCAACGGAGTCCATGTATCGCTTTTTTGGTCGACCTGAATTTCGCTTTCCATCAGGAATTCGATTCAACGCTATTTTTGCGGGTTGGCTATCGTCAAGCCTTTGTACGTGTGCCACCCATCGCAATCTACTTAATTTTATACTTTTGACAATGTCGGGTCCCCGGTGCAGTTGGTATAATTCGTGATTATATCTCCTTCTCCATTCACCGTTTTCGCAGACACCGCCAAATATTGTACGTAGAATTTTTCTTTCAAAAGTGCCTAGAAGAGTTTCATCAGCCACTTTCAAAGTCCATGCCTCTGATCCAAACATCAGAACGGGCTTGATTAGCGTGGTATATAGTTTACACTTCATTCCTCTAGACAAAATGCGTGATGTAAGATGTTGTCGAAGTCCAAAATAACATCTGTTAGCAACGTTTATTCTCCTTCTGATCTCCGTTGTCTCACCACTGTCAGCTTGCAATACGGTTCCAAGATATGTAAATTCTTTAACGGTTTCTATATTATATGCATCTATGGTGATATTTTGTCTTGGAGTTGCGTATCTTTTTGAAGTACAAAGATACTTAGTTTTTGCTTCGTTGATGAGCAATCCCATCTTTTTCGCAGCTGCTTCCAGTTTGATGAAGGTTTCTTTCACACTCGCAAACGACCTACCTATTAGAGCGACATCATCAGCATAAGCCATCGTTTGTGTTGACTTGTTAAAGATGGATCCCGTTGTTTCTACCCCAGCGTCTCTCACCACCTTCTCCAACACTATGTTAAATAGGAGGCATGACAGCGCGTCACCTTGTCTCAGGCCTCTCTGTGATGTGAAACTATCTGAGAGGTCTCGTTCAACTCGTACTCTGCATCGTACTACCTCGATTGTAGCTTTTGTTACTTCGATTAGGTGTTTTGGAAGTCGGAAGCACTCCATAGCTTTAAATAACTCCTCACGCTTGACGCTGTCATATCGTCGATCCAAATGCAAACTATCGAATGAGTTTTCAGGAATGTCAAAAAACAACGAAATTTTCCGTCTTTTGAAGAAGTTAATTTTTTTTTGATACATTGTAACCGCAGTTTGAAAAGATTGCAGAAGGGATACGTTTTCGGTACTTTGCTACCACTTTACTAGGGTGTAATTTCAATAAAGCAAATAAAAATACATTTTTCCTTTTTCTTGAAGTCTATAAACAGTACGTGAATATTGATGTTGAACTCCCATGATTTTTCCAAAATTCTTCTTAGAGTGGAAATATGGTTTGTAGTGGACCTACCAGGTCGAAAGCCACATTGATAACTACCTATTATGCCTTCTGCGATGGGTAGAAGTTTTTTGTATAAAATAGTGGACAGTACTTTATACGCTGAGTTGAGGAGAGTAATACTCCTATAGTTCTCACAAACGAGTTGATCTCCTTTTTTATGCAGGGGGCATATCACACCTTCCGTCCATTCAAGTGGGATCTTTTTCTGACGCCAGATCGATTCTATAAGTTTATGTAATCCATTCCTTAATTCTTGGCCCCCATATTTCCACATCTCAATTGCTATGCTATCTTTTCCTGGGGCTTTATTGTTTTTTAGATTCGTCATAGCTTCTTGTACGTCGTCCATTGTAGGGACATCACTTTCATTAGCAGCACCAGTATCACTATCATTATTGGTTGGTGCGTTTCTATTTGTTGGATTCACATCACTTTCACTCTCATTTTCGTCGCCTCTATTCAGTAGCTCATTAAAATACTCCCCCCATCTTTCTAAAACCTCTTGTTTTTGGCTCAGGATATTACCGCTTTTGTCCTTACACATCGATACTCTGGGTTTAAAATCATTACGTTGCTAGTTCACTTTCTCATATAACTTCCTCACTTCGTTATTATTCCCGAGTTCGTTTATCTCTACAAATTGTTCCTCCAGCCACGTCTTCTTTTTTCTTTTGTGCGTACGTTTTTCTAGTCATCGTTTTTCCTTATAGGTCGCTACGGAATTTCTAGTTCTATATCTTTGCAGCATATTAGTATATGCTTTATTCTTATCTTTCGTTACTCTAGCGCACTCTTCGTCGAACCAGTCTTGACGTCTTGCTCGTCTTTCATAGCCTAGCTTGGTTGCAGCGGCTTCCTTTATTATGGTACTTAGTTTTGCCCATTCCTCATCAATATTGGCATCGATACTTGTAGCTTCGTTATTCGATGCACCGAACCTTCTATTTAGCTCTGCTACATATTCTTCCCTAATTTGTTCTTCGTTGAGGGCCGCGGTATTATATTTTCGCTCGCTTTGTTGTACCCTTCCTCCTGTCCTAACGCACGAAATCCTATCTCTTATCTTAGCACCCACCAGAGAATGGTCTGAGTCCACGTTTGCTCCACGGTACGTTCTAACATCTATTATGCTGGAGCTGTACCTTGTACTAATAAGTATATGGTCTATAGCATTTACCGTCTCCTCATTAGGAGATTTCCAGGTTACTCTATGTATTCTTCTGTGTTCGAATTTCGTGCTAGCCACTATCATGTTAGCTCCAGCAGCGAAGTCCACCAGTCTACGACCATTATCATTGCACTCAGGATGTATACTGTGCTTTCCAATGGTTGGGTAATAGATTCGTTCCTGCCCTACTTTTGCGTTAGCGTCTCCTATAATTACTTTTACATCATACCTGGGACATTTTCTGAAGGTTGAAGGCTCTGAAGGTTTTCATAGAAGGCCTCCTTTTCTTCATCAGACTTATCTTCGGTTGGAGCATGTATATTAATGAGGGAGTAATTGTGGAATTTGCCTTTAATTCGAATTTTGCACATTCTTTCGCTTATTGCTTCGAATCCTATTACAGCGTGTTTTAAGCTTTTTCTAACGATAAATGCCGTACCTAGAGTGTGCTCTTTATCTCTGCAGCTGGAGTTTGGCCGTAGACAGCGAAGTGAACGGACGTGTGCTGGTCCGGTCCGTCAAACACGCCCCGTTGAATACAAAATAAAATCAAAAAAAAAAATTTTTTGTGAAAAGTGAAAAAAAACCCAAGCACAAAAAAAAAACAACAACAAAGTGGAAAAAAATACGCGCGGCAGGCTAAAGCGAAGGCAGGCAGGCTTCATCACCCTTCTACAGACAAGCGACCGACGTACAGCACAAGTAAAGGCCCCCATACACGGTCAAATTGGCTGTACAACCAGATTTTCATCAAACCTATAAGCGCAATGTATTTTGATCGGCCGACCGGCCCACAATCGATAGTTTTGGTTGTACAACTGCACTTCGCTGTACAACCAATTGGACCGTGTATGGGGGCCTTAAGTTCCCTTTGCTTCCTACCCTCACTCGATTCTCGGACCTGCAAGTGTTGCACCCGAAATCTGTCGGTCGACGAAATTTGCCTCGTTTCAAAAGGCATAACACTTTAACGCAGGCAAATTTCGTTGACTCTGATGGTTGCGGCAGATGTAATTCCGGGAAATATCTCTAAGAATTGGCGATTGAACCCGCGCAACCGAGGTCCCGTTACAAGTCAAGCTTTGTTATTGACCTCTGTAACATTCGTGGACTTCATGCGAACTTCTCTTTTGTTGAGTGCCACTTATTAAACTTGAAACCCCCAATCCTCGCACTTAGTGAAACCCAAATATCACCCGATAATGACTTAAGTCAATATCAGATATCGGGGTACACTTTAGTGCATAACCTCTCTCCCCATAGGGGCATAGCCATCTACGTTAGGCTCATTATGAAATATGCAAAAGCACTTCTTCAGATTTTAACTCACTTTGGGTTAAAATCATCATCCGAAACCACGTCATATTCTTTTGCTTCCTATACAGAAGCCCTAACATAAGTAAAGAAGCCTCCACTTCATCATTTGACACTATTTCCGAACAAATCTCGGGATTTTTATCGTCCAATCCTGAGTGTGAAATCATCGTTGCGGGTGATTTCAATGTTCACAATGTAAACTGGCTGACTTACTCAAATGGCACCAGTGCTTCTGGCAAGGACGTCGAGCTCTTTGCAGACATCAATAACTTGCATCAAGTTGTGGATCATCCCCCTAGAGTCCCTGATGTTGCTGATCAAGGAAGATATCTCCTTGATCTTTTCCTTACTTCTCATCCAGCACGATATACCGTCACAGTTGATTCACCTCTCGACAATTCGGACCACTGCTTAGTTAGCGCTAGCTTCCTTTTCAAATTTCCCACCCCTCCCAAACCAGTCAGAAGAACTGTATGGCATTATGGGAAGGCCAATTGGCTGGGGCTTACTAATTTTTTCCAATCTACTGACTGGAACCAGTGTTTCCGTAATAAAAGCGTCAACTCTGCCGCTATCAGTATCACTAGAATCATACAGGCAGGAATGCATTTGTTCATTCCTCATTCTACTAAATCTGTGAAGGCTAGGCCCAACAGATGGTTTAATCAGGAGTGTATGAATGCAATCAGAAATAAAGAAGCCGCCTTTCGAGCTTACAAGAGCTCCCCGAGTGAATCGCTCCGTGCAGAGTATATAAAACTGAGAAATTCCTGTAAAGTCACCATCAGGAATGTCAAAAATTTATTTGACAGCAAGTTGAGAAGTAAACTCCTTAATGCAACCTCTGGTAGCAAAAACTTCTGGTCCTTGGTAAGTTCCATCAAGAAGAATTTCACCACCTCCACAACTCCTTCATTCATCCACGATGAAAAGGTGATAACAGACAGAAAATCCAAGGCAGATTTATTAGCATCTCTGTTTGCTTCAAATTCTTCTCTACCCCAAAATGATACGCTACCCCCGGTCCTCGAGCACAGCGCCCATTTAGTGGACAGGGTTTTCTTCAGGACTCGTGAGGTGTACAGGTGCCTCAAGGAGCTCGATGTCAACAAATCCACTGGACCCGATAATATACCCCCTATCGTCTTAAAACAACGCGCCTCACCTTTGGCTAAACCTCTCCGCAAACTTTTTGCCCTATCATACTCTTCCGGAGTTTATCCAGACTCTTGGAAACTTGCTCATGTGCAGCCAATACCGAAAAAAGGTAACTCCAGCCAACTACCGCCCAATAGCAATCACTTCTATCCTCTCCAAAACCATGGAGACGATAATTAACAAAAAGCTTATGGGATATCTAGAATCCAACCAACTTATAAACGACAAACAATATGGCTTCCGACAAAAAAGATCCACTGGTGATCTTTTAGTTTGCCTTACAGAACACCTCAACCGAAGTTTGCATGGATCTGGTGAATCTAGTTTGGTTGCTTTGGATATCTCCAAGGCTTTTGATAGAGTATGGCACTCAGCCTTGTTAGCTAAACTCCAAGCTATTGGAATTGACTCGCTTCTCTATAAGTGGGTTGCGAGTTTCCTTTCCGGCCGTTCAATTAAGGTAGTTTTGGATGGCGTCAAATCTGAATCTCACCCCATCTCTGCAGGGGTCAATTTTATCACCGGCCCTATTTCTTATCTTTATAAATGACCTTCTTTCAATCCCCTCCAACCCACTTCTCAGCTTCGCTGACGACGATACTTTACGGTACTCGTACAGCTTCGATACAAGACAGACACAAGCCAGATCCTGTCTTGATGATCGTGAACTAATGTTCAACTCTATTAAAAAAGACATCAAACTAATTCTAGATTGGGGAGAGAAGAATCGTGTCGAATTCAACCCCTCCAAAACCAAGTACTGTCTTATCTCAAAAAAGAAGTTCAACACCTCACCATCCTTGACAGTGGATGACGTTGAACTAAAGGCCGACCCATCCCTCCACATCTTAGGCGTGACATTAGCCAAAGACTTGCGTTGGAATGATCACATATTCCAAATCGCCAAACAAGCATCCCAGTGTTTGGGATTTCTTAAGAGGTGCAAGTTCCTCCTCCAGCCATCGGCCCGTGCTGTTATTTATAAATCCTACATTCGGCCTCTTCTCGAATATAACTCCCTCGTTTGGGGCGGTGCTCCAATAACCACCTTAGCATGGTTAGATAAGGTCCAAAAAAGGGCCCTTAAGTTAATTAATGACGATACCGCTTGCTCCACCATCGACCCCTTGAGCCACCGTAGGAATGTAGCAGCACTGACAAAATTTTATCGCTACTATCATAGTGACTGTTCCTTCGAGTTAAACGCTCTCCTGCCTCCACGGCAATCTTATACCCGCAACACCAGATTAGCCCACTCGTCTCACTCCCTCCACCTGCAACTCCCCCTTTCACGCACTCAACAAGATATGAATTCGTTTGTAAATAGAACAACTCGACTGTGGAATAATCTCTCGCAGTCGGTATTTCCGAGCTCCTACAACATCCAAGAGTTCAAACGCAGGGTTCATCACCACCTTCTTCAATACCCCCCCGTACCTTTATAATCCTTAACCTATTCCCCCCACCCCTTCCCCGTACTAAGCTTACTGCTAGACATTGCACCATGACGTGACAAATGACATGACGGACTAGTAGTACAAAGGGTGACTCCTGAGCTTAGAACTACCACATAAAAAAAAAGCTGTAGTATATTGTGTAATTCCTTTTCTCCATTATGCCTTTCCCCAACCATCTAACTTCTTGAATCGCCGTTATATCGGCCTTGTATTTTTCAAGCTGGTCCAATAGTACTCTTAACTTACCAGGTTGGTATAGAGTTCGCACGTTCCATGTAAATATTCCGAAATCATTGTCCTTTTTCCGTTTGCCAGTTCGTCGTTGAGTTATCCGTCCGGTCCGAGGCTCTGCTGTCGGGTTCATAGCAATTGATATTGCCAGGGAGGATTGCTAGTCTCGTCTCATCAAATACAACTGCGCAAAACTTTGCCGCACTAACTCCTTTCAGAATAGCTTACTGAATTTGCAGGCTTCCATAAGTTGATTTTGGGTGGTTTTACTGATATATGTCGCGATTGAACCTGCGGTTTCCAAATGATGCTGAAGAGTAAAGTCACCAAATTCTACGAAGAGTGCCCTGAAGTTCCTATCATTTGCCACCAGAATATCTACTTTTCCGTCAGTGTCACGATTATAGAGAAGTTCATTATCCCTACATAATAACATCGATCTCGGCTTTCTTTTACTTGTGAGTCCCGTTGTACACACAGATGCTGGGTTATGAAAAGTCTGAAGGAAACTTTTTTCAGCTTCTACCACCCTCTGATGGTATTGGTTCCGTTGGTGAAATGAAAGCGTTTCATTTTGTCCAAGTAAATCGTCGAATGCTTTCAGTGTTTCGCTTTCTTGGTTTACTTTTAATTCCGTGCCCCCCGCAAAACAAAATTCTAGATCCGCGCCTGCGCTGGACCCCCGACATGGGATCAAATTGGCATGGCATGACAAGTAGAAAACGTCAAAATGGCGGAAGTATAATAGACTAAAAAGTAGAAAATAAAATTTGTGTAATATATTTTAACAAATTTCTCTGATCCGATAAATTGCATTCGAAAGTTACATTTTGAAAACAAAAAATCATTATGGACGTAATAGCATAAAATGACGCGCATTTCAAATTTTAGATACTAATGCTATCCTGGCCAATGGGTGCAATATTTTGACACTAATTTTTTAGAGTCTTTTTATAACATCAAAAAGTATATTTTCAGGTTATGTACGTACTTCAGAGACTTTAAACCAACAAGGATTTTTGATTTTATTACGTAGAGGCTGGTTTTTAGTTTGCCCCGATCCGACTTATAGAACTGGAGTTATTCACATTTTAATCTCGTAAAATGCGATAAAAAAAACTTTAATTGTTTATAACAAAAGTAGCACAAGCAGTAGGAAAAGATCGGCTCGCCAAAGCCGCGAAGTTCTGCATAGGGTGTCAAATCCCTTTTTTTTATGTGGCAGTGCTAAGCTCAGGAGTCACCCTTTGTACTACTAGTCCGTCATGTCATTTGTCACGTCATGGTGCAATGTCTAGCAGTAAGCTTAGTACGGCGGAGGGGTGGGGGGGGGGGGTATAGGTTAAGGGTTAAAAGGTACGGGGGGGTATTGAAGAAGGTGGTGATGAACCCTGCGTTTGAACTCTTGGATGTTGTAGGAGCTCGGAAAAACTGACTGCGAGAGTTATTCCACAGTCGAGTTGTTCTATTAACAAACGAATTCATATCTTGTTGAGTGCGTGAAAAGGGTAGTTGCAGGTGAAGGGAATGAGACGAGTGGACTAATCTGGTGTTGCGGGTATAAGATTGCCGTGGAGGCAGGAGAGCCTTTAACTCGGAGGAACAGTCGCTATGGTAGTAGCGATAAAATTTTGTCAGTGCTGCTACATTCCTACGGTGGCTCAGGGGGTTGATGGTGGAGCAGGCGGTGTCGTCATCTATTAACTTGAGTGCCCTTTTTTGCACCTTATCTAACCATGCGCCGCCCCAAACGAGGGAGTTATATTCGAGAAGAGGCCGAATGTAGGATTTATAAATAACAGCACGGGCCGATGGCTGGAGGAGGAAATCCCAAGCACTGAGATGCTTGTTTGGCGATTTGGAATATGTGGTCATTCCATCGCAAGTCTTTGGCTAATGTCACGCCTTAGATGTGTAGGGATGGGTCGACCATTATTTGAACTTCACCCACTTTCAAAGGTGGAGAGGTGTTGAACTTCTTTTTGGAGAAAAGACAGTACTTGGTTTTGTCGGAGTTGAATTCAACACGATTCTTCTCTCCCCACTTTAGAATCAGTTTAATGTCGTTATTAATCAATTTGGACATTAGTTCGCGATCATCAAGACAGGATCTGGCATGAGTCTGTCTTGTATCGACGCTGTACGAGTACCGTAAAGTACCGTCGTCAGCGAAGCTGAGAAGTGGGTTAGAGGGGATTGAAAGAAGGTCATTTATAAATATGAGAAATAGGGCCGGTGATAAAATTGACCCCTGGGGGACCCCCGCAGAGATCGGGTGGGATGCGGATTTGACGCCATCCAATACTACTTTGATTGAACGGCCAGAAAGGAAACTCTCAATCCACTTCTGTAGAAGTGAGTCAACTCCAAGAGCTTTGAGTTTAGCTAACAGGGCTGGGTGCCAAACTCTATCGAAAGCCTTGGTGATATCTAGAGCTACCAGACTAGACTCACCGGATCCATGCAGACTACGGCGGAGGTGTTCTGTAAGACAGAAAATCGCCAGTGGAAGCCATACTGTCTGTCGTTTATGAGTAGGTTGGATTCTAGATATCCCATAACCTTTTTGTTGGTTATCGTCTCCATGGTTTTGGAGAGAATAGAAGTAATTGCTATTGGGCGGTAATTGGAAGGATTGCTGGAATCACCTTTTTTCGGTATGGGCTGAACCCTTCCAAGAGTCGGGATAAACTCCGGGGAAATATGACAGGGAAAATAATTTGCGCAGAGGTTTAGCCAAAGGTGAGGCGCATTGTTTTAAGACGATAGGGGGTATATTATCGGGTCCAGTGGATTTGTTGGCATCGAGCTCTTTGAGGCACCTGTACACCTCGCGAGTCCTGAAAAAAACCCTGTCGATTGAATGGGCGTTACGCTCGAAAACAGGGGGAAACACATCAGTTTCGGGTAAAGAAGAATTCGAAGCGAACATAGATGCTAATAAATTGGCCTTGGATTTGCTGTCTGTTATTACCTTCTCATTGTGAATAAAGGAAGGGGTTGAAGTTGTAGTGAAATTCTTCTTGATGGAACTTACCAAGGACCAGAAGTTTTTGCTACCGGAGGTTGCATTTAGGAGTTTTCTTCTCAATTTGTTGTCAAATAAGGTTTTGACTTTTTTGATGGCGGTTTTACAAAAATTTCTTTGTTGTATGTATTCTAAACGGAGCGATTCACTCGGGAAGCTCTTGTGCGCTCGGAAGGCGGCTACTTTAGTTTTGATTGCATTCATACACTCCCGATGAAACCAACTGTTGGGCCTAGGCTTCACAGATTTGGTAGAATGGGGAATAAACAAATGCATTCCTGCCTGTATGATCCTGGTGATACGGATAGCGGCAGAGTTGGCGTTTCTATTCCAGAAACACAGGTTCCAGTCTGTAGACTGGAAGAAATTAATAGGCCCCAGCCAATTGGCCTTCCCATAATGCCATACAGTTCTTCGAACTGGTTTGGGAGGGGTGGGAAATTCGAATGGGAAGTTAGCGCTGATTAGGCAGTGGTCTGAATTGCCGAGAGGTGAATCAACTTCGACGGAGTAACGCGCTGGATGAGATGTTAGAAAAAGATCAAGGAGATAGGTTCCTTGATCAGCAACATCAGGGACTCTTGTGGGATGATCCACAATTTGATGTAAGTTATTGATGTCTGCAAAGAGCTCGACGTCCTTGCCAGAAATACTGGTGCCATTTGAGTAAGTCAACCATTTAACGTTGTGAACATTGAAATCACCCGCAACAATGATTTCACACTCAGGATTGGACGATAAAAAACCCGAGATCTGTTCGGAAATAGCATCAAATGATGAAGTGGAGGCTTCGTTACTTATGTTAGGGCTTCTGTATAGGAAGCAGAAGAATATGACGTGGCTTTGGAAAATGATTTTAATCCAAAGATAATTAAAATCTGAAGTCGTGCTTGAATAAATTTTATAATAAGCCACGTCGTCCCTAACATAAATGGCAATACCCCTATGGGAGGAGAGATTGTGCACTAAAGTGTACCCCGACACCTGGTAATGACCCAAGTCCTTATCGGGTGATATTTGGGTTTCACTAAGTGCGAAGATTGGGGGTTTATAATTAGATAAGTGGCCCTCAACAAACGAGAAATTCGCATGAAGTCCACGAATGTTACAAAAGTCAATACCAAAATTTGACCTGTAACGGGACTTCGGTTGCGCAGGCTCAATCGCCACGTTCTCGGGGATATTTCCCGGCATTACATTTGCCGCAACCATCAGAGTCAATAAAATTTGTCCTCGTCAAAGTGTTATGCCTTTTGAGACGGGGCAAATTTCATCGACCGACAGATTTTAGCCGCGGCACCTGCGGGAGCGAGATGCGAGAGAGGGTAGGAAGCAAGGGTACTTACTTGTGCCGTTCGTCGGTCCGGTCGGTCGTTGAGTCCAAAGTCTAGTAATAACAAGTCTTTCATCTTCATACAAAAATTTCCGACCGTTGATTGTGTGCGTGCATATATGAACATCACTGCTGAGCAAAACTCAACGCATACTTCGTGAACTCGGCCAGACAAAGCCAGATTCTCTCTTTACGATAAAGTATGCATAACAGAAAAGGAAAGAAAATTGAATCAGCTGTTTTCTTTCATAAATCAAAACAAACGAGCAAATATGCACCAATACATCCCCATATAAACTCATAAAATTTTTCGACTTATGGTTGTATTCCAGCGCGTATAAAAATGTTGCATTCTCTCTCTGATAGCCTGACATCGTCATTTGAAAAACTTGTGCATGCAGCTGTTCGCCTTTCACTCATTAACCATATGAAGATGAAAGACTTGTCAATTTCTAGACTTTGGTTGAGTCTAGTGAAGGGTGATGGGCCTTCGCGTTAGACTGCGTTCGTTTTTTGTCACTGTTTTTTTGATTGTGTGTGTTTTTTTGTGCACGTTTTTTAGTTTTAATTTTTCCACAATTTTTTTTTATCACAGTTCACAGCACAGTTTATTATTTTCAGCGCGTTTTTCAGGGACCGGAACAGCACACGTCCGTACACTTTGCTCTCCTAGCCCAAACTCATCCCTTGTCTACATGCCTACATTCTTTTAAAACAGCGGAAAATTATTTTTGTTTTTTCTCCCATTTTAAAAACTTAAAATGCGCTGTCCAAAAGTAGTTCATCAAATTCTACTAGTTCTTCCTGATTTTTCCAAGTACTCAGTAGTTCACTCACTTTTGCTCTACAAACTTAGTACATTCTATAGTTTTTTTTTCTTCTGCTATTCGACTTTTCCCATCTCTTCTATCTAATGGACTTCAGGGTGTGCGCCATAATGGTGCTGTATCTTCTTTAATACCAGTACCTTTGGAGGTTACACAAGGTTAAATTCTTGGTCCCCGCTTTTTCTCCTTATATGTTAATGATGTCATATCTGTTATCCAACGTTGTTCCTTCCATCTGTATGCTGATGATCTCCAATTGTATACCACTTGTCCTTATGTCTACATTCTTTTAAAACCGTGGAAAACTTTTTTTATCCCACTTTGAAAACCTTTACAAATGGAATCGCTGTCGCTGTTTTTTCCCATTTCACCTTACGGATGGCTCGGTTGGCAAAAAACATTTTTTTCGACTACTACTACTACTGGTCAAAATAAAACGATCGCTTGGCCGATGGGGCTTAGTATGTGCGTTACTATACGTTTGGAAATATCTTTGACGTACGTTTTTCAAATGATAAACTCTGGTTATATTCTACAGAGAGTATGTATGTATAGACATTTTTAGTGAAATCGGAACACAATTGCTAAAATTCATGTGGCAAATATGGAACAGCCAATTTAATTTTTTTAGAAAAGCTAAAATGGTATTGCATATGATCAGGTGATAGGAGGTATGGGTGACTTCGTAAATGCAAAATTTAAGCAGTCGGTTTACGTCAAGACTTCATAAATGTCACAGTTTTAAAGCAGTGTGTTCACAATTGCATCGTGAACGTCAAATCTTTGCATTGAAAAGGGAATTTCGGCATCATGAATAGCTATGATGCAAAGTGTCGAAAATCGGGTTTTAAAAGATAAAATTTTCGGTACCTTTCTCTTTACTTGAATAAGTAATAGATTTTTCTTTTATATCCCGCATTTTTTTTTAATTAAATTATCATTTAGCAGTTCTATATTTGGTATTAACTGTTTTAAAATTAACTTTACAATAACTTTTTTATCCATTTTGTAAAAAAGTAAAAAAAGTACACTTCATAAATGTCAAACTTAAAACTGCACAACTTTGTCTAAGCTTTTACTGAACTTTGACTTGACTGCATTAATACTGTTTTCTGACACAGTTTGTTGGCATTTACGAAGACACCCTATTTAACAATCTGAGTCGAAAGGCTCATGACAGAATTTTGAGAATTTTCGTCTTTGCAAAAGATGCTAAACTTTACTTCTCCAGATTGTGAAAACCTTCTAGACCCCTAGAATGCAGGTGGTTGTCTAGAAACCAAGCTCTCAGACTTAGTTCGAACATACCGACTAGAGCTTGATATTAGCTATTAGCTAAACTTCATTTCCCAATTTTTTCGATTCGTCCTAAGCCTTTGTGAACACTCGTAGTAGAATAGATTTTTTTTAATCCATAAAGCAATAAGTTTGTTATTTCAGATTTGATTTTAAAATTATTTTTCTAAAATCCATCCAAAAAAGTCATTTAAGAGCACTTTAAAATATTTACTAAAACTCACATCGTCATATCCATTTACAGTTGAAATTCCTTGGACACACAAAACCGCTAACAGAACAAATATAATTTTGGCTAAAAAGAAACACCGTATTAAAATTTTATAGCAGCATATCGTACAATAATATCCACCTTCCATTGTAAGCACTTTTGAAAACAAAAATCACTAATACACAATATTTAGTAATAAATATTAAAAACTATAAAATCGCTAAAATGATCCACCAAAGCTTTCCGTACTTGGCTCGATTGAACGGAAAGTCGATTATCAGTAGCAATTCATTTCACCTGCTTTTATAGAACAATTGATAATCTATATTCTTTCTCTTAAGTAAACAACGAAAAGATCTCGAGACGGTGATAACGATGACACATGAATTGGTCATCGGCGTTATGCTTTCACCTCATCATAAGATACAATCTTATCATGCTATAATACTCATTGTCCATGCTCTTCTGATAAAGGCAATTATAGTCTTAACAATTTTAATATTTCAGAGATGGTAGATAGCTTCTTGCAATGGAATAATCAGGGCCAATAATAAGGTATAAGGTACATAGCTCGTCATTTCATTATTTGACATTTAATTGGAATTTGTGAAGAGCAGCACTTACATTACGTGTGTTTTGAGAACAGTATTTTTTTTCAATGCCGGCGGAAATTACATCTTGATAAAGTAAATAAATGACCTCTTGAGATTTATTTAACTTTATGTTCTTGTGTATTTTGATTATAACGAAAAGACAAACAATTTTTACACTCTGTAAAAACTTTGTTGTTGATACTCGGACGATATAGACTAGAAGAATTAAGATGGACTAGGAATGGACTGGAAGTCCTAGAAAGAAGATGTAATACAGTGGCGTTGGAGAGGGAGGGGGAGAGGGACAAACCCCACGAAATTCCTTTTGTATGAACATTTATAATATCACTAGCTGGAGCCCGGTGCACCTCGCTGCACCCATCAATGTGGATCGTGGTAGTTCAGTCCCTCTCGCTGTATTATCCGTTGTAAAATATATACGTTGGATATTTTCTGAATGAATTACAAATTAATCATAGTTGGATATCTATTATGACCTCCCATTTAATATGGTGTTATTTCGTCGATGGTATTTGCATTAGCAACGTCGAAAAGAGCCATGTCACTCCTTTCCATGAAATATTTGCATATGTATTTGATTGATTTGACGGAATTGAAAAAATCAACATTTATGTGAGCATTGAACGTCTTGGACAATAATGGCCAATAGGGTACGACGTAACCATTGTCAACTTCAAAATCTGACTATTAACCTTCCAAGTTATCTACTTTCCATTGACCTCCGTCGATCGACGACGATATAGCCGGTAGCCAGCGTTCCCGACTACAGTTTTAGAAATCAATGCTCAATGTTTTGAGATTTTCCCATCTATCATGCATCTTCATTCAATCTCCTCCCATTGTGGATTTCAAGTAAAACTTATAAACAAATCTGGGCGACCTTATGCTTTCCTACGCACAATCTGCATCCACGTTTATAGCGATTTCCCAACGTTAGTAGTGGCTGCACCTACTTTCAGATTTTTTTTGTTCTTTTTCACATAAGCTTTTGTCTAAAATAAAATACTAAATAAAGTCTATTTTACAAATATATCGGGTCAAGAGGAAAAGAGGGAAGTGTTGTACCGTTGTACCTGTCAAGAATTTTTTTTTCCTTGAATCTAACACATGCACAAATTCGTTACAAATATGTAAATAAACATTACTCGACATATACACGGTGATATTCCATCTAAGGATAATAAGCTATCCTTGGTGAAGCAATACCCATGTACCCCGAGGGTTTTTATAACAATCCGGTTAACCAACCAAGTGTTAAGTATTGACTCGTGTACGCCAGTCCAATGGAGTATCATATAAATTCACCCCAACGTTATTACTGTTACAATCAGAGTGCCCAATTTGGATGCGGCCAGTAAAACTCAGCATACAACTGCATGTAAACGCCCTGTGCCATAACCTTCTATATAGAAAGCCATGCTCATGCCAAGTTCACAGACACATGTGAGCAATTTAGTGGTCCGGGTGCCATATTCGTTTGCTATCAAATTGTATGCTAAAGTGGATATTCGAATTATTTTTTGTTTGTTTGTTAGTGAAATAATTATGTTAAAAGAAAGTTATTCACCCAATAAGCCTAAAAACAATTAAATTAAAACGTTCTCATAGAAGTCATACCCAAAAATTTGATTATTGGTGCGATTTTAATGTTTTTTTAAATGTCTTTCAGTGGGCACTAGTACAAAAAACTATTATATTTAATGTAAACCTCAGGTGATTTGATTAAATAAATTGAAAAGCATTAAGTGATTAAGAGTGCTAATTGTAAAGATGAGCACCTGGTTCACGTTAGTTATGTCATGTTTCATTAGGAAAAAAATGTTGAGTTTTTTATGTTGTAATTATTAAAAATATAAGTGCAGAAAAAGTGAAAGAAAGTGCTAAAGTTATTGGAGCATATTCAGTGCATTTATAAAGCTTTTATCTTGGATATAAAGCCATTGCAGATTTTGCCTTTAAATAGTAATTAAAACAATAACTTTAGCACTTTCTTTCACATTTTCCTACATTTAAATTTTTAATAAAAACACTATAATGAGGATATTAATCCCTTTAAAATCACTGGTATTCAATTATCACTGTAGGCACACTGCAAGACACTAAAAAAACACCAAAATCGCACTAAAATTCATAATTTTTAGTTATCACTTCTATGCCAACGTTTTAATATAATTGTTTTCAGGCATATTGGGTGAATAACTTTCTTTTAGCATAATTATTTCACTAAACAAACAAACAAAAAACAATTCAAATATCCACTTTCGCATACAATTTGACAGTAAACGTATATGGCACCCGGACCACTAACTTGGCATGAGCATGGCTTTCTATATAGAAGGTTATGCCTGTGCGTGAGTCCCCTTTGAAATGCTCGAGCTCATCCCAGTTTCTCAGAATTTTATCTACTTTTTATGGCCTTGAAATTTTCAATTTTTTTCCAGGGTTTATTAGAATTTCTGATAGTTTTCTAGTCGTCGGGATTTTCTGAAATTTAAAGAGGACGACTTTTCAATAGTTTTTTAGCATGTCGCAAAATATTTCACTTGAGGGTTTCCCGAATATTTTCAGGTTTGGGGAATTTTCTACCATTTGTGATAAAATTTACATTTACATGAATGGCACATTACATTTATTACATTAATTATTAGTCGCAACGAATTATTACTCTGATACAGAGTAGAATTTCAATTTTTATTTAGAGAATAAATTTGACTTCTATCATGGGAATTTATTTTTACATTCTCTGTACTTATACCTACTATACTATTTTCAGAGATCGATCCTTCTTACGGGGTTTGAACCTGCACACGCTTTCGGTTTATCGGTTTATTTTTGAGAAGATCAATAAATGGATTTGTTATGCCGTTACAAAGAGAACCTGAATGATGAAAATTATTTCAATGACGAGATTGTTGTGTTTGCCGCCCCCTTGAAAGTGTCGCTTGCGTGCAGTGCACACTCTGCACGCGCGCTCCCAGGCCGTACCCAGCAAACAATTTGGAGTAAAGTTTATCGCACGATAAAAGATCGTAACAAAGCGATATCTTCCGGATGTCAAATTTATCGTAATTTTGTTATATTTTTATATTCTGAATGATATTGTAAGGACGATAATAATTCGAAAAGAATTCAATTCGTTCTGGCGATAATAGGAAGAAAAGGGAGATATTTATTCTCGTTTTCTCCTCCTTACGATAAGAAAACGATGTCATTCAATTGCGAACATATCAGAAAGAAGAAATATTTATGCTTTTCTTCCTTCTAACACAGTTGCGACACAGTGGCGATAAACTTTTCTTCCTCTTAATGACATGTTATCCCTGTTTTTTCTTCCCTTCGATAAGAAAACGATGTATAGGTATTGCTAAAATATCAGAAAGAAGATGTATTTGTGATTCTCTTCCTTCTATCACACTGGCGAAAAACTTTTCTTCCTTTTCCCTTCATCGGTAATGCATTGGCAATAAACTTCTCTTCCTTTTTCCATAAACATAACGGTTGTTTGGAAATGCGTTCACTTTGGTGATAGCGTTTGACGTGCGAAGTTCAAATTTTTCAAAGTTAGAGTTTCAAAGTTAAAGTTCTTCGGGATCAAACCCAGCAAACAATTCTTATCTTCCGGAATACAGAAAGCGATTCGCCATCGAAGATATCTCTATCTTCTGGGATATCGTCTTGACTGCACCGGAAGATAGTTTCGTTGGGAGAAAATGGTCCGCCAATGCGATACCCCCAGAAGAGATCCATGCGTAACAACAAGGCAATAATAATGCGAATTGCGGGAGGGAGAAGAAAGCGAATTGAGGAACTATCGCCGAAGGGAATTGTTTTCGTATCGCGTGGAGGATAAGAAGTCGATACGAATTCTTATCCTCCACGCGATACGAAAACAATTCCCTTCGGCGATAGTTCCTCAATTCGCTTTCTTCTCCCTCCCGCAATTCGCATTATTATTGCCTTGTTGTTACGCATGGATCTCTTCTGGGGGTATCGCATTGGCGGACCATTTTCTCCCAACGAAACTATCTTCCGGTGCAGTCAAGACGATATCCCAGAAGATAGAGATATCTTCGATGGCGAATCGCTTTCTGTATTCCGGAAGATAAGAATTGTTTGCTGGGTAGCTTTCCAAATTTAAAGGCTTTATAGTTTTAGAGACTTCGTGAGTGAGTGCGTGGTATTTTGATTTAGATGCTTAAAATATTTAATAATTCAATAAAGTAAACTCTACACAAAATTATTTTACCTTAATTTAAACTTTCCGATCGATGTTCCAATTTTGAGGGAAAATATCCAGTTAAGTAAAAGTTAATTCGAATTTAAAGTATCGATATTTTTAGTCTTTAAACGTTTCACATTTAGCGGTCAAGTTAACAAACAAAGTTTCGAAAGGCATACATATAGCGTCATTTAAAACTTCTAAATTTAACAATGGACAAAGTTGATGTTGATGACGTTTAATGGGCTGCAAGGGTTGAACAACCTAAATTGTTTTTTTGACATTTTTTAAATTTAGAATGGATATTATGGATCTATAAGTTTCACGAAAATCTTCATTATAAACAATAAAAGTTTTTGTTTTAACGGAAGTATTAGATGTCAGAGAAAATTCTGTCCTTTTTCTAAAGAAAACGATATTTTTATTTTTTTTTATTTTTGGTCGCGGTAAAGTAACTTTCTGTGTGTTGATATGGGACCGTCACGCGGTCTGTGAGGAATTGACCCAGTAGGCAGGCTGAAGGGGAATACCCAAATCCACTTTGAAGTTTTTAGTTAGGGCAAAAGCTGGTTCTGTAGGAAAAAATTGGAGTTGGAACACAAACTGGTTATGTTTGAGTTTGAGCAATAGCAATACCACTTTTGGGGTTTTACTAAGGTTCTGCAGTAAAAATTTGCCTTTGGGGGTTTTAATTCTGGTTCTTTTGCTGGAAAATCCACTTTTGGGGCAATTTGCCTTTAGGCATCATCTCCTTCGTCCAATGGCACTGCAACCCAAGTCCAGCCTGGGGCCTCGGTAGGGGTAAGGCGCATGACTGCTATCCCAAAGGTCCCGGGTTAGAATCCCGGCCAGCCCCACGGTCCTTTGCCTTTTCCACTTTCCCACCCACATAACCTTCCTTCTTTCTTCTCCCCTCTTTACATTCCTGAATCCCCCTGTAATAGCCTTCGCCCCGCTCCACCAAGCGCATGTCATCGGTTGGCTGATGAGATTCAACTCGTTTTAGGAGTCATAACACTCCAGCGAGCTGTTTCTCAAATACCCCGATTCCAGAGTCGCGAAATAGTTGGAGTAAAATATCGCGGCTAGGTTTGTGGCAGCTCTTTCCTACTTTTATGTATCTCTTTCTACTCTCTATCTTCCGGCTAGAGCTGCTGTTCGACATTCTATATGAAAAATATAGATTGTCGAAAAGTACAAAGGGGCTTCCGCTAAGCCCCTAGTCTATCACAAAAAAAAGCCTTGGCTTCTTCTAATCTTTTCCTCCAGTCTTCTCGAATTTTCGCCGAAGTTTTCCAGGTTGTTGTGTGGAATAATATCTCCGCATCCTTCCACCTTTTCCTCGACCTGCCTACGGGTCTTTCTTCTTCGATGATGCCAGAGTGACCTTCTGCTGCTCTGTCTTCTGGCATGCAATCGATTTTCAGCGAGATAGTCCATGGAAATCGTACTTTAACATTGCAAAAATGCAGGGCAAGGTTTTATTTTTGGGATGTGTAGGGGGGGTCAGTGTGAGCTTAAGTTTGAGCTTTCGGGATTCTAACCCCCCCCCCGATTTGGCCGCCATCTTGGAAAACGTGTGCAAATTGTTTTTCCACCATATCTCCGAAACGGTACACCTTACAGAAAATTACACGTTTTTGTGCAGCCCTAACACAAATTATTTTAAAAAATTGGAGCAACTATAACTAATACATGTTATTATTCAAAGAATTTCATTTTAAATCATATCGTACTTTGTAAAACAGCATAATAGCAATAAAAACCCACAAAAAAATGCGCAATCATTTTATTATATTACCCAAACACCGGCATTTCTTACAACGTGTAGTCATTCATTCATTATTATTTCTTGCTACCTGTAATTGCTAATTTCTAAGGAAAGTAGGAGGTCAAATCGTAATAAAAATATTCAGAATATCTGTCACTTTCATACATTCGGGGCGCTGTAAAACACTTCGTAGGGAATGAAATTAAAAAAGTAATGAATGAAAATTATTTCTAATGAAACCCTCTACAAAAAACTTGTTATTATTTTTTTTGTTAAAGTTGAAGGAAAAAAAGTTATAGAATAAAGTTATAGGAAAAACAATTTGTACACGTTTTCCAAGATGGCGGCCAAATGGGGGGGTTAGAATCCCGAAAACTCAAACTTAAGCTCACACTGACCCACCCTACACATCCCAAAAATAAAACCTTCTCCTGCATTTTTGCAATGCTAAAGTACCATTTCCATGGACTAAGATCACATTTTACTATGAACGTCACTAAGGGCCTGTGCGAATTGGGACTAAATTGATGACTAAACTAAATTTTGCAGTTTTTGTCGTTAATGTAGGGAATTTCTGTGTAAGAGAAATATTTTTTTTATCACTCACGAGTTTTATTTCTTGACTCATGAGATTTAATAATTCTTCTCAGAGAAGAAAAAAAAAGTTCAAGATTCAAAAATATTTTTCTTCTCACGAAAAGAGCCGAAAAGAACATTTCTGATCTGAGCTCACAGAAGCAAGGATTTGTCTCTTAATTGGTCGTATACAAAATTGCATTGTCTGCAAAACTTGGCAATTGGATGAAGATTTAATTTTTTGTAGAGGCATTTTGATAAACTGGTCGTACCATGTGGAAGAAGTTTGTCAGTTTTGTCATTTGGCTATGTATTGCTTTTGTTGATACTTGATAGTAACTTACTATGATTACATGCATACTTGAAGTTGGCTTCAAGTAGACTTGAAAATCATGTAACCTCAGAACGACTTCAAATCAAGAGCATTTAACTGTCAGTTCAAGTTCAAGTCAAGTCCTCAGTCCGGCATGTAATCGTAGTAACTGAATTCTTCGGTTTTTTTATAAATTCCGAAAACCGATAAATTTTCCTGGAACCCGACAATTACAAAAAGATTTCATTATGATTTTAGGCGATATACATAGGTATATAGAATAACGCCTGGGATTTTACAGCAAGCAAGTGGGTCTCGTGAGTTAAATTCTAGGTTTAAAAGAAATAGAAAATAAAGATTTTTTTTTTTACAAAGAGAACAAATTATTTTCTACAAGAAAGAACTTTTTTATTTATTAATAATGCAAATAGTATAATTTATTGTGCATAGCAATTTGAAAACTAATCAAAATGTATTTGATTCAATGAACTATGGTCTAATTTAACTATTAAAATATTATTAATTGTTTCTTTTGACAATTTGGTCCTTAATTTTGTTATTATAGTTGTTAAAGCACTGAGCGCACGTTTCACTGATACCTGCGTTGATGATACAGCTAGTGCAATTTGCACTAATCGTCCCATTTCTGGATCTCTGCGGTGTTGGTTTTTCCAGTACTCCAGTATGTATATTTTTTTCAAAAGAAACTCTTTCATCCCACCAAAAAAACATTAAAAATGTGAATTAGAAGTTCGTGGGCGCGGAAATTATTTATTGGGACAGTTTAAAACACACTTATAACAAAAAGAAGTGATATGGATTAGTCAAGATGAATCGTTAATAGCATGAAATAATTAAACACGTGCATTTACGAACGAATTCAAAGGAATTATACAACTGCCAATTTTTATTTAAAACTCAATAAAGTATTATCAACCGCGAAAAAGTTGGCTGGCGCGTTCGTTGTATACCTAGCATGAATCTGCTGAATTCAGCGTGGCTCAGTCTATAGTATTTCTAATAAAATTTGTTACATTTCGAAGGGCAGCTAAGATTCATGCTCTAAAATTGTTGTAAAATTCCTTTGAATGCGTTCGTAAATGCACGTGTTTAATTATTTCATGCTATTACCGATTCATCTTGACTAATCCATATCACTTCTTTTTGTTATAAGTGTGTTTTAAACTGTCCCAATAAATAATTTCCGCGCCCACGAACTTCTAATTCACATTTTTAATGTTTTTTTGGTGGGATATCACTCTTTTTTGTTTTAATACATTCTAAAATAAAAAATAAATAATCTTTTGTATAAAGAAACATTATGTATTTAATTGTTCATTATATTTATTTATTTATTTTATAAGTATGTAGGTAATAACAAAATAACAAAATGCAGGAATTCAAATTATATTGCCTTTGTAAAAAAACAAAAATAAGCTCCTTTCGAGTTTCTCGGCCAAGAATTTTTCTGTACTATGGAATTATTGATCCATAACCAGCTCGATTTTTCTTTCAACATGCTGATCTAATGACCTTGTTCGAGTGTTCCTTTGAATTCGTTCGTAAATGCAGGTGTTTAATTATTTCATGCTAGTGTGTTCTAGTTATGATACCCTTTCATTTGATACCCATGTCGATGGGCTATGTAAAGAAAATGGGTATCCGCTTTCTTGACATAACCGCCGTGGATCTAAATATATTTTGAGTATACTAAATCGCTTATTGTGTTCTACTTATCATTCCCTTTCATTTGATACCCATGTCGAGGGGGTTGTGAAGAAAATGGTAATCCGTCCTCTTGAGATGACCGCCATGGATCTAACCAGATATTGAGTATACTATATAGCTTATTATGGTCTACTTATCATTTCCTTTCATTTGATACCTATGTCGAGGTGGTGGTAAAGAAATGGTAGTCCGCCCTCTTGAGACGGCCGCCATGGATATAAAGACATAGCTTATTGTGTTCTACTTATCATGCCCTTTCATTTGATACCCATGTCGTGGGGGTTGCGAAGAAAATAGTAATACGTCCTCTTGAGGTGGCCTCGGTGGATCTAACTATTTATTGAGTATACTATATTGCTTATTGTATTCTACTTATCATACCCTTTAATTTGATAACCATGTCGAGGGGGTTGTAAAGAAAATGATAATCCGCCCACTTGAGATGACAGCCATGGATCTAACCAGATATTGAGTATATCATATCGCTTATGGTATTCTACTTATGATACCCTTTCAATTGGTACCTATGTCGAGGTGGTGGTGAAGAAATGGTAGTCCGCCCTCTTGAGAAGGCCGCCATGGATATAAAGACATAGCTTACTGTATTCTACTTATCATACCCTTTCATTTGATACCCATGTCGTGGGGGTTGAGAAGAAAATGGCAATACGTCCTCTTGAGGTGGCCTCGGTGGATCTGACTATTTATTGAGTATACTTGCTTATTGTATTCTACTTATCATACTCTTTCATTTGATACCCATGTCGAGGGGGTTGTGAAGATAATGGTAATCCGCCCTCTTGAGATGACAGCCATGAATCTAACCAGATATTGAGTATATTGTATCGCTTATGGTATTCTACTTATGATACCCTTTCAATTGATACCTATGTCGAGGTGGTGGTGAAGAAATGGTAGTCCGCCCTCTTGAGGCGGCCGCCATGGATATAAAGACATTGCTTATTGTATTCTACTTATCATACCCTTTCATTTGATACCCATGTCGAGGGGGTTGTGAAGAAAATGGTAATCCGTCCTCTTGAGATGACCGCCATGGATCTAACCAGTTGTATAGTATACTATATTGCTTATTGTCTTCTACTTAAGATACCTTTTCAATTGATACCTATTTCGAGGTGGTGGTGAAGAAATGGTAGTCCGCCCTCTTGAGACGGCTGCCATCGATATAAAGACATAGCTTATAGTTTTCTACTTATTATACCCTTTCATTTGATACCCATGTCGGGGGGGTTGTGAAGAAAATGGTAATGCGTCCTCTTGAGGTGGCCTCGGTGGATCAAACTATTTATTGAGTATACTACATTGCTTATTGTATTTTACTTATCATACCCTTTCATTTGATACCCATGTCGAGGGGGTTGTGAAGAAATCGTAGTCCGCCCTCTTGAGACGGCCGCCATGAATATAAAGACATAGCTTATTGTATTCTACTTATCATACCCTTTCATTTGATACCCATATCGTGGGGGTTGTGAAGAAAATGGTAATTCATCCTCTTGAGGTGGCCTCGGTAGATCTAACTATTTATTGAGTATACTATATTGCTTATTGTATTCTTCTTATCATACCCTTTCATTTGATACCCATGTTGAGGGGGTTGTGAAGAAAATGGTAGTCCGTCCTCTTGAGATGACCGCCGTGGATCTAACCAGTTATTGAGAATACTATATGGCTTATTATCTTCTACTTAAGATACCCTTTCAATTGATACCTACATATGTCGAGGTGGTGGTGAAGAAATGGTAGTCCGCCCTCTTGAGAAGGCCGCCATGGATATAAAGACATAGCTTATTGTATTCTACTTATCATACCCTTTCATTTGATACCCATGTCGAGCGGGTTGTGAAGAAAATGATAATGCGTCCTCTTGAGGTGGCCTCGGTGGATCAAACTATTTATTGAGTATACTACATTGCTTATTGTATTCTACTTATAATACCCTTTCATTTGATACCCATGTCGAGGGGGTTGTGAAGAAATCGTAGTCCACCCTCTTGAGACGGCCGCCATGGATATAAAGACATAGTT
This sequence comes from Thereva unica, assembly GCA_949987705.1. NCBI lineage: Eukaryota > Metazoa > Arthropoda > Insecta > Diptera > Therevidae > Thereva > Thereva unica. Next base: position 33,437,128 of record OX465282.1, on the reverse strand, counting down.
TATTGTATTCTACTTATCATACCCTTTCATTTGATACCCATGTCGTGGGGGTTGTGAAGAAAATGGTAATTAGTCCTCTTGAGGTGGCATCGGTGGATCTAACTATTTATTGAGTATACTATATTGCTTATTGTATTCTACTTATAATACCCTTTTATTTGATACCCATGTCGAGCGGGTTGTGAAGAAAATGATAATGCGTCCTCTTGAGGTGGCCTCGGGGAATCAAACTATTTATTGAGTATACTACATTGCTTATTGTATTCTACTTATAATACCCTTTCATTTGATACCCATGTCGAGGGGGTTGTGAAGAAATCGTAGTCCACCCTCTTGAGACGGCCGCCATGGATATAAAGACATAGTTTATTGTATTCTACTTATCATACCCTTTCATTTGATACCCATGTCGAGTGGGTTGTGAAGAAAATGGTAATCCGCCCTCTGACAGCCATGGATCTAACCAGATATTGAATATATTATATCGCTCATTGTATTCTACTAATGGTACCATTTCAATTGATACCGATGTCGAGGTGGTGGTGAAGAAATGGTAGTCCGCTCTCTTGAGACGGCCGCCATGGATATAAAGACATAGCTTATTGTACTCTACTTATCATACCCTTTCATTTGATACCCATGTCGAGGGGGTTGTGAAGAAAATGGTAACCCGCCCTCTTGAGACGCGTACCATGCGTACACTTTTTGTTAATCATCGAAAGTTTTTGCTTTAAATGTTTTTTCGCTAATGTAGTGCTACAACTGGCCCCGATCAATGTCAGCAATTTGTTTTCTAATTGATTTTCATTATTCTCTTCTGAGATGATTACAGATGAAGATGGCAATATGAAAGAAGTGGAAATAGAAGAGTTAGAGAGATAATCAATAAAATTATTTCATAACCTGTAACCTATGGACTGGGCCTACTGGGGATACCATGCAAAAAAGCTGCTTGAGTTCTACTTCCAAGGTGGTGAGGAAAAGAATGCAGCGCGATGCTCGAGTTTTCTCAGCCCCATATCTCGAAAACTATTGATTCTACGTAAATTCTGTGCAAGACAGTTTTATGCAGATTTGTCTACTGAACAAAGTTTACCCAACCAAAATTTGCGTAAAGCCGATAATTTACGAGATATTTGCGAAAAACTGATTTTTGTGACCTTTGACCTCTAATATCTCAAGACGCGGACACGAGATTATATGTGACTTTTGACACATCATGTAAAATGCCAAAACAAAGCTTCATGCCAATTTTCAGCTTATTACCTCAAATTCCGAGGTTGACCCCTTTTTTTGCCTATTTGACTGGAACAACCGAATTTAGAGTCGACTGTGACACTGAAGTTCCAGTCAAATTTTCTTCGGAAACTGCTCCTTTTAATCACTTCATAATTCCATGTGTTTTTAATAAATAACTAGTTGGGATGTGGGTTCGACCCTTTCGGTCCACACGATCAACTTCCCAGTATGATGGTTGTTGAATATTATGATTGGATATTTTAATAATAAATGAACAATAGGCAATATAGAATATATGTATAATACCGAGAATTCGTCACAATTGTTTATCAAAATTTTCGCTAAAATGTCAAACTAAATGTGCGCACTTACAAGATTAGGTATTAACGTGTTTCGGCACCTCAATGAAGTCGATATAGTTTTTAGTTCGCGCCGTATCGTGCAGGTACAAAAATCACTTAAGGGGGCGTTCAAGTATTACGTAACGCAATTTTTGAAAATTTTTGACCCCCCTCCCCCCCTGTAACGCGCCGTAACGTTTGTCTGTACCCCCCCCCTCCCTAAACGTTACGTAACACCCAACACTTTTACCTGAAAGTGACAATTATATGACGCAAAGTACCAGAAAGCCGCTAAAATAGCTTATTTATTGTTTTAATCGCGATTACCCGTAAAACATAAACGAAAAGGGTTGCTAAGTTGGGAGATTTGAATGCCCTATTTTTTTATTTAAATAAAAAAACAATGTTACGTAACGCGTTGTTCGAACCCCCCCCCCCGCCCCTGTAACGCATCGTAACGTTTTACAAACCCCCCCCCAAAATGCGTTACGTATTACTTGAACGCTCCCTAAGTCATTTATACCAAAAAACCGCTGGACCGAATATTATAAAAATCTTTTCAGAATACATATATTGTCGCTAATACGCTTCGAACGGCACCTCAAGTAAGACAATATCTTTTGTGGTTCGGGCCATATCGTGCAGGTACAAAAATAACTTACACCGCTTAAATAAAAAACGGCTCGACCGAATTTTATGAAAATCTTTTCAGATCATATTTTGGTTAATACTCTTCGAACGGCGCCTCAACTAAGTCGATATCTTTTATAGTTCGCGCGATATCGTGCAGGTACAAAAATCACTTAAGTCATTTAAACCAAAAAACCGCTGGACCGAATACTATAAAAATCTTTTCAGATTATATTGTCGCTAATACGCTTCGAACGGCACCTCAAGTAAGTCAATATCTTTCGTGGTTCGGGCGATATCGTGCAGGTACAAAAATCACTTAAGTCATTTAAACCAAAAAACCGCTGGACCGAATACTATAAAAATCTTTTCAGATTATATTGTCGCTAATACGCTTCGAACGGCACCTCAAGTAAGTCAATATCTTTCGTGGTTCGGGCGATATCGTGCAGGTACAAAAATCACTAACGTCGCTTAAACAAAAAAACGGCTGGACCGAATGTCATGAAAATCTTTTCAGATCATATTTTGGTTAATACGCTTCGAACGACACCTCAACGAAGTCGATATCAGTTTTGGTTCGCGCGATATCGTGCAGGAAAAAATGACCACATCCGTACGCACATACACACACACACATACTTCCTCCCAATTTTTTGCTTAAAATGCTCCTGGGACCTTGAAAGATGAAAATACGTTGAAATTTTCGATTTCGATTTTCGGACCGATTACAATAACTTCCTATACTGGGAAGTTAAAAATAAATAAATAAAAATTTAATTAATTTAAATAATAAGCTAAAGTCAATTATTTTTTTTAAAGCAAATGCACATTCATGTTGCAATGGTACTTACTATGGCGATATTTTTTGCTCTTCATTCAAAAATGGAGTATTCGGAAAATTAAATCGTAGATCGAGATAGATGGCAGCAAGAAATGCTTCGTTTGTTAGCAAACGTTCTTTGCGGAATTTCAAAGAACTCAATAATCGATTTGAGTAACTATTTCCTTCTACTAAAATTTCTTCTAACTCAATTTCGCAATATAGCCAGTCCCGGTAGAAGTCTCCAATAATATAGTCCTCTTTTTGAGATTTTAGTGTACACTCTGATAATGGCTTGAAAGCCTGTACAAAATCGGATATAAATTGCCAATTAACTTCAAAAACTTTGTCGCTTTCTTCAATAAAACTTTTCATTTTTTGTAAAGACTTTAGCATATCATATACTGAATTCCACCTAGTGGAATTATCTAAAGTTGGCATTTGCATCGAAGCTGGGAATTCTCATTTCCCCGTACCATTGTCCGGAGCACCCTTACTATGCGTCTGCATTCTTCCAAATCTCCTTCTATAGTTTTAATCACATCGAGAGCTGCTAATTGGATAGTATGAGCAGCACATCTTACTACTGGCAATACTGTAGTAAGCCGACTATGGAACTCTTCAAATTCATCATCACTGCCTGACAATGGTTCACCATTATTATTTCCAGTTAAAATCTGGAGTGGAAAATATGTTTGAATTAAAGTTGTTAGATTTATGTTATAAGGATAATAACAATAAAAAGAATACAATTTGCATTTCATCCTGCAGCTCTTGTAGTAATTTTGATGCTTTCAAAACATTGGCTCCATTATCAGTTGTACTGGAATATAACTGGCTGATGTCCACAACATATTGGTGAAGGCAGTTCATTATTTCTTGACGCAGAAATTCAGCAGTATGGCGTTTTCTAATTTGGATCATACCCAATGTGTTTACACAAATTTTATAGTCTTTAATATATTGGATGTTTATACCTAATATATGTTTGTCCATTCTCGTTGCTATGTCCACTTTTAAACTTATGATTTTTTTCTCATCTTGTTTTTTAATCATTTTTTAAATTTTTTCCGCACTTAGAGCAACAGCCTCGGTTATATTTTTGCAGTTTAAATTTAATTGAAAGTGTTCTTCATACGGTTTTATTAATTTTTTAAAATAATCCAAATCATCAAATTGATGAATTGAATAAAAGAATTCATAGAATTGATAAAAGCCCTATATAACAATTCCAAATGTAGAGTTCTCCATAATGGAAAATTATCCGATAGCTTCGAGGTGAGCTCAGGAGTATGACAAGGATGCCTACTCTCGCCTTTACTATTTCTTATGTAATAAATGACATCCTTGTCAGCGCTCTAAATAGTAGAACAGGCAACGACCTTCGTCGTATCCTAAAAATCCGCTGGAAAGATAGAATTTCAAACGAAGAACTATGGCGCCGCACACTGGGGCAGAAAGCACTTTTTTGGTTCAAAAGTTTCTAGAGACCACAATTTTTAACCAATTTAGATAATTTTTTCTTTATTTTGAAGGTAAGATGATTTGTAAGATATCTGTGGAAGCCGAATTTTGCTTTTCCCTTCCAAATATGCCTCAAATTTTTTGTTGTTTTTAGCCATTTTTTTGCCTTCCACGGCCCCAAAACAAGTCGTAGGAGGCACTATGACCCCTTAAAATGTTCGTAACAGTCGCTACTATAATTAAAAAATAACAAAAAAATCCGCCCTTGCCTCTAAAGGGGCCAGTGCGCAACCTTAAGGGCTGTGAATTGTAAAATGCACTTATGCACTTTATAATATTACCTCCCACGGCCCCGTAGGAGGCTCGGAGACCCCTTAAAATTTTCGTAATTTAAAGTACAATAATAAAATAATATAAAAATTTGCCTCTAAGGGGGTCAAAAAGTCCTGAAAATTTGCCCCCTCTCATATGCACCCTATGCACGCCACCCATGTCTAAATTATAAAACTAGTTAATTTGATTGTAATAATTAATAATCAATCAAAAAAGTCATTGAACCTCACCTGGGGCTCTAATTACATCAAGTTGTCTCATTTTATCCCATAGATCAAAGCTTATTATTGATAGTAAAGTGTTATCTAGCACAAATTAATTACATTTGAGGTTAGGTGCAACATATTTGGAAGGGAAAATCAAAATTCGGCTTCCATTGATATCTTACAAATAATCTTACCTTCAAAATAAAGAAAAAATTATCTAAATTGGTTAAAAATTGTGGTCTCTAGAAACTTTTGAACCAAAAAAGTGCTTTCTGCCCCAGTGTGCGCCGTGCCGGCCAAGAAAGGATAGACGACCAAATCAGGCGAAGGAAATGGAATTGGGTTGGCCACACTTTGCGACTCGAAAACGAAAATCTAGCCAAACAGGCCCTTGACTGGAATCCGCAAAGATCCTTTCGAGTCGGAAGACCTAGAACAACGTGGAGGAGAACCCTACTAGCAGAAGCCGCAACAACTGGAGATCCTGGCCGGAGCTGAGAGCTGTCGCGCAAAACAGAGTCCGCTGGAGGGCAACTGTTTCCTCCCTATGTCCCATGAGGTATTAAAGGAGCGCAATTTAATGTAAATCATCAAATATTCTGAACGGAATATTCTTCACAGTCACTATACCAACACAACATTTTAAGAATTCATTTTTATCCATTCTTATACACACTTGACTTTTTTTACTCCTGCACTCATTTATCTTAATTTCTTCAATTTCTTTATCGTCATCACTCGAAAAATTACCTAAATTCTTCTGATGCATCAGTTTATAATGTCTTTTAATATTACCAACCCTCATTCCCTTAAACTGTCTTTTGCACACTAAACAAGTCACAAATTACTAACCTTGTCAAAATTAGCATATTTATCGAGATCCACTATTTTACAGCGCCCCATTTCCCCAAAAAACGGTTTTAATAATTTACCAAAAAAAAAAATCCAACTGCAAAACCAAACACGCTTAAAGATTCAAAACATAATGAGCCCAAAAATAATTATCTTTCGTGAAAGGATACAGAAAAATTTTCTCTGCACTGAAAATAATTTTCATGAGAAAAATTTTTTTTTTCAAGAGAAGAAAAAAAAAAACGAGAGAGATTAATTTTTATCACTCATGAGCGAAAATTTCTGCACCCTGAAATGAATTTAAATAATACTAGCTGACTCGGCAAACCTAGTTTTGCCATATTAATTATTTTTAGCTCACCCGTCAAACTTTGTTTTGCCCAAAACAGATTTTTTGATTGAATTAATTTTGATCATTCACGACTCCACCCGAAATTTAAATATTTTATCTAAAGTTTACAGATGACGCAATAATACAACTTCAATTATAGATTGAATGAAACACTTTTCGAATTCAATTGATTTGAATATCCTATATTTATACGCAAAACTGACTCCACAGACTTCGTCCGGTCCAATATTTGGCAAAAATATAATAAAATAATAATAAAATAAAATCAAGTTGGGATGTGGGTTCGACCCTTTCGGTCCACACGATCAACTTCCCAGTATGATGGATGTTGAATATATGATTGGATATTTTAATAATAAATTAACAATAGGCAATATAGAATATATCAATAATACCGAGAATTTGTCACAATTGTTTATTAATATTTTCGCTAAAATGTCAAACTAAATGTGCGCACTTACAAGATGCTTGTATGCTTACTTTAAGACATGCTTAATTTAAGTACTATTGTTAACTATACTAATAAATTAATATTAATTAAGATTGTAGTAACCATACCAATAAGGGTGTTTAAAAAAAAAAATTACAAGATTAGGATGACGAAAATGTATGTATATAAAATTGATGTATTAATGTTTTTCGGCACCTCAATGAAGTCGATATAGTTTTTAGTTCGCGCGGTATCGTGCAGGTACAAAAATCACTTAAGTCATTTAAACCAAAAACCGCTGCACAGTGGTTTAGCTTGCATGGAGCATGCGTCAAAAATCATTTTACAGTAAACTACAAGAGCTAAGTTGAAAAAATAAACTGTATTTGTTCAAAGACACTTTATAATACAAAATAAATGTAAAAATATTTTTTTTTATTAATACAAAAGTTATTAAAAAAAAAAAAATTCAAAAAATTCGAATGACGTCAAAAAGTAATCAAAATGGATATTTTTGGAAGAAAAAAATCGTAAGACTACGTAAAATAAACTTATATCAATAGCAAACTTTGAACTTCAGCACTTTAAGTAGTTTTTTTTTTCTTTGGTAGCTTTCTAAGTCCTGTAATAAATGGATCGGATGTCAAAAGAAGCTTGATTAAATCAAGATTGGAAACAGCTCTTGAATATTTCCGGGTGTGGTTCAATCTAAAAGACTTTAAATCTTTATTTCTAGACTCAGCCGCTTCTTCAGACAACTCGCCAATAGGTAATAAAGCTTTTCTTATAACATCCGGCCCATGAATTAAAACTTTGTGTACGGATGCGGGCATAAAATACCAAGGATAACTTTCGACTAGTTTACGTGCTGTTTCTAAAGTAAAATGTTTAAATCTCTCTCATCGTATTCAAGATAGTGGAACATCTATCGATTAGATTTTTATCTAAGCCAGTAATTTCTGCCGAAATTGCACTGCACTCAAAAAATGTTACGTGCTGTGTTTCCATCGTTAGATGTTCCACTACCACCTATTTTTGGCTGATCTACAATAAGACCCAATTTCTTTCTAAATTCAGATTGAATGCGCCCTTTGCCAAAATAAAAGTTTGTCTTTGTCTTCTTGAGACCTCACTTGCCATTTTTTAATGTTGAGCCTATAAGCAAGAAGGAGAAAATACTCGAAAAAGCGAATCCATGTGTGGAGAGTAGAAAGCCCGAACTGAAAACGATCTTCATAAATTGGCCTTTGCAAGCACATCTCAATGTTGTTCATTTCAGAAAGCTTAGCTTCACAGGCTGAAAATCGTAAAATGCACTTATGCACTTGACAGATTTACCTCCCACGGCCCCAAAACAAATCGCAGGAGGCTCCACGAACCCTTAATATTTTCGTAACAGTCCCTACTATAAGTAAAGAATAACAGAAAAATCCTCACTTGCCCCCCTAAGGGGGTCAGGAGGCTCCCCAGGGGGCTGGAAAAAAAATCAAGCTGAAAAGAAAAAAATTCACAGTGTTTGCTATGCCATATTGACCGATGCGTAGAGTAGAGTAGATAATTGTAAGCTGTAAAACCTAATGTATTTCATAAAAGGGACTCTAAACTATCATTTGGTAAAAAAATCATCATTAAAGAAGATTAAGAAACATGTTAAATTCTTTGTGCAATCAGGCATTACGTTAAAATTTTATGTGCAAATATACACATTCCAGAGACCCTCAAAAAATACTGATTGATTTTCGAAATGCTAAATTTGTATATTTTCATAATATACGCATCTTGTACAAGCTTTATTGAACCATGAAAGTGACAAACTAAAGAGTTGATTTTTTGATTTTTGTCGTATGGGCCAGCCCACTGTGCGCTGGACCGAATATTATAAAAATCTTTTCAGATTATATTGTCGCTAATACACTTCGAACGGCACCTCAAGTAAGGCAATATCTTTCGTGGTTCGGGCGATATCGTGCAGGTACAAAAATCACTTACGCCGCTTAAACAAAAAAACGGCTCGACCGAATTTTATGAAAATATTTTCAGATCATATTTCGGTTAATACGCTTCGAACGGCACGTCATCTAAGTCGATATCTTTTATAGTTCGCGATATATCGTGCAGGTACAAAAATCACTTAAGTCATTTTAACCAAAAAACCGCTGGACCGAATATTATAAAAATCTTTTCAGATTATATTGTCGCTAATACGCTTCGAACGGCACCTCAAGTAAGTCAATATCTTTCGTGGTTCGGGCGATATCGTGCAGGTACAAAAATCACTTAAGTCATTTAAACCAAAAAACCGCTGGACCGAATACTATAAAAATCTTTTCAGATTATATTGTCGCTAATACACTGCGAACGGCACCTCAAGTAAGTCAATATCTTTCGTGGTTCGGGCGATATCGTGCAGGTACAAAAATCACTTACGTCGCTTAAACAAAAAAACGGCTGGACCGAATTTCATGAAAATCTTTTCAGATCATATTTCGGTTAATACGCTTCGAACGACACCTCAACGAAGTCGATATCAGTTTTGGTTCGGGCGATATCGTGCAGGAAAAAATGACCACATCCGTACGCACATACACACACACACATACTTCCTCCCAATTTTTTGCTTAAAATGCTCCTGGGACCTTGAAAGATGAAAATACGTTGAAATTTTCGATTTCGATTTTGGACCGATTACAATAACTTCCTATACTGGGAAGTTAATAATAATAAAATAAAATCAAGTATTAATTTAATAGATTTAAAGGAATATATTTTTTTTTTAAATCTAAAAAAAAGAATAGAACAAAGATTTTATTCAATTTAAGGCTGCGCGATACACAACATTCTTTGTTTTCTGATTCGTAGAGGGAGGATGGTTTCCCAACTCGGGAACACGCCACATATATCTGGCCGTGTGAAAAGCATGACATTTCCAGATTTATGCCGCACACTTCCAGCGACTGCCCTTGTGACTTGTTTATGGTAATCGCAAATGCAAGTTTGACTGGGAACTGAATACGTTTGAACTGCAACGGCAAATCGGTCGAAGTCAAGGGAATTCGCGGAATAAGGCATTCTTCTCCCTTAAACCACCAAGCCACTATCACATTGTTCATTAGCTTTGTCACAATGTGTCGGGTTCCATTGCACAGTTTCGGGGCATGAAGATTTCGTAGCATAATGATGACAGATCCAACTTTAAGACGTAAATGATGAGGGGGCATGCCAGGCAAATCCAAAGAGTTTAGGAATTCCACTGGATAATTTACGACTTCGTCTTCATTTTCAACGCGATCGATTGATTTATATGAACGCAATTCTCCCGGAATTTGATTTTGAATCGTCCAATTCAAGTCATTGACATCAGTATTTTTCGCAGCTAAAATTGCGCGAGCGCTCAACCAATCGTAGTTACGGTAATTTTGACCAATGTTCGGATATACATTAGTGATGAGTTCATCTTTCGTTGAAATGATGTGGCAAATTGCAGGTGGAATCGATATTAAACCACTGGAAGTATCTACCGGAATTTGTTCATTTCCGATTCTCAGCAGTTCTTTGGAGAAAATTTCTGCGGTTCTATCCTGTTGCAGGAACACTCGCATATTAATACTCAATGAAATGGTTTTCACGTATCGCCACAAATACGATGACTTGAGACATGCATTTAATTCATCCGCCGGTGTTGAGTTCGGAATCACGGGAAGTGTTTGTCGGAAGTCGCCCTAGAAATTCAATACCACACTTTCATTTTTTGCAAATCCTACGGCATCCCACTTTAATTACATCTAAAAATAACCAATGCAAAACCAGGGCTCACTAAATCATAAAACCATTCCGAGGAAGCTTTGTGTGACCTTTTTTATGCATAAAATTTGATTCAAGAATCTCTTTGTTCTCTAATCCTACTTTACGACGCGCGCAGCTAAAAAGGTCATGTGTTTGAACTCCCTTCCACGAATTTGACAATTACATTTTATTATCATTATAAAAAGGTGTCTAATGCTAAGTTACAATTTTCAAAGGGGTCTTCGCCAGTGACACAATATTTCAATTTATTTTTTAAATTTTGGTTGCTACGAATTAAGGGGAGTTTACATCCCAGCCTCAAAGTGGAAGCGCAAATCTGAACTCTTTTATCGCATAGAAGATAGTATGGCTCTGTCGCTGTTTCACCAAAGTGGTAACAGCAAACGGCAACCTCAAAGTAGAGTTCTATTCTACTTTACGAATGCGAATGTCGGAAAAAAGCTTTTAGTTTCGTTAAATTTAAGTATTCTAGTGCCTACTAGATGTCACTTTCGCGGTTTCTTGTGGTTTTGTTAGAAGTTTTTGCATATTTACCTTGTTTTCGACAGCTTGAAAAATCAAAAATCAAATGTAAAAATGTTTGAAACTAATAAAAAGGCTTTGCAGCTAATTAAATTGTTTTCTCTGCGATAGTGATAAAAAATTTCCATTTGACAGTTGTAAAAAGTTTCGAGCTTTCGACGAAACTTTGCGCTTGCACTTTGTACAGGGCCACTTTGTTCTTCCAATTTGAGTCTGGGATGTAAACTCCCCTTTAAACTGAAAAAGGAAATGTGCGCCTACAACGGCACCAGTGGAGAATTTGTTCAGTTTTTTTCCTAAACCTTCACATAGCAATTACGAAAAAACCTGCAAAGAAAGTATACAATTTGGTCCAGCCGTTTTCAAGTTTTAAGGGGAGTTTACATCCCAGCCTCAAAGTGGAAGCGCAAATCTGAACTCTTTTGTCGCATAGAAGATAGTATGGCTCTGTCTCTGTTTCACCAAAGTGGCAACAGCAAACGGCAGCCTCAAAGTAGAGCTCTATTCTACTTTACGAATGCGAAGTCCAAAAAAAAGCTTTAAGTTTCGTTAAATTTAAGTATTCTAATGCCCACTAGATGTCACTTTCGCGGTTTCTTGTGGTTTTGTTAGAAGTTTTTGCATATTTACCTTGTTTTCGACAGTTTAAAAAATCAAAAACCAAATGAGTAAATGTTTGAAACAAATAAAAAAGCTTTGCAGCTCATTAAATTATTTTACCTGCGACAATGCTAAAAATTTTACGTTTGACAGTTGTAAAAAGTTTCGAGCTTTCGACGAAACTTTGCGCTTGTATTTTGTACAAGGCCACTTTATTCTTTCACTTTGAGTCTGGGATGTAAACTCCCCTTTAAGCATCCGAACACAAATCACGTTCCATTTTTATATATATAGATTATTATTGACGAGAGGCTTTTACTGGTAACAACTACATAATGTATTTTAATGTTATTATGACATACTCAAAATACATCTTATTGGGGAAATGCGGCAAATAAACTCTCAATTATTTGGAAAAGAGAGTAAATATTTCGTTTTTTAAATAACTTCCACTTAAAATATTTTATACGTTATGTATATGTGTATGCAGCCTAAACTCTATTGCCAATTGGGTTACGACTCTGCTATTTACAGAGGAGTCATTCTCAAAGATGAGTCTATTATCAGGAAGCATCTACGAATTTCATTAGACGTTTCTTGATAGTTTAGAAATTCTAATAGCTAAGAAAAGACATGGTTAGGACTGTTCGATTCGAGCTAGTGGTGTTTCTGTACTGGTTAGCTTGCGGCACAAGCTATAGAGTTACTGTTGCTTCTTTCGATATTTCTCGATACACAGTCTCAATCATTGTACATCAACAATTAGATTTGTTGGTGATGTTTGTCCTCATAGTTATAAAATACCCTTTAAGAAGTGAATTTGCACGCATTGGTGAAGGATTTAATCAAAGAGGTATAGCTACCATATTTTCAAATGCAGTTGGAGCTATAGACGGTCACACATAAAAATATCCGTTCCCGTCAAATTAAGAGACCAGTATATTAATAGAAAATTAGACTATACCATCCAACTCCAAGCAGTATGCGATAGTACTGGAAAATTTATTTGTATTTGCGTTGGTTACCCAGGTTCAGTTCACGATCAAAGGGGTTTAAGGTATAGTGAACTCTACAAACGTCCTGTATTCCCAGATGCAGGATATTTTCTTCCAGGGGACAGTGGATATAAATGTAGTTTGCAACCTGTTCCTATTACTACACCGTATAAAAGAGGAAGACAGAATCTTTCCTGCCACCAACAACATTTCAACCTTGTTCATAGTAAAGCGGCTTTTGGCTTAAGGGCCTAATACACTCAATCGAGCAATTATAGGGTATCGCGCGCCCGCGAATATTAAGAAAACTATCCTTCTTTAAACTCCTTTAATCCCTCATGGGACATAGGGCGGAAACAGTTGCCCTCCAGCGGACTCTGTTTTGCGCGACAGCTCTTAGCTCCGACCAGGATCTCCCAGTTGTTGCGGCTTCTTCTAGTAGGGTTCTCCTCCACGTTGTTCTAGGTCTTCCTACTCGACGGGAACCTTGCGGATTCCAGTCAAGGGCCTGTTTGGCTAGATTTTCGTTTTCGCGTCGCAAGGTGTGGCCAACCCAATTCCATTTCCTTCGCCTGATTTGATCGTCTATCCTTTCTTGGCCGGCACGGCGCCATAGTTCTTCGTTTGAAATTCTATCTTGCCAGCGGATTTTTAGGATACGACGAAGGCATCTGTTGATGAAGACTTGTAGGCGCCCTGTGATGAATTGGGTGACTTTCCATGTTTCGCAACCATACAAAAGAACTGCCTTAACGTTGGAGTTGAACAGCCGCAATTTGGTGTTAGTGGAAATCACCGTTGATCTCCATATGTGGGACAGGCATGCATAAGCGCCTCGTGCTTTATTTATTCTGGAACTGACGTCTTCTTCTGCCCCGCCATTTTCGGTAATAATGCTACCGAGGTAGCAGAATTTATTTACCAGTTCCACGTCACGGTTATTCAGCGCTGTTCGTTCGTTGGTGTTTGCATTTATCCGCATTTCTTTAGTTTTAGTCGGATTTAGCCTTAAGCCTGCTGGACTACTTTCTGTTGCCAAATTGTTTAACATGTCTTTGAGGTCCTGGTGTCTGTGGGCCAGCAAACAGATATCATCGGCGTAGTCGAGATCCTTAAGGCGGTCTAACAAACCCCATTGTATGCCGCCTGTTCTACTATCTAGAGCGCCGACAAGGATGTCATTTATTACTATAAGAAATAGTAAAGGCGAGAGTAGGCATCCTTGTCGTACTCCTGAGCTCACCTCGAAGCTGTCGGATAATTTTCCATTATGGAGAACTCTGCATTTGGAATTGTTATATAGGGCTTTTATCAATTCTATTATTTTATCAGGCAGTCCACGTCGCCGTAGTGCCTGCCATATAAAGCTCCTATTGACCGAGTCGAACGCTTTCTCATAATCTACGAAAGCAAGGTAAAGGGGGGATCGGAATTCAGTAGACTGCTCCACTATTATTCGTAAGGTGTTGATATGATCAATACATGAGCGGCCCTTCCTGAATCCGGCCTGCTGCCTCCTAAGCGTTCGGTCTACTGCCTCACTTATCCTAGATAGTAATAAATGGGACAAAATTTTGCCCACAGTAGATAGTAAACAGATGCCTCTCCAGTTGTCGCATATTGTTAGGTCCCCCTTTTTTGGTATTTTGACTATGATACCTTCCGTCCAATCCTCCGGAAAGGTACAGGTGTTCCATGCTATTTGTAGGATTGGCTGAAGCGCATCTGCTATGAGGCTTGAGTCGGCTTTCAACAATTCTGGCGGGATGCCATCTTTCCCAGCTGCTTTACCATTGGCCATCGCATGAATTGCGGTTACTATTTCCGTCTTGGATGGGGCCCGGGTGGTGATTCGAATTGGCTGTGCATTGTTGCTGGTTTCCTGAGGTTCCTGTGTAAATGAACCATTCAGGGCGGCGAAGAAGTAATCTCTCCATCTTTGGAGCTGCTCCTCGTCGCTGCACAGCAGCCTTCCATCCGCACTCTTAACGGCATGCTTTTTAGTAGAGTGCTTTCCCGAGAGCTGTTTAGTGATTTGGTACAGCACCTTACTGTTGCCTGTGTTTGCCGCGTTTTCCGCTTTTTCTGCGAGCTCATTTATCTGCTGCATTTTATCACGCCGGACACTTCTCTTTACCTCCCGGTGTAATTGGGAGTATTCCCTTTCCAGTTGATAACGTATTTCAGGGTCGCTTGTAGAGTTTACTTTATTTTTTAGGGCTCTCCTGCGTTCTATTTTTTGCCAGGTTGTGTCCGAGATCCAGTGTTGCTGGTTTCTTTGGACATAACCGATGCTTGTTTCCGCAGCCGTCAATATTGCGCCCTTTGTCCTACTCCACAGCTCTTCAATATTTGTGTCGTCAGAAACGTTGTGCTGGTTTAATATTAGTTGTAGATTTCCAGCAAATTCCCGCTTTTTAACGCTCTCCCGCAGAAGATCTACGTTGAATCGTCTACGGTTTATAGCATCGCGTTGTACGTTTCTGATTGCGGCGATTTTAAGGCGAATAGTTGCTACAACCAAATGGTGGTCGCTTCCAGTGTCTGCTCCCCTGAAACTCCTGACATCCTCAAGGATAGTTCTCCATCTGCGGCTGACGGCCACGTGATCTATCTGATTTCTCGTCCTACCATCGGGCGATACCCAGGTCTCTTTGTGTATCTTCTTGTGACAAAAGTAAGTTCCACCTACCATAAGTTGGTGGGAGCTACAGAAGTCAACGAAAAGCTCACCATTGTTATTGGTAACTTGGCTTAGACCTTGATTTCCAATTGTTTGTTCAAGGCCGGTGTTGTCACGGCCGATCTGTGCGTTTAAGTCACCCATTAATACAATGAAGTCTCCCCTCGGAATAGAGCGAAAAACCTCATTCAGCCGCAAATAGAACTCGTCTTTGATGTCATCTTCAGCGTCCTCAGTTGGAGCATAGCATTGGACTACCGTAGTACTTCTTAGTCTGGTACGCAGGCGCACGGTAATAATCCTCTCAGAAACTGAGAAAACTATCCAACCAAATGAAATAATTTAAATTAGGTATTTTTAAGAAAACATAAATCTAGCTATTCATGGTGGAAAATTTTAATATTTTTTATTAGTATATTAGTTATAATGGTTCAAAGTTCCGTACCTGCGCCCGGAAAATACTCCTATTTAGGTGGAAAAATTTTAAAATTTTTTTAATGTACGATAAACTTAAATCGATTATCTAGCTATTCATGGTGGAAAATTTTAGAATTTTAGCCTTCTTTCATGAGTAAATTATGTTTTAAAAATTGTCCACAAAATTTAAGAACGAAAATTCCCTAAAATTCTTCAGTTTTAATACATCAAATTTCCGCTCCAAGCAACCCAGTAGGAATTCTAGGAAGGCCTTACCGATGGAGCACTGAAATAAGTACTCATCTGGTAAGGGGTGCCCCTTATTTTCTTGGTGCTAGATGAGCCCTTACAAACCCCATTACAAGAGAAGGCAGATGGTAAGGTGTAGTCCAGAATTATACCCAAACAAGTGAGAGTCTGCTCGATGACTCAAGGGAGCTTTCCTGGAGCTTTCATAAATTTTATAGAAAGAAAGAAATCGGGCAATTATATTCGTCGACATAAAATGCGACGTTAGCATACTCAATAGCGCGGCTCTCATTCGATACGGAGGACAAGCAGCTTTGGAGAAGTGGAGAATTTAGTTGGGGGACTGCTTAGGTAAAGCCACTCTCGGGCTTGGAAAAAAAGGCATTTGTAAAAGATGAAAAAAAAAAATAAAAGCATTTCGACACCGGATCACATATCCACAGGCGCCCATGAATATCTCTTTTCGCAATGTTCCATTTGCTGCCTTACTATACCCCTTACAGATGAGCAGTTCTATAAGTACTCTAAGGTAAGTACCATAGTAAGGCCTTACCCCCTATGACATCGTGTGTAAAAGTAAGCACTTCTGTAAAAGGAAGTGGTAAGGCCTACCCCTTACCAGTAAGTGCTGATTTCAGTACTTCTGTAAGCTTACCGGTCCTACTGGGATCTCTGCGCTAGTTGTATTCTGTATAAAGCATTTGCGTAATCATACACGAGATGCGTTTGTATAAGTGAGAGCTTCCAGTAGGAATTCTAGGAAGGCCTTACCGATGGAGCACTGAAATAAGTTCTCATCTGGTAAGGGGTACCCCTTATTTTCTTGGTGCTAGATGAGCCCTTACAAACCCCATTACAAGAGAAGGCAGATGGTAAGGTGTAGTCCAGAATTATACCCAAACAAGTGAGAGTCTGCCCGATGACTCAAGGGAGCTTTCCTGGAGCTTTCATAAATTTTATAGAAAGAAAGAAAACGGGCAATTATATTCGTCGATATAAAATGCGACGTTAGCATATTCAATAGCGCGGCTCTCATTCGATACGGAGGACAAGCAGCTTTGGAGAAGTGGAGAATTTAGTTGGGGGACTGCTTAGGTAAAGCCACTCTCGGGCTTGGAAAAAAAGGCATTTGTAAAAGATGAAAAAAATAAAAGTATTTCGACACCTGATCACATATCCACAGGCGCCCATGAATATCTCTTTTCGCAATGTTCCATTTGCTGCCTTACTATACCCCTTACAGATGATCAGTTCTATAAGTACTCTAAGGTAAGTACCATAGTAAGGCCTTACCCCCTATGACATCGTGTGTAAAAGTAAGCACTTCTGTAAAAGGGAGTGGTAAGGCCTACCCCTTACCAGTAAGTGCTGATTTCAGTACTTCTGTAAGCTTACCGGTCCTACTGGGTTCGGCTTTTGCAGGGGAAATTTCAAACCTTTTTTGTTGCAGGCAAGGATGGTGATCGTATTTTCGGGAAAAAATAAAATCTGAGGAAAAATCGGTTTGTTTGGCAAGAATTTTAATGACTTGCTTGATGGTGATTTCCTTGATTTGAGAATTTAGGGATTCTTGCCGGTGGTCAGGTAGTGATCAATCGGTGTTTATTATCTTGGCTTTATGAAAAACCCAAGAAAATATTTTAATGGCAAATACTACCTTCATGTAATAATTAAGTTTTATGACATCCTTGTTTTTCGTTATTGTCTTTTTAGCCGTAACAACTTCCCGGAACTAGATTCGCAAAAAAGGTGTATCCCTTGCACAGGTATTTTACAACATGAGTGTAGATAAATTTTGCGTAAATTCATTTTTTATGGTTTTTATTATTTTTGTATGTAAATATGGGCTTTGCTGGACCTCTGGGTTAATTTGGTAGGAGGTCCGGAAATTCGGAAAGTCGGGGGTGTTTTTCAGATTTTTTAGTAAAGGGGGTGGGAGCCAAACAAAAAAAACTAGTATCTAGCACTTGCTAAATTTCAAATCAGCAAAAGCAGCGATATCAAAATTTCACATGAATGAAAAATTTAAATATCAAACAAAAAAGATCTATTCAATATCCCATGACAGGAACAAGTTCGTAGAGTGCATTACTGCGACATTGGGTGGTGTGAATAAAAACTGAGTGCAAGTGTTCACTCCCATTTTTGCAGGGAACACTTAGTTTGGCGTGAATAAAAATAACCTTCGTTAGGTTTCGTTAAGTACTTCACTCTGTCATTTCCCCATATCAAGTGAACACTTCTTTTTGGTGTGAATAAAATTATGTTTTTACATTTGTTTGCGAGTGAACGCTCGTAAAAATTAAGGGTAGTGGCGAGGAGCTTTGAAACGAAAAATGTATGATGTAATTGATTTTTTGGATGAAATAGATGAAGAGATAATCGATGGAGTAAAAAAGTAAAAAGGAAAGTTCAACTTCAACAATTTTGTCAATTTATTAAAACTATGCTTTGTGGATAAATGCCATGTGTATAATCCAGAGCACCAATTGCACTAGGCAATTTATTTTTTGCCAACCATTCCTTTATTTCTTCACGTGAAGTCGGAGAGTTGATCCATTTCTCTCTAGTACTACAGACCTCCCAAATTATTTTGCCAATATTATTCTATGGATGCCAAGATATTCACCGACTTGAAAGCCTGGATCACCTACATGTCTTAAGAAAGTTTTAATTTTTTCAAGCTTTGGTATAGTGCCACCACGAGTTTCTTCCTTATTGTTATAAACAACGACTTCAAGTTATCACCGGAATCACCGCTGACCGTGACTTTTTCTTTTCCGAGGATTAATATTCAAAAACGTGTTAATTCCCTTTTTAAGTAAGGAAAATAGGCCGAAAAAAGAAATAGCGAAATAGCGGAAATGATTGGGTACAGGCTGAAACTTGGCAGAGAGTTTCCTTTTAATTCGGGACTTGTACAGGTCATCAGGCGTTGGATGAATCCTTTGTGGGACTACGTAGCTAATATATTTATGGGTCATTCCTGGATGTATTTGGAGGAACAAATTGTTCTAGAGAGTGAGCTATCTACTAAGATACAGGGTTTTTACAGAAAATTGTATTTCTTTTAAAGCTTAAAGTTGAATAACTCCTAGACTAATTATGTTAAAGCAAGTGTTTTCTTTGTTTACTATAAAAGGCAAAAACTTGAGTGACTCCATTTAGATGGAAAGCATGAGCAAAATAACAATTTTCTTCGCTTTTAGCATTTACAAAGACAACGGATTTATTGAACGTCTGATGACCTATACCAGTTCCAAATGAGAGCATATGAGTATTTTAAATCGTTAAAACGGTGATATCTTATGAATGGAAATTCGTTCGGGTAAATGTATAATAACTTTTTTTGTAGATAATCGCATGAACTACAAAATTTGTAAACATTAATTTCCGATAAAATTTCCAAAAAACTGATATTTTGAGCCTAAACCACAACCCTTGAGCGTGACGCCTTATTAAGCCTAAAAGGAAGCTCTCTATCAAGTTTCAGCCTCTACCCAATCATTTTCGCTATTTTTAGTATTTCACCTGTTCTACTTTGCTCTTTGATTAAAATAAAATTTTTGCCTACTTTGACTAGTACTTAACGTACAACATTGACACTTCAACACTTGAATCCCAAAAATTTCCCCTGAGTGTATTGCATTTAAATGAGGAAATTTTTATTCACACCAAATCGAGTGTTCATTTTTAACGAATCACTCCACTCAGAAGTGTTCACAGTAAGTGTACACTCAGTTTTTATTCACACCACCCATTAATTCAATTTCCATTCATAATTATCTAACACTGGCTTCAATTTCTAGCCGGCGACACCGCAGAAGAGATTTCTTGAAAGTCGCCAGAAAATTTACCTCGGGCACGCACTCATAAAGTAAAGCCCAACAAGACATACGAATGCAGCCGAAACCCTTTATTGTGCAAAGATTTCCCCTCCGGCGGCCGTGTTGTGTACTGCAAGCAGTGCACAACAGGTAATTTTGACTGTGTTAGGATGTTTTTGAGATTGGGTTAGTTTAATTTTGTGACTGTATTTTTTTTTAAGCTTCCCTTAATATTTTGTTGTTGGAACTGAATTTCATGTTGGACTTCGTCGCTGAGTGTATTAGGGCCTTAATGAAAGGACGATGGCGGTCCATTTTTAAACTAGTTGGGATGTGGGTTTGACCCCTTCGGTTCACACGATTAACTTTCCAGTATGATGGACGAAAATGGAATAAACTGATTTCTTACAAAATAGTTATACGTTTAGCACTGGTGGAAAATTGGCTAGTATCAGAACTGATGACAAAGCAATCCCGAGAGAAGCTAGTTCAAATAACTATAATAGTAGTAAATCCACAAGATTTTTCTAGAGAATTTGTTTTCCTGAACGTTAGCAAACAAACATGACATCCGTATTTCGTTCGCTGCACTAAAGCGGGTGTTCAAATTCGTATTGAGCGTTCTGAAGCGCCGTTGACAAACTGGGAAGCGAACGACTTCATTTGGAAATTCCAAAGCTTTCCGGAGATATTAGCAAAACTGTAACTGTTAAGTACTTGTCAGACTTGACCAAAAAGAACCAATTTTGCAGTACCTACTGGAAATTCCGGGATGAAACCGCAATTTCCTGAAACTGTATCACGCGTAGAAAACAATTCCCAGTCAAAAAGTGCTAATCTAAGGTTTGAAAAATTCGCGCTGTTTGTAAAGGGTAACGAAATTTTTGCACGATTTTGAAAGGTTTTCGGATTTTGACAAGTGACGTTTTGTTCGAAGGCTATCGCTGTGCAGAACCCAAAAAGATCACTTCGTTAGAACGATATTAGCAAAACTTGTCAATTCAAGGTCTTTCTGACAATTAGCCGAAGTTTTTCTATTTAAACAAAAAAGGCCCGACCGAATATTATGAAATTTTTTTCAGAGCATTTCTTTGTTAATATTTTTTTCGGCACTTCAATGAAGTCGATATAGTTTTTAGTTTGCGCGGTATCGTGCAGGTACAAAAATCATAAACGTCGTTTAAACAAAAAAAAAAGAAGCTTAATACTCTTCGAACGGTACATCAATTAAGTCGATATCTTTTACAGTTCGCGCGATATCGTGCAGGTACAAAAATCACTTACGCCGCTTAAACAAAAAACGGCTCGATGGAATGTTATGAAAATCTTTTCAGATCCTATTTTGGTTAATACGCTTCGAAAGACACCCCAACGAAGTCGATATCTTTTTTGGTTCGCGCGATATCGTGCAGGAAAAAATTACCACATCCGTACGCACACACACACACATACTTCCTCCCAATTTTTTGCTTAAAATGCTCCTGGGACTTTGAAAGATGAAAATACGTCGAAATTTTCGATTTCGATTTTCGGACCGATTACAATAACTTCCTATACTGGGAAGTTAAAAAATGCTCTGGGATCACCATACATTTTACCTTCCATGTTTCTGAGGTACTCCTTATAGAAGGTTCCGGAGAGAGCGTGAAATTGGTCATAGCAATTGAGAAATGCATCGAAACTCGCAGTGTCGTTCTTCTTCAGGTAGGTTTTCCAGAGTTTATTTTTCAGGTTTTTGGTACGTCTCAACTCCTTGTTGTACCACGGTGGGGATGATCTGGAAGACTTTAACGGCTCGATATAGGTACACAGGATGCGAAAGTTTCATACAGGACGTAGTGAAATCTGGCTACATCGACATCCAACTCATTAGGTGAGAGCAGCCAATAGAAATCGACCGAAGTGAGCTTGGATGACAGTTCCTCAAGGTTGGCTTTTTTAAAGTTAAAGGTAAAGGTTGACTCCTCTGGGATTGGCTTATTGTTAAAGACAGAACAATAGCTCAGTAGGAGAGGAGGGTGATAGTATCGTCAGGTGATAAGACAATTGAGCTAGGCTCAACATGCATGTTGTCTGAGTCGGAAAAGAAAATCTAATCGCCTTCCTAAAATATTATTCACACCACTCATTTGGCACAAGCCGCAGGAAAATAAGGTATTCAAAAAGCTGGATTCCCTAGAGTTAAGGTTGTTTCCAGGAAGGTAGTTATCGTCATCATCGCAAGATACCCATTTAACATTGGGTAAGTTAAAATCGCCTACAAGTAGGAGTTTATCTTTGGAATCCATCATATCTTGGATATGATTTATGCAAGAGATTAGAATATCATAGAGGTTTTGACCTCTATCGTCAAGAGCGCTGGACATATCTGGTGGGATGTAACAGCAAATTAAAAATAAGTTATTTTGAACAAGGGAGATTTTGAGAGCGAGGACCTCAATGTCTAAAGTGTTGGAAAAATCAGGAAGCGTTATTAAGCAACAGTTGAGAAGGTTATTACATGCAAATAGTGCACCACCTCCACGAGCCTCCGAGTCAATATATCTATCTCCCGAAAAACTTATAAGGAAGAGTCGAAAAGTTCGGCATTAAGAATCCCACTGTACACCATGTTTCTTTAAAAGCGATTATATCGATATCACTGCCCGAAGTCGACAGAAACACATCTTGGGTTTTAGATCTGATTCCCCTCACGTTTTGGTAATAGAGGGAAAGCGTCTTAATTGTTTTGAAACTTGTAGAGTTTCAGGAGTGCGCTGCTCGCGCGTGCGGGGGACAAAACACTTTGAAAAGGCACCAGGAGGCCAGAACGTGGGGTCTAAAAGCTTTTCAGCGGTATTGGGCGGTGCAGCCAAGATGAAAGACGCAACCGGTTTTAGACATTGCTGATCTTCCTGCAGGAGACTGTAGCAGGATTAATAGCTTTCCCCATTGGTATTCTTTAATTGCCACGCACGTAGTTTCAGGGGAGAAACGCGAAATGAAAATATTTCGGGGCCTGGGTACCGTTATCAGATTAGTGCAGGTTACCGGAGGCTCAGTATCTCCAGTGCCCAACGCACAGTGGGACCAAATCCAAAAAAGCTGGCCAAAAGTCAAAAAGTGCATTAAATGATCTCAAATTTTACACTCGGGGGTTTTCGGGGTCGCTGATGACGAATCCGGTGTCGAAATGTCGATTTTCAAAATGGCGGACTCAATATGGTTAACATAACCCTTCCAAATAGTCAAAAACTTTAGTAAATGATACCAAAACATCTCACTTAGTGGTTTTCGGGGTCGCTGATGACGAATCCGGTTTCGAAATTTCGATTTTCAAAATGGCGGACTCAATATGGTTAACATAACCTCTTAAAAAAATCAAAAAATTTGTTTTAATATAATGTTTAATACTTTTGATTAATTTTTTTATAAGCAAGTTATTTTATTAGGAAGTTATTGTTTATTAGAAAGACAAAATAAGAATTTTTAAGAATGCAATTACAGAAGAAAATCATTGTGAATACAAGTAAAAGTTGTATCTTTATCTTCTGATGTCGAACATTCAGAGCTATAGCCATTAAAAGAAAATACTGTGTACTAATTTTGGTGTTCTAAGGCTTATAACTTCTTAATTATTAAATTTACCCAAAAATATCTTGCTAATGTAGATAATTTAATTATAAACAAAAAGTGCCCTTGCAAATTTTCTGTAAGATGTACTGTTACGGAGATATACATATAATGGAAAAACCATTTGCGCACCTTTTCCAAGATGGCGGCCAAATTGGGGGGGGAGTGGGTTAGAATCCCGAAAACTCAGATTTAAGCTCACACTGACCCCCCTACACATCCCAAAAATAAAACCTTGTCCCGCATTTTTGCAATATTGAAGTACCATTTCCATGGGCTAGTGCTGGACGTATGTGACCCCTTAAAACACGGAGGGGCAATTTTGGGCAGCGGATTTTTTTTGGAGGTGAAGGAATACACCTTTACCAACAACGCCCAGCAAATTTTCCAGTGGAGCAGAGTGGAGCAATATTACTTTTTGTCCAATATATATCGCATTCTTACAATCCTAATTCATAAAAAGCACGTGTAATAGATGCTTACTGTGTATTATATACTTGCTTAATGGGTATAGTGCAATTTTTTTTATACTCTACATACCTTCCAAAGAAAATTCCACTTTACACGACCACGATTGCTTGGTTACTTAATTTTTTATAGCGTTTTGAAAACGTTAACCTTTTTTCACAATATTAACGTTTAAAAATAAGCAAAAAGAGTAAAGTAGCAACTACAATTTCTCAGTCCGTAGAAAAAAATCTATCCTTCCGTGACTGATTGCTCACTATTGGAAGTGTCCTCGAATAATCCCCCCCAAAAAAAACCACAATCTATAAACTTTTTTTTTAGACTTTTGGCCAGCTTTTTTGGATTTGGTCCCACTGTGCAACGGCCCAACGATACTAATAGAAGAGGTTGATGCCGCATCCGGTTCTGGGATATAATTTGAGCCCATTGGAAGTAAGGGTGCGCGGATAGACGAACTGGTATAGGGGTTTGCAGTGACAGCATCCATAACGTTAACTTTACGACTGCGTTTGCGTTTACCATTCTTTCTACGGGCTTTCGTGTGGTCATGCGCCAGACTGGGGGCAGCCTCCACCGAAGGGCCCTTTTCAAGTATTATGGCCGGGCTGTGGTGTTTAGAGCAGCTGCATCATCCTCCGTTAGAGAAACAGCTGTGGGACAGGGTGTAGAAAGAAGCTTCTCTTCTACTTGCGGGGCGTCATAAGATACTGGCGCGGCCGAGGGGGAGTTTATTAACATTTTCAAATTTTAGCGATAGAGAACTCAGGGCTTTGTGATTTTGCACCACTGGTGTTGACAGCGATTCAATATCAGCCCGAACACGCTTCGTACTCCTTTTAATGTCGTCTAATATAGGATGAAGAGGAGCTAAAGAGTTGACAGAGCAGGATGAAGTGGCGACAGGATTGAGGATCGCTGAATGTATGTCGTCGATCGAGTCAAAGACTGTTGCAGCCCGGGAAGAAATTTCTTGGAATTTATTCATTAGGGAACCCGAGTTGGTCGCAACAGAATCAAGGGTGTCTGATAAACTATCGAGGCGGACGTTGATCGACTGGACATCATCGGCTAACATCTGAAAATGTGAGACATTTCCAGAGAAAGTGTTAAAACGACCCACGACTTTTTCATGTCCACCGAGAAAGACATCCGAGATGTCTTTCATTAGTATTAGGACGTGGCAGGGTTGAATGTTGAAGCATTCATTGCAAGTTGACCCTCTGTTCCGGCGCCACTGAAAATAAAACCAAGGAATAAGGAACATCAAATAAAAACACAAAATTCACTATTTTCTTCATTTTTTATTCGTAAAATCCAAAAAAACCTGCAAAAAACCCTAAAAATAAAGATATGAAAAAGGTAAAAGCAACAAATAAAACACAAATTACTCTTGGGTTTTCTCCAACTATTTATTGTAAAAATCACAAAAACCCACGTACAAAGACATCACTACACAAAGTAAAACACAAAAAATTCATACCTGGAAGGAAACAGATCAATAAAAAAGTAAATACAAAAGGATACGTACCTTTTATTAACAAATCGACAAATCCGTCCATGAAAATGCCGAAATGCCGTCGGCAAATCGACAGTCTATAAGCAAACAAAGATTAATAAAAAATACACAACAGATTCCAAAAAAATTCTTACCTGTCAACCCTGAAGAGATGAACCCAAAACTCCGCCTCAATCATCCCCCACCGAATCGTTAAAAAACCTAAAAATATAACTAAAAATTAATATATAGCTTCAAAAACAAGGATAAAAAATAC
The DNA here is from genome assembly GCA_949987705.1 of Thereva unica. Lineage (NCBI taxonomy): Eukaryota > Metazoa > Arthropoda > Insecta > Diptera > Therevidae > Thereva > Thereva unica. The sequence goes on along the minus strand of OX465282.1, from coordinate 33,411,509 downwards.
TTACCAGAAAACTCCATTTGACAGCCGTAAGATAAACAAGAACAGCTGATCAGACATCTAGTACATAACCCGAAATTATGTACTTCGAGAACGAAGCCCCCTGCCAAAGGATAGCCGCAACTATTGTTTGAGTAGAAATAAATACCGACGCACAGACGGCGTTAAATCAGATTGCTTTTAATCTTTCTAGAGTCTTGAACTAGAAGATAAAATCGGTATTGAGATTTTAACAATAAAGCAATTTCAAAGAATCTGCTCAAGTATTGAACTTGGCATTCTGGAAAGACAGAATTGAGGTCTTTCCCCAACAAAAAGAATCTGCTCAAGTATCGAACTTAGCATTCTGAAAAGACAGAATTGAGGTCTTTTCCTAGTAAAGCCCGAATTAAAGACAGTCTTGAAGTCTTTACTGCAGCAGTAACTTAATCATCAAAGTTGATTTCAGCAGTTACTCTAACCAACCACAGAGGGACGAATTTGCGAAGAAACAAGGCAAAGCAGTCCAACAAGCAGCCACCAGGGCAGCAAGCAGAAACCAGGGCAGCAAGCAGCACCCAGGCAGCAAGCAGCAAGCAAATCCCAAGCGATTCACAAGAAACGAGACCGGAGTGCAGCACTACAAAGGTTATTACTGGCTGTTCTAATTGCAGAACACATCAGTCGAAACATCAATCATCACGCTGACAGATAGGTGGCGTTATTCATTTAAGTTATATAGGTTCCTTGTTTGGTTCCTATATTTATATATTATGGAAGCAACTAAAATAGAAGTCCAAATGAAAACTAATTAAATTTTTCGTAAATAAAATATAATATAATTTATCTGTTCTGCAGTACAACTGTTTTCGTGACACTTAAACTAGAGAAAAATAACAATGATTTTTGGAAAGCTATGTTTTAGCGACTACACAAAAGGAATTTCACAACTTGTGTAATAATAATTTGACAGCAGTTCCCGCTGCTGATAAGTTCTCCCTGTCGACGCCTCGCTCCTGGCGGTGGTTAGCCGAGGCTGTACAGCGCAGCCACATCACTCCCCTCCTAGTGACCTAGTGCTGTCACTCGGGAACGAAATTTTTTTTCTAACATATGTTCTCTTCGGTCGGTCCATGCTGGAGCCCCACTGGTGTGGACTGGGGTTTTCCTGTTCATCTTGATCTGGAGAATTGTCGTCGTTTTTTGTTATGTATGCTGGCTTCAACCTTTCTACTGATACTGACTTGTGCTCTCCATTTACGTCTATTTTGAACACCCTGTCATTTAGTCTTTGAATCACTTGGTGTGGTCCTGAGTATGGCGGTTCGAGTGGTTTTTTTACTGCATCACACCTCAGGAACACATGTGTGCATTTATACAAGTCTTTACTAATGAAAACTCGGGCCTTGCTGTGGTGAGCGGTTGGGGTTGCTCTGATTGTCCTCATATATTCCCTAAATTTATCCACGAATATTTGCGGGTCTGCAAGCATGTCCTGGTTGACGAAAAATTCTCCGGGAACACGCAGCGTCGTTCCATATAATAATTCTGCAGGTGAGGTGTTTAGGTCTTCTTTCAAACACGTACGAAGTCCAAGTAGCACGGTTGATAGGCGATGAATCCAAGGAACTTGTGGGTGGCACATTAGAGCCCCTTTTAGCGTCCTGTGCATGCGCTCTACCATTCCATTGGCTGCTGGATGATATGGAGTCGTTCTGATCCGTGAAGCGCCGACTACCTTTGCCAGGCTGGTGAATAACGCTGACTCAAATTGAGTGCCTTGGTCAGATGTAATTGTTAGTGGTGTGCCGTATCGACAGATCCAGTTGTCGTAAAGAGCTGTTGCTACCGTGTCTGCTGTCATGTCTTGGATGGGTATGGCTTCTGGCCATCGTGAAAATCTATCTACTACTGTGAGGCAGTACCTGAATCCATTGACTATGGGTAACTCAATGAGGTCGATGTGAATGTGATTGAACCTGCTATCTGGAACGTCGATGTGCTTAGGTTTCAGTCTTGTGTGACGTTGGACTTTTGCTTTCTGACAGTGGATGCAGTTGCGTGACCACGCCAAAGCGTCTTTCTTGATGCCGGGCCACACGTACTTCTCTTTCAATAGTTTGCTTGTAGTTCTGCCGCTGGGGTGTGCTAATCCGTGTATTGAATCGAAAGCTGCTTTTCGAAGGCTCTCCGGAATGAATGGTCGCACTATATTTGCAGAGATATCGCAATGAATGAATACTCCTTGGCTGGGATCTACGTTAAGACGTTGTAACTTTAGTGAAGAGTTGGAGTTATTTAACAGGTCTCGAAGTTCTTTGTCATCTGCTTGAGCTTGCTGAATTTCTTGAGGTCCGAGGACCGTCGGCATGTTGATCTGGTTAATCCGTGACATAGCATCAGCGACAATGTTGTCTTCGCCTTTTACGTAAATAATTTCGGTGCTGAACTGTGATATGAATGATAGTTGTCGAAGCTGCCGGGGAGATGCTTGTTCAGATTTTCTATGCAGTGCGTAGGTGAGTGGCTTGTGGTCTGTTTTTGTGATGAAACTACGATCTTCTAGAATGTGTTGGAAAAACTTGATGGCAGCGTGAATTGCGAGGAGCTCACGATCATATGTGCTGTAATTTTTTTCAGCCGCGTTGAGTTTCCTTGAGAACAGGCCAATAGGTTTCCACTGCTGTTCAGTGTGTTGCTCTAGAACTGCCCCTATGGCTGTGTCTGTACTAAGAATTAGAGGTGCTCGAGGATCTGGATATGACATGAGTACTGCCGCCGCCACACTCTGTTTACAGTCTTCAAAAGCCTGGATTGTAGTTGATGTCCACGGAACTTTACGTTTGTCGTTCTTTTTTGATTCTTTGGTCATCTCGTTGAGATGAGCTTGAAGCTTAGCCGCGTTCGGAATACATCTGCGATAGTAGTTAATTACACCCAGGAATCGTCGTAACTCTTGGATCGTTTCAGGTCGTTTGTACTGCATGGTGGCCTGGACACGTTCGGCTGGTGGTTGATAACCGTCTTGGTTAATTGTGTAGCCAAGATACTGAATTTGCTCTTGAGCAAAAACGCATTTGCTGACGTTGATGACAAGATTGTACTCCCGAAGACGTTGGAAAACTTCCTTCAGATGCTCTTGGTGTTGCTCGTGTGTTTCTGACATTACTAGCACGTCGTCGATGTAAATGAATACAGATTCCATTCCCCTGAAGACCATGTCGACAAACCGCTGGAAGGTTTGTGACGCGTTGCGGAGCCCAAACGGCATGACTAGGTATTCATACAGGCCGAAGGGTGTGTTGATTGCAGTCTTTTTGATGTCTTGCTGCGCCATTGGTATTTGGTGGTATGCTCTAACCAAATCTAACGATGAAAATACTTTCTTTCCATGCAGGCGTTGAAATAGGTCCTGGAGTAACGGAGTTGAGTATCTATCAGGAGTTGTTTTTGCGTTGAGTTTCCGGTAGTCACCGCAAACGCGCCAGCCCCCCGTTTTCTTTGGTTGCAGGTGTACCGGGCTTGCCCATGGACTGTTTGAGGGCCTTATTATATTTTGCTCCAACATAAATTCTATTTCGGTGCGAAGTGCTTGTAGCTTCTCCCCTGCCAGTTTCCTTGGTCGTTCGGCTACTGGAGGTCCACTCGTCTCTATCTGGTGGGCTACTGGCGCTGTAGTTTCTGTTCGTGTAGTTACGGACGGCTTGGTCACATCAATGAAATCTTTAAGTAATTCGGAATAAGCATTCTGATAGTTAATAGTAGAGATACTATGAATAGGAACATGCATTACGTCACCTTTTGATGTCAGAGATGTATTTGAGTCGATTATACACCGTTGCTTGAGATGTACGAGTATTCCAAAATGTACTAGAAAATCAGCCCCAATGATTGCTGTCTTTACATCGGCTATTGTGAAGGGCCATTTAAAAGCTCTTCGTAATCCAAGGTCCACTTGTAAAACTCTGTTGCCATAAGTGTTGATGGTGCTTGCGTTCGCGGCGTACAGCTTGAACGGCTCCGTGAAGAGTCTTGTTTTTATCAGAGATCGAGGTAGTACTGATATAATTGAGCCTGAATCTATTAGAAATTTTATGTTGTTTATTTTGTCAAAAATGTGGAGGCGGTATTCTCGTTGGACTATGTTGCTGTCACTTCCCGCCTGCCCGAAAGACAGCTTGTTTAGTTTCCCTGCTTTTCGTTAAAGTTACAGGGTTGCAGGCAACGTACTGCCTTTTCTTTGAATCGTTGATGATAGAAGCATATTCCTGTATTCTCTAGAGGCATTCGGCTATTTGAACGAGAATGTGAGCGTGACCTACTGCTTCTTGAGGTTTGGTCGTGTTTTCTCAAGTTGTTTGTCATCTCTTTGACTGATAGTCGCAAGGCTTCGACTGCCTTTTCTAGTCTGTCTATTCGTAGCTCGTGTGGAGATTTAGATGTATTTATTGCATTGACACCCTTTTGATAATCAGTGGCCATTACGCTGGATGTTGAATTGATTTCGACTAGTCGGTCGGCCAGACTGGCTGCTGCGCTGAGGCTTGTTTCGGTGTTGGCAGATAGAACAAAACGTACGTTTGATGGTAGACGCTTTAACCATAGCGATCGAAGGACGTCCTCTGAAATCTGATTATTGGCTAGTTCTTGCATCCGGCGCAACAACTGTGATGGTTTGCTATCGCCTAAATCTGTCCCTTCTATCAAAATCTGCAGTTGTTGTTCCTGAGATGTGCTTAGTCGACTAATTAAGCTGTTTTTTAATGTATTGTATTTCTCTAGCTGAGGTGGGTTTTTTACGATATCCGAGACGTGCTGCAATAGTTCTGAGTCAATATGAGAAATGACGGTCCAATATTTGCTGTCGTCGTTCTTGATTTTTTTCCTGTGAAATATGGCGTCAACTTGAGCGAACCACAGTGCTGGATCTTGCTTCCAAAAGGGCGGTAGCTTAAAATCCATCGCGGCCACTTCGTTTTCTATGCTGTTAGCGCGTGTCTCGCCGGCTCCTTGATTATGCTGGTTGTTGGCGTTGTTGTTATCGCCTTGTCTGTTATTCAATGTACCAGCTGTATCGTGGTTGTTTGCGCCTTCTTGACTCATTTCGTTGCCTCTGGCAGGCTCCCTAACTGGAGAATGCTCGAGAGTCATGTATATAGCTTTTTTTGGTTAGCTTTTGTGGGGTCACCAGTTATAGGTTCCTTGTTTGGTTCCTATATTTATATATTATGGAAGCAACTAAAATAGAAGTCCAAATGAAAACTAATTAAATTTTTCGTAAATAAAATATAATATAATTTATCTGTTCTGCAGTACAACTGTTTTCGTGACACTTAAACTAGAGAAAAATAACAATGGTTTTTGGAAAGCTATGTTTTAGCGACTACACAAAAGGAATTTCACAACTTGTGTAATAATAATTTGACAGCAGTTCCCGCTGCTGATAAGTTCTCCCTGTCGACGCCTCGCTCCTGGCGGTGGTTAGCCGAGGCTGTACAGCGCAGCCACAGTTACCAGAGCAAGCAATATTTTGGTAATTTTTATTTACAAAACAAATACGAAATTTCAAGTAATAAATAACAAATTAAAGATTGAATTGAATTATTTTGGCAATTTGTTGAATTTTTATTGAATTTATATTTACGAAAATCTAATAATTAATTGAAAATAAATAGTAATTTGGTTATTGGAAAAAGTTATCTTTTATTGAATCACACCCTTCCGGCACCTTTTTATTGAGTCAGAAATTAAATTGCTAATTCTGAACATTGATTTTCAGTGGCGCCGGAACACCCTCTAGGGGCCGAAGGTTTGCCATTTACTCAAGGATTGAGGCAGGTGAGGTGAAATACACCTCCACATACACCATCACAGAAAATCCCATCTCGGGCAATTACCGAAGAGCACAGCTTGCAGACCTGTTGACCCGCCATTACAAAGAAAAATAGTAAAATTAAAATAAAAAAGAAAAAAATTTGAAAACGATAAAACCCCGATTTAACTGTGAAAACAAATTTGACAAAATTGTTTAAAACAATTATATGCAGTTTGAGTGCATATGGGTTTCGAAACGTTGCATAACCTCAGGTGAAAAAAAAATATGAAAAGGAATAATATTAAAAAATGAGGTTATGATATTGAAAATAAAATTAACACCCAATTTTATTTTTATTCTTTTATGCCCTCTGCACAAAAAAAAGGAATTAAGAGAAAAAGAAAAATGTTAAAAAAAATATTAAAAATTGCACTTAAGGTAAAGGTTGCCAACCTCCGAACACAAAAACAAGAAAAAGAAAATAAAAATTAAAAGCTCGAACAAATTGTCACTATCACCAGAAATTAAAAGCAAGTTAAAACACTAAATTAAGTATTTACTTATTAAAAAATTACAATAAAAACATAAAAAATTAATAAAACGCGGACGACCGGCACTAACGACACTGACACTTGAGACTTGCCCATTCCTCGAACTTTAAAGTTTCACTTCCAACGTGCGTGCCCACACATTCACTTTTTTTATTTAAAATCCAAAATACAATTTTTTTTATTGCAGGGTGATGTCCCAGTCTAAGATTAGCCCCTGGGCATTTGGAAATGTTGTTTTAAGGCTCGCGCATACTACAGCCGCAACAGGCCGCAGTGCATCGCATTGCAAAATTGCGCCAAAGCACATATGGAGTCGCAGCGGGCCGCGCCGCAAAGCAATAATGAATCAGTCAGCAGTGAAGTCCAAAGCGATGGATAGTTCTGATGAGGAGTTATATTTATTCAACCTTCTGTACAACCTACAATTCTTTGTACTGTTCTACTAACGAAATTAGTAATTCTTCATCCATTCCTTAACGAAAAACACATGGCGAGTATGTAAAAAAGGACGTGAATAGTTACAAAGCGAAAAAATAGTAAAATAATTAAGCTCAGTACGATTTACATTAAAATAACAAATTACCTGAGTTGCTGTTGTTGAACATCGAGTTAATAATTAAAGTAAAATCGCGAGCAACAACGTCCGATAACTGCGATTTCCAACGCACACTGAGGCGGGCCGCATCACAACACATAACATCGCCGCAAAAATACGCCTAGCAAGCGATCCGCCAGTGCGCTGTGATGCGGCCCGGTGCGGCCTGCCTGTAGTGTGCGATAGTTCATATAAAATGTTCGAAAGTGATGTAGGAGGATTTTTGTTATGCAATGCGGTGCGGTGCGGCCCGCCCTAATGTGCGCGAGCCTTTAAAGGGCTAGGAGATATAATTCTTACCTGAATATGACAGGTTGAATCTGAAGTCATTTCAAGTACACCGTCTTATGCTTACGTAAATGTTTTTCACGTGTGAAGCTTTCAGCTAGTTGTGTGCCAGTGTACGGTCCTTGGACAGGGTTGCTGCCACCCCTAGAGCTCAATAAAGAAGTTCTTAGGAAATAATCTATTAGTCGCCAAGAAACGGAAGACGGTCACATTTTTGCGGAAAGCCGATTTCAGCAGCGTAACAAAGGCCCACAGGAACTGAAGGGTCCAGGCTTTCCGATGACCAGACCCTAGAAGAACATTGCACAGGGTGAAAAAAGGTGGAGAAAATATTTTCAAAACTTATTGAAATCGATCCCGGAAAACGACTACAAGGCACAGATTAAGGCATTTGTAACTCCTCAGGATAATAAATCAAACAATAGAACCGCCGACATTGGATGAGGTGGTTGAAGCTATAAAAAGGCAACAAAGCAACAAATCGCAAGCGTCGGTGGCATCGCTGCTGAGTTGCTAAAGGAAGGAAGACCGCAACTTTTATACCGGATCCACACGTTTGTCAAGATCTGACACGCGCTCGCAAATCGCAAACGCTTGGCTAGATTTGGTGAGCATCCACATCCACACGAGGATGCATGACAGACGTTGAGGTTATGTCAACCATAACTTTTAGTTTGACGTACTTTTATTATAAAATTAAAAGGGAAATATGAAAAAAAGAAAAATACAGCAGATGGGAGTGAAAAATTTGGGTTGGTTATATTATTGTTAAATTATTATTTTCTAACTTGATTCATTCATTCTATTCACAACTTAAAACAAACGTGTGGATGCGTCATAACCGCTTGCCGGAAACTTTCTTTGATTTGTACCAAAAAACCGACACTCCGGCCACAAGCATTTCCAAGCTTACACAAGCCAAACCAAATGCCTTATCGTATCGTTACACGTTTGAATTTGCGAACTTTTGCCAACCTTGACAAACGTGTGGATCCGGCATTAAGATCTCTACATGAACTTATATGCATCATCTGGGAGGAAGAAGCTGTACCAAATGACCAGACCAACTACCAGTCCGTCGTGTCGTTACATGTCACGGTGTAGTGTCTAGTAGTAAGCCGAGCTCGAAGGTTGGAATAAGAATGTGATAGGTTAGGGGAACTCTAGGGTGTTGTGAGTTCATTTCTTTTAGAACAGCCGGCTTTAAAGCGAGATAGCCTCATTGGCGTATTATGCCTCCTAAAACAAGTAAATCCCACTAACCAGCCGTCAAACGCTGTGACGCCGGCAGTACCAGACTACTAGGTGAATAAGGAAGTGTACCGTCGATAGATGAAGAATTGACAAAACCGGAGCTTTGGCACCCTATTATTACTGCTACCTACACCGGAAAAGAAATAGGATATATACCAAGTATTTATAAATTTCCAACAGGCATATGACTATAAAAGAGAGAAGTTGTACAAGATTTTAGCGGAATTGGGAGTCCTCTCTCAATTGGTTCAACTGACCAAATGCACAAAGAGTAGCTCACTGGTGAAAGTAAGGATCCAAAATGCAGTAAAAGTAGAGTATGAAGTACGCCAAGGTGATGAAGTGGGCCCTATGATTTTCAACCCAACAAAACGTGAGTCCAGAGAAGTGCGTCAATTGCAGCACACTCTGTACAAATTCTTGGATATGCAGATTACGTGAACATCTTCGAAAGGTCCCTTTTGGCAGCAAAAGAATCTTATATCGAACTAAAGGCTCGGGCACACAGAAAGCGGTCTGTAGCGGCGGGCAGCGTTCCAGCGGTCATCGCGGCGGTCTGCGATATGGGGCTACACATAGAACGCGATATTTTTGTGTGAGCGGTCCAGTCTGGTCGCGTTCTTCTAGGGAAATAGTAGTGAATTTTCTTATTTATTTACATATATTGAGTATGACCTCGGACGAAGAACTCCTCCTTCTGTTATTAGCTTTGCAAGGCAAAAAGAAGAAAAGACGATGTTGGGTCCATGAAATTTTAATAAGAAGAGAGAACAATTAGGGTAATACCACCGCTTATGTATAGAATTGGAGTCACATGAAGATAGATTTTTCAAGTATTTTCGTATGTCTCGAGAATGTTTCGAGGAATTGCATGATTTGATAAAATGCAGGATTGAAAAGTGTACTACGAACTGGAGAAAACCAATTGAAACAAGGAAAAGACTAGCCATATGTTTAAGGTAAGTTATGAAACATATATTAAAAACAAACAAAAGATGAAGGAAATTACAAACTTAAAAATCGTTATTAATTATTATTAGAATTAAAATTTTGCAGTACACCACGGCCAGAAAGGAATGCATTACCACTATTTATAGTTAAATGTGATCCCATGCTAAAATCCAATGTTTCTTCAGGGTAGTTATAACTTGTGAAACCCTGTGTTTCCAATACATTTGAACTTGATGCAGATGTTGTTTGTGATACCACTTGTTCATTAAGCTCATTCAGTTCGGTTTCTGAGAAGAGACTAGCCAGTTTTAACTTTAATATTGATTGAGTCCTTGTCCTTGGCCGGAATGTTTTAAAAGTTGCAGCGTAACTCTGGAACAAGTGATCTACCCCGTCAATATTTTTTTCCTGTGATTTATTGCTTTGTAAAAAGGTAATCACTTTGTCAACTTCTGAACCTGTAGAAATATTTTCTTTGGCTTCACTATGTGACCTCATTTTCTTCCTCGGTGGAGGTGAATCAAGTTGATTCGATTCATCATTGTTGGTCACTAGCGGCGACGTAGGCTCTTGTGAGGGGCTTCCACCCCCAATTTCTCTTGTCACTTGTGTGATATTGCTACTCTGGATACGATATTTAAGCGTATCATCCAGAAATGACATTTGACTACTCCATGGCCACTTCGAATATTTTGTGGCCTGCCCTGTTTTACCTTTTTTGGTCTTCTTGAACCTCATATAGGTTAGGTTAGGTTAGATATGGCTGAGCTTTGGTTCAAGCCCACACACTTAGGCCAGAAGGGATAGGCCCATTGTGATACCATAGTGATCCCACTTTAAACTTGATGTTAAAATGCCGTTTCTTCGTTAAACCATCTCGAGGAAGTAATGAATCTTCTAAGTTGCGGGATCCCAAACTTCGAGATTTCCGCAAGGTTGCTTAGAAAGGGTTTACCAAATGTGGTTAGCCTTATCCTGCTTAGGGCCGGGCAGTGACATAGGAGGTGTAGTACACTTTCCGCCTCGTCAATGTTCTTACAGCTTCTGCAGAAGTCGTGGGTCTCAAGACCTAAACGGGTCGCATGCGTCCCTATCAGACAGTGTCCGGTTAAGACTCCCACTATAACTGAGAGTTCTTGTCTCCCAAGGCTCAGTAATAAGGTAGTTCGCCTGAGATCATAGGAGGGCCAGGTTAATTTGGCCAAAGTGCATTTATTGAGATCCCTCCAATGCTTTTTCGCTTGTGTGATTGTGTGTTGCTTGCATCGGAGTTTAAAGGAGGCCCAAGGCATACCAACTCTTTCCTTTTCTGGAAGGAGAGTAGCGGTCGTGCCTCTCCTAGCCAGTTCGTCAGCTTTACAATTTCCCTCTATATTTCGGTGACCGGGCACCCAAACGAGGAGGGTCCTGAACTGCTGAGCCATCTCGTTAAGAGATCTGCGACATTCAGAGGTAGTTCTAGAGCTGTTTGTGCAGGAGCGCAGGGCTTTCAGAGCTGCCTGACTATCTGAGAAGATGTAGACAGTCCGGTTTCCATCGCCTTGCTGGTTAATTTGCAGAACAGCTTCTTGTATGGCTAGAATCTCCGCTTGATATACACTGCAGTGATCGGGAAGTCGGAAGGAGATTTCAATCCCAAGTTCTGGGGAAAATACTCCTCCTCCCACTCGACCCTCGAGCTTAGAGCCATCAGTAAAAACGTTTATGGCATCCTGAAACCTATGTGGTCTATTTATCCATTCACGACGTGAAGGGATGTGGACTCCGTAGTTCCTCGTGAAGGTAATTTCGGGAATACAGAAGTCGGTTTTTGTGGGGATAGTAACTGAGTTCAGTACCTTCGTGTGCTCTCCCCTGATTCCAGTCCAGAAACCGGATTCTTTTATTCTAAGGGCTGCGATGGTTGCGCTTTCTCTTGCCACGAGATTTAAAGGAGGGAGGTATAACATAACATTTAAGGCCTCTGTAGGCGTGAAGCGAAGTGCTCCTGTTATGCATAACTCCGCACATCTTTGTACTCTCTGTAATTTGTTTAATACGGTGGATTTACTCAGAGTTGGCCACCACACTAAAGCCCCGTAAAGGAGAATTGGGCGGACGATCGCTGTGTAGATCCATCGCACAATGTAAGGGGAGAAGCCCCATTTCTTACCAATGGATTTTTTGCAGGCGAAAAGCGCGATGTTTGCTTTCTTAATGCGCTCTTCTGTGTTTTCATGCCAGAGGAGTTTCTTGTCCAGGATTACTCCCAGATATTTGGCACTGTTGTTAATTTTGAGCCTAACTTTGTTAAGCCGGGGGGGTGTTAACGGAGAGGTCTTGTACCTCCTTGTGAAGAGGACCAGCTCCGTTTTTACTGGGTTAACGCTGAGTCCGCGGGTAGCAGTCCAGCTTGAGAGGGTTTGTAGCGCTGCCTCCATGAGATCACAGAGGACTTGAGGAAATTTTCCTTTTTTGATGATAACAACATCATCTGCGTACGCCAGGACGTCATGTCCCTCTGCCTGCATGCGTCGCAACAGCTGGTTTATAGTTACGACCCATAGCAGCGGGGAGAGTACTCCTCCTTGCGGAGTGCCTCTATTTACGGCCTTTCGGGCCGAGCTATCGCCCAAGATCGAGCTCACCATCCTGCCAGTAAGCATTTGGTGGATAAGAGACACCAACGATGTCTCGATCCCATGTTCTGTCAAGGCCAGGGTAATGGCATTCGGCAAAACATTGTTAAATGCTCCTTCAATGTCAAGAAATGCTACTAATGTATATTCCTTAACCTCGAGGGATTTTTCAATGGTTGAGACCAGTGAGTGAAGAGCAGTATCAGTAGATTTGCCCTTTGTATAGGCGTGTTGTGCGCTAGAGAGTTCCGAGGTCAATATGGTCTGCCTCAGATATATTTCGATTAGCCTCTCCAGAGTCTTTAATAGAAAGGATGATAGGCTGATTGGCCTGAAGTCTTTGGGTGTTACGTGGGAGGCTTTTCCTGCCTTGGGTATAAAAACTACTTTAACCTCTTTCCAACTAGAGGGAATGCAGTTATTTTGGAGGCACCCGGTAAACATGGTTTGTAACCAGGGCATAATATAACTAAGAGTGTGCTGCAGTTGTGCCGGCACTATGCCGTCAGGGCCTGGTGATTTGTAGGGCTGGAAGGTGTTTACAGCCCATTTTATGATAGATATTTTATGATAGATCTGATCAGCTGTTGTGAGGCTGAAGAGTTGATCGTGATAGTTGTATCAACTGTAGTACTACTCGGGAAGTGGGTGTCCATAAGTAGTTTCAGGGATTCCCTGCTTGAGTCGGTCCAATCGCCGTCTTCCTTGCGTAAATAACTAAGCATTGTTGGCGATTTAGTTAATAATTTACGCAGTCTTGAGGTCTCCGATGTGGACTCTATATTACTGCAAAAGGTAGCCCAGGAGGTACGTTTGGCCTTCCTTATTGCCGTTTTGTATCTATTCAGCTTTGACTTATAGCAGCCTCAGGCGGTTTCGCTGTTGCTGCGTCTCGCTGAATTAAATTCCTTTCTGCACTCTTTTCGAAGTGTCTCAAGTTCGCGAGACCACCATGGGGGTTTGGAAGCCTCTTTATGTGGCCTGTTCGAACAAGCTTTATTAATGGCGTAAGTGCATTGTTTCGTGAAAATGTCCACAATGCTGTCGAGTTGTTCCCGGTTTTTGGGAATAAAGGGAGGCTTGGGAGCAAGGTTTTTTGCGATAAGCCTAGTATAGTAGCCCCAATTTGTCCTTTGGAGGTTTTTTATTTTGGAAGGGGTGGCTGGGCTCGAGTCCTGCAGTTGGAACTCTATAAATCTATGATCTGAAAAGGAGTGTTCCTTCAAAACCTTCCAGACCACTATTCGGTCGGAGTGGCAGTCCGAGACAAGGGTGATGTCCAGAACTTCCTCTCTGTTCTTGGTAATAAAGGTGGGGTCATTACCTTTGTTACAAATAGCAAGGTTGGTGCTCAGTAGGTAGTTAAAAATAACTTCCCCTCTATCATTGGTGTCCGTGCTGCCCCATTGTGTATGGTGCGCATTTGCATCTCCCCCCATAACCAGAACCGTGGTAGGATGGGTGAATCTTACCAGGTCTTGAAAGGCCATAGGGGGTAGAGGGCCCTCATCATTGTGGGCTAGGTAGAAAGAGGCCATTCTGATTTTCTTCTGTTTCAACTCTAGGTCGACCACAGTAAGGTCCCCGTTGCTGAATTGAGGGAGAAGAAAGGTGCTTATGTTATTTTTGATCAGAATACAAGTTCTGGGTTTTCCCCTACCTTTGGTATAAAAGAGATTAAATTTAGGTGTCCTTAAGCCACAGATCCTGTCACCAGAGATCCATGGCTCTTGGACTAGAGCAACATCGACTTCGCCTGATGCCAGGTGAAGCAGAAGCGAAGCGGATGCTGCTTTACAATGGTGCAGGTTTATCTGTATCACCTGCACCATTTTCAGGGTGTTTTGTTTCGACGACAGTCACATCCGCTTCATCGTCGCTGGAATTGTCTTCGTCGAAGTCTGAACTAAGGAGTTGTCGCTCCGTGAAGAGGTTACCGACGGCTCTGCCCAGCTCGGAGTCTGTCGATGCATCGCCATCGCTCTGAGCTGCGCCTTCGCCATCGCTCTGAGCTGCGCCTTCGCCATCGGTTTCCACGTTTTCTGGTTCTTCGTCAGTGGTCTTGGTGCAGGCCGCTTGGTTAACTACGGCTTCTATGTCGGTTTTGTAGACCTTGAGTGCGATCTGTTGGAAGCCGTAGTTCACGGCGTAGTTTTCTTTTGCCAGCTGGTTCAGGCATTTTTCATTTAGGAGCAGAATTACATGCATTGTGGCTCTGTTAGTCTGCTCCGTTTTGATAACTTTCCAGTTATCGGTGTAGATGTGAGGGTTGAAGGCCTTCAGCATAGCGATGATTTCCTCAGGCTCCGATGGAGCCACTGGAAACCATGCTCTGGCTCTCGGACGAGATGGTATGTCCGCGGCATTGACTGCCTTGAGTCGGGCGCCTGGGTAAACTTCCCCAACTCTAGCTACCGCAGCTTTATAAAGCTCTGCAGATCTGGTATTATCGCAGGCCGTAAGTTTTATATTGCCTTGATACCAACCGGCATCAAAGCATAAGGGGGGAGGTCCAGGGTTGTCTTTCAGGACCTCCATAGCCACCTTGGCGAGGGCAACTTGAACCCACCGCCATTGGTGTTTGGGGATCTTGCCATTCTCGTTACTTTCGTCCAGGACGCCGATTATTTTGCGATCCTTCGCTATTTCTGCGAAGGATATCGCTTTGGTGCCATGCGTCTTGGACCTTTTCGGAATTGGACTGTGGGTACTTGGTTCCTCCACAGATCGTTGGCGTTTAGAGGCTGGTGCACCTCTAGACTCCAATGTAAAGTCTGGTATGACTTGTTTAGCCCAAGCAATGTCATTTAGGACTTTGGTGAAGTCCTCCTTGGACACTTGGTCTTCCCTGATCGGGTTGGTGGCCAAGCGACGAAGGATGTTGCGGGCTATGCGGATGTGACGAGGACCTGCTTTTGCCGGGTCCGGTCTTCTCAGGTCTTTGGCCCTTGCGCAGACTAACCGCTCCCCTGATCCCCCCGCAGCGGCCGTTCCCGCAGGCGTGCGCTGGGCAGCGACGTAGCCGCAAGGAGGAGCAGGTTTGCTAGTGGTCGCTTCTGGGGCCTTTTTTAGAGGGGTGGAGCTTGTGACTCCACTTCCACTAGGTTTGGGTTGGCTCGGGGGTGCCGTAGCCATGTTATTTGCGGGATTTGTGGTCCCTTCTTTAGGACCTGATTTTGCCGGGTTTGGTCTTTTTAGGTCTTTGACCCTTCCGCAGACCATTCGCTCCCCTGATCCCCCCGCAGCGGCCGTGCCCGCAGGTGTACGCTGGGCATCGACGTAGTCGCAAGGAGGAGCAGGTTTGCTAGTGGTCGCTTCTGGGGTCTTTTTTAGAGGGGTGGAGCTTGTGACTCCACTTCCGCTGGGTTTGGGTTGGCTCGGGGGTGCCGTAGCCTTGCTATTAACGGGATTTGTGGTCCCTTCCGGTTTTTGTTTAAGGGAACCGGTCCCCGGTTTTGTTGTTTTTTTGGATTTTTCCATAATTACTCCCACGAGTAGCGGAGAAACGAGGTCCACCCGGGCAGAGATCCGCAGTACCCGGGTAAGGCTAATTAGAACCGGAGGTCGCCAGGTATCCGGAGCACACCGTAAACGACTGAGCTATCTTTTAATCTGGGTCCCCAGCCTAGCTGATCATCGGCACGGTTTGCATTACACCTTGATCCGACCCAGGGGATTGTGGCTTGGGGATGGGTAGCAGGGATAACCTCATATAAGAGTCACGTAAATTTTTCCATTTTGTTTTCGCTGCATCACCTGAAACAATACATGTAAATACAATATCTTTGTTAAGTTAACGAGGCATTGATTTCTTTTCAGACATTTGGCGACACTTATCAGACTATTGCTTTCTCTTTTCGATTGGGTCGTTCTACTGTCTCCAAAATTGTGAAGGAAGTTTGCCAAGAAATTTGGAATATTTTACAACCAAAATATTTACCTAAACCTACGCTAGAGATGTGGAACAGAGCTGAGGAAGGATTGGTAGAACTTTGGGAATTTCCAAACTGCGTTGGAAGCATAGGCGGAAAACATGTCAAACTGAAATGCCCAATTAACAGTGGGTCGCAGTTTTTCTGTTATAAAATTTTTTTTTCGCTCGTTCTTCTAGCAGTAGTTGACCCATACTATAAGTTTATGGTAGTTGACAGAGGAAGTTATGGGCGTCACAGCGACAGCGGTATTTTCGAAAATTCACTTTTTTAACGAGAGTACATTGATGGAAAAACTATTCTACCGCCGAAACCACGGCCGGGTGCAGACACCGCAGTTCCTCATGTTTTGGTTGGTGATGAAGGCTTTGCACTTCAAAGTTATTTAATGAGGCCATATCCTAAACAAGGAGTGACCAACAATGCACGAAAGAAACAATTCAATTTGCATCTCAGTCGAGCACGGCGTGTGGTGGAGAATACATTTGTTATATTGTCCATGAAATGGCAGATATTTTTAAGCCCTATAGAGGCAGATATTGAAACTGCGGATTATATTGTAAAAGCAACTTGCTGTTTGCACAATTACATTATACAAAAGAATAATAACAGAGAGTGGACGGCCGTAGAAACTCAAGAAGAGTGCGAGCCTACGCGCGCATTTGTGGATACTACATTAACAAATCGATGCCGCCTAATGATGCAAATTCGCGAACGTTTTGCTGATTACTTTCAAAGAATAAACAACGCAACATAAAATAACAAATAAATGTAATATTATTTTAAAATAACCATAACTGTAATTTTAATTTTTCCGTTTATAATTAAATTGATTACAATGAAATGATACTTACTTGTCATATTAAGCTCTTGAGCTATCTCATCCCATGCTTCAGCCTTTTTCAAAACATTTTTCTAATTTTCGTGGGAAGTATCAAACAAAAATCTGTATTTGCGGACATTTTCTATTAATATGTATTTCGATTTTTCCACTCATCTTGTCTGAAAGCGGCAAGGCGGTCATGCTAAAATTTGTAATTTTGTACAACCGAATCGCTTGTCGTCGCTACAAAGTCTAGCAGGCGGCGACAGACCGCCTGCTGTTTGACCGAGCTGATGCTAAGTTGTGTAATACAACTAGACCGCCAGACCGCCTCGGTCGTAGATCGCTGCCCGCCGCGACAGACCGCTTTCTGTGTGCCCGAGCCTTAAATGAGGTGGAAAAGGAGATAGGCCTGAACATCAATAAAAAAAAAAATGTGATGTTGCAAGCCGGAGCAGGAAGATTTAAAATCGGAAGAAATATAATTATCAGCGAACACCACCTAGAAGTAGTCGATAAAACAGTCTACTTTGATCTACAAATGCAAAAAAACGACAAAAAAGAAGAGATAAAAAATACGTGATTTAAACCACTTTACATTTTAGAAAATGACAAAAGACTTTTGAGCAGAATAGAAGCTTCAATCATTCCAATTAAAGGCAAAGTGCAGGCTTCAAATGAAGCTGAAGCCCCCTTAGGATAATTATTTATTTTGCAGCTCACAGCGGAACTATATCGTGGGTTAAGAACTAGAGAAGCGTAAGGGCAAAATGACTTCTCAGGGGAGCCGAAAAACAATTCAATTTTACCTACCGTTATAAACAAATATCTTTTGTTTTTATACGTTTTTGTTGTACTACACACACTACATCGTTCCAGTTTTTTGGCACATCAAAATATACCTAGGGATTAAAAAAGCGAATGGCGAAAAAATTTGTTTTTTG
This sequence comes from Thereva unica, assembly GCA_949987705.1. Classification (NCBI taxonomy): domain Eukaryota; kingdom Metazoa; phylum Arthropoda; class Insecta; order Diptera; family Therevidae; genus Thereva; species Thereva unica. Next base: position 33,393,762 of record OX465282.1, on the reverse strand, counting down.
TATTTTTGCCCTTACGCTTCTCTAGTTCTTAACCCACGATATAGTATACAGAAAATAGGTAATGTTACCAGAACAGGATTTTTGAAACAAGATGTGAGTTAACGTAACGAGCTCCTAGATTTAACATACAATCAGGCGCAGTCTAATTCTAGAAGGTATGAAACCACTCTTAGACCCATTTAAAAAGAAAGCTGTTGCTGCAAGTAGGTTGCCACTTACAGCTTGGAGCTTTCTTTATTAATCGGACCCATTGATTTTTTTTTTTTTTTTTTTTTTTTATGTGACAGTGCTAAGCTCAGGAGTCACCCTTTGTACTACCAGTCCGTCATGTCATTTGTCACGTCATGGTGCAATGTCTAGCAGTAAGCTTAGTACGGGGAGGGGAGGGGGGTATAGGTTAAGGGTTAAAAGGAACGGGGGGGTATTGAAGAAGGTGGTGATGAACCCTGCGTTTGAACTCTTGGATGTTGTAGGAGCTCGGAAATACTGACTGCGAGAGACTATTCCACAGTCGAGTTGTTCTATTAACAAACGAATTCATATCTTGCTGAGTGCGTGAAAGGGGGAGTTGCAGGTGAAGGGAATGAGACGAGTGGGCTAATCTGGTGTTGCGGTTATAAGATTGCCGTGGAGGCAGGAGAGCGTTTAACTCGGAGGAACAGTCATTATGATAGTAGCGATAAAATTTAGTCAATGCTGCTACATTCCTACGGTGGCTGAGGGGGTCGATGGTGGAGCCAGCGGTGTCGTCATCAATTAATTTAAGGGCCTTTTTTTGGACCTTATCTAACCATGCCAAGGTGGTTATTGGAGCGCCGCCCCAAACGAGGGAGTTATATTCGAGAAGAGGCCGTATGTAGGATTTATAAATAACAGCGCGGGCCGATGGCTGGAGGAGGAACTTGCACCTCTTAAGAAATCCCAAGCACTGGGATGCTTGTTTGGCGATTTGGAATATGTGATCATTCCAACGAAGGTCTTTGGCTAATGTCACGCCTAAGATGTGTAGGGATGGGTCGGCCTTTAGTTCAACGTCATCCACTGTCAAGGATGGTGAGGTGTTGAACTTCTTTTTTGAGATAAGACAGTACTTGGTTTTAGAGGGGTTGAATTTGACACGATTCTTCTCTCCCCAATCTAGAATTAGTTTGATGTCTTTTTTAATAGAGTTGAACATTAGTTCACGATCATCAAGACAGGATCTGGCATGTGTCCGTCTTGTATCGAAGCTGTACGAGTAACGTAGAGTACCGTCGTCAGCGAAGCTGAAGTGGGTTGGAGGGGATTGAAAGTAGGTCATTTATAAAGATGAGAAAAAGGGCCGGTGATAAAATTGACCCCTGAGGGACCCCCGCAGAGATGGGGTGAGATTCAGATTTGACGCCATCCAATAATACCTTAATTGAACGGCCGGAAAGGAAACTCTTAACCCACTTATACAGAAGTGAGTCAATTCCAATAGCTTGGAGTTTGGCTAACAAGGCTGAGTGCCATACTCTATCAAAAGCCTTGGAGATATCCAAAGCAACCAAACTAGATTCGCCAGATCCATGCAAACTTCGGCTGAGGTGTTCTGTAAGGCAAATTAAAAGATCACCAGTGGATCTTTTTTGACGGAAGCCGTATTGTTTGTCGCTGATAAGTTGGTTGGATTCTAGATATCCCATAAGCTTTTTGTTAATTATCGTCTCCATGGTTTTGGAGAGAATAGAAGTAATTATTGAATAAATCAATGTCGGGCCCGAAGAGTTTTTTTGAAGTAAAACTTCTTTAGGGACGTTTGCTTAAAAAAATTTACATGAGAAAGAATCAATTTCATTCGCGTAACGCTCTCACACATGAAAAATCGTCAGAACTTTCGTATAACGATGGGAAAAGGGGCGGACAAGAAACGTACACTCGGGGCTGTGTGTGCAACAGTTATCTGCCTTACTGCATAGATTTTCTGGCATGTTAGCTACGTTGTCGCCCAGACTTTGCTTTATCTCATTATAGGAATACAAATTCACCATTATGTAGAGGTGAATTATTTCTTATGCCGCGGACATTTTGTAGTTGACTGACATGTTGGAAGCGGCATATACGAGAAGAATTTTCGGCGGTGGTTTGGGTGCTTAGAATACCAAAAGGGAGTGGTGAATTAAATGTGTGAGGTGCTCTTGTTTAAATTGGCACCCACTTCCCCTTTGGTGAGATGTGCTGCACCTTTCCTCTTTTTAAATTACAATTTTTTAACTTGCACAAATCGACGAATCGTTTATGTCAAAACATTACACTGTTGTGAAAATCGCTCCTGATATGTTTTTTGGGTCGCTGATTACGAAAATCAGGGTCCCACAGTCTTAAAATATGGATGTCACCTTTAAATATGCCTAAAAATTCCCCTTTTTAAGTGTTTTCGCGATAATTTTAATTATAATCAAAAACAATCCAATAAAATACATTTTTTGCATCATTTATATTCAAAAGTGGTTGATTTATAACAAAGAAAATTTTATGATAAGGGATTAATAGTAAAGGGCTGAAACTATCCCTACATTGACTGAAAATATAAAGGTTTGTAAAAAATGTTTTTTCAACTTTATGCTTCAAATTCGGTTTAATAAGCCAAAATAAATTATTTTCAACTACGCCTAGAAAGAAGAATTTGAAAAAAGGTTGATTGCATATCTTTTTGCTCCCTTTAAAATTAATTGGCTCCCTAAAAGATTGTATGGGACGAAGTAATCAGGTAATTGGCTAGGTGGCCATAAAGGGTGCCAATACCATACTCAAGTAGACTGGCTCTCGTTCGCGAAGGTAAAGCGGCTCGCGTAGGTAAAGCTTCATGTATGTGGTTGGCGGACTGCTTGGTAAAACAATACCTGGGTTTGGAATAGCCTATGCCGATGCGGATGCAATTATTAATGATCATGAATGTAGCGGGAGCGGAGCATGCATACAGCTGGCGACATATCCAAGCGTACATGCGTTCAATTCGTTGATAAATAATATAGAAGTGTGTGTATTCAAATGCGACCTGACGGAATGTTCCATGAATGGAATGCATGCCACGCAAAGGTCGGACTACTTTTAACTTTTTCTATAATGCCGCATTCGAAATAGCACACACAAGTATGCACAACAAACACATGCACCTTGCATGCACTCGTTACTTAGATTTTTGGGCTATGTGTGAAAGCCGGGACGAAAAAAACCATGCAATTTTATGAACCTCTGGATGCAATGCATGTACGCTTGCATATGTCACCAGCTTACTTCCATGAGGCGAATGTTTAGATTTTCGTGCCTGTGGCGGTAGTATCCATGCCTGTGGCGGAAGCGTGCATACCCGTGTGGGATGCGCACTTATATGCTATACGTACTAGGTGCACCGCGTGTATGCTTTTAAGAAAATTAGCCAATAAAAATTATTTTTACTCGGTTACTTTTAGGTTTTAATGTAAATAGGAATTCATAAATATTTTCAAATAGTATTTGTATCAAGTCCGTCAGTAGATTCGTCATTATTCTTCCTGCATCTGTCGTTGTCCTGAAATTTCTCAAACGTACTATAGATCCGACAGACTTTCCACTATATCTATTGCATATTACTAGCCGTTGGGCACAAAAGTTTTACTTCTCAAGTGTGGTCTTAAGCACACTCATATTTTTTTAATATTTTTCCTTTTCTTATTTTTTTCACCTGAGGTTATTTTTTTTTTTTTTTGTGTGAAAGACTAGAGTCACAGGAAACGCCCTTTATACTGTGTCGACAATCTATTTTCTTCATATAGAGTGCAATGTCGAACAGCAGCTCTAGTCGGGGAAGAAAGGAACTGTCACAACCCACCCGCGATATTTTTAGTCCACCTACTTCCAACCATTACTGTCGCGACTTTGACATCGGGGCATCGAGAAACAACTCGCTGGAGTGTTATGCCTCCTGAAACGAGTTGAATCTCATCAACCAACCGATGACATGCGCTTTTTGGTGGAGCGGGGAAGGGCTAAGGAAGGCTATGACAGGAGGGATCAGGAATGTAAAGAGGGAAGAAGAAAGAAGGAGAAGAAGTTATGCAACGTTTCGAAACCCATATGCACTCAAACTGCATATAATTGTTTTAAACAATTTTGTCAAATTTGTTTTCACAGTTAAATCGGGGTTTTATCGTTTTCAAATTTTTTTCTTTTTTATTTTAATTTTACTATTTTTCTTTGTAATGGCGGGTCAACAGGTCTGCAAGCTGTGCTCTTCGGTAATTGCCCGAGATGGGATTTTCTGTGATGGTGTATGTGGAGGTGTTTTTCACCTCACCTGCCTCAATCCTTGAGTAAATGGCAAACCTTCGGCCCCTAGAGGGTCAACTTGCAATGAATGCTTCAACATTCAACCCTGCCACGTCCTAATACTAATGAAAGACATCTCGGATGTCTTTCTCGGTGGACATGAAAAAGTCGTGGGTCGTTTTAACACTTTCTCTGGAAATGTCTCACATTTTCAGATGTTAGCCGATGATGTCCAGTCGATCAACGTCCGCCTCGATAGTTTATCAGACACCCTTGATTCTGTTGCGACCAACTCGGGTTCCCTAATGAATAAATTCCAAGAAATTTCTTCCCGGGCTGCAGCAGTCTTTGACTCGATCGACGACATACATTTAGCGATCCTCAATCCTGTCGCCACTTCATCCTGCTCTGTCAACTCTTTAGCTCCTCTTCATCCTATGTATATTAAACGACATTAAAAGTAGTACGAAGCGTGTTCGGGCTGATATTGAATCGCTGTCAACACCAGTGGTGAAAAATCACAAAGCCCTGAGTTCTCTATCGCTAAAATTTGAAAATGTTAATAAACTCCCCCTCGGCCGCGCCAGTATCTTATGACGCCCCGCAAGTAGAAGAGAAGCTTCTTTCTACACCCTGTCCCACAGCTGTTTCTCTAACGGAGGATGATGCAGCTGCTCTAAACACCACAGCCCGGCCATAATACTTGAAAAGGGCCCTTCGGTGGAGGCTGCCCCCAGTCTGGCGCATGACCACACGAAAGCCCGTAGAAAGAATGGTAAACGCAAACGCATTCGTAAAGTTAACGTTATGGATGCTGTCACTGCAAACCCCTATACCAGTTCGTCTATCCGCGCACCCTTACTTCCAATGGGCTCAAATTGTATCCCAGAACCGGATGCGGCATCAACCTCTTCTATTATTATCGTTGGGCCGTTGGGCACTGGAGATACTGAGCCTCCGGTAACCTGCACTAATCTGATAACGGTACCCAGGCCCCGAAATATTTTCATTTCGCGTTTCTCCCCTGAAACTACGTGCGTGGCAATTAAAGAATACCAATGGGGAAAGCTATTAATCCTGCTACAGTCTCCTGCAGGAAGATCAGCAATGTCTAAAACCGGTTGCGTCTTTCATCTTGGCTGCACCGCCCAATACCGCTGAAAAGCTTTTAGACCCCACGTTCTGGCCTCCTAGTGCATTTTCAAAGTGTTTCGTTTTGACACTCGACCGTATCGGCCACAAGCATTTCCAAGCTTACACAAGCCAAACCAAACGCCTTATCGACACGTTTGAATTTTCGAACTTTTGCCAACCTTGACAAACGTGTGGATCCGGCATTAAGGTCTCTACACGAACTTATGTGCATCCTCTGGGAGGAAGAAGCTGTACCAAATGACCCTTTATACTACCAGTCCGTCGTATCGTTCATGTCACGGTGTAGTGTCTAGTAGTAAGCCGAGCTCGAAGGTTGGAATAAGAATGTGATAGGTAGGGGAACTCTTGGGTGTTGTGAGTTCATTTCTTTTAGAACAGCCGGCTTTAAAGCGAGGTAGCCTCATTGGCGTATTATGCCTCCTAAAACAAGTGAATCCCACTAACCAGCCCTCAAACGCTGTGACGCCGGCAGTACCAGACTACTAGGTGAATAAGGAGGTGTACCGTCCGCTAGATGGAGAATTGACAAAACCGGAGCTTTGGCACCCTATTATTACTGCTACCTACACCGGAAAAGAAATAGGATATATACCAAGTATTTATAAATTTCCAACAGGTATATGACTATAAAAGAGAGAAGTTGTACAAGATTTTAGCGGAATTGGGAGTCCTCTCTCAATTGGTTCGACTGACCAAATGCACAAAGAGTAGCTCACTGGTGAAAGTAAGGATCCAAAATGCAGTAAAAGTAGAGTACGAAGTACGCTAAGGTGATGAAGTGGGCCCTATGATTTTCAACCCAACAAAACGTGAGTCCAGAGAAGTGCGTCAATTGCAGCAAACTCTGTACAAATTCTTGGATATGCAGATTGCGTGAACATCTTCGAAAGGTCCCTTTTGGCAGCAAAATAATCTTATATCGAACTAAATGAGGTGGAAAAGGAGATAGGCCTGAACATCAATGAAAAAAAGGTGATCTTGCAAGCCAGAGCAGGAAGATTTAAAATCGGAAGAAATATAATTATCAGCGAACACCACCTAGAAGTAGTCGATAAAACAGTCTACTTTGATCTACAAATACAAAAAAACGACAAAAAAGAAGAGATAAAACATACGTGATTTAAACCACTTTACATTTTAGACACTGCTGGCTGAGGGACGGCTGGATAAAGTCCTCAAAGAGATGAATTGATATGAAATCAAGATGATGGGACTTAGCGAGATCAGATATCCCGATGCGGGGGAACATATCTGCCCAAATGGTGAGTCCTGGTTTTTCGCTCTATTTCAAGGGGAGACATCATTGTATTAATGGGTGACTTAAACGCACAGATCGGCCGTGACAACACCGGCCTTGAACAAACAATTGGAAATCAAGGTCTAAGCCAAGTTACCAGTAACAATGGTGAGCTTTTCGTTGAATTCTGTAGTTCCCACCAACTCATGGTAGGTGGAACTTACTTTTGTCACAAGAAGATACACAAAGAGACCTGGGTATCGCCCGATGGTAGAACGAGAAATCAGATAGATCAGGTGGCCGTCAGCCGCAGATGGAGAACTATTCTTGAGGATGTCAGGAGTTTCAGGGGAGCAGACACTGGAAGCGACCACCATTTGGTAGTAGCAACTATTCGTCTTAAAATCGCCGCAATCAGAAACGTACAACGCGATGCTATAAACCGTAGACGGTTCAACGTAGATCTTCTGTGGGAGAGCGTTAAAAAGCGGGAATTTGCTGGAAACCTACAACAAATATTAAACCAGCACAACCTTTCTGACGACACAAATATTGAAGAGCTGTAGGACTCAGGACAAGGGGCGCAATATTGACGGCTGCGGAAACGAGCATCGGTTATGTCCAAAGAAACCAGCAACACTGGATCTCGGACACAACCTGGCAAAAAATGGAACACCGAAGGGCCCTCAAAAATAACGTAAACTCTACAAACGACCCGGAAAGACGTCACCAATTAGAACGGGAATACTCCCAATTACATCGGGAGGTTAAGAGAAGTGTCCGGCGTGATAAAAGGCTGCAGATAAATGAGCTCGCAGAAAAAGCGGAAAACGCGGCAAACACAGGCACCAGTAAGGTGCACTCTACTAAAAAGCATGCCGTGCGGATGGAAGGCTGCTGTGCAGCGACGAGGAGCAGCTCCAATTACCTCTTCGCCGCCCTGAATGGTTCATTTACACAGGAACCTCAGGAAACTAGCAACAATGCACAGCCTATAAGAATCACCACCCGGGCCCCATCCAAGACGGAAATAGTAGCCGCAATTCATGCGATGGCCAATGGTAAAGCAGCTGGGAAAGATGGCATCCCGCCAGAATTGTTGAAAGCCGACTCAAGCCTCATAGCAGATGCGCTTCTGCCAATCCTAGAAATAGCATGGAACACCTGTATTTTTCCGGAGGATTGGACGGAAGGTATCATACTCAAAATACCAAAAAAGGGGACCAAACAATATGCGACAACTGGAGAGGCATCTGTTTACTATCTACTGTGGGCAAAATTTTGTCCCATATATTACTATCGAGGATAAGCGAGGCAGTAGACCAAACGCTTAGGAGGCAGCAGGCCGGATTCAGGCAGGGCCGCTCATGTATTGATCATATCAACACCTTACGAATAATAGTGGAGCAGTCTACTGAATTCCGATCCCCCCTTTACCTTGCTTTCGTACATTATGAGAAAGCGTTCGACTCGGCCAATAGGAGCTTTATATGGCAGGCACTACGGCGACGTGGGCTGCCTGATAAAATAATAGAATTGATAAAAGCTCTATATAACAATTCCAAATGCAGAGTTCTCCATAATGGAAAATTATCCGACAGCTTCGAGGTGAGCTCAGGAGTACGACAAGGATGCCTACTCTCGCCTTTACTATTTCTTATAGTAATAAATGACATCCTTGTCGGCGCTCTAGATAATAGAACAGGCCGCATACAATGGGGTTTGTTAGACCGCCTTAAGGATCTCGATTACGCCGATGATATCTGTTTGCTGGCCCACAGACACCAGGACCTCAAAAACATGTTAAACAATTTGGCAACAGAAAGTAGTCCAGCAGGCTTAAGGCTAAATCCAACTAAAACTAAAGAAATGCGGATAAATGCAAACACCATTGAACGGGCTGCGCTGAATAACCGTGACGTGGAACTGGTCGATAAATTCTGCTACCTCGGTAGTATTATTACCGAAAATGGTGGTGCAGAAGAAGATGTCAGTTCCAGAATAAATAAAGCACGAGGCGCACATGCATGCCTGTTCCGCATATGGAGATCAACGGAGATCTCAACTAACACCAAATTCCGGCTGTTCAACTTCAACGTTAAGGCAGTACTTTTGTACGGTTGCGAAACATGGAAAGTCATCCAATTCATCACAAGGCGCCTACAAGTCTTCATCAACAGATGCCTTCGTCGCATCCTAAAAATCAGCTGGCAGGATAGAATTTCAAACGAAGAACTATGGCGCTTGCCGGCCAAGAAAGGATAGACGACCAAATCAGGCGAAGGAAATGAAATTGGGTTGGCCACACCTTGCGACGCGAAAACGAAAATCTAGCCAAACAGGCCCTTGACTAGAATCCGCAAGGATCCCGTCGAGTCGGAAGACCTAGAACAACGTGGAGGAGAACCCTACTAGCAGAAGCCGCAACAACTGGGAGATCCTGGTCGGAGCTGAGAGCTGTCGCGCAAAACAGAGTCCGCTGAAGGGCAACTGTTTCCGCCCTATGTCCCATGAGGGATTAAAGGAGCGCAATGATGATGATGACATTTTAGAAAATGACAAAAGACTTTTGAGCAGAATAGAAGCTTCAACCTGCAAGCTTTCAAAACTAGACCTAAGACGACTAAAATTTATGTACAATCATTCCAATTAAAGGCAAAGTGCAGGCTTCGAGCCCCCTTAAGATAATTATTTATTTTGCAGCTTACAGCGGAACTACAGTATACAGAAAATAGGTAATGTTACCAGAACAGGATTTTTGAAACAAGATGTGATTTAACTATCTCCTAGATTTAACATACAATCAGGCGCAGTCTAATTCTAGAAAGTATGAAACCAGTCTTAGACCCATTTAAAAAAAAAGCTGCAAGTAAGTTGCCACTTGCAGCTTGGAGCTTCCTTTATTAATCGGACCCATTAATTAAATCAATGTCGGGCCCGAAGAGTGTTTTTTACTTGTTAGAATTAATTATAGTGCGCCTAATTATATGTTAAATACCGCTTAATGGTGTGCGATCGTGGCGGTACTTGGAGTCGATCATCTTTGGGCCTTGGAGCAAGATCAAAATGACCGACAGTTTTAAGTTTGTTTACCTTTTCAGCCGAAGTAAATAATTGCAATATGCTATTGGCCAATCATAAAGGAAAACTCCTGCGTTGCAGCCAGTGCCGGCCCTAGCCCTTGAACAAGGTAGAGCGAGATTGTTGCTCAGCGCCCTTTGGTCAACGCTTTCACAACATCACATAAATTGGACTTCAGTTTATTTTCTGTATGCAGAATAAGTATAAGAAATCTGTGATTTCAAAATAATTGTCATTTTTTAAATGTTTTGCCTGTCTATTTGTCCGGGCTAATCTTGGAAACGGCTAATCCGATAGCGACGGGCCTTTCACGGAAGATTTAGTAGTATTGGGAATATTTTAGGCTACGTTTTCGCTCCGATTTGACTATCAGATCTGGCTATCGTATTATACTAACGGCTCAAACCGAAACCTTGATTCGATGATCGTAGGAGAGCAAGTCGAAACTGCTTTTATCATTCCAATTATAGACCTCAAAACTCGGCAGTCGCTAATCGGATTTTAAGGCAACTAATCCAATTGTTTAGGCTAATTTTGCACTCTGAACGGACTAGTGGGTCAGACCGAAAACTCAAGAGCCTGATAGAGTGAAAACTTGTTTTTATCATTCTAATTGCAGGCCTCAAAGAGTTCTACCTAAATATCTAAGTTTACCTAGCCCAGTTGTCAGAGACTTTGATCCAGCACAAGATGTGATATCGCTGAAAATTGGGTCATAGATACTTTTTTGGGTGTAGAACACAATAAAAAAAAACAGTGGGTGTGTATACTTATGTACGCGCATTAGAAGTTATACTTCTTTGGCGTGATCTTAAGACTAATTTTTAGTTTGCATAAAAATAATTTATTAACTTCCCAGTATAGGAAGTTATTGTAATCGGTCCGAAAATCGAAAATTTCAACGTATTTTCATCTTTCAAGGTCCCAGGAGCATTTTAAGCAAAAAATTGGGAGGAAGTATGTGTGTGTGTGCGTACGGATGTGGTCATTTTTTCCTGCACGATATCGCGCGAACCAAAACTGATATCGACTTCGTTGAGGTGTCGTTTGAAGCGTATTAACCGAAATATGATCTGAAAAGATTTTCATGAAATTCGGTCCAGCCGTTCTTTTGTTTAAGCGGCGTAAGTGATTTTTGTACCTGCACGATATGGCCCGAACCACAAAAGATATTGACATACTTGAGGTGCCGTTCGAAGCGTATTAGCGACAATATAATCTGAAAATATTTTTATAATATTCGGTCCAGCGGGTTTTTGGTTTAAATGACTTAAGTGATTTTTGTACCTGCACGATACCGCGCGAACTAAACTAGTGGGATGTTGTGCCTAGAGACTAGCAACTAATTACGCTTTTTCATGGTATAATTTCTGTTGAATAACACTGCAGACTGGATGACAATATATTAAGTGGAGATTGATCCGCACTCACTTCCAACCCGCCGGATCTGGGAATCGAGGCCAATAATTCGAATGTGTCAAATTGAAAAAAAAAAGCACATCACACATGTAAACACTATATAAAACGAATCTAAACATTTTTCTTTGGATTCAAATCTAATGTGATGGCAAATCTAATGTGATGCACTTTGCACAACAGAATTAGGTGTATTATTTTACTTAAACATACATGTCTAATTGTTAAAAATTCGGCTTACCGCACCTTTTGTATTAATTTACACTTCCATGTAACTTTATTTTTATTTTTAAAGAAAAAATCACGCACGCACTTTACTTTTCTTTAAATGTAGAACATCTACTGAAAAACATAGGCACCTGTTTATCCATAGCATATATGCACGTGCACGCACACAAGTACCCCCACCTCGCAATGAGACCAACACCAATAATTACCCGCCAAAAATTTGAAAGAATTGATATATTTTAATTGCACCCCATCTATGACAAAGAATAGTGAACACCATCTATGGCAATATTACATTACTCATCGTTTTACCTATGATTATCAATTTCCATAAAATATACAAAAAACATTTCATAAATAATAGAAAATCTGTTGTCATAATTCAGTTGTTTAGTTGCTTCGAAACCTTATACATATCTCGCATTGGAATGTACCTTTTTACGTAAGCATGAATAAATATGTTTATTGCCACATTCCTACAAGTTAGTGTTTGGAGTAATGGGAAGGCGCTAGATCGGGGTGCGAAGGACCAGGGTTCGATTCTCGATGAATTTGAGTACTTTTTTTAGCTATGATGATTTATTGTAGTATAATAAACTAAGCCTGCGTTGATGGTAAAATCTCAAAGCGGCGACTAATTAAAACTTTTGGTACATATCAATTGTGAGCTATAACTCAATCTATAATAAGCTAAATAAGCCAAATCCGTTCTTAACTAAAACTTTTATTTCACGTTGCATTGATTTAATTATTGTCATAATGCTGTATCCTAGTTGGCCATGGAGATTCATAAGTATTACACTGACCAACGCTGTATGTAATTAATCTTGAAAAGTTTTTGTTAAAGGCTTATGTAGGTTATAAGTTGTAAGACTTTGCGTAATCTAAAACTTAACAAAGTATTTAACAAACACTGCAATATAATCATCATAGCTTTAAAAAAGCAAATCAAATGTAAACAATAAAATTCTTTGATTCTTCACCCACGTCATGGTATATTTCTTTATTCAATATTAACAATAGTTTTTGAGCTGCAAATAAAAACTATATGCCATAATTTCGTTATCATCGGTTTTTGTTCTGGAAGCAAATTTAGAGACGTAATCACGTCAAAAACTTGTTTCATATGAAACAAAATCCCCGAAGGAAATTAAAAAAAAAAATTATTATGACGAAAAAAAAGCACCGCGAGCCGAAGAATCGAACTCGCAGCCCCACAGAGTCCCCAGACGACGCACAGTGGGACCAAATCCAAAAAAGTTGGCCAAAAGTCAAAAAGTGCATTAAATGATCTCAAATTTTACACTCGGGGGTTTTCGGGGTCGCTGATGACGAATCCGGTGTCGAAATTTCGATTTTCAAAATGGCGGACTCAATATGGTTAACATAACCTCTTAAAAAAATCAAAAAATTTGTTTTAATATAATGTTTAATACTTTTGATTAATTTTTTATAAGAAAGTTATTTTATTAGGAAGTTATTGTTTATTAGAAAAACAAAATAAGAATTTTTAAGAATGCAATTACAGAAGAAAATCATTGTGAATACAAGTAAAAGTTGTATCTTTATCTTCTGATGTCGAACATTCAGAGCTCAAATCTTCATTTTATAAAACATTATCACTACTTCCTATATGCGGTGGTAATAGCAAATTAACAACATCTTCTGACATATACTTGAATGATTTCGTGGGCAAATCTCGACAACTAGATAAGTGCGGGTTAGAGTTCACCAAGAATCTTAAAAATACATCTTACATTTTGGTTTTCTAAGGCTTATAACTTCTTAATTATTAAATTTACCCAAAAATATCTTGCTAATATATTGTAGATAATTTAATTATAAACAAAAAGTGCCCTTGCAAATTTTCTGTAAGATGTACTGTTAAGCCCGGTACCCACTTGTTGCAAACCGGCGTTTCGTATCCCTGTATCGTTTCAATTGTTGATTGATACGAACAAAACAGGACCCCAAATTTTTCGTGTATCATCACTGCGTTTCGAATCATCCAGCCTGTATCATGTTTGATGCGGGAGCGCGATACGGTTATCTGGTCAATGGCAATAAAGCAACAGGATACGCGCATGCCCTTCCACACTTCCTCCTAAAGCGTATCGTATCATTCCTTTGATGTGACGGACAAAAACCGCTAAATGAGAGATCGGGTTTGGATTGTATCATTTCGCACATTTTGAAACGAAGCGTTGCAATTTTTTTAGAAAAAAATTTAAAGAACGGTGATACGAAACGCCGGTTTGCAACAAGTGGGTACCGGGCTTTACGGAGATATATAATGGAAAAACCATTTGCGCACCTTTTCCAAGATGGCGGCCAAATTGGGGGGGAGTGGGTTAGAATCCCGAAAACTCAGATTTAAGCTCACACTGACCCCCCCCCCCCCTACACATCCCAAAAATAAAACCTTGTCCCGCATTTTTTCAATATTGAAGTACCATTTCCATGGGCTAGTGCTGGACGTATGTGACCCCTTAAAACACGGAGGGGCAATTTTGGGCAGCGGATTTTTTTTGGAGGTGAAGGAATACCCCTTTACCAACAACGCCCAGCAAGTTTTCCAGTGGAGCAGAGTGGAGCAATATTACTTTTTGTCCAATATATCGCATTCTTACAATCCTTATTCATAAAAAGCACGTGTAATAGATGCTTACTGTGTATTATATACTTGCTTAATGGGTATAGTGCAATTTTTTTTATACTCTACATACCTTCCAAAGAAAATTCCACTTTACACGACCACGATTGCTTGGTTAGTTAATTTTTATAGCGTTTTGAAAACGTTAACCTTTTTTCACAATATTAACGTTTAAAAATAAGCAAAAAGAGTAAAGTAGCAACTACAATTTCTCAGTCCGTAGAAAAAAATCTAACCTTCCGTGACTGGTTGCTCACTATTGGAAGTGTCCTCGAATCATCCCCCAAAAAAAAAACCGCAATCTATAAACTTTTTTTTAGACTTTTGGCCAGCTTTTTTGGATTTGGTCCCACTGTGCGACGGTACTTCTCCCTACCCCTCTGCGCCATGGCTGATACTATCGGTGGTTGACTAATATGTTAATAAATCATTTCAGAAAGAAGAAAAAGAGAAAAAAAAAACAATCTGCCCGACCAGGGCTTGAACCTGCAACGCGCTACGCACTCTCCCACCGACCTTCTACCAGTTTTGCAGAAATAATTTGTTCGGTGCCTATGAAATGTTTAGGTTGAACTAATTTTAACAGTTTTTATGCTTAATACATACAAATTTAGTTAATAAAAACGTAAAAATATGCTTTTAAACAAAGGGCTGCAAAATTTTTTAGATATGGGGCAAATCGTTTGTAAAATTTTTGTAAAATATTAAAAATTCTGAGAAAAATCACTTCCTTATATTCATGGACTATAAGGACGGTCTTAAATACATCGTTCGTGCAATTAAATTTATAAATTTTCATTCATTTCAGTAAGCGTTTATATGCCCTGGTAAAAATTAGATATATACTTCTCGTTTTAAACCTACCAAATGTTTCGTTTAAATCATACATATTTTTGGTGACAAATCCACAGCGAAGTTCGATAAAATTGATTTTGTGTTTTGGTCTACAGCACGACCTACATGACTATAAACTATAATAAAATGAGAAGCATATAAAATATGCATATAAACAAATAAATACTTTATATTATTTCCGCGAAATTTCTTAATGATTTATAAAGCCGCCGAAGAGCCATAAAAACTCAAGAAAATGATTTTTTTGCACTTTTAATTAAATAAATGTTTATGTTCTCCTGAGTATCATGTAGCCGGCCTCGTGGTTTATTGTCCGCCCCCGTTGGACATATTTTCACGGGCCAGTCCACTTAATAATTGGAGCGAGTATTTAAATGAAGGGAGAAGGATTGATTAAATGGAAACTCGGCTTCTCAATTTAGATTTCCTTTATTCACGATACCTTGCTTGTGCTTAGTCACAGTCGGCTCAGCTAGTCACACGTCTGCTCTCGTTGATGTCCCATGAGAAGAAGGGAAGGGTGGTAGCAGAGATAACATAATACTCCGTATAAAGATGCGACAGCTAGAACAAAAAACCCGAACGCTTTTTGCCTCGGCAGGCCTCTGAGATTGCCTCCCCCTTAGCAACATGCAACAAATTCGAGTTTCTAGCTACACAAGGAGGCGAACGTGGTCATGGTCCGCAGCACAAGACATGCGGTGAGTTTGTTTATAAGGAAGCTAGAATTTTAGGGGGGTAAGGAAAGGAACTGACAACAGAATGTTTCTCGCAACATCTTTCTTTCTTTCTCATCTTTCGTTTGCCTCTAGAGCTACATTGAAGGATTTCCCTGATGCTTTGTATTTTAACTATTTCTTAGAACATTCCGTGTATTTTTTTAATGACTGTCTGACATTCACTATCAATTTCACTTGATTTCAAATTCTTGGTGAGAGGATTTGCGATATTTTTTAAATAGGTACTTGGTTGAGGTTTTGGTTACGACTTTTTTTTCTGGTATTTCGGTATTGACTAACTCGATTGATTTTAGAAACGAATTTAGGTAATTATTCTTTATTTTATTTTAGCTGAATTTTCGCTATTGGCTTAAAATGTTGGGTTTTGGCTTTTGTTGTAGGTATATTGTGGGTGTAGATTTTTGGAGACATTTTTTAAAAAAAAAATGCCACAAAGTCGCACAACCTGAAGAGTTGTTTGTATCACCCAAAGTTGCAAAGCGCATAAGTGCTTTTCATAAATGCTTGTACAATTAAATCCCCGCCCACAACAAAAAATCGTACGTCTGCTCAAAACAATTCGATCGTAATTGTTTTGGTAAAAACAAATTAAAAATAGGTTCAATACCTTCCTTGTTATTTGAAAACTCTTGAATTAATGAAAATGAGGAAAGGCTTCATGCCAAGTCAATTTTCAGGGAAAACGTATGACAGAAGGAATTCAGTCTCGGACTTGTAATTACAGGATTTATCCGTTCTAGAGTCCCCTTGTCAACAGTTAAATATTGAGCCGGTAAATATATAGGTACATATACTGCAAACAATGTTTGGAAGATGAAAAAAAAGTATATTACAACCGGGTCAGTAGGTATGGCGGCGGTTGAGCGTGGGAACCAGGTCAAGGTCACCGCCCATCGAATCTGGGTCAAGGCCATCAATCAATCACCTGTTGGTGGCCATGGATCTAGGTCACGGGGTCTACGACCGTGGGACTGGTTTGCTTGGGCGGGACCTGGGTCAGGGTCGGTCGGTGGCTTGGGACTCGGTGGGCCGGGCTCGGCTTGGGCCGGGCTCGGCTTGGGGCTCGGTGGGGCCGGGCTCGGCTAGGGACTCGGTGGGGCTGGGCTGGGCTGGGGACTCGGCTGGGGACCCGGTGGGGGCTGGTAGGTACTTGTTTATGCTGTGGCGGAAGCTATCGTCCGACACGGATTGACAGGCGGCGGCCTCTAGTTTGGTTTGCAGGTGCGGCTTGGTTTGTCCGTGGGGGACTCGACAGGTGTGGAGTGGAAAGTGCGCATGACTGCAAAGCTGACGCGTGGTCATTTACCTCTACGCACTAATGGGCCGTTGTGGTGGAACTTTCACTCTGCAAGCATGCAAGCATTGGTTCCTATAGGAGCTCAAAGCGAAACCTGAAAAACGACTAGGGAGTGATCATAATAAAAACAATATGGTACTTGTTAAACATTTTTATTTTACTCTCTAAAACCGGATTTATTATTACACTCAGTTGTGAAATTCTGTTTTTAAATCTAAATGTATTCACTGCATACTGCTCCCATGGTCCTTTCCTGCTTTGTCTGTATGCGAAACTCCATACTACCATATATTTAACTTGTGGGTCTTCATTGAAACTTATTTTCTTCCTCATATCTGCTCGTGGAAATAATAATGAATTGCTAAAACGAATAAAATACCAGCTAAAAATTTCATAGTGTTAAATGTACAAAGTATCATTTTTGATTTAGGTTGTTCTGTAAGTGGTGCTAACTGATCTTTGAATCGTCCGCATTCGTCTATTCTATTAGCATAGATACAGTGTGGTGAACGATGTCTATGATCGAAATCTACATCCGATGCACAACTCATAGCATTTATCTGCAGAGAACAAAAGTAACATTGAACACGGTCTTTAATGTTTGTGTAAAAAAATCCACTTTTCGCTAGCTGGTCTGCTGTATCTAAGTCTATTGCTAGATTATCGAATGTTTTCAAACGATCGTATTCTTGTTTCAAGTTTAACATTTTGAATGAGTGTAACAGGTTTTATATCACGTCTTTTATATTAATCCAAGTATTGTGTTTTGATGGGAAACCAAGCCACTTCACTAGAACTTGATTACCGCGTCTTTTTATAACCTTTTCTACTAAATATACATCAGGGTTTTTCACAGGAGCTATTTCTGGTTCATAGAATCTACCTTGAATTATATTTCCTTGGTAATCTTCGAGAATATATGTTGTCGGGTAAACAGGTTTAACTTCTTTTATTTTAAATATCTCTGTGGACCAATTAGGTGTATAGCCTTTTTCGAATACATGCTTATATCTACTTATACGGACAAAATCACCTTCTTTGTATTTAGACTTTGATTTTATTTTAGGTTGTTTATACACGGATAATAAACGTTTTTCGTTACGCGGCCCAACATCTACAGGTCTCATCTTAATCGTACGATGTTTTGTTGTATTGTAGTCATCTGTCAACTTGGTCAACATGCTAATCCAACGATAATTGCCATTCATGCTGAATTCTTTCCACATCATATTTTTCAACGTTCTGTTAAATCTTTCTACAATTGAGGCTTTCAAAGTACTGTAGCTGGAATAATGGTTTATTTCGTAATCTTTCATCAGTTGACGAAACGGTTTATTAAAAAACTCTTTTCCATCATCGGTTTGTAAGTTTCTTGGAATGCGTCCTGTATTAAAAATCGACTTCACTGCTTTTACAACTTCTGATGCCTTTTTAGATTTTAAAGGTCGTGTCCATGCATACTTTGAAAAGCTATCAATCACAGTGAGAAGAAAACGAAACCCATGATTTTCTGATGAGTAAGAACCCATTTCGACCAAGTCTGCCTGCCACAAATCATCTATACCTTTGGTAGTGACATGTCGACGTTTAAAATTTTTTCGCGCTGATTTATGCAGTTCGTTGATTATCTGTCTTCTGCTCATTGTACGGAATGTATAAATACCTGCGTTGAATGACCAGTTTATATACAAAGCAAGAATGATCAAGTTTAATCACCCATTTACAATGATGGTTGCGGGGCCATCGGGATGCGGCAAAACAACATTTATAAAAAATCTTCTTAATACTAATAAGGTATTTATACAACCGCAAATTAGAAAAATTATATGGTGCAATGCAGAACACGGTGCACTGCCAACAGATATTAAACTACAAAATATTGAATATTTAAATGCTATACCGGAGGAGTTTGTAAATCACGTAAACGAACCAACGTTGATTGTTATAGATGACATGATGTTAAATGCATATAGTAAAGAAGTTTGTGAACTGTTCACTAAGGAGTCTCATCATCGTAATTTCTCAGTAATTCTTGTGACACAAAACGTATTTCATCAGGGAAAATTCAGTCGTGATATATCGCTCAATTGTAAATATCTTGTTGTATTTAAAAATCCTCGGGATAAAAGTCAATTTACACATCTGGCTCGACAAATTTACCCAGAAAATAGTTTAGAACTTGTGAGAATATATAAAGAGATAACTCAAATGCCTTATGGGTATTTGCTTATTGATTTAACTCAGGACATTAACGACATCTTAAGATTTCGAACTGATATATTTAATAAACACTTTGTAACCTGTTTTTGTCCGCAAAATTCTTTAAATGGTAAGAATGGTGTCACGAATGAAACGATTAAGGGACAACAAGCATATGCTATATGTGCTTAAAAAGGCTAAACCAAATCTAAGAAAGTCCATCATACAAAATGCTGACCCTGAGGTTATAAAAACTCTTTGTGAAATTACGCTCAACACCTTAAAAGGTAATCATATGCCGCATGGAAATATCTACAACTCACTGTGTAAGTATAAAAAGGACATGCGTAAATTGATTTGCGCAAAGAGATCTGTTGCTAAACAGCGTAAAATACTAGTGCAACGAGGAGGTTTTTTACCAGTTTTATTAGGAAGTGTACTATCAGGAGTTATTGGCTCATTAATTGAAAAATATGCATAGAAATAATGGACTTAACAAGATGCTACTTCTGTCGCCAGAAGTTTACAACAGGCTTAAAGATGAAATTGAAATGTCCGCAAATCAGTCCATTTTTGATAGAGCAATGAATAAAATACTGCAGAATAAAGACATGAATGATTCGGAAAAATGGTATAGCTATCGAAACCAACTAATTTCCTTTTTAAATCACAATAGGAAATCCAAACGAACGCTTAATAAAGAAACAAATTTATACTTGCCACGTGAACATAATGTCAAACAAAAAAGTTTAAGAGATAGTACCACACAAACGAAAATTATTTTTAAAGATGATGTGTTAACACAGACTTCACCACCACCAGCAAAGGATTTCCTAGCTGAAGAAGAAGAAGTCTTTGAAGAAGCACATAACATAACCCCACCAAGAAGATCTTTATCACCAGCCGCTAAAAGACGATTATCAGCTAGCGGAATAGCAAAAACTCTAAGACCACCACCAAAATTACTAAGAACAACAGCTCCACCTAATGCACGTGAAAAGGATTATAAAATAATCACAGCTGAGGATGGTGTAACTCAGTATACTGTACCTGCGGCTATGAGTCCCGATGAAGCTAGCGAACATATAGACGAATTAGAACAAAGTGAAAAACAAAAAGCAGCCCAGAAACAGTCTATATTAATACCCTCTCAGCTAGAATCTGGTCAATATATGCTTTCATTTCCTTTACGCAAGCTCGGTACTAGACAGAGTGAGCGTTTGAAGACTAAAGGCTGTATCAGATCCAAAGCAGCGCAACAAAAATATCAGCAGCAAACTGTTTCTATTGGTCAAAGCGGGTCACATGACCACAGAAGCAGCACTGAATGCTGCCGCTGCTTTTTCATTCCTAATCCTAATTTTGCTGCCCATCAAGGCAGCTTTTTTGACATTTCAGTTTTTTATTTAAGACGAAAAAGCGTTTGCTGCCTGCTGCTGCTACAACGAATCTGATACAAGAAGCAGCATGCTGCCTCTTCCGCTGCTGCTGTCGCTGCTCAGAAATTTGATCTGATACAGCCTTAAAAAGGATAGACCTGCAAGTACTTCTGACATTCCTTGGGAAAGACTGTAAACAATGCCGGTGGAAATAAAAGAAAATGATTTTTATGTATGCCTTTTGAGTAATAACTCTATGCAATTTTACCCAGAAAATACGCTATCGGCTTTTACAAATGCGCTTGCGAAACCATGCAAGTTTCATGGAAACTGGCGTGTTGGAATAACTGAAATTGCATTACCAAATTTTGAAATAACAAAACGTGCAATCTCCAACAACGCGGGAAATGTACGTAAACGAGTGAGGCGTGAATTTGACCAGTTAAAGGAAACTAGAAAGCAGCATCAAAAGGATTTTAAAATACTTAGCATCAAAATAAATGAAAATGTAAAACTTGAATGGACACCAGAAAATCTTGAACAAGTTAGTTACAGACCTGGACAAATAAACCTTTCAGCATTTTTATTAACATTTTATAATGCAGTTACACCTTCATGGTATACCATGTACTTGAATGATGTTAAATCGAAAATGTGGAAGCGCTTAGAAGAAGACCACTTTAATGAAGTTATCCCTGAAATAAACTATAAGCAAGAGCCAAATGAATACATATTGCACATATATCAAGGAAAAAAGACTTCAGAAAACGTTGTTTTAAAATATAAGAACTATGAATCAATTGAAGATTTTGTTGATGATGTATTTGGTCAAGTTCCTAGGAAGAATAGAAAACATCCTGTTTTGAAGAATACAATAGACAATTATACACATCCAACGGCTAGCATAAAAACAGCTGAAAATAAAGAGAAAAAAGGTAGTGAAAAGAAGCATGATGTATTCGAACTCCGTTTAGAGGAGTTGGGTGTTACGATAAAAATAAAAAAACCACTACCCTCACACTTGAATGTTAAAGATCTCATGACATTGCTTTTAGCTAATTTACACTTTGACGATAAACAACTTAGCGAAGAAGAAAAACATAAGCGAATTATTGAAATTAAAAATACAATTTTTGAAATATTGAATAGACTAAAGAAAGATTCACTCAAAGCAAAGGCACCCGAGCAACGGAAAATAACTAAAAACAGTGAAATTTTGCAGGTCCCATATGAAAAACAAAGCTCGGGCGAATTTTTATCTACACCAGTACCTATTAATACAAACATAGATAATCTGTCAAACTTCATCACAGATGTATTTCTCCAAACACCTGAAAACAAACGCAATCCTGATGCCTTGTTGACAGAAATAAAAGAGTCATTTGACACTGCGGGCTTACGCCAAGAGCACATGTCAATAATGGAAAAAATTAATTCTCTTGATACAACAATTAAAGAATTGATGTTGCGATTACCAAGAAGTACACCGGAAACTGTAAAAGATTGCCCTGAGAAAAATATAATACATATATACACTGATATTATACAACCTAGAGCTATAGGCGACAAGCTAGTAAGATATCTACGAATAATACCGATTCAAGGGTGTGGTACTATATTAAGATTTGAGCATGTAGAATACTGTCCTATTGAAAAAACTTTTATTGAAAGTATTTCTATAAAAATAACTGATCATCAAGGGGAGTTAGTAGACTTTAAAACAAATTATATTCCTACATATGTAATGCTTCATTTTAAGAGACAATAAAAACTATAAATATTTGCACAACAGGCTGTTCTTGCATAGTATAAATAGAATTACGAGATGGATTCCTATTATACACGTTATTATTTAATACAAAGCGGCGGTGGTCTGTCAGATATTGGAGAACTATATCGTGGTCCACTTATTTATCAACGTGGAAGAGGAATCGGTAGCTTCTTCAGTGCATTATTTCGACACTTAAAACCTCTAGCTACATCAGGATTAAAAACATTAGCACAACAGGCTGTAAAAACAGGACAAGCTATAATACAAGATAAAAACATCAACAACAAATCAGTTAAAGATATTTTAAAGGAACAAGGTCGAGTTGCTGTTCAAGATTTAGCTCAGAAAGGTATAAATAAACTGTTTGACGGTATGAGCGGTGCAGGTATAAAAAGACCCAATCCGTTTACAACTTTACATTTAAAACCAGCTGTTAAACGTAAGAGACGTGGAAAAACACCTAAACGGTCGAGAAATTGTAAAGCTAAAAATCAAAGAAAAGGAATAAAAGCAGGAGTTTTGAAAACAAAACGAAAGATACGTAAACGTATACTGGACATATTTGATAAATAATGTCGTACAAAGAATGCATGAAATCAGAGCTGGATCTTTTTTCCACACCACCAGTTCAAAGCAATATTTTGAAAACAGAAGAAGTAGCATATAAGCCAATAGCCTCACTCGACAACTCCTCCGTTCTAGAGTTTGTAACTTTGGGTCATGGAGACACATACCGTGATTTATCTAGCATCTATCTTCGTTTAAAATTGCAATTAATTAAAATAAAAGATGGAAAAGAAGAACTTTATACGAATGATGGCGATGCTCCAGGTCTAATAAACAACATTTTACACTCCATATTTCGTCAGTGCACCGTATATTTGAATGGAAAACCAATTGCTCAAACCGACCATAATTACAATTATCGCGCTTATATTGAAAATTTGTTAAATTATGGTAGAGATGCCGCATCTACCCATTTGGAGTCGGTCGGCTGGTATCTTGACAAAGATGACACGGAAATTGCAGATATCGATAAACCCGTCGCTGAATTACATCAAGGCTATTTAGATCGTCAGAAACTTTTTAATAAAAGTAATGTAGTTGAATTGATGGGGAAAATCCATACTGATTTGCTTAATCAGGATAAGTTGCTATTAAACGGTGTCGATTTACGGGTAGTTTTATCGCTTGAAAAACCAGAATTTTATATTCTATCCAAGGACGGGACCGACTCACCACAATTAAAAATCTTAGATGCAACAATGTACATGAACCACGTAACCGTCAACCCGAATATTTTATTAGCACATGAGACAGTTTTACAGCGTTCAAATGCCTTATACCCATACAAGCGAGTTGAAGTTAAAAGCTACACTATTCCCGCAAGCACATTCACACTTTCACTGGATAATATCGTCATCGGACAGTTACCGAACTTAATAATATTTGGTATGGTGGACAATGATGCTTACACTGGCAGAAGAACAAAGAACCCTTTCAACTTTAAACATAACAACATTACCAGATTCAATTTATCCGTGAATGGCGTACAGATACCAAACCAACCTCTCGAATTTGACTACTCAAAGGAAAATCCGATTAGTACACGCGGATACAATACGTTATTCAGAGGAACAGGTATTCATTACTTCGATAAAGGTCATCAAATATCCAAGACATTATTTGACAAGGGATGTTTTCTTCTCGCTTTTGATTTAACAACAGACAATTCATATAACGCGACTTGCGGCAATTTACTAAATCAAGGGACGGTACGAGTTGAAGGAAAATTTAGAGACGCTTTAAAAAATAGTGTGACATGCATTGTATATGCTGAGTACGAAGGAAGCATTGAAATTGACAAGGATCGAAATGTTTACACCAACTTTTAAATCTATATAAGACGGATACTTTCAACAAACTGTTAGTTGACAAATTGCTTTACTATAGTAACAATGAGCTGTTTAATTAATGCGGAATACTTTTGCGGAGGTGAATTTACCTTCTTTAAAAAAGTCTCTTTAGCTGGATTCACTGTACAAAATAAAACGTTTACAAAGGAAATAATTTTTAAATATCCAACATCTAGTTTGGAATGCAGTGAACAACAATCAAGTAAATTTGGTAATCTTGAACTAAAACGTATGGATGAAGACCTTATAAAAACTCTAGCGAAATTTAAGACAATCTTTGTTCGTGGTACATCAACTAAGGAGTTTATAAATAACTATGTTACATCTCTCACCAAGGTCATTGACTTAGAAGCAGTATTTACCTGTGAACAAGAATGAACACGATCGAACTTGCAACTGCATTGACAAATAATCGCGTAACAAACAAGTTTTTTAGAGGAGTCTTCCCCTGCAACCATCTACCACGAAAAATAAAAAAACCCGCATGCGTCATAGCTAATACGGATCCATCACATAAAGGCGGAACTCACTGGGTTGCATTTTATTTCCCGAAACAAGGTCCTGCAGAGTACTTTGACTCATTTGGAAGATATCCCACCAATAAGTTTTTTCAAAGATTTCTTTTAAATAATTCAAAGACTTTTTTAAATAATAAAAAACGTTTGCAAGGACAATTTTCATCAACCTGTGGACATTATTGTTGTGTATTTTTATATTATCGATGTAGAGGAAAGAGACTAAAGAATTTTTTAACACAATTCTCCTCGAGCGATTTCAGTTTAAATGATAATAAAATAGTTAATTTATACTTGAAGAATTTTACACAAAGTGGTGGGGATTTTTGTAACCAATCATGCAAAGCTGAAATCAGTACTATAAAAACCTGAACCCACAAAGTATGAATATTCAGTGTGCAAGTTTAGTTGGAGTAACATGGAGCCATCACGTAGGAGACAAAGGATCGGAAAGGCTAAGCTGCCTAAATGTGAATCCGTTCCAGGAGCAGCCGCAACAACAACATCTAACAACAACAAGAAGAAGAAGAAGCTGTCCAGATGTGTAGCAGAAGTACCCTGTGAAAATCTTTTGTTAAATTACACGTACCATCTAGACGATTGCCATAACAGAAAAGTTATACTTGGGTTTGATACATCATCATTCGAGGCCAAAATAGTGTTTCATCAACATGGCCGTTTTCCTGTTTCAACAACATACCCTGGATGGACAACCGTTTTTTCTTATCTGTGTAACTTGCAAGGTCAAATCGAACTATTACCACCAAACCAGGAGGCGTTAAAGCAGGAACATAAAATCCCCATTGGCAGTGGCAGCATCACTCTAAGACAAACGGAACTTTGTAAATTATTTGAAATGCTGAAATTTTTAAATATCGTTATGTACCACAACAACAATGCTTCTGATAGCGTGAAGGAGTTTTATAAAAAGTATGTTGAAAAATGTAAGGAAAAAAATATATTAACATTACCATGTGAAGATTTCTTTATACCATCTCGTACCTCATACATTCATTTGAATTATTCACGGTTGTTTTATGAGATACCTTTGTATTGTACTGTTAATCTTGTTTTTGATACGATAAATTTCTAATAAATAAATAAAACTAAAAATATTTTTTTATTTTAAAACCTTTTATTCACTAACATATACAAATATATATTAACACAGTTTTGTACAGCACAGCGCATAGTAGGTAATTTTCCGTGAATCATGCAAAACGACTCAAAAGCTTGCAAGTTGCGTAGCTTTGGAATTTCAAGTAGAATTATTTTAGATTCTGGAAGGTATTTTTGGATAAATTTCCTCTTTTCAGGTCCTTTCACATAAATAGTTAAATTTGAATAATTTGCCAGTATGTGGGGCAATTCGTTGTAATCAATATTTCCACCATTCCATCTTAATCCATTTATTTTGTTAAAGTTGAAATCATCTTGCCAACGAGCTCTTGGTGATAATTCATTGTACGGACATGGGGACTTAAAAAAATACAACTCTGGTACAAGTGATCCATGACGTAAAACTACCAACTCCTTAGCAAACAACTGATAATTATTTCCACTGACAAACTGAGCATCTATAATAACTGCTTTTGGATTCATGACTTTTAGTATTCAAATGAAAACTCTGAATGATTGTTAAATACTTGCTTTAAGCTCTTATATATAATTCCTTGACATATAACAAATATGGAACTCGTTTCCGCACCACCCATGAGGTAGAGTTTTTGGTGCGTTTTTTTTAAATGTGGTATCCCCTATAGGCCTAGTCCACGAAACTTATTCATATATATATATCTCTCTGTTGTTGCTATTGCCACTCAAACAAACACATTTTCTCATCTTTTCTGTCTTTTAAACCCATATGGTAGTGAGCTGTGATCTTCCAGAAATCTTCGTTTATTTGAAGTCACTTTATATTTTTTTATTTCTGGAACTGTTACTACCTCGTGATCTTTTGTGCGTCGAATATTTTTGGATAGAATGGGGATATGGTCTTCCCTGTTGTTATTTAATACCATATTTTTAATTGAATCAAAATTTACATGTTGCGAGGCTTCATAATTCAAACAGATTCCCTTTACTTTACTCTGCAACTTGATGGATCCATCTTTTGTACTATAAACTGCGTATGCATAATTTTTAGGGCCTCCACTTGCAAAAATCTTGATATAACTTCCAGGCGGTGCCACGGTCCTAGCCTTTCCCAATTTCCCGCCTACATAACTTTCCTTCTTTCTTCTTCCCTCTTTGCATTCCTGATTCCTCCTGTCATAGCCTTCACTAGTTCTCTTCCCCGCTCCACCAAGCGCATGTCATCGGTTGGTTGATGAGATTCAACTCGTTTCAGGAGGCATAACACTCCAGCGAGTTGTTCTCGATGCCCCGATGTCAGAGTCGCGAATTGGTTGGGAGTAGGTGAAAATAAAAAAATACTGCAGCTAGGTTGTGACAGTTCTTTCCTTCACTTCTCTCTCTATCTTCCGACTAGAGCTGCTGTTCGACATTCCAAAAAAATAAAAATACATGGTCGACAGTACAAAGGGGTCTTCCCTAAGTCTCTAGTGTGTCACATAAAAAAAAAAAAAAAAAAAAAAAAAAAAAAAAAGGCCCGTAGCTTTCTAATTCATCGGTCATATCTCCAATGAATTCTCCTGTTGGTGGGTCGTATTCTCCCTCTCTGCTAATATATATGACAGAATCCGTGTCATAATATAAAACTCGTTCTCCTAACTGCTCCAAATAGCCAAACAGCTTAAGTCGTGCCTGGGTAGTGGTGTAAGACGCTATTGATACGTTAACGGTTCCCAGAGATTCTGCAGCTTCTTCTCTGTAACTCCAGTTCACAATAAGCGTTTCTTCATTGATTGGGAAAAGATGTTGTACTTCTACTGCCGGATTGATTATCAGCTGATACAACTCTCCCGAGCTGTTAATTATACTGGTCTTCGGTTGGTTTTCTCGCTGTCCAAACTTTCCCCAAAAGGAGTTTAAAATTAGCTTAGCTAGCGATCTTAGTCCAGGATTCTTGTCAACTTCTGAATACTCTAGTTGTACACCTTCATTTTGTAGAAATTCCTCTAAGTATTTCCTCTTTTCCGCTTCATTTGAAGTGCATTTGCTGGGCCATCCTGATGCTTGCTGTTTCATTTTAATAAATTTGTTCATCATTGAAGTGAATAGGCCACCTGAGAGGGTTGATTTGTCGTACATCTCAGTTTCATAGCTCCATATTTCGTATATATTCAGCATTTTGTATCCTCTGCTTAGGGCCATTTTTACCTCGTCAATTACCCAGGTTCCCTTTAGAGCTCTCTCCTCATCTATATGTGAGCATTCTGGGTGCTGGTTTTTCTCTTCACTACATCTATAGCACAATGGGAACATTAATTTATTATTCTGTTTAATCGGTAAAACGGGATGATACAATTCTTCAGGTGGTAAAATCTTACATTTAATTAGTCCCTCTATTTTATTTAAATCAACTTTGGAGCATGCATCTGTTCCGACAAATAATTCAGGATGACCAATTGGAAATTTCCCATACTTGCAAACCCATGGATACAATGAGCATACATCTATGTATTTTATTTTTTCACCTGGCTTGCATTCGTAATGTGTATAAGCATTACCTGTCCGACCTCCATAAAAAGCATCTCTAGGATTCAAAGGTGAATTTGCTAGTAACGGATGGTTTCTTAAAGCGTAAATGTCTTTGTTCGTATCCATTAGCTTACGAAAATCACACTCCCACATCTCAATGACCTCGTATCCATAGGAACGTAAACGCTGTGTCTTTGCGGCTGTTACTTCATATCGGTGATTTAGAGTATCGCTTTGGTCATCATGAAGAGGTTGATCACGATTATGTTTTAAACATGTGGGATGTCCATGATAATAGCAGCCATGGAATTCAAAAATTTGATTAGTCTCTGCACAATAGCCATCTACTTTTACTCCACTCAACACAACTTCTCTTTGTTTGGCAGCATGTGTAATATTAATTCTCCTGCTCTTTTCTTCCGATATTAACCATTGAATTGCTACTGATGACTGATTATCGGCATTTCGATATCCCTTCCTTGGGATAATACCGATCGTATTCGGTCTAAGATAATTGCGTCGAAAAACCAGGTTGCATGCGGAGGCAATAGTTGTCGCCTCAACAAATGGATCTACTTTACATTCTGTTAACATCAATTTTCTGAATTTTAGGCATGCTTCAGTCAAAATCTGCACATCGCTAATGCAATAGTCGACAATGTCACGCTGCATATTGAATTCATCATTTTTATGTAGATCGTACCATTTGAGGAAGCTATCACGATCCTCGGTTTTCATAGAATCAGGGCTATAATATTCAGCAGGTGGTAGTAATCCAATATATTTTTCATTTTCGATTGTATTAAACAGATGAGGGAAATACCCTTTCTTGAATACGGCTGGTAAATCAAAGGCCTTTGGTAGTTGCGATAGGCTCATAGGAAAGTAATTTAGCGAGTCAATAAATTTTATATTGCCCAACTGCATCATTATAATTTTCGTTCCTCGCATTATTAATTTGGGTTTCAGGTCTGTTTTTTTCAGAATGTAATTCAATATGAATTGATGGTCAAACGCCTGACCATTATGAGCTATGACTACTACCTTTTTAAATTTCTTTCGGAACTCCAACAAATCTTTCAAAAACTTGCTTACCACACTTGTTTCATAAATCTTCAATCGAAATCCACATTTTTGACAAAAACACAACTTTTCTATATCAATGCAGAGTTCACAACGCTTCGCAACTACACATAAATTTGGCTCGTGCAACTTTATTTCTCCAACCGATTCTCCTTCTATATACTTTTCCCCTACAACTTTCTCCTGCCTTGTTTCCAAGTCGTAAAAGACAAAAAGAGTATCTTTTGCTGATGGTGTTCTGATATCTGGTTGAATAAAACAGAAGTGTCCTTTTTCTACATGTTTATCACAGATGTTGCAAAAATATTCATTACATATATGAGTTTTGTCTGCTTTATATGTCTTTAGACAATCTCTGCATTTATTTACCATTTCGCAGACACTTTTCTTATTTAGAGACCCTGAAGCTTTGTGATTGTTGAAGCAACATTTTCCTCTAAAATGGCGATTACAATCTTTGCATAATTTCTCAGCCAAGACTTTTGTACATGCAGGAGCTTGTTGACAACACGGACATGTTCCACCGCATCTGTGTTTGTTTTTGTGATCGTACGCTGTATGGCATTCCTCGCAATAATAACTACAACAAAATGTGGCAGTTAGTGACACTATAACGTTATAATGATTGTTGTGGTACAACAAATTTAGATGTTTTCCTGCACTCTGTCCTTTAAAAATCACATCCCTTCCTTTGGCGCCATATCTATACACTGTAATCTTGTAGTAGTCTTGCAGATGTTCCTGGAATTTTTGAAGCTCTGGAATACCTGCACCTCCATTTGGAATATCTATTTCACAATCTTTCATCAACTGCACAGCTCGCTGAGTTTGTAATTGTTCAATATCCTTCCTTACTTTGGCATACTCGGGTTCCCTATTCACATTGGACATGGCAACAACCAAAGCACGTGGTAAGCACATATTATCCTCATTTTTTATAACTACAATTCCCCTTCTTTTTGCACATTCCTCATCGAATGTGTTGTATTTCCTTGTTCTATTATTTCCTCTCCCTTGTGGCAGTCTGACGGTGGTAACATTTAAGCAAAACGTGTCTGTACTTAATCCATTGGAATTGCTTTGAAAAATTTTTCCTATCATATCCCAAACATCACTTGAATTAACTGTGGATGCCAATCTATAGCTTAACCACCCTGGACCTCTCTCCATGAAGGTGGCTCCACAAAAAGTAAATCCAACGAAATCTTCGGGCTGAACTCCTAGTAGTGCATGCTCGACAATATCGTCAACAGCTCTTTTGAACCATTCAATTGGGTCTACATTGTCAGGAGGGTTATTAATTTTAAAATTAATTTTTCGCCCTCTCACTTTAAAAGCCCTGATATACGTTATCACATCACTCGTGATCGTATATTTGCTCATTTTTTCAATAGAAATAAAAAAATTAATTGTAAAATAATAATAATTTATTTTTAAATTTTATTTATTTTTTTTAAAATTTTATTTATTTTTTTTATCTCTTTTTTAAAGAAGAGCTTTTCTTCTACAGTTAAAGCTATCCTTTCGATACGCTTTAACTGTGAAATTTCTCGTCTGAGGTGAACTTTCACACCTCCACGTTTAAATCCACCTCCTTTTTGTTGTTGTTGATAATCTTTTTTTTTAAACAAGTCTGCAATGAGCAGAGGTGCTGGTCCTTCTGCTGACTTCTGACGCTGCTGCTGCTGTCTTTCCTGGTATTCCTTTAAGGAAATTTTTCTTCTACCAGGTTGTTGTTGTTGTACCTGTTGTTGTTGCTGCTGCTGCACCTCTTGTTGTTGCTGAACCTGTTGCTGGTGCTGCAACCAATATCTCCTTCTACTATCCTCTGCTGCAAACCACGGCTGCTGTCTTTCCTGGTATTCCTTTAAGGAAATTTTTCTTCTACCAGGTTGCTGCTGCACTTCTTGCTGCATCAAATCTCTCCTCCTACTATCCTCTTCTGCTGCAAACCACGGCTGCTGTTGCTGCTTTCGGTTGTAATCTGGAGGTGCTGGTCCTAGTTTCGACTTCAGCCACTGCTGTTCCTGTTGCTGCTGCAGCCGATTTCTCCTTTTATTCTCCTCTGCTGCTGAACGCCACCACGACTGCTGTTGTCTGTTGCTCCCTGCTGATGCAACTCCCTCCTTGCATTTATGTCTTATTGTCGACACTAGAAAAACAAAAGTCGGTCAGAACTAATCTGGCAAAAATTTGCCTCTGATTTCAGTTCGGCTAAGAAGCCTCTTACTGTGTTCTGTTTAATTTGATTTTCTGATTCCCAATCTCGAGTGCATGCGTTTATATACACAAATCCCCTTCATTTTTGCATAAGAAAAGCAAGTCCCTACCTTTTAATAATAATTCAAGGCAAGTGCAGTTACTTTGTAGTAAAATTACATAGGAAATTGCATTGCATTGCAAGATTATTTCATCATCATTTAAACCCGTACCTTTAATAATAATTTAAAGCAGGTGCAGTTACTTCATGGTAAAATTACGTTAAAAAGAGAATGCATATGCAATCAGGTACTCTGTATACCAACTAGTAAACTTTCTAGTAGAAATGGTAGGGGTTTCTGTGTATATATAAGGTGTAAAAAGGCGAATTTTAGATGGAGAAGGAAGGATGGGTGAAACCAGCAGCAGCAGCTACAAAAGAATTAACCACAGCAGCATACTCCCCATCGCGGTGGATGACGATGATGGTGATGAAGAGGAGAAGATTTTGGAGGAGATCAACAGATGCAGATACAAAAAAAAGTATGTCTTTAAAAGACATGAAAGTGGATCATCTTTACCGGGTACATGATGTTCGGCGAATAGAAACGCCGTTCGGGAAGAAGGTGGTGGCGGAGCTGGATGAAGGAAACATATACCTTCCGGTTAGGTATAACAACCTCTCTGATAGAGGAATAAATTTATTAAAAAATAAAAAATATGGTGTAGTGAATTTGGGAGAAAAGGGTAATACCTTTGATCTCATTTTCAAAAAAATTGTAGTAGAAGAAAATATATTTTTATAAATACATATGTAAAAGTATAAAATTTGTTTTATTTATTTTGATGTTTTATTTTTTATTTTTCAGCTTATTATTGTAAATAAAATAAAAAATAAAAAATTGTAAAAAAAAAAATGTGTTTTTATTTTTCAAACTATTATTATTTCAGCGAAAATTTAAAAATAGCATGTCAACTTGACTGTTGACAACAAATTTTGGTATATGGTACTTATGCCAATTAATTATCGTGGGCTGAAAAATGTGTTTTTAAATACATATTGCTAATGGAAATGGTCTTTCTTTTTCATTTTCTTAGGCTCTTGCAGCTGCACATGTGCACGTTATTTTCATCGGCTCACTGAGCCGCACGATCTAAAAATAGAATTTCACAACTGCATATGTACAGAAATAATCCAACTCCATTCAACTGTCGTCCTGGTCAAATTGGCTAAGGCGTTGGTTTTTCTGTTAGCGATTTGCGTGGCGCTAGTTCGATTCCCAAGCGAAGGGTGATTGAATGACTTCATTTATTTATTTAGTAGATATGCTATGCCGGTTCTGGCGCAATTTAACATGGGGTTTTACATATAACCCCTAGATTCACCTTTTTCGCCATCTTGGATTTTCTTCGCTGTGCCAATTGGTTTGTGACGTCACATGGTCATGTACGAGAGAAAGAAAGGGTAAGAGAGAGTAACAAAAAATATACAAAAATTGACAGGGAGGGTATATACTTATTGTACGTACAGAGTGTAAGACCGGTGCTCTGCAGAGGCCAGGGCACTTACAAAATCGATCAATAACAGGTTCCGTCGCGGCTCGGGCGATAGCTTCCGCCACCACAACGGCCCATTAGTGCGTAGAGGTAAATGACCACGCGTCAGCTTTGCAGTCATGCGCACTTTCCACTCCACACCTGTCGATTCCCCCACAGACAAACTAGAGGCCGCCGTGTCGGACGATAGCTTCCGCCACAGCATAATCTATTACCTACCAGCCCCACCGGGTCCCCAGCCGAGCCCCCAGCCCAGCCCGGCCCCACCGAGTCCCCAGCCGAGCCCCCAGCCCAGCCCGGCCCCACCGAGTCCCCAGCCGAGCCCACAGCCCAGCCCAGCCCCACTGAGTCCCTAGCCGAGCCCGGCCCAAGCCGAGCCCCAAGCCGAGCCCGGCCCCACCGAGCCTCAAGCCGAGCCCGGCCCACCGAGTCCCAAGCCACCGACCGACCCTGACCCAGGTCCCGCCCAAGCAAACCAGTCCCACGGTCGTAGACCCCGTGACCTAGATCCATGGCCACCAACAGGTGATTGATTGATGGCCTTGACCCAGATTCAATGGGCGGTGACCTTGACCTGGTTCCCACGCTCAACCGCCGCCATACCTACTCGGGTCATTCCATATCAAACCAACCAATGGTTTGGACCTCACCACCTCCGATTGTTATAATTTTTGAAGTGAAACTTCTTTACGCACGCTTGACTTGGGAAACTTCTTTACGAACGCTTGACTTGGGGGGTAAACTGGCGAAAGTGTAACGAAAGTGTAACGAAAACGTTACGAAAATGTGTGATCGGGCAACGTATTATGTATTATGTATTTTATGTATTATGTATTATGTATTATGTATTATGTATTATGTACTATGTACTATGTACTATGTACTATGTACTATGTACTATGTACTATGTACTATGTGCTATGTACTATGTGCTATGTACTATGTACTATGTATTATGTATTATGTATTATGTATTATGTATTATGTATTACGTATTATGTATTATGTATTATGTATTATGTATTATGTATTATGTATTATGTATTATGTATTATGTATTATGTATTATGTATTATGTATTATGTATTATGTATTATGTATTATGTATTATGTATTATGTATTATGTATTATGTATTATGTATTATGTATTATGTATTATGTATTATGTATTATGTATTATGTATTTTATGTATTTTATGTATTTTATGTATTTTATGTATTTTATGTATTTTATGTATTTTATGTATTTTATGTATTTTATGTATTTTATGTATTTTATGTATTTTATGTATTTTATGTATTTTATGTATT
This sequence comes from Thereva unica, assembly GCA_949987705.1. Classification (NCBI taxonomy): domain Eukaryota; kingdom Metazoa; phylum Arthropoda; class Insecta; order Diptera; family Therevidae; genus Thereva; species Thereva unica. The sequence goes on along the minus strand of OX465282.1, from coordinate 33,359,297 downwards.
TTATGTATTTTATGTATTTTATGTATTTTATGTATTTTATGTATTTTATGTATTTTATGTATTTTATGTATTTTATGTATTTTATGTATTTTATGTATTTTATGTATTTTATGTATTTTATGTATTTTATGTATTTTATGTATTTTATGTATTTTATGTATTTTATGTATTTTATGTATTTTATGTATTTTATGTATTTTATGTATTTTATGTATTTTATGTATTTTATGTATTTTATGTATTTTATGTATTTTATGTATTTTATGTATTTTATGTATTTTATGTATTTTATGTATTTTATGTATTTTATGTATTTTATGTATTTTATGTATTTTATGTATTTTATGTATTTTATGTATTTTATGTATTTTATGTATTTTATGTATTTTATGTATTTTATGTATTTTATGTATTTTATGTATTTTATGTATTTTATGTATTTTATGTATTTTATGTATTTTATGTATTTTATGTATTTTATGCATTTCATGCATTTTATGCATTTTATGTATTTTATGTGTTTTATGTATTTTATGTATTTTATGTCTGACAGTACGCCTACAATGGAATTTGAAGCATAAACTTGAAAACAATTTTTTTACATGGTTACTTTCAATTGCCAAAGGCTAAGAAAACACGTGTCGGACTTGAGCGATCCCGCAATTAATTCAAGCAATATTCTGTTTTTATCAGAAACCTGGTCAAACCATGATGAAAATATTGACATCCCGAACTTTGATTGTATTGCGAAATTTAAGCGTAGAAATGTTAGATCAGCAGGAGTGGCAATTTATCGGAAATCAAATGATACCTCGAATATAGTAACTTCGAACATGGACATCCTATTGCGACATATTCGTGAAGTCGATATTGGTCAATCATCAATTGGTGATATATGTGCTGCTCACTGTGTTTTGGACGATGGAACAAACATCATAATGGCAGTTGTTTACATTTCGCCCAATAACGCAGTTAAAAATATCATAAAGTTTATATACAAAAGACTTATAATTTACGGTCGAGTAGGTTCTGAAGAATTAGGAGAAAACTATCATACGTTGCCACTAATTTTAGCAGGAGATTTCAATATTAATTTCGCGTCCGAAGATGGACAACTCTTGGTAAACTTTCTACGAGATAAATTAGAACTGCTAATGAATAATAACCGTAATGAGCCAACTACAAGACATGGAACAACAATCGATGCAGTTTTTTCTAGATATCTGTCTAATTTTAATTCGAAAATATATGTGTCTTATTTCTCGTACCATAAGCCTATTGTCTCGGTTTTTCCATTAACCACAGTAATTACTGATGTGTCCAATAATGACAATAATGAATAATAATGAATAAAAATAAAAGATCTTTGCAAAAATATTTATTTACCAATGAAAACATGAAATAAATCATAATATTTGTAGGAAATTAATATATGTATATGTACATACATGTATATGTTGTACACACACCCATATATATATATATACACAGGCAGATGGAGCGAAAGAAGTTTCACTTCAGTCGTGTGGTCATAAGCACACTCATATTTTTTTATATTTGTTCTTCTGGTGGAAACTAAAAAAAACAAATTTTCAAATTTTTGGCCTTCTATTGTTTTAGTTATAAATTTTCAAAAAGTCGAAAACCTTAAATTTTCAACAAATTTTGAAATCTTTAAATTGATCTAGTTCAAAAACTATTTGACATAGAAAGCTGAAAGTAGCACCGGTTTCTTCTGCTTTAATTTGATATATGTTGTTACGAAATTAGCATTGGAAACACTCATCCCCTGTTACTGTACATATAATAATTGAGTTGTCTGTTTCCCAGCTTATGATCTATTTACCTTAGCTTGAATTGCTAATATTTTGTTAATTATTTAAAATAAATTATCTGTGGTTAATTGCACCTACGCTCACGAGTTTTTATTTTCTACAATATACAACATAGTATTATTAGAAAGAATAAAACTTTTTCCGGCATTTTGAAAATTTTGTTTTGGAAATATCTCAAAATAATGTTTTTTCAAATTTTTGAAAAAATTATATTTTGTACACACAATTTTAACGTACATAGAATGCCAAAATTTAGGATGGGACGACATTGGGATCATATAGAAATAATTTTTTTTAGGTTCTTGAAAAATTGAACGTTCAATGAACGCAATATAAGAAAACACCTAAATTCGATTCTAAAATCAATCGAGTTAGCCAATACCGAAATACCAGAAAATAAAAAAAAGTAACCAAAACCTCAACTAATCACCTATTTTAAAAATATCGCAAACCCTCTCACCAAGAATTTGAAATCAAGTGAAATTGATAGTGGATCTCAGACAGTCATTAACAAAATACACGGAATGTTCTAAGAAATAGCTAAAATACAAAGCATAAGGGAAATCCTTCAATGTAGCGCTAGAGGCAAACGTTTGAAAGGTGAGAAAGAAAGAAAGATGTTGCAAGAAACATTCTGTTGTCAGTTCCTTTCCTTGCCCCCCTTAAATTCTAGCTTCCTTATCGACAAACTCACCGCATCTCTTGTGCTGCGGACCATGACTACGTTCGCCTCCTTGTGTAGCTAGACACTCGAATTTGTTGCATGTTGCTAAGGAGGAGGCAATCTCAGAGGCCTGCCGAGGCAAAAAGCGTTCGGGTTTTTTGTTCTAGCTGTCGCATCTTTATACGGAGTATTATGTTATCTCTGGTGGTAGCTTTTTCCGTTCGACCTTGCGTATTTTACGTGGGTGCGTTCGCGTCCCTTTCTGTGAGCATGACCATGAGCTTTTGTGAGGACATGGTCACATGCCCGCAACATATCATTATTAAATAATATAATAGCATTGACACATATACCCGTCATCAGCACGAAAAGTGTCATTAGCACGATAAGTCAAATGACAGGTTGACACATATGTTTTCGTCTTTGGTTTCGCCGTTATCATTCGACTTAGTGTTTGAAATTAAAATTGAAGAAGTGAGGAAAGTGAATAGTATCTGTTTTTATTACAAATTATATCTGAAATGGATCCGGTTCTTGAAGTTATAATTTGTAATTATTTGAATATACTTCATTCGGGGAGGATAATGAAAAAAAAGCTGAGGCAAAGGAGAAAAGAACATTTAACCAAGGCACTGTGGCATTTGAGAAGAAGGAACTTCATTATCGGGGCGTTTCAGACAAGATTTGTGAATCGAAGGATTTGGAAATTGGTTAGTTGAGAGAATGCATATGCATGAATGAAATCGTGATGATAGACACGCCTCTATTTTAGAATCGAAGCATTTCTTTCTGGGAAAGTCGGGTGTCTAATGGTGCAGAGAAGTTTAAAGAGGATTTCAGAATGTGCCCAAATACGTTTGATATCTTGTGCCAACGAATGAAAGGATTGGAAAGGCAAGATACTACTCTTGATTCGTCCGCGGAATATAGAAGCATCGCAAATTTATTTGGTGTTGGGCGGACAACCGTGGGTGAAAGAGTGATGGAGTTTTGTGAGAAAGTATGGAGAGTGATGCGAGAAGATCATTCTATAGCAATCTCGATTCTGATAAGCTTCAAGAATGTGTAGATGGATTCGAATCATTAGGGTTTCCTCAGTGTTGTGGAGCAATTGGTATAGACCTTATATTCAGCACTCTTAACAACTATGTCAAGATTTCATTTTTCTAGATGGATGTCACATTGCAGTGTCACCTCCAGAACAAGAAGCTTACGATTACTATAACTTCAAAGGTTGGCATTCTGTTCTTCTCTTGGCCACTGTGGATTATAGGTTCCATTTAAATGCACATAAAAATATCCGTTTTCTTATAAATCTGTTTTCAGATACCGGTTCACCTACATAAATGTTGGAAAACCGGGCCGAAATAGAGACTCATATGTGTTTGAAACTTCGAACCTATATAAATTACACAAACAACACTCTATTTTTAAAAATAAATCGAAGCGGTTTGGGTCCTGCAATGTGCCAGTCATGTTGATTGGTGATTCAGGTTTCGCTCTCAGCTCAGTTTTGATGAAACCGTACCCGCAGTGCAGTGAAATTACTGACAAAGAGCAACAGTTCAATTATAAGCTCTCTGGGGCTCGGCGAGTAGTCGAAAATGCATTTGGCCATGTGCAGGCAAGATTTAGAAAACTTGGTAGAGGCTTAGAATTAGACATCAACAACGTCAATATAGTTATAAAAGCTTGCTGTGTCTTGCACAACTTCTTGAATGCTCACAATGATCAAATCAACCAAATATGGGTGGCAGAAGTTCGAGCATTTGAGCGAAATGAAGGGCGACAACAACCGCTTACATCAAATAACACGTCAACCACAGAAGGAGTGCAAATAAGAGAAGCCATTGCAGAACATTTTCAAAGAATGACACAAATTACAAGTGAGTTTATTACTTTTTATTATTGTTCAAAAAGTCCATTAAGTCTGATTGGAATTTCATAGTCGATTGTACGAATTGTTTCTCTATCTCCAGTTGTTCCTTAGTCGCTGTTCGTACCTCTGTCATTTCGTTGATAAACAAATCATTGCTTCGTTGTACTTCCGCCAACATTTTCTGATGAATACTGTACGCCGTATTTTTTCTTTTTCTGGCAGATTTTGGAAACGATGGTCCCGCTGCTGCTAATGGTGACGACGATTTTTCCGGTTCACATGTTGGCTCAGAGGTTGAATTATTAGCCAATCTGACGGAGATGTCCTCCAAAAGGACGTCATGATCGTTGGTCGCAGAATTTAATAACGGTGGAGAATTTGGAGCAGAAAGAAAAGCATCATCTTGACTTGTCTACAAAAAAATGTTAAATAAATAAATGTATATAAAGTAATGCCTTTAAGTTAATTCAATCCTACCATTAAGCTATCCTCAGAAGCCACAGTATTATACATCTATACGACCCTATAATTTGGTGGACGTCAATATAATATATCCATGTGGATGCAGTGGATCCGGTTCCCAGCCTCTTCTTTTCATCTCTATAGAGTACACAAACCACATTCGAATCTTTACCTGTATCTTTGTGTGAGATTGTTTATTTTTGATCTCACTTCCTTGGCGCTGGCGGTTACGTCTCGTCTTCCTGTTCATTTAGTGGAAATTATTATATTTTAGTAATTTTATACAACTCTTACCTAGGTCGCGAGCCATCTCATTGTAAATGGGATTGTTCTTTCGATTCGACCGAAGTTTACTTGCATTTTGAGCCCAAACTTCAAATAAATTTTTAATCATCCGCTCAGTCCATATTTTTTTCTTTTTTTTCTCACAATTCATATTTTTAAAAACACCAATCAGTTAATTAAAAATATTAATTAACAAAACGTTATGATTAAGTCAGAAAAGCTCAACGAAAAGAATAACAACAATCTGGGCAAAACAGTTGAGAGAAAGAATGTCAAATTTTATTTCTTTAATTTTACGAAAGATGGCTTCTACTTATTCTAACAAAATATAGGTGGCAGTATTTCGTACTTATCGAGTGGTTAATTCTTTTGTAGCTGCTGCTGCTGGTTTCACCCATCCTTCCTTCTCCATCTAAAATTCGCCTTTTTACACCTTTGCTGCTTGACTGCTTCCTTTCTATTTCGAAGTTATCCATGATCTAAGGAGAAAAAAAATTTATTAAATTCTCGGTATTATGCATATATTCTATATTGCCTATTGTTCATTTATTATTAAAATATTCAATCATAATATTGAACATCCATCATACTGGGAAGTTTATCGTGTGGACCGAAAGGGTCGAACCCACATCCCAACTAGTTTTAATTTTCGTTCGATCCTTCATCAAATTCTCTTAAGACTTGCTAATTTTCTGTCAAAACGCAATTAGTTTAATACTATGCACCAAAAGCTGGATTAGCTTTTATCTACTTGATAATTCTGCTGGTATTTCTAGGTCTTACACTCTTCCCTTTGGTTTTTTCCAACTTAGCTTCTGATTGAGGATATTTAGCTTCTCCTCCACTTTATTCCAAAATCACACGATCAGACCATCTGATCTGATCTGACCATCGTGTGGCGTTCGTTGCTCTTAACCGGTTACAGCGCAGTAGTTTGGTCGGCTAATTTCCGGCATTTCAAAAGGACATGGTTTTTTTTTATGTGGTAGTGCTAAGCTCAGGAGTCACCCTTTGTACTACTAGTCCGTCATGTCATTTGTCACGTCATGGTGCAATGTCTAGCAGTAAGCTTAGTACGGGGGAGGGTTGGGGAGAATAGGTTAATGATTATAACGTTACGGGGGGTATTGAAGAAGGGGGTGATGAACCCTTCGTGTGAACTCTTGGATGTTGTAGAAGCTCGGAAATACCGACAGCGAGAGATTATTCCACAGTCGAGTTGTTCTATTTACAAACGAATTCATATCTTGTTGAGTGCGTGAAAGGGGGAGTTGCAGGTGAAGGGAATGGGACGAGTGGGCTAAACTGGTGTTGCGGGTATAAGATTGCCGTGGAGGCAGGAGAGCGTTTAACTCGGAGCAACAGTCACTATGATAGTAGCTATAAAATTTTGTCAGTGCTGCTGCATTCCTACCGTGGCTTAGGGGGTCGATGGTGGAGCAAGCGGTATCGTCATTAATTAACTTAAGGGCCCTTTTTTGGACTCTATCTAACCATGCTAAGGTGGTTATTGGAGCGCCGCCCCAAATGAGGGAGTTGTATTCCAGAAGAGGCCGAATGTAGGATTTATAAATAACAGCACGGGCCGATGGCTGGAGGAGGAACTTGCACCTCTTAAGAAATCCCAAGCACTGGGATGCTTGTTTGTCGATTTGCAATATATGGTCATTCCATCGCAAGTCTTTGGCTAATGTCACGTCTAAGATGTGTAGGGATGGGTCGGCCATTAGTTGAACTTCACTCACTGTCAAGGATGGAGAGCTGTTGATCTTTTTCTTTGAAATAAGACAGTACTTGGTTTTGGTGGGGTTGAATTCAACACGATTCTTGTTTCTTGAAAAAGTTCAATGTCGTTATTAATAAAGTTGGACATTAATCCACGATCATCAAGACAGAATCTGGCATGTGTCTGTCTTGTATCGAAGCTGTACGAGTAACGTAGAGTACCGTCGTCAGCGAAGCTGAGAAGTGGATTGGAGGGGGTTGAAAGTAGGCCATTTATAAAGATGAGAAATAGGGCCGGTGATAAAATTGGCCCCTGGGGGACCCCCCAGAGATGGCGTGAGATTCAGATTTGACGCCATCCAAAACTACCTTAATAGAACGGCCGGAAAGGAAACTTTCAACCCACTTATAGAGAAGCGAGTCAATTCCAATAGCTTTGAGTTTAGCTACCAAAGCAACCAAACTAGATTCACCAGATCCATGTAAACTTCGGTTGAGGTGTTCTGTAAGGCAAACTAAAAGATCACCAGTGGATCTTTTTTGTCGGAAGCCGTATTGTTTGTCGTTTATAAGTTAGTTGGATTCTAGATATCACATAAGCTTTTTGTTAATTATCGTCTCCATGGTTTTGGATAGGATAGAAGTGATTGCTATTGGGCGGTAGTTGAGGGAAGGCTGGAGTCACCTTTTTTCGGTATTGGCTGAACATGGGCAAGTTTCCAAGAGTTTGGGTAAACTCCGGAAGAGTATGATAGGGCAAAAAGTTTGCGCAGAGGTTTAGCCAAAGGTGAGGCGCATTGTTTTAAGACGATAGGGGTATATTGTAGGGTCCAGTGGATTTGTTGACATCGACCTCCTTGAGGCACCTGTACACCTCGCGAGTCCTGAAGAAAACCCTGTCCATTAAATGAGCACTGTGCTCGAGGACCGGGGTAGGGTATCATTTTGGGGTAGAGAAGAATTTGAAGCAAACAGAGATGCTAATAAATCGGCCTTGGATTTTCTGTCAGTTATCACCTTTTCATCGTGGATGAATGAAGAAGTTGTGGAGGTGGTGAAATTCTTCTTGATGGAACTTACCAAGGACCAGTTTGTACTTCCAGAGGTTGCATTAAGGAGTTTACTTCTCAACTTGCTGTCAAATGAATTTTTGACATTCCTGATGGTGACTTTACAGGAATTTCTTTGTTTTATATACTCTGCACGGAGCGATTCACTCGGGGAGCTCTTGTAAGCTCGAAAGGCGGCTTCTTTATTTCTGATTGCATTCATACACTCCTGATTAAACCATCTGTTGGGTCTTGCCTTCACAGATTTAGTAGAATGAGGAATGAACAAATGCATTCCTGCCTGCATGATTCTAGTGATACGGATAGCGGCAGAGTTGACGTTTTTATTTCGGAAACACTGGCTGTGTCCTCTATCACATTGAGGAAAGCTGGGCATTGCGTGGACTCATCTTGTCCGGATCGATGAAGGTATGCCCCGTAACTCACCTCTCCATGCTCTCTGGTGACCCATCCTTCACGTTTGTTATGAGCCTGTGGGCTCACCGATTTTGGGTAGACTCATTCTACTTCCTTTGCCACTACTGCAATAGACGTCACTTCTAAATTATTTTCACTTCCCGCTGCTTCTTCTTCTTGTGCTTAAGGTTACTCAATTGAATTGAACGGGTTTTACCGGAAGCCCACTAGCACCTTTAATCCAGATTATGACATCAAAATGGCGAAGACCCATATAAAAGATATGGAAATAAAATGGAGTTTACGTCATTCTGACGTCACAACCCGGATTAAGTGTGGTAGTGAGTCGAGGGTATTAGGGTAACTGAAATATGATACGGAGAGTTTCATACTAATACAGCATCAATGATGGTGGTGCCGTGTCGTGTTTTTGAAACCAATCGGTCATTATTTATGGTTAGAATTACATGGTTTTGGAGAAAGTTAATAGGTGGACCCGAATTTTCGTCTCTGCCAGAAAATTCTCCTCATTTTTGTGTATAGCCATACAACTTTCTTCAAAAATTAGATTTTTGATTTTTGAGTAATTTATACTGCTATAACAACTTGTAAATTTAAACTGTTTCACAGAGCTAACCTCTCAACCGTTAAAAATTGAATCTGGGCCAAGGCTTCATTCTAGGGCCTAAGCTTTTCAATATATTTATACACGACTTCTCCCACAAAAGTCCTCTCCTTAAAATAACTTGGATACAATACTCTGACGATACACTTTTTTGGGATACAAGTGTCTCACGTATGAAAGACACGGAAGAACTCCAAACACATATCAACAGTATAACAACAAAATAATAGATTTACCTAGATAAATGGAATTTAGAAATTAATCAGGGGAAAAGTTGAATAACCTGCTTCAGGAGTCCCTCAGTTAAAGGACATAGAAACGCGCCGCGGGAATTAAAACTCTGCAAAATACACAATTAAACCCAAATATTTTATGAAGTATCTGGGAGTCCAGATGCAGCACAGATTAAAGTGGAGCCCACACGTAAGACTCAAACTGAAAAACGCCCGTATAATAGTAGCAAGACTAAAGCCGTTAATTAACTAAGCTTCGAAAAGAAACTAAAACCTTGCTTTATAAGACAATAGTTCGACCAGTACTAACCTACGATTTCCTCATATGGTGTCCAGTATCCCTACGGTGGCAAATGAGTTACAGGTATTTGAAAGAAAAATTCGTAATTCACCAATCCATACATGTTCCAGCTAATGCAAAACAGACTTCTCAAGCTAATCATGCACCCGAATGAATTGGCAAGAAAAATAGTCCTTGAAGGCATTCTGAAAGCGGCAGAGTAAGTGAGTAAACTCACGCCAAACGAAATTTAAATGAATAGTAAACTTGAAACACACAAAAACATCAGCCTACATGTAAACTAGAAATTAAGTATACTGGTAAAATATCTCTGAAAAATGTAAGTCAGCGATACAAAAATAAAAGCACAGCCAGTTTGACGCGGCTAATATGTTTGTGCCTTAAACACTACGAATCTTCCTGTGCCCACGAAAAACCCAACTTACGCTTAGCTGATGAATCGAACATGTAATTTATTTCCCTCCATAGCCGCGGCATAAAAACCCCCTCACCCATCGAAATCGTGAACCGGCATCAGCTACGAATTTTCACATACCCATAATAATGATAATCCCAGTGCGCAAGAAGAATGGGTGTTTGTGTAACCCTTTGTACTACCAGTACGTCATGTCGTTCAGTTCATGATGCAATGTCTAGTAATGTCTAGTAGTAAGCTTGGTTTGAAGAATAGAGGAGAATAGGAAAGGTTAGAGGGAGTCTGGAGGGTGTAGAAGAAAATGACGATGAACCTCACGTTTGAACTCTAAGGTGTTGTACGAGTTCGGAAATACTGACTGCGGGAGATTATTCCACAGTCGAGTTGCTCTATTCATATACGAACTTCTAAACCGTATTGTGCGCGAACGGGGGGGGGGGGCTGTAGGGTATGAGGATGAGCCGAGCGGGCTAGTCTTGTGTTGCGGGAAAAGTATTGCCGTGCAGGCAGGAGGTCCTGAATTTCAGTGGAACAGTCGCCATGGTAATAGCGATAAAGTATGAAAAGGGCTGCTACATTCCTACGGTGGCTTAAGGTGTCTATGGAGGCGCGAAAGGGGCCATCACCAATGAGTTTGAGGGCACGATTTTGCACCTTGTCGAGACAAGCCAAGGTGGTTTTTGGGGCGCCTGCCCAGATATACGAGTTGTATTCGAGGCGCGGCCGAATGTAGGATTTGTATATTGTTGGTAATGCGGCTGGCTGGAGGAGGAACTTGCATCTCTTGAGAAATCCAAGGCATTGGGAAGCTTGTTTGGCGATTTGAAATATGTGATCATTCCATCGCAGATGCTCCGTTAAAGTTACCCCAAGGATGTTGAGAGTTGAGTCAGCCGTTAGATTCTCTTTATCCACTGAGATAGGAGGAAGATCGGTACAATTTTTGTTGGAGATCAAACAGTACTTCGTTTTTGTGGCATTGAATTCGACGCGGTTCATTTCGCCCCAATGAAGAATCGATTCGATATCCCGGATGATCGAGGTCGACATCAGTTGATGGTGGTAAAGACAAGGTCTGGCACGTGCTTGTCTTATATTGTCGAAGGAGTAAGAGAAATTCAGAGTACCGTCATCAGCGAAGCAGTGAAGTGGGTTGGAGGTGATTGAGAGCAGATCATTAATGAAGATTAGAAAATGTGCGGATGAGAGAATTGACCCCTGGGGAACTCCGGCCGAAATTACATGTGGGTTGGACTCGACGCCGTCCAATACTACCTTGATTGAACGGCCTGAAAGAAAGCTCTTAATCCAGTTCCTTAGAACTAAGTGTATACCAATAGCTTGGAGTTTATTCAACAGAGCTGGGTGCCATACTCTGTCAAAAGCCTTTGATATATCTAGAGCAACCAGACCAGACTCGCCAAAGCTGTGAATGCTTTGGTTAACACGCTCGGTTAAACACACAAGCAGATTGCCAGAAGACCGTTTAGGTCTAAAACCGTATTGCCTGTCGTGTATAATTTGGTTGGATTCTAGATATTTCATCAGCTTTTTATTGAATATTGTCTCCATGATTTTGGAGAGAACAGAAGTCGGGGCCAGTGGATTTATTGATGTAGAGTTCTTTGAGACACCTAAACACCTCGCGAGTCCTGAAGTGAACTCCGTCCATTGAGTGGGTGGTATTCTCGAGAGTGGGGGGTGAAATAACAGCATCGGGTAAAGAAGAATTTGCAGCGAACAGAGAAGCTAATAGGTCGGCCTTGGGTTTCCTTTCTGTTATCACTTCCTTGTTGTGAATAAAAGGAGGTGTTGAGGAGGAAGTAAAATTCTTCTTGATGGCGGTTACCAAGGACCAGAAGTTTTTGCTGCCTGTAGTGGAGTTAAGAATCTTACTTCTCAATCTATCATCAAATGATTGGACTTTCCTGATGATGGAGTTACAGGAGTTTCTCAATTTGATGTACTCACGACGAAGTGGCTCATTAGGCGAACGTCTGTATGCTTTATATGCGGCTTCTTTAGCTTTGATTGCGTTCATACATTCCCCATTGAACCATTTGTTCGGCCTAGGATTCACAGATTTGGTAGAGTGAGGGATGAACTAGCGCATACCCGCTCGAATAATTTTGGTGACACAGGGGGCCGCATAGTTCGCATTGGCATTACGGAAACACAAATCCCAGTCAGTGGCCTGGAAGAAGCGAATAAGACCCAACCAGTTGGCTTTCCCATAGTGCCACACAGTTCTTTTAGGAGCTGTGGTGGTTGTGGTCGATGATGGATATGGGAAATAAGCGCTAATTAGTTTATGGTCCGAGTTGCCAAGGGGTGAGCTAACCTTGATGGAGTACCGCGTCGGATGGGAAGTAAGAAACAGGTCAAGGAGACGGGCTCCTTGACCTGGAATATCAGGGACTCTCGTCGGACATTTGACAATTTGGTGCAAGCTGTTAAGGCTCGCAAAGAGCTCGGCGTCTTTGTCTTTGGTACCATTTGAGTAATTTAGCCAATGTACATTGTGAACGTTGAAATCACCCGCAACAATGAACCCCCCTAGGGATGAATTTCGAGCAATCGCTTTTTAGTCAATGTCCAAATTTTTTTAGTCAAAATTTCAGCCCTTTAGTTCTATCGGTTAAGGTTGTGCGTTGTCTGTCAGGCAGTTGCTGATTTGAGAATCGCAAAGTTTAAAATCCTCATTCACTTCCGTTTCGCTGGAACTGGGAATCGAGGCCATTGACTTGGTTGAGGTGCCGATTCAAGTGCATTAATAAAATATGATCTGAAAATATTTTGCATAACATTCGGTCGAGCCGCTTTTTTTAAAACGATCGTGTGCGTCTTTTTACTAGGAAAGTCGGTCAATTTAACACATCTGTTGCCAGTGGTCTTCAAACTGATTACGTCTATTCGTTTTCCAAAGTAATTTATTTCACCTACGAATATTTTCAACAATCCTAAAAGAAATTGCGAAATACTTAAAAAATGATTCAGAAACAGCAGGGAATCACCGCGCAAACTACCTGGTGTCGTATGGTCGTGACATAATTAAGATTACAATAAACGGAACTGCGGATTCCAGATAACAAGACACGGCATAGAGCATATTTATGAATTGTGATAACGAAGCCATATACTCGACCATAATTCAATTAAAAACTTATTGAGAAGTTATTGCTTGTTATTGATAAGATGAAGAATTTATGGAAATGGAAAGATACAATGGACACGGACGATATCATGTTTATTAAAAAAATTGATGATAATTTTCATACTAAAATCGTCAAGTTTAAAAATAATCTAGCGTGGTCTTAGAAAAAATCCATTGAAAGTTGTTGAAAATCCAAAGAGCAAATATGAGGAACACTTATAACTGATAATGTTTATCGAAGAGTGTTGTACTAGGGTTGATTTATAAAAGAATTAATTGCACAGGCCTACATTTTTTTCTCATGAAAAAGTGTTTTAAGTCTGATTGGTGTATTATAGTGTATGGGTATGCTGATCGCGAATCTGAGATTATTTTTTTCAGCACGTCAGGTTTTCGAGGAAAGAAATCGAAGAATGCATTGCAAAATTGAATTGTTATGTGTGCTTTATACAAACATTGGTTTTTTAATGAAATATTTCCTTTTTTCCTAAAAAATAACTTTTGCTGTTTTTTGTGCATTTTAGTCCGGGAGTTCCTCTTCAATTGTAGTAGTCCGCCATCATTCTAACATGACATCTTCCTTGATAACGTGTCTTCTTCTTCTATATATCTTGGTGAAACCTTCTTGCTATTTTTATTAACTTCCCAGTATAGGAAGTTATTGTAATCGGTTCGAAAATCGAAATCGAAATTTTCGACTTCAAGGTCCCAGGAGCATTTTAAGCTAAAAATTGGGAGGAAGTATGTGTGTGTGTGCGTACGTATGTGGTCATTTTTTCCTGCACGATATCGCGCGAACCAAAAAATATCGAATTCGTTGAGGTGTCGTTCGAAGCGTATTAACCGAAATATGAGCTGAAAAGATTTTCATAAAATTCGGTCGAGCCGTTTTTTTGCGGCGTAAGTGATGTTTGTACCTGCACGATATCGTGCGAACTATAAAAGATATCGACTTAGTTGATGTGCCGTTCGAAGAATATTAACCAAAATATGATCTGAAAAGATTTTTATAAATTTCGGTCGAACCGTTTTTTTTTTGTTTAAACGACGTTTATGACTGTTGTACCTGCCCGACACCGCGCGATCTAAAAACTATATCGACTTCTTTGAAGCTCCGAAAAAAGAATATTAATGAAGAAATGCTCTGAAAAAAATTTCATAATATTCGGCCTTTTTTGTTTAAATAGAAAAACTTCGGCTAATTGTCAGAAAGACCTTAAATTGACAAGTTTTGCTAATACCTAATAAACTCGATGGAATGAGACCCGTTCTAAACGAAGTTCTCTTTTTTGGGTTTTGCACAGCGATAGCCTTCGAACAAAACATCACTAGTCAAAATCCGACAACCTTCGTTACCCTTTACAAACAAATTTCGTTACTCTTTACAAACATCACGAATTTTTCAAACCTTGGATTAGCCCTTTTTTACAGGGAATTGTTTTCTACGCGTGATACAGTTTCAGGAAATTGCGGTTCATCCGGGGACTTCCAGTATTTACCGCAAAATTTGCTCTTTTGGTCAACTCCTAAATGCAACCTCCGCCGGTAGCAAAAACTTCTGGTCCTTGGTAGGTAAGTTCCATCAAGAAGAATTTCACTACAACTTCAAATCCTTCCTTTATTCACAATGAGAAGGTAATAATAGACAGAACATCCAAGGCCAATTTATTAGCATCTATGTTCGCTTCGAATTCTTCTTTATTTGAAACTGATGTGGTACCCCCTGTTTCCGAGCGTAACGCTCTACGCTTTACGTTACTCGTACAGCGTCGATACAAGACAGACTCATGCCAGATCCTGTCTTGATGATCGCGAACTAATGTCCAAGTCGATTAATAATGACATTAAACTGATTCTAGAGTCGGGAGAGAAGAATTGTGTTGAATTCAACTCCGACAAAACCAAGTACTGTCTTATCTCCAAAAAGAAGTTCAACACCTCTCCACCTTTGAAAGTGGGTGAAATTCAACTAATGGCAAACCCATCCCTACACATCTTAGGCGTGACATTAGCCAAAGACTTGCGCCAAACAAGCATCCCAGTGCTTGGGATTTCTTAAGAGGTGCAAGTTCCTCCTCCAGCCATCGGCCCGTGCGGTTATTTATAAATCCTACATTCGGCCTCTTCGGCGCCCCAATAACCACCTTAGCATGGTTAGATAGGGTCCAAAAAAGGGCCTTAAGTTAATTAATAACGATACCGCTTGCTCCACCATCGACCCCCTAAGCCACGGTAGGAATGTAGCAGCACTGACAAAATTTTATCGCTACTATCATAGTGACTGTTCCTCCGAATTAAACGCTCTCCAGCCTCCACGGCAATCTTACACCCGCAACACCAGAGTAGCCCACTCGTCTCATTCCCTTCACGTACAACTACCCCTTTCACGCACTCAACAAAATACTACAACTATGAATTCGTTTGTAAATAGAACAACTCGACTGTGGAATAATCTCTCGCAGTCAGTTTTTCCGAGCTCCTACAACATCCAAGTGTTCAAACGCAGGGTTCATCACCACCTTCTTCAATACTCCCCGGTACCTTTTAACCCTTAACCTATACCCAGTTTACCTTTAACCTATATCAGTTTATTCCATCTTCGTTCATCATACTGGGAAGTTAATCGTGTGGACCGAAGGGGTCAAACCCACATCCCAACTAGTTTATTTATTTATTTATTTAGCAAAAAACCGCGTGCGTTGCATCGCCTCTTAACAAAAAAATGAGTGTGCTTAAGACCACACTTTAGAAGTAAATTTTTTGTGCCCAACAGCTAGTAATACGAAATAGATATAGTGGAAAGTCTGTCGGATATATACAGTACGCTTCGAGAAAAGTCAGGCCAATGACAGATGCAGAAAGCATAGTAACGAGTCTCATCATGTCCGTACAGGTACTATTTGAAAATATCAATATTTATGAATTCCTATTTACATTAAAACCTAAAAACGGCTATATAATAACTGAAATATTTTTGATATAAACTGGTCTAAAATTCGCGCAAAAATTCCATCGAGTGAGGAAATTTAATTTTTTCAGTCGATGTAGGGGTAGTTTTAGCTCTTTAGTATTATCCCTTATCATAAAATTTGGCTTTCTTTGTCATAAATCAACCACTTTTGAAAATAAATATTGCAAAAAATGTATTTCATTGGACTGTTTTTGATTATATCTAATTGAAATGATCGCGAAAACCCTTAAAAGAGAGTGTTTTTGCATTTTTAAAGATGACATTCATATTTTAGGACCGCGGGTAGTCAGCGACCCAAAAAACATATAAGGAACGATTTTTACAACAGTGGTTATGTTTCGAGATAAACTATTCGTAATCAACGTTGTAAGTTAAAAAAATGAAATAATAACAGTCCAGTACATCTCACCAAAAGGGTGGTGGATGCCAATTTAGAACAAGAACACCTCAAGTATTTAATTCACCACTTCCTTTTGGTTTTCTAAACACCCAGACTCCAGAAAAATCTGAAATAATTCACTTCTAATGGTGAATTTGTATTGGTATAATGAAATAATGTAGCTAACAATCCAAAAAATCTATGCAGTAAGGCAGAGTGTATTTCAACTGTTGCACGCGCAGCCCCGAGTTTCTTCGCTTCTTGTGCCCCGTGCGCCCCATTTCTCAACGTTATACACAAAATCTGATGATTTTATTATATATGAGAGCGTGATGCGAATGAAGTCAATTCACTATCATGTAAATTTGTTAAGCAAACGTCCCTAAAGAAGTTTTACTTCAAAAATTATGTCTACATAGTCTGGGATAAGAAAGAACAGATCTGCAAAACATGATTTTGGGTACATAAAAAATTTAGCTACCTATAAAAAAATATGTTAACTACAACTTTTTTTTAAATTCGAGTTTGATCATCACCTATCGAAAATAGGTGCACCCACTGTACAGCCCAAAAATTCACAATTTGGCGGCCCTAAAAAATTGATTAAATACATTTCAGGGTGAGACGAACATTGGCAACATTATTATATGTAGAGTTACCCTTCTAACACAGAAGTTGTACTTCTCAGCTGGGCTGAGAAACATTTACCACTGCAGTCGTGCCTCAGCTAAGCCATGCAAACATAAAATATGAAACAAATGCAAATACAAACTAGTGGGATGTTGTGCCTAGAGACTAGCCACTAATTACGCTTTTTCATGGTATTCTTTCTGTTGAATAACACTTCAGATTGGATGACAATATATTAAGTGGAGATTGATCCGCACTCACTTCCAAGCCGCCGGATCTGGGAATCGAGGCCAATAATTCGAATGTGTCAAATTGAAAAAAAAAAAAAAAAAAAGCACAACACACATGTAAACACTATAGAAAACAAATCTAAACATTTTTCTTTGGATTGGAGGAAAATCTACTGTGGTGCACTTTGCACAACAGAATTAGGTGTATTATTTTACTTAAACATACATGTCTTATTGTTAAAAATTCGGCTTACCGCACCCTAGTTTGGCCATGGAGATTCATAAGTATCACACTGACCAACGCTATATATAATTAATCTTGAAAAGTTTTTGTTAAAGGCTTATATAGGTTATAACTTGTGAGACTGCGTAATCTAAAACTTAACAAATTATTTAACAAACACTACAATATAATCATCATAGCTTAAAAAAAAGGAAATCAAATGTAAACAATAAAATTCTTTGATTCTTCACCCACGTCATGGTATATTTCTTTATTCAATATAAACAATAGTTTTTGAGCTGCAAATAAAAACTATATGCCATAATTTCGTTATCATCGGTTTTTGTTCTGGAAGCAAATTTAGAGACGTATTCATGTCAAAAACTTGTTTCATATGAAACGAAATCCCCGAAGGAAATTAAAAAAAATTATTATGACGAAAAAAAAAAGCACCGCGAGCCGAAGGATCGAACTCGCAGCCCCACGGACGAGGGAGTTTCCCTAGCCCTTTATAGTCCATGGAAATGGTACTTTAACATTGCAAAAATGCAGGACACGGTTTTATTTTTGGGATGTGTAGGGGGGGTCAGGGTGAGCTTAAGTTTGAGTTTTCGGGATTCTAACCCCCTCCCCCCCATTTGGCCGCCATCTTGGAAAACATATACAAATGGGTTTTCCACTATATCTCCGAAACGGCACATCTTACCGGAAATTTGCAAGGACACTTTTTGTTTAGAATTAAATAATCTACAATTTATTACTTAGAAATTTTGTGGTAAAGTGAATAATTAAGAAGTTATAAGCCTTAGAACACAAAAATTAGTCACAATATTTTCTTTAAAGGCTCTTTTTTGTTGTTTAAATATACTTCTGGTTGAAATTTCCAGACCATTTTCTCAGTTTTTGGTCTTTTGACCAAGAGCTACATTTTGAGATATTTCCCAAGTCTGTATCTGCAGTACTTTCAGAGATGAAAGTAGGCTTCAGACGGACAGACGGACAGACGGACAGAGCCTCTGTATAAGTTTTTTTTTTTGAAAAAGCTAAAAGGGAGTGGGTCACGCAGGGAGTCATGCCACATTAAGAAGGGTCCTTTTAAGGACAACTTCTCTAGTTAGCAAGCTAAACACACTCCTATTGTTGTTAGTATTTATAAGCATGCGATCAACCGGTTCGAACATGCCATAATTGGTATTAGAGGAATAAATGTTCAAGAGAGGTTCACCTCTCAGGTTGTAGTTATTCACTCTAAATGACGTACGGCTTTTTAAGAAACCTGAGTCCACCTGGCCCTTCTTCTGCCGATGAATGAATATAACGTCAGCGATCTCGCGACTTTTATGAAGAGAGCTTAAGTGGAGCAATTTAAGTCTGCTTTCATAAGGCAGAAGAGTAAGTGGGCCATCTCACGGGAGGTGGATGAGTGCAAATCGGGCGAACTTCCTTTGAACCGATTCAGTTCTACCAACATGGAAGGAGTAGTAAGGAGATCATATCTGGGAGGCGTATTCAAGCAAAGGCCTAACCAAAGATACATACAAGAGTTTAGTTATGAGGGTTTTGTTGATTTCTTTGGACCATCTTTTTATAAACCCCATCAGGACAGCAGTCTCCAGTTCCGGATGTTGAGCATTCCCTCTAAGTCAGCCGCCACAGGATCTATCTCTCCATCTTCTCCGGGGTCAACCTACCGGCCTACTTTTACTTCCCGAAATTTCTGAAGCCGTTTTGGGATACGATTGTTCTCCATCCTGATTACGTGGTCGGCTAGTCTCTCGACCCCCTCTCTCCACCCTGTTGGGAGCAAGATTTTATTTGAGATATCTGATAATTCGGATTCCCTTGCCCTCCTCGTTTTTCCGCTTCTGGTGGCCACACAACTACCAAAGCGTGAGCACTCACCCAACAAGTATTTCATTACGCTAAAATTCGGCTTCTGCCTTCTGGTAGCTCTAAATTCTAATGGCCTTTTCGCTTTTCAGTGTTACTTGGCTCGTACTCTGCAGCATTCGATGAGTCGCGCGTTTGGCTAGCCGTTGAAGGCTAAACAATCGAGTAAATTTTGTGTAGGATTTACCCATATCTTAAGGCCCCAATTTAAACACAGTTCCACGTCAGGCCGTGACTTGAAAGTTTTCGCCTTGAGGCCAAGTATTACTATACACTGACCGGCCGCCAACTGTATGGCCCTGAAGTTCAAGAATGCCTATAGTTACAGAAAGCTGACAAAATCGCATTTGTTGTCAGTTCGGGCCTGAAGATCTGAACTTCTTTTCATTTTCGAGCCGTGAATTGACGGCAAGAATTCACGCTGTATCCTCTCTTAACGGAAAGCAAGGTGCGAGCTAAGAGAATCATGATTTCATCTGCATGCCACGGCCTGTCAGGTGGATACCTGAAGTATGTTCCCTCAGTTAGACTGGTTCAAGTTTAGTCATGCCGGTCGACCTGGTCTCCTGTAAGTGAATGGGGGTCTTTAGTGGAGAAACATATTTTACTTAATTGAACCCAGTTTTCTTGCCATTTTACACTATTTCTTTAAAAAAATATTTAAGTGATATTTGCCGAGACCCTCCATCTTCCCCACGTGGAGATTTGGTGAGATTCGGTTTGACCCCCCCCCCCCCTCTTAAGGCCTCACGTAATTTATGGACGACCATGGGCCTATTATGCGTCTGAGAATTTTTTTCTCAAACCTGTTGGCCCGCTCCTATATGTCTTGGGTCATAGTCCAAGTTTCGCTGCCATAGCACAGTACTGGTCGTATTACTGTTTTGTAGAGTGAAAGTTTCGTTTTCCTGTGTACAAATCTTGAGTGCAGGATTTGTTTTTGGGGATAAAAGGCTCTTTTAGCTAGTAGTATTCGTTTGGTTATTTCTTCTTTTTATTCGTTTCTTTTTGTGATTGTCGACCCAAGGTAGACTGTTTTATCGACTACTTCTAGGTTATGTTCGTCGATGGTTATATTTCTTCCCATTCTAAATCTTCCTGCTCTGGATTGTTGCATCACCACTTTTTTCCTCGTTTATCTTCAGGCCTATGTCCTTTGCCGCCTCTTTTTAACCGACTTCAAAAAAGAGGAGGTTACTCAATTCGACGTGTAGGTATTTTGTAGTCCTGTTCACGCATAACTTTGTAACCCAATAACTTTTTTGCTTTTTTTTGTTTATTTGAAGGGGAGTTCCCCACGGTGGTCCCGTTAAATTTTTTCGAAATCCCGATAAAGGAGTTCGAAGTTCGGTATAAGAAACTGTTAAAATTAGTTCAACCTAAACATTTCATAAGCACCGAACAAATTACTTTATTGCGGTGAAACTGGTAGAGGGTCGGTGGGAGAGTGCGTAGCGCGTTGGATCCTCGATCCAGCGGCGTTAGCGTTGCAGGTTCGAACCTGGTCGGTCGGGGCAGATTGTTTTCTTTTCTCTTTTTCTTCTTTCTGAAATGATTTATTAACATATTAGTCAACCACTGATAGTATCTGCGCAGAGGGCTAGGGAGAATTACCCTCATCTGGGGGCTCTGTGGGGCTGCGAGTTCGATTCTTCGGCTAAATGAAATTGCCTGGCGCAAGTCGAATTGTGTAAATAAACTGAGTGCAAATGACGAGTGAAAAGTACCTCCATTAGTTATTGCGCATTATATTTATATTTATCTACGCGTTATGTTATGTTACATTGATTGTGATAAGGTCGGAGGAGCAAGTGGTCGAACATCACCGAGACATATTTGGTACAATCCAAACTTTTTAGATTGTGCAAGCCGAACAGTAGAGTTCACACGCAACGATCTATTTGTGCCGTGTAGACCTACCTTAATAATTTTTTTTATATTGCCCCCGAAAAAAATGAATGGACTAAAAAGTACGAAATAAAAAAAAAAATTAAAAACCGACTTCAGAAAAAACCGCACAAAATGCACAAAAAAAGATGAAATAATTGTTTGTCTTAACAACATTAATCCAATCTGAATGGATCTAGAAAGAAGAATCACTTTTGAAGACGGTGCCAGGTAGTAGTTGTCTTTGATTACACTAACTTTGCTTCGGGAATTGTTTTCATTTCTTTGTTAGGCTTATGCCCTTAATACATCACCCACAGGTGTTAGCACCGTCTTCAAAAGTGATTCTTTTTTCTAGATCCATTCTGATTGGATTAATGTTGTTAAGAATTACAAACAATTATTTCATCCTTTTTTGTGCTGTTTTTTCTGAAGTCGGTTTTTATTTTTTTTTATAATTCGACACAAGCTTCTTTTGCTGCCAAAAAGGACCGTCCTACGATATTCACGTCATCCGCATAACCAAGTAATTGTATCGACTCACAGTGGTCTGAAATCCCTAAAACCTGGACAAAATTAATTTACTACCGTAAGAAAAATTATTTTTTTTATGAAAAACGGTATATGAGGGTTTTCGGGGTCGCTGAGAAAGAATACGCTATCCGATTTTCAAAAAACAAAATGGCGGATCCAATATGGCGACCAACTTTATGAAAAATTAAGCAACTTTCAAGGTCACTGAGTAAGAATCCCTTATCAAATCTTGAAAGAAGAAAATGGCGCATCCAATATGGCGACCAGCTTTGTTCATATTTAATTGAATTGAATGATATTATGTAATGGCTGCTCGGAGTCGCTAATTATTCATCCGTTATTAGATTTTTAATTAACAAAATAATGGATTCAATATTGCCGGTAATTTTGTTAATTTGAATTTATTGCAAATCTGTAATAAGGGGGTTTTGTGGCTGCTTAGTATTGATTTCTCACGAAAAAATGTGCTAGAATTGCTAATGAAAACAAACTTTTTTATAACAGTTTACTATTTTCTATTTGATTAAACAATTATTAAATTAATTTTAAATGCAAAATGACGTTTCAAGTGAAAATGCATTAGGCTTTATTTGTTGCAAAGATTTGTTATAAAGATGAAAAAAAGTTAATATATAGCGCCTGAATAGGATGCTAGGTGTACCGGTTAATTCGTGCGGTTTTACAACAGATAGCGTGACTTGATTATTATTCTAGTGAATCACCCAACCTAATATTCGTTGGAAAGCTTCTGCCATATAGTTTCAGAATCAGTAGGTATGTATCATTTAGCTGCGGAGTAAACAGCAATACTAAAGTGTTTTTGCAGGGAGTTTTAGGTACTTCACTATTTCAATATGTAGAAAAAGGCAGCCGAAGGTCATCGCATTTTGGTGGAAGTTTATGGTGATGGTTTGCACTTTTAAAAGTGGTAATTTTGACAGGAAGCCAAACAGCCAAAAAAGTTTGAAGATGAAGATTTGGAGGCATTGTTTTATGAAGATCCATCACAAACGCAAGAAGAACTTGCAAATACAGTCGCTCAGCAAACCATTCCCGAAAGTTTGTAATCTTTTGAAATAAAGCTCTAATTTTTGTAAAACACGAATTAACCGGTACACCGAATACATTGAGCAAATA
Source organism: Thereva unica (assembly GCA_949987705.1). Taxonomy (NCBI): domain Eukaryota; kingdom Metazoa; phylum Arthropoda; class Insecta; order Diptera; family Therevidae; genus Thereva; species Thereva unica. The sequence continues at coordinate 33,336,372 of OX465282.1, read as the reverse complement.
TATAGCATATCGCGGATAGAATGACATGGAGCAAGAAGGAGCAGCTGATTTTTTTTATATGTTTTGCAGGAATGATTAATAAACAATTACATGCGTATTTCCTAGTGGAAGTCGGTGTAAGTTTATTCTTAGCCATCAATTTATAAGCCGAATCGTTATTCAAATCACCACAATTTACTACATATTTAATCATAAATAAGCCATAATATTATTAATTTATGTTCATTTCAATAACACAGTATAATTGTACTTACTCTCTGGAGAAGATTCCATTTTACACAAAAGAAAACGGGCAAACATAACAGTACGTAAAAACGTAACACGTACTTTTGCTCCGAAAAAACGCGCTGCGTGTAGCGTGTTCGACACTCACATTCCAAATGAAATACAAAAGCGATTGCAAACATCGGCCTCTTGACAAGGGCCTTGAAATACCCCAGTGGGGCCACTATTCCTAACCCACGTCAATAAATTCCCTAAATAAAAACTTTCGTTTTGGTACTTTTGTCCAGGTTTTTTGGATTTCAGACCACTGTGCGACTATGTAGCACATGGTTCTCTGGAATGACGTTTTCCTTATCACGCATTCTAGGGCCAGGTTGAAAAGAATGGGGGCCAATCCATCCCCTTGTCTAAGTCCTTGTCGTACTTCGAACTCTTCTATTATAAAATTTTGGAATTGCTTTTATCCATCTTCAACAATTTCTTAAATTATTCAAAACCACTTCACCAGCATTGTCATTTGAAATGACGTTTCTGTCAAGATTTCCTCCATTAAATTGTTAAATAAATCATTAATTCTACGAAAAGCTTTAGCTGTAGATTGTGCAGTTTCTTTTTCTGAGGGTGTGAAAACATTAAGAGCTATATCTAGCTTGTGTAGTTAACTCAACATTTGAAATCAAATGGGTATATGATTTTTCGAAATATTGAACATACTTTCACTGTATTATTTGTTTCTTGCTTAAGCATAGTCTCCAAAACACTCCAAGATATGAAATCATTTTTAAATGCCATATCGGCCTTTTGTAAACACTCGTCAAAATCAAAACACCAAAAATCATGTCGGCCTGCCTTATTTGTATGATTTTTATATAACGACTTATTAAAAAAAAATCAATAAACCAAAACTTTTTACAATCTGTGTTTTGTTTAAACCGAATTTATATATCGATATGAAAGTAGATAAAAACCTTGTGTATATTATAAATTAGTTAATAATTCATTATCAAGTAAGATTAGATATATAGATGGCAGTTTTCGCAATATATCTTATACGCATGAAACCAGCTTATTCTGTTTCGGCCAGTTCCTATCAAACAAAGTCTACAATCTGACAATGATTTATTACAATTGCGGTGTTCTATTAATGAATTATGTATACAAATAAATTTTATTAAAATTGCGCCTCTAGTGTTGAATACTACTGTGTACTTACTTGAATTGAATGGCTTTACAGCCGGGTCGCGGTCTTTGCTTCTTGCAAGTTTTCTCTCCACCGTTTTCAATTCTGAGCTGTTGTCTTCTAATATTGTATAAATTATTGATACTGGAACTTTTCACTAGCGCCCCACGATTTTTTACATTTATGTAAGTGGCTGCAGCAATAAAAACTTTACGTTCAAAATTATTTTTCGTTTTTTAGTTCATTTTAAAATAACAGCGTATTTTTTTTTAACTATTTATTTTTATTTTCTACTTTTTGTCTATTATATGTCTCCCGCCATTTTGTGGTGACGGCCATATTAGAATTAAAATTACATCACACAGCTTACTGAATTCTACCTGTCGAACAATTTCATACTTCTGATACCCATGTCGTCAGCTCAGTGGAACATAATTGCAAAAATCGGCGACCATCTTGGAATCGCCTTCTTGATTTTTTTTACAAAATGGTCAGATCGCATTTAGTACTTATACATGATGAGTTGAGCTCAGGTTGAAACCGAGTCCAACTACATGTAGATGGGAGTCAAGTTGAGTTATGGTGGAATGAGCTCGACTTAACTCTACTACCTGGGTTGAGTTGAGTAGTTGAGTAGATGAATTTAGTTCACAGTAGTATCTCTGTGTTCTGTTTGCGATTTTTTGTAACGTTAAGTCCAACTTTCAACTCAACCAAAAATCAACTATTCAACTCTTTATGTATACATAATTATCACGCTAACTACGAATGTGTGCAAAATGTGAAGTTGATTGGTTATATATTTTTTACTTTTTAGTCTATTATAAGCCTTACGCAATTTTGTGGTGGCCGCCATTTTGAATTTGGAATGACGCCACACAACGAATTATTTTATTAACTTCCCAGTATAGGAAGTTATTGTACTCGTACTCAACGTATTTTCATCTTTCAAGGTCCCAGGAGCATTTTAAGCAAAAAATTGGAAGGAAGTATGTGTGTGTGTGTGTGCGTACGGATGTGGTCATTTTTTCCTGCACGATATCGCCCGAACCAAAACTGATATCGACTTCGTTGAGGTGTCGTTCGAAGCGTATTAACCGAAATATGACCTGAAAAGATTTTGATAAAATTCGGTCCAGCCGTCATTTTGTTTAAGCGGCGTAAGTGATTTTTGTACCTGCACGATATCGCCCGAACCACGAAAGATATTGACTTACTTGAGGTGCCGTTCGAAGCGTATTAGCAACAATATAATCAGTGGCGTAGCGTGGATTTGTGCCACCCGGGGCGAACCATAAATTTGCTGCCCCCTACTTTCGAATTTATTCTTTTAATCAATGAATCAAAACCCAACTTGAATTTCAAGTAATTTTCAATCCAACAATTCAAGGGCATCATGTAAACGCAATGAATCATATGTAACTAATGAAGGTTCGGTATAGTGCGCGCCAAAATAAATGGGAATTTTACGCGCAGGCGAATCAATGGCAACTCCCACATACATTAACATTCCGTGTATGGATAAAACTCAAGCGCATATGCATTTTAATTTCCCTTTTGAAACTCGTTTACCGGGAACAACACTCCACCATAGCATCCGACCAGGACAAGAGTCGTAGTGAGACGGATTGAATTTTTGATTGAAAATATAAATGAGCGGGTGATTTGGGGTGTTAAACGAACGGAATGACGAGGTGCACTTTTCTTTTCGAAGCTACTTTCGTGGTGAAGATTTGAGACTTTCACTGCGCATCAAAAAAATCGATTTTGAGATTTCCAATTGTTTTGGCGCAGGCTATATCCGTGCTTCAAGGTTGGGCTGAATTATAAACTTTAACAAACCCAGAGAGCTTGAATCAGCAATTTCTCTCTGTAATTTATTTCAGTCTGTTTTTAGATAGAAAGCCTCGTAGACGCCCGAGCTTAAGCTTAAACACTTCTCTGTCCAATATCTGGAGGAATACTATTAAAGGGGATTTTAAGGACAAATGCGGCAGCTGTTGGAGCCCTTCTCAAACTTCAGCATTTACAGCCCGCGCCATAAAAGAAGGGAATCCTAAAATCGCTGTTTCCATGCGCATTGAGAGTCTCATACAATATGCTCATTTATATTTTCAGTTAGCTGACTCGACAGTCATTGTCCTGTCCAAATTTCAATAGATTTGTTTGTCTGCATTCTGTATTTCCAATTAATAAGACGATTCATTCTCAACTCTAATATGGACAACTAGAGAAATTATGCCCTGCAAATAATCGAAAGAATTACGCCAAATAATTTACTAATAGAAAAGGGGTTGTCTTCCATCACAGGCGTACGCTTTTTTGATAATCCGTCAAATAAGAGAGTTTGGTTGGATAATTTTCATGCATCAACTTTATAGTCCAGAAATAAGACCAAACCTAAATGAAAAGTAACGCAGAAGTAAAGTAGACGTAACTTCCACTGAAGTAGATGTAACATCCACTTACTACCATATTGGTCACTCTCATAATAAGCCGGCGTTTGGCTTTTTTGCGCCCGGAGCATATACATTTGCGCCCATATACATATTGCGCCCCCTTCATTTTTGTTCATTTTTTGATGGCAGTAAAGGAAAATGAAAGAAGACACAAACACTCATTTTAAATGGAGGCACGGAATTATTCTTTCACTTTTTTGAAATTTACTTACGCTTTAAATTCACAAAACTCTCCCGCTAATGCTGATTAATGCTCTCCGATGATTTTCATTGTAAGCTGCACTTCCTCAACTATTTCCAGCACTAATAATGCTACAAACTGGAATCTACATAACGAAGTCGTTCTCCAATCCTTTATATTTCGGATAATAGGTGGTCACTGTACTGCATATATTGGTTTCTACGGTAGAGTCTTGCATAACAAAGCAGTCCACTTAACAGCCTAACTGGACATAGAAGCCGCTTTCAAAAACTTCAGAACAGAGGCGATCCAGATGTGTCTCGCCGAAGTAGTGATCTATAATAGTACGACTTATTTGAATTACAAATCATGACCTATGGCACCGTGCCAGCCAAGAAAGGAAAGACGACAAAATCAGGCGAACTAAATGAAATTGCATTGGCCACACCTTGCAGAAGACAATGGTAAAACGCACCGAAGGTGCATTTCGTGTAATATATGATAATGGGATCGCTTTTTCAATTTTTTTTAAATCTTAATTTCTGAAATTGCGCCCGCTGCAAGTGCACCATTTTCACTTATGAAAGCGCCGTCCTTGCTCTCATACATTTATATGGAATGGTACCTAACTTCACAGCACTTCACTTCCCTTCCCATTTAGGTTTCGCCTATAGACACCATCAGCCAGGACATCGTGCTGGATGTGGCAATGGTTAGGGCCTGATGTTACCAGCAGCATCTCTAGCTCGATCCAGTTTGGCCGCCGCCCCCAACATCTACGCCGCCCGGGGCAATGGCCCCCTCGGCACCCCCCACGCTACGCCACTAAATATAATCTGAAAAGATTTTTATAATATTCGGTCGAGCGGTTTTTTGGTTTAAATGACTTAAGTGATCTTTGTACCTGCGCGAACTAAAAACTATATCGACTTCTTTGAGGTGCCGAAAAACATTATTACATCAATTTTATATACATTTTCGTCATCCTAATCTTGTAAGTGCGCACATTTAGTTTGACATTTTAGCGAAAATATTGATAAACAATTGTGACAAATTCTCGGTATTATGCATATATTCTATATTGCCTATTGTTCATTTATTATTAAAATATCCAATCATAATATTCAACATCCGTCATACTGGGAAGTTGATCGTGTGGACCGAAAGGGTCGAACCCACATCCCAACTAGTTTTTCAAATCAATTCAAAAGACCGTATGTGAGGAAAGGGAAATTTAAAATTTCTCTTTGTGCTGGATACTGTCCTCGATAATTATCGGGGATAATAGTTTTAATGGAAGTTGTTCTAGAACAAATTAAAAAAAACGCGGCAAGGCTTAAAGAGAAATGTCATTTTTTGTAAAGTAGCAATAATAAATAAAATTAATTTGGTTGTTATTTAAATTAGTAGTAAGCTAAAGTTTGTGAAACTCGAAATGTTAGCACAGCGCCGCATCGGCATTGACCTTATTTAGGATTCGTTTGTGATTGCTTGAAAATTTCTTGCACCCACATAAATGGACGAAATAACTTAACGATCGTTCGTTAAATTCTAAAATGATAACGCCCAACTATAATGCACGTAAGCTGGGCCGTTTACAAAAGCTTCAGATGATTATTAACGTCATAAACCACCTGTCATAAACTACCTCGTTCCATATACTGCCCTGCCAGCTGTGGTGTTATGCTACTATTAAGCGGAGCACCATGCGGATATTTCTTAAATCCCCTGCTAAAGCGTCTAGAAAGAGTGCTGTCCCTGTAATTAGCTGAAGAGATGTCTAGATGTAGACCGGTAGAGAGCTGTCCCTGTAATCTTTCGAAGAGGCGTCTAGATGTTGAAGGCTACAGATAGTTCTCTGATTGAAATTCTTCGAGCTATCTCTTGTATTGAATCAGGTGTTCCCCCGAGTGAGAGTTGTCTTTGGTCCGTAATCAATTTTTATTAAAACGTGTAAATGCTGTGATAATAAGGACAGCGAATTCCAAAGTTCCTAGCTGGTAGCAGATCGTTCGGAATGTGTCAAATCTTCCCGCTGGTACCATAAATACGAATGTTGATATGACGAATTCCGAACAAAAGTGGCCAATAGGTGTGCCTTGTTTGGCAAAGTCTAAAGTTGTAAGCAATGTGATGTTGCCACCTTTGGATCCATCCCCAACAATTTTAGAAGCTTGATTAGCAGCTGAATAAAGATTATAACCGCTTCCTTCTCTTTGCTCTTGCGGTCCAGCAGAACAGGAATAAATCTGGAAATATATACGTATTTTATATATAACAATGAACAACAGGGTCACCAATGTAGTGGCTCTGACTTGCCACTAACGAAAAAATAATTAATTTGGTTTATTTATATTTTACAATTTAAGCTAGGAAACCAGAATGAGTAAACCACTCTACGATCTTCTCTTAGATCTGCTCAAAGATAATCTCATCAAAAAATCTATAAGACCAACAATAGATTTGGAATGTAGATTGGACTCTTTCGTAAGTGCAATAACACTATTTATGAATAAATAAATAATTTTAATCGGTAATATTTTTCTTAGTTTCTTGTCCCCAGGTGTTACTTTCAAGTTCCTCGCGTGGAGCTTTAAAATGGGACGGTCCTCTTTTAGGAAGATAATACTTGAAACTTGTGAAGTAATTTGGAAAGTGCTATCCAAAATCTATGTATCACGGCCAAATATAATTGATTATAAAGTTATATCAAAATATCAAAGAGATTTGAAGATAGGTGGAGTATGCCGCATTGTGTTGGTGCTATTGATGGAAAGCACATAGAACTAGTCGCTCCACCAAATTCCGGTTCGCAATACTTTAATTATAAGAAGACACATAGCATCGTTCTACTAGCGGTTTGTGATGCAGATTACATATTCACGGATGTTAGGCTTGGATCGCATGGAAGTCAAAGTGATGGAGGTAGAATTATGATTGTTTGTATGTTGTAAGTTCATATCTAACAAAATGTCTTTTTTAGGTATTTTTAAAGAAAGTTCTTTTGGCAGGGACTTGCTTTTAGGTAAAACTTCCACTTCCAGACGAAAAACCGTTACCGAGCAGTGATAAAGTTTTTCCTTACTACTTCGTTAGAGACGCTGCCTTCCCCTTAAAGAAAAATTTAATGCGTCCGTATCCAGGAAGATATTTATCGCAAGATAAAGCGATTTTTAACTCCAGGCTTAGCAGAGCGCGTCGTATTATTGAGAACTGCTTCGGCATTTTGGTAGCGAGATGGAGAATACTAAGAGCGCCGTTAAATCTCCTACCAGAGAATGCCGAAAAAAATCCGACAATTGCTCTACCTAATTTTATCTTAAATGATAAAAAATCAGTTTATATATCGTCAAACCTGAACAACAAATAACTAAAGAACCTGAACAACAAAACAACAACAAACAACAATAATAATATATGTATTAAAATAATTATTACAAATATTTATATGTAAATGTAGGCTCGTGCTTACTCTTTCGTAAGACATATATGGATTACGTATGAGCCTACGTAAAGTAAGCACAAACCTACATTGGAAGTCTATTGATGGTCTTATAGATTTCTTGATAAGTTTTCCTTTGAGAAGATTTAAAAATAGAGCGGAAAGTGGTTTACTCATTCTAGTTTGGGCAAAAAGTCCAATGCAATCCCTTTATCATTTGAAATGACGTATTCCATTTGAACTCTGATGATGTTGGCTGGTCTTACCCACCACACTCATAAACTATATAAACTTCCAACTAATAAAACTAGTTGGGATGTGGGTTCGACCCTTTCGGTCCACACGATCAACTTCCCAGTATGATGGATGTTGAATAATATGATTGGATATTTTAATAATAAATGAACAATAGGCAATTGTAGAATATATGTATAATACCGAGAATTTGTCACAATTGTTTATCAATATTTCCGCTAAAATGTCAAACTAAATGTGCGCACTTACAAGATTAGGATGAAGAAAATGTATATAAAATTGATGTATTAATGTTTTTCGGAACCCCAATGAAGTCGATATAGTTTTTAGTTCGCGCGGTATCGTGCAGGTACAAAAATCACTTAAGTCATTTAAACCAAAAAACCGCTGGACCGAATATTATAAAAATCTTTTCAGATTATATTGTCGCTAATACGCTTCGAACGGCACCTCAAGTAAGTCAATATCTTTCGTGGTTCGGGCGATATCGTGCAGGTACAAAAATCACTTACGCCGCTTAAACAAAAAAACGGCTCGACCGAATTTTATGAAAATCTTTTCAGATCATATTTCGGTTAATACGCTTCGAACGGCACGTCATCTAAGTCGATATCTTTTATAGTTCGCGATATATCGTGCAGGTACAAAAATCACTTAAGTCATTTAAACCAAAAAACCGCTGGACCGAATATTATAAAAATCTTTTCAGATTATATTGTCGCTAATACGCTTCGAACGGCACCTCAAGTAAGTCAATATCTTTCGTGGCTCGGGCGATATCGTGCATGTACAAAAATCACTTACGTCGCTTAAACAAAAAAACGGGTCGACCGAATTTCGTTAAAATCTTTTCAGATCATATTTCGGTTAATACGCTTCGAACGACACCTCATAGATGTCGATATCAGTTTTGGTTCGCGCGATATCGTGCAGGAAAAAATGACCACATCCGTACGCACATACACACACACACACACACACACACACACACACACACACACACACACACACACACACACACACACACACACACACACACACACACACACACACACACACACACACTTCCTCCCAATTTTTGCCTTAAAATGCTCCTGGGACCTTGAAAGATGAAAATACGTTGAAATTTTCGATTTCGATTTTCGGACCGATTACAATAACTTCCTATACTGGGAAGTTAAAAATTATATTTTGTTATTTATAGAAATTTAATTTTTAATTTTAGTATACTTGTATGAATTAAATATTATTGAAAATAAACATATCTGCTTTTTCTAACATTTCTCTTTTAAATGTACATCTACCTTGTTCACTCATTTTAGCCATTTTAATTTTGATTATTCTTAAAAATAAATCCTCTTCATCATCTTTTGATTCGTTGAGCTTGTTTTGAAAACCTTTTAAAGCATCTATTAAGAGATGCTCAGTCTGGTACTTTTTCTCGGAAGTGAGATGGATTGTGAAGATGAAATCTCCCTCTCCTCAAACACTGGTGTGGGCGCCAACGGTACACTGTCGTGCACACTATGGGCAGAGAGATCTTCCTCCAAGGACAACAGAGCTTCCTCTTCGGAAAAATGCGGACTTTCGCAAGGGTTTCTTGCATTTTCTATCATTCTATGAAATAAATTTATAAAATAAAACTGATACAGACACTGATCACAAATACCTTCTTGGTTTTATGGAATCATCCAAGAACTTCAATAAATGAAACAAATGCCTCTGAGGCTGGTTGGTTGCGGCGGATCCAGATGGGACATAGCGGTCCCGCAGCACTTTCCACCTCTTTTTAGCTTAAATTAATTTTAAAAAAATATTGCAAAGTAAATAAAATAAAAGTCTTTAGTATGACTGCATTATTCCTTGTATTGCACTTACCATCACATTTTAATTTTTCGCTAATATCTTTCCAAATATTATCTTTTTTTCGAATTACAGAAATCGGTACTGTTTTTATCATACAGTTTTTTGTAACTTCTTACTTCTTCAATGAGCTGTTCGTCCATATTCTATCTCCAAAATATAACAATTAAATATGTGAAAATTGGTTTAAAAATTAAAAAACTTAAATTAATTACCTTATTAAAACTTCGAATAAGCAACTGGCACTTTTTTTATTTGTCAACTGACACTTTTTCATTCCCTGTCACTTTTTTAATTGCCAAAGTTTGCTTCGCGTAAAAAGTTGAACTTTGAATGCGTTGCGTTGCGTTGCGCGCAATGTAGCAAACCCCATTTAAATTACATAGTTTTAATTTGGACAGACGCTACGAAACGCAACGCAACGCTGCTATGTAACCCGGCCTTTACAGTTTTTCAAAAAAGCTTTCCTATCCACAGACTGTCAAATACTTTGCTTCGTTCGGCTTTTATTTCAGGGTCCAACTTTATACAGTAAAATGGTACTTTGTTTAGAGGGGTGGAAACCTTGTTTTTCTATGGGTATCTGAAGCATTCGCAATTGGAACAGCATGCCCCAGAATTTGTAAGCAACAGCATTCGCAGCAATATGATACAAAAAACTTTCACAGCCTCTAGTAAAAATGAGTAAGATTGTCCATCAAAAGGGTTCCTAAAACAGTTATTGCTTGTCACGTGTTGCACAATGTAGAAAAATTTCAAAACGATTCAGTTTTTCCGCACTTGAAATCCTGTAAATGTACGCAATTCATTGATAAGAGTTCAAACATTTAAAGTCAAACGAGATAATTTAATTTTAAAATTGTTAATACACATTCAATTTTAAGATAAGCCCGGGTTCTAGCATTTCTTATTTTCCAACGAAACTTTTCTTGAGTATATCACTGCCAAAAAAAAATTTTTTTTACCTCAAAATTTTTTTAAATTAAATTAGGGGCCGTATATAAATTACATGAGGCGTTTAGGGGAGAGCGAGTTGAGCCGAATCTCACCCAATCACACATGGAAGAGGGGGTCTCGGCAACATGTTTCTCCTTTAAATACCCACATTTACTTACAGGCCACCGGCAGGCCCGGTCGGCAGGCACGGCCCGATGAAGGCCACACAATACTCAGTCTGACTGAGGACTTCATGTATCCGCCTGACAGGCCGTGGCGTGCAGGTGCCATCATGATTCCTTACAGACACACTGGCGAAGACGACAGTTTAACATAGCAGGCTGTTGATTCAAGTGCAAAAATGTTCATGGCCTCAACGAAACTTTAAATGCACAAACAGATTTGTGACTGGAAAAGCCTTTAAAATACACGGAACACCATATTTACTTACCCAATGCGCATGCGGTGGGGAGAAATTGAGTGTATGGAAAAATCTGTCGCAGGCGGTCGCCGTTTCTGCTTTCATGCCAATATGTTTGTGCGGGTCCAGACTCACGCCATGAACACCCGCAAACAAAACTATCAGGCCACGGCCTGCCGTCGACCTATGTGTAAAAGGGGGCTTAAGGGGTGACTAAATCCTATACCAAAAAATGCTGCGGCGTACGAGCGAGTAAAACTGACTCGCGAAAAGGCAATTAGAATACAGAACTACAGGAAGGGCCCTCGCCGAAGTTTAGCGTAATAAAATTCTCGTTGGGTCTGAATGGTCACTTGTTGGTGGTTGTGTGTAGGAGTTCGGATTATCTATTATTTATAATTTAACCTTTGTTTACGCCCGTAAATACGTATTTTTAGTATTAAATACTAGAGATTTTTTAAAATCTGAAAAATCTCACGTGCGTTTGGGGGGCAGGGGGGGGGGGGGTCGACCAAATCTCACGACATCTCAGCAAGGGGAAGGGGGTCGAAAAATCCCAAAAAACACCTCACGTAATTTATGGACGAAATTAATGGAAATTAATGGTCCTCGCAAGCGACAAATTTAAAGTGGTCCGCCTGAGATCGTTGGAGGGCCAAGTCATTTTGGCCAAGGTACATTTGTTAAGATCTCTTCAAAGCCTCTCTGCTAGTTGCATTGTGTGCTATTTGCATCGGAATTTAAAGTTAAAGTTGGCTCAAGGCATACCAACCCTTTCATTTCCAGGAAGGAGAGTGACGATCGTGCCTTTCCTAGCCAGTTCGCAATCTTTACGCTTTTCCTTTATGTTTTGGTGCCCGGGCATCCATATGAGGAGGGTCTTGAACTGCTGAGCCATCTCGTTAAGAGATCTGCGGCATTCAGAGATAGTCCTAGAGCTGTTAGTGTAAGAGCGCAGGGCCTTCAGAGTTTCGTTCCTGTCGCCTTGCTGGTTAATTTGCAGAACAGCCACTGCAGTGATCGGGTAGTCGGAAGAAGAATTCAATCCCAAGTTCCGGTGAGAAGAGTCGACCCAAGCTATTACTCCGTTAGTATTTAGTCTAGTGATATTATAAACACAGTATTTTTTTTGTTTTTTTTTTTTTTATAAGCTACATTTTTACTTTAAATGATTTTTTCATAAAATACCTATTTTCAGAGTTATAAAAAACCGCCTGAAAATGGGGTTTGTTAAAAAATTGACATTTCCACTCTCGAATAAGTCGAAAAGTATTGGCTTTCAGTAAAAACTTTATATAACAAAAGTTGCTTAGAATGAGTCAATCTCTCCATTCCCATACTTATTTTTAATTAAAAAATTTCACCCCCAAGAAGGAGTGGCGTCCACCCCTAGGGTTTCTTTCTGATATGACGTAGTGTGCATTGCACTATGCCTTTAAGCCCTGGTGATTTATAGGGCTGGAAGAAGCCCATTCAATTCTCGCTCTCTTTACGATGGATTTGATCAGCTGTGGTGAGTAGTGTAGTGAAGGGATTATCGCGATGGTTGAATTAAATTCCTTTCTACATTCATTTCGAAGTGTTTCAAGCTCACGAAACCACCATGGTGGTTTGGAAGCTTTTTTATGCGGTCTGTTCGGACATGCTTTATTTGTGGCCTGGGAACATTGCTCTGTTTATTTTAGAAGGGGCGGTTGGGCCAAAGTCTTCTAGATGGAACTCTATAAACCTGTGGTCTGAGAAAGAGTGCTCCTTCAAGACCTTCCAAGCCAGTATTTGGTTGGAGTGACCGCCCGAGACAAGGGGGATGTCCAGCACTTCCTATTTGTTTTTGGTTACAAAGGTACCCCACATTTTACAGATTTCCCTCTCCCTTGTTACAGATTGCAAGCCTGGTGCCTAATAGATGATTGAAAATAGCCTGGCCTGAGGCCTTGGTGCAGGCCGCCCGATTTACTAAGGCCTCTGCATCGATGGAGCCACTGGGAACCATGCGTTGGCCCTCGGACGTGACGGAATGTTACATGCTTCTACCCCTTTGCACTTGTGCGCTTGGGCAGCGACATTGTCACTAGGAGGGGCAGAGTTACAAGCTTAGACTATACAGCTATAAACTCTTATTATGTAGCTCTAATATAATATATTTAGTTTTCGTATGAGGCTTCTTTCATCACCAGCGACTCTCCAACATTCTGGGTTATTAGGTGTACATGAATTATTTTGGGTGTGAATTTCTCCCCCCAAGGCGTATTTTCGTGTGACCTTTTACCTTAATCCTCACGCTTTTCGCCGCCCCTGGGAACCGAGTGATCCAGCGTGAAATTTTCCCAATTAAAGCATGTTTTACTTCAAATGCAGACTGAAAAATGACAGGTCACCAGAAGGTGTGAATTAAGTACTACGGCCGTGGAAAACACCGAATTTATTTTGGCCCATGTTATATAAAAAGGTTTCCCACTCTTGAGGTAATGAGTTCAGCAATTTTTTAAAACCACATAAAATATTCGTAAAAGTTTTGCGAATTGGTAACCCTGAATTGACGTCTGGTCGCGCTGGAGGTACACTTCTACCTAACCTAACCACTGGGACTATTACTTCTTCTAATCTCTCCAGAACTTCTCTAATGAGTGAGTTTGCACGGCTGCATCAAATTAAATTTGTTTACTCAGTCGCCTAGAAGTGGCTAAACACTGCTTGCTGGTGGATGGCTGGAGGTGAAAAGGTGTCATGATCAACTTGCAAAAGTTTGCAATCTGATATTTCCCGCATCGCCCAGTCATACGGGTTAAAAATCAATGCGCAAAAGACCAAAGTGTTCACAACGGACGGATCGAGGGCCAGTGTTCACCTCGATGGAACCCAAATCGAACAGGTTCCGAGGTTCAAATATTTGGGATCATTGGTTGAGGAAACGGAAGTAGCATCGAAGTCCGATGTTCACAGCCGCATCGGCCAGGCAACAGCAACCTTCGCCTCGCTCAAGTGGTGCATATAGAAACTAACAAATATTTCCATCAAAGCAAAAGTACGCCTTTACTGAACGTTGATCCTTCCGATTCTTCTTTATGGATCTGAAACATGGACACTGCTCAAACTCGAAGTTAAGAAGCTGAAGGTCTTCCAAATGCGATGCTTGAGGCAGATCCTCGGTGTTTCACTACGCGATCGCCTTCGAAACGAGACAGTCAGGCAAAGATGCGATCAGCGGACACTGATCGAAGAACAAATGCAAAAACAATGTTTGCCGAATGGATGATGACCGCTTGCCATGTGAACTTCTCTGGCGAGACCGTCCCGCAGGCTGGAGAATCCAGCGATCGGCAGCGAAGAAAACCTGGATAAAGAATATCGAGGGTGACCTAAAGAATCAACGATTATCAGTTACCGAGGCTCGAGCAAGGTTGGAAACAAATCGTGAATAGAGTTCGAGACTCAGCGGCATCGACAGCAGCGTATCCGTTGCGTGGACGTCCCGCTTGGACGTCTGGCTCAGTATGAGCAAGAACCTCGCCAAATGGACAAAATCGTGCGCTCCTTGCCAAAAGGCGAAGATACATCGCCACACAGTCTGACCATATGGAACCTTCGACGTGCCCAGTGGGAGATTCGAACATATTCATGTGGACCTAGTAGGCCCACTACCTCCTTCAGACAGATATACATATCTATTAACAAGGACCGATTCAGCCACTGGCCCGAGGCATATACCCATATAGACGACCAAATCAGGCGAAGGAAATGGAATTGGGTTGACCATATCTTGCGACGCGAAAACGAGAATCTATCCAAATAGGCCCATGACCGGAATCCACAAGGATCCCGTCGAGCCGGAAGACCTAGAATAACATGGAGGAGAATCCTATTAGCAGAGGCAGAAAAAACTGGAAGATCCTGGTGAGAGCTAAGAGATGTCGCACACAACAGAGTCCGCTGGAGGGCAACCATAGGGGATTAAAAGGGAATAAGAAGAAGAAGAAGAAGTATGAAGTCTACTGAAACCTGAATAAGAATGCAAATGGATTCATTGCATACAATTGGGTATGTCTACCTGGAAACTACCCGGTGGACCAATTGAAATAGTTAAAACTACAGAACCAATGGTAATTTATACGCTTAACCATTATTTTCTACATACATATATTAAAATATTTATGAAAAAATTATATTAACTCAAAGCTGTAAGCTTTCCCAAGAATAGAACAATTATTATCATAAAATTAAAAAAGTGATTATCGCTGCAATGTCAATTCATTTGAGATAAAAAAAAATTGACGTACTTTAGCTTTCTATAAAACGACAAATTGCTTTAGGACTGCTTAAAAATTCTAAATAATTTTTTAATGTAGATAATCAATTCTAATAGAGAAGAAAGAAAGCCCGCAATTTATCTAATCTCTTTTTTTTGCTTATTATTAAAATCGTTCACCTGAATTAAAACTTAATCTTGCAATCTATTCGAGTTGTTAACTTATCTAGTCAAAAGACATTTCCCGAAACGATTTTTAATTAAAGCAGTTAAACGTAATTCTAGAATGGTTTTGGGGTATATAAAAGACTTTTGCGAATGATTTAGAATTACTTTCGCTCCGAATCATTCAAAATGAAAGGTTAGTAAAATATTCGCATTTTGGAATTACAAAAAAATCTTTATTAATTCGTTTATTTGTTATAGCTCAAGCTGCAATTTTCTTGGCGTGCTTTGCATTAGCTGCATCAGCCCCAACTTCCAGTCAGGATAGCTTGAATGAACTTTGTAAAGTTCATGGACATGGATCAACTTTAGTTCATCCAACCGATTGCACCAAGTTTATTCAATGTGTTGGTGAACTTGCAAATGTTTTGTCATGCCCTAATGGACTTTACTTTGACATTTCAACAATATCCTGTGAATACGACAAAGCTGTATGCGATCACAAAGCGGAAGGAAATACCGATCATTCCGGTGATCACTCTAGCGATCACTCCAGCGATCACTCCAACGGTCACACCGGTAACAACTTCAATGGTGCATGTGATGATCAGCCCAATGGAGCTTTATTGGCGCATCCAGAAGATTGCGGAAAATTCATTCAGTGTGTCTGGGGCGAACCTAAGGAATTGAGCTGCCCAGCAGGACTCCATTTTGATATCAAAACAAAGGTGTGCAACTATCCAGATCAAGCAGGATGCGAAAAGTCTTCCAATCATAAAGTCGATGCAGGAAAACAAACTCTAGCGGTAGCTGTTGACGAGGATTTAGTTAAGGCCTGTGAAGGACAAGCGAACGGAGCCCTAGCCCCTCATCCACATGATTGTACCAAATTTTTGTATTGCTTAGGTTCTCCTGTAGCTCGTGACTGCCCCTCTGGCTTAAATTTCAATCCTAAATTGAAAGTTTGTGACTGGCCAGCAAGTGCTGGATGTACAGCCAAACCAGCCGATCCAACGAAACCAGTCGATCCAACGAAACCAGTCGATCCAACTAAACCAGTCGATCCAACTAAACCAGTCGGCCCAACTACACCAGTCGATCCAAAAAGTCCATGCTATGGAAAACCTGACGGCGCCTTTGTAGCAGACCCTAGCGATCCTTCAAAATTCTTCAGCTGCTTGAAATCAGTAGGACACAAATTGAGTTGCCCTCCAGGACTTCGTTTCAATGGATCATCTTGCACCAAGTGATTTTCTTTGAATTTGTGAAAAAAATGATGAAAGAATGAGATTGTTTTAGCAATAATAAAAGTTATAAATTCGAATTCGGGTTTGATTTTAAAGTTTTAATAATTGTACTGTTTTAATGAGATTGTAGTTATTCTTATTATTGCCATTGGAGTGCATGAGCAAAACGTGTTTTTCTCCACGAGGCACTGATTTGGGTTTGGAAGGGATATTTTTATGTGGCCGACTAAGCTTAGGAATCATTTTTATGCTACCAGATGAACTAGTATCGTTCAGATCATAGGCTAGTTTGAAATGCAGAAGAACATAGGACAGAGAAGGAGTCTGGGGTGTGCTCATGTAGATGTCGATGAAGCTTAAATTTTAACTCTACAGTGCTGAATGATTTCAGAAATACTGCTGGCGGGAGATCATTTCACAGAATTGTTTTGTATATGAACAGCGAAGAGTGCCGGAGTGAGCCGAATGTGATCGCTTGAATATGGTGAAGTATTGCCATACAGGCAGGAGAGGGTTCAATTCGATGGATCATTGTGGTAATATGTTGTCTAGCCACGTTAAGGCAGATTTCGATGAGCTAGTTCAAATATACGAGTTTGCAATCACAGCGAGACCAAATGTAGGAATTGAAGATTGCTGAGAAACAGATGCATGTTATGAAGACTGCATAAGAAACAGATGCAAATACTAAAAGAAGCAAGACGTAAAGAAAGCTTTTTTAAGAATTGTAAAAAGCTGCTCAACGTTCAACCTAAGAATAACAAAGCATATGATTGTATCAAAAATAGAACCACAATTAGGACGAAACATAAATCTTGACGATAAGTACCAGCTTTAGCGGGTCGAACACAGGCGACGCACAGTGGGGCAAAAGGCCGAAAAGCTGGCCAAAAGTCTTTAACATTAACCAATTAACTTAAAATTTGGTATACGGGGGTTTTTGGGGTCAGTGATCACGAATTTAGTGTCTATTTTACCATAAACAAGATGGCGGCTTCAAAATGGCGACCAAAAGTAGTTAAATATCCTTCAATTGCTATAAAACTTGGTATACGGGGGTTTTAGGGTTCTTGATTACGAATATAGCGTCAAATTTTTTTATAAACAAGATGGCGGCTCCAAAATGGCGAATAAAAGTAGTGAAATATCCTTCAATTGTTGCAAAACTTTGTATACGGGGGTTTTTTGGGTCGTTGGTTTCGAATTCGGCGGTCTTTTTTTAATAAAAAAAATAAAATTTTAAATAAAAACTTGTAAGGAAATCACTCCTGAAAATATTAACCATGTAGACCAACAAAGGATTTATTGAACTTCTGATGATCTTTACAAGTCGCAAATAAGTGGATACGAGTATTTTAAATCTTTAAAACTGAAAATTCAGAACATATTTTGGCAAATAATAGTATAATATACAATTGTTTTAAGCACTATTTTATTATAACACTTACTATTTAATATGTATTTGAAAAAAAAACTGATATTTTGACCCTTAAACTCCTAGATGAAGGGTAGAAAATCGGTAGACTTTATAACTCCTTATAAGAACCCTAAAAGGAAGCTCTTTGCCACATTCATTTTAGCCTGTACCCAATCATTTCCGCTATTTCGCTTTTTTCAATCTACGAAAAAGAAGGTAGGTCCGGTCAGCTAAGTAAGACTGGAACCATACTAGATAGAAGGGCTTGCGGAAAGCCTAACATTCTTAATTTGAGAATTATAGGGGTCATCCATAAATTACGTGAGGTGATTTTTGGGATTTTTCGACCCCCCCCCCCTTGGTGAGATTTCGTGAGATTTGGCTCGACCCCCTCCCTCCCCCCTAATCTCACGTGAGATTTTTAAAATTTAAAAAAAATCTAGTATTTACACTAAAAATACGTATTTACGGTCGTAACCACAGCAAAGTGGGCCTTTTCTTAGAATATAGAACTGCAGGAAAGGCCCTCGAATTTAAAATCCTTGTTCGTAACCGTAGTGAAATCCGATTAAAATTCGGAGTGAAAGGCGTGTAAAAAGTTCATCTGAGCGAAAGGGGGATGTTGGGAGCAAGATTTTATTTGAGATAACTGATAATTTGGACGCCTTGCCCTCCTCTATTCCACTCACTTTTCCGTTTGTAGTGGACACACAAGTAGTTCTAAATTCTAAGGGCCTTTTTGCGGGTCAGTGTTACTTGGCTCGTACTCTGCACTGCAGAGTCTGCAGCATTTGACGAGACACACGTTTGACAATCGACAACCAATTTTTGTGTAGGATTTACCCCTATCTTAAGGCCCCAATTTACACACAGGTCGCCAGCAGGCCGTGGCCTGAAAGTTTTCGCCTTGAGGCCAAGTATCCCTAAACACTCACTGGCCGCCAACTGTATGGGGTAGTGATGAGCAAGACTTTTCTTGCAATTCTTCCTTTTATTGTACATTAAGCAAGACCAAAGCAGGAACAAGACAAGACAGGACAAAATAAGACTACATAGCTCATCACTAAATGCCTAAAGTCTTGCAGTGGTGAGCAAAAAGCCTTCGAAAAAGTCTTGCTAAAAGTCTTGCAAAAAGTCTTGCGGTCTTGTCTTTGTTCTGCTGAATTGTCTTTGTCCTGCAAGACAAGACGTTTTGCTCACTGGAGCTTAGTGATGAGCAAAAAGCTTAGTGATGAGCAAAAAGCCTTGCTATCCTGATCTTGCAGTCTTGACTTATCCTTGTCTTGACTTGGTATTTCTTGGTCTTGCTAAATGTGCAAGACTAGCCTTGCTCATCACTAGTATGGGGCCTGCAGTTCAAGAAAGTTGACGAAACTCGCATTTATCGTCAGTTCGGGCCTGAAGATTTGAACTTCTATTCACTAAGAATTCACACCGTATGCACTCGGAACGGAAAGCAAGGAGCGAGGTAGTCGTGAAAACCATCCACCATCGCGTTTGCGCTTTTTTGCTCTTTTGTGTTCACAGCGTGAGGCTTAAAGCTTTCGTTGGGGCCATGGGCATTTTTGCACTTGAATTAATAACCTGCTATGCTAAGCAGTCGTTTTCACCTGTGTGTGTAGGGAATCAGGACTTTACCTACATGCCACGGCCTGTCAGACTCATCCCTCAGTTAGACTGAGTCAAGCTTAGTCGTGCCGGCCGGCCTGTAAGTCAATGAGGGTCTTTAGTGGAGAAACACGTTTTACTTAATTTAACCCAATTTTCGCGCAATTTTACACTGTGTTTAAAAAAAATACGTGAGATTTGCCGAGACCCCCCCTCTCCCCCAGGTGAGATTTGGTGAGATTCGGCTCGACGCCCTCCCCCCCTAAACGCCTCACGTAATTAATGGACGACCCCATAATGGAATGGGAGAGCTTGTCTTACTAAAATCAGTGTAAACACAATCAGTTTGACAACCAGCAACGAAGCCCTCGCTAGCATGAGAAGTGAACTCAAGAAGATTGGTGGTAGTGGAACGAGCTGCAAGAAAATCATGTTGATTCTTTGACGCCAGCTTCTTGTAAATAGGAACAAGTGTAGAATAGATAATTGATTCAAAAAGTTTCGGTATAACAGACAACCTCGAAACTGGTCTATAATTCGATATTTCGTTCTTGCTACCACTTTTGTGAATAGGAATTATGACCGCATGAATGCATGATTGTAAAAACCCACCTCAGACCAAATGCAAAAGTTCCAGTTTGGTTATAAAAAAACACCTCATCCAGGATAAGGTGGATTTTTAGGCTCATTGAAATATTTGTGCTTCTATTACTGTGGAATGCTTACATGACTGAGGTGTGTTTTTACACTCAAACAGTTTGTCTTGCCGTAGAGAATATAAATCCACAATAAACAGTATTTTGGAAAAAGTGGTCTGAGGTGGGTTTTTACAATCATGCATTCGAATACTTCCTAGGTGTAGGGAAGTACCCTTTATCCAGGGATATTTGAAAAAGGATTTTCAGTGGAGACTGGAGACCCTCCGCATGGGACTTAAGGTCAGCAGGAGGAATACTGTCGGGGCCAGAAGTGAAGTCGAATGGGAGTTTGTCGAGATGTTTTCCATATGTTTTGTTTGCGATATCAGCACTGGTAATAGAGAGAGGTAATAAATGAGCCTCTCGGTTAGGAATTAGGTGACGAAAATGATTGTCATTAAGCTGGAAGTCAGAAGGTGAGAGAAATTGATGAAAGAATGATGAAAACATGTTGTAAATCGCAGGCGAGTCGGTGCTAGACCAGTTCATGTGCCGCATAGTATTAGGGTAGTTATCAACTTTTTTCTTAGAGTTGACAAAGTTCCTAGGATCAGTAAACACTTTACATTTTGAACACTTTTAATTGTCAGCAGACGTTTTGTCTATTGGACTGGGTGCAACAGTTATGTTGACTGAATCAGCAGAAAATATAAGATCCAAATGCCTCCCTAATACATTAGTCACACCGCTCATTTGATTCAAGCCGAATGAGAATAAGGAGTTGTGAAAGCAGGATTCCTTAAAATTAAGGCTGCCTTCAGGGAGGTAGTTATCGTCATCTTCGTTCGATACCCACTGAATATTGGGTAAATTGAAGTTCGCTAGAAGAAGTAGCTCATACCTACGATATACCTACGATATGATCCACGCAAGAGGTGAGAATATCATATAGGTTTTTACCTCCACCGTCAAGTGTGCTAATCATATCTGGCGGGATATAGCAGCCTAGCAAGAAGATATTGGTTTTGGAGAAGGAAATTTTGAGAGCGAGTAGCTCAACGTCAAGGTGGATAGAGAAATTGGGAAGCGAGATTGGGTTACAAATTAGATGGCTACTACAAGCGAGGAGTACGCTACCCCCACGAGCTTTCGACTCAGTGTAACGATCCCTCTGAAACTACGAGGAATTAAAGAGCTCAGCGTTAAGAATGCCTTCATGAAGCCAGGGTTCTGTAACACACAAGCTAGTAACACACTAGCTAATTAATGCTACTTTTTCCTACACAAGCACCTGACGTCCAGAAATATTTCAAGGAAGACAAAATTGGTACTTTACACAACAGTAATAGGGCCTGTTCAGAAGTGTGGACATTGAAAAACGCAGACGAAACATTGGTAGGAAGATTTGAAAGGAAAATCCTTCGTTCGATCTACAAAGGAATACAGGTTGATGGCATTTGCAGGAGAGCATACAACTCAGAGTTGTATGAAATCAGTAAGATTCCAAACGTTAAAATGATCCAAATAAACAGACTGATTCGTCATGTCCAAAAATGAACGGAACCCGACAAAGTTAGTGCGGGGAGAAGGACTGCCAGGAAACGCCCTAACAAAAGATATATACTCGTAGATGACGTCGAGGACGACTTGAGACCATTGGGAATAAATAAAAAATTATAATTATAATTTACTGCAATTGAGCAAGGCCGTACCCGGGGGGGGGGCGGGGTCAGAGCTGTTGAAAACCCCCCCCCCCGAAATTTTCCAGAAATAAGTATTTTAAAACACAAGTTTTCCTGAATTAAAGAGAATGATATTTTCTTGATATTTTGCTATCTGTAAGTAAAGTATTTCATAATTTAATTAATTAATGGTGTTTATGAATTGAACTGGCAACTGGCCTTGCTGATGCATCACGAGAAGCATGTGTGAAAACAGGCAAAACATCATGCCTATAATAGTCTACTCGCAGCCACCCGCGTAGCGCCTGTTCTGCTCACAGCCAATGCAGTCAGTAGTAGAAGTGTTATGTAAGAGGTGTATCGCTAACGTGTCTCTTTTTCCCTCTATCTCTCTCTCTGACTACCATCCCGCCCACCAGCACTAGCCTAGCGCTAGTCTAACTTTCCTGTTACTGGCCGTCAATGTTACCGTAAGATGAATTTTGAAAGTAGTAAAATCTACTACCTTTTTGAAAAAAGGGGTAGCAAATTTTGACATGAATATGTCTCATCCCTGGAGTCTATTCAAAAGAATGTGCGGAACGGAAGTCGTCACATTCCTTGACTCATTTTGTTTTTATTTTGCTTTGTTTATTCTTTCGTCGTCATTGGGTGGACTTTTTTTTGTTCAATCGCTGCGAGTTCTTGTTCCAAGTGTGAGAAAAAGTGTCGAGGCTTTTTTTACTTTGTGTGAGATTTTTTAAACAGCTTATGGGGCCCATCCACGGGCCAACTAGTTGCCCAAACTGAGTTGTGTAAAAAGTTGTTGTTTTGCCACAAACGCTTCAACTGAGTTGATATTTCAACTGTCAATTCGATATTTTATAGGAAATTTGAAAGTTAAATGAAATTGTAGAAAACCCGCGACTAAGTTTTATAATAATAAAAATTGGAGAAAGATGATTTTTTAGATTAATTATAATTTTTTTTAAATTATTAATATGAATATTTATATTTTTTAAAATATAAATTAAATTCTAAAAGTATAAATTATGAAAGTAATTTAATATTATGTGAACTTTCATAATTTAAATTAAAAATAATGCAAAATAAACTTGCAAAAAAATATATATTCTTCGAATTCAGACTTAATTCATCCAAGTAGTTTGCCAAACTGCAATACACACAGTGCAACTAGCTGCCCACACTCTAGGCCCCGCCCCCATAAAATTAAAAGATTTTGATTTATCCCAACTGAAACCCCAACTGTCAAATCAGTTTGCCAACTGCCCCACATACGATGCGATTCAGTGACAACACAACTCAGTTTCGATAACTAGTTGGCCTGTGGATGGGCACCATTAGAAAAGGTGTGCTTGAGTCGTCCGTCGCGCGATATTTTTGTGTTTTCGAAGCGGGGCGGAATCAGAGTCGATATCAGGGAATTTTCTTACTACGCAGTTTGCGGATTGAGTGTGGTGCGGTCGCGGTGCATTTAGAATGTTTGCAAAAACACATTTTTTTATTTTGAACGATTTCGTTTCGTGTGTTTGTATTCTGTTACATTGTGGAAAAAGGATAAGGTGGTTGAAGGGTATGTATTGAAGCGAGACAGATATATGTATATTGTTGTGTGCATTCCTTTCGACCCCCTTCAGGGGTTCTTTCCAATAAGAACAAGAAGGTGATTTCCAATAAGAACAAGAAACAAATAGACCCCAGGGATAAGACATATTCATGTCTTCTGTGCCATCGAGAAGCCATCACTTCCCGTCTTTTCTTATTTTAAATCGATTTTAAAATACCCCATTGTCACTACGAAAATTTACGCATATAGCTTAAATAGCTATAGTTGACCCGGCGAACTTCATACCGCCTCAAAATCGATAAATGTTCTGTTAACTATTTAGCTGGGTTTCAATCGAGTCAATTCCAATTCATTGAAGCACATATGCGACATTTTTTGTTTTGTTGTCAGGTGTGAGAACGAACAAAGTGAATGGTTTGCCAACACGTGAACATGCTACGCACAATTCACCGTGAGAAAAATATTCATTTTCTAGATGCAGGCCACAAAAACTCTAGGATTCACCTAGTGATTTGTTGATCGTTATGGTGAATACAAGACAAATCGGCAATTGAATTGCAAAAATTCAGCAGAAATGAAATCAATCCGTTCGCAAATGGATCATTTAGCAAGGCAACTAGCATGTTTCTTCTCAACTGTCGTGTCTTCGTGTCTTAGCTTAGCAGCAGAAAATGTTGGAAACATCTTACCATTGACAGTTTGAAGTGATACCGGCCAACGAACATTCACCAGCAACAACCGCAAGTCGATGCATTCCTGATTGTTCGGATGAACTCTGCAAATGCGACCAAGAGCATCAGTAGAATGCATCGCCTTGCTTCCGAAGTTGAAATTTCTTGGATGAAGCATGCCAAGTGCTTTGGCAAATCGAAAAGAAACTGGCCAAAGTTCACGCTGGAGGTGTTTCAGCACGTTGAACAACGTTCGATGCGTTGAAATAAACTCGTTGATAATTCTCAAGATGAACTGCAAAATGTGCAACAGTGGGATGACGTTCATAAATGCGAATGATATCTAATATAACCCAAATCACCTCATTGCAACTCACATATTGTAATATCACCAAAAAAGCCGTTCCATACAAAATGTATGAAAAAATGAATTTTCTTCATAAATATTTTTTCGTGAAATATCCGATGTTTTAATAGTTATTCTCCAATTCGGGACGAAGACAAATCCAACAAATCAAAAATCTTAAAAATCGGTCCAGCCGTTCTTGAGTTATAAATGGTGTAACTAGGGCCTTTACTGTAGGTTTTTATTCTAAGACTGCGATCGATTTAGCCATAAATAAAAAAAAAAATAGAAATATCAAAAAAGGTAGTAGAATGATAACTTGAAGTAGTAGTGTAGTATATAATCATTTTTTTCTAAAAAGGTAGTAAAACTACTACATATGTAGTAGAACGGTAACGCTGCTGGCCTTCTATAAAAGCAAAGCCGTCGCCATTTTGACTGTGATTTATTTACATCTGTTGAGCCGGTTGGGCATTTGTTTATTCGGTGACTTTGTTTCACTGTTTAGTTCAGTTTGTTAGTTTCGTTTTTTTTTTTAGTTTAGATCTTCTATAGCTAGTGCTAGTGTTAGATGCCAGCTGCACACAATTTTTTATAGTTCTCCAACTCTGAAGACAACACATTCTTATGGTCAAAGGGTCACATATATGATATGTTAATGCAAAAACATTCTAATGACTTAAATATCCTTTTATTTTTTAGTCAAAATTCTCGAGTCAAACAATAGTTTTTTGCCTCTAAACTCTGGTTAATTAAGAGTTAAACTCGGCCTAAAAATGTGTCATTTTACACTTAAAATTTTTCAATTTTCCTGGACCGCCTGCCTTACTAGGGGGTATTCCATACATCCCAGACCCCCCCGTGTTTTAACCCCCCCCCGAAATTTTTTCCTGGGTACGGCCTTGCAATTGAGGGAGTGTAGTTGATAACTAATATCAATAATTAGTTCATCAAGAAGACAATTAATCAATAATAATAAATAAAAGAATTGATCATGCTTTATTTTTAACTCATTCTTAATTTTATTAGCAATAAAATTGTTCACCTGAATTTGCTTGAATCATAAATTAAATTTGCAGCTAATCTTTTCAGATTACTTCATTTTCGAACCTTTTTGTGGTGTTAGTATTAACCAAAAACAAAGGTCTCCGGTATATAAAGAAACGGCGCGGAATATGTAAAAGTTATTACAAGTAGATTTTTGGTCAAAATGGAAGGTTAGTAATACTAGTGTGCTCAGAAATTAAGATATATTATAATTCGTGATTATTGTGTTTTTTAGGAAAGTTCACAGTTTTGGTGGTTTTGGTGGCGTGTGCTACTTTCGTTCGTGCATCAGCTAGTTTGAGGGTTGAAAGTTCCTGCGAAGATCAGAAACATGGAGCCTTAGTTCCACATCCAGATGACTGTGCCAAGTTTATTCAGTGTGTTTGGGGGGAACCACATGTACACGAATGCCCTGTAGGACTTCATTTTGATGCTAAAAGGAAGGTCTGTAATTTCCCCGACGAGGCAAAGTGTGACATCAAACGTGTTGCAGTTAAACATTTCTTAGCTTTTGCCGCTGCAGATGATGACGATGATGATTTGGTTGAAGCATGCAAGGGACAGGCACATGGTGCTCTAGTTGGTCATCCACGTGATTGTACGAAATTTTTATATTGTATGGCAACACCAGTTGTACGAGATTGCCCAGCTGGATTACATTTTAATCCTAAATTGAGAGTTTGCGATTGGCCAGCAAATGCGGGATGTTCAGTAACGACAGTAGCCCCAACTGAAACAACTGGACCACCAGAGACTACTGGACCTCCAGAATCTACTGAAACAGCTCCTGGAACAGAAACCACCGCCGGAACAACAAATGAACCTGAAACAACTGAATCAACTGATTCCACTGTTCCAAAAAATCCTTGCCGAGGAAAGCCGGATAACACTTTCTTGCCACATCCTACAAATCCTTCAAAGTTCATCGTCTGTGAAAATGCAAAAGCTCGCGAATATGATTGTCCTGCAGGATACCATTTTGATAAGAAAACATCCTCGTGCCAGAAGTAGGTTTTTTTGGGGAGCTGTGATAAAAAAGAGGGTAAATTTGTGAAGATGAAAACAACAATTAAATAATAATAAAATTAATTATTTAAAAAAGTTATGATTTATTTTAAAAAAATTTAGTACAAATTTATAATCATAGATATGTATACCGATAAGGGTATCTTGTGTGGCTTTGGTAAAATTGTGTTTTTTACAATAAAAAAGCTCGTAAAGATTATTATTAATCAATACTGACTGTGAATAATTATTGTTCTCTAAAGGGCTAATTAAATTGGTAGTCACCATATAATCGTTTGTGATAACAAATATTTTAGTGGCGATAGTAGCGATAACTAAAACTAAAGCTTGCTTGGTGACACAATCAAAGCCGGAAAATATCTTTAGCCAATTTTTTAACTTCCGAAGTATACTGAAGTTTACGAATCAAAATTTTCAGTATATTTTTATTTTCAAAGGTCATAATAGTAATATTTTAATATTTTTGGAAAGCAATGCGTGTACGCGTACGTAGTCATTTTCTTTGGTACGAGATCCCGCGACCAAAAAATGATATATCCCTCGCTATAAAAGAAGAGAAATGCGCATGTGTGGAATTATGATTGAGAATATAAATGAGTCGATTATTTGAATTGTTAACAAACCCAGTGAAGTTGCTGGCTTGTGAAGTGACTTGAGACTCTCACCGCGCATGGAAACAGCGATATCTGAACTCCCCTTATAGTCCGGGAGCCGACGTAACAATTGGTCAAACATTTGATCAATTTTGGTACTGATGTAAAACGATTAAAAATAATGTTTTAAGAATGAAATGGACGGTCAGCTGGCCAAATTGGTGGCGGAAGGAACAGCAAAGGGGGGAAACTTGTTAAAAAAAACTAAAAAAAAAAAAAACATATGATCATTATTTATTTTATATTGTAGTCAAAGATTATCGATAAAAGTATTAGGAAAAAACAGTCAGCTGGGCTAACTGCGGGTATGAGCTGATCGCTCAAAAGCGTAAAAAATTTTTTTTTTTTAAACATTTGATCATTTACAAATTTTTTTATTATGTTACTTTGATCATTCTAATGTTCAAAAATCGCAATCAGCTGCCCCTTTGTTAAGGAATTAACCGTCAGCTGGCCGCCGAAAGGTCAAATTGCCGTTTGCATTTTCCGAGGCGCGCTTGGCCTTTAAAGCTTAAGCTGACGGGGTTTCTACTCACAAACGGTCAGCTCATCCTGTTTTTTCTCAATTTTATAAAATTTTTAAAAAACTGTTTTACTTACAGGAATGATCAACCATTTTTTTTTTAAATTTATAGCATATTGTTTCTTACTAAAAAGTGAATCTTCACCTTATTATTAATGTAAATAAATATTACATTGAAAGTAAACTTGCAGGATAAAAAGGAACTAATATTTTTCATTATTTTTATGGAAATTATGAAATTATGAAATCTTTTTAACACAGATAGAAATTTTTGTTTTGTTTTTTAAATGTAATTTACATAGCGTTATATTAATTTTCCTCTTCTCCGGTTAATTCAGACTCAGATGAAATAAGGGATTACTTAATAGAGTTTAGGCAAACAAAATCACAGAAACCAATTATAAATAATCCCGATTTACTATATATTTTCAACGAGTACGAAAATTATAGAAAAGCAACTTAAAATGCAAACACGGCAAAACTCCTAAATTCTATATGATTTGTGTTTTAGTTAATTATTATTTAATGTTGCAAGCGAGTATTCGAACGGCTAATCTTGATCTTTTTAAGTTTGTTCTTCCTTTTATTACCAATATTTTCTTTACTTTCAACCAACAAAACTACTCAAGATATACTGTAAGGTATCTTGACAATGTCATGAACGTTGATGTAACGCATCCAGGGTTAGAATTAATTTTTGGAATTAAAAGAACTGATAAACCTTTTTCAAGAATTCCAATTGATTTAACTTTGGAACAAACAATTAATGCTGATGCTGCCAACAAACTCACAGGCATAACCCACACTACTAATTCAATTTTCGCTAGACAAAGGTGGTGTAAAAGTCACAGCATTCGTTCCGCTATTATTGCAAACGTTATGGATAGAGCTAATTTAAGATCTGCACAGGATATTACAGCAGATTTGAAAGAATGCGTCATTAGAAAATTTAATCAAATGCCCAACAGTTAGTTGATAATATTAAAGATAATATGAACCCTTTTTCTCCTTTACTAGATAAGGATAGTTTGTACAAAGTCTCAACTGGTCAGGCAGTTAATGATGAAATAGCCAATTTTTACTAAACGTAGAGGAATTAGGCAATACTCAAAGGGAACAATACATAAGAGAATGTCATCATGACAGCCAAAGATTTGAAAAGTCAATCAAAAATAATAAAACGTTGAATTTTACCTCTGCAATGCCCAAACAGAAGATTTCATCTGCTGGAAAATTAGTGGAAGTGCGTATGGAACGTGATTTATTTGGTCAATTACTAAGAGTTTCTTTGGAAAAAAAATTAATTTAGAGAAGGCGTTATCTTAAAAATATTGGAAAAAGAAATAAAACATACAGAACGCATTATGACGTCATTATTTATGCTCCATACAATGAGAGACGTTCCTGCTACGTTTGGTAACATTGCTAAACAATTTTTACAAATGGTTACGTCAAATGCGGCATCAACCGTAATAATAGCATTTGATCGTTATTTTTCTCCATCTATTAAAGATAATGAACATAAAATGCGGGGCACTTGCAAAGGTCAAAGTGTTAAAATTATCGGGCAAAATCAACGAAGAACAAGTGATTTTCATAAAGATTTGAAGAACATGTATTTTAAAGAAGCTTTTGTTGAGTTTTTAATTAAAGAATGGTCCAACGATTATATGTTTCCGTACCTACTTTAAAAAAAACAGTTTATGTAAATTTTGATTATTGTTACAAATTTCAAACCCAGCATGCAATTGTTTCAAAAGAGCACGTCAGTGCTTTATCTTGCCCTTCTCAAGAAGAAGCTGATACAAAACTTATTTTTCACGTCTGTAAAATTGACCACAAGGCACGCGTGCTGTTAAGGTGTTCCGACACCGATATAGCGGTGATAATGCTTGGGAACATGGAATTGATTAATGCTTTCACTGGGTGTGATTATAACCCGTCCTTTTTCAGGAAAGGAAAACTTAAGCCTTTTAAAATACTAAAAAATAGCAAAAAAATCATTAATGCGTTTAGTATTTTACACAATTTAAACTTTGAAACTGTAGATAGTATAATGCCTATCATAGAAGAATTTGTATGCATCAACTACAATTTAAAGAATATATGTAAAGTAAATGATGCAAGAGTAGCAACATTTCTTCGAAATTACAAATTTGATGTAAATGAAGAAACGTTTCAACTACCTCTAAAGAATATTGATGGTTCACAAATGCCACCATATCGCTTGCAGAATTGAAACAGCACCTTTTGCGTACAATATACATAACCAAATTGTGGCGCAGCGCGCACCAATCAAATCAATGTTTATGTAAACCAACTGATTATGGATGGGAGGAAAAGGATAACGAATATTCTTTTAAATGGTTTGCTGGTGAGCAACTACCTCCGTCAATAGAAATCATTACTAGTGAGCATGATCTTGACAAAGGTATTCTCCATAAGTCGCCACTTAAATCAATGTACATATATAATAATCATAATAAAATAAAATGTATTTTTTGCAGATGTTGCTGACCTGAGAGGAAAATTAATATAACGCTATGTAAATTACATTTAAAAAACAAAACAAAAATTTCTATCTGTGTTAATAAGATTTCATAATTTCATAATTTCCATAAAAATAATGAAAAATATTAGTGCTTTTTAATCCTGCAAGTTTACTTTCAATGTAATATTTATTTACATTAATAATAAGGTGAAGATTCACTTTTTAGTAAGAAACAATATGCTATAAATTTAAAAAAAAAAATGGTTGATCATTCCTGTAAGTAAAACAGTTTTTTAAAAATTTTATAAAATTGAGAAAAAACAGGATGAGCTGACCGTTTGTGAGTAGAAACCCCGTCAGCTTAAGCTTTAAAGGCCAAGCGCGCCTCGGAAAATGCAAACGGCAATTTGACCTTTCGGCGGCCAGCTGACGGTTAATTCCTTAACAAAGGGGCAGCTGATTGCGATTTTTGAACATTAGAATGATCAAAGTAACATAATAAAAAAATTTATAAATGATCAAATGTTTTAAAAAAAAAATTTTTTTTACGCTTTTGAGCGATCAGCTGACGACGAAATACCCGCAGTTAGCCCAGCTGACTGTTTTTTCCTAATACTTTTATCGATAATCTTTGACTACAATATAAAATAAATAATGATCATATGTTTTTTTTTTAGTTTTTTTTAATAAGTTTCCCCCCCTTTGCTGTTCCTTCCGCCACCAATTTGGCCAGCTGACCGTCCATTTCATTCTTAAAACATTATTTTTAATCGTTTTACATCAGTACCAAAATTGATCAAATGTTTGACTTTTTTGTTACGTCGGCTCCCGGACTATTATTTACTGGCTCGAGCTCTACTTTACTCTTCGTTTTGTATTGAGTTTCAATGCACAGTTTCCTAGCGGGAAAAATTGGGAGCAGTCCCAAAGGGAGGGAAGTTGGAGGGCTCTCAATGGACTCCCAAGGGAGCATTATTGGAGTTATTTAAGAAATTGAATAGGCCAAGCTCAAAACTTAAAATTGTATTGATGCCATGACTCATTATTATGACCTCTACTGTAGATATTTAAAAAAGCTCTATAATGCTCCTTTTTGTCTCCAGCTACATCGTTGCAGGAGTGCTCCTATGGGAGCTCAAATGGAGTGCTAGCCTAGGCGGACATCTAATGTTAAAAAATATATGGAGAGGGAGCGGAAAGGGAGCACTCCATGCTTCCATGGGAGTGCTCCTCCATTGTCCTTAGAGCACTCCATTTCCCACTGGGTTACCATGAGTTTATGCTCATATATAGCGCTCATGGAAACGGGGGCTGAGTAAAGCTTCGTTAAATCCAAGACAACTCGACGAAACCAGTCCGGTTGGGTTTTGCATATGTGTGTGTGTTGGAGCCACAATTTATTAACACCATCACGAGACAAAGAATTCTTCCCAACTCGGACACTTTGTGTGAACTCTATCGGAGAAATTAACGGTTAACCTTATCACTAGCAACCCAACGGGTTATAGTTGAGAAGAGAAGAAAAATTCAGTCAAAAAAGGCAAACTCTGACAGTCAGACGCGATCCCGGGACGGTCCACACCGAAACTCTATTAAAAGACAGTTAATAGCTAGTGAGAGTGTTTCTTGGTTTTTTTTTGTGGTGAATTGTGGAACATAGTGAAAGTGATTAAATCTATAATTGCAACCCCTCAACTTTAATCACAACAACAACATAGGAAATTCAAAGGTAATTTCAAAAGTAAACATGGTCCTTCGAGCCGGATAGAAGCGATATCGAAATCCGACCCCGAACACGTGCACGACACGTATTGTAAGGTGGAGCTGAATGAGGAGAAATTTAAAGTAATTAATCATATTCCGTGAAAATAACATGAGTGCAATATTTTTTCATTTTTTTTTGAGTCAATATATAAAGAAAAGTTTTTTTTTGGATTATTAAATGACACCTACTTATGAAGTATCCCTAAGGCCTCTTGTTAACGACAACGGGAAACGGCCCGATTTTTGCAACGGACTCCTGTCCGTCGCTCAGTGTTGTTTGGAGAAGTATGAATGTTTGTTCACGCAACGGACATTCGCCCGTTGGCTGTATACGCGACGTGTGCTCATGCTTCGACCCTCGGCACGACGTTCGAAGTCCCGTTGCAGTGAACCAGGTCAGCCTATACGAATGTGTTCACGACGTCGGATGTGCAAACGTTTTCGCTCCAGAATATATGTATTTTAGTTTTGCGATTAAAGAATGATGGATTATAATATCGATATGGAGTTATTAATAACTCTTGTAGAAAATAGGCCTGTGCTCTGGGATAAAACTGCAGAGATATACAAAAATAAGCATTTAAATTTCGGAGCATGGAAGGAAATCTGCGTAATTCTAAAGGATAATTTCGAGACATTATCTGATAAAGATAAAAACGAATTTGGTAAGTTTATATTATTTATTTAAGTATAGTTTTTAAACATATTGATTCTGCCACGGTAAACTCCCTTCTGGGGTCATAAAATATTCCGCAAATTTATTTCTAATCATATTTGCTGTTAAACTACCTCTTACCGAGTTTGAACGAGGTATTTCGCGTAGATTGGAATCAGAGTTAGTGGTAAATAAATCACTCGCTATGTTATTAATAATTCCTTCTTCTTTGTGAATGAAATTTTGCAACAATCAACAAGTTTTTACTATATCAACCGCTAAGTCGGTTCACACATTCAATGGCCGATGAAAAATTCTCCATTTATTCGCCATTATACCGAACGTACATTCAACATACCGTCTTGCTCTTGTCAGGCGGTAGTTAAAAGTCCTTTTTACTTCATCGAGTTGATGGCCACCAAAAGGGCGCAGTAAATGTTCATGCAATGCGAACGCTTCATCACCAACAAATATATAGGGTAGTTCACACTCACTTCCTACTTTGTTCGAAGATGGTGGTATGTTCAGTTTATTGCTTAAGAGACTTTTCCAAAATGCTGTTTCTTTAAATACTGCTGAATCGCATTCTTTTCCGTAGGCACCAACATCAATGAAAATATAATTATAATTTGAGTCTACTATGGCCATCAACACGATTGAAAAGTAGTGCTTATAATTTAAAAACATTGATCCACTTTCTTCGGGCTTTGTAACTCGTATATGTTTGCCGTCTATGGATGGCTCCTAAGCATCGAGGAAAATTCGCAGCGCTCTCAAAATTATTAGCTATCATTAACCACTCCTGCTCAGATGGAATTTTCATATATGTTTCACATAATTCGGACCACATCGCTTTACACACTTCTCGGACAATGTAGCTTATAGTTTTTATTCCGATCCTAAAAGTGTATTGAAGGTCCGTGAATGAACAACCTGATGCCAAGTACCTGTAAAAGTGATTATTTTATAATTGTTTAATTACTTTTTAATTGCAGGTAAGCATGTTGTAAAAAAATGGAGCAATGCAAGAGATAATTGGATGAGATGTGCTAAAAAACTTAAAGAGTACAAGTCAGGCTCAGGAGCAAAGCCACTTCAAAAATATAAATTTTATGACCAAATGCAATTTTTAAATAAACTTGTGAGCCATCGACCAACAGCAACGAACATGCCACTTGCTGATGACGTCGAGGAAAGTCAAACGTCAGTCAAAGCTGATGGTGCAGTTCCAAAAAAGAGGAAGAAGAAAGAACTAACACAAAATGAAGAATTGGGAAAACGAATTGGGAGTTTAGTCGATTCTGTGGAGAAAGAAGATAACAGCAGAATTATGTCATTTTTTAGAGGAATTGCACCAACAGTTGATGCCGATATTGTGGAATTCCAATATGAGGTGGTTAAAGCAATGAAGCAAATAAGCCAAAGAACTTTGTCACCACCTTATTCACAGGCGCAATCATCCCATGTATCGCCAAATTATATTCAAACAACAACTTCGGCACCGTATTGTTTCTCACAGCCATCTCAGACTCGTCAGAATAATCAGCAAAATTCATATGGGGGATGTAGTAAAAGTTCAGCTACAAAATCGAATGAAATTGAATCAAACCATTCCCGTGAATTTGTACTATTAAATGTTAGAGCAACATCTCCTACGAATACCGAATCAGTGGACAGTGTTGACACAGCCGACAGTCAAACAGTCGATTATGATTTTGCGAAAATACCTGAGTTCTATGACTTATTGGGCTAAAACATTGAAGCTGCTCGATTGTCCTCTAATTAATTACTTATTTTTACATACATACATATATTATGCATGTATTTTCTATTAAAATTAACAAAACGTATAGTTTCTGCTTCTTACTTATTTATAATGTCACTAACATGTGTTTGAGCATACATACCTTATGGTTACAGCCAATCTTTCAGCAGGCGTAATAGATAGGCGCATATTAGTATTAGCATGCCTTAGTTTATCATGTACGATTTCTAATAATTTCTCAAAAGTTTCTTGAGTCATTCGAAAGAAATTAAAAAACTTCGTTTCGTCTTTTTTAAATTCTTTAAATAGAGTATAGAATATACCATATTTTGTTCTTTCTTGCAAAATAGGATGGACCCACATATTTTTCTTCTTTTTTTCTTTTTGTTTCTGAATTTTGTACAAATAGTATGCTATTATAGCAAGCTTTTTCTTCCTAGTTGACATGTGTGACACGTGTGGATTCACTTACTTCTTGTTTAGAACTAATGAGATATAGACAACGGCAGAGGCTCCGTTATTTTAACGAATCATTGACAAGGACACCCGTTTCGCACCGGCCCGGTCTCCGGTAAAAAAATGGCCGTTAACAAGCAGCCTTAACCGTATTTCTTTTTTACACAATTAAAATCAATTTTCTTTGTTTTTTCTGCTGCTTTAAAATCATCATACTTGAATAATTTAAACGGAGTCCACTTAATTCTTCATGTCCATTATTTTAATAATCAAATTATAATACAGTTATAAAAAAAAAAAAAATCAAGTGCTTGATAACGGTTAACACTCAATTTAGGATAAGGATTTTTTTTGGAAACCGGGAGACGTTTTAGATATCGGTTTCTTTTGAATTTGGTTTCACAACGGTAAACAAAAGGTTCGCTATTAAATCTTTAAAATTTAAAGAAACAACAGGAAATATTAAGCAGTTGCCATGGCTACAGGTAGTGAGACATCGAGTTCATCTGCAAGTAAACTTAAGGTGCCGGTTAGTGAATTGATCGCGAAACAAATGAGTTTGAAGTCTGAACTAGAGACGTTTCGAGGAACCTATATCAAACTGGCGCGAGATAAACGGTCCACGGGTGTCATTAAGACCCTGTTTAGATGTTGCGCTTTGTCGCGCGCTTTGAGTTGCCTCAAAGCGCACATTTGTTTAGACGATTCGCTTTGAGCCCAGTCGCTTCCTTTACAGCTGGAACAAATGGAATAAAAACAATTTGCATAATTTGCTATCTACGAAGTATTAGCGTGTTTTTATAAAGTGTGGTAACAATTTTTGCGATATCCAGAGTATTTCCGTTTTTTAAAATAAGAAAAGTGATATGGTGTTTTTGTAAATTGCCAAAATAACGTTTCTTAAAAGTTTTCTCGCACGTGTTTTCACTTAGAAGGCTGAAACGAAAGTGAAATGGAACATGAAGATGGAACAAAATGAAATTAAAACGCCAAAAAAGCGCAAGTGAATCCCTTTCTGATCAAGACTCACTTCCCACCGCCCCGAAACCTCCCCGCGCCCACAAATTTCGTGAGGCACTTGCGCTGAAGCGCACCTTCTAAACAGGGTCTAAGGGAAAACTTGCGAATATAAAGGAAACTTGGGATCAATTTCGTGCTAATAATCGCCTAATCGACATTCACGCAGGGGAAACAGACCAACAATCGCGTTATTTCACAGAGGGAGTTTTTGGGATAGTCGAAACATTTTATTCAAACTTTCTTGGCGAACTGAACGATGCCTACGACCGGCTCACGCGGGTACCAAATGTAGGGATACAACCATCCGCTTCAGCCATCTCCATAGCTGAAGGAGTAGAACCAGTAAATTTACCGTATACCTCCACAGCCACGCTCAATAACATACCGATGTCACAAGTAAAATTGCCTCGAATAGAGATTCCGAAATGTTCAGGTGAATACATCAACTGGCGATCGTTCGCAGATCTGTTTACCACCTTAATTCATACCAACGAAAGTATCCCAAAAGTACAAAAACTATATTTTTTAAAAACAAATTTATCTGGTGAAGCTGCCCGATTGGTAAGACATCTCGACGTGTGCGAATCTAACTACGAAACTGCATGGAACTTGCTCGTGCAACGTTATGACAACACTAGAGTAATCGTGAACAACTATTTGAAGATTTTAACAACACAAAACGTTATTCGTAACGAATCCTCCGATGCAATAAAGGGCCTGGTAGACACAACCAACGAATGTCTACATTCCCTACGTAATTTAGGAATCCCAGTTGATACTTGGGATGTCATGGTCGTTTTCTTAATTATACAAAAGCTTCCCCGGGAAACTCGAGATCTTTGGGAATGTTCATTAACTGGCGACAAAGAGCTTCCCACTACTTCAGC
This sequence comes from Thereva unica, assembly GCA_949987705.1. Lineage (NCBI taxonomy): Eukaryota > Metazoa > Arthropoda > Insecta > Diptera > Therevidae > Thereva > Thereva unica. The sequence continues at coordinate 33,299,536 of OX465282.1, read as the reverse complement.
ATTAATCACTTTTCTGGAATCCCGTTTTCGAACGTTGGAAATGTCGAAAGGAAGTCCCAGCAGTCATCCACCGGAAACATATAGATATAAAAGAGAAACTCGATCCTTCCATGTGAAAAGAACACCCGCTTGCTTGTTATGTGAACAAGGACATCCCCTACGACAGTGTCCACAGTTTCTAAACATGAACCAATCATGTAGAAGGAAATTCGTCTCTTTTATAACCCAGAAAGCCGTGCAAACCCTACACTTACAAAAACACAACACATCTGTACGAGTAAACGTAATTGGAGATTATACCGCCGGACTCTGCTCAAGTCATGTCTATTTCCGATTAAGATCATGTAATAATGAGGCCTTTTCATGCGGGGTAAACGCCTATGTTATGAAATCATTAACATCTCTCCATCCTACCCAACCAATACAAATTCTGTCATCATGGCCACATCTTACCGGTCTATCACTAGCAGATCCCACGTTCAATAAACCTGGGAAAATTGATGTCCTACTCGAAGGTATGAAGTAAGATTGCCTTTTATTAATTTCGAACATCCCTTATTGGGCGAATCTCGGAACGCTGCGGTGTCAAGGCTCCATAGCATCGAAAGGGTTTTTGCTAAAAATCCTGAAATATATAACCAGTACACCCAATGTCTCAACGAATACACCGAGTTATCACATATGCAACCTGTAACCGCGTCCGCATATAAGCTTGCCAGTACACCTCAAAATGGCAACCCTTCACTCACAATTAATTACTTGCCTCAGCCGTATTTAAGGAGAGTAGTACCACAAGCTGTAGAGTCGTGTTCGACGCCTCTCATCGTACAACCAACGGCGCTTCTTTGAACGACATGTTATTCACCGGCCCGAAACTACAAGAAGACCTGACCTCAGTCCTCATGCGATGGAGAAAACATCGAATTGTGTTCACTGCCGACATTACGAAGATGTACCGGCAAATTCGCGTAGCAGAGGAAGATTTTCCGTATCAAAGAATTGTTTGGAGGAATCATTCGAGAGATCCCATAAGGGACTATGAGTTGACGACAGTCACGTTTGGGATGTCATGTGCGCCATACTTGGCCATCCGAACCCTGAGACAGGTAGCTTATGACGAAAAGGAAAATTTCCCACTAGCATACCCAGTGGTGTTACATGATTTTTACGTCGACGACGTCATGTCGGGCGCCGACAATGAGGATGATGCCTTGGAAATCCAGGAACAACTGCGAAATATGTTATGTCGTGGCGGTTTCCTACTACGCAAATGGACTAGTAATTGCGAGCGTCTGCTGGAACACCTTCCTGAAAATGAGAAAGAAACTCAAGCATTATATAATTTAGATGACGATGAATTTGTGAAAGCCTTGGGGTTATATTGGCGACATAAAGGCGATTTCTTTACCTTTAAAGTTTCAATACGGACTAAACATACGAAACTGACCAAACGAACCCTCTTATCACAGATCGCGCAACTATTCGACCCAATAGGATGGCTCACACCAATAATCATGCTGGCCAAAATTATGATGCAGCAACTATGGTTAGCCGGTTTGGCATGGGATGATCCTGTTCCGCCCAACATATCTTCACAGTGGCATCAGTTCAAAACTGAACTAGTTTTATTAGAAACCCTTGAGATTCCACGATGGATTAGAACTGCGGATATCACAAAACCGATACAGCTTCACGGGTTTTCCGATGCATCCACCATGGCTTATTGTGCAGTCGTATACATCAGAGTAGTGGGCGAAGACGGAGAAGTAAACACGACATTGCTCGCATCAAAAACCAAAGTGGCACCCGTAAAACCAATTACTCTCCCGAGACTGGAATTATGCGGAGCTGCATTACTTGCCAAACTTCTTCATAAAGTTAAGCGAATATTTCCAACCAACGATCTGGAAGTCTTCGCCTGGACCGATTCAATGATCACATTGTCCTGGATCCGGAAAAAGCCTAACCAGTGGAAAACCTTTGTGTGCAATCGAGTCGCACTCATACAAGAATATGTCGATTGCAACGCGTGGAATCACGTTACCACCGAAGACAATCCCGCCGACTATGGATCGCGAGGTTGCTTCCCATCAGCATTATTAGGTAATCAGCTCTGGTGGCACGGACCAAAATGGCTCTCTTTGTCAAACGAGCAGTGGCCGTCAAGATCCTCCATGGTATATCCCGAAACCGACCACGAAAGAAAACTCATTACTCATCTCATCAAGGCATCTGATAACATTCCAATCGAAAGTTTCTCATCCCTGCCACGATTAATGAAAGTTATCGCCTTTTGCCTACGATTCATCGAACGTTGTAAGAAGAACCGGTGCGAGGGCAACGTGGCCTTGCAGGTAGACGAACTCCATGCTGCGTTAGATCGGTTAATAAAGATTGCCCAGTCTGAAGTCTTTTTTCCAGAAATCACCTGTCTCAAAAATCATCAATTCATCAGCTCAAAAAGCCCATTACAGAATTTAAACCCCTTTCTTTGCGGGAATGGATTATTGAGAGTTGGAGGTGTTCAGAATTAGCAATTTAATTTCTGACTCAATAAAAAGGTGCCGGAAGGGTGTGATTCAATAAAAAGATAACCTTTTCCACTAATCAAAATTACTATTTATTCACAATTAATTCTTAGATTTTCTCAAATATAAATTCAATAAAAATTCAACAAATTGCCAAAATAATTCAATTCAATCTTTAATTTGTTATTTATTACTTGAAATTTACTCGAAATATTGCTTGCTCTGGTAACTTAAATGATCAACGCCACCTATCTGTCAGCGTGATGATTGATGTTTCGACTGATGTGTTCTGCAATTAGAACAGTCAGGAATAACCTTTGTGTTGCTGCACTCTGGTTTCGTTTCTTGGGAATCGCTTGGGATTTGCTTGCTGTTTGCTGCCTGGTTGCTGCTTGCTGCCCTGGTTGTGGCTTGCTGGACTGCTTTGCCTTGTTTCTTCGCAAATTCGTCCCTCTGTGGTTGGTTAGAGTAACTGCTGAAATCAATTTTGGTGATTAAGTTACTGCTGTATTAAAGACTTCAAAACTGTCTTTAATTCGGGCTTTACTGGGAAAAGACCTCAATTCTGTCTTTCCAGAATGCTAAGTTCGATACTTAGGCTTTGAAATTGCTTTATTGCTAAAACCTCAATACAGATTTTATCTTCTAGTTCAAGACTCTAGAAAGATTAAAAGCAATCTGATTTAACGCCGTCTGTGCGTCGGTATTTATTTCTCTTTGAATAATGGTTGAGGCTATTCTGTAGTAGGGGGCTTCGTTCTCGAAGTACATAATTTCGGGTTTATGTACTAGATCGGCGTGCGATGTCCGATCAGCTGTTCTTGTTTCACTCGTAGACGTCAAATGGAGTTGTTTGTTTTGGTAAGTATTTTCTTCTAATTTTAGTTTATTTACTAATTTTAGTTAATATTTTTAGGTTTTCTAGTGGGGATGGACGAGGAGGTGGAGCCCGCGACTATCATCTTGGGGTTGTCAGGTGAGTACTTTTGTGGGACTTGTTTTGGATTTTTAATTAATACTTTTTTGTTTACAGACTGTGATTTGCCGACGGCATTTCGGCATCTTCGTGGATGGATTTCCTGGTGGGTTTTTGGTTTTAAAAACAGGTAAAAATTTAATATTTATATTTAATAATTCGTTTCTATTTGCAGGTACGAATTTCATGTTGTTTTTTTGCTGTTTAGTGCTGTCCCTTAACGTGTGTGTTTTTTGTAGATTTTGTAGATCCATGTAATTAGTTTGTTTGTTTATTTCCAATAAAATTAAAATATTGAAAAACTTGTGTTTTTATTTATTACTCCTTTTTTTATTTTATTTCGTTTTCAGGGTTTTTTTGCAGGTTTTTGATTTTTAAAAATAAAGTGAAGAAAATAGTGAATTTTGTGGTTTTATTTAATATTCCCTTTTTTACTTGGTTCTTATTTTCAGCGTCGCCGGAACATTCTCCCCGCCTTGAAGCGTTAAGCTTCAAAAAAAAAAAGTGTTTCGAGGAAGCTTACTAAGATATTTTTGTTTTCCGGCGGAAACGCCATTGTGGTATTTTTCTTAGGGTTCGTTGTTGCTTGGCTGAAACACCGTGTACATTGGTGATCGTTTTCCGTAATCCTGTCGTGGTATCTTCTATTTCCTTCCGTTTGGGCCAGTGTTCCTTTGTCTGTTGGAGCCAGTGAGGACCTGTCCGCCATAACTTATGTGGTTGCAATTCCCTCGGTGATAGTCCTCTTGTGGCGCAGTCGGCAGGGTTGTCTTCTGTTTTAACATGATTCCAGCTACTCTGGTCTAGCAGTTGATGTATTTGTGAGACCCTGTTCGCCACAAATGTTTCCCATGATGATGGGTGTTTTCTTAGCCATGCGATGACAATTGTAGAATCAGTCCAAGCATGTGTAGTTACCTGCTCGAACTTCATGTCGTCCTTTACTTGCGCCAGCAATTTGGCCAACAAGTGTGCTCCGCATAACTCTAGCTTTGGCAGTGAGATGGTCTTGATGGGTGCCACTTTGCTTTTGGCAGCGATTAAGTGACAATGGTAGTTGCCGTCTTCGTCCTTTGTCCGGATGTATACGGCTGCTGCATATGCTTTGATGGATGCGTCGCAAAATCCATGGATTTCGACGTTCTGGGTTGTGTTGTGAGCTTCAATCCACCGCGGGATTTGAATAGTTTGGATGACTTGGAGGTCTGCTCGGAACTTTCGCCATTGTTGATCGATGTTGATCGGGACTGTTTCATCCCAGTCGAGCTTTGTTAGCCAAAGACTTTGTATTAAAATTTTGGCGTTAATAGTTACTGGTGTAAGCCAGCCGATGGGGTCGAACAGCTTCGCAATCTCGGACAATATTTTCCGTTTTGTATATACTTCTGGTGCTGACTCCATGCTGACCTTGTACGACAGTGTATCGCTGGCAGGATTCCATAATAAGCCAAGAGCTTTGACTTCTTCTGCATTCACTGCGAGTGGAAATGAGACCTCTCGATCGGTTGCCGGAACTTCTTCCAAGATGGTGTTGTGATTCGCGGCCCATTTTCGGAGCTCTAGCCCTCCAGCTCGGAGAAGCTGAATTAGTTGCCTTTGTTTTTGTCTTGCTTCTTCTATATTATCTGCGCCAGTCATCAAATCGTCAACGTAAAAATCGTTGAGTACTGCGTTAGAGCCGATGTGGAATGATTCTGCTTCATCTTTCGCCAATTGGTGCATGGTTCGGATGGCAAGGAAAGGAGCGCTCTTTGTTCCGAACGTCACGGTTAAGAGTTTGTAGTCTCGTATAGGCTGATCTGGTGATTCCCTCCAAACAATCCGTTGGTACTCGGCATCGTCTGGATGAACTCGTATCTGCCGGTACATCTTCTCGATGTCGGCCATGTAAGCAATGCGGTATTTTCTCCATCGCATGAGTGTGGTCATCAAAGAGTCTTGTATCACTGGACCATTCAATAATACGCTATTGAGTGAGTTTCCGTTGGCAGTCGGACGGGATGCGTCGAAAACTACTCTCAGTTTGGTGGTCGTGCTACTCGGTTTGATGACAGCATGGTGAGGCAGGTAACAACATCGATATGTTGTCGTGCCGTTAGGCAGTTGGTTTTGAAGTGCTGATTCGGGGGTGGTGGCAGGCACCATGTGACCTAACGTCAAATATTCTTGTATGCATTTGACGTAGTCCGCTTTCAAATCGGGATCTTGTTGGAATCGTTTCTCCATTTGCATCAATGTTCGAATGGCGATGTGTCTTGATGCGCCAAGTTGTATTTTATCAGCTACAAATGGAAGACGTACCTGGTAACGTCCGTTGCTGCATCTAGTGACGTTGTGTTTGAAGTGGTTTTCGCAACGGGTTTCTTCTGTTGTCCATTTGGATCTTGATGGAAGTTCTTCTAGTTCCCAGAATCTCTTTAGCTCATCGTTAGGAGTCGCCTGAGTGAAGAATGTTTTCATATGTGTGTTTGCTCGTGCAGCTGAAGTGGTCTTCCCAGAGATGATCCACCCAAACACCGTGTTTTGTCCCACTGGGGCTTCCTCGTTGCCTTTCCTTAGGCCGGCCAAGATGATTATGGGGAATACATCTGCTCCCAAAAGGATGTCGATGTGACCCGGCTTGTGGAACGTTGGATCCGCTAATTCGAGACCCTCTAAGTGTGTCCAATCCTTGCTAGAACATTCACTATTTGGTAATGGATTAGTTATTTTGTTAATTACCATTGCCTGGACCTGGATGTTCTTCGCCTGTTGGTTTCGTGTCTTTAGTTGCAGCGAGGCCCATTTTGTGATTTCCCGGCTGGCATGTTACCGATTACGCTTAATGCTGTTTGTATTGGCTCCTTTTTGAGTTGTAGACTTTGAACCACTGCCTCACGTACGAATGAGGATTGAGATCCGGGATCAATGAGTGCTCTGCATACCTGCTCTCGTCCAGTTGGAGATACTACGGTGACCAGGGCTGTGGCTAATAGTACTTGTCGGCAGTCGTAGGGTGCTGCCTGAGCGAAGTATGTTTGTGTTTGGTTGGATGGTAATTCATCGTTTGAACTTGAGGGCGGTGAAACGCTGCTATTGGTTTGACTCGCTGACTGGATTCTGTGTAAGGTTGTATGGTGAGTCTTTCCGCATTGGAAGCATCTACCTTTACTGGGACACTGTGATGAGCGATGGCCTGCTCTCAGGCAGTTGATGCATAGATCCTTTGATTTAATTGTTTTATATTTCTCATCAATGCTGAACTGCACATATTTGGGGCATTTCCCTATGGCATGTGCGCCTTTGCACAGGATGCATACGCTTTGATTTGCGACGTGGAAGGCTTGGCTTCTTCTTCTTGGGTGCTCTCTGGACTTGCTTTCGTGAGGTTCATTCTTGTGGATTGTTGGTTTGCTGACAGCTTCCAAGGTTCTGAACCTGGTTTCCAAGAATTCGCGTAGTTCCACCCATGTTGGAATCGATTGCCTTGATTTGGTGCTCTGCGACTGTTCCCAATGTTCGTGAGTTTCGCTTGGTAGTTTTTGGACCAGCAAGTGGATGAGAATGGGATCCCAATTTTTTGTTGAGACCTCCAGATTCTCAATGGCAGTGAGGCATTCGTGTGTCCTCGTTTTTAGCTCCTTGATGCCTTGAGCTGTTTCTCGGGTTAGTTTTGGTTGATTGAGCAAAATGTCGAGCTGGGTTTTCAACAATGCTCTCTTGTTGTCGTAGTTATCGACGAGAAGTTGCCATGCTGGTTCATAATTGGCGTCACTAATGAGCGTGTTGCTGAGTAGTCGTGCAGCTTCTCCAGAAAGATGAGCCTTTAGATATTGGAGTTTTTGTGCTCCTGTTAACGATATTTTGTTATGCACAAGGCTGGAAAATAAATCTAGGAATGATGGCCATGACTCGTAATCCCCTGCAAATGTGGGTATCGAGATCCTTGGGAGTTTCACATTGTTGTTGGGCTGCGTAATGCAGCTGTTGTTTAGTTCGGCTGATGACTGCTCCGTTCGTGCGACTGGTGCTGTGACTGACAGCGTTTCGTGATAGTCTTCATCGATTTTGCAGTACATATCGATATAGGCGGTTTCTGTATTGGCATACCACTCCTCCTTGAAGTATAGCTGCTCTTTCTCGTCCTTCTTCGTCTTGATTGATGTGATCTCTCGATGATTGTTCTTGAATTCCGTCCAGTCATCGTCGAGCATTTTGAGCCTTTTTTGAAAATACTGCGCTGTCTTCCTAGATGGGCCATCCTTGAGATAGTTTCTGAAAGACCTTTCGAGTCTTTCTCGTACTTCGCTCTGTTGAATTATTAAAGCATCCATGCTTGTATTGCGGCTTAAGTTATCTTATTGAATCACTATCCGGCTCGAAGGACCAATGTTCAGAATTAGCAATTTAATTTCTGACTCAATAAAAAGGTGCCGGAAGGGTGCGATTCAATAAAAAGATAACTTTTTCCAATAACCAAATTACTATTTATTCACAATTAATTCTTAGATTTTCTCAAATATAAATTCAATAAAAATTCAACAAATTGCCAAAATAATTCAATTCAATCTTTAATTTGTTATTTATTACTTGAAATTTACTCGAAATATTGCTTGCTCTGGTAACTTAAATGATCAACGCCACCTATCTGTCAGCGTGATGATTGATGTTTCGACTGATGTGTTCTGCAATTAGAACAGTCAGGAATAACCTTTGTGTTGCTGCACTCTGGTTTCGTTTCTTGGGAATCGCTTGGGATTTGCTTGCTGTTTGCTGCCTGGTTGCTGCTTGCTGCCCTGGTTGTGGCTTGCTGGACTGCTTTGCCTTGTTTCTTCGCAAATTCGTCCCTCTGTGGTTGGTTAGAGTAACTGCTGAAATCAATTTTGGTGATTAAGTTACTGCTGTATTAAAGACTTCAAAACTGTCTTTAATTCGGGCTTTACTGGGAAAAGACCTCAATTCTGTCTTTCCAGAATGCTAAGTTCGATACTTAGGCTTTGAAATTGCTTTATTGCTAAAACCTCAATACAGATTTTATCTTCTAGTTCAAGACTCTAGAAAGATTAAAAGCAATCTGATTTAACGCCGTCTGTGCGTCGGTATTTATTTCTCTTTGAATAATGGTTGAGGCTATTCTGTAGTAGGGGGCTTCGTTCTCGAAGTACATAATTTCGGGTTTATGTACTAGATCGGCGTGCGATGTCCGATCAGCTGTTCTTGTTTCACTCGTAGACGTCAAATGGAGTTGTTTGTTTTGGTAAGTATTTTCTTCTAATTTTAGTTTATTTACTAATTTTAGTTAATATTTTTAGGTTTTCTAGTGGGGATGGACGAGGAGGTGGAGCCCGCGACTATCATCTTGGGGTTGTCAGGTGAGTACTTTTGTGGGAATTGTTTTGGATTTTTAATTAATACTTTTTTGTTTACAGACTGTGATTTGCCGACGGCATTTCGGCATCTTCGTGGATGGATTTCCTGGTGGGTTTTTGGTTTTAAAAACAGGTAAAAATTTAATATTTATATTTAATAATTCGTTTCTATTTGCAGGTACGAATTTCATGTTGTTTTTTTGCTGTTTAGTGCTGTCCCTTAACGTGTGTGTTTTTTGTAGATTTTGTAGATCCATGTAATTAGTTTGTTTGTTTATTTCCAATAAAATTAAAATATTGAAAAACTTGTGTTTTTATTTATTACTCCTTTTTTTATTTTATTTCGTTTTCAGGGTTTTTTTGCAGGTTTTTGATTTTTAAAAATAAAGTGAAGAAAATAGTGAATTTTGTGGTTTTATTTAATATTCCCTTTTTTACTTGGTTCTTATTTTCAGCGTCGCCGGAACAGGAGGTCGGTTACAAAACTCTACCCTAAGTTTTAATGAAAAACACCCAATCATATTGCCCTATAAACACCATTTGACATATCTCATCGTGCAACAAGCCCACTTGATCACGATGCACGGAGGACCCCAATTGATGACAGCCTATCTAAGACGTAATTATTGGATCCCGCGGTCAAAGACCTTGGTTCGACAAGCCGTTCACCGATGTTTAATTTGCTTCAAGCACAAGAAGACAACCGCTACACAGCTGATGGGTAATCTCCCGGAACCACGCCTCACCATGTCGAGAGCCTTAATGGTGCATCCACACTACGCGGACTTTTGTCATACGCGCTTTTGCCTCTTTTTTTCATATAGAGTTTAATGGCTTTTTTTGCAATATTTTTAATGGCAAAGGCAGTACGGCCAAACTGCGCGGACATAAGGCTGTGCTTGAAAAGGTACATTGTACGTCCACACAACACGGGCTTCTTGACGGTTTTCTCAATTTACTCACGATTCATAAAATTAAATGCTCATGCGCGCTTTTTTCTGAGGCCGTACGGTGAAAAGCGCGTGGGATCTAAGTCCGCGTAGTGTGGACGGCCCATTACGCACACGGGAGTCGACTACGCCGGCCCAATTGCGGTTAGAATGTCCAAAGGCAGAGGCGCGAAAGCTTTCAAAGGTTATATAGCAATTTTCATCTGTTTATGTACGAAAGCCATCCATTTAGCACGGTATACATATAATAAGGTAATGTAATCCGAGTGTAAACACTGAGCTGTCATTTCGATTGTGACGTCAGTGGAATCGTTCGGGGTTTAAAGAAATTATAATTTTTTTTGCGAGTTTTGTAATAGTGAAAAGTGGTGATTATTGAATAAAAGCAGTATTAAAATAGGAATAAAATGGTGAAATGTGCGGTTGTTAATTGTAAGAACTATGAAAACAAAAAACATTGTGTAGTGAAGTTGAAATATTTTAAATTTCCGAACGATGAAAATGTATGTGATATGTGGATCCGAGCATGTGGGAATAAAACTGATTTAAATGTTCGTACCGCGAAAATATGCTCTGACCACTTTTTAGAACAGGACTATAGATTGGAAGACATTCTTTTAAACACAACAATAGTGAAAAGGAAGCTTAAGAAAGGAGCTATTCCTAGTCAAAATTTGCCAATTTGTCATGAAATTTCCGGGCGAGAAGAAAGGATTAATAAAAGAGACCAAAGACAAATTTTGCAGGAAGCAATTACAGAATATGAGCAGTAAAATATTTTTCTGTTAAATATCGCATAACTTTTTCCATTTGAGTGTTTTCCTGTTTAGATATCAACGAGATCAGGTGGAGTTGGAAGGTGACGGGATACAAAATTTAGTAATAAGCACAGTTACTAGTGTTGCTGTTCAAACAGAGTAAATCTACAATGGAATTCTACAGAGTGTATTAGTGAGAATGTCGAAACGCCTGGCTGTCCACAGCCACGTTTCGACATTCTCGCTAATACACATTGTATATTAAATTTATGGTAAACTTATGCATTATATTTTTTTAGAAGAAATTTGGAAAGTTCTTTGGAAAGGGAAATTGTGGCTCTTAAAAGACAAGTGAAAAAATTGAAAAACAAGCAGAGAAAAAATGAATTAGATTTACAAGAGGCTAATAAAATTTTTAATAGTTTAGGAACATTTTTAACAAAAGGACAAATTAAAAAATTAAAAAATCCGCAAAAAAGGATCCAGTGGTGTCCTGATGACATTTCAAATGCAATTTCCTTATATTCTGCTGGAGCTAAAGCATATCGACTGCTTCGCTCACGTGGACACCCTTTGCTAGCAGTTTCAACCTTGAAGAAATGGGCTGCCAAGCTGAAGTTAAATACAGGTATATTGACTTGCTTGTTAAACCTACTTAAATTCTGTTAAATCTACTTAAATCTACAGGGTTATTGAATCCCGTATTAAATCTACTTAAGGCCTGCGAATATAATGAAAAAGAACGAGTATGTGTCTTATCTTTCGATGAAATGAAAGTAAGATCGGTGTATGAATATAACCGAACCAGTGATAAAATTTTAAAGCCATCAAAATATGCCCAGGTCGCAATGATTCGCGGGCTTTACAAAAATTGGAAGCAGATTATTTATTATAATTTCGATTGCGCCATGACTGCTACTACAATTTCAAATATAATTACATCGCTTAAAACTATTAACTTTACAGTTGTTGCTGTTGTTTGCGACTTGGGTCCAACAAACATGGGGCTTTGGAGAGAGCTTGACATAACCCGTGAAAAATCTTTCTTTCTCATAGGCAGTCAAAAAGTCTTTGTTTTTGCAGATACTCCGCATTTAATGAAGCTGATTAGAAATCATTTTCTTGACGCAGGTTTCATTGTTGATCAAAAAATTATAAATTCTAAGCCAATAGTGGATCTGTTGAAGTTGCAGAAAGAATTAAATATTTGTCACAAGGTTACAGACACCGACACGCATTTGGATGTAAAAGACGCTGCTCGACAGAAAGTAAAATATGCCATCCAATTGCTATCAAATTCAGTTTCTCAAGCTCTGAAAAGAGCTGCAACTCTAGGAAAATTAGATAGTATAGATAATGTTTTAGAAACCAGCGACTTTTTAAAATTAATAAATGACTGGTTCGATATTTTTAACTCTTCAAATCCTATGAAAGATTCCAGAGAAAGGATTAAAGCTTTTGATTACTGTAATGAAGCCCAAAAAGCGATTATTTCATCTGTAAATAAAAAAATTTATTCGTTAAGAGTTGGCAACAAAAAAAAAAATGTTACCATTTCAAAAGGGTATCCTAGTAAATAATGCTTCACTTCTAGGATTGTCAAATTTTTTAGAATTAAGTTTCGGTAATAAGTATATTTTAACGAGAAGACTACAACAAGACGATCTGGAACGCTTCTTTGGTACGATCCGTTCTAAAGGAGGACTTCATGATCATCCTACGTCTTTAGAATTTATGTATAGATTAAGGATGTCTATTCTAGGTACTATATTAAAACATTAACAAATTGTGTGGTTGTCGCTTTCAGTAGGTAGTAATTATATTAATCATAAATATACTTGCTTATAGAATGATTATCTACTAATATATAATAATTAATTATTATTTATTTTATGTTGTTTGTAATTATATTTTTTATTTACTTTTTTCATTAATGTAATAACATAACATTTAAAAAAAATTCAGTATTTACATATTGCTAATTCGATTTTATTATTTTATGTTTTGCGTGTCATTACTATTTATAATTTATTAAGTCGTTTGTAAATCTTATTTTTATATTTTAATTGATTATATACTTATTAAAGGACGTACAGATAGCACTCAACAAGTGAGTTGCTATAGCAATGTCGAAGACTCAAAAGAGCAATTTGATCTCCAGTTTACGGGGCATCTGCTTAAAACAGTAACGGAAAGTGGAGAAAATGAAGAAAGCTTCGATATTGTAGATTTAACAGATAATGAAGTCTACATTAGTAGTGAATTTGAGGAAGATGCCATAGAATATATAGCCGGGTACATTATCAAAAAATTAAAGTTGGATAACGAGTGTATCCAAAATAATGATTCTTTCACTTGGATCGATCAAGTATCCGAAGGGGGACTTAAGAAACCCTGCGAAGAATTTTTAAATAAAATTAAAGTATTGGAAAAAATCTTTAAGGAATTCCATAAAGAAAGTTTTAATTTTAATCAAAAAGCAGTAGAAAGCTGTATTGAAAACTCTAAAAATGTATTTTTACCAGAAAAGGTAAAAAGATTATTTTTTAGAACGCGTGTGTATATAAGATTAAGAAATTTAAATAAAACAATTGTTGCACAAGTAAAAGGAAAAAAAAGAAAATTAATAAAAACTATTAATTAAAAATAAATCAGTACTACTTTATTTCAATTCTCCTTTTTATTCAGAAAAAATTGTCTTTAGTCCCTTTTATTAACTCTTTCTCTCCCTTTTGACTAGGAATAGCTCCTTTCTTAAGCTTCCTTTTCACTATTGTTGTGTTTAAAAGAATGTCTTCCAATCTATAGTCCTGTTCTAAAAAGTGGTCAGAGCATATTTTCGCGGTACGAACATTTAAATCAGTTTTATTCCCACATGCTCGGATCCACATATCACATAAATTTCCATCCTTCGGAAATGTAAAATATTTCAACTTCACCACAAAATGTTTTTTGTTTTCCTAGTTCTTATAATTTACAATAACACATCTAACCATTTTTTTCCTATTTTAATACTGCTTTTATTCAATAATCACAACTTTTCAATCTTACAAAACTCGCAAATTTTTTTTATGAAATTGTTTATAGCCGAACGATTTCAGTGACGTCACACAAAATTGACATATCGGGAATACATTACCTTATTATATGTATACCGTGTCCATTTAGAGGCCGTCAGCGATCAGACCACGCCAGCATTTTTAGCAGCATTTAACCGATTCGTGGCGAGGAGAGGTGTTTGCTCTGACATCTACTCCGACTGCGGAACCAATTTCAACGGCGCCAGCAGAGTCATACAAGATAATTTCAAAAAGGTCCTTCGCGAGGTCCAAAACGCAGCTGCGGACTGTGTCGCTATTAGTGGAATTAAATGGCACTTCATCCCGCCAGCGTCTCCACATTTCGGTGGGTTATGGGAAGCGGGAGTCAAGTCGCTGAAACATCACTTCAAACGGATCATCGGCGAACCTCACTAACTTTCGAAGAGCTTGCCACCGTACTGACTCGAGTAGAAGCATGTCTTAACTCTAGACCACTCTGTCCGATGTCGAACGATCCTGCAGATCTATCCGCATTAACGCCTGGTCATTTCCTGACCGGAGATATGATCCTGGCGCCGCCTGAACCAAATATGCTGAACCTAAATCAACACACACTCAGTAGATGGCAGTATCTTCAGCAGCTAGTACAGCAAATCTGGAAAAGATGGTCCCAGGAATATTTATCTAGGCTACAGGAAAGACCTAAATGGACAAGACAGCAAAGAAATGTTAAGATTGGCAATATAGTATTAATCAAGGAGGACAAACTTCCCCCTACGCAATGGTGTTTAGGTCGAATTCAGGAGGTCTTTCCAGGACACGATGGATTAGTCAGAGTAGTAGCAGTTAAAACCAAATCCGGAATTTTTAAAAGACCTATCACAAAAATATCTTTATTACCCATTCCCGACAACGAGGTTGAAATTTAGAATAGAATAATATCTAAATATATATATATAATATTAATCCTATCGAATTTATAACTTTATATGTATAACTAAATGTGAAATTTCATATCTCTTAAGTTACAAAATCTGAATTCTAAAAACAATGAACTTGTATAACTAAATTTGAACTTTCGTGTACTTAATGAATTAATTAGATTATCAAACTTGTGAAATTTGAACTCTTTTTCTGTTAAACAGCCGCGATAAACGCGCATAAATATCAATGTGATTCTCGCTCAGTCGCGTCAGCTCCACTCGCGGAATCCGCGAAACGCGAAGCGCGATCATCATCTTCAACTATAAACTTAGTACCACAACAGCCCCCGATTCCTGAAGTGTACCATGATTGATATGAGTGTCATATCAAGGCGGCCGAGAATGTTGGAGCCACAATTTATTAACACCATCACGAGACAAAGAATTCTTCCCAACTCGGACACTTTGTGTGAACTCTATCGGAGAAATTAACGGTTAACCTTATCACTAGCAACCCAACGGGTTATAGTTGAGAAGAGAAGAAAAATTCAGTCAAAAAAGGCAAACTCTGACAGTCAGACGCGATCCCGGGACGGTCCACACCGAAACTCTATTAAAAGACAGTTAATAGCTAGTGAGAGTGTTTCTTGGTTTTTTTTTGTGGTGAATTGTGGAACATAGTGAAAGTGATTAAATCTATAATTGCAACCCCTCAACTTTAATCACAACAACAACATAGGAAATTCAAAGGTAATTTCAAAAGTAAACAGTGTGTTTGAATATCTTAACTCAGTGGGAAAAATTGGGGGCGATGCACAGGGGAGTGCACTTGGAGCACACTCAAGGGAGTTTTGCAGGAGTTTTCATAAATTTTATATAAAATAAGAAAACGGGCAATTATCTTCATGCCCATAAAATGTAACATTCGAATACTCAATAGCCCGGCTCTCGTTCGATACGGAGCACAAGCAGCTTTGGAAGTTGATAGAATATAGTTGGGGGACTGCTTTGGTAAAGCCACTCTCGGCTTGGAAAGGAAAAGGCAATTGTAAAAGATAAACAAAGTAAAAGCTTTTCGATACCGGATCACATACCCACAGGCGCCCATGAATACTTCTTTTTTAAAAAGGTTTTTTATAATACTCCTAGAACGCTTTTGAGGAGCATAAAAACGTATGTTCCCCTTCAATGACATGCAATGTTAAAAAGTATATGGAACTGGTATGGGAACGGGGGTGCTGTAAGCTCCTTTTGGAGTGCTCAAAGATGATTTCGCGCTGGGATGATAAGGTTTCATTTTGTTCATCTTTTGCAATTACCTATGCTTTCCAAGGGCAGTCCCCCAACTAAATTCTAACCACTTCTAAAGCTGCTTGTCATCCGTATCGAACTAAGTGAGTGTGCTAATGTAACATTTTATGGTCACGAATACTGACATATAGTAATGGACTGCTAAATGATTCTGCCTCGCTCCCTCGCTCCCTCGTTAAATCCCACTGAACTTTAATCATTTAAATCAGTCAGCGCATGTCAGCGATATAAACATTATAAGAAAAAATAGACAGGTATAGAAAAAAATGCCATTCAGCATTGGCAATCAGCATTCCATTCCTTATATGTCAGTGGTCACGAAGATAATTGGCCGTTTTAGGGGGGAGGGGGAGATCATGTTATTTGAAATAGTATTGGGTGTACAGTTAAAAAAGATAGTAAAAAGTGAAAAATGAGTGTGCGTAGGACCACACTTTAGAAGTGTTAACTTCTATGGCTAGTCTAAATTTCCCAATCAATCTTAATACAGAACGATAAGGATTAATATATTTTATTTATGAATATTCTGTTAAAGTTTATTTAATTGTTACTTATATGCACTCACTCCAAAATGTGTTGCAATGTTTTGGAAATTAAACTATTTGTCTTAAACTTATCACACAAAGATCGGACGATGGATGACTGGGATAATGTAGTTTTTAGTAAAAATAGTAGATAATAAATAGTAATAAATACATAGTACACAGTTCATAGGAAATATGTAGTACATAGTACACAGTACTTATCGTCGGGTTGATGCAATAGTCACGAAACAGAAATTTTTGCTATTTTAAACATTGTGCAAATATGCAAAAAAGTCATATTATATTCAGCCAAAGTCACGGATCTATATTTTTATGGGAATCTACTGGATTCAATTTGAATTTTTTCAGAACCAATAAAGTAAGTAAAATTAAGCGATTTATATTTATATCATAAACATAAATTCAAATATATGTTTATACATTAAAGACCAGAAACTTAATGGCTTAGATAACTGAGATAATTAACAAAGAAAACTAGTTGGGATGTGGGTTCGACCCTTTCGGTCCACACGATCAACTTCCCAGTATGATGGATGTTGAATATTATGATTGGATATTTTAATAATAAATGAACAATAGGCAATGTAGAATATATGTATAATACCGAGAATTTGTCACAATTGCTTATCAATATTTTCGCTAAAATGTCAAACTAAATGTGCGCACTTACAAGATTAGAATGACGACAATGTATATAAAATTGATGTATTAATGTTTTTCGGAACCTCAATGAAGTCGATATAGTTTTTAGTTCGCGCGATATCGTGCAGGTACAAAAATCACTTAAGTCATTTAAACCAAAAAACAGCTGGGCCGAATATTATAAAAATCTTTTCAGATTATATTGTCGCTAATACGCTTCGAACGGCACCTCAAGTAAGTCAATATCTTTCGTGGTTCGGGCCATATCGTGCAGGTACAAAAATTACTTACGCCGCTTAAACAAAAAAACGGCTGGACCGAATTTCATGAAAATATTTTCAGATCATATTTCGGTTAATACGCTTCGAACGACAACTCAACGATGTCGATATCAGTTTTGGTTCGCGCGATATCGTGCAGGAAAAAATGACCACATCCGTACGCATACACACACACACACACATACTTCCTCCCAATTTTTTGCTTAAAATGCTCCTGGGACCTTGAAAGATGAAAATACGTTGAAATTTTCGATTTCGATTTTCGGACCGATTACAATAACTTCCTATACTGGGAAGTTAACAAGCAACTACGAAGTTTTTCAACACGCTTTTTGCCAGAAATCAAACGCTTGGTCACCAAACCCATTCTCCTCTGCATTACTTATCATTACAGAAAACACTAATTAAAGAAGTACTTCCAAATCGATTTCCATAGTAAATACTTACGATTTTCCCTACTGGGGTACTGCCCCAGATATGTACGTAAAATACAGACGCGCAGTCGAATAGGCGAAACGCCGAAACGTATTCCATGTCGCCGAAAGCGATTAATCCTAGCAAAATATTTAAATGTTGCAGCAGCCATTTAGCTGGCTGGAGCATGGCAACTTTTAGTCGAGGTCCAGCAACAGACAGCAGCGATGGTCACGCGCATTTTTGGTTCGCACCCGTTTCTGGGCACTTCTGTCTATGCAGCTGGCTAGAGCATGGGTGAGAACTTTTGGTTGAGCTCCAATTACAAACAGCAGCGTATAATTATATGTGCGCGAGGCAAAATAGCCCGCGCTTGGTGGGTGGGATTGGGTTTGAATGTTGCAATGCAGAAGCTGCTCTCAGTACTCGTTTTATATTCTCGCGCCGCTCTCAAAATTCATGTCATATTCTCGCACGCCATCGCTGCTGCCTGTTACTGGACCTCGACTAAAAGTGCCCAGATATGTAAGTAAAATTTGGTCGAGCTAGAGCAACAGACAGCAGCGAATGTGTGCGAGAGAATGAAATGAATGCTAAGAGCGGCGTCTGCATTGCGAAAATATGAAATGAATGGGTGCGAGAATATGCCATGGTTTTTGAGAGCGGCGTCTGCATTGCGAGAATATAAAACGAATGCTGAGAGCAGCTTCTGCATTGCAGCATTCAAACCCAATCCCACCCACCAAGCGCAGGCTATTTTGCCTCGCACACATAGAATTATACGCTGCTGTTTGTAAGTGGAGCTCAACCAAAGGTTTCCATGCTCTAGCCAGCTGCATAGGCACAAGTGCCCAGAAACGAGTGAGCAACAAAGTGCGCGTGTCGCCATCATTGCAGCAAGTGTCCAGAAACGGGTGTAGCAACAAAATGCGCGTGTCGCGAATTCTTTGTTTTACCCCCAGCGAAAAAGTGCCAAACGCGCCTAAAGAAGTTAACACTTCAAAAAAATGTACACCCTGTGGGATGTTGAGGTTGACTCCCTTTTATTAAAACACCACACATGTTGTATAATAATACTCATTAGAGCTCAGATGTATGCAGAAGGACAATGAGGAGGGCGGTAGAAACTAGAGAGAATGTTGCTCGGGACTCTTTCTCTTATCAATTTTTTGATAGCGGGAAAATGTGCCGCTACACACCCTAAGAATAAACTTATTCCCCGAGTAAAAATATAAGATGGCCTTACAACGGGCGAACGAATGTCCTAGGACATGTGCCTGGCATCAGAAGGATGTTTGTCAGACTGTACGGCCGTAGCCGTATATTTATTGAAAAGAACATCAAGAAATCTGGTATTCATGTCTTCGTATTCGAATATTACAAAAATTTTATCTACGCCCTGCAATTAAAGGTTTTATGTACATATCGATAAATTTTCTTTTCTTGAACCGCTTAAAATAACAAAATTTCCCACTAAAATATAAATCAACATCGATAATCTAGCTTTCACAAACTGACGACTGGCGAATCTGGTTTTCTCATTAGACCGGGGGCTGGAGGCAGTTGAGTATGAAAATATGAGGACCGAATTCCGTCAACAGATTTCAGTGGAGAATAGCTCAAAGAAGAATAATACAGATGTTGCCGGACCTTTTTTGGGATCAATTTTTTTACCCCCTTTTTTATTGGCACCTCTACCTACTGTTTCCGTGGCCCGCTTTTTGACGATGGATTTTGTTGAACCACCACAAAATAATTTCGATAAAACACCTTAAAATAAGACGAAAATGTAAATTACACAGGCCTGCAAAAAACGGGTCATTTTTTTTTCTTTTCAATTTAATAGTCGTATCCTAAGTATTTTTTCGCGCTGAATCCGAATCCGTTGACCAAATTGCCCTATCACGTCAGGATTTTGAGCAATCCTAACCTAAAAGTGCCAACAAGCGTGTTTTTTGCACTTTTGCGCGTTAAATATCTCAAATCTATGGAATGATAGGGCAAATCTGACAACGGGATCGTTTTCAGCATGCCAAAATCTACAGAAAACAATGTCGAAAGCGTGAAATTTGAAAAAACTTTTTTTGTAATACTGAAAAGAAAAACTTCGGTGCAACGATGATATCATGTGTTAATAAAAATCGTCGATTTCGCGCCAAGAAGTTTTTCTTTTCAGTATTACAAAAAAAGTTTTTTCAAATTTCACGCTTTCGACATTGTTTTCTGTAGATTTTGGCATGCTGAAAACGATCCCGTTGTCAGATTTGCCCTATCATTCCATAGTTTTGAGATATTTAACGCGCAAAAGTGCAAAAAACACGCTTTTTGGCACTTTTAGGTTAGGATTGCTCAAATCCTGACGTGATAGGGCAATTTGGCCAACGGATTCGGATTCAGCGAGAAAAAATACTTGGGATATGACTATTGGACTGAAAAGAAAAAAACCTTGCAGGCCTGTGTTATTTATTTTTCGATATGTCGTTTTGAGATATAGACACTTGAATGTTAGGAATTTGGCTCAACTTTGGTATCAGCACTGACATCTATGGATAATATGAATTTTCAAGTACACCAAATGAGAACATTTATTCATCATTTACCTGCTACTTCCGTATCAGTAGTAACACGACCGTGGTAGTAACATTCAATGATACATTTGCATTAACTTCCGAAAGTGCTTCGGATGAGATTGAACTAGTTTCGATTTACGGAACAGCTGAAACTAAAAACATTGTTTTTCCGCTTCTAGATGTCAAATTAAATATTTCGGGATTTTTCCTTAAGCAGCCGTCCAAATTACGTTTTTCAAATGATGTTCGCTGGCTAAGTTCTCTACATCGCTACAGACATACAACATGGTTGCCAACTTCTACTAAAAATCAAAAAATTTTGGTTTCATTCCAACCGTCGACAAACTTCGATTTTAAGTTGTTAACCAACCTACAGACTTTCAATTTTGGCACCAACACCAAATGTTGCCAACTTTGTTGGCAAACAAATTTGTCCTCTGTAGACTGCTTAATGCTTGCTTGCCAACTAAGTTTGTCGTGTGTAGGCTGCTTAATGCTGACTTTATTGATGCGGATGAGTCGCGCCACACAAATTTCCCAAAAAGAAAATCAGCTGAACTACGATTCATTGTTGTGGATAAAGTGCGCCGCAGATTTTGTATGATTTGACATTTTCATGTTGCTGGAAACCTACAACAAATATTAAACCAGCACAACGTTTCTGACGACACAAATATTGAAGAGCTGTGGAGTAGAACAAAGGGCGCAATATTGACGACTGCGGAAACGAGCATCGGTTATGTCCAAAGAAACCAGCAACACTGGATCTCGGACACAACCTGGCAAAAAATAGAACGCAGGAGAGCCCTAAAAAATAAAGTAAACTCTACAAGCGACCCTGAAAGACGTTACCAACTGGAAAGGGAATACTCCCAATTACACCGGGAGGTAAAGAGAAGTGTTCGGCGTGATAAAAGGCAGCAGATAAATGAGCTCGCAGAAAAAGCGGAAATCGCGGCAAACACAGGCAACAGTAAGGTGCTGTACCAAATTCCTAAACAGCTCACGGGAAAGCACTCTACTAAAAAGCATGCCGTTAAGAGTGCGGATGGAAGGCTGCTGTGCAGCGACGAGGAGCAGCTCCAAAGATGGAGAAATTACTTCTTCGCCGCCCTGAATGGTTCATTTACACAGGAACCTCAGGAAACCACCCGGATCCCATCCAAGACGGAAATAGTAACCGCAATTCATGCGATGGCTAATGGTAAAGCAGCTGGGAAAGATGGCACCCCCCCAGAATTGTTGAAAGCCGACTCAAGCCTCATAGCAGATGCGCTTCAACCAATTCTACAAATAGCATGGAACACCTGTACCTTTCCGGAGGATTGGACGGAAGGTATCATAGTCAAAATACCAAAAAAGGGGGACCTAACAATATGCGACAACTGGAGAGGCATCTGTTTACTATCTACTGTGGGCAAAATTTTGTCCCATATATTACTATCTAGGATAAGTGAGGCAGTAGACCGAACGCTTAGGAGGCAGCAGGCCGGATTCAGGAAGGGCCGCTCATGTATTGATCATATCAACACCTTACGAATAATAGTGGAGCAGTCTACTGATTTCCGATCCCCCTTTACCTTGCTTTCGTAGATTATGAGAAAGCGTTCAGCTCGGTCAATAGGAGCTTTATATGGCAGGCACTACGGCGACGTGGACTGCCTGATAAAGTAATAGAATTGATAAAAGCCCTATATAACAATTCCAAATGCAGAGTTCTCCATAATGGAAAATTATCCGACAGCTTTGAGGTGAGCTCAGGAGTACGACAAGATGCCTACTCTCGCCTTTACTATTTCTTATAGTAATAAATGACATCCTTGTCGGCGCTCTAGATAGTAGAACAGGCGGCATACAATGGGGTTTGTTAGACCGCCTTAAGGATCTCGACTACGCAGATGACATCTGTTTGCTGGCCCACAGACACCAGGACCTCAAAAAGATGATTAACAATTTGGCAACAGAAGGGCTAAATCCAACTAAAACTAAAGAAATGAGGATAAATGCAAACACCATTGAACGGACTGCGCTGAATAACCGTGAAGTGGAACTGGTAGATAAATTCTGCTACCTCGGTAGCATTATTACCGAAAATGGCGGTGCAGAAGAAGATGGCAATTCCAATAAAGCACGAAGCGCATATGCATGCCTGTTCCGCCTATGGAGATCAACGGAGATCTCAACTAACACCAAATTGCGGCTGTTCAACTCCAACGTGAAGGCAGTACTTTTGTACGGTTGCGAAACATGGAAAGTCACCCAATTCATCACAGGGCGCCTACAAGTCTTCATCAACAGATGCCTTCGTCGTATCCTAAAAATCCGCTGGCAAGATAGAATTTCAAACGAAGAACTATGGCGCCGTGCCGGCCAAGAAAGGATAGACGACCAAATCAGGCGAAGGAAATGGAATTGGGTTGGCCACACCTTGCGACGCGAAAACGAAAATTTAGCCAAACAGGCCCTCGACTGGAATCCGCAAGGATCCCGTCGAGTAGGACGACCTAGAACAACGTGGAGGAGAACCCTACTAGCAGTGGCGTAGCGTGGATTTCTGCCGCCCGGGGGCGAACCATAAATTTGCTGCCTCTTACTATCGAATTGAATTGGTAAAAGTCTGCGATGTTGAAAATTCGATATGTAGATTTTCAATCATTTTTAATCAATGAATCGAAAACCCAACTTGAATTTCAAGTAATTTTCAATCCAAGAATTCAAGGCATCATGTAAACGCAATGAATTATATGTAACTAATGAATGTTCGGTATAGTGTGCGCCAAAATAAATGGGAATTTTACGCGCAGGCGAGGAAATGACAACTCCACATAGATTAACATTCCGTGTATGGATAAAACTCAAGCGGACATGCATTTTAATTTCCCTTTTGAAACTCGTTTACCGGGAACAGCACTCCACCATAGCATCTGACCAGGACAAGAGTCGTAATGAGACGGAATGAATGAATGAATTGTGATTGAAAATATAAATGAGCGGGCGATTTGGGGTTTT
This sequence comes from Thereva unica, assembly GCA_949987705.1. NCBI lineage: Eukaryota > Metazoa > Arthropoda > Insecta > Diptera > Therevidae > Thereva > Thereva unica. The sequence goes on along the minus strand of OX465282.1, from coordinate 33,276,240 downwards.
AAACGAACGTAATGATGAGGTGCACTTTTCTTTTCGAATCTACTTTCGTGGTGAGGATTTGAGACTTTCACTGCTCATCAAAAAATCGATTTTGAGATTTCCAATTGTTTTGGCGCAGGCTATATCCGTGCTTCAAGGTTAACCTAAATTATAAACTTTAACAAACCCAGAGAGCTGGAATCAGTAATTTCTCTCTGTAATTTATTTTAGTCTGTCTTTAGATAGAAAGCCTCGTAGACGCAGGAGCATAAGCTTAAACTATTCTCTGTCCAATATCTGGACGTTTCATTTCCCCATCATCGTAACCCAATACTATTACAGGGGATTTTAACGAAAAATACGGCAGCTGTTGGAGTCTTTCTCAAGCTTCAGCATTTACAGTCCGCGTCATAAAAGAAGGGAGTCTTAAAATCGCTGTTTCCATGCACATTAAGAGTTTCATACAAGAGAGCAACGTCACTCTGTTTGTATAAAAACGAACGAACAAACGAACTTACAACAAAACTACAATTCAACTGAAAATAAACAACTGAATCAATTTTTCACTACAATCTAACCGACTCTGATTTATTCACAATTTGGCAATCCGCTCTCAGTTGCCAATGGACACCTATCGTGATTCATATGCGCGTTCACAAGTGTTTTGAACCATTTACACAAACATGGATACAAAAAGAAGGTCCATGCATGAGTTATTCTTGTCTTCCATCACAGGCGTACGCTTTTTTGATAATCCATCAAATAGGAGAGTTTGGTTGGATAATTTTGATGCCTCAACTTTATAATCCAGAAATAAGGCCAAACCTAAATGAAAAGTAACGCAGAAGTAAAGTAGACGTAACTTCCACTGAAGTAGATGTAACATCCACTTACTGCCATATTGGTCACTCTCATACAGGGCCGGCGTTTGGCTTTTTTGCGCCCGGTGCAGCATGCCATATACATATTGTGCCCCCTTCATTTTTATTCATGTTTTGATGGCAGTAATGGAAAATGAAAGAAGACAAAAAAACTCATTGAAAATGAAGGCACGGAATTTTTCTTTCACTCTTTTTGAAATTGCTCCCAGTGCAAATACACCAGTTGCACCTATGAAAGCGCGCCCCTGCCTTTGTCCAATCAGGATTTGCTTCGGAATCTTGCTTTTGTGCTGAGTTTACTTACGCTTTAAGTTCATAAAACTCTCCCGCTAATGCTGATTAATGCTCTCCGATGATTTTCATTGTAAGCTGCACTTCCTTAACTATTTCCAGCACTAATAATACTATAAACTCGAATCTCCATAACGGAGGTCTCTATGTCGTTCTCCAATCCTTTATATTTCGAAGGATAATAGGTGGTAACTGCACTGCATATATTGGTTTCTACGGTAGAGTCTTGCATAACAAAGCAGTCCACTTAACAGCCTTACTAGACATAGAAGCCGCTTTCAAAAACTTCAGAACATAGGCGATCTAGATGTTTCTCGCCGAAGTAGTGATCTATAATAGTACGACTAATTTGAATTACAAATCATGACCTATGGCACCTAGTCCAGTAAAATGGTGCAGAAAAAAGGCCCAACTGTGCATTTTCTGAAAACAGCAAATTTTTTTTTTCATTGTGTAGGGGGGTTGGTTGGGAGTATAAAACCGAGTTTTCGGGATCCGGACAGGTGACGTTCGGCCGCCATCTTGTTTTTAGTGTAAAAAATGGTTTGTCTTATATCTCGGAAACCGTGAGACCTACAGAATTTTTGAAAATACATTTTTTTTAGATAATCAAATTATCTACAACTTTTGCAAATAATGTTTTTTCGTAATATTAATAATAAAAAAGATATGGATGAAAAATGACAAAAATTTTGGGGGTGACGAACTTTAAAGCGCTATAACTCTTTTGTTAGAGCCGTATTCATATATCTGAGACTCGTCTGTGTCTCGGCAGCGGCGGCATGCAATTTTACAAGCCCGTTAGCGATATGGGATTAAACAACAGCAACAATGGAAATAATAGCGCCAAAGGATTGCAGTTGCATGGCCATAGGCGGCTGTTTTCCTCCGATCCAGCTTCGCAGCCTCAATTCTACAAGCAGCAGAAAACAGCTTTGGGACGCTTATGGATAATCCCATGCTGCCACCGGCGATTCCAATTCAGAGATCAGCAGCAACACAACAGTGCAATTTTGGCTCCGCAAAACGCCGCATCACATTCTCTAGCGACAGTGAATTTGATTTAAGTTTTAAGTAAAATTTTTCTATTTGGTTTTTTTCTTCTTTGAATTTGTATATTGTATCAGTGAATAAATAGTTAAAGTTTAATTGAGAATAAATAGTGCTGATTAGTGTACTGAAGAAGCTGAACCCTTTTTAAGAAGCCCAACACACCCCTACAGGAATTAATGTATTGAAGAAGCTGAAGCCCTTTTTGAGAAGCCCAACACCCCCTACAGGAATTAAGTATCCAACATGGTCCTTCGAGCCGGATTTCGGCGCTATCGATAACAACACATCCCAGGTAAAACATATAATTATTTCGCACGTGATCGATACACGTGGAGCTGGAGTCGGTAACGGTGGAATGGTAACGGTACTATACAAGGTAACAAGACATTTTATACACTAACCTGGTGGAAGTGATAAAAGCATATAAAATTAACAAATTATAAGTTATATACATAATATATTGATGAAGACATAACATAATATATTGATGAAAATTTTAACCTGAAAGGTGCAACTATACACGGAACATTTTTTTTAAATAAATAATTCAAGCAATTTGAATAAAATATATAATAAAGATATAAAAATTATTTTTTGTTTGTTGGTGTGTATCTAAAATATTGAATCATATTTTTTTAATATTACATAATATATTGTGAAAACGGTAAAAGTGAACCATGAATAACGGTAGTGAATCCACGAGTTCCCCAGAACCCAAAAACCCTAGTGTTAACGTATTAATTGCGGAACAATACAGTTTGAAAAAAGAATTAGAAACGTTTCGGACAAGTTATGTTAAATTACCAAAAGAAAGAAGAACAAAGGGTATTATAAGAGGAAAAATTGACAGTATTAAAGTAAGTTGGAATAAGTTTTGTTTGAATAGTCGTGCAATCGATTTATATGCAACGGATTCGGAAAGACAATCGCGTTATTTTACGGACAATTTGTTTGAAGTAGTAGAGGCTTATTATTCAGGGTTTCTGGGAGAACTTACGGACGCTTTAGATAAATTCACAGTGACTAGCAATGATGAAGTAGAACCCAACACTGCCACCCCCCAATCTATTGAAGTCCATCGTACCTCCCATGTTTCTGGTGAACATACATCGATTTCACAGGTGAAATTACCTCGAGTTGAAATCCCAAAATTTTCTGGCTGCTATGCAGACTGGCGATCATTTGCCGATTTGTTCACCACCCTCATTCATAGCAATGAAAGCATTCCAAAGGTGCAAAAGATGTACTTTTTAAAAACAAATTTAATTGGTGAAGCAGCGAGACTGGTGCGACATTTAGATATTTGCGACGGTAATTATGAACCCGCGTGGGATTTACTTAACAATAGATTCGACAATAAAAGGATCATTGTGAACAATTATTTAAAGATCTTAACGTCACAAAATGTTATTAAATATGAATCATCTGAAGCCATTAAAAAATTATTAGACACCACCAACGAATGCTTACACTCGTTGCGTAATTTGAAAATCGAAGTGGACAAATGGGACGCCATAATTATTTACCTAACTGTACAAAGACTTCCAGCAAACACTCGAGAGTTATGGGAACGCTCTTTAGAAAACAGCAGGGAGATTCCCGGTCTACGCGAACTTTTAAATTTTTTAGAGTCTCGCTTCCGAACTTTAGAAACTCTGAAGGGAAACTCTGATAACCCACACAATTACCCCCACAAAATAAAGAAGGAAACGCGTTCATTTCACATACAAAGGTCGTCCACCTGTCTTCTGTGCCATAAAGGTCACATTCTTCGGCAATGTGCGGAGTTTCTAAATATGAAACCTGAAGCACGAAAGAAGTTTGTAACTTCGAAACCCATATGCCAGAACTGCTTCGCTCTTAGCCACCCGACTCAAGGCTGCAACAACCCCAAAACATGTTATCATTGTGGACAACGACATCACACTTTATTGCATGGAGCCACACCCGACACAAGTGTATACACAACACAAGGAGAAAATGCCATGTCTAATCATTTCATCAACAAACCCCAGCAAGAAGACAAGCTCACGTCATTATACTTGAGTAAACCATACCCATCTTCCCAGACGCTGTTAGCTACTGCTCTGATTAGAGCCACTACCCCAACCGGCTTCCATACATTGCGCGCACTTATAGATCCTGGATCACAGGGATCTTTTATAACCGAAAACGCGGTTCAACGATGTCAACTACGTAAATATAAAACAGCTATGAACGTTATTGGTGTTGGAGAAATTCCGGTCGGAACTTGCTCAAGCCAAGTGTCCCTTCACTTCCAGTCCATGCATGGCAACCTTTTACATCACGTTCAGGCATATGTATTAAAATCTTTAACTGGTGTGCACCCTACACAACCCATAAGTAGACCAGAATCTTGGCAACACCTACATGGCTTGCCACTTGCTGATCCAACTTTTCACACACCCGGCAAAATTGATATTCTCCTCGGAGTCAATGTGTATTCCCAAATAGTGACGGAAGGACTCAAAAAGGGGGCGGAGAATGCCCCGGTTGCACAAAACACCCATCTTGGATGGATCATCTTCGGACCTATGAACGATCGAGAGGAACGCCGTGCCAAAAATCAGGTCACATCTCTACACAGTTTTATACAGACAGATGAGTTGCTACGTCGATTTTGGGAGATCGAAAGTCTCACGGAACACAGGACATTCACTAAGGAAGAGCGAGAATGCGAGGACTTTCATGATAAAACACATCGTCGATTTCCAGATGGAAGATATGAGGTGAGGCTACCCTTTGTGAATCTAACACGACCTGTGCTAGGAGAGTCGCACAATGCGGCACTTTCACGGCTCTACAGTATGGAGAGGACACTCAATAAAAAACCAGAAGTATATCAACAATACGCACAGTGCCTCAATGAATATCTTACGCTGTCACATATGAGACCTGTAACCATTTCAGAACCAGAAAGAAGGCAAGATGGAGCAATCGGACTGCAGGTTAATTACCTTCCACACCACGCTGTGTTTAAGGAGAGTAGCACAACCAGCCTTCGAGTAGTCTTTGACGCGTCACACCAAACAACAAACGGCGTATCATTAAATGACACTCTATTAACTGGGCCAAAGCTTCAAGAAGATCTCATCTCTATCATCATGCGTTGGAGAAGACATCGAGTCGTTTTCGCCGCCGATATATGCAAAATGTACCGTCAAATTCAGGTTGCAGAAGAAGATATTCCCTTCCAACGTATTCTGTGGCGAAACACTCCCAGCGAACCCGTGCGACATTACGAACTAACGACCGTAACATTCGGAACTTCTTGCGCACCATATTTAGCCATCAAGACGTTGCGGCAACTTGCTCACGATGAATGTAACGACTTTCCACTTGCTTATCCAGTGGTGCTCAATGATTTTTATGTTGATGACGTCATGTCTGGGGCTGACACCGAGACTGAGGCGATAGCAATCCAAGAACAATTACGAACTATGCTTTCTCGCGGAGGTTTCCATCTACGTAAATGGGCTAGCAATAGTACCCCGTTGCTACAACGAATACCCGAAAATGACAGAGAAACCAAGGATTTATGCACCATTAATGAGGACGACTCTATCAAGGCCTTAGGACTCTATTGGAGTCCGAAGGATGATTGTTTCACTTTCAAGGTGTCTATAAAGGATAAACATTTGCAGTTGACCAAACGTAGCCTCCTATCACAAATCGCACAGTTGTTCGACCCCATTGGGTGGCTGGTGCCAATTGTAATCTTGGCAAAAATCATGATCCAACAACTGTGGTTAGCTGGAAGTTCCTGGGATGACCCTGTACCCTCACATATTTCTCTTCAGTGGCAGAAACTAAAATCCGAACTGCACTTATTAGAATCCTTTGAAATCCCTCGATGGATTGGCATGAAGACAGACGTCAACAAGATTCAACTACACGGTTTCTGCGACGCGTCTATAACTGCATATTGCGCAGTAGTATACATTCGCACAGTAAGCAAAGACGATGAAATTAAAGTAACGATGTTAGCCGCAAAATCGAAAGTTGCCCCGGTAAAACCCGTCACTTTACCAAGGCTGGAATTATGTGGAGCAGCCTTATTAGCGAAACTCATACACAGGATTAAAGAAACCTTCGCTTCAAAAAATTGGGAAACCTTTACATGGACAGACTCTATGATCACTCTATCGTGGATCCGCGGTAGACCTAATCAATGGAAAACTTTCGTAAGTAACCGCGTCGCCATGATTCAAGAGTACGTCGATTGCAGTTCTTGGCAATATGTAAACACCAGTGAAAATCCTGCCGACTGTGGGTCAAGAGGTTGTTTACCAGCTTTATTAGTTACAAATTCAATCTGGTGGCAAGGGCCAAAATGGTTAGCTTTAGCAGAAGATAAGTGGCCATCTAAAATATCTAATATTCCAGCAACGCAGCATGAAATGAAGGTTAGCGCGCATTTAACAGAAACTGTTCAACCATTCATCATTCAAAATTTCTCAACACTACCCCGATTATTGAAAATCGTAGCATTGTGTCTACGTTTTATACAACGTTTTATAGAACGTAGGAAGTACCCGAAGAATACACAAGAAAACGTGCCACTACTAGCCGATGAAATTCACTTAGCACTCATAGCACTAATTAGGAACGCTCAAGCGGAGACGTTCCCATTAGAAATCACACGCCTCACGAAGCATAAACCCATCTCTCCTAAAAGCTCTCTGATAACGTTAACCCCCTTTTTATGCCAAGACCGGTTACTCAGAGTTGGCGGACGCCTTTTTCATGCAGATTTACCCTACAACGCGAAACACCCGATCATTCTACACCCCAAACACCACTTAACACGTCTCATCATCAGGCAAGCGCACTTGGTGACGTTACATGGAGGTCCAAAATTAATGGCAGCATACTTGAGGCGCACATATTGGATCCCACATGCTCGAAATACACTTCGTCAGGTTGCTCATGAATGCATCACTTGTTTCAGATACAAGAGGACCAGTACTTTTCAATTAATGGGGAACTTACCTAAACCACGTCTTACCATCACTAGAGCTTTCACGCACACCGGAGTCGATTACGCTGGTCCCATCGAAGTTCGAATGTCCAAGGGCAGAGGCGCGAAGACGTACAAGGGATATATCGCTCTTTTGTTTGCTTATGTACCAAAGCGATTCACCTGGAACCAGTTAGTGACCAAACGACGGCAGCTTTTCTAGCCGCTTTCAAGCGATTTTCAGCCAGACGAGGATTATGCTCCGATATGTACTCGGATTGCGGAACGAACTTCGTTGGTGCCAAGAGAGTGTTGCGGGACGAACTCCAACAAGCATTTGAAAGTGCTCAAAAGGAAGCAGCCACATTCGTGGCAACACAAGGAACCAGATGGCATTTTATCCCACCGGCGTCTCCACATTTCGGTGGTTTGTGGGAAGCTGGCGTCAAATCCTTAAAACACCACTTGAAGCGTTGCACAGGTGAAGGTTCCTTAACGTCTGAAGAACTCTTCACAGTATTAGCACAAATTGAGGCATGCCTGAACTCAAGGCCTTTGTGTCCAATGTCCGATGACCCCACTGACCTCTCCGTTTTGACGCCTGGACACTTCCTAATTGGTGACTCCCTCCTCGCTCCACCGGAGCCAAATCTTCTGGATGTCAAAACACACTTGTTAACTCGCTGGCAATACTTACAACGTCTAGTCCATCAGATGTGGAAAAAATGGTCCCAAGAATATATTTCAAGACTCCAAGAGCGACCCAAGTGGACACAGCAACAAGAAAACCTTAGGATTGGTAATATCGTTTTAATCAAGGATGACAGGCTTCCGCCAACACAGTGGTTACTTGGTCGAGTTACTGAGTTATTCCCGGGACATGATGGGCTAGTTAGGGTGGTGGCAGTCAAAACAAAATCAGGAACATTAAAAAGGCCTGTAACTAAACTTGCCTTACTACCTATTTCGGACAATAATAACCATAACAAAACCTATAATAATGATAATAATAAGAATAATAATATTGATAAATGAAGGTGTATTTGAATTAAACTTATATAAACCCCAATAGTGAAATTAAATTGAACTAAAATTTGAACTCTAACCCTTTGTGTCGATTCGTTCGTTCGAATGATTCGGTCGTTATTCGCGTCTCAGCTCCACTCGCGTACGCGTCATATTGTTACCTGAAGAAAACCACAACTGCTTTTGAAGACGATACCAGCATAATAATTGATATACTCAGTAGTATATCAAGGCGGCGGAGGATGTTAGAGCCGTATTCATATATCTGAGACTCGTCTGTGTCTCGGCAGCGGCGGCATGCAATTTTACAAGCCCGTTAGCGATATGGGATTAAACAACAGCAACAATGGAAATAATAGCGCCAAAGGATTGCAGTTGCATGGCCATAGGCGGCTGTTTTCCTCCGATCCAGCTTCGCAGCCTCAATTCTACAAGCAGCAGAAAACAGCTTTGGGACGCTTATGGATAATCCCATGCTGCCACCGGCGATTCCAATTCAGAGATCAGCAGCAACACAACAGTGCAATTTTGGCTCCGCAAAACGCCGCATCACATTCTCTAGCGACAGTGAATTTGATTTAAGTTTTAAGTAAAATTTTTCTATTTGGTTTTTTTCTTCTTTGAATTTGTATATTGTATCAGTGAATAAATAGTTAAAGTTTAATTGAGAATAAATAGTGCTGATTAGTGTACTGAAGAAGCTGAACCCTTTTTAAGAAGCCCAACACACCCCTACAGGAATTAATGTATTGAAGAAGCTGAAGCCCTTTTTGAGAAGCCCAACACCCCCTACAGGAATTAAGTATCCAACATCTTTTATTATTGATTTTACATAAAAATTGCCTTAGAGCTTTTTTGTAGAGCATTTTATTACGAATAATTTGATGTGGTCATTTATTGAATTTGGGTTGTTCTTATTGATTTTAATGCAGTGCCAAACGAAGGTACGTCCAAGGTAAATGTATTTTTTTATACAATTTTTTTGACGGTATTTTATGGCATTTTTCTGCATACCGTGTTGGAGTAAAAAGTTTTACTCATTTTTAAAATATGAAAATTGAATGAATTGGTCATTTTAGTAGTAAGTAATAAATGGCTAATTTTGAAACAAAAAAAATGTATCGTAAGTCGTCCATTCACAGGTATAAAAAAGGTGCACAGGTATGAAAAAGATGTATTTCTTTATACAAGTTTTTATGGTAGAAGATTTCTGTGATTTTTCTATGGAAACCTCAGACCAACATGTCGATCACAGAGATTCACAAGTACTTCGGGACAATGAGGACGTAGAAAAATTAGACCATTGGCTTGCATCGCATGAACCATTTTTGGAGAGATCGGAATTAATTTCAATTTTTACCGGTGTCGTTGCTCATGATGGCATTAATTGCTACCGCGCGATCGAGATTGGAGATGCATTAATTTCTCAAAATATTGGAGCACATTTTCAAGACTTATCATACAAGAGAAAGAACAAAGTACTTCCTTTGAGTGCGCTCTCGAGTTCGATTGAGGTGGAGATAACTCCCGTCGTTATAAATCCCTTGCTTCTCTTTCAACGAATGTGTGTGTCGAAGGAGTCTATTGGTCAAATGAAGCAATATTTTGAGTATGAACTCGCCCCTTTCCCATTATCTTTGTTTTCTGAGGAAGGTATGCGAAAGGGCACTAAATCCACGTTGTTTAACGCCTTCGCACCGCTTGATGATCCCGTTGACCTTGGGTCAAATAAACTTTTTGTAATCGATGGCGGATATCTTCTGCACGCTGTTGTATGGGACCGAAATGTATCATTTCAAATAATTTTAGACAAATACGTAAAGTACGTTCGAAGTCATTACGATTCTAACGTGATAATTATATTTGACGGTTACTCAGATGATCCAGACATCGCTGGTACTAAGTCATGGGAGCGCCTTAGAAGTTCCAAAAAACACATATCTACTGATTTCATTTTTAATCGCAGTAGTGTTCCGACAATTTCACAGGAGAAATTTCTTAGTAACCAAAACAACAAAAAAGCCTTTATCGACTTTTTGAAGATACAGTTATTAGAAACGTGTTATCATATTGATCAAGCAGAAGGAGATGCAGATACACTTATCGTAAATTGTGCCCTTGAAAAATCAGACTTTTTTTGATTTCGTGACTATTGTAGGGGGGGGCGAACGGCTAACAAAGATCTCGGAAAGTGGTGACACCCGATTTGTCACTTCTATTAAAATCCGAAGAGATCCACTGCAATCAAACACCAAGCAGACCTGTTAGCAAGTCCTAATCCCACCTCCCCGCGGTGCCCCCTGGGGTACTTCTTCGGAAGGAGCTAACGGGAGAGGGGCGAATGGCGAGCTCTGCGCCACAAAACAGAGCTTTTAAGTCGGTTGGGCTGAGGGTTAGCAACCCGCTCCCATAAAAAACACTATTGCTACGAATCGGCAAACAGTGCCTCGGAACCGGATGGACAACACGACGACGACCTTTGCTTTTCGAACAAGGACACGAATCGGATCATGGAATGTGAGAACAATGCTTGCTGAGGGACGGCTGGATGAAGTCCTCAACGAGATGAATCGATATAAAATCAAGATCATGGGACTGAGCGAGACCAGATGGCCCGATGCGGGGGAACATATCTGCCCAAATGGCGAGTCCTTCTTATATTCTGGGAGAAATGAAACTGAAAGCCGTAGGAGTGGTGTTGGCGTAATACTCACCAAAGAAGCCAGGGCTAGCCTCATTAGCTGGTCACCAGTTTCTGAGAGGATTATTACCGTGCGCCTACGTACCAGGCTAAGAAGTACTACGGTAGTTCAATGCTATGCTCCAACCGAAGACGCAGAAGATGACATCAAAGACGAGTTCTACATGCGACTGAATGAGGTTTTTCGCTCTATTCCAAGGGGAGACATCATTGTATTAATGGGTGACTTAGACTGTTTATAAAAACTTACCAGTGCAGTGTATCGTGCACTCAAACCGAAATTTTCTGGCTAAAAACTACCTCCAGTGTAGCAAGTGACGTCATATGATACACTGTACTGTGGATAAAAACTATCTGGTGTACACTCCGGTTCGTGCACCGAGTGACCCTGTATTTTCGTAGGAGCACTCAGTGCGTTAAGAAGAAGAAGGCCATTTTATCTGCTTGTGATTGACGATGAAAATGGAAGGAATAGAGGAATTTGATTCGGTATGTACAATTTTATTGAAGTTTTGAATTTTATTATTATATTTAGAACCCTTAGGTGGAAATTTTTAACTGTACTATATGCGACAGTGATATAGGACTTAACGAGGATGTTGAAAATCACAGTTGTTTTCGGGCCGCAAATTTTGGTGATAACAATAACGACATATGTACAAAAGAAACTACAAAAAGTAAGTATAAGAAAAGATTCTTAAGTTATTTTAATGCAAAGTTTTTTCAGATTGTTACATACAGAATTTCTAAGGGTCTCGGTGAAAAACGAAATCCTTAGGCAAATTCTCATATCCCTTCATACAGGGAGCCTTTTATATCAAATTCGCAATGAATTTGATGCAATATGAGTTCCCTGTGAACAACAAATCCTAAACGGAAAATAACTATCTAATTTCTATTTTTCAAATGTACAAAATTCCTTAACGGACAAATCTTCATCGTACAAAAATCCACTTCAACAAATGTAACATTTCCAGACGTAACCTGATCCGCGCGCATTTTGTGAGATTTGCAAGGTGCGCAATTACCTTTGCACCCTTCCCAAGCTTTTCTGGCAAACAGTGATCTTGACTTTGACTTTCTTGAAAGTAATTTGACCCACCCAACAATAATTAAGTGCAACTTGCAATGCGCCGCGTGAGAAGCGCGCGATAAGCAAGTTGCGCAGGTGGGAACGAATTCAAGGGCGAGTTTTTCCCAGCCGGTGGACAATTTTCCATGCCACCACCGGCGGGTGAAAATTTGAGTTAGTTGAGTGTTGTTCTAACTGTCTTCGGCTTCGCAAACCAAAAAACACGGCTCGGCGGCGGTTGAAAATTTATTTGTGAAACCAAAAGAAAGTACTATTTGAAAATTTATTTGTGAAACTAAAAGAAAATATTTTTGAAAGTTTATTTGTGAACCTAAAGGAAATATTGTAGAAAATATAGTTGAAAATTTATTTGTGAAACCAAAAGAAAGTATTATTTGAAAATTTATTTGTGAAACCAAAAGAAAGTACTATTTGAAAATTTATTTGTGAAACTAAAAGAAAATATTTTTGAAAGTTTATTTGTGAACCTAAAGGAAATATTGTAGAAAAATGGTTGAAAATTTATTTGTGAAACCAAAAGAAAGTATTATTTGAAAATTTATTTGTGAAACCAAAAGAAAGTACTATTTGAAAATTTATTTGTGAAACTAAAAGAAAATATTTTTGAAAGTTTATTTGTGAACCTAAAGGAAATATTGTAGAAAATATAGTTGAAAATTTATTTGTGAAACCAAAAGAAAGTATTATTTGAAAATTTATTTGTGAAACCAAAAGAAAGTACTATTTGAAAATTTATTTGTGAACCTAAGAGAAAATATTTTTGAAAGTTTATTTGTGAACCTAAAGGAAATATTGTAGAAAATATAGTTGAAAATTTATTTGTGAAACCAAAAGAAAGTATTATTTGAAAATTTATTTGTGAAACTAAAAGAAAGTACTATTTGAAAATTTATTTGTGAACCTAAAAGAAAATATTTTTGAAAGTTTATTTGTGAACCTAAAGGAAATATTGTAGAAAATATAGTTGAAAATTTATTTGTGAAACCAAAAGAAAGTATTATTTGAAAATTTATTTGTGAAACCAAAAGAAAGTACTATTTGAAAATTTATTTGTGAACCTAAAAGAAAATATTTTTGAAAGTTTATTTGTGAACCTAAAGGAAATATTGTAGAAAATATAGTTGAAAATTTATTTGTGAAACCAAAAGAAAGTATTATTTGAAAATTTATTTGTGAAACTAAAAGAAAGTACTATTTGAAAATTTATTTGTGAACCAAAAAGAAAATATTTTTGAAAGTTTATTTGTGAACCTAAAGGAAATATTGTAGAAAATATAGTTGAAAATTTATTTGTGAAACCAAAAGAAAGTATTATTTGAAAATTTATTTGTGAAACCAAAAGAAAGTACTATTTGAAAATTTATTTGTGAACCTAAAAGAAAATATTTTTGAAAGTTTATTTGTGAACCTAAAGATAATATTGTAGAAAATATCGTGGAAAATTCATTTGTGAAACGAAAAGAAAATATTATTGAAAATTTATTTGTCCCAAAACGAGGATAAGGTATTATTATATAACAATTATTATTAAATATTAAACGAGTGGCGCAAAAAAAAAGGGGGGGTAAACAACTTTAAATCTAATAAAGAGACTTTTAAGGAAGAATAAAATATAAATAAACAAAAAAGAAATAAGACGGCATTATAAATATATATATAAAAATAAAACATAACAATTGGCGCAGCCGGTAGGATCTGGGTGCGCAAACAACAAAGGTGTTAGTACTGCTGGTCAAGGCTCCATTGACCTCTAACCCAAGGCTGAGCCTAACTTGGGGGCAGTATTAGCGTCTAACTACAGCGCATAAAAATTCCCAGATCCTCCAACGAATCTTCGCTCGGGGGTGTACAACCACGGTGCCTCTGCTCCAGGCGAGCACGCGCTCACCCCCCTAAAGTTTCTACATCGCGGGACTTTTAGTGGGCTTCATCCCTGCCCAGGAGACGCCCTATGTCAGAGGGCCAACAAGGGGAAAACAACAACACCAAGACCCCCCCTCCGAGGGACCACCAACCATCGAGGGACTTACCCACACCAGGCCCCTCTACTTCATCAGGAGCCACCGACACCTCAGCATCCTGCCAGGTCACTCAGCGAGGGACTTCAACACCACTATCTGCACTCCAATCAACATCCACCCCATCAGAAACGCCCCAGACATCCCCCAGACGTCTCCGAAGTGGAACCATCTTAGGAGAAGGAGAGAAACAAGTAGGTTTAACTTCAAGATTAGAATATATACTTAAGCGGGCGCAGGAGACAGGAAAATTTAATATAGTACATTTTGAGGCCGTGGATAAACAAATCCAAAGGGCCAGCATAGAAAGAAAGGCTAAAGTCGAAGCATTCAAAGAGGAGGCCCTAAAATTTAAACAGGACCTCCTCAATTTCAAAAATAGTCTCCCACGCCCCCTTGAGGTAGTAGATACGGTTAGCATAGAAGATAGGGACCATTGTGAAAGTAAAGATAACACTGAACCGCCTGAGCCCGATTACGCGCCCATAGACCTTCTCGCGGATTGGGTCGATCTCTCAACCCGATCCTTGTCCCTCCTAGAGGAAGAAGAGGCGACCTTTCAAGACAGTCGTCTTGTCAAATCTTTACTACAAAAAGAATTTCCTACAGCCATGGCCGACGAATATATTAAAGTCGCCAAATTAACGGCCCAACTAGTCCCTTTATTCTCTGGCGGCCAAAACCCAGCGATGGCAACGGAACTACAAATGTTCCTAGGCTGTTGCCGTCGGGTACTACAGTGCCTGACCGAACAAGAAAAAGCCGCCTTCATTCAAATTTATCCAACTAGGCTTCGGGGAGAGGCCTATCAACTGATTGCCTCCTCCCAACCAGCCACTTTTGAGGAGGCAGAAAACCTCCTAAACAGGACTTATCTTCCCAGAGAAACATATCAAGAACTGGTCAATAAACTAATTCAATTACGCCAGTTCCCCTTAGAGCCGCTCACGGCCTATACCACTAGGATCAAACAACAATTGTCTTTATGCGAAGAAGCGGCCACCACTAAATACGGTGCGATGGCAGCACCGGCCGTAAAGGCCCAACTACAAGACTTCGCGAAAAATGCCCTGCGGAGTGGGGTTACCAACCCCCACCTCTGCCAGTACCTACTAACTCTGGGAGAGGATACACTTGACAGCCTAACCCAAAAGGCACTAGATATGGAGAAGCTGCAACAAAATTCTATGTATGCCTCCTATCAAATGACAGTGCCTCAACCGGCATATAACCCTTATGGACAACCAGTCCCTACCTATATGCCGGAAAATATCTATCAAACAGCCCCAACACATACGCCCAGTACAAACACTCAGTATACCGCCCCGCCAACACCAACAACGCCGCAAACAACACTCCAAAGCCCGATAAGCCCACAGGTAATGTACACAACATACGCCCCACCCACAAACCCAGCAAACACAATACAAACAATACCGCCGGCGCCACTACAAAGCGCCAACCAAGTAACAACTATAAGCCCCGTTCCAAAAAATGAAAATAAACCCTTAAACATCACCTGTAGCTATTGCAGAAACAGAGGGCATACTTATGCAGACTGTTTAAAACGTAAAAACACGCCCTTCTGCATAATTTGCCGGTCCAACTCGCACGACGCGAGGGACTGCCCCCAACCAGTTGAGCCTCCAAGGTCCTCATATAATAACAATAATCGTTACCAAAACCAGGGGACTTCATACAATAATGGTAATAATCGCTACCAGAAACAGGGGCCTACATATAATAATAACAATAACAATCGTTACCCCAACCAGCGGTCACAACCTATGGGTAATTATCGCTATTCCGACCAACAACCCCCTAACCAGAATAATAATAGACAACCAAACAACCGACCCATGAATAATGGAACCAACCAACCCAATAACCGTCAACAGGCAACCAATAACACAAGGTCAGTGTTTAATATTAGATATAGATGTGATTTCTGCCACAGACGTGGTCACCAAGTAGACGATTGTCATCAAAGACAGCGCTGGGAATCACAACAAGCGGGAAACTCCCCGCAGTCGGACCAAGAAACCCCGGCCCGACAATAAACCCTCAAAATAGTACTAAAGGGGGGCCTCATGCACCCGAACCAAGTGTTCCACTCGTCACTCTTCCTCTAGACATAAGCATTAACGGCAAAGCTGACCTAGCAGTGGACACCGGCGCTGAGGTCAGTATATTAAAACATAAAAAACTAAAGGATCGCAACTTACCAGATCCCACTAAAAAATGCACACTACAAACGCCATACGGCCAAGGAAAAACCTTAGGGAGCTGTCAGGGGAACATCATTCTAAACACCCCCCTCCCATGCACCTTCCAAATTGTGCAAAATACACAAGAAATCCCTAACGATGGTCTGTTAGGAAACGACTTTCTTTCCAAAAACTGTAACGTCGAAGGTCCAAACCAAACACTGCGATTTCCTCGCACGGAAATCAACCCAGTGGAAGTTGTAATTCCATTACGCAATGCATCCGCCAAGTCAAACACTAGGGAGCAGCAGGAGCAAACCCAAACTAGGGAAGCTCAACTCGTAGTAGCCGAGATAAACCCCGGTGGTGTCTCCCAGGTAGCCTCAGAGAGGAATACCAGCTGCCTATCTCTAAATGGTTCAAGGTTGGAAAACAACTCCAACGACTATGAGACCAATTCAGGCAAATATAACGTGGCATTGGAGAAATCCATTCGTCTACCAAGCCGGTCTCAAATGGTGGTCCCCATTCTACTAAGGTTAGAGGAGGAAATGCTCTGTGAATCTTACGAGCCGAGCGAAGGAGTATTCCTCGCCAATTCCCTCTTGCCAGCTGGAACAAAAACAGTGTATGTTGGTCTCATCAACGTTAACACCCAACCAGTAGTCCTGACGAGCCTATCCCTTACGCTCGCCCCAATCAAAGACTACACGACTACTCACCTAGCCTCTAACAACAACCCTAAGTCTCCAACAAATACTAATGACGTATGTGAGTATCTTACAGGCTCTGAACCAGACGGTCTCAGGAACGCCAGTACCCCATCGTCATCTAACGCAAGGCTCCAAAGTATACCCAATCATGGTGCAATCCCGCAAGGTATACCCCAAGGAAAAAGGGCAAAAGTGATGTTGGGAACGAATGAAAAGGAAATCGATTCCATCTGTCATCTACGATACATATTCCCGGACCATGAGGATCCGGACCTTGAGCGAGAAACGCGCTTCAAACAGCTAGACGAGGAACTCAGCCTCGACCACCCTCTAACGGCCGACGAGAAGCGGTCCATACGGGACCTATGTTACGAATATTCCAACATATTCCACTTAAAAGGGGACAAGCTCACCTACACGGAAGCTCTACGATATGAGATCCCCATGGTCTACGACCAACACATTAACCAAAAAATGTATAGATTGCCCGAGACGCAAAGGCAAGTCATAAACGACCAACTAAGAGAAATGTTGGACAACGATATTGTTCAACCCAGTAAAAGTCAGTCGAACTTACCTCTACCAGTGCTCCCTAAACCACCGGGCCTCAATGGTGGGAAAAAACTGCTGAAGAATTATGTCCTCACAGGCCTGCTACTCTTCGAATGTTTCATTTATCTAGACGGTATCGTCATCTACAGGGTGTCCCAAACCACCCGTACCACCCAAATATCTCTGAAATTTGGGATTGAAATATAAAAACAAAAAACACGTGTTCAATATTTTTTGAAACTCTATCCGACCATACAAAAATGGACCCCCCAAACAACCCCCTCTTTGGGGGGTGGGGGGCAACTTTGGAAATTTAAATGGGACCCCCCATTTTTTTTGGCAGATTCGGAATCTTCATAAAAAAATATGAAGATTTTGTCCCAAGCATTTTTTACGATTCGCCATAGATGGCGCTGTAATCGGAGGAAAACATTTTTTATGACTTATTTATTTCCGCCGATTACAGCGCCATCTAAGGCGAGTCACAAAAAATGATAAGAATAAAATCTTCATATTTTTTCATGAAGAATCTAAATCTGCAAATAAAAATTAGGGGTTTTCAAGTTAATAATCAAAATTGCTCTCTACCCCCAAGTTTTTGGAGGGGAAGGGATGCAGAATTGAAAACAAAATAAAAACCCCTATTTTTTATTACAGATTTAGATTCTTCATGAAAAAATATGAAGATTTTATTCTTATCATTTTTT